>OX439447.1:8220349-9488199 GCA_949320045.1 Scotopteryx bipunctaria
ACAACTAACGTTCACATGGCCTGTTGCCATTGTTTCTTAGCTGATACACTTTAGATTGACGCAAGCATAGGTCAAAAATATTTCGTTACCAGCTGTCAAATGTTTTGGGTGTGAGTTTAAATTAAAATAATCTTAATAGACTTACATTTAAAAACATCGTGAAGTTGACGTCAATCGATAGTGTAACATTTATTCAACTTTTTATTATAAAAAGTGGCTCCAATATCGCCTCTCACTTTCGGATAATATTGAAGAATGTTATGCCAATTTGCATCAGTATCTTGAACTTACAAAACAGTTATATAATTCGCTAAGCAACAGTGACGAAAGATAACACTGAAGAAAGAGACTAAACAAAGCATCATTTGCACCTATTAAGGTAATAAAATATTTGATGTCAGAGGGTCAGTAATAAATAAACCCGAGCCATGTGATACTACTGCAAACAAGATAATTCTTTGTAATAGTAAATAATAAAGTAAACCAATCGTGACTTAACTGATTCAGATAACATTTTAAACATTATTGGTACCATACCGGCTACTGCAACATAAATAACAAAATGTTTTGATGAACGTGTCTTCTATTTAACGTGAAATATCAACGTTTCTCTATCATATCTTTTAGTTTTCATTACAGAATGTGCTTTTGGAGTTTTCAAAACAAGATTAGAACGTGTTGTATTTACTTTCAATCAGTTTATTTCAACTTTGAGTTTCGAAATAAGAATATGAAGTTAAACATCGTTATGAGAAACTGGGTAGAATACGCTACCTTTTTATAATGACGATATCCTCTAGACGCTCTCAAGGGTAACGACTCATAATAGCTCACTACCTGTGTTTTTTATCCCAGGCTTTATTCGAGTCAAAGGCCCGAAGCTTCGCTTATGTTAGTGGAAGCTAAGGGCATTGCACCTTCCCGCTCTCCCTTGCCCTGCAGCCCTACTTTGCCTTTCCAGAGTCGAAAGCTCTCAAAACTCGTCTCCCTTGCAAACGTGTACATATTTAGGTTTATCGAAAAGAGATGCAATATTACAGTCAGCTGCGCCTACTGTATCCGCAGACACAGCTGTGCGTAAACCATTACTATGGATGGATATTTTATGTTGTGGACTTTGAACTCGGTTAATGGTGAAATGCAGTAGAACTCCCTCGACGTTTGTATTATCTACTATGCGATCGATAAGACCTTATTTGATTGTAATGGTTGTATCTGGAACAGTAATGAAAGCGTATGTTCTGTTTACTTGCGATTTTATTTATTGGCATGCCATACAAATTGTGATATTGGAAACCGTGCCCCTTTGTATAATCACACCTACTTATTACCAACCACTTACTTTTATTTTACAGTTTAAGTTTATTGGTAAGATGTTAAGAGAACACTATGACGTTGAACCCAGACTGATTCTGAGTTGGCAATAAAACATAATAAGAATGAGACTATGAAAACTGGTTAGAACACGCAAGAATAATAATGATATTTAAAAACCACTTGGTATTTACGCTCACAGCCTCGGACAAAACTTATGCTTTAATCAGGATCTTGTAATGCAGAATCTTTTATGACATGGTGGGCAAACCAACGGTCAAGCCTTCAGGTGCGTCACTAGCTCGACGATACGAGAGCGTCGCATCAGGCGCCGTCGCTGCCATCATTCGTAGTTTTTCGCGGAAAACGATCGGATCGTCAACCGTCCCCACCCTCCCCCCTCCCACTCAGGCGCCGCGTCACCACGCGCCTCTATAAAAGCCATGCACGCCCCTCCACTTCAACTCAGACGCATGGAGTACTCCGTAGAGGTCGTTTGGCACGAGCGAGCGCTTTGCTAGGCACCTGCCGGCCACACTTCTCGAAATATTCTAGTCACCCACCACGCAGCTGGAGCTGTGTAACGCGGTCTTCCGCGCGTTCCTACGAACAGTGATAGTGCATTAAGCTCTAAACAAAATAAAGTTGTGATAATAAATTTAAATTTAGTTAATAATTCGCGTCATAAAACCGCGATACGGCTGTGAGTGTAAACTGAAATATTGTGACTGCCCGACTGGAACTTACCTGTGATCCAGCCCAGTGTGAACAGTTATTCTTGCGTGTACGGACCGTTTGGAACCATGGTTGGAAACAACGGTACTATGATGGCGATTCGCATCGTCCACAGCAAGCTGCGCAAGCGGGAGGAACACTCGGCCTCGGTGCACCCGGCCGAGGTCCTGCAAGCGGCCACGGCCCCTCCGCCGGAGCCGCTCGCCTTCCGCCAGCAGCCGCTGTGGCAGTTCCCGCCGCCGCTGCCCCCGCCTTACGTCTATCCTCACGATCAGGTCAGTACCCATTACAAACACCAACAGCACCCATCCAAACAAATTATATTTGAACGTCTATTTCAAGAAACGAAACCAGTTCCAGCCGTTATACTTGACCCCAATACGCTTTGAATAAGTACATCAGTTAAAGCCGTTCTTGCAATTCTCAAGGGAGGTAGGTAACAATTGAAAGTTGCCTGGGAAAAGAAACGTTACATTATAATGCGAAAGAAACCGTGACTGGCTCGACCCTCCCCGCTACGCGAGAGAGAGTTCCGACGCGTACCATGGCAGCGATATCTAAGTGCAAAATTAAATTAAATGTCGGGACACGCTTGCCGAATAGAAAGCTGCACAAGGCGAGTGTGTTGTAACTCGACCTTCTTTCCTTGAGGCTGTCTGACTAACAAAAGAGGCTAATGCAAACGCTAGCCTCCATATTTCCATCTCTTAAATGCTGCGACCTCAATATCATGCTCTGATAACCGTTCTCCGAGGCTCACTAAACGATTATTTCATTGACAATCGAATACTATACTGTGTCTTCATGTTCACATATTGAGACGCCTCACCAGGAAGCACATAATTGCAAATGTGTCTTTGAATAGTGTAATTCAAGGCTAGGCGCTCTCGTATGGCCTCACAGCTTACTCATTGCAAACATTGGCTTCCTACTCGTCCAGATTCACATTTCGAAACGGTTTTCACCTCGTCTACCTGATATAACGCACAATAGAACAAAGCAACGAACCTTCAAATAATGAATGGCGTCGCATTTCAAAGAATGAATACATAAAATGTCTTCGATCAATCGGGACCTTTCGTTGTTTGGCTGGCAACAGTATCAAAACATTGAGGGTATTGTGTAACGGCTGAAACCTTTCGATGCATGCGTTGAATGCATCTGTAACGGGCTCTCTACATAATGGCATCCTAAGGTCATCAAACCCTAATACATATTTCCTTAGTGCGTTGAACTGACGGTTTGTTTTCGTTTTTTCCAGGACAACCTTATGCAGCCGCATGGCAACGAGCGTGCGAGTTTCCGCAGTCTTCGCAAGAACATTGGCGGTCGCTGGAAGCGACTGGTGAAAAAGAAGCCTGAACAGGAAGTTTACACGATTCCTCCCGAGCTCAAACCGCAGCTCAAACAAATCTACGTGTATTAGCAGCTTACATCGACCTAACTTTTGCACTGAAGCGGGACTCTTCAGCGTAGTTGACAACAACCAAAACTCAACGGTTGTAGATATAATTCATATCAACTCGAATATCAAAATTGTTAACAGCATGGCTTCGGCCAAGAGACATATCTTTTTGACCAATTATTTATAATGACCAATATAAACAATTTCTTCATTGAGCACTATTTTGTGATGTAAATGCTTAGAACTTGTATTAATAAGTATTAGTAGCTGGTGTTTGTTTGTGTTGTTTCGTTGCAGAGAACTTTGTTGTGTGAGCGTGAGCGATAGTCGAATTTAGTATAATTATTAATTTAAAGTTATGAATGATCTTAGGAAGATGCGGTCGCGCATAATAATGACGAAAATCCAATAATAATGTTAAACGATGATGCCTTGTTGAATGTGAAATTGACTAATTAGGGCATTTTGTAGTTCATTAACTTATTCTAGCTAGACATGATCGTATTCTTAGTGAACATCGATCAAAATTCTTATTGACGCTACACTTATATAGTATGTACCCACGTACTGCGTGTATTGATTTGTGAGTTTCCTTGAACACAGTTTTCTTTTATTCAGTATTTTCGTATAATTCATTTTGTGTTGTGAGCGAGACTGAATTTTATTATGGTACAATTTTAAATGTGTAATGTTACGTTGAATGTTCATTATCATAATCAAAGTAAACAAATTATTTTCTGATATTATTGACTAATTTGGTACCTATTGAGTTTAGTAAAAAATGACCTAGTAGTTGAATGTTACGTTAAATGCATGCAAAGATAGTGTAATTACAGATTTTCGCCCGGTCCTTACTGTGATAAATAAAATAAAGAAAGGAATAAAGAAAGATGGGAAATAATAAGCTGGAGTTTTGAATTTTGCCTATACCTTGTCAATTTAGATGTGAAGGGCCGACGAAAATAGAACATAGCTCATATTGAGCCAGATAACTTGATTGAAGTGGTAGCCTAGTAGTAAGTAGTACGTAGGTAATTCAATAAAATTCAGCCATCATTTTCCGTTGATTATTAACCGTTGCTGTAGATACATTATGTTGATAAAGTAATATTATGTGTAATCTTTTAAAACAATGAAGAATAAATTCCGTCATCGTGAGTGTTTTTGTTTTCTTTTTGTATGTTCCCAAATAGAGCTGCAAATAGCGCAGAGCAGATTTTTAGAACGAACCCTAGGTAGACAGACATTCTTGAAAACGATTTGGCAGAACAGTACCGCAATGTTTGTATACAAAGATTATTCAATATTACCAGCATTAAATTAGATGGTCAGCTGTATCTAGCATCAGATGTAGGTATAATATTACGAAACGATTACGTGGCCCAGCCATTTATCAAACATTGGACCAATTAGTTGTGACCACCATGCTACCACATTCGTATAGATTTTTAGCGCTATCGATAAATAAATCTATTCAAAATATATAAAATAGATCAATATACGATCGCTAATATAAAATAACTAGATAGTTAAGTAACCTTATTTTTGTGGCTTAAAATAATAAAATTCGGACCAATTAAAGACTTTTCTAACAATGTAACGCCATCTAGTGGAATGATAATGTACTATTTCTGTACATACTTACCTTCATTTCACTATGTGACATCTAGTGTTTTTGCAGAAAACTACGCTGAATGTATGGCTTTAAAGATAAGACTTAGATACTTTGTTCGACCTGAAGTTCAGAGATGGCGCTGGCTACAAAGTTATAAACACACCAGAGAGCGTTGTCAAGTGAACAAAAATTTAAAGTATTTTCTAACAAAATTAGTTACAACCACTTAAAACGAAATAAGGCCTGCTACACTATACGAGATTAATTAATAGACAAAAAGAGCAACGATTTATCAAGCTGAGAAGAAATTGTTTGATTTAAAGGGATAAAATATTAAAGCGATCAAATGATCTACAAATCTTGATCAATGGAGATCGCGCGCCTATCTATTTAAAATCTAGTCGTTTCTCTAGGTAGTTTTTTCTAACCGGTGTGGTTTAAAGGATTTAAAGTGCGCTTAAATTATAATATTAATAAGTAGAGATCGCCATAAGCAGTTGAAAAAAAAAACTTAATAATATAGGCTTATCAAGACATACAACCTATCCAACCCACCATAAATAATTTATTTAAAAAGAACTTTGTTTTGCTCAATTTGAACTATTTTAACATTTTCTTGTGAGTCCTATATAAATGTGCCCACAAATACAAATTTCAGGCTGTGACCACATGGTTAGACAGTAATAAAATACACAGTATAATAAAATTGCACTGCCGTTCAGTATTTTATTAACTAGAACTACAAAAGAATACAATCCAAAACTATCGATCGCAGCAAATCAATTCGAAACCGCCGACCGCTCAAGGCGGGCACGTGACTCAGGCTTTTGTTATTACATAAAATAAGCTTCATTGTGGCCCCCTCATTATACTCCGCTTCATTACTCCTAAGGAGATAGACGTGTCAATCTGCAAAGACTGGATTAAGAAAAGTTGCAAGTTTGAATGGGATAGTAACTGGACCCAGCAACTCTTATGCAGTGAGTTCAATTGAAGATTTTTAATCCACTCACTAAATTCCTCGAGTGTGTATATTTACGCTTGTATCCCTAGTGGGGTGGGCAGAGCTACAAGTAATCTTTGATTATTGGTAGTATAAAACAATAATAGGTATCACATGGTGACCGACTCATCTAATGTCGGCGTCAGAAGCTGCTCAGCGAAATTTGTTTGTAGGTAAATATATTTTTAATAAATGTACTACTTAAGTGTGTAAATTACGAGAGATGGAAAGCATGATTGAGGAGGATGTTGAAAGGAGAGTGATTGCGGGAAATAATGTGAATGGAACACTACACATCTTTATGAGCAGCCAGAAAGTATCTGAAAAGGCAGGCCTGGCTGTACATAGAGGAGTACTAGTGCCGACACTTAGGCATGGTAGTGAAAGTTTGGTATGGCAGAAGAAACATCAGAGTAGAGTAAATGTAGTGGAAATGCGTGCATTGCGAAGTATGTGTGGGGTGAGTTTGAGAGACAGAGTGAGAAATAGCGTGGTAAGAGAGCGATGTGGAAAGAAGATGCAGTGATGAGGACTGAGAAAAGTATGTTGAAATGGTTCGGTCAGGCAGAGAGGATGAATGAAAGAAGATTAACGAGACAGGTGAATGAGGTGAGTGGGAATGGTATAGTTGAAAGCGGAAGACCTCGATGTACGTGTACGTACCTGGACCAAATTGGCGACGTTTTGGAAAAGAGCCATTGTTAGTACCTTAAACCGACGAGCATGCATGAAGAATTTAATGAGACTGAATTAAGCGAAAGAAGTATGTCAGGATCGTGGCAAATCTCTGATCTCTGCCAACAAACAGGCGTGGTTTATGTGTGTATAATTTGTAGGAACGCTACTAAATTGGATTTGGATTTGAATCTACGGTAAAAAAATATTATCTATTTATGTACTGGCTTTGGCTAAACGCAGCATTAGTTTCACGCAGATCGTTATCCTTTCCTTGAGGTTTTTTGACGCCTTTATTCTCAGGCTTCCTTTCAAACTTGGAAAGATCTTTTTTTATGATCTTTGAAAAATAACGATTTATAAGTTTCCATGAATTTAAAAAGAGAGATAATAATATTACTCGGGTTTTCATGGTCGATGGTATTATAACAAGTACTTACTTACTTACTATATTTATGCTTTTTTAGGGTTCCGTACCCGTAGGATCCTATTACTAAGCCTCTTAGTCTGTCCGGTCGGTCTGTCAGTGGGCTGTATTTCATGAACTGTTATTTATTACGGTTATCTATTGGTAGAGTTAAAATTTCATGTGCACGAAAGGAGCCTTTTGAGGCGTACCTTAAACCCTTTCACCACACTAGTTCGAAAGAACTAGTGACACGATTGGTAGTATTAGTAGTAGTTGAAATTTTCACAGAGTTTGTATTTCTATTGTCGCTATATAATTCGATTCGCACTTGACTGGTTTTATTTTACCTTTCGTTCATTTGAAAGCATTTTTGGAAGGCATTGGCTGCAATTTAAACTGAATCTATAGCAATCGCAACAAAGTTCATTTTTCAATAAAAGCAGATCCGAAGTGCTGTTCTACTAGACTAGGAGGTAGAATAATTAAGGTGCTATTTGTAATTCACGGTGAGGTCTCGTGTGTTCGCTATTACGTGGGTCTCCTGTACCGCAATGAGTACGTACAAGTATTCGGTAACCGTTGAAGAGATGTAGAGTTTGCTGGAACTGTTTGCATTTGTAAAGGTAAGTATATTTTTTTGTTCCTACATGACGATCACGACCATGACTAGGAAGAAGGATCACCTTCTTCAATTTAGAACAAAAGTTCGATAGAACTTCTTAATCAATCTTAACAAAAATAAACTTGAGGTGTTGATGTGCTGTATAAACATTCTGTCTGTGCAGTCCTCTTACTAAAGTAATCTGGCAATGGAAATTGTAATTAGTAAACCTTTGTAAATACATTAACAAAAGGTGTGATTGAGGCACAAACATCCCGACATCCTGACATCTTTATAAACTTTTTTTTATATACCACAAGCATATGGCCCGCATGATGGAAAGCAATTACCGCAGGCGCTTGAAAACTTTCGCCTTTATAATGTTAAGATTAATTTAATTTAATTATCATTTTCAGTTTTATTGCAGCTGCAAAATTTCCTAGTAGGAATGACTGAGCGGTGTAAGGTGAGCTCTTTCTAGAGTCAAATTATCTGTGACCAAAAGTCCGCGCGGCCAACAGTCGTTTTAAATGAACAAGGGAATTTCAGCGCCTCTTTAGTGCGAATTAAGTAGGTTTAGCGGTAGTGGGTTTAGTGCCCGGGTAGTGCAAATGGAACGTGACTATTGTCCCTTCCAATTTATTCCGTATTTCGACCTGATATTAATTTGTTTAAATGTTACAACGGGAAACGTTTCGTACGAAGGGAATGATGGATTAACTTGTTTTGTTCCCGGAATCCCGTATTAGCTTGGACTTTCATTTAAAGATACGGCTTTAGTACAATTAAAATTGAGGAGTTGATTGTTATTTTCGTTACAGTACTGTAGGTATATATTTTTGTAAAGTAGCAAATTTCCGTAACCGACTGCGAAAAAGGAAGGTAATGTGTTTGGTGTGTATTTATGTGTGTATGCTGGAAAACTGCTGGACGGATTTTGACAAATGAAAACTTGTGTGTCGTTTGATTCGTCTGGATGACGAGAGTGTAATAGGCTATATATATTGTAAAAAAACACAATTATGAACTTCCAAATTCACGTAAGAATTTAATTGGATTTCTGTGGGTATAAAGGTAAATGCCACGTTATAGTAGAAAACTTTAGGAACTAAGTTTATATACTCGTATTTATACTCTCAATATGCGGTTAATAGGATCTTATCGGCTTTCGTACAGTATTTCAAGTTGTAAAAAGTTCAGCCCCTTTTCATGTAACATTTTCGTGCGTAACCACATTTATTTTTCAATAACTTACCAATTCGACTTGTATTTACAACCTTATTTTATACCTCACAAAGGCGGTTTTCGTCAGGTGAGTTTTGAGGAACGGTGACGTAAGTTGGCTAGAAGAACTTCGTCTCATATCTTGCTATAACATTTTACTGTCGTCTTTAAGTACCTACCTATAGGCATAGCGTAAGTTGAAGTACGGGAATGTTCAATGAAAATTGGCTTTGCCATAATCTGTATTAAGTTTGTACCTATTCCATAGATATTCCATTATGATTGTACTATTTGAACAGATGTTAGATATGCGGCTACCTTCAAAGATGATTGATAAAAGTTTCGATACACAGATGTGTTACAAAGTAGGTAAGTTCAATGATCTCTTTTCAAATTCGTCTCCTTTAACCTAAGGGCCTCTTGATGCAAATTTTCTCATCTTGCTAGATAAAGCTTTATTTGGTTAACTTCTAATCCAGACTGAAATACTGAAATATGTTATACAGTGTTTTTTTTATAACTGAGATTGTACGAGGAAACTCGAAACCATAAAAGACACAGGAAAAGTGTCATATGAACCATTCGCTCTTTTTTATGAAAACCGATTTTGACATAGTAAATTTTTTGGCTAAGCATAATAATTTTATGCTAATCGACTTAGTTACTTGTAAGTATCATTTCATTGTATCAATAGAAAAAAATCGGGACAACAGAAAGTTGACCAAATTTTATAAAAAAAATATACTATAACAGTATGGGGAAATCCGATTCTTCTCTGCTGGACTGGGAGTAAAGAAATAACATAGAATGCGTCCAGCTGCTTCTCTCCCCGAGCATGTCGTAAAAGTCGACTGTGGGATAGTATCCTCCAACATGATGAGATACAATAAGCAAGTATTCCCAAGGAAGGTTGACGTCAGGCAGGCGGCCGGTCATAAACACCTTAGTCAAAACTCTTACACCATGATCCAAAAAAGATCATGCTGTGCCGACCCCACATAGAGTGGGATATGGGCAGGAAGATGATGAGTATGGGGAAATCCGAGGTCGTAAGAAATACAGGAAAACTGAAGATTCCATTGGTACACTAGCATTCAAACCACGACATTTAGATCAATTTCGGGGTAACCCACAACTAGACAAACATTAGCTCTTTATAGGTAAGCATAGTTACTAGCTCTCTGGTATAGTAACTAGCTGCTTACTTCTTATAACATTGTTGTACGTGATCTCTCGCCGCGTTAATGCTCCCTTTGACAATGCCAAGT
Organism: Scotopteryx bipunctaria; assembly: GCA_949320045.1. NCBI lineage: Eukaryota > Metazoa > Arthropoda > Insecta > Lepidoptera > Geometridae > Scotopteryx > Scotopteryx bipunctaria. The sequence goes on from OX439447.1 coordinate 8,230,599, forward strand.
CAATCGGAAACTTATCCCACAGATAAACATACCTCGTACTGTCTCGTACTCGATGTTAGAATATTATTTTTCTCGCTTCGTTTGTTGAGAAAATTGAGGGAGCATCTGTGATGCAAAGTCAGTTATAAGTTTTCGTCTGACTTTGAAGAATGTTATTTGGTATAAGTGGTTCTATGCGTAAACTTTGCAAATTCAAAGTCATATATAAATAATCGTAGGTGTCTTAAAACTGTATGGCAACGCTCTTTGATTGATAAAGTTTTGGTAGGTTTTTGGTGCGTATTTGAATAGGCATATTTCACTTACAGGTGAATTTGGTATTTAAGAAACAAGCATTGTTATTTTATTTTTCGTAGTAATTAAAGTTCTGAATTCAAAGTTATTTCAATTAATTCTAAGAATCCCAGCCAATCAATTGGCAAACAAATGAACAGAGAAATCAATGTAACCAGCCGTCAAATAAAAACCGAACCTTTGTTCAAAATCTTTAAAACACTTTCGCTCGTTCAATTACTTAAAATATTCCCTATTGAGAGTTTTCATTCGCGATGTTTAACCAAGGGATCGACTTTTCGATTGACTTGAGCAGTTCAAAGGCGGGTCGAATTAACGCTATGTAGGGTGTGCAATGAAGGAGCAAGCTCAAAGGGAAAGTGATTTCCTTATTTCTTTGTAAATTATTTTTGCTATACGCCGCATTGTAATAATTCGAGGAAACGAGTAATTATTTATTATTAGAGATTAGGAATAATTTTAGGGGCGTTGAAATAACGAAGGGAAATAATTGCAATTTTCGGTTAATTATACATAATATTTTTGAATTCAAAGCTTGCATTGATTACGTTTGTAAAAGAGCTACTGAAATTTTTACTCCTCGCCTCCTGCTTAGACGTTCTTGATTGATCGTTAAAGTTAAGCAACGATATGCGCGGTCACAATTTGGGATGGGTAACCGCAAGTGGCATTACGAGCTGAGCGCTTTCGTGCTACGGAGGGCACGTTGAAACAGTCGGTCCTGGCTTTTAAGTCGTTAAGCCATGACGGAGGCCTTAAGGCGGCCTAAAAAATCCGTCATTAGAGTTGGCCACTAGCTCATACGAACTTACTTACTCCTCGCCTCCTTATCCACCAATTCGTTATAAAAACGAACCGTTCGGTACGGCCCGGTTAAGGAATGGGGTAATAGTTTTTAGCTCTATAAATGGAGTAAAGCTCAGATGCTTACCTATTAAGTGTGAATGCGCTAGGTAGGCTAGATAACACAATGTTTCATGCCAGTCTCAAGTATAGGCTGAGACTTTACGCCTTCAATTCATAGCTCTGAAAACGGCGTTTTCTTGTTTTTACTCGACTGCGAAGAAGGAAGTATGTATGATGTATGTATGTGCATTTCTTTGGCTGAAGCTGTAGTCCAAACGACTGGACGGATTTTGAAATGAGCTGTCGTTAGATTTGTCTGGATGATGAGAGTCTGTATGAAGTGCGAAAAAATCCAACATGGCGACTGTAAGATGCTATTTGCAATTTTTATACCTTTGGCTGCCTCTGTAGCCGAAACGGCCGAATGGATTTTGACAAATGAGTTGTTGTTGGGGTGTCATAGGTACAATTTATGACACTTTTTGACACTAAAGTGTAAAAAACCCAACATGGCAGCCTAGGTAGCCATTTTCGATTAACTAAGATGGCACAAAACTAAAATCGTAGACTAAAACTAAAACGTAAACTAAAACGTCACATAATTCAAATGTGTCAGACCTATTATGCTTATTTAGGTTTGGTTTAGGTTAGGTTTAGGTCAGGTTTAGGTTAGGTTTAGGTTAGGATTAGGTTTGGTTTAGGTTTGGATTAGGTTTGGTTTAGGTGAGGTTTAGGTTAGGTTTTGGTTCGGTTTAGGTTAGGTTTAGGTTAGGTTTAGGTTAGGTTTAGGTTTGGTTTAGGTTAGGTTTAGTTAGGTTTAGGTTAGGTTTAGGTTTGGTTTAGGTTAGGTTTAGTTAGGTTTAGGTTAGGTTTAGGTTTGGTTAAGGTTAGGTTTAGTTAGGTTTAGGTTAGGTTTAGGTTTGGTTAAGGTTAGGTTTAGGTATGGTTTAGGTTAGGTTTAGGTTCAGCATCTTGAAAACCATATCGAATAGGTTTAACTCTCCTCTATGGAGGCGCTTCGTGCTTCGAGTTTCCTTACTGGCATTTACCAATTTTTATTGTAGTTTTTTTTTTTATTTACATGTGTTTTTTCTGAAATAAAATATTTTAAATTTGATTTAATTTAATATCCGGACAGAGTTACCGTCCCAGCAAAAAAAAAACAGTAGAGTTCTGTCAAAAAATTGCTTGTTTTTTGCTGTTATGGAACGGGATTTTAGTAAAATAGTAGGACTAATGGTGTGAGATAGTCAATAAAGTAGGTAAAATGATGTAAATATTAAAATTCTCCTTCTAGTCTTCCAATTAGTGCAGAAGTTCTTAACATTTAACAGGTAGTAATTGAGAGCATCACAATGCAGTCCCGAGACGCGTTTCCACTTCAACGCTCAGTTTACGATTCAATGAATAAATAAATAGCTTTTAGTGCGATGATTGGACGTACTGTTTTTGAGTCTGTTATTTTTGACGCGTTAACTAACTGGAAAATTAGCTGGAAGATAGATACTTTTCGGTACTCTCTAAAAAGATAAAAATTCAAACGAGATAAGAGTAGAAGAACCAAGAATTAAATCAGAAAGAAAAAAAACACATGTACACCTTTATTTTTGTTTCCATATTATCGGCCCATTTAATTTAATGTATCTCCATAATCATCATCATCATCATCATCATATCAGCCCACATTCAGTCACTGTTGGGTATAAGGCTCTTTACGCCATTTTATCCGATACGGTTGTATCTCGGATGTTTTCCTTCGCCATTTCTGAGAACTGGTATAGCGCACATAATTTTTTCGCACAGAAAAATCCATTGGTACACGACCGGGTTTGAACCTATGACCTTAGGATCAGAAGGCCAACTAGACCACCAGTGCTCATAGCACGCATAATGGCATGGAATAATCACGGAATATAAGACTGGGTTACTTTAGTGATATATATTATGTGATTATATTATATAATACTTCTCTGCTGGACTGGGAGTAAAGAAAAAGCATAGAATGCGCCCAGCTGCTTCTCTCCCCGAGCATGTCGTAAAAGTCGACTAAGGGATAGTATCCTCCAACATGATGGACCTGTATGGGCGATGGGCTGATCACCTGTCACCATGGTTTACCATATCCATCTTGGGAGTCTTGGATCAGAAGTGGCTGCAAGTTTTTTTATGATTACTTGTGGTTCTGCCCACTCCGTTAGGGATACGGGCGTGATAATATGTATGTATGTATGTATATTATATATCACTAAAGTAACCCAGTCTTAGTACGTTTTCTGAAAATAACTGTACAGCTATACAAAACAACATACGTGGATAAAATAGTCAAGCTGTAAGTAGTTTTCCACATTTGACACGCATTCCAACAAAACCCACAAACTACAGCGATTACCTGAACAGCATTGTTCCTAGATACATTGGAGCAAAAACTGCTTGAAAACCATTTTACCGACCGTGCATTAAGTCAGTGGGTCACTTAGTTGCCAAATGGGTTCCATTAAGGCATGCTCTAGAACAAAGTGTAATGTTACAAACTGATCCTTATTGCAATGGAAGTTTCAGTTTGGGACAAACTTGTTCATTAGCTCGCTTTGGAATATTTTTACTCCTTACTTAAAAAACTTACGAGTTAATGTAATCATTTGTTTACCTAAAACTAGAAATCTTCGATTTTATGAATAATTGCTTATATCCCCGTCCTCCATTTAAGCAAGCAAGTATTCCCAAGGAGGGTTGACGTCAGGCAGGCGGCCGGTCATAAAACACCTTAGCCAAAACTCTTAGCAAAAACACTGTGCCGACCCCACATAGAATAAGGGCGGGAAGATGATGATCCTCGTCCTCCAATTAGTTCCTTCACTGTTAAGGATTGTGACTCCGTGCAAGGACTCGGTCTATGGTTTGTTTTGCATCTGCCACGAGTTTCGGCCTGATAAACAGCTAAGTTTAAACTTGCTCAGTATGCAGCCTGTAGGCTCTAGCGGTTTTAGGTCTTTAACCTCTTATTATTTGAGGTATTTGGCCTCTTGTAGTTTTGATATAGTAAACTATTTTTCTGAATATTGCTATGTGAGTTTTGGCTATGCTGCTGGAGGAAGGTCAAAAAAGAGATGAATGGATTGTGTGAAAGAGGGCATGCGTGTGAAATGAGTGAGTACTGAGATGACGAGGGTTAGGAGAACATGGAAGAGGGAGACATGTTGTGCCGACCACACCTAGTGGAATGAGGGTGGGAAAATGATGATGATTTTTGCCAATGTAAGCCTTAGCTGATGAATACTGAAATCATTCTTCTGATTTCTTTATGTAGAAGAAAATCACTTCCCTTACACTTTTTTTCCAAGAAAAAGAGTTACACTATAAGACACTAAAAAAAGATTTACACCAATGGCATAGCAGTAAAAATATTTTTATTGGTTGTTACTATAAAAAGGTTATGACAGATTTTTGTTGTGTAAAAGCGAACTTGAACATCAGTAAAATAAAATTGCCAAGCTGTGTTTTATGTGAAGTCATGCTAAGTTTCAAATGGTTATTGGAAATAAAAATCTCAAATTATACAACTTATGCTGAACTCGGTTCCTTGTTGCGTTTCGTTGAAAATATTTTTATACCTAATTAATGTACTAAACGTATTAAGAATACTGCAATTACAAAAACAATAAACAAAGAATTAACAGGTGCAGTCATTCTGAAGGTGATACGTTTACATACATTGAGCAATTGATTTTTTATTGAATGTATTTTAAACACATACTTTTGTTTTCATTTTGGATGAAAACTTACATCATCGGTTGACAGGTTGCAGTGTAATGAGCACTTTAACAATATTATGTTAAAGTCTAACGAAACGTTTGTTTCTACTGGGCATCACACGGCGAGGAGCCACATTACCTACTCCCTATATATAGATGGTAAAAGGCCTTAGCTGATGAACACTAATTTGCCTACTCTCTCGTAAATTATTTCCATAGGATGTTCGATCGTGGACGCCGTAGAGCCGCTACGAGCGTAGCTCTGTGGCTATGAACAATGAACACGGATTGCAGAACATGTGGAAGCGCTTCTAATGAAATGTGTTTGAATATTCTAGTGCATTATTTTATCTATACCATAATCTATATCTAGTCGTGCCACTAGTTATTTCAAACCAGTGTGGTGAAAGGATTTAAAGTGCGCCTCAAAAGGCTTCTTTTCGTGCACTTGACACGATGTATTCGAACTTTCTATGATTTTACGACGTACTGGTTTCTTAACCGTTTGAGAGTAGCGCACATAATTTTTCGAACAGAAAATCCCACTGAGGCACGACTGGATTTGAACCGACGACCTTTAGGTTCGGAAAAGCGGGCCGCTAATTACTAGACCACCAGTGCTCTCCATAATCATTATGTGGGATATATATCGCAAGAAAAAAGTGTGTCCTCCTTCTTTTGTGGACTGGGAGTAGGTATAGAAAAAACAGAATGTGTCCAGCTGCTTCTCTCCCCGAGCATATCGTTAAAGTCGACTAAGGGATAGTATCTTCTTCAACACGATGGATCATCTGTATGGATGATGGGCTGATTACCTGTTACCGTGGTTTATCATAATCCATCTCAGGACTTTTAATCAGGAGTGGCTGCAAGTTTTCTTATGATAACTTGTAGTTCTGCCCACCCGCACTACCATTTTATCGCAAGGGTTTGATTATAATCTAAGATTTAAGTTATTACCACCCTAGCACAAATTACAAATCGGAAATAATTTTTGGTTTTAGTACCTCAAAAAAAAACCACAAATATGTATGTACTGTTCTCGCTAGATAGAAAATAGCCTATATAATTTCCAGTTCAAGATGAGAAATTATTAAAATATTCAAATCCGTCGTAGGTACCATTATTGAGGCACATACAAAATACCTGTCAGCCTCACAAACTTTCGCATTTACAATATACTATTTACAATATATACAATATACTTCGCTCGCGTGGTACCCAGATAAAAAATAGCCTGTATGTTAATCCAGCACATGTACTATGTATATTCCAAATTTCATTCAAATCTGTTCAACCGTTTAGGCGTGATTAACTAACAAATATCCATACATTCATAAACACAAACTTTCGCGTTCGTAATATTAGTAGGAAGTAGGTTAGTATATAGTAGGATAGTAATTCGCCAGCTTAACAGAAATTGAAATCTTCTGATTTCCAGCATATTCAGGAATGCAACACATCTATGGCCGGGATAGATCTAGCTGGATTCCACAGCTATGTACAGTTATAAATATTTCAGCACAGGAAATTATGCTCCCACAGTATCTGTGCAACGCTTTGAATTGAAAAGAGCCGCGAAGTGTTAAAGTGGAAATAGATTTCTGAATTATTTATAACGGTTTCTTTATATTGATAATCTGATGTTTTTCTATTTTGATAAAAGTTGATCCCGAGAGAAACTCTTTTTTAACACTTTGTTCGCTGTACAATTTCAAATAATTTTCAAAAATTAATGTGTGCAAAATTAATTATAGAAAGTGCAAATATTCTGTTAATCCTACTAATATTATGAATGTGAAAGTTTGTGAGGATGTGAGTCTGAGACGATGCAAGTATGTTTGTGCCTCAATCACGCCGTAACGGCTGAACGGATTTCAATGAAACTTTGAATATACATATTACATTACATTACATTACATCATATGCATGAATAATATATAAGCTATTTTTTAACCGGGTACCACGCAAGCGAAGCTCCGGGCGGCAGCTAGTATATTATATAAATTAAAGTCAAGGGCAAAACCTGAATAAGAGACTTTCAGGACCGAGAAGGTCCGCAAAATTGAAAAGAGGCCTATACTACCCAGCTGATATCAGGCTGAGATGATGATAATGATCATAACATCAAGCAAATATCTCACATTCACGTACAGTTAAATAATTAAGATAATTCTTAGTTACTTTTGCATATTATTAATAAAGAAGTATGTCAGGATCGTAGCAAATGGCGATCCGTGATCTCTGCCTACCCCTATGGGAAACAGGCGTGATTTTATGTATGTATGTATGTATTATTAATAAAGAACAATTTTGTAACATACGTGCTACAGAGTGCTAGTACAGTGCGTGAATAGAAAATGGTGATTAGGAATTTATTGCGTGCAGATACGGAAATTGCAGTTTTCTAATATTTATGAGAAGCGCTGGATTAGTAGGGAGCCCTAAATGAGCGGAGATGCGCGGTTTTGTTGTTAACGAGCTTGTACAAGTGGCTTTCCTTGTTTAATATATCGTCACTATACCCTAAAATATAAGTAGAGTATTACTGGTATAGCGCACATAATTTTTTCACACAGAAAAATCCATTGGTACACGGCCGGGTTTGAACCCATGACCTTAGGATCGGAAGGCGAGGTCACTACCAACTAGACCACCAGTGCTCTCACCAAAAGGTGAAGGAAAACATCGTAAGGAAACCCGCGGCTTAGTCAGCTCCGCACGTATTGACCATGTCTTTCCTGTGGACAAGGCCGACTAAGCTGAAAGGATGGAATAGGTGCTGGGCAAGCCTACTCCATCTTAATTCGTACCGGGAACAACAGTGTCTCGTTTGTGAAGGTAAAAGTTGCCTCCTGACGCTGTATAAATCATCTACTATAGATGGTAAAAGGCCTTAGTTATAGCCTAAGAGCACTTGTGGTTGTGACCCCGCCTTCTGATCCTGAGGCCGTGTGTTCAAATCCAGTCGTGTACCAATGGATTTGTCTGTGCGAAAAAATTATGTGCGCTATATCAGTAGGTACTCTTAAACGGTGAAGGAAAACATTGTGAGGAAACCTGCGGCTTCGCTATCATGTTGGTGAGGGCTATCTCTTAGTTCCACTGCAATGCAAAGGCCTCTTTTTCTTCTCTCCAGCCATTCCTGTTTTTGGCCACTGTGGTTTAGTCCTTTACTAGGCACAATGCCTCGTCGGAATATTGATATTTGAGTATCGCTGTAAGTTTTTACCTTTTAATGTCAAAACGAGTGCAGCAAGCCCTGGGGAGGGTGTTAGCGGGTTCGTTTGATTCGACACCTCCCTCGAGGTTTGAACCCTTTCGCCGCCATTGAGGGTGCAATTACACATCTACCCTTGGAATTTCATAAACATGCAACATCAGACAACAAAGAAATCAGTAATTAAAAAAAGCCTGCAAACGCAAATTTTAGCTGTACTAACAGATAAAACTTATAATACCAGGTAGAGATGCATATCTTTATCATTTATTATCTTTATCTAATGTATTATAATAAATCGATTGTTCAAATGTAACTTTATTAAAAACTAAGGCCTTTAGCCATCTATAGTAGATGATTTATACAGCGTCAGGAGGCAACTTTTACCTTCACACACGGGACGCTGTAGTGCCCACGGGACGCTGTAGTACCCGGGACGAATCAAGATCGAGTAGGCTTTCCCAGCACCTATTCCATCTTAGTCGGTCATCTCAGCTTAGTCGGCCTCGTCCATAGGAAAGACATGGTCAATACGTGTGTAGCTGACTAACCCGGGGGTTTCCTCACGATGTTTTCCTTTACCGTTTAAGAGAACTGGTATAGAGCACATAATTTTTCGCACAGAAAAATCCATTGGTACACGACCGGATTTGAACCCTCGTTTTTAGGATCAGAAGGCGGGGTCACTACCAACTAGATCACCAGTGCTCTACTAGACCACCATAGCTCTCAACAAGTAATACGCTTAGTTTATCTCTTAGAATAACATACACATAGGCTACTTTTACTAAAGTCCACACCGGATTTGTGTTGTTCAAATCCGGTCGGGATTTGTGTCGATTTGTGGACTTTCTACGGTTCTGCGATATGCTGGTTTCCTCTCGATGTTTTCACACCTCACATTGGTGCACGAATAGATTCAAACACATGAGCTCGCTAGAAAGGCGAGGTCACTACCATTAGACCACCAGTGCTCTCATGTTTCATAATAAATATATTTAACAGCCAAAGTTCTCGTGTTTGCAAACTTGAACAGCTCCGAAAACGTTCAAGAAAGTGTCAAAAACTCGAGTACTCTCCACAAGTGAATGGTGAAGGACGTTTCAGGTGTGTCAAAGACATCCCACCTGCAGGCAATAGCTCACACTATCCAGAGTTCAATCAAAAAGCCGCTTTAAATATTAAAAGCTCGTTACACTAATGAATCGTATCAGATTTTGCCGTCGTCTGCCGTCCTCAATGCGTCTTTTGGCCTTCTTTGGCGCTGTCTTGAGGGTTTCTTTTGTCTGGGTTTCTTATGGAGCAAACGGTTTTGTTTAGGCGAGTAAAATATGCATTACCCCTGCGGCTATATTATCGGGCTCTGGCGAACTCTTCGTAATCATAGCCATACGTTTTATCAAAGTCAACGTAAATATTTGCCAAATTCCGATTGTCGCAAAGATCTTTAGAGAAAACTGGAAAGTTTGTCAAATACTTTTTCTTCTATTGCAACTATTATTGCAGCATATTGTTTTTTTTTTATTGCAGCTAAAACTGCATAATAGCAAAGCGTTCTAAGATCTCATTGGTACTACGAGGTGCTACGATTAAGACTGCTACAGCAATTCGTAGCCGATCGTAGCGCCGAAATGTTCAGCCACTCACGATTGATTTCAAATTGTCGAATCGGGTTGTAGCGTAAAATGAGCCGTGCACATCGTCGCACTGGCGTCTACTGAACATGCATTGTCTTGTCTGATAAGGAACCGTCACTGATGTGTAACACTGCCTGAACTACAGGAATAAACTAAGGCCTTTCACCATTTATAGTTGATGATTTATACAGCATCAGAAGGCAAATTTTACCTTCACAAACGGGACGCTGTAGTGCCCGGGACGAATTAAGATGTAGTAGGTTTGCCCAGCACCTATTCCATCCTCTCAGCCTAGTCGGCCTTGTCCACAGGAAAAACCATGGTCAATACGTGCGGAGCTGACTAAGCCGCGGGTTTCACAATGTACAGGAATGAATATTAGATAACTCTTTGAGCTCGAAGACGAGGCAGACGTGTGGTTGGCTGTGACGCGAGCAGTGCGGATTCGATTCCCACACGAGATAAATGTTAAGCATTTTCTGGAAATATTTATTCTGGGTATTGTGTAGGTTGTTATTAGTATGTTGATTATTTTAACTGACACAAACATATCAGTCACTTATGCTCGGTTCTCATATTCTAGCGGACAACGGTTTTTTTTGTATAAACATATAAGGCCCTTTTTAACAGATTGGAATGTTGGTAATGAACGATCTTTTGTTGGATAATAGAATGTTGGAACATGAACATGAGCTCTTAATTACAAATAAATATAAAAATTTGTGGACATTTCACACAGCGCCATCTAGCCTCAAACTAAGCAAAGCTTGTAATATGGGAACCAGATGACTGATAGAATACTTAAATATTTTTTGTAAATACATACTTCTTGTACATAATACTACAACATCCAGACCCAGCAGCGGGGGATCGAACCCGCGCCTCTTGCGTCTCAGCAGAGCTCTCGCGCTACGCCACAGAGGTCGTCATGTGTGTCGTCAAATGCGCAGATACAAATCATAAAACAGTGCCTTAACAAAGATATCTTTCGGAAATTGCAAACTTAGGTAGCCATAGCCACCCCCTCTGTAAAATTGTTTTCATTACATCAAGTCATTGGACAGATTCCAATATTTTCACGTCGCTGCCTTCGATTGCATAGTGCTGAGAGAGATTGCTTTTGTTGATGGTAATGTTTTTCCGGTTCGATATGTCCGTAAATAATATGTTTCCGGGAACATGAGTACGGTATAATGTAAAAATAATTTTAATGTTTGTGGTTATATTGATTTTGTTTCAGTAAGGTAGTAGGGATGCTTGTAAAATATATTTTTGTACTAACAAACCGACGAGCATGCATGAAAAATATGATGAGAGTGTATCAAATAGAGTCTCTGCCTACTCTTACAAGAAATCGGCGTGGTATTGTATGTACCTATGTCGTAAGTTATTTTAAAGACCCAAGGATTATTAGAATCTCATTAAAAATTGCATTGGTATTCAATGGTGCTACGGTGACTGTTTAACGTGCCCTTGCGGTAATGCAACTTGCGGTCACCCATCCCAATTGTGACCGCGCACAACGTTGCTTAACCTTAACGACCAATCAGGAACGTCTAAACAAGCTACGCCGCGAGCGCTTATTTTTTAGATTTTCCTCTTTATTTTGTTGATTGTTATGCTAACCTTCCTTGTTTATTAGTGCTGCAGACGTCACACTCCACCGGTTTCAGAATTGTTTACAACTCTTCATTGATTCGTAAAATAATAATTGACAATGAACACGTTTTATTTGTTTCGCTATAAAAATAATATAAAAGCATATAATAAAACAGAAGATTGAGCAAAAATCTTTTTAATTAAAAATAATTCCAATTAGAAAAATATGCTTTTCTTAGTATTCTCTTATTCATATTTGAACTGTGTAGGCTAAGGGAGTGACATTCAATGTAGATGATCGACTTTCTCAGAGCATGGTAGGTGTTTAATATAATACCTGTATTCAACTAACGGATGCTAAATTATTTTATTACCATGCAATGGATGTCATTTGACGGCCTCGGTGGCGTGGCGGGCGATTGCTCGGCAGAGACGCAAGCGGCGCGGGTTCGATTCCCTCCGAAACTCCTTACAATACAAAATAGTTTATTTGGGAACAAATACACGGGCTCATAAACAGTATAATAAGTACACAATGATAGCTGTAGTAGTTAAAAACTGAGTTGCAACTATCAACGCCCACATCCAATAAACATGGAGCGTAAGTTTCTAAGATTAGAAAATTACTAAAATTAAGTTATAATAAAAAACAAAAAAACGCGCAAACTACGCGCCCTGTCTAAACTAGCATTTGTCTCACGCAGCTGCCTCGCGAGGCTGCTCGATCGGTCAGTAAGCAGCTAATAGAAAATGGGCATAAAGCGCAAAAAGGCTTCTTTGTTAAAACAGAAATCAGATAAAGGCACTAACATCCTTAGAGAGAAACTTACAAATATAATTTACAAAATACAAAATAAACAGTCGGGCTATCTAAAGGTCTGTATATAGCTCACCTGATCCAGCTCATCAAACGGTGGAAGCGTGCCCAAGGCGCTGGCCGCATTGCCACGCTGAATGGCAATACTGATCCGTTGAGCCAAATAAGAACCAAATAAGTAAAAGTAACTTTACTTATCTCCTTAGAGTAAGCATAAATTTCAATAATCCTAGAATTTAAACTGCGTTCGTACCAACAACATTTTACGGAGTTGCGACTTCAAAACTCCACCTTTGTTTAAGTTTACCAAGTTCGTGCGAGGCATTATCTTACTAAAGCAGGCAAGTAGGAATAACAACTATTTGTATTAAAACTAGTTTTGCTGGTTCCTATAATTAAAACTATGGATTCTAGAGTTAGAAACCTTAAATTGCTCTAAGTTCCTCTCAATGCTGGAATGATGATGATGATGTAAGTATAGATCAAGTGCGTTCTACTACTAGTCGTGTCGCTAGTTCTTTCGAACCAGTGTGGTGAAAGGTTTTTAAGTGCGCCTTTCGTGAATTTGACACGAGTTTTCCAACTTTTTTTCTACGACATGGTTTCCTCAAGATGTTTTCGTTTACCGTTTGAGAGTACTGATTTAGAGAGCACATAAATTTTTCGAACAGAAAAATCCATTGGTTTAACTCACGACCGTATAGAAGGCGGGTTCATTACCACTAGGCCACTGGTGCTCAACGAGTGTGTGGTATGTGAACTAAAACATTATTCAGTAGAACCGCATCCGCGTAGAAAAGTCCAAAGAAGTTAAATTTTATCATGTTATGAATAATTACCAAAATAAACTAACATCTGACCTAATACCATTTTATGACGGTATAAAATAGTGAGATGTTTACTATAGCTTCATGGTGATCGAATGGACTATAAATAAAACATTATGGTGGAACTACGAGTAACTGGGTGAAATATTATAGTATGTTGATGCAATATTGGTTGCGTTAGATAAATTTTGTATGAAAAAACATTGATAACAGATCTCCCGCACGATGTCCACAACCCCTAAGTTTGGCATTCACGCCCTGAGGTTTCTTGTACCTAAGTACTTAGGTACACACTTTATTTAATAAATAAATAACACACAACAGTCACATACATAGTCCTGACCCAACACTAGGATCCCCTGTGTCGTGGGTATCAGAAACTACGAGTACCATTGTACCACAACACCCAGACCCGGAAGAAATATTTGCAGAACATACAAATATTTCTTCTGCAGCGAGAATCGAACCCGCGTCTCTTGCGTCTCCACCGAGCACTCGCCCGCCACGCCACCGAGGTCGTCGTTTTGCACTGTCCTTAAATCGCAGTATTGACCTGCCAACAGGTCCAGAGTAGTGTTTTCTGAAATAAATGGTTTGAAGATTCTAGAACAGTTCTTGGCATCTTGATACCATGCCATTGCATACGGACAAACCATTGTTCATATAGACATGCCATTTAGACCTAAATAAAATCTTCGGCCGTAATTTTCCACCAGTTGCAACTCTAGAGGTTAATATTTTGAAAAAGGATTAAAAATAGTCCTTCTAGGTCCTATACCTAGAAGGACTATTTTTAATACTTTTTTAACTGTAAACGAAAACTTCTCAGGACTTCTCAGGTATATGTGTTTTAGATGTACTTTTGTTTTCGTGCACAATTTAGTATACAGGATGTACTTTTGTATTGTAAAAGCGAAGACAAGGCGTGTTCCTCACATCGCCATGCCACATGTTCCAGAATACTAATTAACAGAGAGCAAATAGAGTTAGTCAAACAGCAAACAGGTTTAATTAATAGAGCACGACCGTGGCTCTGTATTAGCTGTCTTGTCGATGGCAAATACTTGGATGATTACGCGTTCTCTCCCCGAGCGTGTCGTAAAAGTCGACTAAGGAATAACTTCTAAATGCTGGACCATCTATATGAGGATGGGCTGTCACCATGGTTCACCATATCCATCTTAGGAATTTAAATCAGAAGTGGCTGCAAGTTTTCTCATGTTTACTTGTGGCCCTGCCCACCCCATTAGGAGTACGGGCGTGGTAATATGTATGTATTATGTAATTATGTATTTGTCTCTAACCCAAAGCTACACTTGCAACGTACTGTAGACAAATGAAGCTCACTGATAATAATTGTATTATGAAAAATTTGACATATGAAAAATTCTTGTTAAATATACCGTAAAACTATACAGTCATCTGCTGTTCTGAACGATAATTAGTGACGTCATCCTAATTGAGTGAACCGGGGAAGACGAGACGGCGGCATCTTAAAAATACATTTTCTTTAGCAATCTAGTTAGCGACACAGATTACACTGAAGATACTTTGTCACGGCTCAGTTAAGATATCGCTGGGTGTTGTATTTTGTGAGATGAATAATTTATGATTTTAAAGATTTATAAATAAACAACATTTATTAACAGAAGCAGCCTTACAACAAAAAACAAATTTACAAAATACAAAAGAAACAGTAGGGCTATCTAAAGGCCGTTGCAAACCAGATGTATTGTAATTTGTTCTTAAGTACAATATCCTGCTGTAAACCCTGCGAAACGGCTGAAGGGATTGGGATGAATTTTTATATACATACATAGTTCTGACGTGACTACTATAGAACGAAATAAACAAAGAAGAACAAACTAATTATTTTCACAACATTCTGATATCGCCGCTAAAATGGTAAAAGAACTTACTTTTGCATTTTGCTTCTTTTTATTATTTAAAGCGACAATAAACTCGTATGTTTCAAATAGTCTGCTAAAACAAAATTGGCTTGAAACACAACAATTGCACTTTGTTTAACCGCAGCTAGACGCTTTGACAAAATTAATTTAAAAATACACTACTAAATAGCGTAATTTTTCAGAAAACTTTTCATTCCTGGCGTAGATGCACATTAATTAGTGGCAAACTGGCAACACTGACTTTGTATGCGCTCATTCAAACCCATTGTGGTATTGTGGCAACACTTTATTGTTGTAGATCATTGTGGGAATGAACTTGATGCAATTATGAAGCTTCAGACAGCAGACAGTTGTTGGCAATTTTATCTCTGTGAAAATATTGTCTTTAAAATGTTCACTATTGTGGGTACATTTTTGAGTTAATTACTTTTTTCGTTATTTATTTATTTATTCATTCAACGGCTTTAAAGCCGTAACCATAACAGTTATATTTTTGAAAAATAAAATAGGTATAATTCTAGATAAAGAATATGCTAAGTCTATCAAACTTACACGTGTTTGGTTCTTTACTTGATTTATTCGGCTGATCTGGATGCTCTGACTTTTTTTTTGTTCTTTGTAAATATTTTTATCAAAAACATCTGAATCAGGTTTTTTAAACTCGAATTTTCTTGATATCACGTTTTATCTTCTTAAAATTTCTATCGCGTCTCGGATCTAAAAATTGGTATTCCACAAATGCTTCATTCCGCTATATTTACTAAAAATCCCTCCTAAATAAAGGCCTGGGTTGTGCCAAGGTTCCAGACAGGTGGTAGACGGTACCGTCCGGCAGTCAGCCAATAAATCACTTCGCTACTTGGTATTGCGGGCTGGTCCATACTATGCTCATGTCACTTACACAAACCCACGGTAAGGGATTTATCAGACAGAACGCGTTCGCGCGTTCAAGCGTTCAAGCGGTCAATTTTGCGCTCGTGCTGATGACCACAAAATTAATAATTTGTCTTCTGATGAAGAATAGTCGTCAAGAAACATGGACACAATAGTGGTAACGCGTAGACCGTCCAACAGCGGGGATCGTGGGCTGCTGCACAGAACGTGAAAGCGGAACGCATGAAAGCGTGGCCGCCTTCTGTCTGATAGATCCCTTATACAAAGTTAGCTTTATTTTTAATACTAGATTATCAGTACTAGATGGAGCCACTAGTATATAAGAATGCGCTTTTGTTGAGTTTTAAAATAAAATAATACATACATGTTATCGCGCCCGTATCCCTAATGGAGCGGGCAGAGCCACAAGTTATATTATTATAAATAAATAAAAATAACACCTAACAGTCAACATACATAGTTCTGACCCCACACTAGGATTCCGTGTCGTGAGTATCAGAAACTACGAGTTCTGTGGTATCATAATGCCCAGACCCGGAAGAAATATTTACAGAACATGCAAACATTTCTTCCGCAGCGGGAATCCAACCAGCGCCTCCTGTGTCTCAGTCGAGCACACGCCCGCCACGCCACCGTGGCCGTCAACGTTTTGAAACCCTCCCTTATTTCGGCATTCTAAGGAACTTTCGAAATTACAATGTTAGTAAAATTGTCGAAAAGAAATCTTTAAGCTTAAACTACTTTTTTAACAATTTATTACAATTATCCGTGTGGATAGGACACGAATAAAAAAATATCTGACTTATTAATTTCAAAATGTTCTTTAACAACGTAGACATCTAGGAAGAAAATCTAGTAATTTACTCGTATTACGACCACTTATTGTGAACTTCAATGAGAAAATTGAGCTATGACACGTGTTTTTGTAGGAATTTCACTATATATATTTATTTATTCTTTCTTGACGATCTTATAGGGTTATGAAAGTGAACATTTACGAAACCAGTTATTGTTTATTCTGCGCTCGCCACAGAATAAATAATAGCAATCGATACGCTAGACCACCCCTGATTAATGATATAGGTCTTGACCACTACGGTGATTGGTTTTGTGAATGTTTTCTTAATATTTGAAGGACGTTGCTGATACATAATGCACGTCACTTCACGGAGGGGTCCTACATTACGTTTGCCGAGTCGCAGTCTCCACTCAAGAACTCGTTTACTCCAGCGGTTGTCGGTTCTTTGGCAGATATGGCTAGCCCACTGTTACTTCAGTTTCCAAACATCACATCCTCCCAAACTTTCGCATTTATAATAGGATTAGATTGAATAATTCGGTCGTAAAGTTGCAAAACCTACATCAAACAATTTACGTAAAGTATCTACTCGTACATAAAATCACCCTCACATACCAATAACGTTTAAAGGGAAACTTCACAAGCGTCTGGAAAATATACGCAACTTAAGTTTAATCTCTTGAAAAGGCTGCAAAACTACTGTACCCCGTCTTGGAGTTGAAACTAAGATGTTTGTTGACTACAGATGCTCTTAAGAAATGTATTGCTTGAACATATATTTAGGTATCATGTTTTGTGAGTTATAGACAGGAATTCAATGGAAACGAGATAAGGGTGGTACGATTGAAATAATTATGGGAAAAGATGACGTCTATTTGCAGATACATTTTATTGGATTCGTCAATGGTCAGCATGGTTTATTAATTGAAAAAGAAAAATATTTTACTCAGCCATTTTTACTCATAAGCCAGTTTTACTCATAAGGATTTTCACTAGTACTACTAATAACGTTAAACATAAGGTAACGTATTCTCAGCCTCCCTCATGAATTTAATTGATCCAGGAAAGCAATTTTAATATTTTTATGTATTCAATAAATAGCCCATCGGCCATCTTTATGGGGGATGGACTGATCACCCGTCACCTTGCTTTACCAAATTCATCTTAGGACTAAATCAGAAGTGGCTGTAAGTTTTCTTAGGTTTACTTGTGGCTCTGCCCGGGGTGGGCATTAGGGATACATGCGAGATAATAATTATGTATGTATGTATGTATGTATTTATTAACATAGACTTAATTATTGGCTAAGTAAAATATTTTTTCTTCAATTTATAAACTAAGCTGACCACTAACTTTGACCACTAGTCAGTGGTCACCCATTCGTGTGTCTGTAAATAGATATCATCTATTTGCATAATTATTCCGATCGATGACAACACAAGATACAAGGCTTAGCTCAATTAAGAAGCATTACATGACTCAATAGTAACCACAAATTGAAATCCCGCAGTTGGTACCCAACCAATTAATTATAACCGCCGACCATCATTTACACTCAAACACAATATCTGTTGTCACCCGCTCCAATTAACTGCTATTAAACAATGAGACTGACTGTTTGTAACGGTATTAGATCGTACGTACCTATTAACTAACCTATTAAAGACTTTCCCAACGCCTCGAGATAATTAAGGGGACGTCGATCAGTGGCGAACTGAAAGTGACTTGTTTTTGACACAATTTCTTTTACTTTAAAAGAACCCCTTTCCGTAACCCGACCTTCTCTGTTACTGCATACAAACGGTAACGAAAAGGACTGTAATAATATTTTTGCCATGACACATTGATATCAACATAAGGTCGGAAAGGGTCTTCTTTAAATATTATTTACCACTTGTAGCTTCTTGGATTCAAATGGACAATGAAAATAATACAAAAATAAATCCAGTTAAAACTAGAACAAAACTTAACCGGCAAAATTTAATTCTTAGTCGGATCGGTTTCAATATTCTACTAACAGCTACGGATCATAAACTAACACAACGCTATGTTTCTGTCAAAAAATGTATGGAATTTTTCAACAGATAACAACATTGCTATGGCAATAAACGATTCCTTGTCCGTTAGTAGTATATTGGAACCGGGAGTATGTCTGATGACAAACGTTCTCAAAGTAAGTAATGATACAGGCGACCAATAAAAAAACCATGCATGCTTTAATTTTCTTTGATAGGTTTTTCTAGTTTTTAGGCATCATTGTAACGTATCGTTTCGCTTTATTATTAAGACTTATCTTCCCGCGAACGGGCTCGGCTTTCGATTAGCGAATTATTTAATTAACGCCCTTATCTATGCGCTTAGGTATTACCACCAAAGTTTTGCTAATTAAGATTATAATTAAGAAACAAGTTCTATTAAACTGGTAAATACTACTAAATACTAATACTAATTCGTAAAGTTTTATGCTAATAGAAAGTGTTTTCATTTATATATATAAAAAACACAGCGACTTTTTACTCGACAGAGGCAAATCCCTAAAAGGAGAGTTATGGGTTTGTTCTGTATGTATGTATCTATGTATGCCTTTCCCTGAGTTCCCTCGTAACTACTAAACGGCTGAACCGATTTGAATGAATGATAAGTCGTGAGATTTGTCTTTATTGCGCGAGTTTCACTGGGTATATTAAAATTATTTAAATCCAAAATGGTACATCTTCGGCGTCAAAATCTATGTTTTCAAAAACAAAACCCAATCCTATCGAGCGGGACACCAAAAAGAATGGTTTATAGAGGTGATTACAAAAATGAATAGGTACAACTTATATGTTTAAATGTAATTTTTAATTTGGAATGAAAAATAATAAAGAAACAGCGCCGAACTTTTAGACTGAGCAATGCCCGAATACTGAAATACTCGCAGTGTTTTCTTTTAAGAAATACTTGTTAAATAAAAATATTTATTTAATAATATTATCTATCTAGATTTTTAGAAAAAATCCTTGTGATTTTCCAGAGCAAGGTTGTAGCACTTATCAAATTGCGTGCAAGTAATCACGGTGAGCAGCGAGACAGAAGATTAAAGTTTAGACAAACAGAAATATTTCGAGACGAGTCTGCAAAAGTTTCCTCTTTGTCATGTAAGCCAGTATAGGGTCGTTTGTCTTACAAAACTTTTGCATCTTGGAAATAAATGTTGCCAACGTTTGTTTAGGTGATTAATCTTTATTTTGTGATTAGGGTGTGCCGATGAAATAGGTACAAAAGCGTGTGGAGTAGAATTCCTTTAGTGCTTAACCCAGATTAGTAGCTACGTAGGAGGATATTTTCTTCCTTTCTTCTTTTAGCTCTATGACGAGACAATTAAAAGTGACGGAGAATAAAATATAACCTTGTTTTTGAAATAAAAAAGTTAAACCTGTCTATGCAAAAACTAGCAACTTAAATATAAAAACATTAACAATAGTTAACATCAAGCTTTTTCATTTGAGACCAAAAACAATATGATCCTTAAATTTAACAATGGAAAAATAGCATTTATTTACTGTTATACTAAATCATGGCTAATGTCATAAAACCTATGTCATCCCGACCGCAAAGAAGCATCATTTCAAATCAGTTTTGTCAAAATCTGATTTTGACTGATCTATGTTTTTATGTGGAGCAAAAGTGCCCCACATAAAAACATAGATTTGTTGACAACATGACGCGTTGTGAGCTTCTCGATTTATTTTATCAATCTTTTCCACTTGTAAAAGTATTAAGGTTGATGTCGAGTCAAATGTACACGTGATTAAAAAACTTAGAACAACAAAATTAAATGAGAGAGATTCACTCATTATAAAGACAAAACAAGTGTTATTAAAAAACTTCGCGGCAAAGAACAAACATAATAGAGACTTTTTTAATTTTCTTTTGTTCGGTGACACTTTTTAATAAGATTTTAATAAATTATGTAAAATGTTTGAGTGAAGTGACGTTGCTGGTCACGGCTTGCAACCGACAAACAATTTTATCATGAGGGGGTTTACATCCATAAATAATTTGTTAAGTTTCAGGTTTTGAAATAGAGCACTGGTGGTCTAGTAGTAATGACGTTCCTAAGGTCGTGGATTTCTTACTCTCAAACGGTGACGGAAATCATAGTGAGGAAACCGACACGTCGTAGATTCTAAAAAGTTTGAAAATTTGTTTCGAAAGTAAGTGAACGAAAGGAGCCCTTGAGACGCACTTTAAATGCTTTCACCACACTGGTTCGAAAGAATTAGTGAGACGTCTAGATAAATAGATATATTGTAATTATATAATCTTTTCAATTTGTTAAGGAAAAAAAACAATGTATAAAATATTTGAATTTACTACATTAGCTACAATTACATATTTAACCCAGACAATAAATTATATTAATTAAAATAATAAAATTATGTAGGTACATCTATTTCAGTCATCATATATTTTTTTTTTCGATGAGTCCATAATCAAGACAGCATACTACTCTGAGACAAAAGTAAGGGTTTCTATTTCTATATTCTTATTAAATCCTCTCAAGAAACATTAACCCTATACTGCAAGCCGGAGTGATGAACGATCCATCCATAGTGCGGTCCAACGTCAGTGAATACCACATAGTGTGTCGGGTCACATTCCACATGTCCATTGGACACACCGCATTTTGAGAGAACTCCTCGTAGGAACCAGCTGATGCGATGGTCTGATTGGACAGTGCTGACGACCAGTCCTCCACCGCTGTCACCATTGCGAGGGTTGACGGCTGTGTGATAAAAAAACCTTTTAATAAACTTTTTTTGTAGTCTATTTTTTATACTATTTCTCAGATGGACCAATCACTGTCCCATGACAATTGTACGAGTATTTATTTAAAAGCTAAATAAAGATGCCGATAGAAGGCAAAGTCGAGGTCAGCCAAGAAAGTGTTGGCGGGACGATCTCGACTCCTTCGAGAGAGAATGGTGGGAGACCTCGAAGGACCGAGATGATTGAAGGTTGAGGGAGACCTTTGTCCAGCTGTTGGGCAAAGGTGTGCAATGGGATGATCCAGGTTATCAAAAGAAAAAGCTAAATACACAATAAGAAACATACTTATATTTTTAATTACAAAGTTTGGGAGCATGTTTGTGCCTTAATCACCGGCATAAAGGTTAAAAGGATTTGAATGAGACTTGAAACATACGTAGTTCGTGACCTGGTATAACATAAAAGGCTATTGAAGTATTTTATTTTTACTTACAGGAATTCGGTCCATATCCAGCGCAGAAAGTGAACTCGTTCATCAACTTCTTGTATACTTTCGGCTGGTACTGAATGCAAGTCAAATCATTTTGTATCTTTAGATACGACGACCTAAGAATCTTTGATGGTTGGTTTTCTTCTGTATAACCGAAGCCTACAACCTGAAGAGGGACCAGAAAATGAGTAAACAAAATCGCATTCTATTAAAATGCTTAAGAAACTTGCCCACTTTTTATTTTTAAGCCCACTACTTATTTGTTATTTTAATCTGATAGCTCTTATAGCTCCTATGCTGATAATAAACTAGCCAAAACAAACATAATTTTTTGACCAAATACGAAACAGAACTAACACCACAACACAGGATATACCTACTCATAGGTGAGAGTTAGTGCACCCAATATTACTTATTAAGTATGCCTTCTAACTCAAATCTTTTTGTAACATCTCATCACAATCTAATCATTTCCATTGTATTCATTTTCATTAATGTGCATTTTAGACATAAGTCATAAATTGTTAAAACTGCTATATAAAATTATTATTAAAATTTGTGGAAAAAAAATAATCTGGTCATTTTACTGCTATCTAGTTTCCAGTTTTATCTGAACGTGACGTCAAGGTTCATACTTTGAATATTTAATTTGAATACGCGCCTTAGTTTTTTATGCAGATACAAAGATCTTACAAAGGCCAAACTTTGTTAAAGTTGAGCGAATCTAAAGGAGAAGGTCATTCTTTCCACTTTGTTCAGGTGGACTTATTAAAGCTGCTATTCATGATAATATGATCATTAGTTTTTACCATACAACAGTTCGAATACGGTTGTTAGAATTTTGTATAAGTATCAAATAATTCAGAGTACCAAAATAAAAAATAAATATTTGTGGACATTTCACACAGCGCCATCTAGCTCCAAACTAAGCAAAGCTTGTACTATGGACACCAGATGGCTGATAGAAAACTAATATACTTTTTTTTGTAAATACATACTTATGATACATAATACTACAACACCCAGACCCTGAAAAAATAGTTGCAGAACAAACATTACTCCCGTAGCGGGAATCGAACCCGCGCCTCTTGCGTCTCAGCCGAGCACTCGCCCGCCACGCCACCGAGGTCTTTGACGCAGTAATTCGTAAAAATCTGCATCCCTGATCCCGAGAATACGAGACAGTCATACAGCATCCTGAAAACCATAGCTGATAGGTACTCCTCACCGCTGTGGGCAAGCCTCATAAATAGAGTGATCCCAGTAGTCTACCCTTCAACCTGGTGATCACTCTATGTAGTAGTTATATGCGTTGTTTTTATGTTGTCACTAACATTATTTTCAAGTTTTCATTTTGTTACCAACCAGTATGGATCTTAAGGTGTCCGAAATAAATAATTTTATTTATTAAATAATGCTTACCGTAGCTTCTTTTCCAAACAACATTGACTTGTCATACGTAGGGCCCCATATGCAGATGGGTTGAACGAACTCCGTGTAGTAAAAGCTGTCTACTTTGATGATACCGAGATCCGAAGTTGAGTACTCATAGTTGTATGCTGGGTGGATAATTAGAGCCTTTGCCTGTAAATTATGTTTAAGTAAGCACCCATTTTTTGTCCCAAAACCTTCTTCCAGCACCCGAAGGGTTACTTTAGCTATTACCCAAAAGCAACGGCCTTCATAGACATACTGGAGAGCACTGGTGGTCTAGTGACACCGCCTTCCGATCTTGAGGTCGTGGGTTCAAACCCGGTCGTGTACCAATGGATTTTTTTGTGCGAAAACCCGTTTGTGAAGGTAAAAGTTGCCTCCTGACTCTGTATAAATCATCTACTATAGATGGTAAAAGGCCTTAGTAGTTTTTCATAGAAACATTCTTAAAGACGCAGCCGAGTTTGCCTAAGCCATTTTCAATTAAAAAAAAAAAAACAAAAAAAGTTATTTTTCCTTGTAGCAATTTAGAAGAAGATGAACAATTTATAAACAGGTTAACTTACAAATAGCGCCTGTCTTCCCGCTTGATACAAATCATTGTAATTATTTGTTCCGGCTATGACGGTAACTCGTTTTGCTTCCAACAATTTTTCCTTTTTAAAAATACAGTGACCAGCTAGAAAATAATAAACATCAAATATAAAAACTACCATTACAGCTTAGCTTTAAAGCCCGCGATATGGAACTGCGGAATCGAATAAGCTTCATCTAGCTTTTTATAATAGGCTACAAACTCTTGAGAAATGAACGGATACTTTCTATATTTTCTTTAAAGTGGAAACCGAGATATTGAAACAGAAATGGGTTAAACCCTTGTCGATATTACATACGTGTCAAGTCACAAGTAATTTAAAAACAGAATAGCAGTAAGTACTAAGTAGCTTGCTTAGGCGGTCTTGATTCATCGTTAAAGTTAAGCAACGATATGCGCGGTCACAAATTGGGATGAGTGACCGCAAGTAGCATTACGACCTGAGCGCATCCGTGCTTCGGAGGGCACGTTAAACAGTCGGTCCCGGCTTTCAAGTCGTTAAGCTATGACGATGGCCTTTAGGCGGCCTAAAAACTCCGTCACTAGAGTTGGCCACTAGCTCATACGAACATACATACGAACATAATATTTTTTAAAGTTGTCGAGTGGCCGATTCGTAAAGATCTGAAGGGAGCAACTATCACTCAGCACGTGATTCGTTAAGAACAGCTCACCAGTCAGCACCGCAGTCCTTGATATAATGTTCCCTCCACAATCATACTTAGATAAATTCGACGTAGGCTCCTGGATCAGCAATGCGACATGCCAAGGCCAATCTCCTGCCTTAGCCTCGGTCCTCACTGACACCAGTTCCGTGTGCCGAAGTGATCTTCTTCCGCAGACATGGGCGTAGTGGTTACCATGGTAACTGTTGGTGACGTTAAGGGATTTTATTGTTTGTGCGGCCTGGAATAAAGGTTATTTCAGAGTATATATTGACGTTTTCCACTAAGTAGTCGTTACAATGCCAGTTTTAGCTCGACCCGTGCCTGAACAGTGTATGGCTTCTTGACATGACAGTTCACTATGTATTACACAATACGTTCCATCAATCAATCACGGATATCTGTGAAATTGTGTTAGGATCTATCTATCTATCTAGTCGTGTCATTAGTTCTTTCGAAACAGTGTGGTGAAAGATTTAAAATGCGCCTCAAAGGCTCCTTTGGAATACTTGACACATATTTTCATTCTAGACATGTCGGTTTCCTCACGATGTTTCCCTTCATCGTTTGAGAGTACTGGTA
The DNA here is from genome assembly GCA_949320045.1 of Scotopteryx bipunctaria. Taxonomy (NCBI): domain Eukaryota; kingdom Metazoa; phylum Arthropoda; class Insecta; order Lepidoptera; family Geometridae; genus Scotopteryx; species Scotopteryx bipunctaria. The sequence goes on from OX439447.1 coordinate 8,255,712, forward strand.
GTTAAAGCGCACACAAATTAGTTATCTATCCATTAGTCAACGACTGGATTAGAACCTAGTTCCTTAGGATCGGAAGCCCCGTCTTCAATGCCACTATACCAGTGCTCTCACCATTGTCTTAGGAGAATCATAAAGTTTTAGAAACAAAGCAAAATTTTAAGTACTGTAGTGGGTACATAGAATCTGTTACTATTGCAGCTACACTATTGGACTTTGGCAAAGATTCGCTATACACACTGTAAATAATCACCATACACACTGTCACATACTTCTGAGCCCTACACTAAGATTCCCTAATTTCTGGGTATCGGAAACTGTGTCTGCCATGGTACAACTCACCTACCAGAAAGAAACATTTACCCTACGACAAAAATCAAACCCACACACACCGAAGCCGCCTAAAATCATGGACATGTCACTCCACGCTAGTTTGTCGACGCCCGAGAATACAGCCACAATGATCTTGTCTTATTTACCTTAATTTCAGTATTACACAAAGTGACATTGTTCAAAATGAACTTGGCCACCACCGGAACATCAGTTTCGTTGCCATCCACCACTTTCACTTGGAAGTCGTATTCGTCCGGGATGGGCGCCACATGCTTTACTATCAAGCTACTCCATGACATTATCCGGGAATCAAAAGTGTTGTCATCATCCTTTAAATTAAAAAATATAACCTAAACTATGGGGAAATGTATCAAACCTAAAATTTGGATGAGCTTCTGTTGGCAGTATATTATATTATCACGCCTGTATCCCTAACAGGATGGGCAGAGCAAGTAATCATAAGAAAACTTGCAGCCACTCCTGATTCAAAGTCCTAAGGTGTATATATAAGGTGTAGTCAATGAGTATAATCTTGATGTGTAGGTACCTACCTGCCATTTTAAATTATCTAACTATCATCCAACCGCAGCTCTCGAGCGCTATCGCTATGACTTTATATATCTTTTAAGCTTCTTAAGCTTTTATATCATATAAATTGTGTAATGATATAAATTGTGTATCATATAAATGTGAATGCATGACAGCGTGTGACATTTTGGTGAATGGAGAAAGAGTGGAACAAGTGAATGAGTTCATATACTTGGGAACATTGTTTACGAGAGATGGAAAGCATGAGGAGGATATTGAAAGGAGAGTGATTGCAGGAAACAAAGTGAATGGGGCACTACACGCCTTTATGGAAAGCCGGAAAGTATCTAAAAAGGCACGACTGGCTGTACATAGAGGAGTACTAGTACCGACACTTATGTATGGTAGTGAAAGTTGGGTATGGCAGAAGAAACATCAAAGTAGAGTGAATGCAGTAGAAATGCGTGCGTTGCGAAGTATGTGTGGGGTAACTTTGAAAGATAGAATGCGAAACAGCGTGATAAGAGAGCGATGTGGAGTGAAAGAAGATGTAGTGATGAGAATTGAGAAAGGTATGTTAAGATGGTTCGGTCATGTAGAGAGGATGAATGAAAGAAGATTAACGAAACAGGTGTATGAGGCGAGTGTGAATGGTACCGTTGGAAGGGGAAGACCTCGGCGCACGTACCTGGACCAAATCGGCGACGTTTTGGAAAAGGGCCAGGTCAAGAGTACCCTAAACCGACGAGCATGCATGAGGAATGTCATGAGAGTGAAGGAAGCAAAAGAAGTATGTCAGGATCGTAGCAAATGGCGATCCGTGATCTCTGCCTACCCCTATGGGAAACAGGCGTGATTTTATGTATGTATGTATGTAAATTGTGTAATGTAATAAATTGGTGGGTTTGATTTAATTCAAATTTTATTTTCTTATTTTATCCTCTCCAGGACCATCTATATGGGCAATGGGCTGATCACCTGTCACCATGGTTCACCATATCCATCTTGGGAGTTTAAATCAAGAGTGGCTGCAAGTTTCATGATTACTTGTGGCTGGTATCATATGTATGATGTATGTATTTTATTCGGGCATTTAAAGCTTGTTTCAAAAACATTTCTTTTACTATGAATTTATTTATTCTATCTGTATTTTAGACTTACTGTTCATTAGTTGTAACAGCGATACGAAATAAGCAGAAGAATGGAATATTGGCTAGTTTGAGCTCTACGTACCTTCAAAACATTCACAGGTTTCTCAAAGTATATTTCCGTTTGAACCTCATACAAACCAGAGTACAATCCAAAATGTATTACACCTCTCCAATATTGATCCTTTATTCTATCGAAATGTATTACTCCTAGACCGCAAGGGTCGTACCTAGTCAACACTGGTCCTGTTAGGGCCATAGAGTTAACGTTTGCGAAACCGACACATAATAAGAAAATAAATATTTTAAAACACATCTTTCTTACTTGCTTACTAAACTTTTATAAAATATTTCTCGAAAAAAAAAAGTGTTATACCAAACAGTTTTATCAATATACAGGATGTCCGAACTCAGCGTAGGGTGAACTGGAATGACAACGAACAAATGTGACATTCTTATATAAATGAAAGTCTGACTCATTTGACGCATTCTTTGTTAAAACAACTGAAAACTGCATTTATCGAATTGGGGTCACTCAATTACTCATTAGCATGAATAAACTTATATAACTTATGTTAATAATCGATAAAACAAACTCATAACTAGGGTATTATTAATTAGTAACATATTTTCAGCTGTTTTTTGTTTGCATGATACTACATAAAAATTTACTGAAACTAAAAATACGTAAGTTTGTATAAATGGTTGAATGTTTTTGTGGCTGTGTATAACGGCCTAGCAGCTGAAAGAATATAAATGAAACTGGGATTATACATAGTTCGTGACCTACAACAAGGTGTTAGTAACATAAAGGCTTCTTTTTATTTTGTAACACGTGTACAAAACGGAGGCTGGAAGTTAGGAATAATAGTCTAAAGGAGAAAAATAAAAACACCATTTGTAAGATGGGTCAGTAGATGACCTGCATAAAGATAGTAAATGGAATTATTATCCGTCCATACTTACTATTTATAATAAATGAGAAAGTCACTCTGTCTGTCTGTCTAATTACCTTTTCACGCCTAAACAGAACCCTGAACAGATTTTCATAAAGTTTGGCATAGAGATAGATAACATCTTAGGAAAGGACGTAGGCTATTATTTTGTCACGAAAATTAATGCAGATGAAGTCATGGGCAACAGGTAGTTTTACAATAAAATTAAGTCACGTTTTTACCACTTCTTGCTAAAAAAATATACTTTCTTACGATAACTATATTATCTCTATAATGTTGCGATTTCTTAAAACTAGTTATTTTGAGGGTTTTCCAAAGCGCAAAAATATTATGATGTTAAACAAGCTATTTATCTCGACTCCTTCGAGAGAGAATAATAATAATAATAGCTTCTCCCCGCGGTTTACCGTATGGTACCCGTATAAAAAGTCGCCTATATATAGGTAGGTAGGCTATTTAAGTCAAAATTTTCTGTACGACTGTGGTATAATGTAAACTCAAATTGAGAGCACTGTGGCCCCGCTTTTCAATCCTAAGGCCGTGGGTTCGAATCCGGTGGATGGATGGTGGATCCGACCAATGGATTTTTCAGTTCGAAATATTTATGTGTGTACACTCAAACGCTGAAGGAAAACATTTTAGAAAACAGGCATGTCATATAAAAAAGTTCGAAAACATGTGTCAAGTGCACGAAAGAAGCCTCTTTGAAACGCGCTTTCACCAAAAACCTTTCACCACACTGTTCGAAGTGACACTTCTAGAAGAGCCTACAAGAAATAAAGTTTCATTCGAATTGAATCACCCGTTTGAAGTAAAACAAAAAGAAACATTGGCATTTGTAATATAAACAAAAACATTTTTTTTGTTAATAATAAAAATACATTTTGACGAAATTAATCATGTTGTACGACTCAGAACGCAAACGGATATTATAACAAACAAATTATCTAAGCAGTTTCTGTTTTGTTAGATATTTATCAAGGGGACCCAACTTCAAAGCATTCCAACGGGACCAGGGCGAAAATAATTTAAAGAATTCAGAGAATGCTGGCCAAAAAAGCTTTTGCTAGTCTAGCTGAGGGATTGAATTAGAACACTGATGACCTAGTGGTAGCAGTCCCACCTTCCAATTCTAAGATCGTGGGTTCAAAATCAGTCATGCATCAATGCGTTTTTCTGTCCGAATTACTGTGCGCTGTAACTTTCAAATGGTAAAGGACAACATCGTGAAGAAACCGGCATATCGTATAATCTAAAAAGTTCAAAAGTATGTGTCAAGTGCACGAAACGAGCTCTCAAATCACTCTTAGAGTCCTTTCACCACACTGGTTCGAAAGAAGTACTAGATACACATTGTCTCAGGTGGAGAAAACTGTCACTGCTTGAACTCAATTTTGAGTCTAACCCCCGAATACTCAAACGCATCTCAGAGTTGAGCACGTCTCAACTCACGGTTTTTTGACAGTGTCTGATGAAAATCTGTCAAAAAAAAACTCCTTTTGAGACGTGTTCAACTTTGAGATGCGTTTGAGTATTCGGGGATGAATCTCAGTAGCTAATACAATGTACTAAGATCCATTTCCTTCTGTTTTATGATCACTTGGTTATGATGATCTTCCGGAAGCTTTTACGAAATACTAGTCTCATGAATACGTAACGATATGATAACAATGCGTATCTAATTAATGTCATTGTATCAGGCTTAGCTTAGGCTGAGCTAGCGCTGACTGACGATTGGTAAGATCTATTGTTTAACTGCTCATTAGCGTAATGAGGTTATGACAGATACGTGCAATGCACTTTGGAAGTACCTACTGACGTAACTGTAACCCACTCTCACAAAGAGCATAGAGAAGTCCACCAAAAGATTTACAGATAAATTAGTTAATGGAGATGTAACCTTCACAACAAATATAAGGATAAATTTTCACCAAAAAACAGAAAACAGCTTAACATAATTTTGGTTAAACATTCGAAATCACAATTCCAATTTGGCTGATATATTATTAGAAAATTGAAGTGGGATATTGGGTTTATTCCAATCTGTCCTACTAACAGTTCGATGATCTAACTGTTTGGACAAAAAAAAATCCAAATAGTAAGACTGACTAATCTAACAATTTGGACACGCAGATTTTATTCCTAATGTTAGTGAAGTACAGTTAAATAAAAACGACATTAAAATCACATGAAGATTGTCATATAATATTATGATTAGTTATTATTATTTAAATTAGTTATGTCAAAAGGACAGCTAATGTCAAAAATGACTGACAAAAATGAGATAAAAAAACACTGTAAAATTATAGATTTACTAGAAAATCACAACTGATGTCAAAAATTACATAAGAAGTCAAGCTTTACTTAGCTCCTCTAAACATTGTAAATTTTCAAACAGCTAGACTGGACTGCCAACTAATCTATTTAATTGAAGGAAGAACAAAGGGTGCCCGCATTGGGGCCTTCCCTACCGCGGTCTCACCACAGGCCTCAAAGTTCATGCTCATATTTAGCTTCAAAAGAGTAAAACATTAAACAGAAACCCGTAGTAAGGGATAAAGTCATACTCATATATAACACTATCAAGCTTCTATAATAAGATTTAAACTAAAGCTTTTTATATTAGATCTAAACAGCGTTAGGAGGCAACTTTTACCTTCACAAACGGGACGCTATAGTGCTCGGGACGAATTAAGATTTAGGTTTGCCCAGCACCTATTCTATCCTCTCAGCTTAGTCGGCCTTGTCCACAGGAAAGATATGGTCACTGCGTGAGAAGCTGACTAAGCCACGGGTTTCCTAACGATGTTTTCCTTCACCGTTTAAGAGTACTGGTATAGCGCACATAAATTTTTCGTACAGAAAAATCTATTGGTACACGACCGGGTACCTTCGAACTTAGGATCGGAAGGCGGGGTCACTACCAACTAGACCAGCAGTGCCCTCATAATAATATTTAACGTAGGTCTTAAAGAAAAGGTGTTTATTTTTCTTAAGAAATTACAATACCTACGCACTACACACTGCCTATGCGTTGCCTGTTTATTTTCTTAACTTGACAAACACACTATCGCATGTTTTTAGACAGCTTTTGCCATATGTAATATAACTCACTGATTCCTTGTAAAAAATAGATGTACTTAAACAGCTTGCACTGTAATTTACATATTATGTCCGAGTGCGTCAACTTAAGAAAAACTACTTAGTGTTTTCTTTCACTTTCCGCTATATAAATTAAAATATATTTTGATAGGCGTTCAACTGCATGCCTGTTGCGCGTCCCGCATTCTTTAGCACATTCAAGCCTTCAAAGCGAATAGCGGTGAATAACAAAAAGAGAATGAACAGCGAAACAATCGTTTTAAATTCTTTGTTTCTTATAAAACTCTTGGTAGGAGAAAAGTGATGCGGTGTAAATTAAATTTTGCGACTGCGATACAATTTTTGGGCGGGACATCTAAAAAAAAATAAGGCCTTTGACAATCTTTAGTATATGATTTTTACAGCGTCAGGAGGCAACTTTTACCTTCACAAATGGGACGCTATAGTACCCGGGACGAATTAAGATGGAGTAGGCTTGCCCAGCACCTATTCCATCCTCTCACCTTAAGCCAATACGTGCGGAGCTGACTAAGCCTTGGGTTTCCTCACGATGTTTTCCTTCGCCATTTGAGAGAACTGGTATAACGCACAGACATTTTTCGCACAAAAATAGATTGGTACATTGGTACACGACCGGATTTGAACCTAAGTCCTTAGGATTGGAAGGCGGGGTCACTACCAACTAGACCACCAGTGCCCTGGTAACATCACTTTGACTTTAAATATCACACTCGGTCGATGAACGATTGTTAAGTAAGGAAGAATTCCAACACGCGACAAATACTATTTGACGTCGATACTAAAATATCAATGTCGATATCTCCATAATAGTCCAATAGGCATAGACCAGCGATAAGTAATTTTTCAACCGAGACATTGAATGCTCCTAGCTCCTAGTGATATTTTTAAAGAAATCTTAATTTCACCACTTGAGACAATCTCAGGAATGAATTATATGAGTTGGTAGGTAACAGTGCTGTCTCTGAGTATTACCTACAAGTTTATAAATAGGTCAACTGTTTATAGCGATATATAAGAGAACTATTATTACAGACCACTATCAAGTTTTTTGTATTTTAAAATACCCACAATTTTTATAATAAGCTTCATCTTTATTCTCTAGAAAAATATTTCGTAAATTCCTTGCGTTTCAAAACGGCAGACATTTTGCTCTTCCTCGGGAACGTACCACATTACCCACATCATTTGGCTTTATGTCCCACCGCGGTCCTTAGATGCAATGCAAGCTCAGCCAAGCGGGAAATAATTTTCCTTAGGCCCTTCCATAAATTTGAATTTAAAGCAAATCGAGGCACCGTTGTCTAGTTATTTAAAGATTTATGAATGAAATAGGACATCTTATTATAAACCACAATTCAATACCATCATATTGCTAAATTCAACTAAATATAACTGAAATTTGTTAGCACTAGTATTCACTATTTTGAACTTTGAATCTGTTTGAACGTAACCCCTAATTTTTTTGGCGAACAAAATATGTAGGTACTCAATAATTTGACGACCTCGGTGGCGTGGCGGGCGAGTGCTCGGCTGAGACGCAAGAGGCGTGGGTGTGATTGTTCAAAATGTTTGTATGTTCTGCAAATATTTCATCCGGGTCTGAGTGTTTTAGTAATATGTATTAAAAGAATGTTTACAAAAAAAAAGCGTATGTACGTATTCTATTAGCCATTTGTTCCCATAGTACAAACTTTGCTTAGTTTGAGGCTAGAAATGTCCAGAAACATTAAAAAGAAAAAAACCAATTCACTTCACAATGTTACTTACATACAACAAAATATTATCGTTACTATTAAAACAAAAGAATGCGTCAAACAATTGCAGTTTACGATAGAAATGAATTAGGAACGCAGACCGCAACCACTTCCTTGCGTGACTCCACATGCCGCATCACCACTTATTTATCCTGGCTAGACAAATACATGAGCGAACTAGTGAAGCTTTGACTCAACCAGCGGTGCATGGCGCTGCATTAAATTACCTAGGACGGACTATACGACTTGAAAATTGTAGAGCCTTAGAAGGTACTTGGAAGTTTTGAAGGATAAAGTTTGACCTGTACCCTATATCAGTACTATGTTGGCTTGGTAGGAAAATACTGCCTTAGGCGCGAGATGTGTACGGGTTCGATTCCCGTGGCCAGACCTAATACTAGACCCTCTAGCCCACACACACATACACATCAAACATGAGTTATCAGCTTACATTCTAAGATTAAAATTTTTTATACAACTATTCCAAAAATCTGGATCATCATCATCTTCCTGCCCTTATCCCACTCTATGTGGGGCTGGCACAGCATGATCTCATGATCCTTGGATCATGCTGTAAGAGTTTTGGCTAGGGTGTTTTATGACCGGCCGCGCCTACCTGACGTCAACCCTCCTTGAGAATACTTGCTTATTGTATCTCATCATGTTGGAGAGGATACTATCCCTTAGTCGACTTTTACGACATGCTCGGGAAGAGAAGCAGCTGGACGCATTCTATGTTTTTTCTTTACTCCCAGTCCAGCAGAGAAGTAAATAAAAAAATCTGGATCCACTTCTGATTTAGTCTTAAGATGGATATGTTCTTAGATTAACTATTCATTTATTGTCCCAAAAAGCAAGTCCCAAAGTTCAAAAGTAGTAGGTACTCGTGAAGTGACGGCATTTAGAAATGCTAACATGGCTTTTCACGCCTCGGCAGCTCCATCAACACCTGCTCGATATACCAGGTGTAATGTATTTGTTCCACTTTAAATTAATTACTTGGGGACGGCAAAATAAGTGATATAACTCGTAATATAACAGCTGCCATCAGAAGTATCTTAGCAACTTTGTTACTCCAATAGTCTCATCTAATAAATAAATAAATATATGTGAACATTTCACACAGCGCCATAGCCCCAAACTAAGCAAAGCTTGTGCTATGGGCACCAGATGGCAGGTACAATATTTATATATTCTTTTTTTTTGTAAATACATACTTATAATACATAATACTACAACACCCAGACCCGGAAGAAATATTTGCAGAACATACTACAAACATTTCTCTCGTAGCGGGAATTGAACCCGCGCCTCTTGCGTTTCAGCCGAGCCCTTGCCCACCACGCCACCGAGGTCGTCATAATAGTAAATGTTGAGAAACGATTGTTAAAAAATTATTATGTGAAATTATGAGAAAACTCAGAGTCTTGTTACGGTGCCAAAAAAATTGCAATCCACTTGTATTGAACATAAGTTTACTTTATAAACATCTCTCAACATTATATCAAATGACATCCTACTTCCGTCCCTTTCAGTTAGATAGTTGCAAATAGTGATAAGTTGCATCGATTTTAAGCAATAGATAGGGTGCCGATTAATTATTGTTGGCTTTTTGATTTAGTTTTTTAATTTATTTTGATTGATATAAAGAAGTGCGTAGGTATATTTGCACACATGAGTAAAGTTGTAAAGCTCATTTTGTCGATGGACCATCCGCCTGCTAAATTAAAACAGGCAATGAACTGTAAAAACAATTCGATAGTAAAGTTCAACTAGAGCGTGACACCAATTTCGTGCGACTAAAATTAAATTCTCGTCAGTGTGTCCCTTTAAACATCGTATTGTTATAATGAAACCAAAAACAAGGAAGTACGAACAAAGAATAGGCACCATCAGTCATAAAATCGCCTGAAATATTGCGTAAGCGATAAGAAAGCAATTTTAATTAAGCAATTAACGTAACAATGTCGAAATCGCATGTATTTTTATCGTTTCAGTCTAAGGCTTTATGAAAATAGCTCAACAATAACTTATAAATAATAGTAAAACAACCCTTAAAACCAACGAAATACGATTCATTATTGCGAACGGAAGTATATGCCACAGTATGATAGTGGTCGTCTAAAAATGTTTCCAGAGGTTCTATAAAACAAGCGACAAACTAATCCTCTGTTTTTCATGTAAAAGCGTTCCACACCTGGGATCTTACGTGACGTAATGCAATAAAGGCACCAGTATTACAAGATTTCCGTCACCCTAAAAATAGACCTTATCGTTACAAGAATAAGATTCAATTGAGACAGTAGGTCAAGTATTCGTAGCATGTGTTGAAACAAATAGGGTTAATAGTGCGAGAGGCTGAATACGGATAGGTAGGCACTAATATAAAAATTGTAGCACGCAAATGCGTGATAAGGTGTACTAGGTTGATGAAAAATAATAGAATTTCTGGTAGAAAAATAGTAGGAACTAATTTGGTACTGCCGATATTTACTGTGAAATATTACAGAAAATGTAAGACGTGATAGTGAAAAGATATGAAAAAGCCGGTATAAAATATAGAAAGATATTATAATCGATCTAATAAAAGTCATTACTCATACAAAGTACTAACAAAATCCACACACGCTAGACAAAAATGCTCAATTGCGCATATTCCGCCCTATCTCATAGGAAGTGGTATAACGAACGAACAAAGAAAATTTATTCAGCAGATAACAAGTACACTTTTTTATCAAAATCAAAGCGTTGTTCGGCTCCTTTGATGTGCCACAGTTCTTTCCGACTTAGTATCGAATTCTGGGCACGTTCACTTATAATCATGTTCAAGTCTCCTCCAATGTTTGATAAAGTCTCGTGTGTTGGAAAAATGGCTTGCAATTTGCTGGCGTGGAAAATAAAAGTTATAGTATGTGTGAATTTTTGATTATCTTCGCCCCTCTTGTTTGCTAATGTAGCATTGTTTTTGTGCCCGAATTTTGGCTACGTGCTCTAGAATACGAAAAGATCCACGTTTGTGTTTTTGTTTTCATCGTCGTTTTTCGCATTGGATATCAATTTTCACCCAATATTGTCTTTGTGTAGGAATGTTATTTTTATTTCGTAAAGTTTGTTTGGATTCAAAAAGTATTTCAATTCTTGTTAGCTATCAACAAGATTCCAAAGAACTAGTGACACGACTAAATGGATAGTTAGATAGATAGAGACAAGGTTTAAAGTTGTAGATAAGTTTATCATGATTTATAGTAAAAATAAAAATCATTCAAACATTTCACAAGACACAAAAGAAAGACCAACCACATCTCAGATTCTACTAACAAAAGCCTACTCGAATAATGGCTGCGTTCTAGCTTAAAGTGACTCAAAGGCAAGTATTTATTCTGGCAAACGGGCAGCAGTTAGAACTGAGCGTCCGATTGGCCGGGATTTAGTCGAAAATTGCCCAAATGAAAGCTCAATGAACGTGTCACGGCGACTCGCTGGGCACATTTGTCCACGTCCCAGAATTGTCCGCATTGCTGCAGTCTAGTGATGTTGGTTGTCGATGATTATACTGCCATAATAAGAAAATCTAAGAGGATCCTTAGAGTTTTCTCACATTGACAAGGCTAAACGCTGCATTGTGAAAAAAAATCTATATTTCGGATTGTAAATAACATTAATGTCGCAACCACAACTAAAACCTATTGAGTCATCTAAATTTTAAATTTCTATTTTGAGTGACTGATAAGAGTTGTGTCATAATTGTCAGAGATTGTCAATAAATCTTTCAGAAAAAATAGTATTAAACACGTACCTAAATTAAAAAACTAGATCCCAGAAGTACAGTGTGTTTCGGATCCATGGTATGTTGGGAGTACCTGTCTTATTATTAACCTCTTTCTATGTAGAAATTGTTAATGTGAGACAGAATTACAAAATTACCCAAGCAATAGTAAAAAAAACAACCACCCTTAACCCTTTTGCTTCGCTTAGTAAGGTAATAACGAAGTTACCCGTACTCCGTAATTTATCGATATCGATATTAATTAGTAATCCCTTTCCTAGACCCCTCAAAAGGCTGCCCTAGGGGTCGGACGTCGGGTCATCAGAGGAAACGACCCAAACTATCCGTGCCTATGACACTGCACTGTCATTTTGTCGATTCACAAAATTCACATAAAAATAACGTCTGTTGACTTAGGACTGCAAAATTATGTGTGAACATATTTATGTTATGGAATCTTCCGGAAGTTTGTGGAAGCCGAGTATGGATTTATGTTGAGAGCAGGGGGTTGGTAGGTGCTTTTTTTTATAACATCCAATAGATAGCATTCAAAGTTCTGAGCTCATTATACGATTCCTTGTGTCTATAGTATCTAACTGAAATAACAGCACACCACATCTCCCACGACCTAAAATAAATATTTGAAAAACATGAAAATGTTCATTTCGACGCAGGAATCAAACCCGCCGTTTTTTGTGTGTAGTTAAATAGATTTGAGTAAAATAAAATAGAATTTTACTTATAAACCCCTCTAAGAATATATCATAAATAGTGTCATAATTTTTTTGTAAGAAAGTGACAAATAGTAAGGGCGCATTTTAAACAAAGTTATTTATGAGTAAACCTCATATACTATTTTTATATTTGATTTTACCATGCGAGTAAATGTAACTTAAATAACATAAATTATCGAAGTAGCAGAAAAGACAATGTGATTATTGTCTTTTCACAAATCTGATAGAGTATGATATAAACTAGATTCGCTACCACGATTTAAATCTATGATCGCTAAAATCTATCAAATATAATATACTAGTAGCTATTATAACCCCAGGAAGTATCTTCTTCGTTAAAATCACAATGGCTATATAAAATTCCCACTTACCGGTGCTATTTTCATTTAACCCTGCACCTCTGGATTTCATAAGTGTCTATTAAATTAAATGTGGTGCTTTGGCAAAGTGACTTCTTATGACGTAACGGAGTCTCTTTGATCCCACCGCTTGAGTCGGAATGAACGCAAGATTTCCTACCCCGGTTTAGTTTATTTAAGTTATCGCGGAAATAGGTACGTACTCAAATCTTGAGAAGTAAAATAAACCCAGCTTGGCTTATACCTTTTTAGGTATTTACGAGTACATATTAAAACTTTTATTCATAGTATTTTTGTGTAATAAATCGTGAAAAACTAGTAAGTAATATATACACTCATATTATCTCGCCCGTATCCTTAACGGGGTGAGCAGAGCCAAGTGCAAGTAATCATAAGAAAACTTGCAGCCACTCCTGATACGAGAGTTCCAGGATGGGTAATGGCAAACCATGGTGACAGGTGATCAGCCCATCGCCCATACAGATGGTAGTAAGTACAGGGTATCATTAATATTATTAGCCTATTAGAACGTCTGCTAATTGGAGATAATTCTCCCCAATATAGTTTGGTGTTTACGCAGAGAACAGGCAAACATAATACTCTGTGTGTACGTATTTCAAATTGTACTTAACAGATAATTATTTTTACTTTATGTTCGCTGTGAGCGATTTTTGTGAGCTATAAAAAGCTTCGTGTAGAAAACGAATTAAGAGAGAGATAAATAAACTCTCCTAGATAATGAGCTGTGAGTCGTATCCCAAATTGAAATGTTAGAACCCTTTCAGGAAAACAAAATCAAACCAGACTTTGATCTTCACCGTAACCACACAACAGATGCTAATAAACCACGAAGAGTGTGACCGTAGCAAATAGGGAAATGCCAGTAGCATAACTACGTTATTTGTCAATACATTATCCTACCAATAATCTGAAAGTTTGTGAGGGTGTTTTGTTACTAATTCAGATGGAGCTGAAAACATTATAGCTTTTATTTAAGTAACACGCGAGGAAATCGTGGGTGGAAGCTATTACTTAAGTCGTAGTCTCACTAGATTTTGTGTACACTGTGGCGAGCCTATAAAACCGCTTTCTAGATGCCGAGCAAAAAAGCTTTCAGCCGCATGTTAGTACGAGAAATATGCACAAAGCGGTTGAAGGTCCAATTGACCCAAATGGACACACAAAATAGTTGAAAGGAAGGCCCGGACGAGGTCGTTATTCGCTCTGTAGCCCGGCTAAAGTGTCAGGACTGAGGAAGACGAGCATTTATCTACATCCTCACGCCGCCACTGATTTCACGGAGGATGTGTAGGGAGTGAAATAGGGTTTTTCAAGAAATCAACGGGGTAATAAATTATTTTACGTAACGTTAGTGACGTAATGAAGTTCCGAAGGACGGGTAAATTGGATTTGAGTTCCTTGAGTGTTTCGGAGTGAGAATTAGACGGTAATGCGTGATGCAGGGCCGCGGTTTTCCGGAAAAAGTAAAATATTTTTTAGACTTCGCTTTAGTTTGTTACGAAAATAAATTCAAGTTGATTTAGATCCAATACCTAATTTGTTGGCCTTCGTGTATCGATGTGTCATATCATTCATGATTATGACAACAAGACGCTCTCTTATCACACTATTTCTCACTCTATCTCTCAAAGTCACCCCACACTTTACTTTTACTTTATTTTACTTTACTTTACTTTACTTTACTTTACTTTACTTTACTTTACTTTACTTTACTTTACTTTACTTTACACGTACTTCACAACGTAGGTAAGCATTTCCGCTGCTCTTTACTCTACTCTGATGTTTCTTCTGCCATAGCCAACTTTCACTACCATACATAAGTGTCGGCACTAGTACTCCTCTATGTACAGCCAGCTACAGCCAATCGTGCCTTCTCGTATACTTTCCAGCTGTTCATAAAGGTATGTAGTGCTCCATTCGCTTTATTTCCCGCAATCACTCTCCTTTCAACATCCTCTATATGCCTTCCATCTCTCGTAAACAAGGTTCCCAAATATATGAATTCATTATGAACAATTTAAATAAAATCTTAAACACTTAATCTGCTTTTTAAACTTGAACATAAATCAGGAAAGTCTCAAATAAATCTAGAATTACAACGGCCGGTAGCTACTTAGATACAAGGGTTTAAAAAACCTTTTTGGGCCGACTGAAGCAATCTTTTGGTCCATTAAATCGTTCACGCTCACCGACTATGGAAATAGGACGTAAAACGGAATAATGTACCCACGGATGTACTAAGGGCATAGTTTTGGAAGATTTGTTGGGTAGGCGGACGTTCTGAGAAGTTGACATTTACTAACTTTCCTTCTCCCTACTACCTAGTATTTTGTGCAGAAATTGTATTGTTCTGACCTATTACGTCAACTTGCCTTTTCAATTCCAGTTTGTAAGTTTTACTAAAAAAATGGGTAAACTTAAAATAAAATAATACCTACTCATCCTGGTTGTTACTGAGACCACGTGAGGGTAAAAGGAAAATATACATAAGTTTTTCTAGATGGAACTAAGATCATATCGAATCAACCGTGCAAAATCAAAACGGAAAAGTTATGGATGAATTAGTTTAGCATAATTTTTAAATGTATTTTATGGTGATCGGTTATTCGGCTAATCGGTCTTTCCGCCGCCATCTTGTGAGCGATTGAGAACAATTTTATTTTAATTTTCAAAAGGTTAGCGCAGGACCTTGAGAAATGGCAAGTGCAAAGGGTGGCTTATACCCAACAGTGAGTGCGATCTGAATCCGGATGATGATGAGTTTTAAAAAAACATCTTCAACTCTAATAATTTTAGATGAAACGACGAAACGCAATTGAATTAATTGTTGGCTTCCAATTGTTTACTGTATAATCCATTATTATTATAGGTACGTATTTCAAGCTATCTTAAGCTATGTCGAACGATCTGTCTGCTCCAGCTTCCTATAATACCTGCATTATTGCGTCCCAGATCCAAGAATAGGTCAAGGAAATTACGGGCTTAAGAAACCATTCCAGGACAATCATTGCGGATGCAACTTTGTAAAACCATTTAAGGCAGACCACTTTAGTGAGACGCTTATTGCATTTTGTCTTGAGTTTTGTTTATTCTCCAACATGACCATCTACATGGGCTTTGGATGGATATTCATCTTGGGACCTTGAATCAGGAGTAGCTGTAAGTTTTCTAATGATTGTTTGTGGCTATTATATAATCTATTAGTTCGTCATTCGACAAAAATACTTGGTACTATAGTAAAACTAGGCTGAAAATTTAGATTTCAAGCTTTTTTAGTGCTTCCGTTGTAAAAGCTAAATTTTTTGACAACCGTCAATATTTGTCAATATTACTAACATACTTAGAGAAATTATGAAACAAATTATATAGCATCGGTATTAAATCCATGTATATCATTGATAATATTATTGTAATGTTTCAAATTGACTATGATTTTATCGTTAAACGGATAAAATAAACAGCGTTATTGAATTTAAAATGTTGTGTATGATACAATAATAGTATTTTATTTGAATCAACTTGTTGAAAATATTGGATTTTGTTAATTTAGTGGAAATGAATCTTCGAAACCAATATCCGACTGTAATTAAATTCAATGTTTTACAAAACTACTTAAAAAGCAATATCGGAGTGTACATTCTAACATAATTTCGCGGACCAGTTCACTTGCATTAAATCATAACAGTCAGAGAATCACTGGATGCGACACTTATTTTATTCAACAGTCATTACTTTTGAGTTATCTTTTGCAAGGTCAAAGACTAATCTTGTACTAATAAGAATTTGAAGATTTTTTTGCTTAGCTGAAAAGTTTACCGTTTTACATATAAATGTTTGTTAACTTAAGCACTGTTCTGACCTGTCACTATTTGACAATATTGTTTCTAGAAGAGCGATATAGAACTACTAGGCATAAAATTGTTAGGTAAAATTGTCTTAAAAATATTACTTCTGATCAATATTTTCTTGAGAATATGGATAATATAAGTAAAAAATATGTGAAAATGATGAACCACCTATATGGGCGATGGGCTGCTCACCTGTCACCATGATTCATTCATCCTGGGACTCTTGGGTCAGAAGTGGCTGCAAGTTTTTTTATGATTACTTGTGGCTCTGCTCACCCCGTTAGGGATAAGGGCGAGATAATTATTTATGTAAATATTACTTAGTTTTTCCCGAACTTATTGATAGGTACTTATTGTTTGTCCGAGATAAGCGCCAGCCCTTTGGTCATTGGTCACATCCATCAGCTTCTTGGATCTACAAATAGAAAACAGAGCTCAGTTCACCGACCGCAGGTAAGGTCTCCAAAAGGTTGGCGACGTTACCTCGTTGGATAGCTCTAATTTTCTATCTAAGTTACATAAGTATATAAAAAACTAGCTGCCGTCCGCGGCTTCGCTCGCG
Source organism: Scotopteryx bipunctaria (assembly GCA_949320045.1). NCBI lineage: Eukaryota > Metazoa > Arthropoda > Insecta > Lepidoptera > Geometridae > Scotopteryx > Scotopteryx bipunctaria. The sequence goes on from OX439447.1 coordinate 8,272,841, forward strand.
TGGTACCCGGATAAAAAATAGCCTATATGTTAATCCAGTACATGTACTATGTATATTCCAAGTTTCGTTCAGACCTGTTCAGCCGTTTAGGCGTGATTGAGGAACAAACATCCAAACATCGTTACAAACTTTCGAACTAGATGGCAGCACAGATAAATTAGTACGCGCTATCGTTGCGTTTTGAGCTTTACGCCGGTAATTTCAAGCAAACTAAGACTTTTCAAATTTATAATATAAGTAAGATATAAGTAAGATAAATCTTGCTTCTACTCGATTACTCGGACAAAGAAAAAAAACATAATGCTAGATGTACCTACGTAGCTGAACACAAAAATCAGTTACGTAAGAGCACTACAATAATCAGATTTCTGTGGCAGTTCGTTTAGTCTCTTCCATTTGGTACGCGGTTATTGTGCGGAAAACTAGGTTGAATTGAATCGGGTTGGAATAATCTAGCTTATCTGCAGCCTTAGCGAATATTATGATGTTATCAATTTTTCATAATGTCTTGCCTGCTGATAAAATATTAATTTTCCCTACGGTAATCATTTTAAAAACAGTAGATAGTCGCGATGCGGTTGAGTATTCGGCAAGAGGCCCGGGTTCGATTCCCTGCGACAGAAATATTTACATGTTCAATATTTATTCTGGGTCTGGATATTATGAGCACTTAGTGGTCTAGTTGGTTGTGACCCCGCCTTCCGATCCTAAGGTCGTGGGTTCAAACCCGGTTGTGTACCAATGTATTTATCTGTGCGAAAAATGTATGAGCGCTATACCAGCACTCTCAAACGGTGAAGGAAAACATCGTGAGGAAACCCGCGGCTTAGTCAGCTCCGCACGTATTGACCATGCCTTACCTTTAGACAAGGCCGGCTATCCTGACAGGATGGAATAGATGCTGGGCAAGCCTAATCCATCTTAATACGTCCAAAGCACAACAGCGTCCCTAGTGTGGCTAGAAAAAAAATGTTTTTTTTTTATTTCTTCTATCCATCAGAATCTGTGAGACTAGCGTACTTATGTCACAAAAGAAAGAGTGAAAGTGTGAATAAAGTAAAATAAATCAATAAAAAAATTAATAAAATCGTAGCAAATGGCGATCCGTGATCTCTGCCTAACCCTATGGGAAACAGGCGTGATTATATAAATCAATAAAATTTAAGATTGTAGGTGGGATCACAATCCACTTAATTACCAGTACTCTCAAACTGTGTTATAATATGATATCTACTTGTACTGTACAATTACAGCCTCGATAAAATACAAATATTAATTTTATCATCGCAATCGAGCCGAAAGTTCATATTAAAATCGATTTGCAATATTTCACTTGAACTGACCACACAGCGATGACACGGCGATGGACAGGTGGATATTGGAGGAACCTATAAATTGGAAAATATATTTTATACACTATTTTACAACCAACTCAAATTACTGCTTTTACTATAGATTGAACAGTAACTTACGGGTATGTAGGAGATTTTTTTTCCTAAAAATCGGATTATGCTCATCTTTAATGTTTTAAAAATGTATTTTTCCAGTTATAATGATACCAAACTCTTTGCCTTTGTCAGTGGCAGGCTTAAAATAAAAGCTTCATAAGTTATTTCAATACAATTTTGTAGCAAAAATGAGTAAACCTGTAATTTTCGTGACGCTGAGCAAATGAGCTTTCTGCTTCGTGAGTATTATGACTTGTCTTTGAAAGTATTCATTTATAAGGTAAATCTCTTTGTTTGAAGCAAACAGCCCGTATCGGCTTAGCTTTATGCAAACTTGGATAAACAGTGCAGCATGAGATAAAACAGGTTCAAGAACTTTGAATGAATAAGAGCTCCTCCAGTGAACTCTGACCTACTTCACGTTTCGTGAGTAATTAGGAAGATACATCTCATGTAAGTTGGGAAAAGCAAAATGCCAGACAGTTTGGATAAATCCGCACCCACTCCACAGAACTCTAAAGCAAGAGTAAGATAATTATTGACAAATGATCTTTTGTTAGCTTCTATTATAATTGTTTTCGAACCAATAAAAATATGGTAGTCACTAATGTAAAGACAACCTCTACAATTAACAGTTATTTCCACACATAAATCATTCATCAAAAACACCACCCGCTGTTCAATATTATGTTGACTCTGCGACCGCATTTCACATTAATCCTCCTATAAGAATATAAACAACTATAAAAAATGACCAAGATTACACCAAATAAAAATTATTTGAATCTATTACTGCCGGTATTAATGTCAAAAATGTCTGCTATTTGTACGACGTGGAATGTAAACAATTATTCAATGTATCACGTGGTGAGGCGCGCACCTCTATGAAATGAAACGATTAAGCTACAAAATGTCAAAAAGCAAAAGCACGGAGGACTAGCTAGGGGCGGCGACCGCGGCTTATGGAGGGGAAAGGGGGGCAAAGGGGAGCGTGGCCGTCAGTTTCTCGCCGACCGCCGCGCCGCGAACACGCCTTGTGATGCGCCGTGCAGTTTGACGCGACATGGCCTCGTCCACGAGCGGCAACATCGTCGTTGAGTGGTTGCGATCGCTCCACCTGGGCCAATATGCGGAAAGTTTTATCGACAATGGATATGATGACTTAGAAATATGCAAACAAGTCGGAGAACCCGATCTGGACGCGATCGGTGTTCTCAACCCTGCACATCGCCAGCGTCTTTTGCACTCCATAAGAACTTTGAGAGAGGAAGGTGCCGCTGCCGTTTACTTCACTTTGGAGGAGGCGGCAGCGGCCCGAGACTCATGCCGATGCGAAGAAGAGGCTCGCAAGGAGCAGGCAACGGCCACCATCGAGCCGGCTAAGTATGCAGATGAGTACGAGGAAGGGAAGGCCGAGCTGGTGAAAATACCGCGGATGCAACTGAAGCGGTTGCTCCGGGAGCGCCTCGGCCAGGATGGGATCCGATTGAGCCTGCAACCATACTCTACAACGGTCAGTGTTTTTATAAACTTCGGGTAGTGCTTCGTGACACGTGTTTGTGATAGTGACGTATTGGAAATGGAATATTGATGAATGAAACGGTGTCTGGAGTGGGTCGTGTCGGGATGACAGGAGTTGTGTGCGAGGCACTGCCCGCGTCTTGTTTCTTTTGAGTTGGTCGGTGTGCGGGCTTTGACCGCCCCGAGCGGATCGCTGGGACGTGTTGCCATAAAGTTTGTTGCGTGCGTGATTTCCCTCGAGATGAGGAGTTTGCGCCTTCCTGTCGTGAGAAGATTGTAATCGCGTGCCTCCCGGCTCTAAATTGGGTTTTACGATAAATCGCAAAACCTGTTTCAGCTCCCTGAGGCGTTAATTAGTAATACAACTTGTCTGACATGGAACAAAGATCTCCTTTCCATACAAACTACACGATTAAAGGTTTGCCGTGAACTCATTATAACTCATAATACAGGCACTGCATCTTGCAGGTTGCATTTTAATTCTGCAATTTTAGATGTTATCTTCTTGCAGCAATTAGAAACCCTTGCTAAGCAAAACACCTATATTTATTGAAAATTAATTGCAGAGATGCCATAAATGAATAATGAAACTAGTATACCTACATATCTAAAAAGTAAAAAAGTAAAGTAAAAAGTATTTATTCATTCACTACTACAATATCTACTGGTTCGTATGTTACCAGAAATTAGTAATATTATTTAGGGCTTATTACATTATAAGTAACAAAAATATTATGTCACGCTGAAATAGTATCAAAATTATTTTTTACAGAACCAAGGTTTTGGGTGCTAATTATAGGATTGATAATATTATGTAATATTTACCATAATATTATAATTTTCAATAACATTTTTTGATTTATTAAAACTACAACTTTAAAGCCTTTTTATTTTCTTATACAACATTTATTTTTCATACCATTCCATTATACCATTATTATGTAACATGTTCGTAATATATCTCTGATATACTTAATTACTAATTTTTCCTAAAAATAAAAATAACAAAAGTACCTAAGGTTACGTCAAAAATGCTCAAGTAGCCAGTGAACCCTATCTTCATATGGGCGGAAGCGCTTAGTTGATATTTTAATTGAGGTGTTATTAATTATTCCGTTGGGTAGTGATTAAGAGGGCGGAATATTACGATGAAGGCACGCCTTTTGGTGTAAAATTAAATCATTTGTCAGCAGGTTCAGACCTTGGTAAGGTGCTGAGCTAACGAAAATAAAACTGACTGCGTTTTTGATACTTACTCATTTTTTTTTTCAATAAAAATGACTCTAGGAAGTTAGGTGTTAAATTCGGTATGAAATTTTGGGTCCGTATAAAAATGAAACCATGATACATATAAATACGTGTCAATACGTTTAATCTTATCGGACGTTGAATTCTCACTTATCATATTACACATACCAAGAATATTTTATCATTCACCTTCATACATTGTGATGCTAATGCATCGGTAAACATTTCTTTGTATACCTGAAATGACTGTTCCAACAAAACGATTTCCTATTATCGCTTGTCGGCCACTATGAACCCCGTCAGAAAATACTTACCTTTCCGGGTATTGCTTACTTTTTACTACTTGCAGAATTTCTTTGTTTCGAACGTCGCGTACAATGCACTGTTTCTAATAATTTCTCTAACAAGTGGTCGGAAAATGGCACGCCACAATGGATAGAACATTGTAAGCCAAGCTGGAATTCCAAAGAAAATAAATTTTACTTAAGCAGCTGCAACTTTAACTACCTCCGCCATCGAAGTGAATTCTTGAAGTAACCAGTTTGTTGCTCATACTTTATTTTATTTGTACATGTCAAAGTTTTCAATTAAGTTCACTATTATGTTCTATATTGAAATGTAAAGCGCACCGTAATTACTTGTGGTGATTTTTTACCGGTTTTCGTCTTCATGTTGGAACCTGTTCGATCTCGAGAGCGCCAGGAATCCACATTGAGAGCGAGCATCGGATCGCTGGCAAAAAAAGGATCTAAGAAAGCCACTGGGGTCAGAAACTCCCAGACCAGTTGAGCGCCCTTGAATGCGACAACCACAACTTCTGTCTTTTGTGCTGCGGGGACAACAATTTGATCAGTTTTATTTATAGTATTACCGCAGCTTCCGATGAAATTAAGTATGAAAATTTGCCGGATTCAATCGAATATTTCAACAGCCGCTGACACTGATTCTATTAATGTCCCCATTTGTATCAATTCCGCCATTATTAACGGAACGTGCTGTCACAGTTGAATTATTTCAATGCTGCTATTAGCGGAGCACATATTGTTATAGATACACCCCCATGTCTACCTGGGAACATTCCTTTATCCTTTCCCGAGCCAAACAATGGTTTTTTTACATTAGATTTTGCAAAGCGATTACCGCCGCCGGAACTGTGTACAAAAGCTCTGACAAAGTCAGGGTATCGATATCGTAGTTCCGACTAATAGGCCAAAATCACAGTTTTTGTTATGCGCTATTGTAATTGTAGCATCCATTTCCTGAACCGTGAAAATAAAATTAACGTGATAAAATTGGTACATAGGGGTTTGATGTTGTCCAATATTATCACACATTCACCTACAAGTATTGTTTGGAACTCACTGAAAGTTACATTAATTGTTTAGTTTTTTAGTTTAGTACATACAGTTTTAGATAATAAAATAGGCAATCAATAATAAAATCTTTAGAAAAATAAATAGTTATGTACTCCATAAAGAGTTACGTAGTAGGTACTCAAGACAATTTTAAAAGATACTATAGAGATGTATAAATAACGCCACTAAAATCAGTCACTTTTATATCGTGTCCACTCGAGGTATTATTCAGAATGAATGCCGCACGTATTTAAATGCCAGTAAGAGATATTAATGTCTCCCGATTAAACCTGACTTATAATTGAAATTCTATCTATTCAATATGAGACGGTTCTATAAACAAGGCCGATGGAAAAACTAAATTAATGAACAGTCCGCTCTCGTATGCATTCATTTATGTATGTTAATGAAATACCATATAGGTCAGTATTTATAAACGAATTCAATACATACATGAAGCTAAATTCACTCTGATGTTTCTCGCGTGGGCAATCAACACTATTCAAACATCTCGGTAAATGAAAGCGTACGTTCTTCGAATTAATATTTGACTATCCAAATAGTTTTTGTTAATCATACAAGATCTTTGTTGGTAAGCGCTTTGTTTATGCGTTCAATTAGACGTTTTCGGTTTCGACATCTCTAATTTCCGTTGGTTATTTATCGTCATTCGGAATGCTGTATAATGTTTGTTCGGTTATGTACGTGTCTCTAGCTATATTTGCTTTAATTAAAATTGTGCTTTTGTACGAAGCCCTGTTTTCTTTGAGACCGGGTTTAATATTAGCTCAGGCAGGTTTTTCTACCTGTTCCGTTGCTTTGTTTCAAATGAGTGTGTGCGAAGTCACGCAGTGTCCCAGCTCCTTGATATTCCTCTCCCGCGTTATATGTGCCTGATAATTTTACTCATACACGCTATAAAACTTTGTGTCTTAGGTGTATTTGTGTTTGCGGTGCGCATACATTTAATATTAGGCTCCAAGATAAACATAAATAAAAACTTTTGTGGTCCTAATGAAGACTTGTAGGTGTAAGTTAGGGTTGTTTTCAGATGAAAGTATTTTAAATTTAGAGTAACAAGAATATAAGGTAAAGTGTTGTAGTATATTAAAGTTAAATTCTCTCATAAAAATAAAAAAAGAACACAAATAATGAACTAAGCAAAAAACTACTTATTGAAAAAAAAAAATCTTTTACATCTTTATTTTCCTTATAAAGACTAAATCGTTTTCAATGTCAACAACATGAAAGATTTCCAACTCTCAAGGTTGGGAAGGAAACATCGACAGATTGGGTGCTCAACTTTGCTAGGTGAAATGCGAGAGCCTTGATGTTTGTTAGGTCTACACAGTGAACTTGTACAAATTTACATCGGCTCGCTGGCGCTCTAAGATTAGCATCCGTAGGTATTTGTTAGGTCAATAAAGTTTCTCGTAACTTTTCTGAAACATTTTCTTTTACTTCTGAACTAGAATTTATAGCGAAGAATACAATTATTTTAAATATATTTTTATACAATTATTTCACTTTGATGCATACATGTTTGCACCTGACTGGGGTAACTCTAGATTAATCATGCAATAAAACTCAGTGTACGATAATTAATCATTTAAAAGGAGTATGAATGAAAACTTTGATGTTGAAATTTTTAATTTTCAATTTACGAGAAGGATACAATACAATAGTTTATTAATTAGCTTGTGTAGTTTGTTGTATCTTTGTATCCCATGCATAAGGTGAGCTTCCGGATATTCTAGTTGTTTTCCTTAAAATATTTACCGGTAGAGCTTTCTCTTGTGAAGTACTGATAAGTACTACTTAAGTTTTATTATTATTGAAGAAAGTTGATAGCGTAGGCAGTAGCCGTGACGACAGCTTGACATGAAATATTATAAGTGTGTACTAAGTGTTGGATGAAATCTTAAGTATTATATTGACCTATTAAGACCACGCTAGTTGAAATGAGGAAGTTAAAAGACGATATGTGTAAGTACACAGGTACACATAGCCTATAAAGAGAACCTTATTTGTTATTTGATAGTGTGATTGATGGTTTGAATCAGGTATATACCAGTTCGAAATACTATTGAACAGAATAATTTTAATATTGCGATAAAATTACAGTTACATTAAAGTAACTAATTTAATAGTATTCTCACTATTTGCTAATACAACCATCGTCTAACAACGTATCCAAATAAAATAAGTGTTCATAATCAAATAAACAAAGGCCTTCTGAGAACATTTAAAAATAAACTGTTAGAACTTTGTTTTGGCTTCTTAGGTGGCGACTTTCTACTAATCGATGTGCTTGTTTATACTGAACCAATATTGCTTTTGATGTTCAGATTCATTGTAGAGTTCATTATGTATTGTATGAATTAAAAAGGCATGTTTTTATTGTGTCATGTTCAAAATTTTTTGGTACTGCTTTGTCCTTTGAAGATTTGCCCTCATGATTTCATTAACCTCTCGCCAACCTTGTCTCAAATGTAATAATTTGCGTATTAAACAAATATTGTACCTACTCGGCATGGCTATATTTTAGATTTTATTCGCAAACTGCTGAAATCCCTTTTACTTTTAATTAACCCACAAATTTCCAACAACCTTTGTTCTACCGTATTTTTATCCTGTTAATTTTAAAATTGAGTAACATCCAAAAAAAGTTTGAATAACGCTCGTGGTAGCGTGGCAAATTGGTAACAATAGCAAAAATAAGTGTGGCGGAAATTTTTCATTTGCACACCGTTTCACACTTTTGTGTTAGCTTTGTATTTGGATGTTGGCGGGCGATCAAACACGTTCAATATTAGTTTGCTGAACAAATTTGTTCTATTTCATGCCGATCTGGTGCATGCTATTTTGATTAGAGATTTTTTTGTGTGAATTTTTGAGTTCTACGACCTTAGGTATATTTAGTTTAAGATTTAGACGGTGAAACCTTCTTATGATCTGAACTTATCATTACAAAGAAGATAAAAAATATGTTTGAAAAAGTACATAAAAGCGAAACCATTTAAATTTTAACAAAAACAGTTAAAAAACTAAATAAAGCTCTAAAGCCAATAACGAAAGTGAGAGATAAAGAGACAATAGAGGGATTTATAGATAACACAGTCGAGAACAATGTTATCTTATTTAGCTACCTACATCAAAAGACCCGTTAGCTACTTCTTAGAACTCAGAATCCATAGAATCAGCCTTAAAATTTTTAGGGCTTGGTTCTTGAGAGCTTTTTATCATTTAACTTTGTTTAGGTAGTGGGCTTTTCTTAATCCTCCGTAATTCCTTATCCTCATCGAAAATTATTCATATTCTCTAACCTTCATTAATAAGTCACAATACAGTAGAAAAAAAACAAACATTTTTCCAAAATTTTTACCAATCTAAATAAAATAAAACTCTTACTTTACTGACTGACTGACTGACAATCAAGACACAACCTAAGCCATAAGTCCTAGAAGCTATAGACTTGGAGAGTATATTCCACATATTGTGTAGGGGTAACACCTTAGCCAAAAGTCACCCCGACCGTGTCGACCCCGCATAGAGTGGGATAAGAGCAGGAAGTTGATAATTGTGTAGAGGTACATTAAAAAAGGAATTCCCGAAATTCAACTTTTATAAGACGCAGCGGGAAGATGACTGACTGTTTTAGGATTGCAATTAAGTTTGTATGAAAACATTCAACGCGAAAAAAGACCCAGGGAGTTCCACTAGTATTATCCAATTCCTGACCTACCTCACTTTTGAAACTTCACATCCAGCCAATTATGTTCAACTCATAATGAGAGACAAACGAATGTTATTATTTTCATATTAACTCTTGATCGGTTTCGACCACCGAATCAAATTTTGGATCCTGTATAAAATTGGTAAATAATGATAGGTTTCTCTATATTGGTGCTTGGTACCGTCCAGACCGTTATTATTTTTATGCTTACGTTTTGGTAATTGTCAGCCTTCTTAATTTGATCCCTCGTTTTGGTATAAAAACATTTTCTGTGTAATTAGGTCCCAATATGCGTTGGTCACTTTAGTGGTTTTGCTATGTACAGTACACTAGTTAACGATTTCAGACCTTCGCAAGAGTAATTTCTTATAGTTTGTCTTTGTAAATAAAATCATTCATAAAAAAAATCTTATGTTTTAAACTGTTTCAAATAAGTCAAGACGGAGTATTGATTAATTTAATGTATTTCTAAAAAAAATAAGTTTGACATTTTGTTGGTGATTGATTCTTCGCTTTAAACAAGTCCAATTAAAAATGCCTAAGCAGGATATAAAACATATCTCCTCTTCTTAAAGAGACCTGTTTTTCTCACAGCTCGTGTTCTAATTTGTTGTTCTATGTACTTTAAATTCAAGACACTTACGTAAGGGCATCTGTGTATAGAATTAAAACCCCATAATTTTCTTGGAATGTTTATTAAATTGTGCTTTGAATTCAATACAAGTGCATCTCCGCGGTGGTAATTATAATCAACAATGTTGTCACGTCTAATATGCTCGTAACATTATATTACGTTCAGTGCATGGTCAGACTAACACTCTGGTTTCTTATGAAGCGGTCTCCGTCATATTAACACCTGTATTCAAGGAAAAAAGTAAGTAAGTGAGCGCTCGTGGCTTTATATAGCCTTGACTATCACTTGCTGGATTGGAAGTAAGGAAAAAACATAGAATGCGTTCAGCTGCTTCTCTCCCGGAGAATGTCGTAAAAGTTGACTAAGGGATAGTATCCTTTCTAACATGATGGCCCATCTACAAGGGCCATGGGCTGTCAGCATGGTTCACCATATCCATGAAGCGCTCGTGGGGTAGTTTGCTTAGACGTTCTTGATTGATCGTTGAAGTTAAGCAACGTTGTGCGCGGTCACAATTTGGATGGGTGATCGCAAGTGGCAATACGAGCTGAGCGCTTCCGTGCTTCGGAGAGCACGTTAAATTGTCGGTCCCGGCTTTTTTTCCAGCAACTTTTTATTGTTGAATGTCGGAAACTCCATACGTAGTGCTCCCTTACATCATAAGATAAATATACACTCCCAAGTTTTATACTTCTAGTACTTATGGTTTAGGCTGTGCATTGATCGCCAGTCAGTCAGTATTGGCAAAAGTTTTATATATTTAGATTCAAGTTGCATTGAACGCTTAAAATGACCGTCATACGGGCGAAGTTTCTTAAGTAAGGCTTTACCTCAAAGGTTACCAGCTCATGTTACACTGAATGGACGATAAAAACGTCTGCTTTAATAGCCGGCGTAGGCGATCACGTAATACTGGCAGGTTTTTTTTTATTTATAACTATCAACCATCAGGTATCGTCAGCATCCAAAGTACCTAGGTGATGTTTAAAAAGTTATGCCCTACTGTTTATTGCCATATAATGCGACTACATAAAGTTTTCACTAAAGCCAACACGTTGTAAACGCAACTTCGTAAACTTTTGGCGTCCATGGCTAAGTTTGTCACAATTTTGCCAATGTCGAAGACGAACTTTCACAGTGTACGGTTGAGACTTGAAGATCAGCGAAAAGTATTTACATTGAAGAATTAAATTGTTATTTTGGTATTGATGGGTATAAAAATGACAATCGGCTGCTGTAATAAATAAACTTTTATTTGACTTAGAGGTCGCTTCTGTTGTAAACGCTTCGGTTGATGACTGTACGGCGCCTCCACTAAGGTTTCTCAGCAGGGTCCACAAAGGTGTTCGTGATTCACTTTATTTATTGGTCTGTCCTTACGACATTTTACGGATTCCTATTTCATTGTTTATTAGGATTGAAATTATCTTTGTTCAAGTGACTTGAAAACAAATAATAATGTCAAATTCAATTTTATTCGAGGACGACATCTGTGGCGTGGCGGGTGAGTGCTCGGCTGAGACGCAAGAGGCGCGGGTTTGATTCCCGCTTCCGGATCTGGGTGTAGTATTGCATTATTAGTATGTATTTACAAAAAAAAGTGTATAAATATTTCAACAGCCATCTGGTTCCCATAGTTTTGCTTAGTTTGGGGCTAGATGGTGTTGTGTGACATGTCCTCAAATATTTATTTATGTAAGTATTTATTTTATTTAATCATCAGTATGGGTCAAGTTACCGTTTCATGAGATTGATTTGTTCGGTAGCAATATTCTACTAAAGAACGGTGGATCGTCCGTTGCAGTAGCATAGTTGTTATCTGTTAAAAAGCGCCTTAAATCTTTTGACAGGAAAAAACTTTGCTCTGGCAATTAACGATTTGTCGTCCGTTAGGAGAATATTAGAAACGGCAATGATCTGTTGATTCTTAGTTTCATTGTCTTAGGCTTTTTTATACCACTGATCTATTTATGTCATAAAAGTCGACTAAGGGATAGTATCCTCCAGCATGATGGACCATCTAAAGGTTCATATGGGCGATGGGCATCTGTCACCATGGTTCACAATAATCTATCTTGGGTCTTCCAATCAGGGATGGCTGCAAGTTTTCTTATGGCTCTAGCTGCTCTGCTCACCCCTTTAGGGATATAGGCGTGATAATATTTATTTATGCATGTTATGATTTACGCATTAACAAATTAAATGTATATTTCATATAGTACAATAACACTGTCATATAAAATAGACTGGATCACAAAAGATAACTTAAAAATTTCATTATCACTAAATTAAAAATACTTTTCATGTCAACTACTGACAACGATCTCGTTATATTATTGGAATTAAAAATGTTCTAGCCTGAAAACAAAAAGCTGGTATTCGGTTTATTAGATTCGGTGAATAACAGTTAATGAGATTTGGCTTAGAATGTATGTATACTATTTTGTTGGTTTTACTTACCTATCTACTTATTGTTTCTCTTTTAGGTATAAGTGACGTTGAATATTATATCATTCCTTCGTTCTAAGATTTGTGTATTTTAAACTAATTACTTATGTACTATCATCATCATTATTATTTTAATAACCTATAGCGTCCATTAAGGCATTAAGTCCATTGGGAGACACCATAATGCTATTAAAAAGTATTAAAAAATAAAGATGATGATAGGATATGTCCTATCATCAGTTCCGTCAGTCAGTTCCGAGTAATCAGTTTAAAATACACAAATCTTAGAATGCTAAGCGAAGGTATCCCCTTTCGTTTTCCAATCCCTGTGGTCCAAAGTTAGTTTGCCATTGAGGATCGAATCATGATAGACGGCTAAATTTGATAAGTTTTATATTAAGTGAGATTAAACCCAGTTTGTAGGGTACAAAATGCAATGTACGCCTTCACACTAGGTGGATTGACGATTTGCGAAAGGTTACTGGCAGAGACTGGTAGCGTCAAACCGAAGAAAGGGCGAAATGGCGCTCATTAGGGGAGGCCTATGTCCAGCAGTGGATCGCTATAGGCTGATGATGATGTTGATGATTATGATAAATACGTACATACATAGGTATAGTAGGTATAATAATGTCCCTTCAAATTTCCCTATTCAGATTTAGCTTCGATCACCGACCGGAATTTTAATGACCATCAAATTGAATCTTTCACTTTACTTCTTGGGAACTGAAAGCGAAAATGGAAGGGTCTCTAGGCCTCTTTTGCATCGTAACGCGATTTAAAGATGGGTATACTCAGACAGTTATTAATTAGGAAAGAGTATACAAAACGTGTTTTTCTGTAATTTTAAAAAGACTCTCTATTTCCGTACTCAAAGGGTATCAACGGGACTCTATTACTAAGCCACCACCGTCCGTCCGTCCGTCCGTGCGTCTGTCTGTCAGCAGGCTCTGTATCTCATGATGGCACCTCAATGACTCCTTTCATTGTTCTCGATTTTTTTTGGAAACCTTTGACATACCGGTTTCCACCAGATTGTCGGTTAAGAATAAAATATATCAACCGACAAACCAGGTTGTCGGTTGAGAAAAATATATACTAACTAAGCGTCCAACTAGGGCGGACAGCGTGGTTGATCGGTTGGTAAAAGACGTTTTCCTTTACCATTTGATAGAGTAGGTATAGCGCACATAATATTTTTGAACAGAAATATTCAATGGTGCACGATTGTATTTCAACACACGACCTGTAATGTAATGTGTGTAGGTAATTATTTGATGTGAGTTCTCGAAATAAAATGCCTCTCAAAAGAAGATAACATTTCTATAAACTATCAGGAGCATCATAATGTTTTATCATAATAGTTCTTTCTCGCAACTTCACTCATTCTTAACATTACGCCATCTTCGTAGAACCATTATCGTTTGTTATAATGTAGGTGAAGTTCCAATCTTATCTGCCGTGACTCAAACTGACGCATGAATAAACTTAGTCACCAAGAAAAAAAAAGTTTTTTCACATTTATCCCACATAACTGCACCTGATTAGAAAAAAAGCCGTGTAACCATTTCGGAACTAGCTTATTCCAGTCATAAACTATGTTCTTCAAAAGTTTAAATCGAAGTCGAGCAGGCGAATCCGTACCTTTTTCCTAAACAATTTGGCCCTCTTTTTGGATTTCTATCACTTCATTACGCATTTATGAAACACGCTGAAAATTAATTTCCAGAAATTTCATAACACCTCTATTCAAAACAAATCAGTTTGATCGCATATAATAGTAGTAAGTATTACAGTGTTTTCATTGACCGGAACATAAATTTAAAATATTTTAAATAAAAGGCAGCACTAGTGTATTCAATAACGCCGGATTTGTTTTTAAGCTAACTGAAGTAACCAGAAAATGAACCGCCAAGAGCTTTTTTCAGCAGCGCTTGGCCAGGTTTTGGTCTGCATAAGATGACATAAGCTACTTTTTTTACTTCTTCGTTGGACTGGGAGTAAATAAAAAACATAGAATGCGTCCAGCTGCTTCTCTCCCCGAGCATGTTGTAAAAGCCGACTAAGGGATAGTATCCTCTACAACATGATAAGATACAATAAGCAAGTATTAAGGAGGGTTGACGTCAGGCAGGCGGCCGGTCATAAAACACCTTAGCCAAAACTGTGCCGACCCCACATAGAGTAGGATAAGGGCAGGAAGATGATGCTTGGCCAGGTTTTGGTCTGCATAAGATGACACAAGCATAAATATGTACCGTGGTCAAGTTTTAGGCCGGACATAAATCCGTACATGAGACAACCCTACTAGCTCCAGCGACGGAGTAACGGGAACAATGAATTCCAGCGTTGTTACGTTCGGTCAACAAAAAGGCTCAACAAGAGCAAACGTTTTTTGTCGACAACCCCCGCTAAATTTAACAGGGAAGCTGATTTTCGTTTTATTTTTACGACTGTTTTGTTTCACAGTAAACAACGCGATAGGCAAAGCCCGAAATACGGTAACAACAGCTATTGTAATAACAAACGGTCACAAAAAGCGTCAAAATGTTCCGTACTTTTTGGGTAACACCTCCCACGAATTGGTAACTAAGGTGTTCTTCGAATTAAGCTTCGGTTGCAGCTTTTTTTGAACTGTCGAAATAAATTATCGCTAGTCTTGAGTCACTATCATTGTTAGCTATTTGAACCAATAACTTAGGGTGTGTTCACATTACCTAGGTCCACAATTTACGGCAATGAGCTATCGGTTAGCAATCCATACAATTTGGAATAAAGCGCTGAAATTACGCGTGCAGCGCAGCAACCAACAATTCGCAAAAAAGCCGGGTTTCCACCGCGAAAGGGTAATGAGCGGGAAATGCCTAAGCGGAACGGACTCCTTTTTAATGAAATAGGTTTACATTTCCACCAACAAAGAGTTTTACTCGTTCATCCACCACGCTCACATCTTTTTCTGTAGAAACGCTATTTGTACTGTCACTGCGAGTTGAAGGGACTCCGTAAGGACTCCGCTCCGCTCCATTGAACTGAACGAGTTCATTTCAACTCTTTCTGCTCGCTCAGTCCTTTTCGCTCAACTTTTTGTTGGTGGAAATACAAGTATGCAGTTTCCTCTTGAGAGTTAAACTGAGTCCTTAACGGGTTCGCTCCGCTCGCGGTGAAAACCCGGCTTAACAGTTGTAAACGTACTGTGTACAGTCCCTTAGTCATCGAAACATGACATTTGTGTGTAACTTTTTACTTTTTAGACATTTTATAATTTACCTCCAACTAACAGATTAGAAGTATAGGAACTTATCACGTGTAACTGGTACTTACTAGGTACCTTCCCAATATATATTTAAAAAAATAAACAATTAAATGTTATTTTTTTATTTGCAAGTGGCAAGACCATGTTCATTACAATACAAGCTCACAAATCAAACGAAGACTTCCAAAAAGTAAAATTAAATTTACATACATTTGCACTGCCAATTAATTTTATTACAATGTTTAATCGAATAACGGTTCATAAAAGGAAAGTATGAGTCATTTATGAGACATTCAATTTAACGATTATAACAGTAAAAAATAAGATATTTCCAGTATTCATATCCTGACTGACCGACCGACTGACAATTAGGCTAAGCTAGAACCATAAGTCCTAGAAGCATGAAGTTATGGGGTAGGGTTGGACAAAGAAGGGAATCCCCGAAATTCAGCTCCTAGAGGACGCAGTGATTTGAAGTTTGTGTAAAAAAACTCAACGTGGACGAAGTCACGAAGCCTTCTACTAAGGACTTTGCCATCTATATGTCACCGTAAAATGGTAAATACCGTTAGATAATCTATCTCGCGAGATTGCAAACTTTCGAAAGATTGTGAACCGTAACATACTGCTTATAATTTCACTGCTTTAAATTTCTGGCGCTTCGGCGAGTGCTGCCGCGGTATGCTCGCTCTGCTCGCTCGCCTCACTAACTAACCTAACCTAACCTTCTAATTTCGATCTAAGCAGATGTTCGACAGTTTACAATCTCGCGAGATTATAATAACGATGTCTACAATTTTACGGTGACATAATACTAGATGATTGATACAGTGTCATGAAGCAGTTTCTGCCTATACGCTGTAACGTTTCACTAAAAGTCTACAAATGGTTAATGTTTTTACATTATCAAAATAATGTATTTATTCACTGCAAAAGTTTAAAATTACTTTCCAAAGAGTTATATTATTATCATCCTATTGACCGCTTTATCGGACCGTAGCGTCAACAAAGCTATAAGCAATATTTACTGCAAATCGATCAAATGCCAATAAACTTTATATCGCATCGGATAGTGCTTAATATACCACGAATTTATATAAAACGGGAAATAATGTCTATAGTTCTAACTTTTACCTTTAATGTCGCTATGACTGCAAAATAAATAAATAAATATTACTCTACAGTCACATACATAGTCCTGACCCCACACTAGGATTTCCTGGGTATCAGAAACTACGAGTACCATGGTACCACAACACCCAGACCCGGAAGAAATGTTTGCAGAACATGCAAACATTTCTCCCGTAGCGGGAATCGAACCCGCGCCTCTTGCGTCTCAGCCGAGAACTCGCCCGCCACTCTGAGAAGACTGAGAAGAAAGTGCAGTGTGGCCAGAAAATACCCAGTGTTACGGTTGTTTGACCTTTTATTTGTTTTCTTATCTAGCCTATAACCAGCGGACTATCAAGACGCTTCCAACGATACCTCATTTTGTCAAATTATGATTATTAGTTTAGAAGTCATAAGGGAACAGATGAACATTTATAAATACAAACCAGTCAAAATCATAACCCTCTTTTTTGCTTCGTCGTTGTCGGGTGATAAAACAAAGAGGGCCTAGAGACCCTGAAACTTTCCTCCAATTTGTAGATAAACTTTAGCTGGTTACAGAATCGTCACAGAATAAGATGAAGTCGTTTTTATGAGCAGAAACTTTAATAAAATTAAACATCGAATTTCGCCAAAGCTATACATTTCTAAGTTATTTCTAAGTACTTCTCTATTGGACTGGGATTAAATAAAAAACATAGAATATAATATGATAGTCAACTAAGGGACTAACTATCCTCTTCAACATGATCCAACATCTATATGGGATAGTGTATTACAACTACAAAGGCCTTTTTCTATTTTCATTATATTAGATGATTTAAATGGAGGTCAGGAGGCAACTTTGGTTTACACTAACGGGACGCTGTAGTGCCCGAGACAAATTGCAACAAGGTACAAGGCAAAAATGCATACAAGATATTTTATATCTACTAGAATAACAAATTGAAAAAAGTAGGTACTTGTCAAAGCACAGTCATAACTAAACTTTAAAGCAAGCACAATAAAACACATTTTGCTTTGAGGGCCGATTAGTGACCCGGTTTCACATGCAGTGTCCTTTATCTAGTGGTGCTAAACAACAAAACTCATTACTCGGTATTCGTGGGTGTACCTGGTTGTTCTGGAGCACTAACGTTAGTAACTGTTGGTGTAATTTGGAAGTTCAAGCGGATGGAAGTAGTACGCCGAATTACTATAAGTTGGTATAATATTTTGTTTTCAGCATATGGCGCTTGGCAAAACACTTTTTCTTCTAAATACAAATACAAATATTTTGTTTCACAAAAACCTGTGCATACAAACTTAGTGATACACTTCTTCCTATGTTAGTTTTCACTGTGATACAGGAAGTAAGTCTAAGAATAACCCTCTGTGTAGTATTTTCTCTCTACATTTACATGAGCTTGAAACTGACAATTTGTTGCAACATTTGACACATTTGAATGGTAGCAAACTTTGACCAGCTTGGCTTACCTCGGAGGACTGACCCAATCTTTCTACTTAGTGTAGTGTACGGTTTATTAGAGGATACACACAAATGAAACGACGTTGTGTGACTAGAGGCCGACTCAAATAAACTGCTTTAAAAATATAAGTATGTTATTTCAGATTGTCTATTTCAAGTATAATTTGAATCCAATAGCCGTTTAAGCGTTTCAAACCACGTATAATATTGTAAAATTAGTTAGATAGCTACCTAAGTAGTTGTGTATAATGTATAATGTACATACATACACATACATTATTATCACGCCTGTATCCCTAATGAGATGGGGAGAGCCACAAGTAATCATATTAACAAAACTTGCAGCCACTCCTGATTTAAAGTCCTAAAGAATTTAAATGGATGATATTGTACAGAATAATATTGACCAGTAGGTATATATTTTTTCATTATTTACTCTGCACTTGAGCTTTATAAATTTGTTTGCGTTTTATATCTACATATCAACGGCTGCATAACACCAACCGGGCAGCCCAGCACAAATCCGACCCGTCCACTGCTGTGAAGGTGGATTACACACAATCTCAAAAGTTTATCACTTGCGCCGCCCCATTTCTTGGCTTAGGAGATTAGCGAGCGGGGCCAACTTGTTCGGTTTACTGTAAGGATAAGCTTCGCCCTAAACCCTGCAACCTCCACCTCGGCCCGGGGATTTTTAATTATGTCATTAACTGGCCGAGGCGCGTGCGTGTAACTGATTAACTATTTTACCTTCATAAGGGCGCACGCTTTGTAATTTATACAACTTAGAGGCTTGTAACTCACAAACTTACGCAACGTTTTCGCAGCTGAAAATAAGAAAATTTTGTTTAAGCCACTTAGTACATTCGCTTTAATCTGGCAACAACTTGTACTTACTGCCAGTACGTGAGCACTCGTTCACCTGAATTAAAATTTCAGCAGCTCACGTTGGAAATAATTAAGCAAACGTGCTTTGAACATATGCTGCCCAGGTGAAGTGAAAACACCTGCTCGCATTTTATTCGCTGCATCGCGAAACTTAATATGGAGAGCTAATTTTATTTTTTAGTGAATTTGCAACCCGATAACTCATGTGAGTGCGGTCTGGGACGACAGTCGAGCCACTTACCTCACGGTCTATTGAATTACTCCCGGATCGAACTCTCAGTGTATCTCAAAGGACATAAAGAAAATAAAGACGTCTTTGTTTCTACAAAGACGAGTTCAGCATGAAAATACGTCATCGATCACACACTCAATGGGCTGCCTAAATTCCCAGACTTTGGTTAAAAGAAAAAATAGTCTTCTCTAAATTCGCTCGAGTCGGTTCCAAAGCAATTATTTCTTTAAAACTGCTCTTTGCGAAACAAAAGTTTATTCGAAGTGCTATTAAAACAATACTTTGGCATCGGTTGACTCGCGATTTTTTCAAGTTTCTAACGACGTAAACTTCCAGTTACCTGTCACTCTTCCGAAATGGAAGTCATTTATTTTGAACAACTCCAAAACTAAGGGAAAGTCTGAAACGGTAGTTACGTCACGCGCAGGGACACACGGGACTCTACCTTTCCACACATAAAGGCTTACAGTTTACTACGCATAAAATTATATTAAGTTTTTATTGAGGTTACCTCCCGGTTCTTAAGAATTTATTAACTTTTACGAGCGCTGTTTATTGGTGTAGGTTTCTTTGTTGACGATGAGCATTATTTTCCAGTGAGATCGTAGCTTATTTCGCTGTTGTTTTGATCCTCGAACTTTGCAGATTACAACCCTTCTCTGTATGCGTTTATGTTTGTAAATATTTATGCGGAAATTAAGGCGATTGTCAGCCAACATGTTTGCAGCGCATGTTGTGCATAAACCAGCCTCGTATGTCAGTCAGTGTTTTGTAAAGAAAAGAGGAAAACTTTCATTTTTACGCCTTCTAACGGATTCAATATCGACGTGGCTTGAATGAGTTTCGGGGGAGAAAAAAAATCGTTAATCATTCCTTTGTTGGAATTGTGTTACGGCCTAACTCGTTGCTCGCTTGTTTGGCCTTCTTTTTCCTTTTGAATGCTGAAAGTGAGGTTCTTGACGAATTGTTTTCAGGGAAACAAAGGGTGCAAAGATTTGGGTTGCGTATTGCGTAAGGAGCATTTGAGATGTATCCGGGAGGGGAATGAATTCACACAACGTCGTTTCATTTATGTGTATCCTTTGATTAATCACAGTTGGATAAGCAAATACATTAAGCAGCTTCTTTTCATTTTATTAATCGCATTCTGTTTATCTTGTATTTTTTGCAAATGCTTTAAACTGTTGTGTTTTAAATTACGAAACTTTCTTAAAGTGCTTCATAAAAATTCTCCGTGCATTTTTTAAAATAATTGCGACATATCATTGTCAAACAAAAACTTAATACCGAGCGTCCGTATAAAATTACAGGCGGTTTCTTATTGAACAGAATCCGGTCCTACTGGTGCTTTCAACCACAGATTCAAAATAAAACAGCTGGTCCATTGTACCAAGACCACAGCAGGGAATAATGCAGTTATAGTCTAGCACTTTATGTAGCCACATGATTAGTTATACATATACTGCTGGATTTAAATATCCTTGTCATTTTGTTGAGTATATATTTTTATACTTCATACATTTTGTATGACCTTTCACAGGGCTATGAAGCCATTTAAAAATTTTCCACTCTCTCTGAGGCTACTATCTAGCAAGTACGTACAAGAATATTCTACTTCTAATAATCTTATTACAGTTGCCAGAGTAATATAAAGTGTTACTTTTGCCTTATGCCTGGTCATCGTGGTATAAATAAAATGCTAGAATTATTTTTTAAGTCTTTATTTATTTATATGGAGTAAGTCCTAGTGTTCACTTGCAAGATCAAATGCCTTTAAATAACGATAACGTTGGATCAAAAACTATGTTTGAAGGGGAATTTGGGTTGGGAAGGTATGGATTAAACAAGCCGTGCTTAAAGCTTCTACCCCGTTCAATAGTCTCGACTACACAATAACTGATGGTATTAATAGCTGGTAATAAAGCATAGACAACCGGCTAGCTGGATGGATGTCTATAAAAACCGATACGGTCGGTTCCCATGCTGAGCTGAATTATGGCCAGGATAGGATTAGCATTGATGTTTTCATTTGTGTCTATGTCCGTGATGTAGCTCTCAAAATGTGATGGAAATATTGTGGAAAATCCGATATGTTAAAGGTAAGTTGCTAAGGTTTTGGAATGAAATGATTCGCATACCATACCAGGTATTTATTGTAACAGAATTTCGTAACCAAAAATACAACAATCCAAAGGTAAAAGTCACATTTAAATTAATCGCATTGTGGTCAATGTAATCTCACAATAAATCTGGCTAATGAGCCGCAATAGCACGCGTCACCTACATCACAACACATAAAAAATAAAAGTTACGCCGAAATTAGTATGTATAATCCTGTGGCAGCCAGCACGCGACAATGTAACTTAAAATCAACGCAAGAGAGCTCAAATTCATTTCAAAAAGCTTGATCATCGGTTCCGGTAAGCTCAGAATTTTTGAAATTTCAATATACGGGGCTCAAACAATTTTGAACCAGAAAAACAGCGCTATAAAGCTTATTTTAAGGCGAGGCTTGTTCGAAGTGAGTTTGATCAATCCTGGAACATTTTCATACATAACAGGTTCCATTATAGTGGAGGTTTCACGCAAAACGAACGCTATTTGTATTCAATGTCCAACGTAATAGGGTATTGTGGCCAGAAGGCTGCCGGTCAATGAAAATCTATGAGTTTTGGTGAGAATTTTGAGGTTTTTTTACAGCAATTTGTTTGCGCCTTCGTTTACATGGTAGGTACAAGTATACATAGAGTAAGTTTTCTTAAGAGCTCTGAGGCTTTATGAGATTTTTTTCTTAGAATTCAAGGTTTACATTTTGGTGAAATAAGCTTGAGTTTGACTCTGAATATTTCTATTACTTACTTTAACGCCATTAACGCAATTTAACGCCATCTTAACCGCATAAAATTTCGTGGCTCCTGTTTTAAAAACAAAAAGTATTTTCAATTTCTATTGGCTCTGAACAACAGTAACACTAATATTTGGCCACGAGCTCGAGAATCGTGCGTCGTAATAATTAGCAGTACAAATAGTCCGGTCGTAGGTTATCGTCGGTTTGCTCAGCTCCAAAATCACAGTTACATAAACACATTACTTCTGATAAACCGAACTAGGAAAATTATAGTGACACGTGAAAGTTTTTACACATATTTTGATATCAAATATATTTTGGCTTTGAGACTTAAACCAACTAAGGGCTTTTCAGAATTATTGTTTCAGCCATACAATTGACTCATCATCGGCATGTTTAACCAAATCAAAAAACATAAATTAACAAAAAAAAATGGCTGCCAGTTTCTATGACCCTTTGCAAATTTTAAAATACAGTTATCCTGAAAAAACTTTGAAAACGTATTTTTGAGTAAGACTTTTCAAGACGTTGTCAAGGGCTTTAACTAGTAAATATTGCTACTACTAGTAGGTAATAGTCGTCACTTGTTCATGAGAACCAGTGTGGCGAAAGCATTAAAAATGCTTTTTCGTGCACTAAGTAATAGCGATAATAATATCATTCGCTATTCGCTTATCTCTTGTGCCATTCCGTCTAAACTGACTAACGCAACTGTGTCAACACAGAGTAGATAATTCGAATACTCAATGAGGAATGTGTTTTCTTATCGGAAAGTTCGCGGCCATTCGGTCTCTTTGATGGACTTGCGTTGCTATAGTGTCGTTATTTCAGTCTAGGATGAAATTAAGATTGTTTTGAAGCTAATTGTACTAAAGTGGAAGCTTGCTCTAAGATGTATATGTCACCCTAAATTTGTAAATACCATCATCATCTTCCTGCCCTCATCCCACTTTATATAGGGTCGGCATAACATGATCCTTGGATCATGCTGTAAGAGTTTTGGCTAAGGTGTTTTATGACTGGCCGCCTGCCTGACGTCAACCTTCCTTGGGAATAGTTGCTTATTGTATTTGTAAATACCGTTAGATTATAATCTCACGAGATTGTAAACTGTCGAACATCTGCTTAGATCAAATGTTATATTAGTTATTGAAAAAGTCGCGCGAAGCGAGCGAGCAGAGCGAGCGTACCGCGGCAGCGACTGCCGAAGCGCCAGAAAAATCAGTTCAATTGTAAGCAGTATGTTACGGTTCACAATCTTTAGACAGTTTACAATCTCGCGAGATAGATTATAATCTAACGGTATTTACAATCTTACGGTGACATATAAATTCCATTACTTTTACAGTATGTCAGCATTTACAATAAATGATTTCGGGTCCCAGATGTATGTTTGTTTATTTTATAGTTTGTGTATCTAGTTATTGGATCTCTTTGACACGATTTTTAAAGATCTAAAATTAATCTTGAATCTTTTCCATGTACCTACAAGCACTTACCTAAACGTCAGGATTAAATGAGAAAAAAAGAGTTTCTTACAGTTTTCAAAAATCATTGAATCTTAAAATCATCTTTCGATCAGCGAGTTAATAGCTCTACTATGTATAGAGTAAATGTACTTATATTGAAAGACAAAAATGTCCATATAACATAATCACTACATAGTATTAAACAAAGTCGCTTCCCGCTGTCTGTCCCTATATATGCTTAGATCTTTAAAACTACGCAACGGATTTTGATGCGGTTTTTTTAATAGATAGAGTGATTCAAGAGGAAGGTTTGTAAGTAAAATACATGTATAATATATTATAGAAACTCTGATTAAAGGTTTCTAATGTGAAAATAAACACATTTTTTGTGCTTACATTGCAAATGCTGGCTGAACCCTAAGAGATAGATCAAAATAACGTACTACAGCATTGTACACCTTAAAAAAAGGTCTACAAATAGTCCATGCGAAGCCGGGGCAGGTCGCTAGTCTTCTTTTAGAACACAATCTTCATTTTCATAACTATTTCACAAGTCATCACGGTTCACAATGCGTCCGAAAGCCTTCAACCTGTCTGATCAAAGGGCAACGACCTCTGTATCACTCAGTCTCAGTACAGCACCACTCGGTGTAATGAGCGGTAAGCAAAGATGCCTGTCTAAGATTCCCATTTCCTATACCAACTATTAACTCAGCTGTATTTTCCCTGCACTAACTATTTACTGCACTGTGTAGTTGTCGTACTAAGTGTTAGATAAGCTGTGGTATTACGAGCTTCGCAATGGTAGTGAGGTAGAACATTCGATTCAAATTACGGGGAGCAGTGGTAGCGAAGTGATGGTATCTAATGACTAGACCTCGTTGGTTACTTGTGCTTAGAACTAATTGTACTTACGTACTTTCTTAATTAGGTAAGTTAATCCTATGTCGTTCACTAAAGTCAATAAAGAGTAAAAATAGAATCTTGTCAGTCTTACTTTAATCAATCTAAGTGATTATGTTTGTATGTTTTTTAAATGTGTCGTAATGTGTAACAACTGTACGGATTTGGATGAAAAGATAAATATCATAGTATATCTTAAATAAAATCCTTGAATTAAGTCAGATTAATAATACATGACATATTAAATTAAGAAAAAAATCCTTGTTTTGAGTCTTTTGATCGGTATATTGCAAAATTACAGGTTGTTTTTTTTCCACATTTTGCGGGTTCGATTCCCGGTTCAGACAGGTGGTTATTTTTACAATATTTTTTTTAAATACAATACTAATATCTACTACAACACCCGGACCGGGAAGAAATCTTTACAGAACATACAAACATTTCCCCCGTAGCCAGAATCGAACACGCGCCTCTTGCGTCTCAGCCGAGCGCTCGCCCGCCACGCCACCGAGGTCGTCTCTAAATTGCCCTGCCAACCCCATTACGGATACGAGCTTATATATTTATGTATAATAATATTTTAATATTCACGAGTACCATTTAAAAATCAATTTATAATATTCAGTTCCGATATAAAAAAAAGTCGAAACCTTACTGCCTTATTGTATTTCTCGGTAAACCCATTACAAGCTTTGGTACACAGATACGGCTAAATCCATGTTGATTTTCATTTTATCTGATAACGTATTCTCGGTTTTTGCAGGTACTAAATCATTTCTAGCAACATTTGCAATTCTGATGAAATTGAATAAAATATTTTTCATTTGATAAGTTATTCAAATTACGCATAATGTATTATAGAGCTAAATAAAGTTTAAAAGCTAAGATTTTGTTTCAATTTGAAGGACTGGTTTTTTCTTGCCCTCTGAAAAGCATTTAAATTATTTCTCACCACTACCTAAAAAGTATCACAATAGCAACCTAAGTAACTCAAATCTATGACAAGTATAACGGTACCACCTCAACTCTTCAAAATTGAATTTTGTTTCCTATTAACTTGAGTTTCTTTTCGCAGCACGCATTGTATAAGCTTTAGGAGCACAGCGCACGCGATGTGAATATAAACATGCCACGGTATACAGATCAGTAGGCTAAAATATATTCTAATAGAAGAAACATAATTCCTTGTAAATGGTCAGACTTTTGCTGTGTAACGCAAAGTTTGGACGATTTGTTACGATTTAAAATACTGCGAAATGTTGTGCTAAATATGCCAAGGAATGAAGGTTGTATCCTTATAAACAGCTCAAGTTTTGTATTACTATTGTTTATGGTAAGTTAGGTGGAGTACTAACTGCTTCAACCACTTTTGTCTTCTTTTAACAAAACAAAAACCATGACCCATTCTATACTATATATTAAATGTCGAAAGTTTTACTATTATAAATGCAAATCTTTGCAATATTTGTTCAACCATAGTAATTCGAACAGATATTGTTTGCAACTTCGAAGACGACCTCGGTGGCGTGGCGGGCGAGACACAAGAGGCTCGGGTTCGATTCCCGCTACGGGAGAAATGTTTGCATGTTCTGCAAATCTTTCTTCCGGGTTTGGGTGTTGTGGTATTATGTATTATAAGTAGGTATGTATTTACAAAAAAAAAGTATCTAAGTATTCTATCAGCCATCTGGTGCCTATAGTACAAGCTTTGCTTAGTTTGGAGCTAGAGAGTGCTGTGTGAAATGTCCAAAAGTATTTATTTATTTATTAAGAAAAAAATGTTATTTACAACTTACAATCCAGACACTTATGTGCCAAGGTATTCAACTAAATATTATATGGTCATAAGATTTACTTTTGTACCAACAGGCCAATACAAAACAAGCATCCCAGACATTGTGACAAACCCGCCCGTACATTGTCCCAACTTCTGGGCAAACCTATTCAGAGTGCCCTTTGAATTGCAAAGTGAGGCTACAAGAAATGGTAAAAGCTGATGTCAATGACACAGAGACAGAAGAGTACCACTAATATTATAAATCCAAAAGTTTGGGAGGAAGTTTGTAGCTCAATCACGGCATGATATCTGAACAGATTTGAATGAAACTAAGAATATACATAATTCATTAACCGGAATGCTGATTTTAGGGTTTCGTATCCGAAGGGTGCAAACGGGAGCCTATTACTAAGCCTCCGTTGTTCGTCCGTCCGTCTGTCTGTCAGCGGGCTGTACCTATCTCTTAACCTACCTACCATAATAGGTAGAGAGTTGAAATTTTCAAAGAGTGTGTAAATCTATTGCCTTTATAACAACAAATAATCAAAATAAAATAAAAGGGGTCCCCATAAAATAAATATTTATGTACATATTTGATGGTACGGTACCGTTCGTGTGCGAATTTTACTCGCACTTGACTGGTTTTTTAATGAGTTCAATGCTAAAAAAGCCCTTGTCCGCGTTGTTATTAGATTTTTGACTATTTGCGTTTCTGTGCTGGTTCGGTGACGGTCCGTTTCAGAAACTAGGTTCAAGACGAAACTCCTTATTTTGAAACACAAGTTCTACAGAACAGAGGCACAAAAGCTTACACAATCAGGTTCCAAACAAGTCACATCCAGCAGCAATATTCTTTGTATCGATAATGCCCCGACCGGGTAGAAAGATGAAGCTAATGCTGCCATTACGATATCTCACACATTTGAATAGTTTCCCCAATGGTGAACTTGCAAATGGAGCCTTATTTCGTAGTGCATAGAGTCCTTTATAATAAGCCTTCTATGGTTATAGTAGTCTTTGAAAATGGCTGTTCCCATTTTAGTTTTACAGAACTTTATTTTACGTGATACGTACTTAAGTACAACTATAGTGATTTTGTTCTTAGTTGTTTTATTTGAAGTATACAATAAAACGATTTGTTTTAGAGACTTCTAGACTTTTTTACCTTCCGTATTTTGTTTCGGATTATGCGATCAAAAAAAGGGAATGACACTTTGAGCTGGATGTTTTACTGGAGTTTGGCGACAGAAGGCGCGACGCTATTTTAATGGTTTTGGGGACTAGCGCGAGGACACTACTAAGTAGGTACAATCCGCGATTTGGGCTATTACATCTCGAAATAATTTGACGGCTACGTTCAGAGGGAACTAGAGAGAGAAATAGGCAACAACGCCGGCGAAGTATTCTATGTGTTTTGTGTTTTCCTATTTGTGTCCTACGTGACGTAGATACAATTTTTCCGTTTTTGTACCGTATGTAATCTTATTTCTAGGACCGAGTACTGAAGTTTAATGTCTCTTGCCAGATATAGTACTTCTCTGTCAATGTTACTGGGAACGTGTGAACAAGAACTTTTACAAACAAATGGTTCCTAGAAACTTCTACTGCAGTAATGATGAAGAAAATGCTGCGTGAATTTTCTTAATTATGGAATATTTGTGTATTGACCCAGTTTTGTTCCTAAGAATCCATTATAAGACTAGCTTGCTCGCGTGATACCCGAATAGACCCTGTGTTATTCCAGGTCCAAACATCCAAATCTGTTGATTGAAAAATCTTGATTCAAACAAACATACACAATATTATTTTTATTAATTAGTAGAAATTTATTTATTTATTATGACCGTTATGTTATTGAGACCCACTCCTCGTCTAATCGTTTGATGAATTAACAACACAAGATTTCTCAGTATTCCATTAGTTTAAGAGTTTTAATACCTTCGGATTTTTAGGGAAAGTGATTTTACGCCAATACTAACAAGGCTTTTATTTCTTTACAGGTAAGTCCAGAAAGCGTCCTTCAGCAAGTGTGAGTAATAAAACAATGATAAGAGCTATCGAACCTGCTATCAATATCGCGTATCTTGTAATTAATGGTGTATTGTCGTTTGCTGAATTTATGGCGTAGCAAAATAATGATCAGTATCCCGTGATAAACCTATGTAGATCCAAATCATTACTATCAGTGTATATGCGTCCGGCTGCTTCTCTCCCCGAGCATGTTGTAAAAGTCGACTAAGGGATAGTATCCTCTCGAGTATGATGGACCATCTATAAGGGTGATGGGCTGATCACCCTGTCACCATGGTTCACCATTTATCCATCTTGGGACTTTGAATCAGGAGTGGCTGCAAGTTTTCTTAAGATTACTGAGCAGCAGAACGAGGGGTGGGCAGAGCCACAGCTCTGCTATTTAGGGATATGGGCATGATAATAACTACATGATAATAAATAATACTAATGGAAATAATCCTAGCTAGTAGCTACATAAAAATATTTTATGAAACGAGAAAGCAGTTCTTGAATTCTCAAAAACTTGTTCCTGGTTTTCTTTTAAAAAGTCTTATCGACAGTTCTGTTATGGATTACAAATGGTTTATTAATTAAGTCTTGACCAAGAAAATTCTCTAAATAAAAAAAAGATTTAATAATTAGCTAAGCCGGAGGTAATAGAGGAGTAATTATAAAAGTTAATCGTGTAGCCGTAAACACCAAAATCTCTTCATCATTTCATCTCAGTTTTGTAACACGAAAAAATCCCGAAGCTCTTCCATTTACGCGAAATATTTCCCCATTGCTGAAAATTGCATCGTAAACCATACACTTCGGAACTTGCTTTCATTATAAGAAGGCTTCTAAAAATAAAGGTCGAAACACATAAAGCCTCCATCGGCCCTAAAAACGACGTCTCGTAGATACGTGACGTTTCTTCGCGAGTTTTTCGAATAGGGACGTAAATAAGTTTAGTTGTTTAGACTGAGAATTATTTGCTGAAGTGACATCAATAGCTCTTGTTTGCTTGACTTAACTTAGAGGAAAACACTAGATAGGCTTTAGCCTAAAGTAACATAAAACTTTTATTTATTTTTCGTACTTGGTATCTTGAGTTTTACTTTGAGAGGGAATAGATGTCCATTTTTGTGGATTACATCTTTGATTATACTTCATTATGTGTGTGCGAGACCAATTTTCTTATAGTTGTTAGTTATCTTAAATTCTGTTAAAATACTGTAAAGTTTTTTCTGTCACAATTTGACACTACGTTTAAAATTCTAATAATAAGCTTATTTTTGTCTCACTGTATTTTTGCCAATTTATAAATGTATTTTTGCTTCCAAGAAAATTGAAAATTGATTTATTGCTTGTGGTGCGAAACAAAAATAGACCATTTTGAGAGTTAAAACACCCCAGGAGTTTTTAACATTGACAAATCCGTATTTTATTTGCGACGATTCGCTTTCGTACATCCCTAGACAGGGCGAACCACATTCGCACCGATCGAAGCGGATTAGGTCTGCTCGACGACCGGACTGAATAAACAATGTGACGAGGAAGTTCACCCTTTTAACGAATCCCTCTGCAGTGCGCGTAAACCTCGCGAGTGTGTTTTTTCCTAAGTCTTGTATCGTATTTGCTAAGTGCGGGAATTTGTAAATGTGAATCGAGCTTAGATTTACTTGTCGTAACGATTTCGCTACCTACCTGTTTAATTTTAAAGGAGAAAGGATTTTTTTGTAGCCAAAAGGGGCGTGCTGTAATGTTATTTATTTGGACGTGTCCCTGAACCACTCCCTAGATTTCTTTTAGGATAAAGAGAAACTAAACATCTGAAAGGAAATCTGGATAGTTTGGATAGTCGTTTAATTTTTTATTCGTATTTTTAGGCAGGTAGGGTACTTGTGTACATTTTATATCTAGTTCTTCGGTATAGGTATATTTTATGATTTGGGGAAATCCAACCCTATCGTGACCAATCATGATGATAATAACTATGCAAATTCGCACGCTTCATTATTCCGCCTGAACAATTCTGATGATACAGTTTATTGTGATTGAGTATCACGTATTTATTTACGTATTTATTACAATACTAGCTGACCCGACAGACTTCGTCCTGTCAAAAAGATTTGTAATCATTTGTATGGGAAAAAGAAAAGGGCTATTTTTAGGATTTTTCCAGCAATAATTCTAATTTTTCTCGCCGTAAAAACCATCCTTGAACTTCAACGAACATTTTAAAAAAAGATTTGGCCAAATTGGTCCAGGCGTTGTTGAGTTATGCGCTTACCAACACATTTTGCGATTCATTTTTATATTATAGATTTTCAGTATGAAAATGAAAATAATATCAGGCTAAAAACAAAATGAATTAGAAATTAGAAAACCAATGACTCGCGCTTTGAAATCTCTCCTTCGCATTTTGATTGTAATTATTTTGCGTAAATATGTTAAGACACAAATTTACAACAGTTTAAATACAAATAATTACCGATTTATCCCCCAAAGGATTTGTACCAAATAAATTGTTGAACAATATAGAAAATTACATTAAATGTACACACAATATCAATAAACTCTCTGTTCAGAAACCCGCTATTGGATTGGTTTAACATTACGATTAGGTTTCAATAATAAACCTAATCGAAGCATAGTCCTTTACATAAAGCTTGTTCACTCAATTTGCCACAAAGCTTAACTACAATTTGGCTATAAAAATAATTGCCCCCACTGAAAATACTGATACCTTTAGCGCTTTTCTAATCTTATTTGTAAGCTTCCTCAATTACCTTCCTCTAAGCTCGTCTTTGAGTATCATAAAAGCTTTTCATTGAAATTCTTGTGATTGACTATTATTTTGCTCACTTGACTCTGTACTTACATAGATACCTTTATTCCAGGTCACAAAACATAATTTCATCCAATTTAGTTGATGTTGCGTGTCACAAACTCGCGGATTTCTTTATGTCTGTACAACATTTCGCTTGGATATTAATTTATTTGAATTACTCGCAAGTCAAAACATCTATTGCTGAGGGCTTGTTCGCCTCTGGCTGTGTTCAAATAGTTTATCGGGCAATATTGCCAGTTTATTAATTACCAACAGTACTATCAATTTCTCGATACAGTGGCAATAATTCACCGCTGCTATTAATTGAAAGCCTTCCGTGTAGGCAACAAATACTAATGATATTACATGACAGACAGTCAAGTGGCTGCACTAAATACTACAGTTGAATAACGGTGGTTGCTGGCAACAATTTGTCTCGTAATTGTAATTTATGTTTGTGGTAGGGTTTTATGCAGAATTTAACAACGTGACTGGTGAAGCTAGGAAACAGAAATATTTCGTAGAGCTTACTATTTAAAATTATGATTTAAGTAGCAGAAAAGTACAAAAGTACAAGTTATGGCAGCAGAAATTGTCCTACTAATAATATAACAATAAATAGTAAATGTATATTTGTGGACATTTTACACAGCGCCATCTAGCCCCGAACTAAGCAAAGCTTGTACCTGGGAACCAGATATCAGATATAATAGTTATTTACTATTTTTTTGTAAATACGTACCTTAATACTTAAATATACTTAAAATACATACCTAATATTACAACACCTAGACCCAGAAGAAGTATTTACAGAATTTACAAACATTTTGGGGTGAGGGCAGGAAGATGATGATGATGATGATGATGATGACAAACATTTCTCCCGCAGTGGCAATCGAACCCGCGCCTCTTGTGTCTCATCACAATCATGCCGTCAATCGGGGAATGTGTTTTTTGTACGTTGGATTATGGCTCGACTTATTTAAATGAAACTTGGAATATACACAGGTATATTCCAAGTGACCTGGAATAACATTAACTTCTACATAGGTACGACGCTAGATAAGCTGACTGAAACGGTTTTATTATTTTGACTAACCGGTCAAAATAATAAAACCTATATTACTACACGACCAAGATGCATGTCAACATTGTAACGCTATTTTAACTGTAGACCACACTGGGTGTCTGCATTCCCCAATACTCTGTCAACATTTCTAACAAGACGATAACATCCCCTGGGAATTCGGACGCGTGATTGCATTACCATCTTTTTATCAGTCACCCCTTGCATGTTGTGAAAATATTTTTATTTGTATTGTTTGACCTGTCGAAAGGAGCGCCCTTGCTGAATCGAATTCAAAGAACACCTTTTGTATATGAAGTGTAAAATGTACGTTAGTACAGTCATTTGGTAGCTATTAGAATTTAATAATGTGAACACTTTATTCAAATTCTGGCCTTCAAGTTTTTTAGAACATTTTTGAATAGCATTGAACTTTTTATGTAGGTATGTCTTTAGCAACTGTTTATGAACTAGTAAAAATATACCTACCTATGTTTAGGTAGAAAACAAGGTTGCCAACTCTATGGTTTCCATCTGAACATCATAATATCATACATAGTACTCGTAGTTGCTACTACAAACACGAAAACCTTGTCTCGGGTCAGGACTATGGTGTGTGACCGTTAAATATTATTTTATTTAAGTGCTATCTAAAGCTGGTATTGTCCCGTTTAAAATTAAGCATTTTTGGTAAAGAAATGATATCTTGCGTGTTATATGATTATAAATTAAACTGTTTGGCACGTGTGTCGTGTAAATGTGCGTGTTTAACATATAATACTTATATAACTTTTATTTAATTATCTACAGAAGCTGCCCTATTTCGTACGGACAGTTTCGAAACTTTTTAAAGCCATGATAAAACTGACCGGTTTCAGAAGATTAAGACAACTAATCGTATCCTCTGCCTCCTTCGACCCTTCGGATGAAGGGGAACTTTTCAATGGCGAAGTCACATCGAATTAACTTGCAATGTAAAAAGAACTTTAATGTAATGTGTTTGGATTAGATTTAGCTAAACAGGGAGACATCAAAATAAAAAATCTAGTTATAAAAAGCTTAAGTATGTGAAAAATGAAGGAATGTGATTTTTTCATTGTACAATATGGCTCGATGAACCGCGTTAAGTGACAAATAAAATAAATCTCTACTATTCCAGCTTCTTGTTCAACTATATTTTGTTTTTATATAATTGCGTATTCTTCATGTTTTTGGATAGATAGCTGTACGCCGCCCGGTGAAGCATCAACTGGAATTGGACTTAATCGTGCTGAGTTTAAGCTTCAATATCGCTCGCGTGCGCCTAATGTTTATGTATGATCGGAGTGTTGGAATGAGACGTAAGCACTGCTATTTCTTCTGTGTTTGTGGCAAGATAAAGTACCCTCAGAGGGATCCCTTCAAAACTCAGCCGACTATTGTGAGATGCATATTAAAGGGGGTGGACTTTCTTGCGAACTCTCCTTGATTGAAGTTCGCAAAGCCAGTTCGAGGGTTAAATAATTTCGGCTAATTCTTGGGTTTGTTATCTTGTAAGGGTTGTTTATTTGAAATTAGCTTTGGATGTTTTAAGATCCCTCACATTTTAAAAAGATTGAATTTGACTTTACCTTGAAAGTGCTTTCCCGTTTTATGCAGAACTCGGATATAAGACAATTTTTGAAATGTTTGAAGCTGTTTCGACGCTGTTTAGTGTAGCTGCTTTAATTAAAATAATTCAATGTCAAATTATTTTTTTACATTCACGTTTTCGTTCGTCTCATCTCCATCATTGGTAGTTATCTCTTCCCTTTGAATAAGTTGTAGTGAATTATAACATAGACTTTTTATTGTTACGCTGAAGTTTTTACAGCCTCCTAAATATTTCACTTTCGTTTTCTTGACCGGCTCAAACGCTCTTTTATGACTATAGCCACCTCTATAAATAAATGTAATAAGTAAGTGATTATAGCTCTACGGGAAAAAACAGGGTGATATAATGGTCATTGGTCGCACAATTGCCTAAGAAATATCCTAATTTTTTAAAGAAAGTGAATCACATTTTCAATATTTTTTCATGTTGCCAATTGGCAAACAAAATAAACTAACTTAGTTTTTTTTAAATAAATAAATAAAATAACATTAAATTTTGATAAGCTAGAAAAATATTTCAATGTGCATATCTTAAACTTATGTAATAGGCCGTGTAAAATGACCTCAATGAGCTGATCGACACAAGGTCAAATAATCACTCTGTATAAATAGCAAACTCATTTAAAAACTAACTGGACTAGTACGATAAATCTTGTCCGTCGAATAGGCAATCTTATATTCATGTGAGCAATAATTCAGGCATAAAACTATCATCTATTCTATAGAAAGGATCTTTTATAAAGAACTTAACTATGTAAATTGTGATAATAGAGGCTGTGTTTTATGGTACCTTTGCAATAAAATTGGTTTTTACCTGACTGCGAAAAAGGAGGGTTTGGGGTGTATGTATGTAAGTGGGTATGTAGGTATGTATGTTTGTGCATTCTTTTGGCTGAAGCTGTAGTCCAAACGGCTAAATAGATTTTGGCAAATGAGGATTGGATTTGTTTGGACGACGAGAGAGTCATAGGCTATATGAAGTGTCAAAAAATCCAACATGGCGGCTGTAGGAAGCCATTTTCATTTTATTATTTTGGCTGCTTCTGTAGTCGAAACGGCTGAATGGATTTTGACAAAATATGAGGCGTTGTTAGTTTCATCTCGATAACTAGATTGTCATAGATACAGCCTATGAAAATTTTTTGACACTAACGTGTTCTTTATTTAACGTTTTGCAGAGTCTTTAGTGCATTTTCCGGTAGATAATTTAAATATTATTCGAGTTCTGATGGTTGTTACTACCTAATTTGTGTAAAATCAGTAAGCTATGAATTTATTACATACTATAAATGAGTACCATTTTAATTGGAGAACATTCCATTTTCAGGGCTCAAGTTTGGCGGTAGCATTTTATTTAGCGTTATCGATTGTAAAGGGTTGCACGAATTCGCGGCACACCATATATACATCCAATACACCGATAGCCACCTACGTAGTGGCCACCAAAGCGGATTGAACTACTTTTTTATTCGCTCGAGTTTCGACAAAAAAGCAATCTATGAAACGACCACGCCGGCGGCCACAATACTTCTACCAGCAAATAATTTTACAACAACACCTATGACTCGGATATTAGGTCGCTTATCGTATATTTTCAAGCTTTGATAGAGCTATGCAACACGGTCGTGTAATACGAGATTTGCGGCCGTGAAAGCCAGTGTCGCTGAGCTTCGTGTATTAGATTACCACTCTTTGCGGTTTCCAGAAACGCCATGAGCATTGTGGTAACAAAGCTTCTCACGGTACGACTCGCTTCTAGCCGCTACGTGGCGAATTCAAATTCATATGCTATTGTTTAAACTGTTACTATTTTGTTGCTGACTTTGAATTTATTCTTGACCATTTGTTCTCGAGAGAACGACACTAGAGGCACATTATTCCGTACTCTCGCTAAAGATACTGTGGAACTGTATGCAGAGTAAGTCTTGAACGGACCGTCTCGGGTAATTTATTCGTTCCCTAAAGCAGTGCATCACCCAGGACTGCGCTGCTGTTGCCCGAAGCGTGGGCGGCACCCACTATTGTGACAAAATAATGTCTCTTCACTATAACCTTCTTCTAACAATAGTGCGCCCGAAAAAACACTCTACACCACGAACATAAAACCCGAAGCTCGCCAGCAAGACCACCAGATGCTACGCCGCGATAGCGCTGAATAATCAACGCTTAAACGTCTCGAAAAGGAAGATACGGTAATGTAATATGAATAACAAAACGACAGAGATATATTCCTATTTAATTCTTATTACTCGGCCAACAATGCTATATAAATTATGCGAGTTTATTCTATGAATCATAAGGTGTGTAACTACCGGGGCGATAAATAAAGGATGTATTCTGTGCGTCCGATGCGGCCGCGATAGTATTTCGCGGTCGAGTCGACGTAGCAGGTCCAATTTTCCAGAAGAGTGGGTTGTAGGAGGCAAGTGATGCGATGCGACGTGACGACAGCCGCGAGTTGGGCTTGCGTTTAATTACTTTCGCAAAGTCGCCGACGGACCGGTAGGGCTTCGCTTCAACTGTCGTATAAGTTTTTGTTACCGTGTTTTTGTATGTAAAGCGCAAAGGTGGTGCTTATTGAATTGATACGTTGTCGCCAGCAACGTCTTTGTAGTTCAGTTATTTAATAAATAACACCCAACAGTCAATTACATACTCCTGACCCCACACTAGGATTCCCTGTGTCGTGGGTATCACAAACTATGAGTACCATGGTACCACAACAGCCAGACCCGGAAGAAATATTTGCAGAACATGCAAACATTTCTTCCGCAGCGGGAATCGAACCCGCGCCTCTTGCGTCTCCGCCGAGCAATCGCCCGCCACGCCACCGAGGCCGTCAATAATCCTACTAATATTATAAATGCGAAAGTTTGTGAGGATGTAAGGATGTATGGATGTGTGGATGTGACGATGTATATTTGTGCCTCAATCACGCCGTAACGGCTGAGCGGATTTGAATGAAACTTGGAATATACATAGAATGTGTGCTGGAATAACATAAAGGCCACTTTTTGTCTGGATATCACGCGAGCGAAGCCGCGGGCGAAAGCTAGTTGATTAAAAAAACATTCGATTACAAGTGAAATGTGGCTAATTTCCTAGATTGTGATTCTAATTGGATTACTTTGTCGACTAAGAAGTGAAAACTTTGTCATCTAAACTGAGTTTAACCAGCGAAACAATATACGCTTATATTCGCTAAATAACTTGCTAACTGCATTCGTAGCGTACGTAGTGCAGAATACGTAATCTATTAAATTTTGTTACCTACTTTAGTTACCTTCTCAAGTTAAATTATTTACGATGAGTTCCATACTTATTGCTATGTATTTCTAGACGCTTACATAATATTATGTATACTGGTACAGAGGATGGAATAGGTGCTAGACAAGCCCACTCCATCTTAATTCGTCTCGGCCCCTATAGCATCCCGTCTGTGAAGGTAAAAGTTGCCTCCTGACGCTGTATAAATCATCTACACACGATTACATAGGTCCTCAGGACATCGATACAGGGATAGTCCTGGAGGTAATTGGCTGAATCCCGATCTGAAAAGGGTTGAAAATGACAATATTATAGGTAAAAGTAGAGGTAATAATATTGGAGTAAGTAGGTACTTAAAAATACACGATCCCACATAAAAACTTTAAACTCTGTGTCAAAACTTGAATTTTGCGACAGCTGGCGCTATTTGGAAGATCGACGACGCTGCAAAAGCTATCGTATTTCAGAAATCTTTCAGGAGACATCAAACATTTCAGCGTTTCCTCAGACCACCTTTGGCTGCCAAACTTTAGGTTATAAATCAGTGCACATGGAAAAAAATACTACCGCATATTATGCAAAATGAAACGAAGACTGTATGTGACATTGCAAATACACTTTCTAGATTTGATCTTCATCTTAAAACTCTATCATAGTTTTGCACAAGGAACCTTTTTTTAACTTTACTATATCTTACCGTTGACTATAATTTTATAAGTAAATATATCCCTACATAAACTTCATTTAATTTCAATTTTATATACATTTCTTGTAGAGCTAACAAGAAGACAGAACAGTTGGTTTGAAAATAAATACTTAAAGCTTTCTTAGCACCATTCTACCACCCAATTGATATTCTACCTCTCAAAACCTCCTTGAAATATTTCTCAAATCTGCTTGCTCCTAGTTATTGCCAGTGAGAAATTCTTTCACAAGACATCACACATTTCAACATTTTCTCCGGCTACCTTCGCCTGCCAAAGTTGAGGTTATAAATCAGTGCACACGTACACGCCAGGGGTGAGAATCGCTGGCTTGGCACTGAGCCACGCACTGGGGGTGGTTGAATTAACCAGTGGATTTAGAATAAAGTTACGCGCGCTGTTGTATTGTCGCATACCAACGCATGCGGCACGATGCAATATTGCATAATCATGACTGTGGCCACGTGGTCCGACGGCAATGTTCGATCAATCGGACTCCAAAATAATTAAGTTAAGCAAAAGTAGCTAATCTATTACAGATAATCTAATTTATTATGGACATTTTTAGGGCGTCTGTTACGTTTCCGTTTGTGCTCTGTAGGTGTACTCGTAGATACTTATAGTATGAGACAATAATGAATTTTATTTATTGCATTGATGGACCACCGGCGTGAGTGGTACTTTTAAATATAGTAAAACAATAAAAACACACCCTCGGTCGAATTAACCAGTGGATCGAAGCGCTCGTGGCGTATCTTGCTTAGACGTTTCTTGATTGATCGTTAAAGTTAAGCAACGTTGTGCGCGGTCACAATTTGGATGGATGACCGCAAGTGGCATTACGAGCTGAGAGCGCTTGCGTGCTTCGGAGGGCACGTTAAATAGTCGGTCCCGGCTTTTAAATCGTTAAGCCATGACGGAGGCCTTTAGGCGGCTTAAAAACTCTGCCACAAGAGTTGGCCACTAGATTTGTCGCATACAAAACGCATGCCGCACGAGGCAAAATTGGATAATCAAATAATAATAGCCATACTGGTCCTTTGTAAATTGTCCATAGTAAATTGCAATGATAGTAGAACAATAAAAAGTTATGAAGTAAGTAAAAGTCACAGTAACTTTCGACTTATGTAACACGCAACAAAGATTAAACAGAAAAGGTCGCATTTAGACGGCACGCCATGAGAATAGAGTAACGGTCAAGATATTTATTTTAACCTTAATGAATAAGTAAACAATAAGCCATCTCTTCTCTGTTGTTATTTCTCTACTGGATTGGGAGTAAAGAAAAAACAGAATGCGTCCAGCTGCTTCTCTCCTCGAGCAAGTTGTAAAAATTTACTAAGGAATAGTATCCTCTCCAACATGATGGACCATCTATATGGGCGATGGGCTGATCACCTGTCCCCATTCATCATTATCCATCTTGGGACTTAGAAACAGGAGTGGCTGCAAGTTTTCTTATGATTACGTTTGTATGTATTCCTTATGGTTTGGGCAGAACCACTTCCCAAACCATTAGGAATACAAGCATGATAATAATTATGTATGTATGTAAGAACCATCCCTTCTGCCTAAGCAGATGAAAATTAATCATCATCATCCACAGTCTGCCTTTGCCCACTGTTGGGCCTATACTATAACCCCCCTTTTGCTTGTGCCATCCATTTTGATTTCTATGGTTTTTTTTTATTTAACAGAAATCGTGTATCTCTGTTTCAACCAAGTCAACGATATATCTCAATGCTTGCACGCCAACTAAAAGCAACTTGATTTGTGTATGCCGTTGTACTGTAAACATGTCACTTCAGTATCCAGAGTGGATGTAAGCTTATCCAATGGTTTTATAATTGTAATACATGATTTCTTATCTACATAATTATTCTATTCAAACAAAAAGCATTCGGCTTGCTCGTCTTACAACTACTACTAGTTCTTCCGAACCAGTGTAGTGAAAGGATTTAAAGCGCGCCTCAAAGGCTCTTTTCGTGCATTTTAAACATGTTTTGGAACTGTTTTACAGTTTTAAAAACCTATTGGTGCACTTCGAATTTGAACCCACGACCTTAGAATCGAAGGAAGGCGGGGCCTCTTCCATTAGTTCATCAGTGTCTTGTGTTCGCTTGTCTTAAAAAACTAACACTATCAGAATAAATTACGATGATACAAAAAGAATGTTTAAAAACATCATCCTAAAGATTACAAAGCTCGTTAGTGCCTTTGCCTTTACCGAGAAAGGAATTAATTAAACAATGATTAACATTATTTTGACCGCTACTTTACGTATGTAAATGAAAGTGATCGTTCAAAATTATGTTTTTTGTTCGAACTGCGTGTGGATTTTTTAAGCTGATACTGATCATTGTGACTTTGGAACT
The DNA here is from genome assembly GCA_949320045.1 of Scotopteryx bipunctaria. Lineage (NCBI taxonomy): Eukaryota > Metazoa > Arthropoda > Insecta > Lepidoptera > Geometridae > Scotopteryx > Scotopteryx bipunctaria. Next base: position 8,313,051 of record OX439447.1, read on the forward strand.
GTGGTTATTTATTTTGAAAATGTGTGATAAAAACTTTCAAATATTTACCTAAATTACACCTTATAAATATTTAATTAAGATTCTGTTAAAATTTAAAATTCTAAATGAAATGTAAAACCACATGGGAATCAATTTAACATTTTCGATTATTTAAATTTATTTAAATACTTACGTAACCTCAGCCTGATTTAATTACTAAATGGCATTCAACTTCTCTGCTGGACTGGGAGTAAAGAAAAAACATAGAATGTATCCAGCTTCTTCTCTCCCCGAGCATGTCGTAAAAGTCGTTTAAGGTATAATATCCTCTCCAACATGATGGATCATTTCTATATGGGCGTGGGCTGAACACTTGTCACCATGGTTCACCATATTAATCTTGGGACTTTGAATCAGAAGTGGCTTCAATTTTTCTTATGATTACTTGTGGCTCTGCCCACCCCACCATAGATACGAGCGTGAAAATATGTATGTATGTATCGCATGGAAAATAAAAAATAATTTTCTCCGAGTATTATTCAATTTATGATGTAGGCTATTGAATTCAACCAACCTCGAATATCTAATCAAGTCCATGCCAGTGTCCAACTATAGGTACCCACACAGCTACTCGTATGTAATTGAGAGTTACTCCGAGCTTTGATATGCAAATGGTGTGGACGCAACATGTGGCGTCAAATGCGGCTTCAGTCCACGTCAGTTCGTGTTGAAGCATTTCCACCGAGAAATTAGTTTTACCTACCTTTAAGTTGTTCTGTTTTCACTATTTTGTTACACATTATGTTCTATACATAAGCTTTGTCTTGTAAAACGCAAGAATAATACTGAAATAAACTTACCAAATGAAATATAATTGCCTAACATACACATATTATTACGCCCGTATCCCTAACGGGGTGGGCAGAACCGCAAGTAATCATAAAAAACTTCTGATCCAAGACTCCAAAGATGGATATGGTGAACCATGATGACAGGTGATCAGCCCATCGCCCTTATAGGTCCATAAAGTTGGAGAGGATACTAGGTACTCCTTAGTCGACTTTTACGACATGCTCGAAGAGAGAAGCAGCTGTACGTATTCTATGTTTTTTCTTTACAGTCCAGCAGAGATAATTGCCTAAATCATTGTTTAAATCGTACTAAAATAAAAAATACAATTTTGATATTAGGACTTGACGTCTATTGCTTAAACTGTGTTTGTTGTATGCAAAATAACCATAATAATTTAGAAAGTGAATTTAAAACTCTTCGGAGTTTGGAGTGGATTAGAACCATGTAAGAAGAATAAGCTCGGAAATATTTCGCAGAAATTTTAGTACGGTTTATCGTTTGACTCGAATAAAATTCGATCACGGGGTATATTTATCCAAGGTAGACGCAGACAGGTAAATGCCAATCCGTATTCGCAAATACGCTGACAAAAAGCTTGGCAGCCAAAACCGAATGCTTTATTTGATTAGCCTTCACCTTGTCGGTTTATATGTAAATTCATGACGTTAAATTAGGTACGTTTTGCAAACAATCTATATTTCTACAATAAGATAGGTGCTTCCATTCGGTAGGATTATTGACAAAATCATTTGAAACTGCCGGAAATATGAGAATAAACACAACAATGGGACAATTTATGGGACAGTATTATGGGCTATTAGTAATTGTAATTTCAGTATGAAAACATATTTAATCACATTTTAAATATTGATTGGAATACATTTTTTTATGGAGTATGGAGCAACACACTATTTTATGACACTTTTTATAATTACTGGTAGGTAGGTACCACGCCAACGAAGTTGTGGGCTGCGGTCCAATCTTCTACTTGGTTAAAATATAGGCAAAAGGCAACTTTGACAGTTTTGGCATAAGCACGCTACGCATTTCCGATTAAGCACCTCGCACACCCCCTTACCTTGCTTATTGTGTCGCCCTCGTCACGATTTTTCATAGAACATCCCATCCGCTCTTCAACACACTTGATTTGCGAAGCACGTACTCAAAAGATATCTTTGGAAACTTCAATTTGAACCTTATCTAGTCGTGTTACGTGTCTTTAGAATAGAAAATTAAATGTTGCGACGCTCAGACGATCTCATCCAGAGTCTGAAGGGGGCGATGTTTTGCTTTGCGGTGACATCGTTCATACCTTATACGGAAAGTGAGTCGGAAGGTGAATCGGCCCATGTCTGGGAGCTGAATGTAGCAAAGAATCATTTTTTAAATTACTTATTCTACTTTGTTTCATTAGTGCCTATTTTAATGCGTGGTCATGGTAGCAAGTTCGTCTTTTTGCACATACCCTTTGCTAGAAAAAGGTCTTTTTAGTTAATTAACGTGCGGTCATGGCAGTTTCGGTATGTTTTTGACGCGACGGCGGCGGGTCGAGGTCCAGCTAATGTGTTTTTAGTTTATTTACGGATCAGTTGACACGTTGTTTTCATTCAGTGATTGACTATGTTTTCGAAACTTATAAAACTGACGATTTGAAAAGGAAAATATAAATTTGTCCGTTTTTATAACCTACAAATCAAAATTAAATATCATTTAAGGCAAATTATATTTGCTTAAATCGGTATAATTATGTTAAATAGAGAAACTTAATAGGTTTATACTCAAGTAATTCTATTGATCACAGTTCGTCATCGCTACTACACAATTTATTCCAATGGGCACCTATAATAATTTGTAAGCAAAATCAATAAACAGGTATAGATATGAATTTATTTTTAAGTCGGTCGCGAAGACAGATATGACTTGGTCATAACAGGTTATTGAGTCAAAAATACCTGAACAAATATTATACCCCAAAAATAATAAACAACAAACTAAAGCGGTAAGTCCAGCCGGCGACCTCCACACAAAGTAAATAAATCAGAACTTCGCTGCTGTACTTACTATTCTGTAACCTGGAGATACTTCTGTCACTCTATGATATAACAAAGTAAAATAAGCTCTACTCATCGAACGATAAAGCTCAATTTTGTTTGAAGGTATTTCAAATTCTAATAAAGCTTCTCAACAGGCTCAACTTATCAGAACTGTTCGTATTTTTTTGGTTTAGAACTAAGATTACTATTATATAATCTTATTAGTCATGGGGCAAACCTAAACATATAACTTTTTTAATGGACTACGTGACAGATTATGTAGGTAGGTACTTACTGTTGGATAAATAATTAATCAGCAAGAAATTCTTATCGACTCTACTAAGACTTTGCCAAAGTATTGTCAAAGTGAAGCGTCTATTAGCTCTACTTACTTAATCTGTGTCTTTTCTTCGTAGTGCCTATTATTTACTCTGTGACGCCACAGAATATAATAGCTAGACTTGGCGTCAAACTATTGCTAGAGCGAGATAAGCCGAGGTGTTCATTGTGGCTGAATAACTTTACCCACTGACAAATTACCAACGAATGAGAAAATTGTGCCAAATTTGTTTGTAAAAGTGTTGCTTTTATGAGCTTGAAAGTAGTGTGAATGAGGTTTAACTTTGAAATTCTGAAGTTAAAATGTACCTTCATTTTAACTTCAGAATTTCAAGTTATGAGAAGATTCTATTGTTTTGTTTTATATTAAAATCTAAGAAGCAACCTGGCCTTAGCAGGATTATATTTTTACCTACCATTTAATAGGCATAATTCCGTAATACATTGTTTTCATAAAAGTCTACGTCGGTATGATTTTTCTGACATCTTCAACAATCATCATTTTATTCCAGACAAGTTACTTAAAGCCCAAATGGTGAAAACCGTGTGAAAATGAAAATCTGTTCTTCGGTACCTATATTTCTCACATATTTCAAATTATGACCGGTGCCAAAATGTCGGTTTCTAACACTAACAATAACAAAGGAATAACGCGTCTAAAAGCAACTTTACTTCCGGTACTTTTAGAACAGTGAACTTCAAAAAAACTTTGTATGGATTTTGTTTAAACACCATAACATACGACTAATGGAATAGTTATTTATGATAAAACTAGCTTCCGCCGCTCTATTCACACACTACTCGAAGGAAAAAAAACCATGGTTTCGTTTGTACCAAGAACTATGATTAGGTATTCCAAGTTTCATTCAAATCTACATACATAAATATATATTATCACATAGCTATTATCACGCCCATATCCCTAATGGGGTGGCTACCACAAATAATTATAAGAAACTTGCAGCCACTCCTGATTCAAAGTCCCAAGATCCAAATGTTGAACCATGGTGACAGATGATCAGCCCATCGCCCATTTGGGTCCATCATGTCGGGGAGGATATAACCCTTAGTCAACTTTTACACATGCTCGGGGGTAGAAGCTGGACGCATTCTATGTTTTTTCCTTTAGTCCAGCAGAGAAGTAAGTTAATTCCAATCTGATGTGCAATTACGGCATGATGAGCCAGAAACATCCTAACATAAAAATCCTCCCAAACTTTCGGACTTTTGACACTGGACTGACTGATTATGAGTCAGCTGTCAGTATAAATCTCGCACTCGGCTCGGGCTGTCGATCAAGATCAATAAACACTGAGACAAATGAACAGTCAATCAGATAAAGCGAAACTTATCAATAACATTCAATATACAGTTATTATTCAAGCCGAAGACGCAACAATCAGTAAATCAACAAATATACAACGAGTAATAACCAGATCAGGAGCACTGTTATACAAAACTTACGTCAAACAAATCTCAATATGTATTTACAGATATTATATCGTTACTGGAAAGTGAAAAAACCTGAGTCACTGGAACGGTATTTTTGAAAAATACGAGTTTCAATTCTAAAGTTAAAACAGCGTCTTTCCCTCTACGGTGACGATATTAAAATTATAAGAATAATAATAATAGTGTGTGTTAAAACTGGTATAACAAAAAGTTTAATACCTCAGCAATGCATGCAACTACTGGATGTTCAGTTACCAGCATCACCACTTAAAACTGATTGAAAAATAAAATAGTGGCGGTTAAAAATATTAGGCTCATTGACTGTGTAAAAATTGGCAATCAATTATGCCCAGATCAAGAAATCAATATCGTATTTCTATAGTTTTGTCATATAAAAGGTAGATACTTCAATATTATAGTTTACTGGCTTACAGAAACCACACAATGCCAAACGGTGCTTTTAATGGCGTAAGGTCATAACCACTGGCTCTCTATCTATATCGATATTGATATATAACAAACGATCGTATTTTATACCGCACTGATTGATTTACAGCGGCCGAGATGGTTCCGCTCTCTTAAACCAATTTATTGTTCGTGGTCAGCAATGGATATAAAATGTTTGGATATTACCGGAAAATAATAGAATTTTGTATCTGGGTTGCACATAATAGGTAAGCACTTACGACCGGTTTCTGGCCACCTTCCAGTTTTTGGACCCAAGTACCTACATAGTTTTTGATTGATTTTGTGAGATTTGGTACTTCAAAATATTTGATAAATGTTCATTAGCTGAAGCCCAGTTTTGGATTTACCGTTTTCTTTTAAATTGTGAATCGTCGGTACAAAAAGTGGTTTTGCTGTCTGAATGTAATATAGCTGAATTAAGTTTTTAAGTTACCAATTTTTTTTATTACACTTCTTACAGAAGTAGGTAATTAAGTAATAACATCCATAAAATGTTTGTTTAAAAAATATTTTATCCGTCATTCACCAAATAATGACAATCTATTCAGTTTCTCTATGTCCTTGGTAAATGGATTCAAATTGCTCTCGCCAGGAATAGTTCTACTGGCATTGTGGTGGTTAAACGAAGGTAATGGTTCAATCCTTTTATAGTACAAAACTTCTCTTTAGACTTTACTGGCTGAAATAAAACCTATCTTCGGCTATGGTTATTGTTATGACTGAATAATAATTTCTGCTGCTCATTTAACTTTTTCAGATATAAAAACTTTCAAGTTTACAGCTTTGAACAAAACCTGGAGTTGCTCCTCAGTAATAAATTTCTTTAAGCGATGCATAGAAAAAATGGGATGAAGTTTTTGAAGGTTTTATTGTCTAAAAAATATGAGTAATATCACAGTTCTCACCTAATCTCACTTAAAGAAACCCTCTCATTTTAACTTACTCGATGACATTAGAAATATGAGAGTTTTGTAAGTAAACACTCAAGGGTCAATGACTTTATTGGACAGGTTTATCACTATCAGTTTGATAACCCTTTTATTATAACGATACCAGCAGGATATACCCTTTAAAAATATCATAAAATCAATATTGGCTAGGATGTTGACCATACGGTGCTTTTATAAACATATTTTCGTGTTGATTATTGTAAAATTTACTTACAATATTACCACATGACCCTAATTGGGACGCGGCAGACTGTCAAAGAGTTTTTTGACTAATCAATCATTGTCATTACTTGGATACCTACTTGTTCCGAAATAACTATTTTGTTTTTGTTATTTGTATATTTTTGTATTGCCATTATGCTATTATTACAGACTATTACAAAATTGACACTTTCCAAAAAGCCACGTTTACTCAATACATGTATTTTGAAGATCATAAGTCAAATGTTTGATTGGTTCTTATTAAGTATTGCAGAAAGAGCGCAATTAAGCGACAGGAAGGCAGCTATCTGATCGTCTATCCATCAGCGCAAATGACGCGAAGTCATTATTTATTTAACAACGATCATCATCATTCCACTCTGTATCCTCGTGAGATCAAAATTGTGTGGTTTAAATGCTAAAATTATTCGTTATAAAACATTCTATCGATTATAAAAATTATACTATTGTATCTCAATAACCATTAGAAAATATGTTTTTGTGTGTTTGTTTATTATTTATTACCATAGAAATAGCTAATATTAATATGAAATCGTGTAGGTTTTTTTTTCTTCTTAAGCGAAAACAAGTTTTTTTTACATAACTATTGGTAAAGTAAAGTAGGTTTCAAACTTTTCAAATCGCTTTACCGCTTACCATTACACCACAGTACAAGCGACTGTCCAATTACATGAAACGCGTGTTTCTGGTTATAATTTGACTGAGATCACTGTAATTTTGTATTGTAATATCCATTATGAGAAGCTCGAGTCAGAGAACAAAAACGAAATGAATTTCGCTACTTTACACGCAAAAAATCTATATTATGTAGGTTTGTGTCACATTCGAAAACGATGATGTAATATTATGCTATTTTTGTGTAATGTTTTGCATTAAAAACCAGCCAGTTGTACTAAAAGATTTTAGAATATTAATATGGTTTGTCAGATTTTAGGTAATGTAATTAAGCATGAAATGTACATATAGGTAGGTACATATTTGTAACAGAGAAACAAAAGGGTTTCTAAGCGTTTTAAAACTTAAATAAACAGCTTTTGTCCATAACTGGGAGCAAGGTCTGGGAACGTTTTTAGTAGTGGACCACGCTCCCATGCTACAACGAATTGATAAATAAAATAAATATAGACCATTTGCAATGTCTTTAGATAAGCCGACTGATTCTTTTGTATATAATGTTTCTTTCTGTTATCCAATTTAATCTTCTACATACATAAAACAGTATCAATTTTTTTTTCAACGCATAGGACAAACTACTGAAGCAAGAAACCTGATATTTATAAATGAATAAATTAATAAACTCATATTTTTGCGATATCATAACCCCAAAGTGCTCCATGATACTGTGAATATAATTCACACCGATTTTATCTTACGATATATTAGCTCTCTATTCGTCTCTTATTAATTGGACCCATGTCAACACCCTGCGAATCACATTTCGACATGACCCTACGGTACGGATAAATTATTAAACTGCATAGTTCATGAGGGCACGTCATAATCCAACGAGTCCAGATTAACATTTAAACAACTTTTATGTAAATCTCTATAATACCAGTTTCATTTTTGTGTTCGCTCTCTGGAAAGAACTCAACTCTAAATTGCATTAGTCTTTTGATTGGTCTGCGATGCTAATTTGTGGTTTTTGATTTCGAAGCTTGTGATGAGTAATAAAACTGAGCTTACGGATAATTGATGCTGCGTTTAGTATTAATAGACTTAATCGCTCTACTTGGTTTAGATTTTGAATTGAAAGTGGCCACAGATTTTACCATCATCATCATCATTTCCCTGCCCTTGTCCCACTTTATGTAGGGTCGGCACATACAACATGTCGTATTCTTCTTCCATTTCACACAGTCCATCCATCTTTTCATAGGCCATCGCTTTTACCATTAAGAAAAATACCACAGTTACTTTATAGAGATGAGATATGTATGAAAACCAGTTTTTAAAGTACCGTAGTAATAATGGTACCTACTTTGATGTACATTTCTATTATGATCGGGTTTGTAACGAGACAAAATTAAAAACAGTACAATTACCTACTCTCGTTTTATACACATAATTAAAGGTGCCAAAAGTATTGATACTGAAAAAAATTAAGAATACTTCCAAAATATCATACAGATGCACACCTCTTGTGTACCTACTTAATTTTTATTTTCACTTGCCCGACATAAAAACAGTAAACAATCGCATTTATGATCAGGGGGTTCCGATATTCGTTTTATTGCACCCATATTTCGCAACCAATTAGCTCGTAAGGGACCACCCTTCCTAACCCCGCCCTTTATGCCATACCTTGAAATCTAAATAATGGAGGACAGAACTATTGTTTTTATTCTGGGGGCAATTTTGCAACCCTTTTACCGATATTAAGGTCGGGAATCGTTCACAATATTGCTTACTTGCAATACGACTTACAACCGTTTGAATATATTTACGTAGGTAGTTAGGTACCTACTTTTTTGCTCATAATAATTTATCAATTTATTTTACGTTTTATAGATATAACAAAAAAGTTATCACCACAAGAAATAAACATTTGAAAATGTAAACTTTGTTTAAAAGTGCAAAATAAGCACTAAAATAAAGGCGTTTTCGATTTTCCATTTGAAAAACTTTCATTATTCTTTCATTAGCGGTAAGCTCATTTTTTCCGCCGCTGAAAAACTGAAACGGCCGTCCGGTGAACGCACGAAAAAACAGAAAAAATACGACACGAAGAGAGGAATTGTGGGAACAAAAGGAGAACGGGACGCATTTAATCCTGTCCGGCCGTCATTTCGACGGCTCGGAAAGGGAAAATTGAATTTATTATCGTTTGTATTTGATTGACGTGCTATTTTCACACGGAAAAGAACGGCGAAGTGTTGGAATCCAATCAGTCAGCAACAGATCTGGTCAGTAGAAGTAAAACTTGAGCGTCGTCATTAATAAAACTATATATCAAAATTGACTGCGACCCAAATTGAATCTTACTCAAGCGTTCGACTGCTCTATTTCACTTGCCAAGCCAGAAGACCGATGCTAAGCCACTTTTAAAATTAGATTTTAACTATTTTAGACCTAAGGGATATAACATAAGGTATATTTCACATTGAGAGTTGATACGTAGTGATTTAGGGAAGATAGGTTGTCCGTCTACGAATGAACTGGCGAACTGAAATGCCGTTTTCCATCCGATATAGCTTGTGGCTGAGTTTATTTTTTCGTTGTAGATGCGGAGATTCGATTGTGATGCGTTAAATGGTTTGAGTTTTCCACTTTCGCTTTGGCGTCTTTTGTGGTGTAAATCTTATTGGTGTCTTGGGAAATATGGACCATTTGTGACTTTACTTGTCTTATAAAAACTTCTTAAAATGTGATTCAAGTTAAACAATGTTTAAAGTGCCACCACTTTATAGTACTTGGTGAATTTAATAGTTTAAGTTAACCTCGTCTATTACTTTATAGACTGTTTTTTATGAATTACATTCATAATAGTTTAAAAAGCTGCGTAGGAATAAATAGCCAACTGAATAATGTAGATAGGTAATCAATAACAAGATTCAATGAAAACAATCAAAATAGATTCCTTTACAGATATTTATCAAACTTGTCTAACTAATTCAACATGCAATTACATTGCAGCATACCATCCTACGCAAAGTCATAGCTAAAACATAAACAGCCCACAAGTTTTCATTGTTGTTTCAGACGAGTATTACTATTCGCCTTCCAATCCTAAGGTACAAATGCGTCGTACACTAATGGATTTTTCTGATTGAAAAAATTGTTCTATACTCAAAATGGTGAAAGAAAACTTGAGGAAACTGGCATGTCATACAACCTAAAATGTTTGAAAACATCTGACAAGTGTACGCACTACTGGTTCGACAGAATAGCTAGTAGTACGTGTATGCAGGGAACCAAGGGTTTTCGATTACCTGTATCCAAGCATTCTCAGAAGCTATGGTCATGTTTCTCGGTGCGAGCCAATTAAATGGGTTTCCATTTCGCTTTATTTTCTTTGCACTTACGATACTCGAGACAATCCGAACAAACGGAATAAAACAATTACTCGTAAGGGTTTGATTTTACGTATAAGCATCGACTAGCACCATTTTCTGCCGCTACAAAGTTGGGAGTACTTCGCTGCGTCACAATGTTTTTCTTTACTTTTCAATAGAATAGAATGGAAAACAAATTACGAAATAAGCCGAGTGGTACACAAAAAAACCAATAACATGAATAAAGTGACGTAAATATGGTCAACGCTCAGCTTCATGTTACTGCGTATAGTGACGAAACTTTATTTTAGAATAGATCTAAAATAGCGTACAATACGCATTTTGCGGACTAGCCACCGACTGTGTAATGTGAACACGCTCTAAAGATTATTGTCAGGTGTAACGAACCTTTATTCCTTTTTGTATTGTATTGTTTTCGTTCCGAAACGATATCGGATTAAATGCACGCGTTGCGTGGATAGTGGAACGCGAGGTTTTTACCTGCTGGTGAAAACCTTTTGTAAAAGGAATTTGATTTTAATTGGTGTACGCAAAAATGTTATTTCCATCTGAAAATTTGTAGAAGCTCTTGACACAAAAATACGTATACTGTATTTAAAAATATTTGTGAACCTTGAAAGTAAGTTAAGAGTAAGAATGTTCTTCATAAATGAGAATTGAGAAACCAGCCAATGTTACGAGTCTGCGGAAATATTATGAGTTGAATCTTTTATAATAACCATTGAATCAGCTTAAATAACCGAATCACATTATCGACCCACACTTTGGATTGCATCCCAATAAAATAAATTGAAAAGTTTTATTCATGCAGCTCAGTAACGGTACCAAAAAGGGACCAATAACGAAATTAAGGTTGAAAAAAGCTCGCGATTCAGCGAATCACCAATTTGCAGGCGAAACGCGATCCAGTAAGTACCTCGATTTCGACATTATTATCCAGAATAAGGCGTTATAAAACTTTTATTGGCTTACTATATAACTCTTATCCTTGAATTTACTTTCACTGGTATTTCCTTAAAATTTTGCAGTCTTACTTATACGAGTACTATAATCAGTTTTAAAATCTGTTAAAAAATCCTCGGTCGTGGGTTTGAATTAGATCGTGCATCAATGGATTCGTCACTTAAAATTTGTGCACGCTATATCAGTACCTAACAGTACGTAACAGTACGCGTTTACCTTTCACCACATTGGTTCAAAAGAACTAGTAACACGAGTACCTAGTAGGAGTATAAAATGTTCATTCGTTAAAATAAGCTTTTTTCAATCCAATAGCTTCTGACCATCAGCCCTTGTAGAGATCATCTCGAGTCCAGACCATCGGTGGTCGGCATCTAATATTTGCATAACCTGCATAGATGCTAAACTCCAGAATAATTTACCAATCGACTCGGTACTTCAAGACATAAATTCGACGTTTCTATGCGACATTGAGTCACTTAAACTTTATGCCGTTCGTTTCAAAGAGCGTAAAGTTAAACTGTGTATAGTTTATATGTTAAGAATACGACTACCTTCATTTTTATATCCTGTCCTATTATATGTTTGAATGTTTGTATCAAAACAAATTGAAGTGAACACTTAAAATATTATATGGAGTACATCATCATCATCTTCCTGCCCAGATCTCACTCTATAATGGAGCCCACATAGCATGTTCTCTTCTTCACTGCACACACACCTTTCTTAACCATGTTCTCTTTCTCACAATCCGTCCACCTTTTCTTTGGCCTACCTCTACATCGAAATACGGATTAGCAAAACAGCATTTTACACTACGTAATAGTAATAAGTACCTACTTTAATGTGCTTAGGTTATGAAGCTATTTCCTTTATAGGAGCTACAAGAGGGAATTTTATTACATAAGATATAGTTTTAAATAGACTCCTTTTATTGGCAGTAAATTATAGTATTGCAGACTTTTATTACTGTTTTTAGTATGTTATTTATATAAGGTCTTTCAAAAGAATCTTTAAAGTTACTCTCACAGGAGATAGCCTATGTTGCAGGTAGCGGGTGAACACTATCTTTCAACGTTATCGATTCAATAACAAAAAATAACATCAATACATACATATTATCACGCCCGTATTTTTAATGAGGTGGGCAGAGCCAGAAGTAATCATAAGAAAACTTGCAACGACTTCTAATCCTAGATTCCAAAGATGGATATAGTGAACCATAGTGACAGGTGATCAACCCATTGCCCATATGGATAGTCCATCATGTTGGAGAGGATCAACTTTTACAACATGGACGCGTTCTATGTGTTTTCTTTACTGCTGGACTGAGTAGCAAAGAAGTATAACATAAATAATGAAAAGTAAATCAGGCAACATTGACAAAGGTATCGCTAGGCTTTTTTGTCATTGTTTACTAAATAGGTACTTACTCGATAGATTTATATCTGACTGAGAGGTTGATACATACCTACTGGCTTACCTATGTAGAAATAATGGTGAAAAGCCTTCGCCAGGCAGTGGGACATTATTGGTTAACAATACATTAATGAGGTAAGGAAGTGTTGCAGGATCGTATACCTTACCTACCTATAGAAAACGGACGTGATTTTATGTATGTTTATAATAATGTTTAAACTAATTAGGTAGGTAGGTACACGCTTTGTTAGCTTCAACAACTACGCCATTACTAAAGTGTTTTCGCGTGTAAACTTTATATAACATTAATTTTAGTTATTAGCCAATATCTCAACATTCCTGACTTTTATGTGCTAATGCTCCATCATTTTTGTTTCAGGTAATGCCTCAAAAATTCAACACATGGTTTGCTCTACGATGAACTGTTTGCAATAGTTATTTCGCTATCAACAGTAAGATTTTAGGGCTTTGTGGGGTTCAGTTATTAACCTTGCTTAGTTACACTGAGTTGGCTCAAAAACTGTTCTAGTCACTAGGTCGTTTATCATCATAATCATCTCAGTCTGATTGTACTCATATAATAGGGAATAGACTTCCTCTCACGCTATTCTCTTCGATCCCTCGTGAGTCTCATCCACTGATAGGTAGGCCTTTAGCTCTGCACGTATTACCCATGTCTTTTCCATGGACAAAGCTGACTAAGCCGAGAGGATGGTATAGTACTTAGCAAGCCTACAAGTTAAAAAGTTATCTACTATCCTACTATTATGAATATGAAAGTTTGTAAATATGTCTGTATGTTTGTGCCTCCATCACGCCTAAACGGCTAAACGGATTTGAATGAAACTTGGAGTATACATAGTACATGTGCTGGATTAACATATAAACTATTTTTTTATCCGGATACCAGGCGAGCGAAACCGTGGGCGGCAGCTAGTACATCATAAAGGTCAAAGTGTTAGTTATTGGTTTCAAAAATCCCTTTGACCTTGACCCAGGTAAAAAAAGCAATGACAAAGCTATAATTAAATCCCAAGGCGTGGAAGTGAAAACGCTTAGGCGGGTTACTTTGATGGTATCGTAAAGTATAGTACCGTGAGCAGTAAACGCCATTCACCTCAACTGCTCGAAATGTCAACCTAGTAATTTGTGGTTTCATTCGGAGAAGCAATAACCTGTTAAAGACTGAAAGAGATGAAAGTTGCACTGGAAGAGGAGAGCTTTTTAATTAATTGAATCCTTATATTGAGACTTTTAAGGTTGAGCTGTTATAGCGAAGGTAGAGTGTGGTCAAACGCAAACCCATTTCAGTTAAAAAGAAATGGAAAAATGAAAATTAAATAGAGAGTGGCTGCAAGTTTATACACATTATATAAAATGAAAAAAATATGGTAATGGAAAACCAGGAACTATGTATCATTTGATAAATCCCCGAACCCAAACTAATTTCATTTTTATTCATATAAAGGTACATTTTTATTCTAACACGATATTTCCCCTCATCTCTAAAAATATAAACAAAAACAAAGTAAGAAGTGTAGGTTGCGAAGTTAAAGAGCTCTTTCGTTATATTCTGAATTTCTATTTCATCTATTTTCATTGGTCGTCATTTAAATGTGCTTCTACACAGACTACTAATACTGCCCCGAGTCTCTAAAGATCTTGAAATAGTCATGACGACATCAAAACCTCATAGAGATAGCTCGTAATCTACTCGTAGATGTGCACCGACACGTAGCCCATACGTACCGTAGGGATCATCAAGATAATACAAATGTTTTTCGCAACTCATTTCACCTTAACACTTATTTTAGTACAGTGACAACGCTATCTCACTCTTTTGATCCTTCTAGTATTACCGTATCCACGTTAGTCACGATGATTACAACCCTTTGATGTCTCCGTCGGTGGTCTACCAGTTATAGTTTCTTCCTTTTATTCAGCCGACGTCTTGCATATGGCTTCCTATATCCATTATAAGACCACAGGACGGCCATTACGCTAAGCGAATGTTGTACTTCATTGTTTCCATTTTATTTCATTAGCTGTTCTTTATTGAATTGGCCTGTAATTTTACAGTCATTCTTTAAACTCCTCATAAAATCTGCCATAACTTAACAATGCGTAAAATATGTTCAGTTCATCTATTTTTGTAATATAGTGACAAACTGGGTGGAGCGAATTTTAAACAATATTTAATCCTATTTATATTATAAATACGAAAGTTTGTGAGCATATGAGGATGTGACGATGTATGTTTGTGCCTCAATCACGCCGTTACGGCTAAACGGATTTGAATGAAACTTGGAATATACAAAGTACGTGTGCTGGAATAACATGTAGGCTACTTTTTGTCCGGATACCACGTGAGCGAAGCCGCGGGCGAAAGCTAGTGTATAATAAAGTTTTAACTTTACGTACATTTCATTCTTCAACCTTGTTATTGACTTGACACAGGGTGAGTAAGAATTAACCAGTAACATTTGAAAAACAAAATGATTTCACTTTTTATTTATTAACATTCTGTCTTAATAATATTCCGAAACCTTATAGGTATTCGCCGCAACATGCAAAATGAACTATTCTAGGTTGTAAAAGGTTCATAGCATATTTATATTATTCTCAATGATTAAAATTTCAAAAATGAAACAGCTGTCAACTTGCTTGCCTTTTCCAAACTTATCGCACAATCTCAAAAAGCTTTTTGCATGTAACACGTTCAAACGCCCACAGCACATTACCATTGCTAATAATACAGATCGAATGGAATACATACGAATTGTATTAATTATTTTTATTTTTTTCCCGTTTTGTTTTGAACCTTTTGTTCGTATTCAATTAAACTGTATGTCAGTATATTTTTTCATGAAAAATGAGTTGTAATGCCACGTTCAAAGCTAAGTGCTTTATTATGTGATATTTTTCGTTCAATCTTCAAAGACTCATTGAGAAGCTACCTACCGGGAACCTTGGGAGGAAATGAATCTCATGCCACGCAAGCTCATATCCTTTTATAAAGGAAAAGCAATCGTGGCATCAAGGTCCGTCACGTCGTCATCCCCACGAGGGTACAAGGGTACTAGGGGCATGACTTCGGCAATATTCCACCTACAAACTTCTCTCGAGAGCTCACTATAGGTTCACATATTTTCTAGCCAACGTGAAACACAATTTCAAAATCCATTTTCATAGTTACGCTCCGTAGGCGCGGCTAAGAGGATTTTGCATCGCCGAGACGTTTACAAGAGCACTAACAATGTTATTCTTCGTCTTGACAAGCTTGCGACGCTCGGTGATCAATCATTGGTTAGTGTTGTTACTTGGGTGCTATCGATAGTTAGGGTATCGATGAAATTCCGGATATCGGGTACAAGGTCTTCCTAGTAAACACTTTGGAGTTTGAGCAAACTTGACTTTGGTTTCAAGGTGATTAAATGTTGAGTTTTACATTTGAAACTAAAATATTCTACCGTAACTATACCTCATTGAATTCCTGTACCTAAGACTCTTGTATAAAATATCTTGTAAAAAGTTAAAAGAAAAAATTAAATTCTTTGTTTATGTTTATTCGTGAATAAACATTGAAATCAATATCATAATCAAGTTGTTCACATATACTTGAAATAACTCAAGCTTCTATACGATTATGATGCCCCGAACCGTAGTCAAATAACTCGTAGATTCTATTATTGTCACCAAAATCTTTTTCTCGATCTGGTATTGCTTATCGATAGCGAGGGATCAGATATCATCGAGGACCATCACATAAAGACATCACTATTTAAGCCCCTTTTCTGAGGGGATTTAATCGGGATAATACATGTGTCGCATCTTATTACCAATCTCAGATTGTGGTGAGAGCAAACATGCTATCCCTCCTACATTTCGAGTCAACATCATATCACTTACGAGACCTTTCGTACGAAAGTGTATTTGTATTGACGAAATCTTTTTATCTCTAGTGTATCCATTTACACAAAGAGCAGATCATATTATATTGTGTATCGATATTTTACTTTCATCGTTATTTTTTGGTACGTCACTAGTCTTAGGGATGCAGACTGTTTTGCTATGAGTAAGACATAGTATCTATACGAGAGACTTTTAGAGATTTGAATGTTTGCTCTCAACTCCGTAATCTGATTTTGCACTTATTCGAACAGATAACAAGTCAACATGAATTTTATAAAAAATCTGGTGTTTATTCGTAGCAATAATTGAGCAATATAAGAGATATTGTGAACTCTAAAAAAGTAAAAACGAATCATAAAAACGAAAATCAACTGAATGTGGATCTGAATAGTACTGTATCCTTCATCAAAATAAGGTTTTCCTAAAGCATTAATAAGCTGATGCTGTAACAGCTTACTTAAAATAAAGTGTTTATGATTCCTAATTGGATAACTAATAAATAATCTTCAAAGCAATCGTAAACATATACAATTCCGATCGCAGTGACATAAAATAAGACGTGTACCATTTTATTACGTCTCAGAGTATGAGTGACAAAAGTAATAAATACCATTGGAGGAATCGTAAAAAGCGTAGCTTACACAGTTGTCAACGTAGAGGTGACTTAATGTGACAGTGAATTAGCCTCTCTTAATATTCCAATAAATAAAATGATGAGACGTTATGTGGACGTAAAGGTTCCTATTAGAGATGATTCAGATTAATTTTATGACGCTGTGATGAACGAAGATGGTAAAAGTTACGAAATAGTTATAAAAACTTTGAATTTGTATTAAACGAGAAGTGATGTATGAATGCGGTTTGGATAAAACTTCAAAGAGAAGATTCGTGGAAGCGACAATACCGAAATTTAATAGGTTTCTATGTAGTTTTGATAAACAAATAAAACCCTTTGCCATAAGGACATTTTTATAACCGATATGAATCACCTGACTACTAGGTACATTACTATAAATGGCTACATATGCAAATTGGAAGCGATTCAATCTATCTTGACAGATAAACGAGCTCACTTCAACAGGAGTAAAATACAATAGACAGATACACCGACAAAAGAGTTGAAGTACTTACTACAGTTATCGATTCATGCTAAAATCCCACGGGAAATTTTATGCTTCCGCTGCAAAGAGCACTTATTGCTTTAAGGTCACCTGCTCGGCTGAACTCGAAAGTCCACGAGTATGTGATAAATCTAGAAATACCAAGTACGCTTCCAGAATTTTGGGTTCAAAACTTTATTATTTGAAAAGTAAGAATTGGCAAAAGCTTAAACATATTTTGTTCATGCTAGACTATTGCAGTACGAACAAATAAAATTGGTTTATAGTTATTATGAGAAAATGTCTCAGTAATAAAAGTAGAAGCAAGATCAAGAATGAGTTAGAATAAAAAATCATTTACAGACCGGAAATGAGCCTCAAAGCAATAACAGCGATTACTCTAATAACTGTATCTAATACAAACAATGGAGAAGCATTCGTTGGAGCATTTCCTGGCGAGGTTATCATAAAAACACCAATTAGAAAACAGTTTAGTTTCGAATAAATCTTCGAATCTCAGCTTATCAGAGACGCCGAAAACTACGATGTGTTATTTATTGTATCAATTAGAGAATTCTTCACACGAATAACAACAATCATTAAAACGGTTAAACTATTAATTTGTTGTTTTTTACATTTCAATCTGGGATTTGGATGGATTAGGAGGTTCAAATGTTTCAGTTGAGATCCGCCTTTGAAATATATTTACTAGACGTATTTTATTTTAATTTGGCAGGTATATTAAGTGTGTATTTTTTTGTGTTTGTATTCTAAAATCTGAATTAAAACGAATTCATTCACGTCTTCTCATTTCTCTGCTGGACTGGAAATAAAGAAAAAGCATAGAATGCGTCCAGCTTTTCTCCTCCGTGCATAAAAGTCGACTAAGGGACAGTATCCTTTCCAACATGATGGACCATCTTTATAGGCTGATCACCAGTCACCATGGTTCACCATATCCATGCTAGTACTTTAGATCAGAAGTGGCTGCAAGTTTTCTTATGTTTACTTGTGGCTCTGCCCACCCCATTAGGAATACGGGCGTGATAGTGTGTATGTGTGTATGTATCTCCTCAATATGATTTACTAACGAGAGGAAAGGAAAGTTCCTATAAACCTTATGCACTAAATAATTAAAATAACGGGCACCCCTGTATATAAAAGGATATTTTCAGAAATCCCATTCCACCCCAAGATGCAATTTCATAGACTCAAGATAGTCAGCAATCTGACAAAGCATCCCCGGGATTAGACAACCCCAGGTCCAAAGTAATGTTGCTTTCCTTGGAAACGGTGAGCGTTATATGACTGCAATAACACTATAAATCAATAGGGTACTAAGCAGGAGAGGACCAATAGTCATTGAGGAGAGAACATTTCTTTCGTAACGAGAATCGAACCCGCACCTCTAACGTCTCAGCCGAGCACTCGCCCGCCGCGACGCCGAGGTCGTCAATATGACTGCTCTAAAACTGTATCACGGAAAAACTGTTACTAACCCTCTAAGAAACTAAATATTTTGATTGTACATGATTTGAACCCTAAACCGACGAGCTTGCATGAAGTAGCAAATGGAAATCCGTGATCTCTGCCTCAGTCAGTCATGTATGTTTGTCATCAGCAGGAGTAAATGATGGTGGCTGTTTCTTAGAAAACTAAAGCTTTAGAATATCCCGGTACTAAAAGAGCGCAGTAAGCTGCATTACGATTTCATAGTACAATCACTCTGGATTTGATTTACGAAGTCTTGTCTGATGAAACGCCGGGAGAGAAAAGGAATAAATCACACGTTAGATCTTATACACAGGATCCGAGAAAGTAATATCCGTTTCCTTCCATTGTCGTTTTACTGAAAATCACCTACAAAAGAAATAAAATCGTAGGTTTGAATCCAGTAGTGCACCAATGGATTTTTCAGTTCGAACATTTATGTGCGTATGCCATGCCACTACCTACTCCCAAACGGCGAAGGAAGCTATCATGAGGATAACGGCATGACGTAAAACAAAAAAAAATCTAAAAAATGTTCTAAGTCTACAAGGCAATTCAAGGTTTCATTTCAATCCTTTCACTACACTGGTTCGAAGGAACTAGTGATACGAGTTTTGTAGTAGTAATAGTACCTAGGTACCTTTTTAGTAAAAATAAAAAATGAAGTTTTGGAAGTTAATGCCAAAATAACGATACAAAAAGGTAATTTAAACGCTCAGTCATCGTTTCCAAAGGTGTGTCTCAGGAATTAAAATCTCATTCCGAAAGGGACTCAAAATTGCCCCAATTTGGGTATTTCTGTGAAAAAGAACAATAGTCAGTTTGTCTGTCACTTTAGTATCACAGGTAATTAAATACGAGTACTTCGTAGATAGGACCGAAGATAATTTCTGGGGTCAGTTGTTAATTAAAAAGTAACACATGTCGTGTTTTCGTTTAACCGAGCGAACATTATGCTCGCTCTCTCAAAACAATAACGAAGCAATAGAAGAAAAAAAATCTTGTTTTTTTAGAAAACATATTTACACAACAGTCACCTAAATACATAGTTCTGACTACCCTGGTACCACAACACTCAGACCCGGAAGAAATATTTTCAAAATGGAAAACTTTTCTCCTGCAGCAGGAATCGAACCAACACCTCTCCTCTCAGCCGAGCCAGGCCACTGAAGTCGTCATTTATTTCTTCTTACATGCTTTTGTTTCTTATTAGCTTTCTAAAGTAATTATCATATTGTTTCTTCTTAGGTAGGTACTCTGCTTGTTTCTTACTAGCTTAACAGATGATAAGGTATTCGTCTTAAACTAGGTATCTAAAGACCGAAAAACGTAATATCCGATAAAAGCCGTTGGAACGTCTATCGGCAATGTATTAAAGAACCAATTCTAAGTAACCTTTTAGTCCACCGACTCTTCCCAGATCATAAAACAATCATAATAATGGCCTCTCTACCTGTACCTTATATCTTGTCAACTGAAAAGTCACCTTTTCTAATTCCGTTCAGTTAAAAAACCATTGCCTGAAAGTGTGTAATTACCTACCTTTTTGAGACTTTCAGACGTACTTTAAATCATTTACAACACTGGTTTAAAAGGATTAGTGACACGACTAGGTAGTCGTTTTTTAACCAGTAAATTTAAAAAATGGATCTACATACGAGTAGATACTATTTGTTTTCAACACTGATTCGTATTACTATTAGATCAGCAATCGAGACAGAACTTCACAGAAAAAAAGTATAACGTCAAATAGCAAGCTACAACGAACAGATAGTGTTTTGGTCGCTCGAGTAATCACAGGGACATAAAATATTTTGACGCAAAGATAAGCACAAAGGGACCGATGGCTTTATCTTATCAAGTTGGGTCATTAATGAGGACTTACCGCCTTCACTACTTCATTATTGGTGATAATGACGGAATTGAAGCTGGCTTTTTAATATTAGGGGTCAAGTTTGAATTTAATATAGCATTATGATCTTCTTGAGGTAGACCGAAGAAGTGATGGAAGAATTGTGTGACAGATGATCCTATAAGGAAGAAGTGAATACAGAAATGGCGGTTGGTAGAGGGGAGTGTAAGAAATAAACATGTTGTACCAACCCTACGTAAGTGCACTGAAGGCGATGAAGTTGATGATGCGTGGAGAAATAATATTGGAGGCATATGATATTTAAATGGATATGTACCGTTCCATTTCCAGAATCTGTGAGTACTTGAGGACACCTATACTTAAAGAACCTGAAAAAAATGTATTTACAAAGTTGACATTTACCTACGTATCTACATAACATCACCAACATGAAGTTCCATTATGTTCTCCGTGAAATTATTCATGATCTATTAATTGAGTCGGCTCAAAGTTCATCCTAGGTGTATGCGTCATTAGCACCAGTTTTTGCTTTGATATTGAGAACAATTTCGCGATGGGGTAAAAATTCAATACCTAGCTAAACAAATCCGAGTATCAAAGTAGACTTTTGAAGCAAGTTAGTGGCGCTACATTAGTGACGTCGCGACAGAGTTACTACGAAAATGTATGGAACTGAAGACAAAATCTTTGGACTGAAGAATGTTCCAACGCGTTTTATAAACATGTTTAAAAAGGGATAATTTTCTAAAAAAGGGCAAGCATGATTTCTCTCCTGTATCTTCCACGCTTGGACGCGTTACGAAAAGACGTAAATTCAACTTAGATTTTAGACGTTTTCAAGTGATCCCACAAGATCCTAAAGAAAATAAAGTTAGGTTATTGATCTTTGAATTTTGAGTGCAGTATCTATGGTGAGGTGAATGACTTTCCATACTTTTTCAAAGTAGCTCCGTCACGGCATCACTGGCTCTTGCTTCGAAAGTTTACCTATGTTTATACGTAGATAGATCTGAGTGTTATGACAATCTAACCCCGAAGCAACATTATCATTTTCAACTTGTTGCTGTAATGACAGGCGCACTCATATGATTTGGCACAGGACAGAAAAGGACGCAAATCGCAAAGCTTTACAGTCTCGCGAGATGTAGCTGCGAGGTAATAGAATAAATGGTTATGGTTATAATGGTTTCTGATAAATGTCATCATTATCAACCTACAAAACTCCTGTTGGCCATAGGCCTCCCTCTGTTTGTGGCATCCATCACAGTTTTCTAAGTCTTGTACATTCTGATACGGCCCACGATTTGGACTATATCGTCCGCCGAAAGATAAACGTAATAAATCAACGTAATTTATTTTTAGTCCACTATTTCCATAAAAAAATCACAGATTTCATGAAGGTGAAGACTTCACAAAAATTTATTAGTCAAAATTGACTTTCTTGTGTTCAGGGTACAAGCTGGATATCGGGAAAATTAACACGAGCATACTGTTACCGAACGCAATTTCGTATAGGATGTTGTGCGTACATAATCTGGTATTCAGTAGCTTAAGGGTGGGTACTCTTGTGACTTTGTGATAGTACATGACTCGTAAATTAGTTGCCATTTGTTGCGGAATATCTATCTAAATATTTAATTTCTAGCGCTACGGACTGACAGACTGACAACCAACGTAAAGCTGAAACTATAAGACCTAGAATCGTGAAACTAGAACAGTGTATTACTTCCAGTAAGAAAGGAATTTCCGAAATTTGGCTCCTAGAAAATTCAATGGCAAGATGAAGTTTTCATGAAAAAATCTCAACGCGAACAAAGCCAAGGGACGTTCCCCTAGTAGGTAATAATAATTATAACACTTGCACTATAGGAGTACACATATAAAAATACTATTTTCTTAAACAAATGCACGCGTAAAATTTCATAATAAGCGAATTTGCTAGTTAATTTTCCCTGGAACAGTGCAATACGCTTGCTAAAAAAATTGAAATTGTTTATTCATAACAAATGAAAGATTAAAAAAACCACTCAAGTGTGGACGTAACTAAAGGTACAAAGATAACGTCAATTACAACTCGTCCCCATAACATCCTTTGATCTTATAATAAGGGATAGCTATTCGGAAGATGTGAAGCAAGTGAAAATAATGAGCTTATTATGCATTTATAGTAGATTATTGCCATAATGTAGGACAAGTACCCCACTTTATGGTAAAAAATGTCAAGAGGAGACGTACCTAGTTATCTAAAGGCTAATATTATAAATTCAATCGTTGGCAATTTA
Source organism: Scotopteryx bipunctaria (assembly GCA_949320045.1). Taxonomy (NCBI): domain Eukaryota; kingdom Metazoa; phylum Arthropoda; class Insecta; order Lepidoptera; family Geometridae; genus Scotopteryx; species Scotopteryx bipunctaria. Next base: position 8,336,399 of record OX439447.1, read on the forward strand.
ATCCAATGGCGACCTCGGTGGCGTGGCAAGCGAGTGCTCGGCTGAGACGCAAGAGGTGCGGGTTCGATTCCCACTACTGTATATTCTGCAAATATCTCTTCCGGGTCTGGGTGTTGTAGTATTATTATATGTGATTTAATGTGTCATCGTCCCTAAGTATTAGATTTATTTTAGACCAGCCATAAAATCATTACATACTAAATTAACTATTTTCTTATTGATTAACCTATATCAGGACGTGTGGAATCTCTCCGTTCGGAAATTATAGAACGCGTACAAAATGATCATAAAATTTGTACGAGACCATAGATAGGAGGTTAATCAATAAGATAACAGCTAGGTAATCAAAACGTGTCTAAACGAAATCACGTCATTAACTCTCGATTTTATTGCTTGAATTTACACATCTCCGTTTCCCCCTCGTGAATACTGGGATACGTATTTAAATGTAATTCAAACGTAAGACCAAATTTTACTTATCTTTTTTTGAATCAAGCGGAATGTAGGGTGCGATTCACCTTTTAATAAACGAATATATCTACTTGCTAGCTGCCGTTCGCGGTTCCGCTCGCGTGGTACCCAAATAAAAAATAGCCTATATGTTAGTTCAGCACATGTACTATGAATATTCCAAGTTTCATTCAAATCCATTCTGCCGTTTAGGCTTGAAAGAGTAACAAACATCCATACATCCATACTTCCATACATTCGTACATCCAAACAACAAACTTTCGCCTTTATAATATTAGTAGGATTAATTCTGTTTAATGGTTTACTTTAGTTATTAGTCGACTAACCATATTTGCTTTGCTTTGAGCCCGAACCTCATTGAGGCGCGTTTCCTATCATCATTATTGTTTTGAAAAATAACATAAATACCTGAATAAGAAGTATCTAAACTAGTACAAAACACCAGAAAAGTAGTAGTAGAAGAACCCTTAGCGATGTGTGTGAACTCCGGCTTACTTAACCTTGCCATCAGATTCCCCAATAATCGACTTCAATATTCATAATACTCTCACTCACATAATCCCCGATTCCCCAAATAAGCAGAGATTTTACGCAAAGCTACCGAATTCTCCGGTTGCGAATATTCGGGCCGCAGTAATAAACCGCCTTAAGTTATAACATGCAACGTACGTGCCTACGCCGGGATCAATACAGCATCAAAGTAAATGACAATGAATGGGCAGGCAGGAAACACGTTCGATACCGTACTTACACATGCTTGGTTCAATGTAGGATGATTGTATCAGTATTTTCATTATGGAGTTTGTAATCTACAGTAATGTAACGAAGATTTCAAAGGTCGCGGATGAATCAAATCACCTATGCAGTGTCGAACAAACAGGCCGAATTAAAAAAGTAGCATTGCGAGACTATGATAAATAAAGTTGAGACTAACTATCAATATGATTGTAAATAGGAAAGGAATATTTAAACAAAAATTTGTCAAGAATGGTTTCTTCCACGGGTCAAGCTATGAAAAGGTGTTAATAACTTTAGTTAAAAGGTTAAAATTTACAATTACTCTAATTTTTTGAGCTTTAAAGACAGCACCCAGTCATTAAAAAAGTGTCACCATTTTTTTATCAATTTTAATCAATCTGTGATTCAATCACGTCAAATAGTAAATAGGTAATCTTGGATAAAAACATCAGGAAATAAAGAAGAAACAATCCAATCACAATTCGTTGTTTCCGAGAAGACTGTGACAGGCATTGTGCGTATCACAACAGAGGATGCGGTAATTAACCGATTTGCGAATGACGCGAACAAAGACACAGGATGGGCTGACACTAACGAGTGTTGGATTGACGGCTTCGAGGAGGGTCTTCTGAGATATTACGGTTAGCAGTTTATAATGTACCGAGAAATTTGCGATAAGGATTGTTTTGGCGAATCTTAGCAAGTCAAAAATGTTCATCATCATCATCTTCCTGCCCTTATCCCACTCTATATGGGCACAGCATGTTCCTTGGATCATGCTGTAAGAGTTTTGGCTAAGGTGTTTTATGACCGGCCGCCTGCCTGACGTCAACCCTCCTTGGGAATACTTGCTTATTGTATCTCATCATGTTGGAGGATACTATCCCTTAGTCGACTTAGTCAAGTCAAAAATATTATGAACATATTTTGTGGGTCAGTGCCAGTTATCATGTCTTCGAAGGTAAGCGAGTCTGTTGAAGATTGTAAATTAGCCAAACATTATTCAATATTTGCAACGGTCTTTAGATAGCCTGACTGTTTCTTTTATATTTTGTAAATTATATTAATACTAGTTATAAGTTTCTTTCTGTTATCAATGTAATCGTTTGAAAAAAAATTATATAACAAAAGAATGTGCTTGTTTGGGGAATCCAAACTATTTCATAATGTAAAAATAGCATGTGAAAATAATGAAGGTACCTTATAACATTAACAAACAAAAACGCGAAGAAGTATTCTTAATATTTTTCATCATTGTCAATCGTATTTACAGTATAAAGAAAAAAATAATGCGTTATGTTACGGAGACTTTTTTTTGGGTTTCATGGGATGTATTATGTAACTCCATGGCTAAGTCTAGATTGATAACGCATCATCTCCAATGGTCCAACAGTCCAGTTATTGAGTTTATAATGGTCAAATCAAGTCACTCGGATACCCAGTCAGCTAATAATAAATGAAATTGGTGACAGCTCCTGAATCAATTCATCAGAATTAATGAACACTGATTATGATTCTAATAGATCTCTTACAGACAATAAAAGTGTCACAATCACGATTGTGATTGTTTACGCCTACGGTAGTAATTACGAAAGATTTCCAAGGGACGTATTAACAGCCCTGTGTCTAATAAAACTGTGCTCAGTCTAAATTAAGCTTTACTGCTTGGCATTTAGATTCAAAGTAACTTAGATGACAAATCTCCAACATTTCACCGTTTTAAGTCTTGTCAACGCTGACATCAATTATTGGCATATTGTGGCAAACTCAGTTACAGAGGCCAAAAATTAAAAAAAGAAGAAGAGACGTACAAGCATAAACAGAAAAATTTACCATTTATTACAAAACGATAAGGTCTGTACCTACATAGGTACTAAATATGGTTTTAATATTGTCAATCAGCTTGATTTTCAATAAGTGTCTGTTAGATGTAAAAAATAAAAAAAAACTAATAGTATTTTTAAGTAAATAGTTACTTAAAAATACTATATAAATCAAATTCAACCATATAGATCAGACAATTCCAGCAATGTTTACAAGGAGGATTATTTATTTAAGCAAGTGTATGCTGGAATTCTAACGAAACCCTCATAATTAAATTATAGACAACATTTTCTTTTTTACGAAATTATGTCTCAATTCAAGTAAAAGCTTCTGTTTTAGTGAAACTTTTCATTACATACTATTATATTATCCATGGCATTAACTTCAATAGCCCGGATGTGCGCTTTGACGCCGCTTCCTACCATTACCAGGAATTTATCGGATCCGATACTTCCTTCTTTGTCACTCTTTCGGCTTACGACAAAGACGCCTGACTCGGCGGAGCAGGTGGCAAATTAAATTTTAATGCTGTGACACGATTAGAGAATCAATTAGATAGAGTACTTAGTTATTTCCGTCATACATCCTTTAGCTTTAGTTCCGTCGAGTTTTATCTTCACCGAATTGATTCGCTCGAAAAAACGAAGGATAATGGATCAAGTCATCAAAAAAGAAAAAATAAAATCCTTTTCCAAACTGCCTTGATTGCCGTTAGTTATTCATGCTAGCAAGTGAGCGTTTTTATAAAGCTTTTTAAAGAAAATTGCACGGGCATATTAATACGTCTTTGTGGTCGATGTGTTTTGTGCGCGATTATACAGTGTTTAAAACCTCTTTGTAGCGTTTTTGTATGCGATTGTACAGTGTCGTTTGAAGTGCTGAACAGGTCATTAAGAGTTTCTTAAGTGTGTTTACTTATGTATTTGCATATAGACTTCGTTGCTTGTTATCATGAAATTTTACCATAATGGAAATTTTAAAGATAGGTATATTTTTTTAATGTTGTGACTACTTTTGCCTAGATTAAAACTTAACTGGTGGCCGAGGTGTGGTTATTAATTGTCATGCAGCGAGATTTCTATAAAATAACGGAGTTATAAGAAGCATAGTCCTCTGTGAAAAACATTTATTTCTTGCATTCTTGTAGAAACAAGACTATTACAAAAAAATAGGCACAGATTTACCATAATAAATTGTTCAACATACGAGGGCCCTTACCATCTACAAACACCATTCATACTGGAAGCAATTTTTGTAGTAGTGCCATAACTAAAACGCTATTCACGCTGAAATCTCCCAATTTAGTGACAAACTTCTGCAAAACTTCGGTGACATAATCAATATGAATACTCTGTAAAGCATCATTTTGTTCGCTGCACTTAGAGTTGGTGCCAAATTGCTGCGAGTTGCCTTGCACGCGTCATTTAGCTCCCGCGAGTGCTGAGCTAAATGGTGTAAGCAATAGACATGTACTTTCTTCACTGTATTTAGAAATGGGATTTCATGTGAAGAAACAGGAACTTTAGAGCTTCTAACACCAGAAGCTTCCTTGTCTAGCATTCTGTTTTTGTTTTTAAATTAAATTGGAGTCCCATCCGGTCACCCTCACTACTAACTGGAAGAGCTTTTAAAAGTTGTCCCAACTAGTTAGTGTTACATGTAGAGATCACTGGTGGTCTAGTGGTAACGACCCCGCCTTATGATCCTAAGGTCGTGGGTTCTAGTAATCTAGTCGTGCAAATCTTTGTTCCGCTACCATTCATTAGAATTAGAATCTGACGAATAGTAGTACTTCCTTCTAGTGTTATATGTTGCAACTACATTCATACTTATTTTTTATTTTACTTTTTATTAACTACGGTAAGAAGTTATGGACCATAGAAGCTAAGAAAATTTTTATTGCAGTCCTCTTAAAACTTTTTACAAACGAAAGGTTCAAAACAATAATTAGAATTAAATTCTAATGCTTAGAATAATAATTGAACAGTATACTCTAATGTCTATAAAAGTTCTATTGTCTATAAATGTTTTCTTCGAAAACAACTTTTGGATATTTGGCAAGGATTTCGCTGAGTTCGAATGTTCCGCTTCAGAATGAGAAAAATATTGAAAAATACTAAACTTTCCAATGGTATCACAGATTTGTGATCATATTCTTGTGACCCATTTTAAAGTATTTCACTAAACATTCACAATTCAATATAATGCAGATATATGCTGTGTTGTTCCGGTGAATCTAGGCCAGGTGAGGTCTCAGAATACTGTAAAGGTAAATATGTACCTTATTTACCTTTGCAGTATTCTGAGTAATCTTTTACTTTTGTGTAAATGGAGAAAAATATTCTCTAGTAACAGCAGTATAAGCTTAGGTACAATAGGTACAATATGAATTTTGTGAGAAACTTGAAGTAAGTCTAAAATAAACTTAATACCTTCAAATAAAGCATACTTCTTTGCTGGACGGGGATAAAGAAAAAACATAGAATGCGTCCAGCTGCTTCCCTCCTGAACATGATGGACTATCTATGTGGGCGAAGGGCTGATCACCTGCCACCATGGTTCACAATATCCATCTTAGGACTTTAAATCAAGATCGAGTGCAAGTTTTTTATGATTACTTGTGGCTCTGCCCACCACGGCAGCTTGAATAGCTTGCATAGCTTGTCTGACTCACGAACGCTTTGTACTTTTTATGCGAGTTTATTCTATTCCAGTATTCCATAGTGTTATCCTGACTTAAGTATCCCAGTCACGAAACCATTTCAGCTAGGAGTACTACATAAATATGTAATGGTGCATCTACACTCTCGGTGAGACACCTCTTGGGTTCTTGTAAACTTTTATGAGAACTTAGTCAGGAACGAACGTCATTAAAGAACCAGTAAGTATCAACCAGTATACCTATGTAATGCTTCAGTACTTTGACTATTGAAATACAGATTCTGAAAAGCTATTCTGTCTTTTGTATAATTTATTTTGATATATGCTGTTTTTAATTTCTTTGACTTGGAGCTTCGACTTCAACATAACTCATCAGCCACCCTTAATTAAATAAATAAATAAATATTTGTGGACATTCACACAGTGCCAGTTAGCCGAAAACCAAGCAAAGCTTTTACTATGCAAGATAGATAGTTGATATAATACTCATATTATACCTTTTTTGTAAATAAATACCTATAATACACAGTATCACATCACCCAGACCCGGAAGAAATATTTGCAGAACATACAAACATTTCTCCCATAGCGGGAATCGAACCCGCGCCTCTTGGTCCCGAGGTCGTCAATTCATTAGTTTCGTCACCAGTTTCAAGTTTCAACTTTATCACCATTGTATTTTGTAAATGCGCAAAAATTTCGTAGTTTAGTTTGTTACCTACTACTGCACTTACGCTATGGGTCTTCGCTCACTTGCTTGTTCCATAATTTAGTACAGAGATGGTGACTGATGGTTTAGTAGGTGGAGACTTTAAGGCGGCTTTTTGCGTTAACCATAACAAATGTATGTAACAGCGTACACAAGCTCGTATAAAAGCGTTTCGACAGGAGTGTATTGGCAACAGGATTGTTTTATGTCCAAGACTGTAGGTGTCTGCCAAGTTCAACCTGAATATTGCAGGCTATCTGTCTCTTTCTCCCTCGTAGGCTTCATATTTCAATATTTAATGCGTCTAGCCGTTCCGGCCTCACTTCCACCTCAAGCACTTACTGTAAGATATTGAACCATTAATCGGTTTAACCGTTTTTATAAATGAAGTCGCTCCACTTTGAGATTTTATCATCTCTTTGCATATTAATCGGAGTTCTGATGCGGATTTGGGGTATGGTAACGATTACTTATGTATTTTTAACGAGTGTAAAATATTTGAATCCAATTTACGGTTCGTTTAAATATTCGGTTTCATTGGTTTTCATAAAATTTGTATCTTCCATACCAATTTTAAAATATTATGTACCTATGTAGTTAAATACAAACCGAAACATTACGACGTTTTATATACATGGTTAAATAACATTTGCGAATTTCGTGCATTTGACACATCATGTTTTAGAACTCAAGGTTCTACAAAACGCCGACTTCCTCAATGTGTTTTTCTTCACCATTCGAGAGTACTGGTATACATTTTTCGAGCGGAAAAATGAATTGGTGTACGATTCGAACCTTAGGAAGGCGAGGTCACTACCACGAGAATTCCCAGTGCTTTCAATAATACTAGTGTTCAAATTCTACTTCATCAAGGATGTGTCAATACGTAATTCCGAGAGGGAGTTGGCATAAAACAATTTACTTCGCTGTCACTATAGATAATACACTCGATAGCATGTTGTAATTATTGGCCGCACAATACAAACTATGATTTGCTCGCCATCGATAAAATAGGCAGTACATTTGTTGCTATGTATGGAAAATGAGGGTCATTGCCACTGGATGTACTTTTTAGGGTACCCACTACTACTAATCGTTACTAGTTCTTTTGAACCAATGTGGTGAATGGATTTGCGCCAAAGGCTCCTTTCATGTTTACAAACATTTGGGTTCTACTACATGCCGGTTTCCTCAGTTTTCCTTCACCGTTTGCAAGTACTGGTCTGCTGTTTATCCGTTCGTTCGTCTGTCAGCAGGCTGTATCCTTGGAATTTGTCCAAGGCTGTATCTCATGAACCGTAATAGGTAGAGTTGAATTTTCCACATTGATTTAAAAAAAAAATGTTTCTTTTATGGGCCCCCCATTTATGTACATGTACATTTACGATGGTACGGAACCCTTCGTGTGCGACTTCGACTCGCACTTGACTGGTTTTATTTTGATTGGCATAAGTAATTATATTTTTAATATTTTTTTTATTTTTTTCTATTACTAGATACATACATTTTTTTCTAATGACTTGGATTTTAATCTATCATTTTACCTCTCATAATTCTGCAACGATCCTTGATAAAGTTTCGAATGAAAGTTACTGCTAATACAAAGTGTTTACAAATATAATTTAAAACATACAAAAGAAGCAGTCGGGCTATCTAAAGACCGTTACAAACAGTGTATTGATAGCTCACCAGAATCAGAAGGCGTGCCCACGAGTTTCGAATTATTTGAAATATTCATATGTCTAATTCTAATTCTACTCGTAATTAATGTTAGGGGAATAAAGATCTGCACTGACGTCGCCCGGTGGGGTGTAGTGTGCATTATCCCCCTGCTAACCCTCCCCCAACCAGCCTTCTGTTCTTCAACTCCTTGAAGTACCGGAGATTTTGATATGTTTAAATATAGAACATACATACAGAAACCAAAATACCAAACATTTTAGTTCTAAATATGCAACCCTCTATCTTGAAGCCCTGATTGCTTTTTACCGTTGATAATGGTTTTAAGATAAGGCTTCTAAACGTTGCCAGAGCCACTTGAGAGGTTATTCATTATGCTCAAGTACCAACAAAGCAAAACATTGGCAGATCAAAGACGTTAGAAATAGTTTTTATTATTGCTTCACATAATACCGTCTTTGCCACTCGCTTATAGCTTGGCTCTGTGTACCAAATTTTCCTAGATTATTAGCACTAATAACGGGATATTATATAAGAGGCATTACGAGCTGAGCGCTTCCGCTTTGGAGGACACGTTAAATTGTCGGTCCCGGCTTTTAAGTCGTTAAGCCATGACGGAGGCCTTCAGGCGGCCTTAAAACTCCGTCACAAGGGTTGCCCACTAGCTCATACGAACTTACTAACTTTTTTATATAAGACCACTGGTGGTGTAGTGGTAGTGATCCCACTTTACGATTCTAGGGTCGTGGGTTCAAATACAGCCGTGCACTAAAATTTTTCTGTTCGTAAAATGTATGTGCGATAAACCAGTACTCTCAAATGGTGAAGAAAAATATCGTGTGGAAATCTTCATGTCGTAGAACTTAAAAAGTTTTAAAATATGTGTCAAGTTCACCACACTATTTCCCTCCCACATAAGTATTAGTAGAAATCCGACTTTTGTTCTCACCTTCCTCACTCACGGCTGATGACCTTTAAAGCAATGTAAACGTCCCTTCAGATCTCTACAGTGAATATGCCTACAGTCAGAGGAACGCCTGAATAGGTATTTTAGTAGAGGAATTCATATTACACATCACTCAATAGGTATTTCAGCGAACTACAAAGGTCGTGGTAACGGTACAATTACACCAAATCCGTCATCAGCCGAAGTATGGTCGGACGCTGTCGAGCGAACTCGGCCGATCGAGTCAAACGTATGCTAAAAGAAAATAGATCAACACTACATCAACATTTGATTGCCCGAGTTCGTTCGACAACGTCCGACCATACTTTAGCCGATGACGGATTTGGTTAAACCTACCATAAGCGGTCGGCGGGGTCACGGTCAAAGTAATTTCAAATATGCGTGTACGGCTATATTAAAAAGCGTTTTAGCGTAATCGCTGGGCTTTTGTTTAAAAGGCGATGTCGTGAACAAGCGACAGCGATTTGACAACATAATTAATATAGAATTGACTTTCAACTGTTTTGACTGATAATAATCGTTTGCTGACACTGACATGTCTAGTGGTACCTACCTAAGATCGTGGGTTCAAATACGGTTTTCTGTTCGAAAAATGTATGTGCGCTAAACCAGTAGGTACTCTCAAACTATGAAGAAAACATCGTGAGGAAACTGGCATGTATAAAACCTAAAAAGTTCAAAAAACATGTAAATCAAGTAGGTACACAAAAAGAGACTTTGAGGCGCACTTTGAATTCTTTCACAAAACAGGTTTGGAAGAACTAAGTACTGCCTAGAAAGCCAAGATTTAGGACATTATTACACTAGCGATTTGTGAGAATTTTTGAGGCTTGATATGGGCTTGCAAAAGGTGTAGTACAGTATAATTAGTGGTCACTTTGATTGATACACACTCGCTAATCGCCAGTGCGATATCGTCTTTAGAGCTCCACGTTTACAGCATTATCATTTCCAAAGCTAGCAGCAAGTAGCAATTTGAACCAGGGTGTCTGAACGACGTCAATAAAAAACAATTGAGTTCCAAAATAACCCCCAAAACAAATTCACTTTAAAGAAAAAACAAACATCAGCGGTAATGTCAGCCACAAAATAAGTTACGTTTGACATTTCTGTCCCAGCAGTTAAAACAGTAATTACGAAAGAACCCGTCTAACGTTTCCCCAGGGCATTCTACTAAAACGTAATTTACGCTCAGAAATCTGAGGGGTATCTACAAAAACTTTTCGTATCCCCAAAAAAAGTTCGTGCATCCACATATCTTGCGTTCGACGACGCGACTCATTTCTGAGAAGACAAATTACAGAATCCGTGGCAGTCGGGCACGAAAAAAATGCAGCAATTAACCAAAGCCAAAATAACCTATCTATTTCTGTAAACGATCATTTCGCTCGTTATTTTCGACTGTTTACGCTTTTTTGTCAGCGTGAATAATCTATCCACAAATTATTATGGCGCGCTCATCAGCGACATCAAAGTAGCTTTATCCGTCTGTTTGTTTGGAATGTAACGACTCCATTCATACGCATTAATCTATTTCCTTATTAAAGCGGTGCGCATACAACTGGAGGCAATAACGAATGATCTCGGCCGGTATAAATGCGGCAGCTACTTTAACTTGGGCCTGCATTCGTTCGATGCTTGCGGAATTTATGACCATGAGAAAACGCTCCAAATGTAAACCGTAAAAACGAGAGGCAGTTAACGCTTGCAACGCCAATAAAATAATAGAGTAATAAAAAATAAATCCAACTCCACAGGGTGCATGTTTCGAGCGTGGAGAGCTTTAAATTGCTTCCATTTCGTCCATTGCCCGCGATAATAATTTTGTCCGATATTTCATAATGGACGGGGTATTATGAATTGTCAGGCGAACGGCCGCTTTACACAAGGAATAGGCCGATGTTAATTCCGCTTATCTAAGTCTTGTCAATTAATTATGAAAGCAAAATGCACTGTAACATAATCAGTTATTTATCACCGATGTGACAGAACGGCTCGTTTGTCACCGGTTTCACCCACGGCGCGGTATGTCTTGCGCATTTATCATCTGCAGTAATTTGAACCTTAGTTAGCAATTAATAAGGGATATATTTCCACAAACTGCGCCTATTAGTCTACTTGATGACAACCCAAGATTGTCGGTTTATCTGATTTCATCGTCTCTAAAAGACTTATTTTCGTCTGGATTCAGCGGCTAATCAAAACACACAAATTATGAGAGCTAAAAATTTAAATGATCAAGTTGTAAACGTTCATTAGTGCCATAATTGCGGCGGTATGAAATAAAAGTCGGGGCGGTAATGGGCGCGCTGTATTTAATGCACGAAGGCCCTTGGCGCACGTTTATTCGGCCAAATCAAAAAGCTACGATCAATGCGCCTGTCTCCTTGTGCGACGAACAGAATGCAATCCGTGCTGTCGGCTCCCACAATCAAACCGGCAACCGCTCGCTTAAAGAGAAGAATTCGAACAACGGCTTTTTGAGCAGCCCTTCACCATTCAAATTAGCTTAATGCATCGAACAACAAAGCCTTGCGATAAACGAGGAAGACGGGAAGCCGATCGCACCGCTTTCCGATCGAAAATTTAACCGAAACATTTCGAAATTGGATCAATGTTCCAAATATGCTGATGATGTTTGTAGTATCGATCGCCTGGTTTCTTTCATAAACATACTAAGACCTTTTGCCATCTATAGTATAGATGGAGTTGGCTTGCTCAGCACCTATTCCGCTTAGTCGGCCTTGTCCACAGGAAAGACATGGTCAATACGTGCGGAACTGACTAAGCCCCGGGTTTCCTCACGATGTTTTCCTTCACCGTTTAAGAGTACTGATATAGCGCACATAAATTTTGTTGCACAGAAAAATCCATAGGTACGCGACCGGGTTTAAGCCCACGTTACGATCGGAAGGCGGGGTCACTACCAACTAGACCACCAGTGTTCTCTTTCATAAAGGGCTTGAATAAAAAAGAGTTGCGTGTTCTGGCGCAGACGTTCGCCGTCTCAACAGTGTCAAATCTGAAAATAGATATAAGTTGGTATCGTTTGCAAGCATACGTCGTCACACAACACGCGCTCTCAAACGTTGACAGATTGGACGTCTTATTTATAGAATTGTCATCCCTTATTTTTGAAAATAAATCTTGAATGAATAATTGGCTGTCGAATTCAATCTTTCTCCTTCGCTCGAATGAACTCGCTCTAAATTTAAATGAAGTGAGTTTATCGAGTATTTTCATCAAGTGTATGCTCATCCTATTGCGGTTTTTATAGCAATAATGAATTTGAAATACGAAATCGATAGCGACTGACTTCCGAATGCAATAACATAAAATATCAAAATAACATTTCACTAGCGTAGATATAACACATACCCGTAGCACGAGTCACTTGTGCAATCGTATTGACTGCAACTTGAAATGTGCTCAAACCAAAAAACTTCTAAAGCCAATAAAATGAGTCTGTGTAAAAGTTTCTGCGTTACTGTTTCTGACTTTAAAGGCTTCTGAGGTTACGCCTCTGCAAACAAAACTTTTCCATCGCTTAATTGGTATTCTGAGTCACATAATTATAGTCAAGTCAAATTAGTAAGATTACACTGACTTTTACTACACGTGTTACCAGTACTTTCAAACTCGTATTATGAAAGGATAGAAATATCTCAAACAGAGGCTACTTTCATGCACCTGACATATTTTTTTTCGAACTTTTTAGGTTTATGGCATGCCATTTTCTTGAATATACCTATCCACAAAACTAAATAATAAATAAATATTTGTAGACATTTGACACAGCTCCATCTAGCCCCAAACTGGGCAAAGCTTGTACTATGGGAACCGATGGCTGATAGAATATTTATATTCTTTTTTTGTAAACACATACTTACAATACATACAACACACGGACTCAGAAGAAATATTTGCAGAACATGCAAACATTTCTCCCGTAGCGGGAATCGATCCCGCTCATCTTGCGTCTCGGACGAGCACTAGCCCGCCACGCCACCGAGGTCGTCAAATTATATTATTTATAAAACTAAATATTATACATCATTTCATTATTTTCCAGCCCTTAAGCCACTAGGCGCAATGTTTTCTTCTTCCATCTTCTATCACTCGTCATCTCAGTACTCACTCCTTTCACAAAGTCCAATTCCACACAATCCATCCGTCTTTTCTTTTATCCATCTTTTTTCAACAAAACTACTAAACAATACATACATAATTATCACGCCAGTATCCCTAAGGGAGTGGGCAAAACCACAAGTGATCATAAGAAAACTTGCAGCCACTTCTGATCCAAGACTCCCAAGATGGATATGGTGAAACAGGTGATCAGCCCATCGCCCATATAGGTCCATCAAGTTGGAGAGGATACTAGGTACTCCTTAGTCGACTTTTAAACTTTTTTAGTAAACTTTACTACTAAACAATTTCTTATTTAAAATATTTACTATTATATAAATTTATATTGGTATTTACTTCTTCGCTGGACTGGAAGTAAAGAAAAAATATAGAATGCGTCCAGCTGCTTCTCTCCCCGAGCATGTCGTAAAAGTCGACCAAGGGATAGTATCCTCTCCAACATGAGATACAATAAGCAAGTATTCCCAAGGAGGGTTGAGGTCAGGCAGGCGGCCGGTCATAAAACACCTTAGCCAAAACTCTTACAGCATGATCCAAGTACCTATCATGCTGTGCTGACCCCTCAGTGGGATAAGGGCAGGAATATGATGATGATGATATTGGGTATGCAATAGAATGCGATAGCGCAAGACAATGCTGCGACTGTTATTCGTAGAAACGAATATTTACGATACGACTGTCGCTATAAGTGTAGCACGCATCGCCGTTGGTTGTCATGTCACTCGCTACCCACGTGACTTATTCAAACCCATTGTTTATGCATCTTGTGGTTTACGCTTTATGAAATACGCCCGCAGTTCCGTCTTACAAATGCCAGGTTTATTCTACTAACGGACGATGGCTCGTTCGTTACCATAGCATTGTTGTTATTTGTCGAAAAGTGTTATAATACATTTTTTGACAAAAATAAAACGCTGATAAGGTCATGAACGCTACGTCTTCTGTTACTAACAAGAAATTGTACCCTTCGTTAGTTTTTGATGAAATAAATATATAAAGTAAAGTTATATCAATAAAGTCAAGTTAAACGATCATAAAAGAAAACCGAATATTGTTAAACTCTCCAACTTTTATCAAGTTTAAATAGTTGTTTATATTTATGGCGATATTTTTCCGATACAGGCCATTATTCACTTGTATTATGCAAAGTTTTTGAAGTGGAACTATCCGGTTTAAACTTTGACTCTGCCTGAATACAATTAGATAGAAAATCTAAGACTAAAAAAACTAAAATATATGACTGAAATTTAAATACATTATGTATAATGAACGATCAGTTCCATCACAGATTTATTGAAACCGGCATGTTTGTTAAAACTTAAAAAGTAAGAAAACACGTGTCAAGCGCACTATCCTTTCACCTTTGAGGCGTATATGACATTTTTTCACCACACTGGTTCTAAAGAAGTAGTGATACGACTAGTATATGGTATTATTTTACTAAACTAGGGAAGCTAAACCTAGTTTTGAACTACAGACTATAAAAACCCCTTGTCATGTTGTCTCCGTGACTCATACGTAAACTACCACCTTATTATTCCACAACCATGGTATTACACCGATGTTATCGTTACACCCACATGCACAGTGCCTTATGCCATCTCGAAGACATGCTACTAGTAACCAGTGTGGTGAAAGGTTTTAAAGGCGCCTCAAAGGCTCCTTGCGTGCCCTTGACACAATGTTCTAAAACTTTTTGGGTTGCACACGAACACGATGCTATTGTTCACTCTTTTGAGAGTGCTTTAGAACAGAAAAATCCGCGACAATAATTGAACCCACAACCTTAGAATAGAAGGGGGTACTTCCACTAGGCCACCAGTGCTCGTGATGGTGGTCACGGTCACGAGACCTTATTAAAAACCTCAGCTGAAAATAATAATTTGCCCTTATTCATGTGTGGATTTTTTTATCTGACATGTATCTTAATAATACACACACATTATTTTTTTGTACTTAAATGATATTAAAACGAATTTTAGTCATTTTCTTTGTAAGGAACTTAACGTTCCGTGGTCTTGGAGGTGGGCGTTGATAGTTGAGACACAGTTTTTAGGTACTGCAGCTATCATCGTGTAATAATTATGTTATTTTATGAACCCGTGTATATTTTGTTGCAAAATAAACTATTAATCCAATAAACGATTATAGTCAAAAATGAAAATAATACGATTAGGCTTGCACAGGACCGTGTTGGATGGCACGAAGCCTAGGATCGGAAGGCGGGGAATGCTACCACTAGACCACCAGTGCTTTCATACATAAAATTCCACGGATATTTCACAAGCATGTTATTTCATACAACGATGTTATCGCGGTGCACCCACGTGCACGGTGCCTTATGCCATCTCGAGGAAATAATCCGTCATTGTCAATCTTGGGATGCCCAATTACACGGATCCGGTGCGAGGTTTCGCTTATGATGATGGAGATGCTAATTTGGGTGTAATTAATTTGAAATACTTTCTTTTTCAAGTCATTTTGTAAGAAAAATTGCTTTTGAATGTCAAATCATTCACATCACACATACTGAGACTTCACATAATTAAGACCTAGGATTTTAATACTGTTCAAGAACTGAAAATACATGAAAATATGACCAACAAAAATCCGATGAATATTAACACGTTCACTGCGATACAAGGTCTAAAAACCTCGTACGTGTGCTCCCGCGCAGTGCGCGACAAAATCCTGCCGTTTCCCTCTGGTGCGAAGCCCATAACTTTGAGATTTACAGGTGTAAGAAAAAGACAAGTATAGATTTATTTTTGTCTCTTTACGTGGGACTCAGTAAGGCTAAAAAAAATTAACGAGGTTATTAGACCTCGCACCGCACTAAATGAA
Source organism: Scotopteryx bipunctaria (assembly GCA_949320045.1). Classification (NCBI taxonomy): domain Eukaryota; kingdom Metazoa; phylum Arthropoda; class Insecta; order Lepidoptera; family Geometridae; genus Scotopteryx; species Scotopteryx bipunctaria. The sequence continues at coordinate 8,352,442 of OX439447.1, forward strand.
AAAAAACTTTATTCAGTGCGGCTTCGAGGCATATAGACCTCGTATTCAGGGCGGGCGTTCCCACCCCCGCCCGCGTGAATTTGGTTGAATTGTTTTATATTTGTCAATTAGTGCTGTACATTAATCGATGTGACGTGTAGGTGCCCGTACGCATGTGTTGTGTATGAATAGAATACTGAAATATTTTCTAAGATAACATGTCTCGTAGCAACAAAAGGTGTATAAAAAATCTTGAAATGACTAGGCAAGATAACCAGGACATTGTAGAGGACACTTCAACTTCGAAATTTCGTCGTGTTTACCAAAGAATGACTCCAAAATCTGAAAAGATAAAGTCATTCTGCGTTGAATGTGAGAAACCTATTTGCCTTCAATATTTTTATGACACTCACATGTAACAAGAAGTTTCAATACATTTTTTATCGATAAATTTGGTTTCATCATTGTTGGTACAACACTAACTAGACACTAAACTGTACATACAAATAAGTGCGGTACGAGGCATAAACACCTCGCATCATTTTTCATGTTTTCCTAGGAAGTGTGCCTACAGAACTTCAGGCGAAGCTAAAATAAGATGAATTGAGGTTTTTACAACATCATGATTAAAGTTAAATATAAGTAAACTAAGTTTTCGAAGAGTAAATAGGATAAGAAGCAGTCAATATCATACGAGGACGAAAGACCCGAATAGCACTGGTGATAAGATACCTTTCAGGCATATCAACCTCGTATCGCACTACACAAAAAACAATCAAATTCTTTCCCGCAGCGAACGTGTTAAACTGCGTTAAAACTACATAATTATCGTCACAAAAACGTATCCACCACTGAGGTTCGAGTGCCTACTTGACTTGACGTTATATAGATCACGATATTTTTTTTATATTTGTGGACATTTCACACAGCGGCATCTAGCCCCAAACAAAGCAAAGCTTGTACTATGGGCACCAGATGGCTGATAGAATAAATAAATATATTTTTTGTTACTAATACTTATAATAGTGCTACAACACCCAGACCCGGAAGAAATATTTGCAAAACATTCAAACATTTCTCCCATAGCGGGAATCGAACCCGCGTCTCTTGCGTCTCAGCCAAGCACTCGCCCGCTACGCCACCTAGGTCTATTAATTATTTCTTAAATAGGTATTTATTAAATTACAAAAAATAGTAATTAAAGCTACACGTTTATAGTAAGCGGCGTTACCTTTGTGACAAACATTATGAAATGCACCTAACTAGGCTTAAATGTAAGAAATATAAAACATTATTTTGAATACCATATACCACCCATAAACCTATTAAATTATATTATTTACGAATAAACCACACCCAATAAAGAAGTCCAAATTTATTGCTGTCACATTTGTCTATCAAATATTTTGTTATCTAAATATATAAAATTTAGACGTTGCTGACTGTCTGACTGGCATTCAACGCACTGCCTAAAAACCATAAGTTCTAGAAAGAAGCAAGCAATTTAGAGAGTATATTCATCTTAGAATTTAGTAGTTCTTCTAAAAAAGGAATTCCCGAAGTTCGACTTCTAGAGAACGCAGGGGTAAATGAGTTTTATACGAAAAAAAATGGACAAAGTCGCGGAGCGTTCCACTAGTTCAATATAAAAATATCGGTAGTGTATTATTTTATTATCGTCAGAAAGCACGTCATATCAAAACTCTATACGTCTGGTAAATTTTATTGTGACTCACATTTCTTCTAAGGCAGCGATTGCTTGTATGAAATATCACTCTATTTCCAATAAGGTGACGTTTTATGGGAACGCGTTAGTATTGTATTTCATGTTATTGTTTGGGTTGTATTATCATAGCTTCATTAGGAGAGCTTGTTCACATTATAGCTGAAATGGTGGATGAGTAGGGTGACTCAGTATTGAGCTATTTTTGCTAGTCTTTTTATGGCTTCAACCAAAATTACCTTTTTTCTAAAAAAAACAACTATATACACTGTTTGAAGCTATCGTAATCAATATTTACATTCCTTGTTTTTTGAACATTATCTTCATCATCTTCCTGCCCTTATCTCATTCTATGTGGGGTCGGCACAGCATGTTCTTTCTTCCTTCTATCAGCCGTCATATCTGTACATACTCCTTTCTTAACCATGTCTTATTCACTTCGTCCAGTCCACATAAACCCATCCACCGTTTATTTGGCCTATCTCTAACCTCTTAACCCATCCACATTCATATTCATAATTTTCCTCGCAACCATACTGTTATACCAACTCATGACATGCCGATATCACGCTAACTTATTAATCCTTAATCTTTCTGTCACTAGTGCTACTTTTTTTGACATTATAAAGAGTGATATTAATTTTCAATACTAACCTAGTTGTTTTGTTCAGCTGTGGCTTTGGCTAATAGGTTCGGCTTATTCCGCTATAAAGTGGTTTCGTATTACTCGGATCGAGTAAATGTGGCTTAATTTGGCAGTTTGGACCTTTGGACCATTGTTTGGTCAATTTGTGTATTATTAGCAGTTCATGCTGTATTTGTCAAAAGTTTGCGTTTCTTTTACCTTTGTTACTTTTTATGTTTTCTTAGTTCTTAGTGGGAGTTAGATTTCTAGTTTATATCAAACTGTCTGATGTTTTTTTCGCATATGGATCATCATTAAGTATCTTTTATGTATGTATCTTTCATAGGATTTCTGCTGTTAATATCCTACCGACTGCGCCTAATTTTAGCTAGCCTGAGTAAAGTCACTATTTTTGTAACAAAATTATGTAACGGTCCCTGCGTCAACAAAAAAAGTAGAACACCCAAGACATCATAACTAAAAATACAAAGAATAAAATATCATGGCTCATCTATGAACGTAAGACACAAAAATATAAGTAAAAATCCATAGAATAAAAATATCATGGCTAATCTATTATAGTTACACGTACGGTAATCTATCTACTCAGAAGAATCAGCTACGCCTGAATGAACAGGGTAGAATAAGTGCAACCGACGCTGTGGGACATAAATCCCGTTCAGACTGTCGCCTTGTGGCACGCGGAACCTCGTCTTATTGTGGGCCGTTTGTTTTGTTTTGCACTGACGTTATTTTCAGATAAGATGGCTGATGGGATTTGCATTCAGCTTCTGTTACGTCTGATTTGGGAGTTCAGAAGTTTAACGGTCAGTTTATCCTGACCATTAATATTTTAAGGCAAGTTAGCATTTATTATGCTATTGACTTTGGTTTCTGAAACTAAGTACTCACTCTATTTATATTAAGTTAAAACTTTAGTTGCAATTGCAAAATAATATTTGGTTTTATGTAAATTGTTGCGATATTTTTTCTTCTTTTCCATTAACAAAATAAATCTAGCAGCGATGGTCTAGACGAGCAACTAAATTGTTGAATCAACCCAACATTATTATGTGGTCATACCTAGAGAATGAGTTACATGAAATAACTCTACAATCCCTGTAATTCTAAGAATGCCCACAGTCTAGCTTAAAGTTAATGGAGAGGACAGACCAACAAAAAGCAACAACAATGGCGCCTCGCTCAATACCGAATGATGCCATTCGTTTAGTCAAAATAAAACAAAGTGCTGTTATTTTGGATCCTGAGATCTCCAAGGACTGATAGGATAGTTTGCATTGGGCTTAAGTGCAGCTAATTTGTTACTTTTCCTGTAGATCGAGCTACTGGGAATAGCTCTGAACATTATTAGTCGGCTGTGGGGGAATACCTTTTTTGTTTTTTTTTCCTGAAATTAGTTTTAACTTTGTTCAGAACAGAAAAAGGTAGTACCTACTAGAATATTATCCTCGTAGACTTTGTCTGGTTTTACGGAAAAGGTAACATTTTTTTTCCAAACCTATAGAATTTATGTTTTATATTTTATTACTTATACCTAAGAGATCATAAATACAATCAATTTAAAAACTAACAACTCAATCTCTCTGTAAATAGTTCTTTCATGATTTCCGTGCGAATTTCCTTACAAACACTTTAACTTCTACATCCATTGTTGCATTTCGTTTGTTCTTGCTCTGTAAAGCGTGCAAAGCTATTTTAGATTCGTGATCTCTTAATAGTATTCTATTCCGATGGTCCGATAGCTACTGAATAAACTTGCCACGAACGGCCACATTTACTTTGGAATCAGGCAACTGCCGCATTTACCAAAATACTTTTTGTGCACATACCTAAAAAAAAATCATTCCATTTCCCCGAGTCTTCCTAGATGTCGGTAGTTATCATCGCCATCCACACAAAAACTTTTTAAAGAATATTCTTCATTTGTTGCAGTCTTTGTCGAAAAATATTTGTATCGTTTGACACGATAACAGAACATAGAAGTGTAATTTTAGGCTTCCTATACGGGCTCGCCGTTAACTGCTGTCGCAAATTATTTTGAAATCCTGACGTAAAATTTCCTCTAAACGTCTCGCTTTTAATATTTCCAAATGCATCCTGATGTCGATTGATTTAAAAATATTTTCGTCCGGTATTGCGAATATTTAAAATTTACTTGCATGTATTTAAAAACAAATGTTCCACAAAATGTACTCGGAATGTTTGAAGACCAGTGTCAAATGCACGAAAAGAGTATTTGGTCGTTGAGGCGCAACATGAATCCTTTCACCACACTAGTTCTGGAGAACTAGTCCCACGTATACCTAGTGTAGTAGCCATAGTAGATTAAGTAGTAATAATGGGGTAAGACCCGCTTTATCCATAAATAAACTCAAAGCCTGAGATACTGCGCGAGTTCCACTCGATAATGTTAACTGGTTCATCGGAAGCCAAGATCTCGTGAAGCCAGAAGAGCATATTTCATTAGATGGCGAGAAAGCCACGAAGATTCGAGTAGTGAGTGAGTAATTTTATCTGACAAAAGTGTTCGTTATATCAACGATCTACTTTATTCAACTTTTCATTCGTTAGTCAGTTAACTGCTAACCGTGGAAAATAGCGACTAAAATGCCAATGATGGCTACATATTTATTGTAAATCCCAGAAGAATAAATCGTTGCAAAATTATTTTTAGAGGCTCAATAAGAAAGGGATTTTGGAAATTCTCCATTTATCCTACTAATACGATACATAATAAAATGTCATAACGCGAGTGAAACCGCAAAGATAATCTACATGTATCTAAATTTTCAAACTCTTACGTTAGGTATTGACTGCCAATCAACGCACAGCCTCAACCATAAGTCCTGGAATAATGAAACTTGGAGGGTATATTCTCGAAATTAAACTCCTAGAAGACTCAGAGTGAAGATGATATTTGTGTAAAAAAATCTCAATGTGGATAAAGTCGCGGGCGTTTCACTACTATGATTTTCAATATTTTATTAGCGTCACTGTTCGCCTACTAGCTGGTTCTCTTCAATTTGAATAACGAGTTTTGTTCATCGCATGCCGAAATAACGTAATTTCCGCAAATTAACTGTTATTTGATATTTAATCATGTTAATTAGATATATCTAATGGCCGATATAAAAGCATTAATAACTTTATTCTGACGCCTCGTAATTGCCATTTATCAACAAGTATTTGATAAATTGCTTTAAAACTAATTTATGGCTTACGCAGCTTGGGTCAGTTTCATTGAAATTGGAGCTATTCCTAGTAACTGAACCGTATTCTTTGTTGTTTCACTTTTTAAATAATGGTTGTTTAACAATGTTCGCAGCAGAACTCGAGAATCGCTTCAACTTGAGCCGTTCAGCGTTCTTTGTACGAAAAGTCCTACTGCAACGCACACTGATCAGTATCTTAAAGGTGGAGAACTGGCCAGTATTCTTTGTTATTCAATTTTTTTAACGATATTTGTCTTAAAATGTCGGCTGGCTGCGGATCTGAATCGCCTCAACATTCTCTCGACCCGTTCTGCTTTTTTGTACGAAATCACTTCTGCAAAGTAGTATACTCCACATGTGCAGGTGCTGACGTGCCTCCGTTTGGGGCGAGGTGCGGTGGTGCCGATCAGCTGCTAAACCGATAATATCTCTGAGATAACCTTCATTCTGAAAACTTTTTATTTTTTAAGCTGTATCGATGAAATCAATTCATTTCAATTCAATTTATGGGGATGGGCTGGGAAAATCTATGCAGTGCATGTCGTTGATAATGATGATGATGGGGTTCACCCAGTTATTTCGAAATGCGTTTCTATACCAAATAGGCGTAGTTTTTATTACTTTTCTGCGTAAGGTGAATTAGCAGTTGGAAATTGCACCGCTGATCATAGTTTACCATTAAGGTAATTTTAGTACCTGGCACGGTTAATAAAATTATCCCATTTCCTTTGAAGTCGGTATCTTTCTAATAATCTGAGATAGTTGACGTCAACTTATATAATAATAAAGTTTATATTGTACCTATGTACTATGTTCGTATGAGCTAGTGGCCAACTCTAGTGACGGAGTTTTTAGGCGGCCTAAAAGCCTCCGTCATGGCATAACGACATAAAAGCCGGGACCGACAATTTAACGTGCCTTCCGAAGCACGGAAGCGCTCAGCTCGTTGGGCTACTTGAGGTCACCCATTCCAATTGTGACTGCGCACAACGTTGCTTAACTTTAACGATCAAACATGAAAGTCTAAGCAAGCTACGCCACGAGCGCTTCGTTTATATTATACTAGCTTTCGCCCGTGGCTTCGCTCGTGTAGCATATGGCCAAAAAGAAGCCTATTATGTTATTCCAGCACACATACTATGTTATTCCAAGTTTCATTCAAATCCGTTCTGAGTTACGGCGTAATTGAGGCACAAACATCGTTACATCTTCACAAACTTTCGCATTTATAATATTAGTAGGATAGTTAGTTTATATTCATTATCATTATCTACCGCAGAATGAAACCCAAAAACAGGAAACGACCACGCGGCAGACTAAGGTGACGATGAGATGAACTGGTCTCCTTTGAGAAAAACTGGGTCACCTTAACACTAAATGAAGTGGAGTGGAACGAAAGAAAAAAAAAAGAGATCTTTTGCCCTGCACTGGGATCTAACGGGCTCTTAATAGTAATAATCATTGTGTAAATTAGTTTAATATGACTACCAGTTTCTACCCAGTAGACATCCTTAGGCGGTAGACATATGAGAACGAAGAACATGACATCTAAGGAGTAATTACAAATTACTTAGTGTAATTTGACTTAAGTTTAATTTCAGCAAAGCGTAGGTGGCATAGACTTCTATGAGTATTCTGGTTTTGTGGAATTCCTGACATGACAGGTAGTTAAATAGTTTTGCGATGCTTTGCTATTATTACTCCACTGGCAAGTTTAGCCATTTTAAAACAGTTAAATGCATTTTTTGGGTCAGAGATATATTTTCAAAATAATGCAAAAGGTTAACTTAAAAAATGAACAAGCAATTACATCAAAAGAAGAACAAGTTATATACTTGTTCTAACCTTTAAAAATTAAAAACAAAAAAGACTTTAATGAAAAATAAATAAAAACTCTTTGGTGCCATCCTATAGAACTAGCAGGCAGTTGGCGTTTACATAATGTCAGGATGGTCAGTGGCCATCGACACTTTTTCGAATAAAAATGAGTACGGAAATAAGTAGGTAAGTTGTCATTTCAAAATTTTATTTTACAGCTTTTAAATATTAATTGAAAAGTATAAATCCCTCAGGCATAAAATTTGTATGAGACCACCTTGGGACCATTATCTACAGTTCAGTGAAAGAATGATCAAAATAAATTCAAAATTGGCGGAATAATTGCGTAACAAACACACAAAAAAAGCATACAGTCGAATTGAGAATGTCCTCCTTTTTGAAGTCGATTAAAAACAGCCAGCTTATTTCACAAGGCAACATTCATTGCTGTCGCAGTTGCCCATATGACAGCTTCAAACAGACCACCGCGGACACGTGTCTGTATCACAAAGGGCCTGAACTGTCACTTACTGAGATGCCTGTGACACAGATTAAATAATAGTCACTACGCCTGCGGTGTGGTATGTAGCCAGGATACAATGAACTACAAACTAAGGCCTTGTACTATCTATATAGTAGATGATTTATACAGCGTCAGGAGGCAACCTTTGCCATCACAAATAGGAAGCTGTCGTGCTCGGGACGAATTAAGATGGAGTAGGCTTGCCCAGCACCTATTCCATCCTCTCAGCTTAGTCGGCCTTGTCCATAGGAAATACATGGTCAATACGTGCGGAGCTGACTAAGCCGCGAGTTTCCTCAAGATGTTTTCCTTCACCGTTTGAGAGTACTGGTATACCGCGCATAAATTTTTCACACAGAAAAATCTATTGGTACACGACCGGGTTTGAACCCACGACCTTAGGATCGGAAGGCGGGGTCATTACCAACTAGACCACCAGTGCTCTCACTAAACCACCAGTGCTATCAATGAACTACAAAATTACACATAAAATCAGATAAAATCTAATCTGTCACATTAAATGTGAGCAACTAAATAAATAAATGCAAAAGGGGGGGGGGAGTGTGTGTGTATGTTTGTTTCCACTTACCTCCGTGACGGCTGATTGTGTTTGATTGAAACTGGAATACGCGTTGTTTATGACTTACATAAACCTAATAACATAAATAAAATATGAAGTTACGACATGTTGGAGTTGGGGGTGTATGCTCGTATACAAAATAATTCTCCAATTTCATTTAGGATGATTATACATTCAGAGAAATGGAAGTACAATCTATAATTTAAAACTTTCAAAACAGGTGTGTGTATTATTAAGAAAATTCTTTCTCATTGTTTATTCAGACTATTACTATTTCTTATTTAATCATAATCATATTTTACATACTCGTAGCTGGTATAGCAGTCTATTTTTGTTTATCGAAGGATTTATTCGACTTGCTTTTTACCTTTTCACTTCTCTGCTGGACTGGCAGTAAAGAAAAAGGATAGAATGTGTCCAGCTGCTTCTCTCCCCGAGCATGTCGTAAAAGTCGACTAAGGGATAGTATCCTTTCCAACATGATGGGCGATGGGCTGATCAACTGTCACCATGGTTCACCATATCCATCCTAGGACTTTAAATCAGAAGTGGCTGCAAGTTTTCCTATGTTTACTTGTGGCTAGGCCCACCCCATTAGGGATATGGGCGTGATAATATAATGCTTTTACCTGACTGTAACGGAGGGTAACGTTTTTTATGAATGTCACTAACGAGGAGTCGCTCCCTATAAAAATCCATACCATTGGCAAGTTCCAACAGATAACTAGCTTTATAATTTACAAAACATACACTGCAGGCTATTATTACGCTCCAGTGCAACATAAATGATTTTTCAATTAATATAACCGGTATAATGTCAATATTTCATCCACTTGCTTACCGCGCCGCGGCTTGGGACCTGTTTTATGACAGATCTTGTGCTTCGCTCGGCGTTTCAATAGGAGACTTGGAATTTCATTGTAAAATAATGAAATGAGCGAGGTATGGAGATTACTTGCTTATTACTTTACTTATATCCTGAGGTTACATTTTTAAGTTGTGGCAATTTTTTTGCTTATAGAATGACATTAGAGAAAACGCAAACATTAGTTAGCCGTAGGATAATAAATATACATACATACTAGGATAAAAAGTAGCCTATATGTTATTCCAGTACACGTACTATGTATGTTCCAAGTTTCATTCAAATCCGTTGTGCCGTTACGGCGTGATTGAGGCACAAACATAGTCACATCCTCACAAACTTTCGGATAATATTTGTAAGATAGGATTATCACGCCTGTATTCTAAATGAGGTGGGCAGAACCACAAGTAATCATAAGAAAATTTGCAGCCAATCCTGATCTCAAGTTTCAATCATTTACATAATAAGCATTATTATTTTTAATAAAAAAAGGCCTTTTACCATCCATAGTAGATAGTAGATGATTTATACAGCGTCAAGAGGCAACTTTTTACCTTCACAAACGGGACGCTGTAGTGCTCGGGGCGAATTAAGATGGAGTAGGCTCGCCCAGCACCTATCAGAGTATTGGTATTAAGTGCACATAAATTTATCGCATAGAAAAATCCATTGGACCAGATTTGACCCAAGACCTTAGGATCGGAAGGCGGGGTCACTCCCAACTAGACCACCAGTGCTCATACTCGTACTATGGTAATATGGCTTATCTTAATTAGGGTTTCCAATAAGACAAGGTTTCGTTATCGTTTCGATGCTATTTTGAACAACATTAAAAGCACGCGAACTTAATTAAGAATTTTTAAACAACCCCAATTTTGAATCCAGACTATAATTCTTACTCGTTGATCTTTATTGCCATTCTTTGGCACATCTATTTTTTCCTTTCTTTCCCCATTTAAAGGGGTACAGCGGAAATTGCTTGGAAGGAAGGGATCACTTGAGCTAGCGGGTGGACTACCCAATGTAGGTAGATAATTACACTTTTTTCGTTTGCAGTACCTGCTTCAGACGTATCTACTGTATCCAATTCTATTACAACTTTTAATTTGAAGTCCATCACATGATGCGTCGATTATATAACTTATACGATATCAAAAACAAACGTAAAATAGATATGAAACGATGCTCAATGATCATAAATAACATGAGCAACATAATCCTTGATCGGTAATGGGCCTAATCGCAAACAATTACAATTCAGATAGATCGAAGAGCACCAGCGACCACTTGGAATTCATCTAGCGGTCGCATCGAGTCAAAGATGTTCGAGTTTATTTCCATTTTTAAATGAGAGCGGCTGAGAGCTTTGTCGGCAGCGGGATCTGCTCTGCGTTTTAAGTGGATTAAATCGCTCCACGCTCGTAAAACCGACAAGTGCTTCAGCTAAGAATTAAAGTAACCATTCGACTTTGCATGAGAAAGTGCCTCCTTGCACCCACTTTCCTCGATGCGCAGGTTTATTTAGTTTTTCCGGACTGACTTTGAATACTCAACTGGAGAAGCTCGTTAACATCGTCTGGAGTGATTTTATCAATGGCTTCCACACTTTGAGCGCCTGGATTTGAATTCTAGTGGTCTAGTGGTAGCGGCCTTGCCTTTCGTGGGTACATATTCGGTCGTGCGACAATGAATTTTTCTGTTGGAAAAATGTATGTACCCTATACCAGTACTCTTAAATGGTGAAGGAAACCGGCATGTCGTAGAACCATAAAAGTTCGAAAACATGTGTGTCAAGTCCACGAAAGGAGCCTTCAAGGCGCTCTTTAAATCCTTTTACCACACTGGTTCGAAAATAACTAGTGACACAATTAGTAATTATGGCTTCCACAAAAAGCCGCATCCACACAACTCAAAGACTTTGATTTGTAAGAAGTTAACTACTGCTACTTAACGTATGCTGTAGCATAGATGAACTAAAATATACGCATCCTTCGAATATCCCATGGAATATATATCCCACATTACTATTTTAAGTTTGTTTGAAGTTCGTTCACCGCTATTGTTTAAGTATGGCATCACCAGCTTCCCAGTTTTCTCACTTAGGAGGCTTCGACTCAAAAAAGTTTACATTATACGGGCTTCGTTCATCCTCGAACCGCTATAAAAGACAACAATAAATAGCTCATGATACTTCGGCAGAAGATAGTACTGCTCTTGAATTTAAATCGTATATTTAGACCGCGTCCTCCCGTTTAGAGCATAGAAACGAGTTCATTGAATGTTTCGCCAACGACAGCCGGAATGTTCGAGAAAAACGACCAAACGAAAAGTTAGGTAATAGAAACAAAACATTGAATTCTTGATGCTGTTGTTTGAGATTCTTTGTGAAATAGAGCTTTGCGTTGTTTGAATGCCACATGTTTTTGTTTAAGACGGATTTTCATGATCCTTGTTAAAACTTCGACTAGAAAATGGTTGTGGTTTTTCCCCTCATGAAAAACCTTGTGGCAGCAAAATTGATGCCAGCATCGTGTTTTAGTATTGCAAAAACTTGTGAATTATTTCTGTAATTTTTACTGCAAAATTTACTGTTTTTCCACAGTTAATACGACCGCCACCAGAACATAAATTTCAACTTTAAATGTGCATTTAAATATGTAGCCAGTAATTCAAATGGCTATACTAAAGTAGTAAGTAGATAATACATGGACGCACTACTACCTCAAAATGTACTAAAAATAAACAAAGTGGAAAATAATCCCGCCACAGACAAACTTTCATTAAGAATGGGCCAAAGACGTGGGCCGCGAGCTATACTAATTCCGCGTTTCTTGAATAAGTACAAAATTTCATACCCATGGAGAAAGCAATCTGCACCTTATTGTATTCAGCATAAAGCATAATGTTGACTGAATGTTTCTATGTGCATAATTTCACTTCATTCTACATTATTAGTGTGTGAGATAAGTTAATGTTCTTTTGAAGCAGATATGAGGACAAGAAAATGATGCCATTTGCTAAGAAAATGATAATTTGTGGAAAACTTTACTTGTTTCTCGAACGCAACGCACATGATTAAATTAAATTTTATTTAGATAATAATTAAATAACCACAGCTTTATTTTTGTAGAATAATGCATTTGAGAAATTATCTCGTACAGTCCATTTGGATGAATGCCTGACCCATGAATCAGCTCACTAGTAATAAACCTAACTGTATTTGTAATAAAGTGCAATTTATGATTCACCACGCATACAATACCATTGCGAATTGACGGAAATGTCATAGATCTGTGGTTCAGCTAGTACCTACCATTAGCTGGTGTGGAAGTAACAGGGCCCACGAGCAAGCCAAACTTAGCTTTCTAAGCCCTAGAAATTGTTACAAAAAATCCGTAAAAAACAATGTTTTTGTGACTTGTCCTTATCCAAACCTTGCACAAGAATAATTTTATCATTTTCATTCAAGAAAATTCTGCTGTAGGTACCTACTATATAGCTTCAAATTTTATTACGTTTCGGATATGAGATTGGTTTGTTCCTCAATCACACCGTAACGGATGAACGGATTTGGCTGAAACTTAAAATATACATAGTATGTGCTGGAACAACATATAAAGCTACTTTCCATTCGGGTACAATGCGTACGAAGCGACCGACGGGTGGAAACTAGTAGATTTATAATCAAAAGTGTCAATTCGGTATGAGTGTTATTAAAGCTATGAGTAGGTTTTCTTCTTATGCTCCTTCTTCTATATAACTTATTAAAAAGTAAATTTTCATCAATATTGTTATTATTAACTAGGTATATTGCGCCCATAAAATGACGGTCTGCGTTGTTTATAAAACCAAGGCCTTTTCTGACTGAAGTTGGACGTAACAGGCCATCTTGGAGACACTTACAATTTTGACAACCTGACGAGAAATTATGCGTCTACCAAGTTTGAGTCATAAAACAAAATAAGGGTGAGTGTAAAAACGTTGTAAAATTTTGATGATCTACATTACCGTTAGAGGTCACACTAAAATTTTAACTGGTCTGAACACAGACAGTCGTGTTGAGTTATTTTGTACTTGTTGCAACTTGCTTCGAGGGAATATAAACGAGCTGTTTGAGGGAATATGCTGCTTCATAAGCGACCTGCACTTTGCAGTTAAGGCCAAATGACAATATAACACCAGACAATGGTTTTTACCTATATGAGTTTCTTCATAAATCGTTTTTTTATAGTTAGTTTTAGTTTGGTTGCCTGGGAGAAATCGCATCAAGCTATAAGGCCACCATTTGCCAGTAATTGTCAGTTGTTTGCTTGGAATAAAGTTTTTTCAATTCATTTATAAACTGCTTGATAGGTAAGGGAGCTATTTGCAGCGGGGGTAAGAAGTAACAGCGAGATTTCTCAGTAAATATAAGCTCATTTAATTAGAACTAACTCTTGACATGATTCTTATGACGGCCCTATGACCGGTGGTGAACAGACGCACCATTTTGACCATATGACTTAAGGATTTTTGATTCTCGTAAATTTTGATTATACGTTAATTTATAACAATTTTTAAATATTGTGTTGGTCTAGAGACGTTGCCCATAATTAATTTTTCAAATGTTTCAACTATTTCAGAAAAAAAAACACAGGCGATTTTCGCAAAACAAATCTGATCTCACTAAACTTGTTGGCTTCTAAACAATAACGCATTTGTCTTTCAGACTCCGAGGTACTTTTCAGGAAACGCTTAAGTGAACCTTAGCTTTTGTACCTATTTTTAGCAAAATATTGAAAGCTTGAAGCACCGTGCGATGCATTATTCATTCGTTAGATTAGTTTACACAATATTCAGGGGCATTAGCATGAAGTTAGTTCCAATTTGTTAATTTTGTCTGGACCGGTGCCCGCTTGGCACTATATGAAAATAGTTTTCATTTGCTTTTGGAGAGCACTGGTGGTCTAACTGGTGTCTGCATCTTTCGATCCTAAAGCCGTGGGTTTGAGTCCAATTGTTCACTAATTAATTTTTTGTTCTAATAAATTATGTCCTATTAAAGTAAGCTCGTATGAGATAGTGGCTTGTGACAGGGTTTTTAGGCCGCCTAAAGGCCTCCGTCATGGCTTAACGACTGAAAAGCCATAACGTCCTATTAAGACGCATACTTCCAGTGGGTACCTTCAGCTGTAGTAATACTGACCAATACCTTCTGCAAAACACGATTATAAGAGCCTACATAGAAAAAGTGGCATTTAATTAAGGCTCACATTCATATTTTCACTTTACTGTTTCGAAATAACTAGCGACTAGCTGTAATATTTGCATTTATTTAGAAAGCTACTTATTATATAACTCGTAACTACGGAATCCGTGTGAAGTAATAGGCTCCTGCTTTTAAAATTGCGTCCATAAAATTTATTTTATTAACTAAGATTTTATTGCACTCGAAAAACTAGCATAAAAACTCACTTAATTATTTTAATTTTAAGCTGTTTTAATAAAAGGTAAGGTTAAATAAAAGTCAAGTTTTTCTAGATTTTTTTATAAAAAGCTGCAGTTATAGCAAACAACACAAACATTCAATAAAACTGGAGAAATCTAACATAACCCTTATGACATGACATTATTACTTATCTAAATGCAAATTGTATAGAACCTACCATATTTACGTTGCATGAACCGTATATTTATTCAGCTATAGTTGTGTCACTAGTTCTACGAACCAGTGTGGTGAAAGGATTCAAAGATTTCATTGTTTCTTATTCACCTATTGATCAACGTACCCCCGAATAACACGCTGTTGCCTTACCCATACTAATTAAAAATATCCTCAAAATTTGATGATAATGGTTGACTAATTACTATGTTTTGTCCATAGGATGGTGACCGAGGCTACCTAGAAGGTCTAGCTTCCCGCTATGCAGACCTATTCTCCACACACTATGGCGACGTGCTCGACCATCTAGAAGAGCTTCGTCGTCACGAGTGGGACGAGATGTCCCCCCGGATGCGGGTGCTGGGGGGGCCCGGGACCCCACAGACCCCACCATCAGCCAGCCCCGGGTCCCTGGCCCTGAATAATCTGACCACGTCACATTCGCAACCTATTTACGTACCCGGGAAGTACTCGGTGAGTTTTACGAGCTCTTTCTTCTTCTAATTTCGTTCAGAATGAAATATAATATGGTTTTTGAATACTCATAAAACAGTTTGAAAGGATACTTTGCACGTAAGATGATCCAGGGAGAAAAGTTAGAACGTAGATAGATACATTTGTACACAAAATATTTTCCTAATATTTCATCATCATTATCAGCATATAGCAGTCCACTGTTGGACATAGACCTCCACTAATAAGCGCCATCGAGCCCTACCTTCGGCTTCATGCATCCAGTCTCTGTCATCCACCCAGCCGGAGGGCGCCCCACATTACAGTCACCACTAAAGAACTCGTTTACCCCAGCGGTTCTCAGTTCTTCGGCACATACCCCAGCGGTTCTCGGTTCTTCGGCACACATGGCTAGCCACTGCCACTTTAGTTTGCTAATTCTCTGAGCTATGTCGGTGACTTTGGTTCTGTCTGATAATATTGTTACGAATCCTATCGTTCAGAGAAACTCCGAGTATAGCATTTTCCATTATCTTCCATTTAATCAGATGTAATGTTTATTTGACGAAAAAGAATAAATAAAGACCTAAAATAATATTCAAAAATATTATTGAGAAAAAAATCCATGTTCAATCTTTTCCCCGTGTTTCCATCTTACCACCACGTCTTACTGATAATTCTTATTTAAAATTAATGCAAAAGCAATACCACACCCGAATCAAAATGACCATTTCAAATTTAGCAATGAGTTGGATAATATAGAAGAACTTACGATTCTAATAATTGGTTTTCATGAATGTTGCTATTGACGTGCATTCATATAGCTAATTTATGGGATAGAAATAGTATCGGTCGCGATTATTTGACGTTTTATTTCGCGAATACCGCTGCGGAACTCACGAGATAGATAATCCTAATGTGGGGTCATAATTTTGTATGTAACTGTTGGGTTCGTTTAGGTTATTGTTTTCTATTATTATTTTTTTTGCGTCCTCAAAAATCAACTAGAAAAAATACATGTTTTGCGGAAGATAGATATTGTTCCTCGTAGGCGACAAAGCGCGACGATACTATCTCTGCTCTACAAGCATCAAATGGCAATGTTTATCACAGGAATAGGACTTGATATTGTCGCATTCTATCACCCACGTAGGACAAGGCATTGAGCTTGGGTGGGATAGCGAATCAGATAAAATATAGGTACTTGAGTAAAGTACCTCCTAGGTGCTTTTAGAAGAAAACTACTGCGAATTGGCCGACTGCTTTAAAGCATTATTTTTATCGCAATGTCAAAACTAATAAGGTACCTACCTACTTAATAACAAGCTGAAAAATTGCGACAAAAAGTCGCATCGGGTCGCGTCTGCAACGATAATTCTGATGATATTTTAGTGCATAACCGGCCTATTACGAGTAGGTCTGTTTTTGGCGATCTAGTTCGAAATTTACATTTTGCGGTTAGCATTAACATGTTTGATGAGACAGTCTATTTATTACGATTATTATTAGTTTTGGCATTGGGATTGTGACATAAAATTACACATTAAGCCCATAATACTCAATCCTTATTAATTTTAGAGGGATCCAATATGTGCTTTCAAATAAATTCGCAAAAGGCTGGCAAAAAACAAATGCCAAATCTCAATAATTTCACAAATGTCAGCACCCTTCTACATAGTTCAAGTGTACCCATTTTACTAACATTCCTACTTGCGAAAATATTACCAAGATCATTACAACCTGAAAACAACATAAGATTTGATTGATGCCATCCATCATCATCAGCATCACCGGCAATTTGTCCAACCCATTCCGTCCAATAACAGAACCAATAACTCAGTCCCTGCATAAAAAAGCAAAGTTCTGTCATTTACTTCTCCAGCTTTGCTTTGAGCTCTTGCCAGAACAGTGACTGTCCTGTTATGGAAAGGGGTTATTGTTGAAACCCTAAATGCAATACCTAAAGGTTTCAAGGATTCATTTATTCAATAAATCAACAAATGGTTCTGGTCAAAGGTCCAAAGGTCAAAGATCAGATTCATTAAAAAAATCAACAAATTGTTCTGGTCAAAGGTCAAACAAAGGTCAAAGGTCATGGTAATATTTTCGCACCTTCTACTAATCTTTAGTGCAAGTATAACATACCAACGCAGTTCCCTACCCTCCAGCCGTCTTCCTGCCTGACGGACAAGGAAGAGGACGAGATTTACGGCTTCGGATACGGAGTCTTCGGCAAGCAGATGCTGGCGAGGCAACAGCAGCAGAAGCAGCTGTTACTGGCGCAGCCGACGCAGCCGCTGATTCATAATCAGCAGCATAACTATCAGAGGTGAGTTTTTTATTTATTTAAATAATACTACAACATGCAGACCCTGAAGAAATATATGCAGAATATACAAACATTTCTCCCTTAGCCGGAATCGAACCCGTGCCTCTTGCGTCTCAGCCGAGCATTCGCCCGCCACGCCACCGAGGTCGTCAAACCGAGTTGGCTTTGCTCTCGTGGCACTTTTTTGCCACTTTTTGTACTTTCTCTATGTGACAAATCTTACTCCGTTATATTGCATGAAAGAACGAACAAGTTTAAAAACGTGCAAAAACACTCAATACATTGTTAAGAATTTCTTCAACATTATAACAAAATTCTTGTCTTCAGTTGCAAGTTGCAGTTATAAGGATTCATTTCAAAATGTTAGTGCTCGTTTTTACTATTAAATAGTTAGAAACGAGCACTAACTTTTTGAAATGAATCCTTATAACAAAATGACAAAAGAACTACACTGAAAGGAAATTACCCCTAAAAAGGTTAAATCACAATGGTTGGCAATCAACGGGCCGATAGAGTTTCTCGCAGAGATAGGCTTATCCCATAGAAATAGGAAAACCGCGCTTATTCGTTAACGAGAATAGCAAGGTGGGACGAACTCAGCTCATAGAAAGGGGCACAAAGTTTATTCTTAGTACAATGTTCAACGGAAAAGCTAGCTAGAGAGTGCTACTACCTACTACTAGTCTTGTTACTAGTTATTTCGAACCAGTGTGGTGAAAGGTTTTATGTGCGATGCGCCTCAAAGGCTCCTTTCGTGCACTTAACACAACGTCTGCATCTTTTTAGTTTCTATGACATGGCGGTTTTCTTACAATATTTTCCTGCATGCATAGGAAAGGGTAGCCAATATGTATAGGACTGTCAAATTGAATAAAGTTTAAAAAAATGCCCAACAGAATCGATAACAATATCTAGAATATAATAAAGAAATTAACAGAAAGAAACTTACGACTAATACAAATATAAATCACAAAATACAAAAGAAACAGACGGGCTATCTAAAGACCGTTGCAAACGGTCTATAGATAGCTCACCTGATTCAACTCATCAGGTGGAAACGTGCCTAGAACGCTGCACTGGCCGCGTTGCCACGCTGAATAGCAATACTCAATCCAAAATAAAAAAAAAACTTGATGCTAAATATTTTTTATCTGTATCTTGAAACGTCAGCATTCTACACACAGCTGTCGGATTCTTCAAGCCGTGTGGGGGGCAATCCGCCCCTCCTCTAACTACACTCGGACATAGTCATAAATTATTTGGACTTTAACAGGTGTACTCGTTAGATAAGCGTTTGCGCTGCGTGTTTATACAGGCTAATCTAAATTGAAATCAGACGTTCGATTGGCGACAGAAGCGGCCTCCGCGTCTGAGAACGTACGATGCACGGACTTGCAATTTTGTAAGCATTTTGTTCGGATTTAAAAGGAACTCTTTTGGGAGCTTTCCAATATTTTATTACGATTTCATGGTTATTTTGTGGTTTTGTATAAAATGGTGGACTCGGTCACATTTAAAATTCGTAAAACCTAAGACTAACAAACAAACATTCCCAAAACCCTATTAATTAAACAAACAAGATTGATAGCAAAATGCAGATCTCTTGACAATCAAAGCCAATACAAAATACTCGACAAGATCCATCAAACTGCACAAGAAGTTCTATGAATGGAATAAGATACCAAGCTCAGGACATTGTATAATTTCCAGCAATAAATCCCGCGGTTTCTTAGAACTCAGTAATATATTCGTCAAACGTAACGACCGTGTGTCACATGAATGTAAGCGATTCAAAGTATCATTACTTGCATGCTCGCTGCAGAATAAATTCAAATTAACTATCTGATGGATATGTCCGGAGGTTTCAAAGAAATGCCCGGGGATTAAGGTGAAGCTGTGGAATAACTAGTTCACTCCAAGAAGATATTTTTAGCATCTTGAGAGTGTGAACTGGTTTCAAAACTCTCTTACAAACAAGTATTTATTCAAAAGAACAAAAGACCCGATTGCGTATAACTAAGGAAAGGTACATCTGCCATAATTAGATTTTTTTGACACATGATGGTGATGATCATGAATTTATACCATTTTAGTCTTAAAGCCGCCATTTTGGATTTTTTACACTTTAGTGTCACAAAAGTGTTATAGGTTGTACCTATGACACTCTCAATATCCAGAAAAATCTAATGACACCTTATTTGTGTAAATCCATCCAGGCATTTCGGCTACAGATGCAGCCAAAATAAAAAATTGAAAATGGCTTTTTACAGCCGCTATATTAGATTTTTTTTATACTTTATATATAGCCTATGACACTCTTCATCATCCAGGCTAATCCAACGACACCTCGTTTGGACTACAGCTTCAGTCAAAAGAATGAATATACATACATACATATATGTATACATAACCCTTCTTTTTAGCTGTCGGGTAAAAAGGTTTGGTCTCCTATAGGATATAAAGTCCTATTGACAATCTTGGTGGCGTGGCAGGCTGAGATGTGGGTTCCCATGATAAGTTTGCATAGTTTTTGATGGCATCATAACTATATATTTATGTCATTGTTGAGTGTTATTACTTTTTTATTTATCGAATATTTAGTTTACTTCCTACAAAAAACCGTGTACAAAAATCTAAAAATATATTATAAAAATATATATTGACGGCCTCGGTGGCGTGGCGGGCGATTGCTCGGCAGAGACGCAAGAGGCGCGGGTTCGATTCCCGCTGCGGAAGAAATGTTTGCATGATCTGTAAATATTTCTTCCGGGTCTGGGTGTTGTGGTACCATGGTACTCGTAGTTTCTGATACCCACGACACAGGGAATCCTAGTGTGGGGTCAGGACTATGTATGTGACTGTTGGGTGTTATTTATTATTATTTATTTATTATTTATATTTTGAAATCGTTTAAGAATAATCGCAAAATCCATGTTATTGCAAAGCCTTTTTCGAGACATCTTAATTTCCGGCCAAATGTATCTATCTTTTGTGCTAAGGAAACTAGACCAGCTGTTTTCCTCCATCTGTAGGGCTGGTATCGGTACAGATATTGCTTGTTTGGGTTATCTTAAGACACTGTGGACTAATTTACTTCTGTCGTTTGATCAACTTTACGGCCTGTTTTAAATGGAGGCGCAAATAATTCTGATCTAGATAGGTTATCTTCGTTAAGATCTTGCTGGTGCAATTTCATTTTGAAAGGATTTTGACTGAAATTAACTGTGCTTGAGACATTTCAAATACATCCTATACCCATGTTTATATAAGTATGCGAGTAATGATTTACACCCACATTCCAAATATCGTATCTTTTCATTTTCACACATTCCTTTTATAATATGTCTTAAAATAATATTAAAATACCTACAACATATTATCTAGTACCTATCACACAAATAAAGAAAGTTTTTCTGTATTTATAACACTACAAAATCAAGTGGAATCTTATCTGACAAAATCTAAATTCGAAAAAGATAAAACATGGCCGTTTTATAATGGGTATATAAGCCTAAGAAACAAAAGCTTCTATGTAGCATGCTAATTAAATACAAAGCTCAAGTTCTGTAAAGCGGTGTACATACAAACGATCTCATTTCTTTTTATTGGTATGTGAGAGGCGGTTCGTGTGTAATGGCCTCAAACAGCGAAATGCCTAACAGCATTTTTCTATAATAACGAACCTTTTTTGACTGCCTGCGACCGTTGTAGCCTGACTGGCCAATGCTACATTATTAGCATTGATACAACTTTCCTACGTCGTAAAAATTAGCAAACTGTATCTTAAGACCTGATAAATTACTTCTCTGCTGGACTGGGAGTAAAGAAAAAACACAGAATGCGTCCAGCTGCTTCTCTCCCCGAGCATGTCGTAAAGAAGTTCAAAACATGACCTCAAGTGCACGAAAGGAGCCTTTGAGGCGTACATTAAATCCTTTCACCACACTGGTTCGAAAGAATTAGTGAAACTAGTATTAGTAATTACTTATGATTATGTAACTGTTCAATACCAACATAAAAGTAGGTTGCAAGATGGCAACACTGTAACTTTGAGAGGTTATTTTTTATTTATCTAATTAAAAAAGTGATATTCTGCGGTGTGTAAAGTATTAGTCCAACTAATGAATAAACAGAAATCGGGTAAAATTCTCGATCGCGAATAAAGATTACTTAAAACACACAAACAGCTGGATATTTTAATAAAATATACATTTGAATATTGATAGGCATCTGAACATTGGGATTATTTGAAAATTATAATAATTGAGTCGTGTCACCCACGATATGCTCAGTCACAATCGATTGACATAATTATTATTGTCCGAGAAAAATAAACTTAGAACGAAAATATCGAATTTCGAGCATCATTAAATCTAGACAGAATACCTCATCAAAAAAAGTCTTAAAGATGAGGAAATGATCGTTTTAATTTGGAGAATTGTTATAATTGTCTAAGAAATCTAAATATATAAAACACTTAAGTACATAACTGACAATCAACGCACATCCTAACCCATCCTCGAAGCATGATAGTTTGAGAGGAGTTTCTGATGGTGTAGGGGTGCACTAAGAAAGGGACTCCTGGAATTCAACTCCTAGAAGACACAGCGAATATGAAAATTGTAAGAAAGGCCTTTTACCATCATGTAGATGATTTATTTTAGTATACGACTAGATTTGAACCCACGACCTTTGGATCAGAAGGCGGGGTCACTACCAACTAGACCACCAGTGCTCTCATTAAAATTGTATGAAATAGTACATTGTTCACCGAAAGAAGAAAATGATCGATTATTAAAGAGGATGTAGTCTGAATCCCGAAGTGCAGCCGAGGGCCACATATAAGTTAAGAATCCCACTTTCTCCCATACATAGTGGCTATATACTGTTAAAAAAAAGTACATTATTTGCTTAAAGGAACTTCATAAGTATGTCATGTCGTAAGTTTGTGTAAAGAGGTTCTATCCCGTAAAAATAGTGTTGGATGGCGGCTTGTTGAAGGACTAGGCAGTAAGGTCTGTGACACCATCGTCTACCCAAAACAGTAAACTATGAACAGAGCAAGTAACTGTCACTTGACAATTACTGACGTCAATCAAAAATATTCTTACCGGCCAGTGTGTTTGGTTCGTTTGGACGGAATCAAATTAAAAAAAGAAAAGAGTATGATGATCTGTGGTGTGTTTAATATAGCGGGAAGATGATTTTGGGTTGGGAGGGTCTGCTTGTAGTTGTTCAAAATGTTTGCAAATTGAAATAAATTGTGAAATCAGTTAAAAATTACGGTTTGAGTTCACCATGATGTATAATTATAAAAATAATCGTTCAAAGCAACGTAAAGTAAGCAGGCAGGCAATTCTAATGTTGTGAAAGACAAACAAAGCAGATTTGTATTTTACAACTAAATAAAAAATCGGATACTAATAGTAGTCATAAAAATTAATTAACCATTAACTCAGCAGCCTTGTAAACGATTGGAACACAATACACCTACATCCGAAACACGTTCGGAAACGTAATGCGAAACATTGATATCTAACGAACCCACGCTTTATGGAAATTTCTCCCGAATCATACAAATTATTGGAAATTGATACGAATAAACATTGATGAAACTATGTTTCATTATGTAAGTACCTGATTGTAATTTTTTTATCTGATCTGTGTGAATGTAATTTTTTTTTGTTTAATTACATGTTGTGCTGACCTCACATAAATGGGAGGGCAGGATGATGATAATGATGGAATTTTAATAACTGCAAAAAAGTTCCCATACAATCTTTGACAACCCCTGCATCCCGTTTCGGGGGTAGTTTTTAAAATATTTTACCATAGACTTTTAATAAATGTATTTAAGAATATTTATGCTAACATTCAAGTTTGAAAGGTACAAGGAACACGATTTTTCATGCAAATTTTCATTTCTCTTTTTCAAAAAGTTTTCAAAACTCTTTTCTGTGCATGTTGACTCAAAGGCGCGAGGCGCGGGGTGCGGGGGGGGGGGGGGGACCTGCAATTTCGCGCCAGCGCACCCGTGGTTCCACAGTCCCGAATTGTAAGTTCACCGTGACCACGCGCATAGTACTCGTGACTTAACTAACCGCCAAAGGTATCCCGCTATTACAATACAATACGTCTACGTGCTATAAGGAATGCACCTTCCAAATTTCAAGTCTCTAGGACCTTCGGTTTAGGCTTTGCGTTGTCTGTCAATAGGTCAGTCACGAAAAACTCTTTTACATGGTAATATGATTCTGATTCCATTTAGCCTTTTAAATAGTGTGGGTTCATAGAAACGGTATTATAGTAAGCTGTGACAATGATAAATATATTATCGAATATTTAATTTAAATTCCTAAAGACTGTTTGCGTAAGGCTTCAGTTGCATAGAAAACAGATTGGTTCATTACTTCCGGGTTTACCGTAATTTATTTCGGAACCGATTAATTTGATATCGGTAGAACTTCGGATTTGTCAAAAGAAAATAAATCAGAAAAAAAAACGTAGACATGTAATAATGGTCTTCGCCCCACTATCCTGTGGCAATGAAGCAAAGCAAAAAATAACGGTCAAGTGCGAGTCGAATTCTGCATACGAAGAGTTCCGTACCATCGTACAATGATTCGTGTATAGGGCTCCATTTTATGTTTTACTATCTGCCGCCCACGGCTTCGCTTGCGTTGTATCCGGATAAAAAGTAGCCTATATGTTATTCCAGCACACGTATTATTTATATTCCAAGTTTCATTCAAATCCGTTCAGCCGTTTAGGCGTGATTGAAGCACAAACATACAAACATCCTCACAAACTTTCGTATTTGTAATATAGTAGGATTTAATTTTTATATTAAAATTATTTTGATTACGTTTGACAGACGGACGGTTGAATAGCGGAGGCTTAGTAATAGGGTCTCATTGGCACCCTTCGGGTAAGGAACCCTGAAAAATGACAACTTTTGACAGCAATTCTCTCAGTCTGTGGCCGCAATTGGAGCCGAGAAGCGTCAATAAATTTAACAGTCAGCAACCTGCTTTACACGTAAATGTATCAATGGATAACCTATAAATCAACTCCATAAATCAGACTGAACTGTATCATATCTGCAAAACCACGGCGCAATGAATATTGATTTTCCCACAAATCCTTTCCAATATAATAAATACCCATTAGCTGTTGTTTTGGCATATTGTGAAACGTACTATTCAGTTTGATATGTGAATATTATTGTTCAAATGTATAGATAGAAACTTAGACTTTTTGACGAATACAACTAAACTATCTACAACTAACTCATTTAGTCTAACTAAATGATTTAATCTCACAAAATCAGTCTATTTAGTTGACCACTTTCTCTTAGTAACCTTTTTTATATTGGCCGATTCATGTTCGTAGTGGCTATCAGGTTATTTAACAAAAAAATAAAAACTGATCAAGTGCGAGTGGAATTCACACGAAGGGTTCCGTACCATCATCATAGCGATGGATCGTGGCAAATGGAAATCCGTGATCTCTGCCTACCCCTACGGGAGACAGGCGTGATTTTACTTACGTATGTTTACTGCCTACCCCTATGTTTCCCATAGGGGTAGGCAGATATCGCGGATCCATATTAGCTACGATTCTGACATACGTCCTTCGGTTATCATGTGGTGAAATACTTGTTATAGAAGATTTTTACTATGGTAGGTAATTTGTGTTCAAATCGATACTCAGGCTATCGAGTCAACCCTTCACGAATTCATTTTCATCAGCATTCATTTCGGTCAATCATTTATCATTAGCAGGCCATTGTTAATGTCGTTGTCGATTAATTTCCCATTTTCTGAATACCGATAGTTTTTTTTGCGTTTTTGCAATTATGGTTTACCTTTAATTAATTGTTTTTTGATTGGAGTTGGTTTATTCAGGTGTTGACGGTTTTGTTTTGGTTTGATGCCCGCTTCCCATATTCTACTGTAGCGCTCGTGGCGTAGTTTGTTTAGACGTTTACATTCATGAGTTTACATTGATTTACTTATACGAGTATAACTAACTGTAAGCTTAATATTCTCATATAAGTGACTTTGTCTTTTTGAGAATAAATTTATTTAAACCTAAACCTCCATCTAAAGTATATACAACTTATTTTTTCTTGTTTCAGCTGCCTCAGTCCACGATCGGCGTATTTCTACGAATTCCCGCCTAGTGGTAAGTTACAAAACCGTTTTAGTTGTTTTAAATAGGCAAACAAATTATAGGCATAATGTAAACATTGTAACCATTTGTAACATCATTAGGGAAAAGGGAGGTTTATTGATTTACTTATTTTTGAGAGCGCAGTTGGTAGTGACCCCGCCTTCCGATCCTAAGGTCGTGGGTTCAAATCCGGTCGTATACCAATGGATTTTTTTGTGCGAAAAATTTATTTGGTCTATACCAGTACTCTCAAACGGTGATGGAAAGCATCGTGAGGAAACCCGCGGTTTAATCAGCTCCGCACGTATTGACCATGTCTTTCCTGTGGACAAGGCCGACTAAACTGAGAGGATGTAATAAGTGCAAGCCTACTCCATCTTAATTCGTCCCGGGCACAACAGCGTTCCGTTTGTGAAGATAAAAGTTGCCTCCTGACGCTGTATAGATGGTAAAAGGCCTTTCTTTTATTTTTTAAATTAATTTAGTATGGTTTGGTGGGATACATTCAAACTTGATTATTATAACAACTACAGTAAAGCAGAGAATCAAATGCATCTCATAATGAACGCTGCTCTCGTTATCCAAAGATTGTCTACGTAAGTCGTTTCAGCGTAATTGCCAACTCTAAAGTCTATCAATTGTCTTCAAACTCTAACTAAAGTCAATTTAGATTTTAATTGAACTTGTGTAACAGGATGTAATGAAAGTAAACATAGGGAAAGCCAAACCGCAATGTCGAACTAACATTTAAGTAAAGTAATTTTGGAATTTGATATTACCTATGAGTACCTACGTACATTGTGTAAACGTAATTAATCATAATAGTTGTTGAGTTAAATCTGTATCTCGAATGTAAGATGTTACTACATGGCGTAAAATATTTATATTATGTTATACCGTTAGATTATAATCTCGCGAGATTATAAACAGTCTAATAATCTGCTTAGATAGAATTTAGTAGACTAGGTTATGTTAGTTAGTGAAAAACTATGCCCGCCGAAGCGCCAGAAATTTAAACCCGGTAAATTGTAAGTAGTATGTTACGGTTCACAATCTCGCAAGATAGATTATAATCTAATTGTATTTACAACTTTACGATGACATAATGCACTACTAGTATTTTTTTATGGTCAACATACTTCTACTTTGTCATCGCCCAGAGACTCTAATAAGTAATAATAATAAAAAACAATCCAGAATATTACATCATTCCTGATGACGCATAAGACGTTTGACCGGCTTCCTTGTATTGTATTGTCTATTACAAATAAACTTTCATTAATTCATTCGCCAACCATCACGTCACTAAACATACGCTTGTATTACATTACTAAACATACGACGGCCTCGGTGGCGTGGCGGGCGATTGCTCGGCGGAGACGCAAGAGGCGCGGGTTCAATTCCCGCTGCGGAAGAAATGTTTGCATGTTCTGCAAACATTTCTTCCGAGTCTGGGTGTTGTGGTACTATGGTACTCGTAGTTTCTGATACCCACGACACAGGGAATCCTAGTGTGGGGTCAGGACTATGTATGTGACTGTTGGGTGTTATTTATTTTATTTATTTATTCTAGACAACTGCCTCGGCACAGCTAAGAAGAAAGTCACAACGTTCTCAAGGCTACTCCGCGGTTTGAAGTCCCATAGAAAAGAGAAACACGGCTCCTGTTCGCCGAAGCACACGCACAGTCCAAGGCAGACGATGCCTCCACAGAGGGTGAGTATTCATTAACATTTTTAATACTCTTATCACCATCACCTTCAACCCACCATACCATAGGTACTGACCTAGGACTGGGTATAATAGACCTCCCCCTTTTTATGCCATTCAGACCTGGATTCGGCCAATCGCATCTAGGTTTATCCTCCTATCCTCTTGGTGTCATCGACCCATCTGGCATTGCATTGACAATTAAAATTATTTTTCTCTTTTATTCATAAATAACTTAGAATAGACAAGGACTTGTTTACGGTTCATAGCAAATACTTCAAGCCTTGATGAATATAAAAAGGGGAGTTCTATGAAAGATATAACATATTGGCAAATGTTTATTTGATGGTGAAGCTTGTAGTAGATAGGTCACCGCAGATCCCGTTCCGTGATCAGACTGTAGTGAAACCGGCATGTAGCATGCCTTGCTTCGACAAACTTTAGACCATTTGCTTTGCTTTTTTTTGTGCTGTAACGGCGTCGACCGGTATGGAACGGGGAAGTTGGCAGAGACCCTAAGCCAGAGACAATCTTAATCATCTGACGGCCTTGGTGGCGTGACGGGCGATTGCTCGGCATAGACGCAAGAGGCGCAAGTTCG
This sequence comes from Scotopteryx bipunctaria, assembly GCA_949320045.1. Classification (NCBI taxonomy): domain Eukaryota; kingdom Metazoa; phylum Arthropoda; class Insecta; order Lepidoptera; family Geometridae; genus Scotopteryx; species Scotopteryx bipunctaria. The sequence goes on from OX439447.1 coordinate 8,380,697, forward strand.
ATTCCCGCTGTGGAAAAAATGTTTGCATGTTCTGCAAATATTTCTTCCGGGTCTGGGTGTTGTGGTACCATGGTACTCGTAGTTTCTAATCCACGACACAGGGAATTCTAGTGTGGGGTCAGGACTATATTATGTAACTGTTGGGTGTTATCTTATCTTATCTCAACTCGAATGAAAAAGAAAACTTAATCGAATCATTCGTCCCAAAAGAATCCCTATTTAAAACTAACTTTGTAAAATGACAATTTACTGAATCATTCAGACGATTCAGACCAAGTCTAGCATTTTGATAAATATTTAGACAACTTTATAAAATTATTCCATTAACGTACCGTCTTCAACTTCTCAACATCTCATTAGTTTACTTCAAGTTTTAATTTGGAAGTTTTGTTTTGTTCTGGAACTCTCTTCGTGCCAAATAGTAACAAACCATACGAAGCAGACCAAAAAAATTCATTGTCTTGGTTTCTCGTTAGCAACTGTGTGTAACCGAATCTTAGCTCTAGCCTACGGCGTCTGCCGCACTATTTTTTTTTTCATACATTCCCTTTTGCACCCCATCCCCTATTATGTAGATCCGGCGCGACGCCGGTCCGCCTTTGACATGCACTCGGAGCAATTAGTAAGCGTGTGGGGGGCGGGCATAGGTGCGCGTTTAACGTGGATTTTAAGAGTATTGTTTACAAGCTGGGAAGTTGGGAAAGCTTGTCAAAATTTGAGATTTTAATTGGTTGAATGTTTGATGAAAATTTTAAGCCGAAGCGGTAAATTGGTTGGTCCAATCAACATGCTGGTCACGTCGTGTATCGTTCACAAAATGTTGAGTTTCAAATTATAGGATCAAAAAATAAAAGGCATGTTTTTAAATGGAAACTTTGAAAACAAGGCGCATAATATTAACCAATATTTTGTACAAACGTAGATTCTATGAAAAACCTTCAGTAACTATGGAAACTCACTTCGAGCCCAACAGAGGCAATATTTTGTACAACGACTAAGACCCCGAAATATTTACCATTACATAAATTCCGCAGCATCACACAATGAATATCCCAGTTATCAACGAGAGCAATACCGGCATGTACGTACTAGATACGCAACTCATTCCCACCGAATTAAGTGCTACATTTTTCCACGTCCACCTATATTTATTAATCTTGAAGGGGGGTACGTCACCGCATGCCTTTTGAGAAATGACGCCTGCCAAAGTTAAGTCGGTTGAGCCAAGACGGGGTTGAGTTATGAGCGTTTGTTGGGCCAGCGGATAAAGACCATTAGGGAGGCGGGTCTAATCCTTATCGGCGGACTTGCACTTAGGATTAGTCCCGTCACAAGTTGCTTTTTTCGGGTATTGACCATGGCGAGTACAGCTGCGATTAAAGGATTTGTCGGGGATAAGTTTATGGCACGCGTCTCCGCTTGTTTCTCGTGAACACGATATTTATCTTCCTGTTGAGAGCTTACCGAAAGTTATCAACATTTTTTGCTAAATTACTGCGACATAATCTGTTTGTCATTTTCTTCCAAAACAAAATATTTATGACATTGTTATGAGAACTCTTGGAATAAGATAGGACTAGATCCAAATTCAAGAAGAAATTAGACATAATTGGATACAATATATACATGCTACTTCTTCTATATGGTATGGATAACGTGATATTATGTCTACCCCGAGAACCGATTGTTATTTCCTTAGTACCAAATCACTTAAAATTTTGGAATTTTCCGTTTAAATTAACAATAAAATTGTAAGCGGAAACCGTTAATTCAATTTTTTACTATAAGAATTCGTAATAAGTTTCTTTGATAACATCAACTAACTCAATCTTTTCTCTACTTCCCCTTTTCGTTAAACGAATTCCTTAAAATTAACTTGGGTTAATTTTCACTTCTATAAATAATTTCCTACGTTGCGTGTTTTGTCATCACTTGGATGCAAATTTAAGTTAGGTCTGACTTTGTAACTGCTTTTAGCTTCTCTACAAAATATTTCTGTATTTTGTTATAATACCTACCTGCAATGGCATGAAGTAGATCGTTTTTAAACTTTTACCTTTTGTAAAAGAAACCAGTTTTTTTTCTAAATCAGTTGCTTTTGGAAATTCCCAAGCGTGGAACAATCTTGAAATCCTGGTAACCCTTACATCTGACTGTGATCTGGCTCAGTCGAGCTATCTATAGATCGTTACCACTACTAGTCATGTCACTAGTTCTTTCGAACCAGTGTGGTGAAAGGATTTTAAGTGTGCCTCAAAGAGTCCTATCGTAAACTTGACACGTGTTTTCGATTTTTTATTGTAATACGGCATGATCGTTTAGGTCAAATGTTTCTTTTGTATTTTTCTAAATACAACTTGTAAATTACTTGTGTATTATAAAAATGACACAAGTTATGATGATTTACAAAATACAATAAAAACTGTTAAAATACAAAAGAAAAGCCTAATCAATAAGTTATAAGTATATTTTTGCAATATACAAAAAGCGTGGAACTGAATTTGCGTAATCGACAAGAAAAACTTCCATCGCATTATCTATCATTCTGAATTTGGCACAAATATTCCGAGAAAAGCCATTCTTTTGTAGCCTTGTGGCATCGTAATTGTTGACGTACGCTAGTCTACGGCTATTGGCACCTTGCCTTGGCTTCTTGCGGTGAATATTACTCGTGTTACAGCTTTTCAGGCTTCGATAGTAGCAATAAACCGTTATAGTTGTTCCGTTCCTTCGCTTGCGAACGTTTCAATGATCGTAAATTTGGACATCTTGTATCGATAAACATATTATTGCATGCAGCATTGTAATTTGATGTCTACTTGCGATTCGATACTTTCTTGTTCTTAGTAGTTACGAAATGAGAACCTCTTGATTTGTATCTAGAGCTATTTGTAGTTGGTTTTTTAATTTACTTTTTATGATACCTGATGGATGAATAATGTGAAGTGAATAGGTACAAAGTTAACTTAGACTTGGTTTAAATTTTAAATGTTACGTCTGGTATAATCTAGAGTGAATGGGACCTACAAAGGGAACCTATAAGTGACATGGGTAGTATAACATTGTCACAGTTCATATATCAGTTACTACGTGGCTCTGGTCCCCATAATAACTTCCTGACGTGATGTGACCGACTTGAGCAGTAATAAAGTTATTGTAAAAGCCTTCGTTAATGCGCTTACTGTGAATATTTTACCGACTTACAACGTCAACTTATATCTGATTGAACAATTCCAATTCATTCGTTAAAACCCAACACGAAATATGCAAATGAAATTGTGTAGAGATTTTCGTAAAAATAAATTGGAATGTACAAACAAGGACTCCAAAATACGTACTGGATGTAACGCTATTTAAATTTAAAGGAGCTAGTGCTCGGAGCTTGTTTGATGTGAACTTTAATCCTTTACAACACTGGTTCAAAATAATTGAATAACTGACCATCAAATGTAATTTTTAGAGTAAATTTGGGTAGTGGTCAAATGTATAAATACTCGTGTGATAAATATTCATCATTATTTACTAGTAGGATCTACACAATCACAGGTGCTTTATTTGCTTAAAGTTTTGTACAATTTTATTATTTTCCAGAAATATAAAGTTTCCTTAAAGGAAAATTTCAAAATTATAAATTCCAGCAGTAATAAAAATTTACTGAAAAAAAATCTTAAAAAATAGTCGAAGCGATAATACATATTATAAGTTCTACCCAGTTTTGTTCAACTAGAAAAGTTGTTTCTTGTGGTACATTTATCACGTTTGCTATTCATAGCAATGTTTTTGAGCGGATTATTTTCTTTGAACGCCCGCTGCAAGTTTTATGTGTGTTCCGTTGAATAACTTTGCATTTGTTCATAATTCACTTTTGTTGACCACTCGTTATTTATTCATGTGCTATCATACTGGGTTATGTTGTACTCGTAGGTAGCAACGTTGTAATGTGGCATTCTTTAGAAGCAATAAGATTTTCTGTATCACGCTACAGGCGGCTTAAATCATCCACAGTACGACTTTACCCACAGTTTGAAGGTTTGAAAGAACAAAGGTTTTGAAGGTTTCAAACCGGTGTGATGAAAGGATTTAAAGTGCGCATCAAAGGCTCCTTTCGTGCACTTGACATAATATTTTCGAAGGTTCTACAACATGCCGGTTTCCTCGCGATGTTTTCCTTCAACGTTTGAGAGTACTGGTAAAGCGTACATAAATTTTTCGAGCACAAAAATCCATTGGTGCACGACCGGATACGAACCCACAAGGCGTCATTAGACCACCAGTACTCTAATTGTGCCACCCATTACGTCTTATTGAATTGATTCCTAAGTAGAAATAACTAATTTCATGCAAAATTAGTATTAAAATTAAACATTACATAGCATTTTGCTGATTTTGTAGCTCCTATCAATTATCATTTACCGTTTTGTCGATGATAGTTTTGAATTATATAAATTATTCGAGCTTTTCTATTTACACTTTAAATAAAACATTCAAGCTTCGTAGTCTAACTCTTCTTACATCAACAGAAAGCACGAGCAACACAAAACAATCCTTGTTTGTTTATTTAAAAGCGCAACTCATTCATCGAATTCATTATTCGAGTTGTTTACAAATCAGCACGCGAAATCACGACTATAATTACCAACGAATATAAAACATGTCATTTATCATATTCACTTACGGAAAAAGCTAAGGATTTCTGCATCACAATGAGGGGGGATCAATTAATCATGGCCATACAATGCTCGCCCATTAACTTCGCACTTGATAAGGGAATAATGCGAATGGCCGACAATGGCTTCATAATGCGACAAGCCTGAAAACGTTGAATTTATCGGCTCCTTATCAAATGCACAAGTTATTCATAAAATTTCAATTTTTATCTTCAGTGCAAAATCTTAAACTTTATACCATAAAGTAGGTTAGGTTGGTCGCTGGTCGTTGGTAGCTGGTGAATGTAGACTTGCGCGAATATTTTGAAACTTCACTCAAAGGAATCGAAACTCTAGTATTTATTGGTGTTTTCATATAAGAAGTTCTTTGTTCATGATTCTATACATTTGACTTGAAATAACAAATTAATTTACTAGTTATTGTTTAGGATAGCTCAGGATGATAATAGGTACTGTACTTGTTAAATAAGCGATATAAACGGTACAGTTTTATTGGTAGAAATAAGTTTATGTTATTTATCTGATTTCAAAATATTATTGTTTGGCTACTAGACGGTCGTTTAGAAGTGTATTTGTGTTGGTTGCATGTTATTTTGAGGCACTGTATTTTATCTTCATTTCTATATTTAACTACTTAGAGCTTTCACAAAACATTAACGAAACGAGATATCAAGACGAGTCGAAACTTTAAAAGTTTGAGACGTCAAACTAAAAATAAGATTACTCAAAAAGTTTTAGACTAAGATAGACGATAAATCATACCGTCATGATTCGTGAGAAAGTTCGAGTTTCGAAACAGAGTAGGTATATTTTCGCGGATCTTTATGAGAAAAATGACTCTTCAATGAGTTGATAAATTATCTGAAAGTTTGTTGAAAACTCGTGATTTTCTTCATTTGACCTATTTCATTTTAAGAGGAAAGTAGCAGAAACTTTTAAACGTCTTTTAATAAAACCAGCTACCGCCCGCAGCTTTGCTCGCGTGGTACCCGGATGAAAAATAGCCTATATGTTAATCCAGCGCATGTACCATGTATATTCCAAATTTCATTCAAATCCGTTCAGTCGTTTAGACGTGATTGAGGTACAAACATCCTCACAAACTTTTACATTTATAATATAAGTAGGATGCAGAGCTTAAAATAAAAACACCGTCCTTCCTGCTACTGCATAGCCTTCAGGTTAGCTAATAGTAACAAAAAATACTCAAAAAACACCATAACCAACCGAGCATGAAAAATAACTGAGAAAATCGCGCAATAGATTAAAAAATAAACGGATATATCACAGCCTACAGATAAAATTGTTTGAACAATTCTACGCGAAAAAGGTTACAAAACTTTTAACCCTCCACCATAAATTGTGAAACTTTCCTCCAGGTCGACACACCGGACAGCGTACTACAGAGCGGGCTCGGCTTAGGCCCTGGACCCGATACGGCCCTTAGGTCCATGGTTGACCCAAGGGACTATGATCGCCTCAGATTCTTACAAATGAATGCCGCCCATCCTAACACCTTTGAAGAAACTATACATAGGGTGAGCCTGAAACCTTTCTGCTATAAGGCTTTGGTTCCAATAGTGTGGCGCTGACTATCCTATGAAGGTTCTGTAAAAAGTCATATAGCGGAAAAGGTTCAATCTGTTGTACCTACTCTGAATGGCAATTATAACTATTTATTATATTTTTTCAAGTATCTTGTAGTTTATAATAAACTAACTAGTTGACGTATTTTATATTTATGTAGATTTGTATTATGTGGTTATTCTGATAATTAAACTATTTGACTAGTTTTTATTTTATATTCTGATATTTTTTATCCGAAACCAGTACCTACCTATGTAGTATTTTTTATTAGATCTTGTTACCTATACGTTTAGTACATATTTTCATTAGATATTTTACCTATACGTTTAATACATATTTTTGTATTCTATTATTTTTGTTCGCCAACAGAGTAGTAAACAGATTTTTTCAAAATTCTAAATTTCGTCCTGTATTTTTTTGGCTTTAAATACTCGGCATGCTCAAAGAATTGGAGGTGGATCTATTTTAAAAATAAACATCTAAATTACGATTAAAATAAGGTTTTTGAGTTTCATTAATTCATATTTCATAATATTAAAACAGACACGTTTTGTTTTGAGAATTTTTGCACACCGCATGGAATGCTATGCACCATAAACATTATCTAATAAGTTCATCGTCAAAAACTCTACAAATGCATGAAATTGTATGCACTTCTAGTTTTCATGTTAGTTGCATGTCATTGCACTGAAGCGCACATTATCAAAAATATTAAAAAAGTTGACGGGATAAACAAAAGTACATTCGGGAATAGACGTAATACAAACTTTACAAAAATATAATCTTTTAATGTATGCTTTGTTGCAGTTAAAAGTCCAAGAAGCAATGAAAAAAAAAGACAAACTAGCGAGAGAACAAGAAGAGGTAAGATAGCAATCTAACGTTTTTAATTAACACGTCATATCGTGTTCATTCAAAGATTAATTTTCTGATTGCGAATAAATACCGTCTATTTCCTGCTAATAACAAAATCGCAATTCGCACCAGTTGCCCCTCAAATCCTAAAAACACGAAAATCCCTACCTTGTCACTCACACACGGAAACTAATCTGATGTGAGAGTCACATTTACTTGTAATCTTTCGGAGCCTCGAGTCATGAGCTAATCGTACCCTAATCTTAAGCTAAGCCTATTATAGGCAGTCGTATTGCTTCCCAACGAAACTTCGGAAGCCCTGTGGCTCAGCACATTTCACTCGTAAAACTATGGCCCGTACTTTGGTATATTGAACATTGAAATTTTAGTATACCAATAAACTCTTTGCCGCACGAGTTTGGGTAACACCGTCTGGGACGAGACGATCCTGTAGCTTATTAAAAATTTGGGGTTGCTATCGATTGGTACGGGTGAATTAATTTTGTATCGCATAAATTCGGATTTTTTTTTGTTTATTGAGATTCGATCAAACAGTTCGTGGAGACGATGAATGAAGTTGCGGTCTTAGGTCTTACTCCAGAATAAGACTGTGCTCGAAATGTTTCCTTTCATAAGGTTTATAACTGTAGGTTAGTAGATTTAATACTGAGCACTGCTCTCGAATACAAGTCTGAGATTCTTCGATAAAATTTAATATTGTGAAATTTCTCATTTGACATAATATCGCCACCATTACACTGGAAAATAAACATTCAAACGTATATTTTCAGTACACGCAAATCCTTTTCGGGTGCTAACCGTCTTGGTTACAAAGCGTGCATAAATTAACTTAATGTTCAATACTTTCCTACTTGGGAGAAAGTGGTCGTTTTATTGCCCCTTCTGAATATTTATCACCGTGTTCACGCGTTTAGGGAAATATTTTACTTTTAAAATATGCGTTTAATATTTTGTTTACCTGGTTCGTTGCTGGAGGTCCTTCCGTTCGCTTCAAACTGCCAGAAAACTTTACTAATGATGGCGACGGCTAAATAAATCGCTAGTAGTTAAATAACGTATGTTTTAACAAAGGAATAAAGTCACTAGAGAAATGAAGACTCCTATGATGATGAAAGTTACTTTGATAAAAGAAAATTTCATGAGAAAACAGTCTATTATTATGTAGATCAACTAAAAATTATATCTTTCGCATGATGTAGGCACACGTCAACATTATGGCAAATAAACCAAGCCCTATTTCCTTGTAAAAAACCGTAAACTTTTTATGCGATAAAAGCATCGGTATTTATGAACACGCATATATTTTTAGTGGATGTTTGGAGAGAAAACACGAACTAAGTAGATGAAGGAAATGAAACAGACCGACGAAAATCGCTTATTATTTTTTCTAAATTAAAATCTTCCTATCTGTGTTCAGTTGCTCACTCCCCTTCAAAATGGCAAGCTCAGTTCTTTCCCAAAATTAAAATAAAATGCTATCTTATATTAAAGGGTGCCGTTTTGGAGGGTTTCTCCGTATTTTGAGTCTTGAATTATTTTTGTACAAAATTGATTTTGTTTCAGATTTTGAGAGATATCAGGCACGGCCTGATGAATATGGGAAGGGATGGAGTGAGGGGCCCGTTCGGAGGTACGTTGTGTTGTTATCATTATTTTTATCAAAAAGAATTTCATTATTTCCAAATTATAAATGTTTTATGTGTACATAGACGCTTTTCGATATTTTGGTATAATGTACAAACTATAAACGCTTATTTTTATATCCATTTGGCTTTAGCTTTTGTGTTTTGTAACAGTTATAATTTTGTACTGAAAATGTTTTCGAAAGCTAAGTAGGTATTTTATGTCGGTTATTTATAAATAAGTAGGTATCAATAAATCTGTCAAAATATCGAAGCGCCTAGAAAAACTACATATTTTATCGAAATAAATGAATTTTTCGCATGTGGGTTGCACGATGTTTTGATGTTGAATTTTATTATTTTGACTGTGTTTATCTTGTACGGAATGTATTTACAGCAATATTTATTAATCGGTATATGCTTTCGATGTGCATCGTTCATTCGCCAATATCATAAAATTGTTCATGTTCAACTTATAAAGCACTCCAGTATTATGATTTAAAAAACGTGGAAAATATTGAAATGTTGCATATCTGCAACATTTTTGTGAGTTGCCGGGATCATCTCCATTCATCTGATTTGTTTACTTTACGTCAAAATGCTGAATGCATGTTTTTGGAAAAATATTTTGCAACGCACGGCTTACGATGTTCGTACACAGCTTTAATCGCAGTGTTGTCAGTGGATCCACCACTTTGTGGGAAGCATTGTTACGGTAAACTTTTTTCGCAATTTTGTTAGCACGTACTTTTTTATTTGCATTGCCGAGGCTACGCTACGCTGAAGGTTAATAAACGGCTCGTTTGCAGACGACACGTACATGTACGACGACGAAGCGCGGTGTCTGTCCGGACGGGGGCACTGGTACGACGAGCCACCCTACGAGAGTGATCCCGAAGACTTCCTAATGGGCGGAGGTCAGCCGGCAGCCACCTTTCAGAACGGACGAGTTTGCTTCACGCTGAACCTCCGGAATGAGCCGCGAGGCGAAGGCGTGATATCTCTGAGAAGCGCGGGTGATATCAGTTTAGCGCGAACCCCTCGGAGAGGATTAATAATTCCACAAAGTGGCCCCTACCCGACTACTGTGATCCCTTTGCGAACAGCGAGAGATCGGGAGAGCGGGGATTACGCTACATCTGACATCCAATCTATAGGATCGCGGCTATCTGGCATTTCGCTGGAATCCAGCCGATCGGAGCGCGATTCGAGGAGGGGTTATAGACAAATGTCTGGGTACCGGATAGGAGGTGACCCTTTATCACCTGCATCGTCAGATTACGAAGATCAGGAGAGTGAAACAGATTCACAGCACATAGCCACTGTACATCAGGTAATCAATTATGTAAGCTTTGTACATTCTGTTCTAAAATGAATTAATAAATGGGCTAGCACAAAATTGCTTTTTAATTTTTCAAACCTTTGCCCTGCTAATAAATAATTTTCCTTTTCAGTCCGCTGAAGATTCTGAGGGAGTGTCCCACCTTGCCGGGAAGGTACGAGGTCTGAGGCAAGATGTCCAAAGAAAAATTTCAAGATTAAGGCAAGAACGAGGGCCTGAAGGCAGCGATAGGAGAAGCGGAGACCAAGCCTTTCCATGTTCTAATAGTTCATTTGAAAGTCTTCCCAGCGGATCAGGCAGTAGTGAGTGGATTTATTGAATTACTCGTATTGTGTTAATATAAAAAGATTTTGTAAATAATATATTTGTCTTTCCTTTCTTTGTGCCATAACCCCCAGTTAGTTACTTACCGAACACTTTTGCACACACTCGATTATTTGCACCCATTATCCTACTAATTTATTAACATAATTAACAATCCTGTTCGCAGTCATGCAATGATGTATTCGCAGGTATTTTTGTTTCTAATGTGCTGGTGGTAGCTAGATTGGATGAGGGGGTAATCTTAGATATTTTATGTGCAGGCACACAAGCATTGGTTCGCGCCGGTAGTAATCACTCATCTCTCTCGGCAGAAGAAAACATAGAATTAAGTCCGGCCGGGCGGAGCCTGCTCGTGCCGCAACTGCTGTGTCGAGCCCGCGCGCTCGTCGATTACATACCCAATATTTATGAGAAGGATGCTCTAAGATACAAGGTAAGACATCTTAATAACGAATCCCTGCCTCTACCAGGCAATCAGTGCAAATTACTAAGCTACATCCATTTGTTAACAGAAAGGAGACATCATCGAGGTCATTAACATGAACGCTTCCGGTATCTGGCGAGGAGTTCTAAACAACAAAGTTGGCAATTTTAAATTCGCGACAGTTGAAGTTCTGTCAGAGAGAGATACAATCAGATCCAGGAACACGAAATGGTGCAAGAGTCGTGAAAGGTTATGGGAGCAACGACCGCGAACAGTAGAAGAGTTGCTCAGGAGGATAGATTTACCAGAATACACAGTTGCCTTTGCTAGAAATGGATACGAAGATATAGAGTTATTCAAAGAGATCGAGCCATCTGATCTTGATTATTTGGGGATAATGACTCCGGAGCACCGAACTCGAATCCTTGCTGCTGTCCAATTACTTCATCAGCTTGAATGTAAGTTTAAATAATAATACTAAATAATTAATTGTTCTTTATTTGATCATATTGTGTAATGATATAAGGATATTTTCTAGGTGGGGAAGGAGATATGGAAAATGATGGCGGTGGTTCTAGCTCAGAAGGTGGTGACTCACCCTTTGGCCGTCGGCAGTTCCCTCGAGACTCCGGCTGTTACGAAGCTGGCATCGTGGGGGTTGGAGGCGTTCGAGTGAGAACTTCACCGCTGGTTCACAGAGCAGATGAGCCTTCGCACAGGCCACCGGAACCAGCTCCCCAGGCAAAACGCTCCATCCGCAGACGAGCGCCTGACGATGCAGAATGCGACAGAATCGAACGCTACCCTGGTACAGTGCCCGAAAGGACCACGGCCAGAGGTGGGGGTTTGCCTGGTGGAGCTAGAGACGACACTTGCGAATCAGATCACAGGTTGAATGTCGTTAAGTTCGTAGCTGGTGGAGAGCCTTGTGCATCTGAGAAGAGCAGCGATTCAGGCGTGAGCAGTTCTTCTCTAAGTTCTGCTCATCCACACCGACCATGAGCGTGGGCCCCTGCGTCAGCGCTCGCATAGACCCTGGCGCGGGCGAGAGTGCATGTGCCACTGTCGCCTATACATTCCTCCAGTACCAAAATGCCTCCCTTTTGTTGAAACAATGAGAACATCAGTAACATTTTTACAGCACACAGGTAAACTTAAGAGAGATGGAATAGATTGCTCCATCTAGACTGCAGCCACTAACTTGTTCCGTTATAAAACAATTTTAATACGTAAAAAAAAACAAAGAACTGATTTTCTGCACCAAAACTTATACGTCCATGCATTTTCATTTGAAATAAGACTGACTTGCATGTTCATTCACTACCGCTTGTTGTCTCAGTGAATTGGTCGTATTTTGGTATGATGTGAGTGTTTAGAAATAATAGTTATCAAAATGTCTTCATTCTAGCCCTATTTCTTAAATGGTTTGAGAGAAGTAATATTAGCTAATCGGAATAGTAAATAACTTACATATTCATTTTTGTCGAAGTAAATCTATAAGCGTAGGTGTTAAAGACTGACCTAAGTTTTCAGAAAAAGATGTGGTTCACTTACTCTTCAACCCTTTTCCTCTTAATAAAGTACCTATTGGTGTTTATAGATGATAAATAAATATTAAATTGTTTCGAAGAACGACCTAAAATTAAATACGAATTAAACTATTTTGTTTTTATAGCTTGTTACGGTTTTAATTTCATAAAAGTATATATAAAAACCGCTTTATCATTCCGTTACATAAAATGCATATCATTGACGGCGGCAATGTATTATTGTAGCTTTAGTTGCTTGAATGGCAGCTTATATTCTGTTCAAATATTACACTTCAAACACCCTTTTTATGAGATTTTTACTGGAAAACAGTAGATAGCGTAGGCCTTCCTTTATTCGGTTGTTTTTGAATAGTTTTAAAATTAGGAATGATATTTTGAGCAGAATATGAATCTGTCAAAGCGTTTATTAAAATATATTTATAATTAGCGGAGGCAATAAGCCAGTTGTACAACTGGAGCGTTGAAAGCGCAACATTCGATAGCAATAATTGTATATAATAGGTTAAATTACGTTGAAAACTTTTTGTATTTTTTGTAAGAGAGCTTTATGCTGTACAGGATAGTTTTAGTGTGAAATTCAGAATTTCACTTGGAATCTTTCGAGTCATGTTGTAACAATTTGGGGAAGTTTACGACTCTGCCACTTGTGACAAGGCTCGTAAAACTGGGGCCTGTCAACTATACTGACATTTTGGTTTTTTGCAAGTACAGTCAAGTGCAAATTCATTTTCGGGTAATATATAGAACGTGGTAAATATTTATGAGTGCATATCTTTAAATATTATGCAGCGATTACGTCAACAAGATTAGTTCTGCATGTAGGTAAATTATGTTTGACTACTTTTATGAAGCGGATAATGAACTTTAACTATCAAATTTTTTTGTCAGTTTAATTAAAATTTTGTAAATGACCTAGTTCTTCTTCTTCTTTAGCCATTTGTTGCCCATTTCTGGACGTAGGCCTAGATAAATGTTATACAGTTTTTAATTTCTACTTTCAAATGGTGTTGTGCTTGACTGTATCTGACATGAAAGGAAGGGCTGTGGTGAGAATGTTCAATACGTAGCGTTTAATAACGTCAGATTTTATTATGTAAATTGTTTATGAGAGACGACTATTGCGAAACGGAATAATATTATGTATTTCTTATATTTTGTTAAAACTTCTGTTAGCAATAAATACACAATAGAGTTTTTTTAATCGCCCAGTCATAAGTGGCTGTAAATAAGTGATTTAGATGAACTCCTGACTGCCTGCAGTGATCCTTACATAAATATGTAAATTTGTAAAAAATCTTCACACTTTTTGACTACAATCGTGTACTAGTCCGACTATTAAATGTATATAGATAAATGTTTGTTACTTGTATATTGTAGATAGAGTATATTTCTTTTGACAATTATTGTATATTCAATAAATTTAATCTTTAATAAAATAATGTTGAAAATTAATTTATTTACGATTGAGAAATTATTTCAAATGCTCAGGTAGTTTTCGATTTTCCATAGTTTCGTGATTATAGTTTGTTTTAAGGTAATTAAGGCTGTATATTTCACATTTCATTTTATTGTTTAGCCCTGGTATTAGTTTGAAAACTGCGAGTGGTAGTTTTTTTATCGGAACTGGGGTTTATCTATGATTGCAGCAACTGTACTTTTTCGTAGCTATATTTATATTTTTTTAAACGGACTCTACTTGTAAGTTTACAACATCTGTTTACAAACATGGATTCTAAATAAATAAATCCAAAAATTTATGAGTTTTTTATTATGCCCATCCCATTTGTGTAGGTACCTACTTATTTTAAACATTTTAATTTACAACTTGGTGCAATAACTCAAAGAGCTTCTTCGTAATTAAATTGCTCTAAGCAGGTATAAAAACTCAATTTATCTACACAATTAAACTTAGAAATGGTCTGTTTTATAGTTTAAAATAATAAGCCAAACAAAAGCTTTGAGAGCTGTTTAATGTAGATAGGTAGATAAAAAATAATGGACCCGCAACGTAAAATTTGGGTGAAAATGATGTAGGGGATAATTAATTTATAGTTTCAAGTAGAACATCATTAATTTTACCTTTAATTTTATGAGTTTTTTGTATGGAGCATTATCTATAATATCTACCTATTTACTTACAGTTTTTGTATAATACCTTATTTAAGTTTACATGCAAAACGATTGTTGATTATAATGACAGCTACTGATTATTCGTCAATATGAAGATTTTCTTGGTTATCGTTTGTTGGTTGAACAATACTATCAGTTCTCAACTTTATCTGCATGAAAATAAGGACCAAAGTTAATGACAAAATTATTGAAATGCGTAGAATTCTCAAGCTTTGAATGCCAGTGATTTCTTTATTATAAAGGAGCGTTTAGATTTGAATTATAACAAAGTTTTTGAAAACCAAATAAACGAAACCAAGAATTTACGATCAAGGTTACAAGGTAAGATTAAGCTATTTATCCAGCTATTTATTGATTTAATTTTTATATTAGTGGAACGAATACAATTAGATACAAATGCATAAATAAATAATAGATGACACAACACTTAATTAACATATTCAAATCTTATTTAAATTTTAAAAACAAAACCGACTTCAATGCAAATTAAGCTTAAGCTTCTTGATGTCATCCTAGAGAAACTAACAAGTAGTTGGAGTTTAGATCAGGATGTTAGTAGCCATCGACACTCTTTCGAATAAAATTGAGTAGGAAAATAAGCAGGTAAGTTGTCATTTCGAAATTTTATTTCACGACTTTCAAATATTAATTGGAAAGTATAAATCCATCAGACATAAAATTTATATGGCACCACTTTGGGATCATTCTCTATACACCAGTGAAATAATTTCTTATCTACTAACGGAGATATCATTGAACATACATTAAAAAAACATACATAAAGTGGAACATGACCCTCTTCCTTTTTTGAAGTCAGATAAAAAAAATGTCAGTCAATGTTTTGAGTATTCTGAGAACACTATACTTATACTACTTAGTCTGAACTTGAGACTAAATAGATACCTAATACATGCATCTTTTTTAAATAGAGCTTGTTCTCTTTTTTCTTTTCATCAACACATTTTCTCTTCTGTTTCTTAATGAAGACAAGATTACTCCTGCCTTATTTTTGGGTGTTACCTCTTTCTAAGCTTGGCTCAAGTGTATACTCTCTTCACTTATAATTACAAGATGACTTATGATTGCGCAGTGCCCTTTATCATCCAACATCGTCCATTTTTCAATTCGCACGTGCATAAATCTTGAAGGGCTCTAGGGAGAACCGCAATTTCTTGGCTGTAAAATTTTCTATTAGCCACGTTTAATGAGTTTGGCGGTTATTTGTCGGTTGTAATGAGTTTATACTGGATTAATAAAGGGAACTAAAGAAAGAGAAAAAGAAGAAAAAATAAAATATTAGTCAAAAATGCCTTTTTTGGACAATTACCTATGTTAATATCATTCTTTAGTAATTTCCAGTTACTTGAAATAATATTTCTTTTCCATCGATTGCTCGATAATTGCATCATCGTTTTAAGTTAATGAAAATGAATTTAAACTAAAATACATAAACTGCGAGTAGCCAGCAATTACAAAACTATGAACAGTACTTACCATCTATCTATGCATTGTTGATGGACTAAGCGTTGATGGATTATCAATAAACAGATTAATATTTATGGACATTTCACACAGCGCTATCTAGCCATAAACTAAGCAAAGCTTGTACTATTTGCACCAGATGGCTGATAAAATACTTGTATACTTTTTTTTTGTAAATCCATACTTAAATACATAATAGTACAATACCCAGAGAAATATTTGCAAAACATACAAACATTTCTCCCGTAGCGGTATTCATGAGTAGTTTTTCTCCCCAAGCATATCATAAAAGTCGACTAAGCGATAATATTCTCTCCAACATGACGGGCAATGGGCTAATCACCTGTCACCATGGTACACCATATCCATCCTGGGACTTAGAATCAAGAGTAGCTGCATTTATGATTACTTGTAGCTCTGCCCACCTATTAGGGATACGGACGTGATAATATGTATGTAAATTCATGGAAAACATTGAGAGAAACCCCGTCACAGAACTTAAGCTTGAGGACGAAGTTCTTATAATCTTTTCACCACACTGGCTAAAAGAGAACTAGATTGCTAAACGAGTTAGTAACAGTAGTAACTACACCTATGTATTATTATAACAAGCGGACAGATATCCTCTACCCACCTATTATGTTGTGTCGGCTCTAACCTAGGGCTCCTTGTAATAATAAGGGTGTATGCATAAACACAACTAAAAGCTATTCCGAACACGACGCGGGTGTCCATGTGTTTACCTGTCCGCTGTAATTAACTTTTATTTTTAAAACTGGGACTTCCTTCCAGACTTGGTAATGGGTTGTTTTACAGACATTAGTGTGTATACCTGCTTACAAATTATTATTATCATTAAAGGAATAAAAATGTATTTGCATCAAAAATGTGATCGAAACGATTAAGGAAAACATCGTGAGATAACCACTGATCATGGTCTTTAAACAAAGCTTAATACAGCTTTTGTGATTACTACTATTAATACTACTCGTGTCACTAGTTCTTTCAAACCAGTGTGGTGAAAGGACCTAAACTGCGCCTCAAAGGCTCTTTTCGTGCAATTGACACATATTTTCAAACTCTAGGTTCTCCGATATGCCTGTTTCCTCACCATAATATTTTTGTACAGAAAAATCCATTAATGCACGACCTTAGTTTTGATCTCAGTGCTATCCTGATACCATAACAGCACAAAGAGATCATATTCTCGACTAGAAATCGAGCTCTCAACATTCACAAACCCGCAATCACATTAATTTTGTCAGAAGGCTATTTCACAAATATTTGGCTGTCTGTTTGAACGTGGCTTTAATCGTTTCGACAGACATTCATGTTTAATGACATAGACAATGTCAATCTCCCGAATGCATACGCGATTGAACATCTCCGCTTATGGTCAACGTATTTGTACCATCAAATGGACATCACTGCTGTTCGAAATACAACCTTATTCCATTGTGATAGGGTGTAGGCGGCGTGTTGGCCACTGTTGTTTCATTGCAAACATAGTTGACCGGTACTTAACATCACTCTTATAGCTCGGTTTACAGTTTTGGTGGTGTTACTACAAATCTATAAGACCATATCGGTTTCAACACGAAATGTAGAGCTTTATGGTACATACTTTTGCTACTACAGCGTGTATTATAAGAATTTACACGGATTCTGTTAGCAGATACAAGGGAAAAAACAACGATCTCGACGGCGTGGCGGGCGTGTGCTCGGCTGAGACGCAAGAGGTGCGGATTCGATTCCCGCTGCCGGAGAAATGTTTGCATGATCTGCAAATATTTTCTTCTGGGTCTGGATGTTATAGTATTACGTATTATAAGTATGTATTTACAAAAAAAGTATATAAGTATTCCATCAGCCATCTGTTCCCATAGTACAAGCTTTGCTTAATTTGCTTAGTTTAGATATTTATTTATGTATTTAAAAATATAAATCGACTATTTATATATTGATTTACGGAGAAACTTTCAGCATAGTTACCTAATGCTGAAGATCACCTTATGACATTTGCTTTTATTGTTTTTGTAAGGAATAGTCATAGAAAGCTTCGAATAATGTCATCTCTATTCGATATCAAAAGATACATTTACAAACCACCTTATAAAGACTACACCTAATTTTGGTACTAAAACGGATGTCAAAGTTGTGAAGAAAACACAACATAAATTTCCTGGCTTTTTACTACTGAGCTAAGAGGCCAGTTGGTTATTCAATTTGTTTGTAGTAAAAAAATATTTATTGTGTTCAACAACCAGAACAAGAATCTGCACTCATCGCTCGCAATATTTTTCTTCAGAAAATAAACGTTCGTCCTGACTTCGTTAAAATGTCAGGTGTCAAAGTAAACGTACCTAATCTTCAAAAGAAACCGTCCACGTTTATTTGCAAGTAATTCACGCTCGACATTTATCACACACAAGTAAAATGTTTAGTACCTACTTATTTTGAAGAAGGGACTGGTTAAGTTAGTACCAAGAGGGAAAGTAAAGTTTTACAAGAAGGTGCATACTCTTATTAATTCTTATAGTTTGGACTCTACCACGAAACACGAAACAGAAGAGACAACGAAACAGAAGTTTTCACTTTTTTTTTACTGTGTAGTTTGTTCACAATATTTTTGAAACAATGTACCTGTGACTTTTGACAAACCAAGCGAGCCCAAAAAATTGCATTTTTTTAATACAAGATTCTTTAGAGATCTAAAAGCGCCTGAGCGCCAGAGATCTAAAACATATAGTAAGATAAATTCACTTAAATTATAACGTCTAAATGCTAGATTGTATTTGGAGAACTTGGAATATAGGTACATAGCTTTTGTTCTGGTATTACGATTGTTAAGAACATTTTAAATATAAATTGAAGTATATAAACTAAACATAAACTAAACTATTGCATCAGTTTCTACAAATAAGAAAACACAAGTTTAGTGAACCTGAGAATACACACGGGTAGATAGCTCAGTAAACTTTGGGCACTATCTAAACATACTTAGTGATGATCTTAATAAAAATACCTGTAATGAATGAATGGGTAAATAATGGTCTGTATTTAAACACCAAAGCTGCCTGAACTTGGAATATAGGTACATAGCTTTTGTTCTGGTATTACGATTGTTAAGAACATTTTAAATATAAATTGAAGTATATAAACTAAACATAAACTAAACTATTGCATCAGTTTCTACAAATAAGAAAACACAAGTTTAGTGAACCTGAGAATACACACGGGTAGATAGCTCAGTAAACTTTGGGCACTATCTAAACATACTTAGTGATGATCTTAATAAAAATACCTGTAATGAATGAATGGGTAAATAATGGTCTGTATTTAAACACCAAAGCTGCCAGTCTGGCAGCACAGATAATCCGCCTGTTTTTTTCTTCTTCATAAAATGATATTTCTCATAAATTAGGCCCCAAGTCAAAACCAGTCAAACTTCAATTACTTCAATGGAAATAACGGATCATTTTGAAACACCTTAATAATCGTTTGGTGTGAAAGTGTACGTAGTAGCTCCTGTCATAATACTTGTTTGCTGAGAAGTATACCAAGCAGTTTTGCCGTGCCACACTGAACAAGCCAAGTACAGTAGTACCACAGATATTGTGCGCCTTGGCAAACTTCGTGCTTTATATGAAAACCGAATTTGTCCGAACATATAATTAAAATAATAACTAAACCAACCCTATAGAAAAAATGTATCTACATAATTGTTATAACATCTCTATATTAGATATCATTGTACCAATGTATATTTTGTTCCTAAATAAACTATTTGTATTTGTATTGTATCGCAATGTCACCACGGTCCTTAGCGACCACATATCGACGCCGAAGTACCAGGAACTCCTATCTAACATAATACATTTTTTTTATTTGAATTTTTGAACATAGAATTTGGTATCTCGTATCTATAATAATATGTTGTATATAAAGACATTCTGTAGTATATTTAGTATCAGCATTGCACCCTTGCGAAGCCGGGGCGGGTCGCTAGTAAACATATAATGTCAATCCCACGCATGTTTACAATAGCGCCTAGCGATTAGATTAAAGACCGCAGATTTATAATTACGTTGCTAACTAATAAAGACCATTATCGCGTTAGTTCGTATTTCAGAAGCTAGACGAAAATTTGCCGAAGCGCACTATATTTGTGGTACTGCTGTAATTGCATTGGTACCTCCCAGGAGGTCTAAAGGAATGTAAATGCACCTCAAGTGCCATAATTCCTACGCAAACTTGAACTTTTAACAATAAATATTGGAATGCTCGGAGGTTAGGCTTTTGCTGAATATTGCATGGTGCAAAGTTCTGGTTTCTTGAGGATTTCTGTATAATTATAATCGTACTTGCTTACGACGTGTCTTTGCTTGTGGTCCCAGGAACCTAATATATTTTTTTTAAGTGATTTAATATTCTGCCAGATTGAGCACTGGCTCAATACTGATTACCCCACAATTGGGCAACGATCTGCAATGAATATAGCCTGTAATTCTAATTCGCTCTAACTATGTATAAATTTTGGCATTTCAACAAAAGCCGTTTAGCTGTAACAATTTTGTTGATGATTGAAACATACAAAATCAATAACTACAAACATCCAAACATCCTGACGAATACATATTACTTTAAATCATTATTTACTTTAAATGGGATCATCACCTTACACAAACAGGTAAAATAAATGCAGTACTTGGATGTTTGCATGTTTAACATCACTTAGCTCATAAACGCAATCACAAAATCAGTTTCACCTCTAGATGTATCATTTAGAACATGTTTATTACTGGTCACGTCTTCGCAGGTGGTCCACAAGACCACAGATGATGGAGAAAACAGCTAATTATCTTTTTGCTTTTTACAACTTTTATTCACTGTGTTGGAAACATTAACTGGAATCATAGGTATTTTTGTTGGAAGTATTTTATCGGTGAAAAATATTCGCTTAAATGCAATTACTGTGTTTACGCTCAATTTTGTTTTGATTAAACCTACATTCTAAACAGCGATAAAACCCAAAGAAATAGGCTATTGCTGCTTCACACTTTGTATTTTTTTGCACCTACAATAAATAACATATCGGTATCGATGATCTAATTGATCAAACACTTATAAACACTAACTTACTGTCAAACTGATTATCAACGCATAGTCCTTACTTAGGTAATCACTATCAGGTGAGCTAAATGCTCGTTTGCCCCCTTTTCCATAAAAAAGAGCGTATAAAAACCTATATTGACCTTGGTAAATACGTTTCAAATTGCCTCCTTAAAAAGGTTAAGAAAGCGGCTAAATCTAAAACCGCTAAAGGGAAAAGAAAATCAGCTGCTCTCTCCATTAGCTGTGGGAACTCGCAAGGCTATAATTTCCGAGCGTCCCGAGATCTCGCTAATCGATGTTTACTGAGATAAGTCATGAGTGGGTGCCAATTTAAGGAGATTCCTGTTTCGACTTCCGCGAATAAATGGAACAAAATTGGTGTGATACTTGTTTCGAGTTGCCTACTTTTTATTTCAACGACAATAATCGGGCATCCACTCATGTTAATCTATGTCGGAATCCTTACTAATATTATAAACGTGAAAGTTTGTATGTGTACCTATGGATGTTTGTTACTCGCTTTACTTCACGCAAAAACGGCTGAACGGATTTGAATGAAACATAGTACATTGTGCTGGATTAACATTATATGCTATTTTTTATCCGGGTAACACGCGAGTAAAGCCGCTGGCGGCAGCTAGTCTACTATAAGGTGATATTTTTTTAAGTTAGTGTAGATGTAGTCAGCGACTAGCAAATTCCGTTATTTAGAGAAAGCGGTTTTTGTTAATCTATTTAAAAGACTTCGAATAAATGACAGACTCGTTATTCATAGGTACATTAGTATTATAGATTCACTTAACACCCCTTTATTAAAGCGTCTTTGTTTTGAATCTCCAAGTTTGCTAATTTAATTATGATCCCTTGTAAAAGAAAAGCAAATCTAAAAGTTGAGTTTATTTTACGTTTATTAGGTTTTGTTGATGAACGTACTGTTGTCATTTCAATTTTGGTAGTGATTGAACTAATTTCTATTTATTCCTTGTAAAATAAAGTTATTTTACGAACAACTTTAAATGAACAAAGCTTTTTAAAATATTCATCATCATTATTATCATCAGCCCTGATGGACTAGTGGTAACACCCTCGCATTCTGATCCTAAGGTTGCAGGTTCAAACCCTGTCGTGCACCAATAGATTTTTCACTTCGAAAAAATTATTCGCGCTGTACCAGTACTCTCAAACGGTGAAGGAAAATATCGTAAGGAAACCTGTGCATAAGACCGAGTAAGCTGAGAGGATGGTATAGGTACTGAGCAAGTCTATTCCATTTCAGTTCGTCCTAGGCATTGCAGCGTCCCGTTAATGTAGGCAAAAGTTGCCACCTGACGCCGTATAAATCATTAAAATCATCTAATTGTTCACTAAGAGGTGCCCAATTACTTTCAGGGTGAAATGAAAACGGCTCTCTCTCAGGTGAACGATTTTATACTGTTTACTGGTAAGTAAATATATTCGGAATTTTACTGTTCAAATGAAAACCTGAGAGCTTTTGAACTTTTTTATCATTTTCATATTTTTTTTTACGACTTTTAATTTTATTACATCTCTACCTCAACAAAACCTTGGTGGCTAATACCCGGTTCCAATATCCGACTAACGGACAACGGATTGTTGATTACAAAAGTAACGTATTACTGTCAAAAAAATGACGCTTTTCGACAGATAACAAATTGCTATTGTAATGAACGACCCATCGTCAATCAGTAAAATACTGGAACCAGGCATAACGTTATTTTGTAATAAGCTACCTGTACAATAAACATTTTACAAAGATACACCTCCTCACCACAAAAGTGAACAAAAGCTCCAACAATTTTCAGCAGAACATAAACGAGTTCCTGAACTATGCGACAAAGAAAAAGCATTACAGGAATGTCATTAATATTACTTAGTGCCGCTTTTACCTTATTATCTTAGTCAAATTAGAGCAAGTTTTATACATTAATTCAGTCTTTCTTACCTTTGTTTTAAAGTTGATATGTGTGAGTGGAGACTATTTATGAGGGTTTCGTACGTTTGTTCAGGCCGCATCCGCACAGGGACCTTATTCACTATGACCATACAAAACGTAACTCGGGCAAACGCGGGCACGTTTGTGGAATCATCGAGTTAACGTATTCTATATGACAATTTTGTATTGCAAAAACGAGGCGCGTTTCAAACAAGTTACGAGCTGTCAAGTTTCGTTTGGTCATAGAGAATAAGAGGTCTGGATACGCAACGGTGACTAGCTGGCGACAATTCATACTTTCACCTAGATGATGCTACCACTGTTACAGATGTTTTTTGAGTAAGTACCTAAGTATGTGTTTATAGGCACGTTATTTTTTCGATAAGAAAAATACATTGATCGGCATTCGAACCCACGATTATCGCTACGGAAAAATCGGTGATAGAATAAGTTATTTTTATACGATATATCTGATAAATAACTCCTAACCCTTCTTACTACGTCGTTGTCGAGTTAATTACGATGTAGTATTTATTACAGCAGTGTTGACGTATTGATCATGTCTTTCCTATGGATAGAAGCTGAACAGATGGCATAGATATTGGGCAAGCCTACTCCACCTAAATCGTCCCGTTAGTGTAGGAAAAGTTGCCTCCTGATGCAGTATAAATCATCTAGTAGCAGATGGTAATAACCAAATTTGTTTTAATGGAGGGTTCGCTTTGTTAATTTTTCACGGAACCCGTGTAAAAACTAGTTATCTATAAAAAGTTGGGAAGTTACGCAATTTTTCATAAGTTCGACTTGCTCACGTACCAAGCATTCGTAAACCCTTCCGGAATCCAACCTTTCGTAGAGGCTCTTTATTTTATTGGCGCGCTGACGTTTTGTTTTTCTGTGTGCATTTATTTTACGCTGTTTTCCCGCTACGTAGAATAAAAAATGTCGAGGAGTTTCCTCACTGTGATACTGAAAATTAAAAAACTAAAGCCTTTTACCATCTATAGTAGATTATTTATACAGCGTCAGGAGGCAACTTTTACCTTCAGAAACGGGACGCTATAGTGCCCGGGACGAATTAAGATGGTGTAGGCTTGCCCAACACTTATTCCATCCTCTCAGCTTAGTCAGCCTTGTCCACTGGAAAGACATGGTCGATATCTGCGGAGCTGACTAAGCCGCGGGTTTCCTTAAGATGTTTTTCTTCACCGTTTGAGGGTACTGGTATAGCGCATATGAATTTTTCGCACAGAAAAATCCATTGGTACACGACCGGGTTTGAACCCACGACCTTAGGATCGGCAGGCGGGGTCACTACCAACTAGACCACCAGTGCTCTCAGTTGTACTGAAAATTATACGCATTCATAATACTATCTCTTAATTTTCGTCAACAACTTTAAGAGCTTTCTTGCTTTAACAATAAGTAATGATTTCTGAAAACTCTTTTAGTTGCCTATATTTTTAACATTTCTCTGACTGCTTTCTTGACCAATTATAATTGTCTTCTACCTAAGGTCCATAAGAGTTACCTAGAAATCTGAAATCAACGCTGCTGTAAATTTGTGTGCCTATCTTTTCAAGCGTTCATACAAAACAAAAAACCTTAAAAAATCCAAAGCATCTCTTTACTCGTACTCTGTAAAACTGTGAAACGTTAACAATGCTGCTATTTCCACACGAGTACGGTCGCAAAAAAATACAAACAATAAAAGACTAGCAAAGGACACTGGCGGGCTTCACACCGTCCTACCCATAAAATTAAATGGGAAACTTTGCGTGAACACAACGGCTAACACTAGCTTCTGCCGTTGGCGATTCTTGCTTTTTTAACCACCTTGCCTTGCCTAAAAACAAATTAACTTTAAAATAAAGAGAAACAGACAATAAATTAAACATTAATCTTTATTTTACTATGCCAGAAAATGATCGTGAATTGGACTTACCTGGATAAATACGCACATACATAATCACGTCTGTATCCTTAATGGGGTGGGCAGAACCACAAGTAATCATAAAAAAAAATTGCAGAAAATAAGGTTAAATGCTTCAACCATGGTGACAGGTGATCAGCCCATTTCATAGATATTCCATCATATTGGAGAATAGCTGGATAACTAAATCAGTATAAGAGAAGCACCGGATCGAGGAGGCTAGAAAAATTGAAAGGCTATATACATATACCCTGCAGTAGTTGATATCAAGGCCATACGACCAAATACTACAAGGTACTATCAATTTAAACTGGCCGGGGATCAGAAGATGATCAAAATAACCAAGAATCTATTCCATACCTTTAATAATTTCTCAAATAACTAGGCTCTTTCTCTTGAATTATATAAAAAAAGTTTAAAGTTTTATTGCAGATTCTCATCCTAGTTTGGTCAGTGTAAACTGCAAAACTAGGGGTTATGAACACAGTAGCTGGCTACTTTTGTAATATGTATTCTGTAGCCATCCTTTGGGAGAGTGTGTAAACGGAAGTTTTGTGAGCGTTGCAGCTTTTTGGCGGCTTTGGCGCGTCTTAAAGCAGTCATTTTAGATATACGATCTAGGGGACATGTGAAAATTGTTTGTGAGCCGAAGCGTGCATGTTTTATAAAGCTTATGCGGATTCTGAGAACTTTGTCAACTATGATGCATACTAGTGGTAAAGCGAGCGGACACAAGTCTCAGTATTCTAAAAGATTCTTGTAATAAACCGACGTGGTACATTTTTACGCTATTAAACGACATGTCGTTTAATAGCGTAAAAATGTACCACGTCGGTTAGAGGGCATGCCTCTGATCTTTCGTGGAGATTCTAATCATCAAATTTATTAATTTCGCACTAGTGTCGATTGTAATGTGCTTTTTCCTCAACTTACAAGACGATTCTGTAAACGTTGCTGTCCGATTTTGAGATATCCAGACAAGAGGATCCACTTTATTTTAGAGCTGTCACTGGTGACAGAGGTCACTCTGGAATTGACACCATTGTTATGCTTGAATGATCTTTAAGCTGAAAACAACTCAAACACACTGCAGACCATCAAATTGAACAGCACCTTTTGCGTATCGAAGATAAAAATAATCCAATAATCAATATCGCAATAACAGTTTAAAGTGACACATCCGATAGCACCATTCAGGTTAACGAATTGTTAATCGAATCGTCGCTAAACTTGTTTCAGGGCCGGCCATCCAGTTGAATACGTTGACAGCTGTTCGATAATTGAACTGGGAACAATTAGCCATCGAGTGGTTAATATCCGTGGCGCTGTCAGTACACGATTGGGTCCCTTGACGATGGACTCTCCTGTCGAGTGTAAATCGATTTCGAGGATGTAAACGGGATTGTGTCACCCGCCTGTTCACAGACCTAAGAAATCACGATGGATAACATTTAAAATGAGAACTGTCATACGGTTTAAGTATGAGGGTTTTGCAATGAGTTCACTTGTTTTGGGGAGTGAAGCATCTGGACGTATTATGTTTTTTCTTTACTCCCAGTCCAGCAGAGAAGAATCATTGTGTATCATTGACCATAGTCAATGAACATATTCAGACATTATTGATTCGATTCCTATTGTTTGCAGGTAAGTACATAAGTGAATAACTTTATTAAAAACATTTACACACTTTCAATTCCACGCTTTGCTATTGATGTCAGATTTATGGTTCAATAGTTCATTAACCTGTGTTTCCTTAACTATTGGCTTGAAGTTCCGATTATAACACAGCTAGCTGCCGCCCGCGGCTTCGCTCGCGTTACGTACCCGGATAAAAAAATAGCCTATATGTTAATCTAGCACATGTATCTACTATGTATATTTCAAGTTTCATTCGAATCCGTTCAGCCGTTTAGGCGTGATTGAGGCAAAAACATCCAAACTCACAAACTTTCGCATTTATAATATACTTAAGTAAGTTGGTGAGCTCATTGTGTAACTGAGCTGGTATGGTAATAAATAGGATACCGATGCTTAAAAATGAAAAGAAATATATACTTATAGATCAATAAAAAAAGAAGGCCCTGGATATTGATGTTTGGAAATGTATGGGTGATCTTTGTGGTGATGAGGAGGTTAGGTTGAATAAAAAAATCAATAAAGAACAAGTTAAAAATTCTTTGGGGATATTCCGTAGGAGACATAAAATTCGCATTTGAATGAGCTAAAATACATCATTATGATCGCTGGGAACGACATCGGTCACTCTTTTCACGTTAAATATAAAATTGGCAAAAATATTTCAGCAAGATTTAAGAAATTTTAAGTTTTACGATTCGCGGAGACATAAATTGAGAAACTCCTTGTTTTGGGTAGGCGATAAAAATGCTGATCTGATGATAAAAGCCAGTGCTTTTATTTTTTAAGTATTAATGAAAGAAAGAAAGAAAGAAAATCATTTATTGACAACATATAATAATAATTACAGAAACGAAAAATTTAAAAGACAGAGTACATTATAAAAAGAACATTTTTACTATAGGCAGGTCTACATATCTACATAGGTATACCTATACAGACATTACAAAGTCATGCCCTGGTTGCTCTGTCTAAGCCAGATCAGGCGCGGTCCGAAGGGGGGGTCACAGAGGACATGACCCCCCCCAAAATCATACACGTCAAATTGAAAAATCTTCTAAAAATTTACAAAATATAAAAAAGCAATTTTCTGCCCTCTAGCCACGATGCCAATAAAAACAGAAGGCTTCCATTTGTTTTATAATGTGTGCAATAAAATTGTGTATTGTGCAATAAAATCTGTTTTACTCGACATATTGTATTATTAGTGACCCCCTCCAAAATTTCAGGCTACGACCGCGCCTGAGCCAGATGTTGACAAGAGGTCCTAATTCAGCTTTGAGCTAACTTCACGTGGTGGGTACCAAATGAAGTAGCGCTGGTTTTCAGTCAGGGCCTTAAGAAGGGTGACGTCACAAACTAATAAAAATTAAATACTATAGTGTACCTATTAGACAGAGGAATGCCTCAAACTG
This sequence comes from Scotopteryx bipunctaria, assembly GCA_949320045.1. Classification (NCBI taxonomy): domain Eukaryota; kingdom Metazoa; phylum Arthropoda; class Insecta; order Lepidoptera; family Geometridae; genus Scotopteryx; species Scotopteryx bipunctaria. The sequence continues at coordinate 8,408,753 of OX439447.1, forward strand.
TATACTGACAGTGTTTTAATTCTTTTACTACTAGCTGCCGCCCGCGGCTTCGCACGCGTGGTACCCGTATAAAAAATAGCCAATATGTTAATCCGACACATGTACTATGTAGATTCCAAGTTTCATTCAAATTCATTCAGCCGTTTAGGCGTGAATGAGGCACAAACATAAACTTTCACATTTATAATATAGTAGGAAGAGAAAAAGGTTTACAATACCTACTGTAATCAAAGGTTTACAATCAACTATCATACGTCATTATTGACATAAAGTAGTACCATGTAAGATGACCAACTTGACAGGCGTGGAGTGGCAATACGAAACCGCTTTAAACTGGTGCTAGCCCTCTTGAAATATATAAAGGCCACTCTCTCGTATAAAATCAATGAATTTTATTTGAAAGTCCCTCTCGTTAATTCGCTCTCTGGGTATTCTTTAAATTGAACACATCGGCAATATTTTACATTGCAAGGCAACATTCTTAAAAATAAAGGGTGTTTTATAAAAAAAAATAGTTGTACAAAAAAAGTTTTAGAAGTGGTTTAAGTGGTATCTACCCGATCATTATGTCGTGGTTTCGAATCATGTCGTGCACCCGTAGATTATTCTGTTTGAAAAATGTATGTGCACTATTACCTACTTATTTACTTACTTACTTACTTACACTTATAACCTACTCTCAAATGGTGTCAAAGTTCTCTCAAAGTTTTTTTTAGTGTTTCAAGTCACATTTTAAAAGACTTGCTTTACATTATGAAAGAGAGCACTGGTGGTCTAGTTGGTAGTGACCCCGCCTTCCGATCCTAAGGTCTCGCGTGCGAAAAATTTATGTGCGCCATACCAGTAGGTACTCTCGAACGGTGATGGAAAACATTCTGACAAACCCGCGGCTTAGTCAGTTCCGCACGAATCGACCATGTCTTTCCTGTGGACAAGGTCGACTAAGCTGAGAGGATGGGATAGGTGCTGGGCAAACCTTCTCCATCTTAATTCGTCTCGGGCACTACAGCGTCAAAAACTGGATGCGTCAAGCCAAAGATAGGGCGCGATGGCGCTCATTAGGGGAGGCCTATGTCCAGCAGTGGACTGCTATAGGCTGATGATGATGATGATGACTACAACGTCCCGTTTGTGAAGGTGAAAGTTGCCTCCTGACGCTGTAGAAATCAGCCTTAGTTTTATAAAAAACTTACCAACTTTTATTATTCAGACACCCTTTACCGTGAGTCTGACAACACCCGAATATCTGATTACGTCCAAGCGTGGGTTGTTCGTTTACCACGCTGCCCCTTGTCGCGGCATTCTCAGTGCTCGTAATTTTTATGCAAATCTCCCGTTAAACAAATAAAGAGGTTATCTTTTCACACACTTGATAATAAACTGTATGAAGTCGCAATAAAGTTCACTATTGCGAAACTATTATTGTGGGTGGCCGCGGTGTAACGAACTTCCTCCACTAATTAAGCAAGTCAAAATTCTGATTCAGATTATTTTCTCGGGGATTGGGTATCGGCCGGCTAATCAACCACAAAAAATAATGAGGTTCGAATATTTTTTGTTGTTTTTGGGATTATTATGACTTCGATAAATTACTTTGAGTCGTATCTACCAACATTTTGACTTTTTTCTGATTTAAGACTGATGTTGACGGATAGTCTGGGATTGGTCAAACCAATTTTTAAAATAAGGCGGCTGTTTTTTATTTTTTTTACTGACAATGAGCGAAAACTTGCAAAATAAAACCGGTCAAGTGCGAGTCCGTACCATGGGTTCCGTACATCGTATGTATTGTACATGTACATAAATGTTTTTTTGTATAGTGCCCCCTTTTTATTTTATTTTATTACTTGTTATAACAGCAATATCAATACACACTGAAAATTTCAACTCTCTACCTATTAGGGTTCATGAGTTACAGCCCGCTGACAGACGGAAAACGTAGGCTTAGTGATAGGGCCCCGGGAACCCTAAAAACATAATTTTGTCTCAGAACAACCTTAAAACATTCTTTGGTTAAAAAATTGCACACCTATCATTAGTTTTTCAATAACTGCGATTGTATGTTGATATGAGGGTCACGTTTAAAGAATGCGATGATAATCAAACGTCGGAATCCGCAACGCTTACAACCTAAAGCAATAATTTTCTCGTATCCTGGGGTCATAAATCAACCATCAAATTAGCTTTCACCAAAATTGCGAATACTCAGAAAATGTTCGAGTTGGCTAGTTTATGATAATACAAGAGTATTTGCATAATATATTCATCCCAAATTATCCCCTAAAGTGGAAAGTTTTTATGACTTTTTAAGTGAATTCTTGGTAAATAGAAGGGCGAGCTGTATGTCAACACCATTGGTCTGCCATCTGCTTTTGATTTCTGTCTATTTTTCATTAATGCAGTTAAAGAAGGTTAAAGCGAACAGACTACATTAACTGGATTACGAATTCTAACTACAAAAACACCTGCATAGCTCGGAAACAGTGGCATACACCATTTGTGATCAACCAGCTTAAAGTCCGTCCAAAGTCTTAATAAATGTTCCTAACAACATAACATATATCACGCCCTTATCCCTAGAGGTAAGGTTCTTATACTTAAATATGTGGTAATGATAGATATGAAACTCCCAGTATTAAGTTAATAGTTGTCAAAACAATTACTTGTGACATTTAATTAGGAACATTTCAATCCACTCAGCTTTTTTCCGAATAAATCCTATACGAATGTGATTTATGCTCGATTCCTATATTTTCCTAGAAGGATGATTACCATAGCAACGTCGTTTTTCATGAAAAAAATGTATGCCTCCTTTTGGCTGATAAAAACGTTGCTGTTAAAAACAAAAAAAATATATTAACAACGGCGTTGCTAAGAAAATACTATTAATTTAACATCCACCGTCCGGTACTTGATTATGTGAATCAGGCATTAACCAATGAGGTTTGTAAGAAACTATTACGAAAGTCGTATTAAAAGTACAAAAAGGCCGTCTAGTCATGCAACACCAATAAAACTGATATATATTCTGTGACTTATAGGGACACACAGTAGTTTGGTTTGATGAATAAAATACGAGCCGAGTATACAGTAGGCATGGCTTGTCCATGTTTTGGCACATTCATTATGCATGATACTGCAAAGGAATGGAATGCCTAAGTATTTGTGTTTGTAAGCTACTGTTACTCAGATATTCCAGAATCAAGAAATATTTGGAGCTTAGTCTAAGGTTGTTTTTAACTACATAGGTACTAGAGTTAAGTACCAATTTGGCACCTTAATGCTTTTTCTAAAATTATTTATTAACCAACGTGTCCATACTCCATACTGCTTCTCTGCTGGGAGTAAAGAAAAAATATAGAATGCGTCCAGCTGCTTCTCTCCCCGAGCATGTCGTAAAAGTCGACTAAGGGATTATATCCTCTCCAACATGATGAGATACAATAAGCAAGTATTCCCAAGGAGGGTTGACGTCGGTCATAAAACACCTTAGCCAAAACTCTTACATCGTGATCCAAGGATCATGCTGTGCCGACCCCATATAGATGGTAAAATTCTATGAATTATAAGCTTTTCTATCAAAACAGATCCAAAAAAAGTCACATGCGAATAAAGTTATGTTAAATTTAATATGAAAAAAACCTTTGAATGCTTCTACTGAAAAGTCGTATTTTGTCAGTTACCCCAATTGAACCTGCAACTGACGATAATTATATCCGTTCGAAAAAAATAACATTACATGTTTATGAAACTTTTAAGTAGTACTAATAGTTAAATAAAAGTGTGAAAACATAATGTTGCGAGGTTTATTTACCTAAAACTAAAGTGATTTCATCGTAATAGAAAAATACGCGACGGTTTTGTTCACATAAAATTGTATCGCCAGTTTGGTTGAAGTACAGGCACCGTGACGGGAATATAAAATTCAGAATCTTCTGACTCGCAATCAATCTTCCCATAAATAATTTACAATCGTGCAAATAAAACACGAACCGAAATTCATTAAAACTCCATTTGACGAACAGCCTGTCGATGTTGCAGAAAAATTAAAAATATAGTCACGCACCTCACGATGCACCGCACACAGAATAATAAATAATTATTACGCCACTCATTATGACGTAATTACCATTACGAGTACCCAATGCATTATTTATCGCCTGGAGGCGGGAGGGCAGTAGACTCTTTCATATTCTGTGGTTCAAGGTTCGATTTTAGAATACCGTACTCGAAGAGTGCCAACGGGACCAAATAATAATAATGTTTATTGATCAAATTAGCTTCTTAATCTAGACATTGTTACCCTCCCTATTACTAAGCCTCCGCTGTCCGTCTGTCTGTCCGTACATCTGTCCGTGCATATGTCTGTCCGTCCATTTGTCAACAGGCTGTATCTTCTGTACTAGGTAGAGAGTTGAAATTTTCACAAAGTGTGTACTTCTTAACTGCTATAATAACAAATATTAAAAAAAATTAAAGGGACCCGATACAAGAAACATCTATGTACTGGTATGTACGATGGTACGGAACCCTTCGTGTGTGAATTTGACTCGGACTTGACCGGTTTTTATTATACGTGTAGACGCGTTTATCATTGTCGACTGGTGCTAGTTTAATATCACGTTTTATTTTAGTCTGCTACGAAATTGACAGTAATACGATGACGTCATAATGTGACATATACCTACCCGGTTACAATATTCCACTAGCAGACGGCGACTGGTTCGTACATTGTTTTTTCTGTCAAAAAATGTATGGCACTTTCCGACAGATCACAACGGTTGCTATCGTAATGAACGACCTGATAACCTCAGAACAGCAAATCAACTTCGTTTATATTATAACCACAACCGAAACTATTATCCAACTAACCCCCGAATACTCAAACTCGTCTCAGAGTTCAGCACGTCTCAAGTCACGGTTTTTTGACAGTTTTTGATGAAAATCTGTCAAAAATTCGTCACTTGAAACGTGCTCAACTCTGAGTCGCGTTTGAATATTCTGGGGTAAGTAAATGAAATAACCGATAAAATGATCGCAATTAAAACTGCTCTTTATGGAACGAATATGTCCATTTCCCCTTAAAATTAACGATTTATTTCCCTAGAGGCATAATATACACAATATCTACATACTCACGTAAACATGCTTTCAAACTCTAATGAGGTAGAGAGTGCGGTTCCTTGTTGTACTGAGTGCCTATCACATGACAGTTTCTTTGGACGGTGAACTTCACCGATATTTTTCAATTTAGCAGCATTGTTATGGGGAGGTGGAAATATTTATGGGTTTCTCTTTGTATTGTTGATACACGTAGGTTTTATGGTAAGAATAAACTAAAGAAATATTGCAAGACATTCAACTCAGCGTCATCTAGATACTAAGCATGATGGCTTATAGAATACTCGTAACTGTACTAGTTTTAGAGTTGCGTACCCGAAGGGTACCAATGGGACCCTATTCCTAAGCCTCCGCTGTTCATTCGTCTGTCCGTCTGTCCGTCTGTTAGCGTGTCCGTGTATCTAATAAACCGTAATAGACTTGAAATTTTCACAGAACGTGTATTTCTATTGCCGCTATAACAAAAAAATATAAAAATAAAGGTAGACCCATACAAGAATCATTTTTTAATGTACTATTGCTATAAAAATATTTATAAATATTGCTTATTATATTAAAATTGCTGTTTTAAAGACTCGCACTTGGCCGGACAAACAATATAGATGTTCATCATATAAATATTTAGCTTGGGTAGGATACGAACCTAAAACCTACGGCGCGGAAGTCAGATCTGCTATCAACTGAGTTATGTGCCTGAAGATATACAAAATAATATAGAAAAACCCAATGAAATCAAATAAATAACATTTAAGTTCGTAAACTTGCGATCTAAAATATGAAATACACCAATAAAACCGGTCAAGTGCGTGTCGAATTCACACACGAGGAGTTCCGTACTATCGTACATGAAAAACGTTTCTTGTATGGGGCCCTACTAACTCTCTACCTATTACGGTTCATGAGATGCAGCCCGCTGACAGACAGACGAACGGACAGTGGAGGCTTAGTAATAGGGTCCCGTTGGCACCCTTCGGTTACGGTGCCCTAAAAACGATCGACATTGGAAATGTGAACGCAAATCACCCCATTTACGCAATACATCACCATCAAATTTTACATCCAATTTCGTACCCAATACTTTCCTGAATAGAGTTTTTGCCAGTGTGGTCCAATGGCCCGATATAACGCGACATTGGCCTGTGACTGGGCCGTGACGTATCGAGCTGGCTTAGTGGGCCCTTGACTGATTTATGGCGACTGTAAATCTCCAATTTACACGACAATGTGTCTACGGCCGCAAATGTAATCGATGATAAGGTGTCTGGAATATTGAAGGGCTTACCCCCGAATACTCAAACGCATCTCAGAGTTGAGCACGTCTCAAGTGACGAGTTTCTGACAGATTTTCATCAAAAACTGTCAAAAAACCGTGACTTGAGACGTGTCAACTCGGAGTCGCGTTTGAGTATTCGGGGGTTAGTGATAGTTTTGAAGCCTGTAATTGTAAAATCTGGCTAATACATCTTACTTTTTATAAAATTGAAAAGCTTTAGTTTGCTTGAAATTACTAGCGTAAAGCTCAAAACGCAACGAGAGCGCGTACTAACTTTACCTATGCTGCCATCTAGTGCATACATATTATCACGCCCGTATCCCTAAGTGGGTGGACAGAAGCACAAGTCATCATAAGAAAACTTGCAGCCACCAAAACTTGAACCATGGCGACTGATATATCAGTAGAATTGTGGGATGGCTGACCGCAAGTGGTATTACGAGCTGAGCACTTCCGTGCTTCGGAGAGCACGTTAAATTGTCGGTCCCGGCTTTTAAGTCGTTAAGCCATGACGGAGGCCTTTAGGTGGCCTAAAAACTCCATCACAAGAGTTGGCCACTAATTCATACGAACTTACTTTAGTAGAATTTGCTTAGTAAAGGCACTTAAATAGTTTTGCTAACTTCTATCTAAATAAGTTTCCATGTAGTTACTACTTTTACTAGTCGTGTCACTATTGTTCTTTTGAACCAGTGTGGTGAAAGGGCAAGTACAAGTACAAATACAAGTGCGCCTCAAAGGCTCAGGATTATACAAGTGCGCTTCAAAAGCATGTAGTATTTTTTATCATGTGAGCCTAAAGAAAAATTTGTGCCTGACAAAAATAATGTTAAGATCTGAAAGAAGTCATAAAAATTCATGACAACACTCAATCTGGACTATCACTACATACAAGCGTGTAGACTGTAAGCGCCACATGGACTGGTCGAAGAGGATTAAGGCAAAGGTCTGAACTGAATAAACAATGTGACGACCAAACCTCCCCTGTGTACATCGTGTTAATGTAAAAAGAGACTAGGCATTACTTATTTAAGGGATGTTTTATGCAGTGGTACGCGACATTTGCTCCTATTTGGCAGTGGTTTTGTGACTTTACCAATGAGTGAATTTAATTTGACGAGCTCAGTAGCGAGGCGGGTGTGTGCCTGGCTGAGACCAGGGGTTCGATTCTCGTGGCGAAAGATTTATTTGGATTTTAGTCTAGCAGTGTCGCCTGACGCTGCTGTACTGGAGCGTGAGTGAAAGATCAAAAATAATTATTTTAATTGCCTATTACTAGTTTTTATTGAAACATTAACATAGAATAAGACTAACGTATATAACACTAAATGGACTTATGTGTCTGAATTAATAAATGAATTGAATTGAATTGAAAGAAATGTTTGCAAGTACTGCACACTTTTTCCTAGTTTCGATGTCATATTATAACACTTGTAATTTTTGATACCCACAATAAATTAAATGACGAATCGCATTTAACCATGCAAATTTAAGTTCTACTTCAAATCGATTTTTCCTACTACGTTTATTGCATTGCATCTGATTATGAAATACAAAGCCTGAATATATCCTGTGATTACTCCATACTAGCCTTTGAAACACCGCGTCTACAACACAAGAGCCACCTTCCCTCTCGCAGATGATTGGCTTACAACGGATAAAGGGGTGATTGAAAGCATTATCGCGGGTCTACTCAAATTGGACGTGTTTACCTGAAGCGTTGGGTGAAGTACTCTTGATGTCGTGGAAGTTGGTTTTGTGGAAGCGTTAGAAATAATAAATTTAGTCAAACCAAGCAATAGCACCGGTTAGTGTCAAATATTTTTAGGAGAACGATACGTTTTATGGGTCGACAATCATGTATTATAAATAAGTACTACTACGACAAGTCGTGTCACTAGTTCCTTTGAACCAGTATGGTGAATGAATTTAAAGTGCGAGACTTCTTATGTGCAATTGACACACTATAAAATATAATTTTGTAAATTTATTTAGCAAAGCTGCCTATTCACTGAGATCTTATTCGGTTATATATTTGCATCTGAGAGACGGGAGCTGTCATCGAGCACAGTTTATGCAGGGCTGACCCGTGTTTATAATAACTATGCAAATTATACCGATACATCCCCAATCGTCCCCACTCGGGGTAAATTGAATTTGTAACTCTGATTAAAGCCCCCTTTGGTATGCCAATTTCGCCAAGAACGCTGGATGGTTTTTAATGAATTTTTTTTGGTTGTGAAATTGGGTGGAATTCTTTTCAGTTTAGACATTTTTTGTCAAAAAAAAAGAAAATTTATCTTACGATACGGTTCTCTTATAGCGTAATCAATGTACGGCTAAGAGAGGTACTAGAGTATAGTATTTATCTACCAATTTTCGAAAGGAGCTTCGTATTATGTCAAGAAAAATATTAAAACTTGGCTTTACACGTAATCTCTAAAGTTATCAAATAAACATAATTTAGTATTCAATTTATTAGTTTCACGTTGTTTAAATCCACGAGCTTACGGTCCCCCTGCAAATGCTGTGGATATGATCGGCCACGTGACGCAGTCTAACCATATTTCATACACACAGAAATTTATTATAGTAAACACCAAAAGAAGACAATCATAATCATAAATCATTTATTGTGTAATATAGGTTTGTACAAATGTTTTGCCATACAGTTTTAGAGCAGCCATATTCAGCGTAGTACGCATGCAATATACGATCGCTATAATTTTAAAATTACGTCTTATAAATGGTGTCGAACGTTTCCTTAGAAATTGATCCAAGAGATCCAATGCTAGAAGTTTCATAATTTTGAATAAATAATTGCTACCTATATAGCATTTACAAGAAACAAGATACTTTTTGATTGCTTTTAACATAATACATAAAATCACGCTTGTTTCTTGAAGAGGTAGGCAGAAACTTCGCATCTTAATTTGCTACGGTCCTGACCTTTTGCTTCGTTTAACTTCATAACTCTGAAAGAATGCAAGGAAGTTATACAATTATTTTGATGGTTCTAACATTTTTCTGATTGTCAAAATAAACTGCAGTGTGTCAGCCCAGAGTCACGCACATTCCTGCCCGATTATACTAATGCTCTTTTGATTAAAATTCACTGCCTTTTCAATATTGAATTTTACGCTTTGTTTGGTTGGAAATCGTTTGACATCGCATAGAAATTGATTTTGTTCTATGCAAATATTTTTATGTTGATTTCATGTTACGGTTCATGAGGTAATTGTCTAATGCCACCTTTCACTGTGTTCTGTTTGAGTGAGCTCACTACTGTCTCGCTCTTTCACTGAATGAGAACTTGCTTAGAATACATAAGGAGGGCGAAAACACGGCCTAATAGTACAATTTTCACGAGACCACTTAAAAACAAAGCAGGGTTCATCATTGTACGGGTTAAAATCGTTATTATTTCATTCATCCTATGACTTTTATTGAAACTTTGATTGTTTGTATTCTCTATCAAATGACAGGGCGTGTGACATTCACTTGACAGCCGACCGGAACGGAATAATGAGTATACAACCCCACCGCGCCTTGAGAATACACCCACCACTTTAAACTGACCCATTGCCCCTCCCCAAACAAGTAATTAACACAGGGAAGGCGTGGATGTCAATACAATGACACGTGTCAAGCTAATTTGGACGATGGCTGGGAAAATTACAGTCCCAAGCGCATTGGACCGGATGAATGTTTGTTTTATGGAACTATTCATTTTGTGATTGCGTTTAATTTGTATGATTTGTTGGTTTAAAAGCTCAGTTATTTGCCATTTTATTTTACTCATGTTAAACTGATAAATCAGCTTAACCTTTAAGTACCGACGTGTGGTCTGACAGACACTTCGACCGTTCGCGATTCCGAGTTACCTAGTTTAGCGTAGTTGTATTACCCCGTGCTTCTATCTACCCCTCGAGCAGTCGCCCGGGAGCATTCATGGACTGTGGCAGTATTGGCACGCGCGTAATCGGTAAGTTATGGCTTTTATAAAATCGCGAGTGGACTGTGAGACCACTCGTCGGTACTTACGTAACTTTTTTTGATTCTCCTATTTTTCATTTTATATTTGTTTTATCAATTATTTACAGTCTAATGTCACTATGAACCAACCAGGGTCTTTAGGCACAAAATGGGCAAGGCCAAATGATAATGATAGTGGTCCTATCACAAGACGATACTCAACATGACCCCATAATAGTCAGCACGAAGAAATTGTGGCGAGAATGTTAGAAGATGGCTGGAATCCGATTCTGAGGTTATTAACCCAAATTTCAGTGTAGTGGGCAGTGACCATAACGCAGAATCCACATACAAATGTGACACTTGTACGAAACATGGGTGCCTTCAACGCAGCAAGCCTGTTTGCAAAGGCTGTATGTATTGCCTTAGATACCTATTTGGATGGCTTGTGATTTTGTTGATAACGGCTGTTAATGCCTGTTTTTGTGATTACTATTGATTAAAACGGTTTTTATCTATAAGAAAAACAATATTTTGTAGAAGGTATCCTGAGTTTAATTATAATTTATGTAATTTAAGTAAAATGCTATATTTTTGAATGAAAAATCTTTCGTCTGTGATTGTTATGCTCATAATTAATAATAAATGTTTAAACATTTCTAATTTGAATTAATTTAATAAACAAAAGATGTATAGACATCACGTAGGAACCAAATTTATGGAGATATGCATGAAAATCACTGTTATATTTAATATTAAGCTAGGGTGGACTGTCAGACCTCACGTCGGTACTTATGTAACTCAAATAGCACGTCGGTACTTAAAGGTTAAATTGCAAATTATTTGTTGCAATTATTTTGATTTACATTTAAATTTTAATGAATGGCTTTATCCACTATACTGTTTCATAATCAAACCGCTACGGTCCCGGCACAAAAATCAAAGCAAAGTTCTGTCAAAAGTTAGCTCATCATTTTTTGATAAAAACAGATTAGATGTCAGATACGAGAGAGAGAGAGATGGGTTATTTTTCACGTGATAGGTAATTTTCATTGCACCACTTCAAAGCATAGCAGGATTCGCATATGTGGTAGGTACATTTTATACGTGACTAGATAAGTGAAGCATATAAAAATATTGCTTTTGTACAAACACCTTAGTGACCTTGAAAGAAAATAAGGTCTGAAATATGAATAACAAAATGCAAAGACATGAAAGTACCTACACGAAAAGGAGAGAGCAGAATTTAATATTAAATTAAGGTGTTACGTGGAAATCGAGAACGGGCCGAAGGTGGGAATAAATCCTTGTGATATACCGACTGCCGATCCTACGGCGTTGACAATTTCGGGGCAACATTTTTATGTTTTCTTTTAGGCAACTTTACAAATGGCTTATGTTATAATCTGACAATTCTTTTGTGCGTATAATTTTACATACAGAAAATAAAAACGGCTTTTTGGTTACAGTGAGACTTTAATATAACATTATTTATTATGCGCATTAATAAAAAAGGTTTTAATCATTAATGTCAATGGTAAAAAGCCTCTTAGCCACATGGTTCGACATCATTGTCCAAATTATCGAACTACGTACGTAAAATTCTCAGCTGGACTGGGGAGTAAAGAAAAAACATGAAATGACCAGCTGCTTCTCTCCCAAGCACGTATTTAAAGTCGACTAAGGGATAATGTCGTCAATTCCAACATGGAGGACTATCTAGTTAAAAGGACGATGGGCTGATCGATCATCTGTCACCATGGTTCACCGTATCCATCTTGGGACTTTGAATCAGGAGTGGCTGTTTTCTTATGATTAATTGTGGCTCTGCACACCCCATTAGGAATACGGACGTGATAATATGTACCTATGTATGTACTTACGTTAACATTGAGCGGTTGCGTAAAACTATACATTGCCTTTTGCCTTACTAAATCTATTATCTAAATACAACTTGACCAGATGGAACAAATCAACAGCTAAATAAATCTAAAAGCCACAATACAATATTCAAGCTGTCAAGTAGAATCCGCATCAAAATTCCAATTCGGTCGTAGTGCGCAATACAATTGCACGAATGCAATAGTTCCGCTGGTGTCATGAATAAAGCATACATAGATACTAGGTACAGTTCAATTTTCCACTGGGTTTCACCGCAAATCTAACGTGATTCGACTGAAGGTGATACTGACTAGAGCTTTTTTCGAGCTCCTAAATATCTTAAACTTACTCTACGATCCGAAAATTAAAAGTTTCCATTAATGTTGGTCTTTAGTGTGACTTTTAGACTAAATAACCGTTATAAGTAAGTCAAATGCAAGAAATTCTTTCTCTGCTGGACTGGGAGTAAAGAAAAATCATAAAATGAGTCCAGTTACTTCTCTCTCCGAGCATGTCGTAGAAGTCGACCAAGGAGTGCTTAGTATCCTCTCCAACTTGATGAACCTATATGGGCGATGAGCTGATAACCTGTCACCATGGTTCACCATATCCATCTTGGGAGTCTTGGATCAGAAGTGGCTGCAAGTTTTCTTATGAATACTTGTGGCTCTGCCGTTAGGGATACTGGCGTGAGAAAATGTATGTATGAATGTAAATGTAAGAAAACGTGGATCAAGTGGAACTAAAGGACTAAAAGAAGGGACGAACTAAAGGAGCCTATGAGAGCCTATCCCCCGAATACTCAAACGCTACTCAGAGTTGAGCACGTCTCAACTCACGGTTTTTTGACAGTTTCTGATGAAAATCTGTCAAAAAATCGTCATTTGAGACGTGCTCAACTTTGAGATGCGTTTGAGTATTCGGGGGTATAAGTCTCACTTTAAATTATTTCATCGCACTGTTTCAAAAGAACTGTACTTGTGACACGACTAGAAGTAGTAGTAAGGTAAATAGATAACAGTAAACAAACAACTACTGTTGAAATAAAAGTTCTCGAATGTCGGCTCCGGACCGGAAAATGAAAACGACCTTTCTCCCAAAGGACCAATGACGCGGCTGGTCGGTGAATGTGGATAACATAAAATCGTTTAAACTTGAAATATGTATTATAGACAGGCTTATGTCCAGCAGTGGACTTCATAGACTGATGATAATGATGAAGATTATGAAGGTCAACAATTACCTTCCAAAAAAATCGCAACAGACTTCAATATAACTCTAAGATAGTCTATAATCTAGTTGGCGCACCCTAACATGTAGTTCGCGTTTCACTCATGATCACTAAAAAGGTTAGACATCCTATTGAATGTGAAAGCGTTCATGATTCTTTGACGATAAGAAGAAGGCATCCAGAAGAATTTCATGCACCTTCATCATCTTCCTGACCTTATCCCTCTCTATGTGAGGTCGGCACAGCATGATCTTTGGATCATGGTGTAAGAGTTTTGGCTAAGGTGTTTTATGACCGGCCGCCTGCCTGACGTCAACCCTCCTTGGGAATTTCATGCACCTTATTTTTATTAATTTTACTTAATACTTCTCTGCTGGACTGGGAGTCAAAAAAAAAATGCGTCCAGCTGCTTCTTTAAATCAGTTAGTATTAAAACTATATTAATATTAAAATAATAAATTAAAATGAGCTCACTTTTCCATCTAAGTTCACCTACAGATAGAAAACAGACTACCGACTTGGTCACATTCATGATTTTTATTCTCAACTATCTCTGGAACGTTGTTGTGTGTACTTTCAAATATAACGTTTGGCGTATACCCTACCTACATTTTGCAAGTAATTGGAAATAGGGTAAACTATAAGGAAATAATAACTATAAGAGTATCATGATATTATTATACTTTCTAAAACAACTTTAAATCATCCATCATCGCTTGCTTTTAATTAAGATTGCAGTACTACGAATGTTTCAACAATCATATTGTAACTGTGCATGTAACAGCTCTTTTCCCTAGACGCAAGGTTCATAATAAGTAGCTTTGATGTACCAGATGGCACTATGATTCCCTATGCTCATTCCAAGTCTATCACAAATTCGAACCTTATTATTGGGTAATTAGAACTCAATATTGCGAGACAAATTGTATGAGATAGATCGATGATTGAGTTTTGATCCCCATGCTGCATTGAAATTGCGTTGGGTTAATCTTGAGACTAATGGTGTAATGTAAATTGCTAAATAATAAAAGCAATTTTTCTGACATCGCTTGATACCCTTTCAGGTTCTAATGCGCTTTAATTTATTTATAAGGTGAAATGGTCCACTGGTTACGCATGACCTCTCCTCTAGATGTGACCTACAGCCTCTTCTGAAGAGGCTAGTGATCTGGAGAAGAAAAAAAATACTCTAATGAAAATAATGGATAAAACTTCCTGATGCCCTCCTATTTTAGTGCCTAGTATGATCTTTCTACGCATGTGCGAAGTCACGTCATTTTGATTACACACATCATAATGGAACTGGCCACATACACACAGTCACACACTTTCTAACAAAAGTCCACAATTAAATCATCCCCAGAAAATGATCCGGGCAATTTTTATTAAACAACTAGCTGCCGCTTGCGGCTTCACTCGCGTAATACCCGGATAAAAAATAACCTATAATGTTAATCCGGCACATTTACTAGTATATTCCAAGTTTCATTAAAATCCATTCAGCCGTTTAGGCGTGATTGAGGCACAAACATACAAACATCCTCACAAACTTTCACATTTATAATATAGTAGGAAGTAGGATGTGAGCCATGTCATCATCATGTCCAAATGTCCAAATGACTTATATATAATGCAAGTAATCAACACTTTAAAGGTGACAGATATCAACTGGAACATCCGAATGAAACAAAGAAGCAACCTAAAAAATAGACAGCCATTACCTACGACATAAGGTTGGTCTATTTTGAGGATCGGAACCACTCCAGTCGAAATTGGTATCCATCCCTTTTTGTGCACCGCGATCAATCTTTATCTAAATGTCTTCATTCTCCATTTTTGTAGGTCGAGGTCATTGGCCCTTCAGGCCTTTCAACTACGTTTATTTCACTGTGTCTATTGAATGTGGGTAGACTATTACGGAGTCTCTTGTTTTAGAGTGTAACTGAATGTTTTCTTCTTTCTTCAAAGTCTTTGTCTCTTTTACGACTACGTGAAGCAGGGAGGATTATGTGCTAGGCATTCTTTGTTTTATGTAATCATGTCCATCTGTTCTTTCGTAGCTCGTAGAACAACAAACGAGGTGTCAAATGATACGTCCTGACCTGTCTTGACCCGTGGTCTTGACGGGCAGAGTGACATAGGCTATATTATAACGTCACGGTCAATAAAAGCGAGTTTACCGTCCATGGTAAGTGATTACTGCCGCCCAAGGACACCTGCAACATCAGAGCGGAAAGTGCGTTGCCGGCCTTTGAGATAGGAGTAGGCTCGTTTTTAAAGGTCCCTAAGTTGTAGTCGTCCCCAGTTCAGTGGCTCAAGGTCAAATCCTACTTGCCCGAACCACTGGAGTAGCAAATAAAATAAAACTGTTTTTGTTTTTATTATGTCATGTTACAAGGCGAGTGATGAATATGAATGTGGATGGATATACTGCTAGAGGAAGGCCAAGGAAAAGATGGATGGATTGTGTGAAAGAGGATATGCGTGTGAAAGGAGTGAGTGCGGAGATGACGAGTGATAGGAGAAAATGGAAGAGGGAAACATGGTGTGCCGACCCCAACTAGTGGGATAAGGGCAGGAAAATGAAGAATGATGATTACAAAATATCCATGCTAACCATAGTAAAATTGTTCATGGGGATCTGTGCGCTGGTTTGTCTACTTGACAGATCAGGTATTGGTTTGTTATAGCTTCATTGCGTAAGCTAGAGTTTCATTATATTATATAGAGTTTCATAAATGTACGTTACTCATTTATATAAGATGTTTTTCTTATGAATCCAAAGCTACCTACACACGAAAGCCAACTAGATGAGCTCACATCACAATATTAATCGTCCTTTGTGGAAACAGACGTATTCAGCCCATTAGCGCACACGACTCGCGAACTATTCGAATTAATTAAATTTAATTGTGTAGAAACGCGCCGTTTAGACCGTCTGTCTCGTAAACTCGAAAATAAATTTATAGGGCACAGTTTATTCCCATTGTAAATAATGTTGAGTTTTATAGGATTAAGCTTCTTGGCAAATACTAAGGATTATAATTATTTTGAGCTTTAAGATAAGGCTGACCGTATGCTGAGGCGCAGGCCGTGTAGAACCACTCAAAAAAGAATGTCGTAAGATTTTCATGGTTCCGTACCCAAAAGGCGCAACGGGACCCTATTACTAAGCCTGCGCTGTCCGTCCGTTCATCTGTCAGCGGACTGTATTTCATGAAAATGATCCAGTTACACACAAGATATAAATCATATCTACATAAAATTTATATAAAATCTCTTACGTTACTGACTGACTCACTTACTAACAACCAACCCCAGAAGTATGAAACTCTGAGAGCGTATTCATCTTTTAGTATAGGGGTGCATAAAGAAAGGAATTAAGAAAGGAATTCCCGAAATTCAGATCATAGAGGACGCGGCGGGGAGATGAAGTTTGTATAAACTAGCTTTTAATGTAAAATTTAACTGTGGAAACTTTATTGGTTTATGTGTTGTTTAAGTGTGTTTTTTTATTGTAAATAGTACTGTTTGTTTCCCAAATAAAATAAAATAAAATAAAAAACTCAACTCGGACAAATTCGCCTGGCATTGCTACTAGTTCAAGATAATCTTAATTAGAAGAACAGATAACAGCGCGGAGCTACCACAAAAGCTCGTCGAATTAGCACGGACTGAGCAGATGCTTTCAGCAGATAGTTATCGGCGCCGTGAAATCGAACATATAAACTGATTTTATGTTAGACTCGCAATTAAACTCGCCAGTGTTGAGTGCCTTGTCCACTTGCAGTTTTACTAATTTGTATATCTTGTTTTAGAATTTGTGTTTTTCTTTTTATTTATAAAACTTCAACTTTCTACTTATTACTTTTCATGGCCCTCTGACAGATGGATGGACGGGCGGTCGGACGGACGGACGGACAGAGGAGACTTAGTAAAAGGGTCTCATTGGAACCCTTTGGGTACGGAACCCTAAAAATAGTAATCATAGTTTCAAATATTTCTATCGAACCAGTGTGGTGAATGGTTAAAAATGTGCCTCAAAGTGGAACCTTTAATGCACTTGAAAGATGTTTTCGGAAAAAGTTTCAAGTAAAGTAACATTATGTATTGATAAAAGTTTAAGAAATCACGAAAGGAAAAAATGCCAATAGAGAACATAGTTCGTAAAATTACCTACCTACCGAATGAGAATATCATAGGGTTTGAAAATTACGTAAGTGCAACCACGGAAGTTCAGCGCTTTGGCATATTTCGTCTCGCCATTGCAAATGCTGAGTGGTATCCTTTTTTAACTTATTTAATTGTAAAAATGTTGTTTTGATAACGAAATAAATGTTTTTCCATAGTATTCCTTTCTATTATTTTGATTATTTACTTTTTAGACAAGACTATGATCAACAAAAATAATAGTACCTAATAGAAATCGAATGTAAAGTTTCCTTTACTTCATCCCATGTGTAGTGGGAGCGAAGTTTGCTTCATATTTCGATGCACTAATGAACGTCGAGAAACTATGCATCCATTTTTCAATTAGCCACAAAGTTTTGATTCATCGAAGTGCGAGCACGTATATTTTGTAATTTAGGTAAAGTAGTGTTTGGAACACATGTTCTTTTTGCGTCACAACACCATGATTAAATCCAGCATGTCTGTCGGTAACGACAGGCCTCATATTACTGTTGGTAGTAGATCTTTCTGCGCCGTAGGTCATAGGTTTGGTTCCCACTCAGGCAGGCATTTGTTGTTAAACGTATATTAGATGCTATATCTGTGTCTGTGTGTTATATGTATTCAACAAAAAGAATTCTAGGTAGGTACTTTATCAACCGACTAATATCACTCAGACCTTTGCCATCTAAATTAAATGATTTATACAGCGCCAGGTGGATTAACGGGACGCTGTAGTGCCCGGAACGAATTTCAGATGGAGTAGGCTTGCCCAGCACCATCCTTTCAGCTTAGTCGGCCTTATCCACAGGAAAGACATGGTCAATACGTGCGGAGCTGATTAAGCCCCGGGTTTTCTCACGACTATATAGTCCCATAATATACATGCTTATTAGTTTAGGGCTAGATGGCACCGTGTGAAATGTCCACCAACAATTATTTAAATAATGTACTTGCATTGAAAGTGTTGCATGAGGAGATTTCTGTTCCTTGAAGACCTCTGTGACGTGGCGGGGATTGCTCGGCGGAGACGCAAGAGGCGCGGGTTTGATTCTCGCTGCGGAAGAAATGTTTGCATGCTCTGCAAATATTTCTTTCGGTCTTGGTGTTGTAATATTATAAATATGTATTTATAAAAAAAATCTGATTCTCATAGTACAAGCTTTGCTTAGTTTGGGGTTAGTTTTTGCTGTGTGATATGTCCTCAATATTTATTTATATTTAATAACAATTTATTTATGTGACACATTCTCAAACATTTTAGTTCTACAACAGGATTATTTTCTGTCGAAGTTATTTTTTTCCCTTTGAGAGGATTGAGTGATTTGTGCAGTAAACTTTGTGTTTGTGAGCAAAGTCACAGAGATGGCCAGTTTGAATATTTTTAAAGCCCTTCTTGTAATCTGTTCAAAAGGGGACACTAAGCCGAATGTTGTGGTAAGGATTTGTGTACTTTTGTCGGCGTCATAAAGTTTTGGTAAGCTTTTACTTGAAAGTTTCATAATCCATTTATATTAAGTACTGTAAAGTTATATAAATATGAAGGATACATCCAGTCATCCTAAAGCGTTTAAAAACTGCTAAGGGTAGGTAGGTTCGTATAATCTAGTGGCCAACTCTTGTGACGGCGTTTTTAGGCCGCCTAAAGGCCTCCCTCATGGCTTAACAATTTATAAGCCGGGACCAACAATTTAACGTGCCATCCGAAGCACGAAAGCGCTCAGCTCGTAATGCCACTTGCGGTCACCCATCCAAATGTGACCGCGCGTACCTAACGTTGCTTTACTTCAACGATCAATCAAGAATGTCTAAGCAAGCTACACCACGAGCGGTTCTAATGCGCTTTAAGCTAAAAACTGCTATACTCATTTGTGCAGATATCAATAACTTGTCCCATTAAACTATCGCGATTTGTTAACATATTTTGAACTTTTTTGGACTTAATCGCGTAGGTACTTTTTTATTTTACCGACATTTCGAACGCGTTCCAGCGATCGTGGTCACGGAATGTCATCCCGTGGTATCGTTATAAACTTTAAATACTATACAACACCTACCAGTGATTCTTGTTGCTATAAAAATGTGTTTTATTTATAATCATCATCATCATCATCCTCATCTGTATTTAGTAGCCCACTGCTGGACATAGGTTTCCCTTAATGAGCACCATCTTCGGCGTGGTACATCCATTGATCTATCCCACTAGGTAGCCAAAATTCTAAAGCTAAATATTACGCTCAGTCAGATCGTAACATAACTTAGGTATCAAATTGTTGCAATAAAATCCAAACCTCAAAAACAGTGAAAGCTATCCCAAGATGACATTGCAAGAAGATGGCCCAAGAACAAAAACCTAACGCCAAGAAATCTCGAAAGGCCCGTCAATAACAATGGCTGTACTTTGTCTTGCTACGTGAGCAATCTGAAATCGGCTCTTGTTCTGTAACACGCCAATTCTGCTGGCCAAACGAGGATGGTGAGCATGCTGTACACGTAACGCACGTCCTCTTCCCAGACGACTGGCTGCGGTTCCAATTTTAGTGGTGAGAGTAATTGATGTTATAATGAGTTTAGAGATTTGGAAGTGAGTTGGAAACTTGAGTTGGGTATAAACATTAGCTATTAAAATTTAAACAAGAATAAAACATAATATTTTTATGTTTCTGTCCTAGTTCTACATGATCATGGACTTGTTTGATGTCTGGTAGAATAAAATATCCTGTGTCCTGTCCTGTGTGAAATGTCCACAAATATATAGGTATATATTTGTGGACATTTCACACAGCGCCATCTAGCCCCAAACTAAGCAAAGCTTGTACTATGGGAACCGGATGGCTGATAGAATACTTATGTGCTTTTTTTTTGTAAATATATACATACTTATAATACATAATACTACAACACCCAGACCCGGAGGAAATATTTACAGAACATACAAACATTTCTCCCGTAGCGGGGATCGAACCCGCGCCTCTTGCGTCTTAGCCGAGCACTCGCCCGCCACGCCACAGAGGTCGTCAGAATGCTATTAGACTTCGTCTCAGGACTCACAGCTTTATTTTCACTCACCTGTGCTCAGTTCCAATATTCCACCAACGGACAATCGTTCTTTACAAGCAAAGGTGTTTTTATGAAATAAATGTACAGTGCTTTTTGACAGATAACAACAATGTTAACAACTTGCATTTCAGCCGAATAAAAACTTAATCGAACCGCATGCAATCTCACGTCGATAAATAAATAAAATCAGTACTCCTCGTGGTAGGAAGCATGCCGTGTGGACTTATCGCTTCGCCCCAAGGCTGTCACTAGCCGTCACAGTCACACCCCTTGCGGGCACGGGGAACCACGGGGAAACAATTTTATCACCGTCCTCGTCTGGTATAGAATATATTTGAACTAAGTATAGAATCTATCGTAGTAAGTTTATTTTTTCTGTTAAAAAGACATAACATTAATAACAGAAATAAACTTATACATACATACATAATATCACGCCCATATTCCAATGGGGTAGGCAGAGCCACAAGCAAACACAAGAAAACTTGCAGCCACTTCCGATCTAAAATCCCTAGATGGAAATGGTGAACAATGGTGACAGGTGATCAGCCCATCGCCCACATAGGTCCATCATCAGGCCCATCATTTTGGAGAGGATACTATCCCTTAGTCGTCTTTTACGACATGCTCTAATAAACTTATAATGCAAATATAATTTACAAAATACAAAAGAAACAGTCGGGCTTTATAAAGGTCGTTGCAAACGGTCTATATATAGAAGCGCTCGTGGCATAGCTTGCTTAGGCGTTCTTGATTGATTGTTAAAGTTAAGCAACTATATGCGCGGTCACAAATTGGGATAGGTGACCGCAAGTGGCATTATGAGCTGAGCGCTTCCGTGCTTTGGAGGGCACGCTAAACAGTCGGTCGGATAAGAACCAGCTCTTGGATCGCGCATCGCTTCGATCAGACGCCATGACAGAATTTAAAAAACGCGGTGGACCCCTGTGCCCCACGGATTTAGTCTCGACCCCAAAAAAGTGAATGACGCTTTTTGACAGATAACAAAATATGTTGCCATGGTATCTTATTAACGATTCGTCGTCCGTTCGTAGATTAAACCGGGCAATAGTCATACATGTTCATCCATGAGTCTCATATAACAGCATCGATAAAATAAAAACTCCATCAAACTCTATTTAAACACCTTGCGGGCTCGGAGAATCTTCGGGAAACGGTTTAATTACGTCGCGTAGTCTTCTGTAATAAACAAGCTATAAGTACCTACTACTCACTGGTAGTTGTCACTTACTCTTTCGAACCAGTGTGGTAAAAGAATTTAAATTAATGTAACTGACACATATTTTAGAATCTTTAGATTCTACTCTTCACGATGTTTTCCATTTGAGAGTACTAGTATAGAGTAGGTACATACATTATTCGAACAGAAAAACCAATTGGTGCACGACGGGTTTAAACCCACGTCCTCAAGATCGGAAGACAAGGCCACTACCACTAGACCACCAGTGCTCTTGGCAATCTTAACAATCTATAGCATCTAATTGAGGAGGCTCCTTAGAAAGTAGGGGGGTGCGGGAGGGGTGTTTTTGTTACATCAATTGACGCGAGACTTCGGTCAAGCGTCGGAATCGCTGTCAACCTCTGTCAACAACACGACGTCTTAGTTGAACAAAAAGCACACGAGATTTCAACCAAAGATATGTCCACCGATTAGGGCTCAAACTAAACAAGTTATTTAGAAGTGTACGAATATTATAACGTAAGAAAATCTGGTATTGCTGATGACTGCACAAAATTATATTAATATAAATAAAATCGTTGCCAAGGTTACTGGTTTGTCAAAACAAAGCGTACGAAGCATTGTCTCTACTGGAAATAAGTAACTCATTATGTTAGTTTATATTGTCAATAGTCAAATTGTACCAGTTTAGTTTTAGGTGCCTACTTGAAAATATCGTAAGATATATCTTTAAATTTTCATCACCTTGTAGAGCGTGACGTATTAGGTACACATGACACATGACTGCCCCCCGCACCCCTCTACTACCTAAGGAGCTTCCTCAGTTAAGCTCTAGACTTGTAGGTTACGTAGCAGGATCATAAGCTTGGTATTTCATTGCGTACCTAATAAAATCTGAAACGGAAAATATATATGACCAAGATTCTTAGTTTATAACTTAGCTGAAGCGCCAATGAAAATGTATAATCCGAAGAACTACATTTGCTCAGGAATATGAATATTCCGTATCAAGTTCTAGTAGTGTTGCTTATCGATAGTCGACTATCGATAGATTATCGATAGTTTAGACAAAACCAATAGAATCGATAGTTTATCATCTATCGCCACGTGTTACTATTATCGATAGTATCAATATGAGCAATACTATTGATAATGGCAATACTATCGATAGTTTTGCAACACTAAATTCTGGGACCTTAAACTCATACAGGTTTTATGCGCAGGCTTAAGGAAAAATATCATTCATCAGAGCAAAATATTTTTGATATTTTAAGTCCATTTTAATTGTCGTAATGCTTCAAAGGGTTCAAAGTTCACGATAAAATGGTATTTATACTTTAACTTGTTTTCTGTATAAAGTTCATAACAAAGCAGTAACTTCCTGTTTCCGGCGAAACTTCTTTGCTTATTTTCTTTGTAATTTTAAATTTTGCAACTTCATGTGCTGCGGTACCTATTTAACTTGCTCCGTTTGTTTACTCAGTATGCATTTTATGTAGTGAACTTATTTCTTTTAGTTATTAATGACCAATTCCAATACTAACCGACCACAATGTCATTTATGTATAAGCGCCATACAATTTTTGACAAAAATAAAAAAAACTGCTGCAGTAATGAACGATCCATCCGTTATGGAATCGAATCGACCATACATTTATTGGTAAAGTAAATTTATAACCATCTAACTATCTATCAAGTCGTGTCACTAGTTCTTCGACCCAGTGTGGTGAAAGTATTTAAAGTGCTTCAAATGTTCCTTTCGTACATTTGACACCGCCATGTTTTCGAACTTAGGTTCTGCCGGTTTCCTCACGCTGTCTTTCTTTCACCGTTTGAAAATACTGGTACATTGATACACGACTGGATCACATCGACAATCTTCGAATCGAAAGGTGGAGGGCCGCTCTTAGTAAATAACATAAAAGTTCAAAATCAAATAAAGAGGATTGCGCCTCTACATCAAAAGTTTTGAACCGGAATAACAAAAACAAAAAAAAGTGATCAACCTCAATCGGGCCAGGAAGCGGTGTTATTTAAAAACGGATTTAAATTTTGGAGAGAACGGATTTTAAACGGGATCAGAGTATTCAGAGTAAATCCTCTCCATAAATAACTGTTAGTGAAGTCATCAAAAGGGTGGGAGCTTCGAGGGCGAGCGATGTCATGTGAACCTACCATCAATCTTAGAGCTGAGCGGGTCGCGAGCCGCACGCATAGAGAGCGTAGAGTGACATGTGGTAATAAGCGTAAGCGGATTGAAGATGGGAGCATCTTCAATCCGCTTACGCTTACCACCACATATAATACTAACTTGCTATAAAACTTGCTCTCAATAAAAGCAATCAAATAATTGAATAACAAAAAACGCTTGATTCCTTTATTATTGAAATATGCCACGATTTTTACGGCATTCCATTGATACCACTTTAAAAATCTACTCAATATTTTGGTGCATATAAACCTGACCTATGTTTAGGCAAATAAATAATCTAGTCAATGACTCGAGCCTGCTTTCAATTTACTGTGGGTATAAAAAACACGATTGATTAAGTGTATGCAAATCTTATAAATAATCGTTCTGTTACCGCCTTTGCTCATGCACCACAGCCGCACCCTTTAAGGGCTCGAAACGGCTTTGTCTCGCGTCTAGACTCGTAATCCATTATTACAGACGCCCGTCCCAGGAAACCGGGGAAGGCGCGATTCTTTCTATACAACTTGCCATACTTTGCATATTTACTAGAGTTGCGACTAATGTTTAGTTTTACAGCATTCGGCATTGTTTAAACAGTATCCCGAATAGGTCTTTGCATTCAGTGTATTAGAATGTTTTACCAAGGTGTAGTGCTATGCAAATGTAAAGCTCGCAGTGACTTGAATACAGTGTTTCTAAAACTTGGACTCCTTTATGTGATACGATGAACTTTTTATTAAGGATAATGAAAGTGAAACGCCAAATCTTCTGCATATTGACAAGAGTTAGCGTAGTGCTGAATAGTTTGGACAAAGATTCGGTTTTAGCGTAAAACGCTTTTTTTACAACTCTATCATTTACACTTCTGATAAATGCATGTCCTTTTTCTTCACTATCGTCCTTGGGAGTTGAATGGAGCTGTTGCATTTTTCTTTTTAAAGATTTTTTTTTGGGAATGTACAGGGGAATTGGAACGGGGCAGTCGTCCATTCACGGGGATTTATAGGATTACTCTTTGGACCAACATTTGTAGCGTTTCAGTTTTGCTTTTTTTAAATCGTTGAATTTGTTTCTGTTATTCAGCCTTCTGGAAACAGATTCACTGTTAATCTATTGTACCTAGATATTCTTAGGTTTCGAGAATAATGTTTGTGGGTAAATTGAAACTCACCTGATTTTGATCGTAGTTTAACAGCAAAATGCTTTAACTGTGACTTTTTTGACCATTGTTTTTGAATTAGACCTTAGCCTATTAGGCTTACCTAATGTGCTAATCAAAAAAATATAATATTTTCAAGTTTTTTACTTTTGTTAGCATAAACGCACAAAAGCTACCTACTTCCCAAAATCAATTTTATCACATCAATCTCATGCTATCCCTACACGACTATTGTTTCTTGAGCGCTCAAATTGAGAACAACAAAAGAATAATTTTAAACCGAAGGGAGCTGTGCGTATGGGGTCCAATTTCAATGGATCTTTTTATAGCGTAATATCGTCACTTGTTCCATCTAAGCCGCCATTAGTTCGCCCAATAATCTGCAGGGAGAATGCCCCTTACAATCACCTGATCAAATTATCATACACTGTTATTGTCGACAAAATTGGTCATTAGAATGTAATGTAGTTTGTTTAAACACAGCCTTCCGGTGGTGCTGTACAGAGTTTTAAGAGGGGTTCTATAATTTATTGTCCTCAATGATAAAATTTCCCTAATGGATATTGTTCACGAGACAGAAAGGTCTATTTTATGTCTATTACGCTGGTACGAGGGCTGACCTTTTAGGGGACGAAAAAAATGTGGATACTGTTTTCAATTTACCTGATAAATAGGTACTAAATGCGAACGAATAATCAAAGAAAGATCTAAAGTTTCAAAAATATGCCATCGAAAAATACGCGTAGAATAAATAAACGTTTAAAAAGAGTCACAACACTTGGAATGCGTCTCACGATTTTGCAATTTTGTAAGAAAAATGATTTTATTTATTCAAGGGTAAAGGTGCTACAAGTTGCATCTCACGTTCTGCCTTTAATAAGCAGTATAGATGACACTCACGTACTCAACTAATTTAACACATTGTCAAGAGACTCCCTGAGAGAAAATGAAGTGAGCTGAGGGGGGCTATGGTTAATTTCGAAGTCATCGATTGTAACAGAAAAGAGTGGGTAGAAACATCATTAGAAACAAAGAAATACTGAAAATTAATAGAATGTTATACTGTGTTTCTAAAATAAACTATGTTTGTGCTAAACTTCTTCTTAACTCTTTTGAAATTTGGGGTCGGCGCAGCATGTTCCTTGTAACATGCTGTAAGAGTTTTGGCTAAGGTGTTTTATGACCGGCCGCCTGCCTGACGTCA
Organism: Scotopteryx bipunctaria; assembly: GCA_949320045.1. Lineage (NCBI taxonomy): Eukaryota > Metazoa > Arthropoda > Insecta > Lepidoptera > Geometridae > Scotopteryx > Scotopteryx bipunctaria. Next base: position 8,435,222 of record OX439447.1, read on the forward strand.
ACTCTCCTTGGGAATACTTGCTTATTGTATCTCATCATGTTGGAGAGGATACTATCCCTTAGTCCACTTTTACGACATGCTCGGGGAGAGAAGCAGCTGGACGCATTCTATGTTTTTTCTCTACTCCCAGTTAATTACACCCCACATGGCTTAAGCAGTTAAGTACTTTACATAATCTTTTATATTTACCTGCCTAATAAATATGTCCGATAAGGATTATTCTGTTTAATACAGGTCCACCATAGCAAAACTTTGCTTAGATTCCCAAAACTACAGACAACAATTCGAGGATCCACTGAAGGGTATTTTCAGCCATAAAATATTTCCCATTCTCATTTGTATATTCCTAGAACCGCAAGTCAACAACTCAGTAGCTCTGAAGCGGACGAGGGGAGCGGGCAGTAAACCATAACATTCATAAAGGGAAAGTGTCGCAAAGTACACAGTACATACAATCGGTGCCAATAAAATAGAGGACACCCCACGCAATAAGCGGAGGCGAAATAGCGCGGAAACATTGGGGAAACAGTATTAATACTTATGGTTAATTGTGTCAGGGTTCCGGGCGGCTAAAACTTCGCTTTTATCTTACAAGCTCTTCGAACTTTCAAACTTTTATCATATAGACTAGGTAGATAAAAGGATCAGAATGCCAAAAACAAAACAACCAAACCAAACTATGAACAAAATATATATTATATATCATATACGGCCTCGGTGACGTGGCAGGCGAGTGCTCGGCTGAGACGCAAAAGGCGCGGCTTTGATTCCCGCTACGGGAGAAATGTTTGTATGTTCTGCAAATTTTTCTTTCTAGTCTGGGTGTTGTAGTATTATGTAAAATATTTGTTATTTAGATCGGTGATCGACATCAAATTGATAGGTACGTGCTTACTGATTAATATTAATTGGGTACTACTATTTAAATGAGAGTTTTTTGAAATATTTTGTTATTACTTATTACCTTGTTATTTTTTATGTACGTAACAATTACCATAACCACGTGTGAAATGTACTGTACCTACGCTAGTAACAATACCAGTGTGATAAAAAATACTCCTTTCTACAGAACCAAATAAAAAAAACAGTCGTACAAAGAGTCACGATAGGTCATGCGCAATTTTACGCCTCCGAAATTGAAGGGTGACTCCCTCAGACGTGAACGGACTTGGAATTAGTCTCCGAGGTGAGATGCAGCAGTTCATTAGACCAGAATGCCTATCGGATGCAATATCTGGAAACAATGCTGATGGGCAGGGTGCGAAGTTTGAATCTTTTGTTTGTCAAAGTGCGGAGGTGTAAACCGAACTTAGATGATTCCGTTACGGGATAACTGCGGAAATACAAACTACGGTATGCAAAAGCTGGTCTAACATTTTTTCCAAAGAAACCCTACTCAGTTAATAAATTTATAAACAGAAATGAATGTTACAATAATGGTTATATACATGTTTTTACAAATATAATAAAAAAAAATAAAAAGGAAATATAAAAATGAATCGCAAAATGTGTTGGTAAGCGCATAACTCAACAACGCTTGGACCAATTTGGCCAAATCTTTTTTTAAAATGTTCGTTGAAGTTCAAGGATGGTTTTTACGGCGAGAAAAATTAGAATTATTGCTGGAAAAACCCTAAAAATAGCCCTTTTCTTTTTCCCATACAAATGATTTGTAACTAAAACGTAGTCAATTTGAGCTTTATTGCTATTAATAAAGGTTTATCTAAAGACCTAAAAATACCTAAATAAATCTACTCAATAAAAAATATTTAAAATTGATGTGTATTGATCCCACAATATTAAAATAACAAAGATTCAAAAGTACATTCATAACAAAATAGCTTATGTCCCTTTGAACTCTAAACTATCTCTTCTCTGTAAAAATCATGTTGATCTGTTTCTCCGTTAAGTACGACGCGGAAGAACAAACTTACAAACAGACTTTCGCATTTATGATATTAGTAGGTAAGGACGTTGAATGTATCTGTTATGGTTGGCAAAGAGTTACACAACCTTTTAAACATAATTCTCACATAATTGTAAAACTTACTACCCAATTGTATAATTAATTAAAGTAAAATAGGTTTTTACGACTGAAGAGTCGTAAGTTGCAATAATTATTCTCGATCGTACTTCCACAGTGTGTGGAAAATTCCCCGAAATCAGGGAATGCCCGTTACTTATTCACACCAATTGCTAGTAACCCTGCTTTGTTACTCCCTCTATGATGTCTCCCCTTGTGTTAACGTTAGTGTTGCCGAGAGTAATTGGTGCTACTACTACGAGTACAGTCATTTTTGTCTATGGCGTGATCTAAAATGAATGCAAATTTGCAAATGGAATTGGTTTTTTTTATTTTGTTGCTGCCGCTTTTTATTTATATCCGACTATTGACAAACACAGAAGAGTAACCTACCTATGTGTTTTTATGTAGGTACAGAAGTATTTGTATTTCCTGTTCGATTAAAATATTTATCGTTGCCATGTTTTGTAGTTTGATATTCAGAACTAATCCTCTTTAGATGTAGGTATAAAATAATGACAAAATCTCGCCAAAATATGTGTTTATTCTTTCTTCATATTAACTTCACCTTCCCACTGCCTCCTTTAAGGGATGAATTTTGGGAATTCCTTTTATAGTGCACCCTTATTAAAACAAAGATTCATTCATTCATCGTGTCAATGAGCTCAAACTCTCAAATTAATATAATAAAACTAAATGAATGAATGAATGAAAAACGAAGATACCGTTCAAGTTTAATGCTTCTAGTTCTTATGTATTAGTCTGTGCGCTAATTGACATAGGTAACGTAACAGTTTTCCATATTCAGATTGCAAAATAAGGGTCCCATTGATTTAGAACTGAACCCATTCAATACGTAAAGGCATTAACAAGACAAAACGACTTGAAGACAGCAAAGGAATACCGGGATCGGTAATTGTCTATTAAGGCCTATGCGGGGATTAATCGGAAGACGCCCAAGAGTAATCAACTAGACCAAATGGCGAAAACGCAATGTTTTGATCGCTTAACTGGGAGTGCCTTTTAGCTTGTGACTTTATTTGTGTGGTATATGAAACAAGCTGTGGCTTTATTCGCTATGACCAAACGAAACTTAACAGCTCGTAACTTACAAAGCGCCGCGTCGCGTCAAGTTTTGTTCAGATGTGATGGGGTTATTGAGGCATAAACATCCAAACAACCTCACAATATTTTTATTTTATAATATTAGCAGGATGTAAACAAGTCTAATAATTTAGTTACACTGGTCACTATACTGCCATTCCAGGGCGCCTCAAAGATTTTAATTTTTTTCAAACGTTTTAAGTTCTTCGACTAGTCTGTTTTTTCACAGTCTTCCCTAATCATTTGAACACGACCAGATTCAAACCCACGACTGACCTAAGATATGAAATCATGATCCCTTCCAAAATACCCCAAGTGCTCTGTTACAAAAAAAAAATCTCTGTTTAAAAATCATGCTATGATTTTAAAGCTATTTTGAAATCAACATTACACTGTGTACTTTTGAATATTATAATGAAGTAGGTAACATTGCAAATAATAAAGCTTATAAAGATATAGATCACAATAAAACCATTCCAGTCGAACAACAGAATAATAAACGCAGAACTAACAAACAAAACAAAAGTTCACACAACAATAAATTATTTATCCGACCCAAAAACAAGCTAACGACACTTGCTCAATTCACGAGCCCTTGTAATTATCATCAACTCCCATCTTCCATTAGGCTTATCAGTTGTATCTTACAGAACTTAATAGGTCATATTAGTAACATAGTGTTCTTGCTTTTCCTCTCACCAAAAAGGTTCTAAGTGTATCGAAATTGTGACGCAGATACGACCTTTTCACAGTCAAAACGTTATTGCTCTATATTCGCAATAGCCGTGGGGCAGTTTCGGCCGCTTGTTACCCGTCCAATAAGTCCGTTTACAGCGCTCAAATACCAACGCTACAAATATTTTGTTTGTGAGTTAACTAACTAAATAGACAGCAGAAGTTTCAGACAGTTGTCTTGCTTATCAAGTGGTTTACAGTTACAAATCTGATTAATTCAGTCTATACGTGTTAATGGCACTATTAGTGGAGCCAAATAGGGACATTGATACTTATTGTCTAACGGAATGCAGTTTATAGATTGGTATTATGGACTAGAATTTATTTTACTACCATAGTTTCAGGTAGCTTTAACAGCGCAACTGTTCAACCGGTTAAAAAAAAACTAATTGTATTCATAAGGTGAAGTTATTGCTCTACTAAAACTAAAATAGCCATTCGTACTCATTGAATTTTTTCCCAACTGGTCAAAAAATATGTCGCTGGGTGCAGCCTATTGGAAAGCTGACCGAAACAAGAAAAGAAAAAATTACAAAACCCACGACGATAAAAAAACTGTTTTCTACAACAAAATTAGGTCATTAAAAAGAGCGTTATCGAGATTCGCTGGTGGGCAGTTGGTAGTGACCCCACCTTCCGATCCTAAGGTCGTGGGTTCAAATCCGGTCGTGTACCAATGGTTTTTTTTCTGAGTGAAAAATTTATGTGCACTATACCAGTACATACTCAGTGAAAGAAGACATCGTTAGGAAACCCACGACTTAGTTACGTATTGACCATGTCTTTCCTGTGGACAAGGCCGACTAAGCTGAGAGGATGGAATAGGTGCTGGGCAAACTTACTCCATCTTAATTCGTCTCGGGCACTACAGCAGCGTCCCGTTTGTGAAGGTTAAAGTTGCCTCCTGACGCTGTATAAATCATCTACTAAATGGTAAAAGGCCTTTTGATACATTAGTCAATTTCGGAATGCTTTTTGAAGCTAGATTCGGTGAACAAGATACATTCTGTTAAAAGTACTCAATTTCGTACCCGCCGCGTTGTCAATGAATTGCTAAAATAGGAATAGCTGACAAATGGCACTGCGCCTCTGATATATTGACGTGTTGATATGAGAAGGGGAGGGGACGTACCAACTTCATTGACATAAATCCGTTGAAAGAACATTAATATCGAGTTCCAGGGAATTGAAGGCTTTGTGTAAAATATCGTCGGAAAAATGTACAATGCTCTGCTTTAATATTGCCATTTATTTTAAAATATCGCATTAGAACTTTACCTTCATGTTTATTTTTTTATTTTTAAGGTAATATACCTGTTAAACTCTTGAACATGTATTGTTATTACAATACAATTGTTTAAAATAGTTATCAGAAAAACTATAATCATGATCTTTACTTCTTCGCTGGACTGGGAGTAAAGAAAAAACATAGAATGCGTCCAGCTGCTTCTCTCCCCGAGCAGTCGTAAAAGTCGACTCCTCTCCAACATGATGAGATACAATAAGCAAGTATTCCCAAGGAGGGTATACGTCAGACAGGCGGCCGGTCATAAAACACCTTAGCCAAAACTTGATCAACGTTGATCATGCTGTGCCGACCCCACAAAGAGTGGGATAAGGGCATGAAGATGATAATGATGAGTGATCAAAAAAACAAACTCGACTTCTCAGTAATTGCCTGTTCGCAGTATCGTACGCATTACAAACAATTACGCTGTCACTACGCCATGAAGCTGTCGCTTCATAACAGTAAATACAAATCGTTAAAACATTCGATGCGAACTTTTATTTACACACTATATTTACCCGAGATCTCGTCGACCAATTTCCATTTTTAAGTTAACCTTTATTTGCATACGTTTGGTGAATAACAGAAGTCAAAAACAAAGTCTGCCTGCGTTTCGATGCTTACAGCGACTGAATTATTATTTACGGCGTAAACAGTCACAATGTGGGGTTTTCGAGTTACGTATAAACAACGCGATAAGCCGAGGGTGGCGTGTGACCACCAAAAATTATATAATACTCAGAAAGGTGTGGTAATACTTACTTATTTTTTACAAGTTTTTACATTGTAGTTTTTTACTACACAGATTTTCACTGCTGGGTTGGGTTCTAAATCTCATTTTTTAACTTTATTACAGGCTTTCATAGATTAAAAATAATAATGATGATGATAAAAATTATACAAATAATAATAACCTTATTAACACATAATATTTCTCGTCAAACGTTCATAATAAGATAAAGCGCAACAAATGCCATAGGCTACAACTGTTTTGATACACCTTTTTGTATTTCATAATATTTATGAATTTGGATACAGTAACAGGGCCCATAAAATATAATCCGTCGATGGTCACTGGCAAGTGGGTGCACGTGCCGTATTTTATTTGTTTATTCGATCGCACAATGAATGGGCCAGATTCATATTACGTTTTACTGATTTGTTTTTAGTAATCGAGCGTTTATTGCTATAATTTGAATATACTTGAAATTATATCTGCATTCAAAACATGCATTAGGTCAACTGGACTCGAGGGGCCAGTTTTTTAATTCCGTGATGGTGACGAAATGGTTATTATGGACCGAGATATATTCATGGTATCAATAAGTAAGTTCGTAAGGCATCCGACTTCAAAGCCGGGACCAACAATTTAACGTGCCCTCTGAAGCACGAAAGCGCTCAGCTCGTAATGCCACTTACGGTCACCCATCCCAATGTAGACCACGCACAACGTTGCTTAACTTTAACGATCAATCAAGAACTAAGCAGGCTACGCCACGAGCGCTTATGGTATCAATAAAATAGGTATACTGTTCAGTTTTTCTCCTTAAATTATTATAACGAATGTAATGTTATTTATGTCCAACAGAAGCTAAAACAAACTACCTACATAATTATTGAGTTTCCATGATACAACTCAAAAATTTACCACACGCGCCCCATGGTGCCGTGGCCGTGTGTGCTTTTTATTTTTTACGACACATCAAAAGAAAGTGATATCACGTAATTTTATGATAATGGAGGTTTCGCCCCGCAAACTCGTAGGTAAAGGCTCATATAGACAGTGAAAATGTTTTTGCAAAATGTATGACAAACAGTAAAGTAGTTGTACTTTTGGCCACTGAGACAATCCCATGTAAGAGAGTCCCATGTAACAGTCATACAAAAATGAATCCTTGCTTTAGTTACTTAGGTTGGTTCTTATATGCATAGGTCTATTTAAAATTCTGTGTTCGTAGTTCATTTCGTAAATTTTCGTTCATCGAGTTCGATTCAAGCATGACAAACATTTTTGTGTGATGTTTGTTCTACGTGTTCTTAAATCCACCTCAGATTAGAATCCAAGCTCCTAAATCAAAAGGTCGGTTACCATCACGTTACACGGTGAAATGTGTAAGATCCCTAAGGTAGGCTTTTAAATTTATGGCGAGCCCTTCTGATGAGAACTTTATGTTTGCTACATTTGAACTTATAATGCAGGGTAATGTAGGTGGCGAGTTTTACGGAACTCCTTTTCGTACCTTGGGAAATGTAATGCTGTAAAGTTTGGGAAAGTTCAGAAAATGTGCCTACATCTTGTAGGTAGGTACTATGAAGACATGATTTTCTTTTTATTTAGCAAACCATTTAAGGAGTTTACTAAATCCCGTTTGAGCACCTATTTTTTGGGCACCTATGCAGGTGCCCAAAAAATAGGTGCTCAAACGGGAATACTTCAAGCAGATCGGCCACGGCCAAGAAGAAATTTGTTTATACACTTCTCGCAACTTATAACTTGAGCACGTCCAAAAATAATGCTGCTGTCTACCCTCGTGCAGATTTTGAGGGTGAATAAGCAATTCCTGAAGTAGTTTTCATTTCAAGGATAGTCATGTCGTATCTACCCAATTCCCAAATTCATCTTGGAAAACCTATCCCACGATTTCTCATTACCCTGTGAAAGACGGACTGACACGCAGCAGGTAATAACTTTTTCAATATCAAATGTGGTTTGTCAGCTCCTCATCAAAGCCTAAGAGGGAACAACCTTCGTCAAGTACGGACTCACTTGACGTTGGTTCTTTTCAATCCAAACCTCCGTCCTCGTGATCTACATTGAGTCCTGGATTTGCATAAAACTTATTAAAAATGTAGCTTCACGAGGACCGCTCGATTGAATACTATGGGTAGATTTCAATTTTGTAACTTTTATTGGTACTCTTGATATCGAGCGTTGTTATTGTGTTTCGGTCGGTAGGTATGCAATCGGAGTTAAAATATTAATTTAATCACAACAAATTTTGGACTTTTTGAAATGGAATTTTTAATGAAAATTTTATAAAAACTTCAGATTTAAAGCTAGAAGATTACAATTCATAGTTCACTGTCTATACCTAGAAAATGATTGGTGAAAGAAGATACTATACACTACAAGAATAATTTTAAAAATCAAGTTTGCAGTTGTCTGCGTCGTAACGAGCCAACGATTGATCTTGCCGTGACAGCGATACTCGCGATAAGCTCTATAGCCTTATCCGTAGGCAAAGATAGCATCGCCAATTCAATTAACGTAATGATGCCTATCCCCTCTGTATCGTGCGTTTTAGGAATACGCACTTTTTCCTGAGTGGAAAGTGGCCGGTAACTTTTTGTCAAGCTATATTACAGATCTAATAAACTTTGTTATAAAATTGTGATGAATTATTAATGTAAATACCTAATACAGTGTTTTTTTTTCTAAACAATCTTGCTAGGTACTTTTAAATAACTTTTCATCGTCATCTTTATCATTCAGTCTATCTTTGGACACTACTGAGTCAAAGCTTCCCTTTATTTGTGCCGTCCAACATAGTTTTGTATTACACTTATTTATGCATCTACGGTCCATGATCTTAGCTATATCATCTGCTCATTTCAAAATCACTTACATTATATCTTATTTTCTAAGCATTAATAGCGAAACATTACAGATTCCAATGCACATTATAACCCAGACTGTTCTAGCCACCGGTATCTAAAGACCGGTTACTTAGTAGTAGCCACATTGTTTATAAACCCCTGTTATTGAAAGTATACAGAGACTGATAGTTTCTACTGCATTATCAAACATTGTAGATCACTATCTGTTAAATAAGATACTGCTATTTTGTACACACTGTCGATGCGACCAGCAAAATCCAAAATATTGCAGAAATAAAAAAATATGTGAATGATAAATATTGGTACTACCAATAATGGTGGTAATACCATGATAAACTCATAAAATATTACCAGTAAAGATTACCCAAAGGTCTCATAAAATACCGTTGACCCCCACTCTTGAGACTGTGGTTATATGATCGGTCCATTAATAAGCCCAATGCAATTTACTCATATCACAAAATATTTTTTTATGTATTTCATGTAGATACCCAATGTTTCTACCATTCAATAATATTTAGTCAAAAAACTCAGATTGAGTTATTACTTTATGAAACTGACAAAAAACTCTTGTTGATTTAGAAATTAGGTCTAAGATGTTAGTTGTAAAGTTCAAAGGTTTACCTATCAATCTTGCAGGCAGTATGTCTCAGATATCGGTAGTCCTGCCTAACGGCACTGTTTACGAAACTCGCTATTTTCGCTGAATTTGATAATTTGACTTTGTTTTATAGACCGTTATCTACAATCTCGCCTTAGGCCCTTAAGGCTCGTTGTTGTCCTAGATCCGTAAAATTTATTCGCTCTGTGCTCAGTCTTTCTTTATTTTCCTCTTTGATAGACGATAAATTCTTGATTACAAACTTAATATTTGGTTTATCTTCCGTTTCGTTTTAATTAAACGTTGATTCAGTATTACAATTGAGGAAATGTTGTTTTGATGAAAAATAAAACAGGTTTTACTTTTGTTTCATAATTATTTTTTTAGTCAATTCGAACCAAAATAGAGAAAAATTACATGGTTGATACAGGTGGGTATCCTGTTTTTTTTTAACTTAATACGATTAAAAATATCGTAAGATCAGTCTATAACTACTATACTGTATTTTGTGAGCTAATTGATTTTAATATACATAAGCAATAAAAAATAATAAGAGTCGGTAACATAATAATTCCATTATCAAGCTCAGACTATGCATTTTTATAAATTTAAATGAATCTCAGGTTTTAAGTACCTATTAATGCAGGGTATACATTACAACAAAACCGCAACTAAACAAAATTAAGGAAGGCCTGCCGTAACATTACTGTAACGCAAAAACTCACGGCCATTTAGAGAGTAAACGTAACGTAGTCATTAGTTGGAGCTGTCACCCCCGACCTGCCCTCGTGGGATAAACGTGATAACGTCCCTTTGAGAGAGCGTTTAGACGAATTCGGTGTGAAGCTATGAAAACAGTGAGCTTTTTATACAAAACTTTGTCAATGACATACCTATTTTTTTATGTGTCCAGGTCACATACATTTACATTACACTGTGTTACTCATTGGTAAATCTAACTTGAAAAAGTTTCAACGGAACATAGAGACTGGATGGGAAAAAATCCCAAATGTTACTGGGTGGCCATTTAGAGAGTAAACGTAACGTAGTCATTAATTGGAGCTGTCACACCCGACCTGTGTGACCCCCCTCACGGAACAAACGTGATAACATCCTTCTGCGAGAGCGTTTAGACGAATTCAATGCGAAGCTATGATAACAGTGAGTTTTTGATGTACAAAACCTTATCAACATAATTTTCTTGCCATTATGCATTTATTAAGAGAACATGCCTCACATACTGCGGGGTTTATGTGGGATCGGCACAGCATATTCTGTTCTTTGATAACCTTCTGTATGCCGTCATATTCACACAATCTATCAGACTTTTCTTCAAAAGTTTAAATCGTTGATAAAGTTTAAATTGCATTAAAATATTTTTTTCTCCACCAATTGCTCATATCGTTACATTGAGTATAACTCGTTGGGAAATCTGACTTGAAAAAAGTTGCAACGAATAATATGGGACTGGATGGGAAAAAAAAATACAAACGAGTTACAGTATAACTCATTTGGGTGTTACTAGTTGGGAATCCACCAATTCATTGATAAGAAGTCTTTCACCGGAAAGAAGGTTATGTCAAATCTTATTCTATGGCCCGACACCAAATAGAAACCATTGCGATCAATGATCGGATAGTGCAATTTGGCGTTATGATTGAGACGACATATTTTTTTGCAAAATCAGACTGTGGATAATGATGATGATAGTTTTATTTACACTTGGCATTTCATTTTGAAGCCTTTTTATTGTAAATATGAAATAATAAGCGAACGAAATATCCCTAGGTAGAAACCAAGTCCACGTGAAAAGGCAATTTCGTAATTAAACACTGAATATCTCATTGATTCAAGTCCCAGAGCAATAAATCAGAAGACTCGAGGCGTAAAAATAATTTCGCTCTTTAATATTTACCGATTGTTTCATTCCGCTGTGAAATACTGCCTCCGCAATCAGATGCACCAGTCTATGCTGAGCCCTGATTATCTTAGCTGCATTATCAAAAATGTATACAGGCAGAGAGAGTTTAGTATGTTTTTCTCTATAATACAGGATAAAAATAAAATATTTTTCAAGTATTTTTGAAACTGCCCGGAGGTCAGTCGAGATTACTCGTATGAGGGCATAATTGCATTTGATCCTGCTGGCACAAGAACGCTAAGTGTGACGTGTTAGAGAAGAGGGGTTTACCCAGCCGTGACTATTATTGGCTGTATAGATAGACAGATTTTCGTATTAGAGAAGAGGGGTTTACCCAGCCGTCACTGTTACTGGCTATTTCGATATCTAGATAGATTTTTAAGACCATGTCTCTTCGGGATTTAGCCCATTATAAATTACTTATATAAACTTATGATCTTGACCGCAGATTTTGCATTGGAAACGATTTAGTAGCTAGGTATATGTTTGGCCAAAGCAAGGTCTTCAAATATTGGCCGTTCAATACATTAGTGACTGTTAACATTCTCGTCTAATGGTTCATTATAGAAATATCTCGAGGCTGTTGATAAAGCAAGTTTTGTTAATTATTAGAAATATGTATTATCAAGAAATGGTTATTATAATGGCCTTTCAAAATATTTTACAAAAATGCTTCTTTTAGATTAGGCGCGATGCACACAAGTGGCACAGAGCGGGCGTGGCGTGGACGTTTTATATTTGTACCTTCTTAATCGTAATATCTTTACTTTATTATTTTACGAGATGTTTTACGATGACCTCGGTGGCGGGCGAGTGCTTGGCTAAGACGCAAGAGAGGCGGGTTCGATTCCCGCTACGGGAGTAATGTTTGTATGTTCTGCAAACAATTTTCCCGGGCCTGGGTGTTGTAGTGTTAAATATGTATATAAGTATTCTACCAGCCATCTGGTTCCTATAGTTCAAGCTTTGCTTAATTTGGGGCTAGATGGCGCTATGTGAAATGTCCACAAATATTTTTTTGTTATTTTTTTCGTTTTACCTTTCCATTTTTACATCTCTTCTGAACGGTATACAAGCCTACTTCATCTTAATTCGTCCCGGGCACTACAGCGTGCCGTTTGTGAAGGTAAAAGTTGACTCCTGACGCTGTAAAAATCATCTATATATAGATGGTTAAAAGGCTTAGTTCTGAACGGTATGAGCGCCACATCGCCTATGCTATCATTCACTTCATAGAAGTCTATGAAGCAAACACGTGCGCCATGTCTTCGCCACTCAACACTTGTGTATAAACCGCGCTGATTACCATCTTTTGATTCTTTATGGAAATTAAGATTAGAAATGATTTTTTATGGTTTTATAAAGCAAAATAGTTTACATTTGCTATAAAATCACGGAAGTAGCCTCCTACTCCTACCTACTCACATTATAGTTTTTGTTTACCTTTATACGCCCGTATCCCTAATGGGGTGAGCAGAGCCACAAGTAATTATAAGAACACTTGCAGCCACTCCTGATCCAAGAGTCCCAAGATGGATATCGTGAACCATGGTGAAAAAATGAGAAGATACTGTCCCTAAGTCGACTCAATAATATTGGTGAATTGAGTTGATTAAGGGATAGTATCTTCTCCATCATGCAAGTGTTCTTATAATTACTTATTACTCTGCCCACCCCGTTAGGGATACGAGCGTGATAATGTATATTGGTGAATTCGATTACGAATGCACAATCCTACTTCCTACTATATTATATATTATGTGAAAGTTTGTGAGGATTTTTGTATGTTTGTGCCTCAATTACACCTAAACGGCTGAACGGATTTGAATGAAACTTGGAATATACATAGTAGGTACATGTACTGGATTAATATAATAGGCTATTTTTATCCGTTAAACAACGTTGTCTATCTTTGACCAACAATAAGAAGTTCATTGTTCAGATAAACTGGACTTTCTTCAAGATTCTAATTGCTTGAGCATTCATAATTCAAATACGAACAAAATTGCTACTCAGCAAAGTTATTCTTAGATTAACTGCAGTAGATTTATAATTCCATTAACTTTTGGTACTTGCTTGAGAAAACGAATTGAAGCACATTTTCCGTTGAAAGTTCTTTGCTACTGTTTCTTCTGTGGCTTCAACTTTGAGGTTTCTTTCAGAGATTTACTGCTTTGTTTCAAATTTTAATTTAATTCACCTCATGCAGTTCCTTCTACAGGGACTTGGTTCAGCTTGTTTTATGCTTTTATTAAATTTCCTTTGAATGTGGGTATGATTTGTGCCTACATCTACATGGCACGGGCTAAGAATGTTCAGACATGGCGATATAATAATCATCCAGGAATTCTTGCCAAGTATTCAACTCCCTTAAAGAAACTGTCAGCCAGCGATATCTCCTTTATGCTGTAACTTTTCTCATAGGCACATATTTGTCCCACGGAACCCTAAAAAGGAGTGTCGGGTTATTACCCGACACTCCTTTTTAGGGTTCCGTAACTAAAGGTAGCCAACGGGTACTAAGCCACCGCTGTCCGTCCGTCCGTTCGTCTGTCAGAGGGCTGTATCTTATGAACTGTAATAGGTAGAGAATTGAAATTATCACAGAGTGCCTATTTCTGTTGCCGCTACAACAACAAATAACAAAAATAAAAGGGTACAAGAAACATTGTTCAATGTGCGATGGTACAGAACCCTTCGTGTGTGAATGCGACTCGCACTTGACCAGTTTTTTTGCATTGTTTAGAATTACTTTAACGTCTACGATAAGCCTAATCAATTATTATAAATAAATATAATAAACGCCTAAATTATTTAGATACAACGTGCTTTGCGAATTTCAGAAGTTCTAAAAGTTCCAAAGTTGCTTGAAAAGTACACTGCGGTTCACGTTACCCTTTTTACTTTTAAACCGCTAAAATATTGTTTCTGGCGGGCGCGATACTGCCAACTCGGCGCACCGCGTTATACAGACTTGCATGTGCACGTAGTAAGAAGATCGGCTAGAAGTGACTAACGGTCAACCGAAATCGGCCGATCAAAGTCGATGGAATCGAACTGACGATGTCGGTTTTAGGTTTTAGTAGTTTACGCACTATCTTCTTTTGGCATAATGTTTGATGAATTGATCTACCGAGTTCGATCGAGGATGTCCGACCATACTTCTGCCGATAACGGATTTGGTGTAATCATCGTTGAAGCTTAGCTCTTTAGGTATGTTATCACCAGACTTGGTGATCATATTGACTTAGAACTTTGGCCATTAGCACACCGTTGGCCGTGGCCAATCGGGCTATTTTGCGGGTAAAAAATATCCCAGGTAGGTGTAATAATTATACTATCCAGATCACATAATATCTAAACTTCAACTAAATCGATTCGGCTTGATCGAAAACTTAAACAAATATGCAAATATTCAATATGTTCTAAATTTGGCAATGCGGCCAGCGTCTGATGAACTGGATCAGGAGAGTCGACTATTTCTTTTGTATTAGTGTAAATTTATTTCTATTATTTATTGGTTTAATATTTCTTATTTTTTAGACAGATTGTAATAATTTTACTATCCATGCTTACGCATTCTAGTTAACTTCATGAATAGTATTTATGAATAGTTATCCATGGCATAGCTATTAAATAAGCACTTCCTTCTGGATAAGTAAGTTCCAAGTGCCTTCGCCTCATTACTTGCACGCTCCAATCGAAGGCTCCACATTTATCACATCCAGCGTAACTATACATCCGCCAACTAATTCCGTATTTTCCCACGCAGCGTATAATCCAACGCCCTGTATATTGGACTAACCAATATCTAGTTAGCGTTGCTAAAAGCTGCGTTTGTTCGCGATTCGCGATATTATTATAGATACTGCGTATTTAGGTGTATTGAGACACTGCCTTAATTCATTCGAACCAGTGTAGTGAATGGATTTAAAGTGCGCTTCAGAGACTACTTTCGTGCGCTTGATAAAATAATATTTTCCAACTTTTTTAACTTCAAGAACTTGCAGGTTTCTTGTCTATACTTTCCTGCATCGTTTGGAAGTATTTTGGTGCCATGCCTTCACACCATCTCCGCAACTCTAGTATGACTGAAAATGAAACAATTTTTTTTTAATAAGCTGGTGGTTTAGTGGTAGCGGCCTATGGTATACCTACCAAAATATGACGACCTCGGTGACGTGGTCAGGCGAGTGCTCGGCTGAGACGCAAGAGGCGCGGGTTCGATTCCTGCTACGGGAGAAATGTTTGTATGTTCCGGGTCTGGGTGTTCTAGTATTATGTATTGTATGTTTTTACAAAAAAAAGTATATAAGTATTCTATCAGCTATCTAGTTTCAATAGTACAAGCTTTGCTTAGTTTGGGGCTAGACGGCGCTGTGTGAAATATCCACAAATACATCTTATCTTATATTATAAGAATCTTTGTCCTGACTGACTGACTGACTGACTGACTGACTGACAGACAACGCACAGCCTAAACCGCTGGACGTAGAGAATTGAAATTTTCAGTGTAGGTAAACCTTGGTACGTAGGGGTGTACTAAGAAGGGATTTTTCAAAATTCAACCTCTAAAGGGGTGAAAAGGGATGAAAACCTGGAATCAATTTTTGGTCTAAAACTGCACATAACCTATATCAAATTAAAGAGCCGATTTTTCTCATTTAGTTGATGTCATAATTACCAGTAAATTCTTTATTTTTGGCATGTTTTTCATGAAAAATAGAATACTTTTATTTTGACATATGACAGCGATGATACCTCAGAACAATAAATACATGATACCAAAGATTAGTAATAGATGATACAAAACATATGGAAAATGAACTGTCAATGTCAAATTACCTATGAAAGGAAGCATAAATTATTACTGGTCTAATAAGTTTCCAATCTTGATTATTCATGGAGTTCTGACGTAATTCTACGTCTGAAAACTAGATGTCGCTGCTAATTCTGATCAAATTTTGACGCGCTATCGTTGCGTTTTGAAAAGTTTACCTTAACTCTAAAAATTTTTACTAAATTCACCGAAATTTCTTAATTTTTAGATTTAGGTATGTTTGTTACTCTTTCACGCAAAAACTACGGAATATACTTACATACCCTATTATTCATATTCGTTCGCAAAAGTTAGCCATTGCTTAAAGTTAGCCCTGTCACTGTTTGTCATTATGAAATGGTAAGAGATGGCAATACTTTAGCCATCGTTTAGCGTACACTATATTATAATGAATAATGAGGATAGTGGTACCTACGTGTGCTGGAATGGGACATAGGGTACTTTTTATCTGGGTACCGCGTGAGCGAAGCCGCGGGCGGCTGCTAGTTCATATTATAAAATTGAATAGATTTAGTTTGCTTGAAATTGCAAGCGTAAAGCTCAAAACGTAACGATAGCGCGTGCTAACTTTACCTGTGCTGCCATCTAGTATATATTATATATAGGTATACCAAAATATACTTACCAGGTATATAGGCATTGGGTATAATACATAGATAGATGGATAGATAGATAGCAATTGTTTAAACAGTCAGGTTCCACAATCTACAGGTGAGGTGACCTAATTCGCGGCATGGGAGCATGCACAGTGTAATCAATCAGCAGTGTCCAAACTCGGAATACAATTATGAACTTAGTCCATGTCACCGGTACGCGACGTATAGCGAGACGTGATTAATGATACTGCTTCTGTACTGTGTTTTAGTTTGCTATAATTAGCTTATGTGTTCTGAAGTGATTTGTTGTGCAACTGTGGTCTAGTAGTAGTGGTTTATAGGTACGTTCTATGAATGACCGCGGCTTTTAAATAAATAAATATTTGTGGACATTTCACACAGCGCCATCTAGCCCCAAACTAAGCAAAGCTCGTACAATGGGCACCAGATGGCTGATAAAATATTTATATACTTTTTTTTTGTAAATACATACTTATAATTCTACAACACCCAGACCCGGGAGAATTATTAACAGAACATACAAACATTTCTCCCGTAGCGGGAATCGAACCCGCACCTTTTGCGTCTTACTCGAGCACTCGCCCGCCACGCCACCGAGTTCTTCAAAAGGTCGTCCGAGGTCGTTTTGGTCATAAGGCGCGTCGCTCACATAAACGAGAATCGCATAAACTACATTTGAATCTGTGGGATTTGTTAAAATTTTTGGAGCGGAGCAGGTGCACTTATTTATTTTTTGTTAAAAAAATCCAAGTAGTACTAATAGTTAAAAATAATAAATTCGAAAGTACCTACGTAAGTGTGGATGTGTGTGGCTAAATCATGGCGTAGGTTGGATGAATCTTTGTATACGCAAAGTTCAAGACCTATATAGGAATAACAAATTCGAGACCCTATTACTAAGTCTCCGCTATCCGTCCGTCCGTCTGTCAGAAGGCTGTATCTCATGAACCGTATTAGGTAGAGTTGAAATTTTCACAAAGCTTGTTTTTCTATTACCGCTATAACAACAAATAATAAAAACAAAATAAATAAAAAGGGGCCCCATACAAGAATCATTTTATGTACATGTACGATGGTACGGAACCCTTCGTATGCGAATTCAACTCGCACTTTACCGGTTATTTTTATTCTGATAACAGTCAAGCATAGCCGCGGGTGGAAGTTAGTACGATATTATTTTTCCGTACTGTCACCATTTTCAATTTTACAGTGAAATATTTCAGCATTCCTTTGAAGTTGAAAAAAAAAAATACCGGGAAAGACCAAAGTTCTATTTTTTATGTTTTCAAACTTAATCAGTAAAAACTTTGAAAATTTGCGATTCATTACAATCGGTAGTAATCTACGTTGATATCTTCGGTAACGGCCATCATTATTTTATGTCTGTATTATGTTCATGATCATAAAAAGGTTAATGATTCTACCTACGAGTTTAAGTTTCGAATCTGGGTAGCTCTATGTTTCCGAAAAACCGATTGCCGAATGTATGCGCGCATTATTTCAGAACCTATTTAGCTAATTCTTTGTAATTGGCAGAACAAGGTTTGTATGAAAGAAAATGTTTTAAATTTTTTAAGAAAAAGTGAAAAATTGGTTTATAAAATATCCATATAAAAAAGTGAGTGCATAAGTGAGACAGAATACAGTAGGGAGATCTTGACAGACTTGACAGATTGACGTTCAGTTGTTCAGTTTATTATATTGCCATTAAAAATACCAGCAATACGAGTAGTATTTTATAACTCAGTGTGTTCTATAAAATACTACTCGTTGCGAATTGTTTTCACAGTACTGGGTGTACGCGGCCGGCGAAGCCGGGGCGGACCGCTAGCTGAAAATAAAATTTAATTTATTTTAATGACGGTTAAAAGTAGGTACTGTATCTGATGTAACCGATCAACTGATTCGTGACACGCACCAAATGCCTTAAATAAAAAGAAGATATTTTTTGTGAGAATTTTATCATTTCCCTGCCCTTGTCCCAATGCCAGTGAGATGGAAACTACAAAAGGCGGTACCTAGTTTAAATGGCAAAATTGATCTTCTTCTTCTTCTTATTCCACTCTATGTGGGGTCGGCACAGCAAAGGATCATGCTATAAGAGTTTTGGCTAAGGTGTTTAAAATAAAAAAGTTTATTTATAAAGAAACGTACCTTAATGTTTCCCACGGTCGGATACAAAACTTATCCTAACAGAATGCTTGTTCAAGCTCAAAATACAATTTGTAGTTCTCTTAAATTCTATCGTATCATTTCACCTGTCTCACAAGATAAAATTGCAAAGTATCCCACTAATACATAAAACTAATCTTTTATCTATTTCCTGAACTTGATGGAATACATCCAATCACATTTTCAGATACCACAGAATTTAAACTTATCAATTACCTATAAATAATGGGTCAATTATCGCTTGCAACCAATCTTTCTACTTATAGAATACCTTTAAAGTTCAAAATCTCAATTGAATTTGATTCTTAACGTGTTGATCATAAAGTTGGAATTAAAATGTGAAAGTTTGCTGGAAGTACCTATCTCCTTAATTTAGTTTCGATCGAAGCAAAACTTTAAAACATGGAGAGATTTATTGTAAGATAATATGTTTTCTTGTGTTATTCTGATTTTCTAGGTAAATACATGCATATTATCACGCCCGTATCCCTAAATGGAGTAAGCATAGCCACAAGTAAACAAAATAAAACTATAGAAACTTCTAAATTAAAGTCCTAAGATGGATATTATTATATTTTTTTCTTAGCAATTTTTTTGTCATTATAACATTATTCAAATTCTGCATTCGGATGGATTCCTCACACACCCAACTGTACCTTTGCCCCACAGGTATAAAATCCATCGTACCGAAAATGCCCATTAAATTTTTACGACGTCACACGAAGGACCTTAGCATTCATGCTTGAAAATTTATCGATGCCCCAATTGAATTTATCGTCAAAACTAAAAGTTTTATTGCAAACATTTACATACGATTACGACGAAATTCAATAAACTGCAACAAATAAAAAAAAACTATATAACCCTAAGTACATATTGTTGAAATAATATAAACTTCTAGGTTCTCAAACGTCTTACTAAGATCATTTTTGCCAGTTCGTAAAGCGACCAAGCATAAGAAGTCACTGCATTTTATAAAAATACATATAATATTTCAATCTCAAAAGATGAAATCGCATGTACATAATGTATATACAGTTACGTCTGTGATGGCTATTATGGATGAATTGCGTTAATTTTGATAATGAGTGAGAAAGGAGTGAATACTGAGATAACCGCTGACAGAAGGGAACGGAAGAAGAAAACATGTTGTGCCGACCCCACTTAAGTGGGATAAGAGTAAGATGATGATGAAAATGTTATCTACACTAAGCACAAAACTAGTTTTTTTTATATAACAGAAGGTAGAATTTATTTTCAACTTATTTACAAAGACAACTAGTTGCACACAGAAGTACACACAGCAAGGCAAAGGCTTTTGCAAAACACTATTAAACATTTGAAAATAAACAAAACAGCAAAGCAGCTCATTATTTACAAACAAACAAACACGACTACAGTCGGCTTATTTATTCCACCTCGACTGAGCATCTGTTGAGCAGAGCTTTATTAAAACGTACTGGGAATGCAAGTGCATTAGTTGTTTAGACTGTTTATTACAATATATTTGACTTGCTTTGTAGGTGAGTCTGTTTGTGCGTATTAAAAGTTTTAATGCGAAAATTGTACAAGTATTCCACTTCTTATATTTGACCTGGCTTTTTGTCTAGCATCCGGTAGCTTAAGTGGATTGAAAGTAGCTTTTGGGAATTTCAAATACCTATAGCAAAAAAACAGGTGGTATTAAGAATTTTAAAAACATTAGGCCTCCGACATGGCTTAACAACTTAAAAGTCGGGAACGACTGTTTAACGTGCCTTCCGAAACAACTTGAGGTCACCCATCCCAATTGTGACCGCGCACATGATTGCTTAACTTTAACGATCAAGCTACGCCACGAGCGCTTCTATTTTATTGACAATCTTAGATAATTATTTACTTTTGTGAAGTTAGAAAAACAATGAATAGTTTTCAAAAACTGACGAAATAAACAATGAATAGTTTTCAAAAACTGACGAAATATAAAATCAGTTTCACGTTTGTCTGTTTACCCGTTAGACATCGGATTTTAGAAAGCTAGTGAGACACATCCACATTAAAATGTTTTGGATATAAATTATTTTGAAAGTTCCTAGTTAAAAAAATTCATTGTTCTAAAAACATTCCGCAAGCTTGAACTATGTAACAAAGAATGAGATAGGTACGTTAAACAGTCAACATCAAATGGAGCTCACGGAGATGGTGACTGTAAAACGAATTTTCCCCGATATATCTCACTATCAAAAATGATTAATTCCGATTCTAAGTTAAATTGTACATATACTACATCATGTTAAACGTAATATACTACACCATACTCACTTTTCCGTCTGTCTGTCTATCTGTCAGCGGCTTGTATCTCATGAACGAGTGGAAACTTTTACAGAGTGTGTGTTTCTATTGCTGCTATAACAACAATAATAATAAAATGTACATGTACGATGATACGTAACCCTTCGCGAATTCCACTCTCACTTGCCTGGTTTTTTTGTATAGTTTTTGCATATTTTTTAGTTTAAATAGTCTGCTAAAACATAGTAGAAGCCTCTTAACCAAACAACAGTCCAGCCGGCTTTAACGAACATGCAGCGAATTAAGGAATTACATTCCCTATGCTCTAGATTCGAGGTATTTTAGTTGATGTTTGTTAGCTTTTAACATTGGTCGCAGGTATTTTAATGTACAATGTACATAAGGTAAAGTAAATGTAGTTTAGTGTAGAAACTGGATTTCGTGGCTTCGAGTCCAGGACAAGTGGATTTTTATCCTCAGATTGTGAAGGGAAACATGATCATCTTCCTGTTTTTATAAAACTATAAAAGAAGGAAAACATAGTGAGGAAACCGGCAGCAATGTCGTTGAACATTATAGTTCTTAGACATTTATGTTCAGTGCAGGAAAACATCCTCTTTGAGATGTGCCTTTTAGTTCAAAAGAACTTAGCTGTGCCGACCCCACATAAAGAGCAAGTAGATAATAATGATGATCACACTATTGTCCTTTTTCTCGACATTGTGAGCTATCTAGACTAAATCGATTTCTGACAATGTAAAATCTAAAATCTTTGAGGAGTTGCCCGCATCATTCAGCTTTCGAGAGTTAAGCTTACGGGTGGTCCATATACTAAGTTCACCAATGAGCCATCGCGCTTATTTAAAACAATTTTACCAAAGCTAAAACCATGTTCTTAAACTGTCACGGTTATAAACACTATAAGAACTTATAACGGGATACTTCTCTGCTGGACTGGGAGTATAGAAAAAAAAACATAGAATGTGCCTAGCTGCTTCTCTCCCCGAGCATATCGTAAAAGGCGCTGATCGCTGTTGGATGATCAGTGACAGATTCAAAAACGAAATGAACGCTGTTAGTTGACTGACACCTTGTATTCCGGCTTTGGAGCTGGTCGGTCACGGATCCCACTGGGTGTTGAAATCACGAAGTTGATTTCCAGAAGTGTAATTATCGGAGTAAACCTGCATGTTTAAATAAAGTACGTATGTATCCCCATATATGTATATGTATAAGTATGTATAGAGCACTGGTGGTCTAGTTGGTAGTGACCCCGCCTTCCAATCCTAAGGTGGCGAGTTCAAATCCAGTCGTGTACCTATCAATGGATTTTTCTGTGCGAAAAATTTATGTGCGCTATGCTAGTACTCTCAAACGGCGAAGGAAAACATCGTGAGGAAACCCGCGTCTTAGTCAGCTCCGCACGTATTGACCATGTCTTTCCTGTGGACAAGGCCGACTAAGCTGAGAGGATGGAATAGGTGCTGGGCACGCTTACTCCATCTTAATTCGTCCCGGGCACTACAGCGTCCCGTTTCTGAAGGTAAAAGTTGCCTCTTGACGCTGTATAAATCATCTACTATAGATGGTAAAAGGGGTAGAGCCACAAGTAGTCATAAGAAAACTTGCAGCACAGTGACCCTGCCTTCCAACCCTACAATCCTAAGATCATGGATTCGAACCTAGTCTTGCACCAATAGATTTTTCTGTACGAAAAAATTATGTACGCTGTACCAGTTAGGTACTCTTAAACGGCCAAGGAAAACATCGTGAGGAAACCGGCATGCAGTAGAACCTTTTAGTTTTAAAACATGTAATTGGCACGAAAAGAGCCTTTGATACGTACTTTAAATCTTTTCACCACACTGGTTCGTGAGAACTGGTGACACGACTAGTAGTAATACAAACCTATTTATTACAAGCAGATGTGTGATGTCAAGTTTGATACATGAGCACGTGATTTGAACAATACTCCAAGGGGTATTGTCGCCCACATCTAATGCCTTCAATGAGAAATGAATCACGTTCTGCAAATAGGATCTGGGTAATAGTGATTCATAGTAGGTATTGTAGTAAAGTATTTTCTATGAATAGACGAAAGCTGGTTCAACTCTGGCTATTATTACTTTAGCTAGGACTAGTCGCGACGTTGTCCGCGTCTTAAAATATTATTATATTTTAAAATAATGTTGCTATAAAGTTTTAAGTAATTCTCATCAAAAAACCAGCTTATTGAAATTGGACACAATATTATTAAGATTTTCAGTAGGCAACTAACACCATCTGTTGGTTTAAAAACACTAAAAGGTCAAAGTGAGAATACATTTTTGTTGATTCGCTACTAAAATATAGCAACCAGCTCATTTGGTAATCATTTTAACTATAGTTAGTAGGATAATAATAGGCGGATCCTGCGGCGGATAACGGATCCAGTAAGTACCTACTTGCGTATCTTAATACGCAAGTAGGTACTTACTGGATCCGTTTTTAAAATAAGTTTGCAAAATAGATTATCAGCCCATATCCACACACTTTAGGTATAACGATTAGGCCTCTTCTCATTACTTTATATTGCGATCGTACGCCAATCGAATCCAATGGATTCGAACCATCTTCATCATCTTAACAGGTGAAGATGGTTCGAATCCATTGGATTCGATTGTATTATTAAAAATTTCAAGCGACTTTAGAGAACCAGGAGAGGTCTCTGTGGGAGAATTCTGCGGCTAATTAGTAGTAATAAGAATGTATTTATTTGGTGTATGATTTCTGGCCATGTATTTTTTTGCCGGATTTCAATAAATGTTGTGTACGAAAGGTACACAAAAGGAGCATTTGAGGCGCACTGTAAATCCTTTCACCACACTGGGTTAAAAGAACTAGAGACATGACTAGAATAGAATGTAATAAATTTTGTCCACGAAATATTTATTTTGAACAGTAACATTGTTATTTGTATGCGTCGTATTGTTCTCGACGCATAACCAAACAAACAAACAAGCCTTCCATCCCCTTTGCCCACTGACCTTAATTCAACCGAACCTTACACTAATGACCTGTTCATTAAAGCCGTGAATTACACCGACAAACCAACACCGAGGTCACATACAAAGCAGTTTTCCAGTATATCGGCTACCTTATTTTGTAAGCCTGTCCTCTGTTAGACCGTCACTTCTGACCTAGGCACAGAATAAATAAATAGTCTACCTCGTTTTCTCTTCTTGTCACTTGTAAACCAATTCATGACTAATTTTGACCATATTTCTCTCCCTCTGATTGTATGACCTGACCGCTTCCACTTTACGTTTTTTATTGTTTTTATGACGTTTTTTGTGTGTTAATAATGGTTGCAATTTTTATTACATCGGAAGTATTTTACATATCATACTTCTGTAGAAGTAGTAGTACCTAACTAAGGTAGGCATTCTGTATGATTGTGGCATAAAATACACACACCGGTCCGTCATGTCAAGTGATCAATCGTGAGAAAGCAAATAAGGGCTATTATTCCAAACAACCTGAAGAGGGAAGTACGAGTATCTAAAAACGACTTTATAATGTTTACTTTAGTCATACAGTTAAAAGTAATCTCACATTGATACAATTATAAAAAAACAAAATCTGACTATCTAATATTACAGATCCAAAAGCTTGAAATACATGATTTGTAAACTGGAATACAATTAGCTACCCTTTTTGTCCGAGTGCGCAAGTGAAGCTGCGGTCGAAAGCTTGTACACAACATACTACTTTTAATTTGTGAGTTATTGAACCCATTCTTTGTTGTCGCGCAAATGTGCGATGATCGCATTCGTTGATTCGCACGATGATCGCGTATTCGCGTTCAATTAAGACAACGCCTTACTCGTAAATTTTCGGAACCAGTGTGGTAAAAGAGTGCTCCTCAAAAAGGATCCTCTCGTGTACAAGCCCGTGGTGATAACAAGAAAGTACATTTTTGAATCATGGCGACCAATAAACCAGAACTGTGATTAATTCTTCAAAAACAATGAAAGCTTTTGCTGTAAATGTCCAGCTTCAAAATGTTCTTTGAGTCTTCAAAGAAATCTGCCAGAAAACATTAAAAATCTTTTTACGTTTTACGTATTTATAAGAATAAAAGATGCATTGTACAATACTTAGCATCAAAAATAAAATTATCATTCATTCTAAAATAAAATTATAATTTCGCAGAACTGCCTTATTACATTATATCTCTCGCGCCATTGAAGAAGAGTACACTTCAGTAGAGGAAACAAATGTGTCATCGCTGTTTGTAAAAAAATGGCTCAAAGTATTTCAAGCATTAAATGAAATACTGTAGCAGTAAATTTGTCGTCATTTAAACAGATTAAAAGAGAATGTAGCGTGAGATTGAATGGCGAATTCGTTCGAGAGTTTCCGCTTTCGAAAATTTATAGGGAATTTGACGCCTCTGCACCCTGTGTGAGGTATTTTTCTCGACTTCCTTGGACTCACTCGGCAGAACTACAAACAATAAGGTGTATATTTACAGGCACGTACCAATTTTATTAAATGGATGGTTGCATTGAATAAAAGTAATGTCAGCTTACATCATGTTTTACCATTGTTATTAAGAACTACTCAGTATTGCCACTAAACATCATCACAAACCTCTTTTGTTTGGTAGAATAATAAAATACCTACTCTTTGGTCGAATACCGATTTGGAGGTGGAGAAAAAAAGGTAGAGGTGGTAACAGATTTGAAGAGTACAATAATGTAATTAACATTAATTTATTGATTTTGATATATTTTGTTGAATGAACCCACATATTAGTGTTTGTATTTCCATAAAGTAGGCATAATATAGCCTACAGTAATTTATTATGTTCTACCTCTATATTATAAACTTGTGATGATAATTAGGTAGGTATACCATAAGAAAAAAGTATGCAAAATGCGACTGAAATTGATTTTTTATTAGACCTTCAAGTTGTACTGTTGGATTAGTAACTTGTTCTTACTTTTATAAAGCAAATGATTAAAATTTTTATTTAGTAAATAACATAGCATTGACACGTATTAATTAAATAGTGGATTGACAAGCCCGTATTACTTGTAGTTGTGTCAATAACAGGCAAAATTGTACCAATGGTATAGCATGACAGGCCCGCATCTAAGTAATTGATAGTGATCCAATACGACGTGTTACAAGTCCAATATTACATAGCACTATCTAGTTAAAACTATATTCTACAAACCTGTCAGTCTTATGTCTGGTTTCTATTCGACTTACGGATGTCCGTAGGTAGAGTGAGCTAGGTATTAAAATAGCGGGCACTTCTTCAGAACTTCTTCTGGTTCTCTTTTAGACTTGAACAATGCTTAAAATATAGCATCCCGTGCATATACAGTATAGTAGTAGTAGAATATACCCTCCAAGATTTATGCTTTTAACTCCCGAATACTCAAACGCGACTCAGAGTTGAGCACGTCTCTCGTTTTTGATGAAAATCTGTCAAAAACTCGTCACTTGAGACGTGCTCAACTCTGACATGCGTTTGAGTATTTGGGAGACTTATAGTTTAGATTGTGCGATTGTCAGTTGTCTGATAACTTAGATTCAAACCTGCAAAAGCACCTCCGTCCCAGCAATCGTGAGTCCAGTTCGATGAGAGCACGAAGGTATGAAAATGTACAAGGTGGCCATCAATCATTACCAAACAAAATTAAACGTCACACGCTCGTTTCCCTCTGCTGGGCGACGGTAGACAGGGTCAGTTTAGGTACAGAGACTTCGTTGATCCCTTAATACTAAGGCCTTTTACCATTAGTAGATGATTTATACAGCGTCAGGAAGCAACTTTTAACCTTCACTAACGTGACGCTGTAGAGCCCGGGATGAATTAAGATGGAGTAGGCTTGCCCAGAACCTATTCCATCCCCTCAGTTTAGTCGGCCTTGTCCACAGGAAAGACATGGTCAATACGTGCGGAGCAGCCGCGGGTTTCCTCACGATGTTTTCCTGAATATTTAGCAGTTTTTAGGCTCAATATAATCTGGATTCAGATTTTAATTCATATAAATTATGTACAGCATATTGTTTTTTTAGGAACATGGTGTGCCAACCCCACGGAATGCGATATGACGTAATAGATTTTTTAACAGTTCATTTTGTTTGGTGAATTGCTCATAAAAACCGCGAGAAGGAAAAAAAAGGGGCATTATTTAGATGTACAAAATAATAGTTACGTTTTTCACTAATAGTCAAACTGATACACAAAAAATAGTTGGTGTTTTTTTTTTGATGATTCCTTTGAACTTTCTCTGTTCCTATGAACTCTACGCGACGAAACGACGCACTCATTAATAGAACATTTGTCTCGGCAAGAGACAGAATTCCTTCCTCATTCACCGTTATTAATATTGTATCATCATTATTTCATCCTTTTCACGATCAGACAGGATCGTAATTAGATTATTGTCAGTGAAATTATTGAAATCATTTGTCATAGGGTTTCTACAAATTGCCAATATCTTGCTGAATTCATCATTCAATAGGCGCCTCGTTATATTAGGTATAATTTTACTAATCATTTAAATGCGAAAGTTTGTGTGTTTAGCTACATCTCTGTAACGGAATGAATTTGGCTAAACTGAACATAGAAAACAAATAATTTATGAGCTGGAATAACACATTGGCAGACGCTTTTTTAACTTAGTTTAAAAAGCTTTGAAAGTTAAGCAATATATTTGAGTGAGTTTGAAGTCAACTTAAAACAATTAAATATTTACATTAAACACACTTACTGTGTCTGTATATACTGTTAACAAATACAAAAAATACATAAAATGAAAAAACTTCTAGAGGTAGATTATATCGACTGATAATGATGATGATGATGATGTTGATGAAACATACTTAGCCATGCGGATTATTGGGTAGTTTAGAATAAAATAATCGTACTTAAGATATTCAACGAAAATAATATCATTCCAATAAATAACAAAGCATTATGAACAGAAATAGTCAGCCATTCGCACATATCGGAAGGTGTCTGCCCGCACGCCCGTCTACATGCGGAGAGCATACATAACAATAAATTCGGCTTAAGCTGCGATAATAGCGCCAGATATAAAATAATACAAGATAAAATTATAACCAGTTAAGCCAGAGGAAATATTTACAACAGAAGAGCTTTTATTTGACAAACAAGCTTCCTCCTAATACAGGCCATACGACTCAAAAAGAGAGATCTCAACTCATGTTTGTACACCTGTAATTTTGATTTTTGTAGATTTGGTTTTGTTTTTTCTTACAGGACTAAAAGGAGATACTAATTCTAATATTATCTATGATTAGGTAAGTTAACAAAGAGCATAAATTTGATAAATATCTGTAGACATTTCACACAGCACCAAAAAGTAGCCTATATGTTATTCCGGCATACATACACATATTATGTATTCCAAGTTTCATTCAAATCCGTTTAGTCGTTACGGCGTGATTGAGACACAAGCATATATCGTCACATCCACACATCCTTATATCCTCACATCCTCACAAACTTTCGAATTTATATTATTAGTAGGATATATACAAGCCTCCAATATGTATTAATTTATACTTGCAACAGGAGGAAGGACACAAAAATGCTTTGAAAGTCTGTTCTAGAAATGTTTTATTCTATGGTGTGAAACCCATAAGCAGCGGATTAAGGGGCATCCGTTGACACAGTTAATACCTTATTATTATGTACCGACATAACAAATACCTGATTTTCTCTTTCATACCATTGCGATGTTTTTTTTATTATTTTGCATAAACATACCTTAATGTCAATGTATATATGTTCGTATGAGTTAGTGGCCAACTCTAGTGACGGAGTTTTTAGGCCGCCTAAAGGCCTTCGTCATGGCTTATCGGCTTGAAAGCCGGGACCGACAATTTAACGTGTCCTCTGAAGCACGGAAGCGCTCAGCTCGTAATGCCACTTGCGGTCACCAATCCCAGTTGTGACCGCGCACAACGTTGCTTAACTTTAACGATCAAACAAGAACGTCTAAGCAAGCTACGCCACGAGCGCTTAATGTCAATAAAACAAAACCGTGCTACGCGACCAGAACTAACTAACCAGAGTTTTATACAAATCCGCGCAGCCGATTCGGCGAGTCGAGATTAAGGTACAAACATTCAAACACCTTCACATTCACACAAACATTTATATTAAGTAGGATTAGAATGTTAAATTACAAAAAATCAAGCCGAAACGGGACTTGAACCAGCGACCTTGGTCTTTCCGTATCTAACCCACAGAGCTTAACGGTCAGGCGTCTTTAAAAATAATCTGGAATTAGCAGGATTATCCTGTCTACAGACATCCTCAATTTAATTAAGTGAGAAAACAAAATAACATTAACTTACTTAATTAAACTGAAATTGTAATGAGGACAAAATGTCGTAGATGCTTATGGCGTAGTAATTTAATATTTTATATTTAGCACAAAATTACGGTCTGAGTTATATCTCAAATTAATATTATTTTTGACAGTTTTACTAGAAAAAAGCTTCATATTATTAACTAGTGGAACGCCCCGCCATTTAATCCGCGTCGAGTTTTTACACAAACAAACGTTCGTCTTCCCGATGCGTTTTCTTAGAGGAATTTCAGGAATTTCTTTCTTAGTGCGCCTCTACACTATAGGAGGATAATACCCTCCAAGTTTCATGCCTCTAAGGCTTATGTTTTCGGCTGTATGTTGATTATTGTCAACGAGTCAGTCTGTAACGTAATGGTTTTATAATATGTGTATTGAGATATTCAGATACTCATCATCAAACGCGTCACCAGCTGATGGCCCAAGGAGCAAGTATGTTTTTTTAGAACTTAAGACAGTAGAGACAGCCTCTAGCGCTAATTATTCACTTTTTAATCAATCATTTATAACTCATTACTTCTCTGCTAGACTGGGAGTAAAGAAAAAACAGAATGCTTCCAGCTGCTTGTCATCCCGAGCATGTCGTAAGAGTCGACTAAGGGATACTCCTCCAACATAATGAATCTATATGGGCGATGGGCTGAGCAGCTGTCACCCTGGTTCACCATATCCATCTTGGAACTTTTGGATCAGGAGTGGCTGCAAGTTTTCTTATGATTACTTGTGGTGGTGTACCTAACTTACCCCGTTAGGGTGACGCCCTTTCGAAGAGTAAGAGTATCGTAAAGTTTATTACTACTACTAGTCGTGCCTCTGGTTCTTTTGAAACAGTGTGGCGAAAGTATTTAAAGTGCACCTGAAAGGCTCCTTTCGTTCACTTGACGCGAAAGTTCAAATTGTATTAATAAGAGGAGTTAAAAATGTCACAAATGATTCGGGGATTATTAATAAACAAATAGGCAGACCGTGTTCACGCCGATCAAGAGTGCGACCGATGATATATTTGTATGGCCCGAGCAAGCACTAAATGGGGCAGATAAATCAATGTGAGGCCAAAGATAAGTTACTATTTTAGTACCTACATAAGTACCTAATTGAACTTTGAACCTTAAAGGTTCGAAAACATGTGTTAAGTGCACGAAAGAAGCCTTTGAGGCGCATTTCAAATCCTTTCACCACACTGGTTTAAAAGAACTAGTCTAGTACCTACTAAGTAATAGTAGTATTTACAGATTTAGAAAACCTACTCCTAGTAGGTATGTACTCATACAGTAAGAATGTATTTTTTTTTAAATTGAACATTGCGGGGCATTTATCACGTAATAAAATGAAGTTGGTTTTTTTTTTTGAAAAAAAAATGCTTTGTTTAAATGAATTGCTTAAGGCTACTACGGGGATGAAAAGGTGAGTATCCGACATGAACATTTTATTATATGAAATAATCTTCATCAGATTGTGATATAACTATTGTGTTTGAATATACATACAATGAAAGTTAAGTTAGTGCATTGCTGATACTTGTTTGTACCATCTTTTATTTTATCTTTGATAAATTCGAGCATAAGTTGCGCACGCGCCGAGGGGCGTTATTCACGCTCGTGATTTACGAACCGTAGCGAAATCAATTCATATTCATCTATTTTCCTTATATCAATGGGATAAAGTTCAAAATAGCCATTGAAAATGCATTTATAAATATATTCGCTATGCAAGTTTTGTGGCGAAGAATTCAGATCTAAATAAAGCTAGCACTGACTTTTAGTAAATGCCATTTTAGTTTATTCTTCGCCTACTATAGAATATAGTAATATATATTATACACCTAAAAATATAGTTTAAATGAATAGAGGAAAAAAAATAAGACATACTACACACAGAAAGGCGGGTAGAAGATTAAAGGCGTGGTACAGAATAGATGATGGTACTAATAAACCTGGATAATAAAATAATAAACCTCACAAGCTTAAAAATAATGACACCAATAATGGAATATGAAAAATGAAACACTAATACACACTTTTACGTGCCATGGCATCAGTTGGGAACTGTAGAATAATCCCACGGCTGTCAATGCTCACCCAAATGGGGTGATTTTAACTTTTATTACCTTTCAGACAGATGGTTTCTGACAAAAGTAGGGAATTAGGTGTGAATTAGTAGCTGACATTTTAGAGTGCGTAAGACTGGATGTCGTCACCTGGCTTTATTTATTTTACGCAATTTGTTTAAATTCATTTTGTAAAAGGGTTTTCCAAGCTGGAATTACCCTTAGTTTATAGTTCGAAGTTACGTTTATAGTGTAGTTTATTGAGAGTGCTGGGTGACCGTTTAGTGGTAACTTTGAGCTTCTAAGAACGATGAAACAGTTCAAAAACAAGGAGTCAACGATTGCAGAAATAGTATCGTTTCGAAGCAATGCTGATTGTAATAAAAAAATTGCCACCGGAAATAAAACCAGTATTCTGCCTTGAGAATAAAATAAATCAGAAAGAATTTTCAATATAGGTAATTGTATAAAATCTAAGATCGTGACATGTTTGTGATTTCAGAAGTGATATTTTTTTCTTATTTCTCAAGTAGGTAGTTACCTACACAGGCACTCTTGATAAATCAGTTTTTATTAGAGGTACTGTTCATTTGAAGAGTTTTGTTGTAGGTACTACTATCTAGTACTTTTAAATAAATCTCTATTCTGTCAAGAGCACTTCACATCGATATATGTATCTACTTATTGTTCATGCATGAATACTTTTTTATTGGAATTCAGTTGGAATCTATAATACCTACTCCTGCTCATAACGTACGTGACTTTTAGCTTGTAGCTTGAAAAATATAAATATTTTCTGTATACTCACTTGCTCTCAATAGTACATACCTACCTAAATTTGTAGGTTCATGAACTTTCAGAGTACCTACCTAAAGAAAATTTATTAATAAAAGTAGTTACTTAGTTCTATAAATTTTAATCTTTTGTGATTGAAGAGTATGACCAATTTATTTAAAAAAAATAATCGAATACAACAGCAATACCAAAGCCGAACAGATTTCATATCCAAAAGCGCCTATCAAATATTTCAAAGCAAAGGTGCACCCGCGCGAGTCGGTATAGACGAAGACATCTGGCGGGACAAGCGGACAGAATTCAATTATATAGAACGATAACATAGCGCCGGTATTCGCATTAAAACAAACAGAGCTACTACCAGGCTTTCACGAAAATGGATCTCATTGGCGTATTCAGAAAACTAATCTTTGAATTCCCAAAGTTGCTTCCAATTACTTAGTACCTACATCATAGTCGGAATGATCGCACTGTGAAGAATCTTAGAACACATAGTTCTGATTGATTACATTATCCAGAGAATTGGATACCTGATGATGTCGAACCACTTGGAAACAGCTTTGGAAACTAGCTCTCCATCATCCCACAATTTAGATTGACTTCTATAAAATCTAGGTTTAAATAGAACATTACCTAACCACTCGGTTGCGACAAATATAAGTCTTGCCTCATATACTTATACTTATTATTATGTTCAAAGCATATAGGTACCTACTTTATCAATGTTTCATGAACAAAGCATTACATCTCGGAGCATCTAAAGGTAAAGTTTAGTGTCTTGTGTACTTCAAAACTCATGGTAAGGGCAGGGCTTCGCAATAACACCCGGTTTATGCTCTTTGCATTTACATCGTACGGGTGCACATACGTTATTTTCTTTATTCCATTCTGAAACGGGCCTTGTTAAGGTTTTATGTTTGTATTGTATCATTCTATTGCGCGAATGTATTTTAGTTTATTAGGCTTTAGATGCCGCTCTGGGTGTAATGCTTTGATTACATAAGTTATACAAATTGCTTTATTGATGCTGCCACAAGGTGCTCTTTTGGGTCCTCTGTTATTGAATGCTTGTACAATTTACTTTTTATTAGAACCTGGATGTAACCTACGGCGTTTTAAAGTTTAATAAAATAGAACTACGTTCGACATAGTAATAGGATCAAATACTTACGGATTCAATAGAATTTGAATAGCTTTAGATATTCAAAACACAGTTGCAAAACGTTTTATCCCTGCAAATCTCAAGCTTTAGAAGCCAAACAACCCGACATCGACTATCTCCTATTCCTTTTATTCCAGTTTACACTACACAAATAAAAACGGAGCGTAATGTGGTGTACGTCTCAAGAAGAATGTGTGCTTCCATTGTGAAGACTTCAGCTACCAGTGACTACATTGTGCGAGCTACGATTGAATTTCTTGAAGCACTCCACGGAAACGTGATCTTGCTGCAATCTTCTTGGAAAATGGGATTCATTATAACCCGCCTGTGTGTGATAGTTTTTGTGGAGTAGAAATGATTCAATAAGTAATACAATCCTGTATCCATTTAACACGAAAATAAAATCAGATACTGTAAGTTTAACTAAGAAAAATATTCGGTTTGTAATCAATAAAAGTTAGGCACTTAACTGATCTTTGATTTGGAATATATCACACTAAAAATTAACTGTAAAGTATATCTACTGAATAAAATATTTCTTTTACGATGTTTTAAACTGCACTCAAACGTTATACTCAGATATTTCCCAAAACAAACAGAAGCACCTTCAGAAATGTAACATCATCCTCAGATGAGCCAGTAAAGGTTGTATGGAGGTAATCGTTCGAGAACCATCTATAAACGAAGCGATTTAAGTTCCCCCCAACGGTGACTCAAGGCGGGCCAACTTTAAATTGCTACCAAGGAATTTTACTTTGAAGGACTCGACGATGTCACTGAAGTTGTGAACAGTTTATTTTGCTTTTAGTGTTGATATTGGGATACGAAAATACCTATCCGAGTTTATCCTTTCGAGACAAGTATCTAGCTCGATGGTTGTATTTATCTCTAATTGATAAAGCGAATACTAAAATGAGTTCTGAGTCAGTTCAGTTCTATTACTACTTATTCAAAGAATATTCAGCATCAAAAGGAGTTTTCGAAGACAACTTGCTTTGGTAAAGCTAAAGAATTTATGCGAGTACGTACGATTGCACTTTTTCTTAATATTGGAATCTGCCTATAAAAACTTATTATGTTACCTAAAAACTGTCCGAGACAGAAACGCGCTCAATGTTTAATTTTTGCATTGCTTTTCGATCGTTGAAAAGAGTAACTGACGAATTTCACCTCATTTTTGAAGTTCGATAAAAGCAGCGTCACCTCAACACCGTATGGTAATGCGGTAATGGCAACCGGAACGCCCCGGAACGTCCGCCGGAACGAGAACGTAAACAGAAACGACCGGCCCGACGCGACGGTCCGTCATTTAACGCGATATGATTACAGAGGGCGAATGTGGAAAATTCGACTGATTTTTTTCTAAGCAAACGTGTGCTCGTAACGAGTTTGGTTTGATTTTTTAGATGTTAGTTTTAGTATCGAGATGTAAAAACACATACCTAAATAGAGGGACCAAGCATGTTTTGAAGTTTGCGAATTTGCTAGTAGTTTTGGGCTTGCTAGCGATTTCCATGCATTTTAACTTTAGGCGATCCGATGTTCTAGCCAAGTGAATCACTTACAAGACGAGGAAAGCTGAATAATTTAATAATTAACTAGCTGCCGCCCGCGGCTTCGCTCGCGTGGTATCCGGATAAAAAATAGCCTATATGTTAATCCAGTACATGTACTATGTATAGTCCAAGTTTCATTCAAATCCGTTCAGCCGTTTAGGCGTGATTGAGGCACAAACATCCAAACATCCAAACATCCAAACATCCAAACTCACAAACTTTCGCATTTATAATAAGATATTATATTTATATTTATATTATTTATATTTTTTAAGTAAGATCTTGGCTCAACCAAAGGCAATCATTATCATCATCGTCATCCAAAGCCCGACTTTATCCACTGCTTGGCATAGGCCTCCCTCCCTTTGTGCCTACCATCAGTCTTGTGCTAGCCTCATCCATCCCCGGCCCACGGTTGTGAATATATCGTCTGTCCATTCACTGAAGGACGTCCACGACCCACATTCCTTTAACTAGACCTCGGCTACCGTTCAGTTAACACCTCACTCTACCGTTCATCACCACGTCTCGCAATGTGTCCTGCTCAGCTCGACTTGAATTGATATAATGCAATTTCTAACGTCTTGTACTTTGGTACGCCTTCGGATTTCCGCATTAGGAACTCGGTCTACAAGTCAGATGCCGAGCGTAGCGCGCTCCATGGCTCTCTGTGCAACTCTCATCCTGTGTTCTGTCGATCATGACATTATGGTGCAGAGACATGGACCCTCACGTAGAAGGCTATGTGCAGGTACCAAACGCAAAATATATAATAATTATCCTTTTTATTACAGACATCAATTATCACGAGGCTGGCCGTCTGCCAGTTACATCATAAACCATGGATGTGTCTGCGTTGTGAAGAACGTTGTTCTGGCTCAGACCAGACTAATAATATAAAACATCACCAATACGCTCATGTCGAACAAGGCATAGCAAAAGCGCTATTTCGTTATGAGTTACACGGGTTACCCGCGCCAAAACTGTACACATCGAATCGACGTACTCCTAGTTTCCCAAGCGGATTTATGCTTGGATCTATAAGCTCCGGATGTACGGACGCTTAGACTGATTAACTTTAGTGAAAGTTGTCTGGGAAACTCTTTAGAGAAAAAATCTGAGAACCCTTACTTTTCTTCCTGTGTTGAGCTGGAAACACTTTTGCATCATCGAAATAATTATGTCAATATTTAGGCTTTGAAATATATGTGCGACGGATGACTGAGACCTGAAAGGCACAAGTTCTATTCTAGAAGCAGTTTGAGGAAAATGTTTTCTAGATCTAGATACTTACTAGATCTAGGTTTGCCTCTGGAAAATCTGATACTTCGCAGGGGTACCTACTACAGAACACCAATGCACTGTGTAGGAATTATAATTGTGAATGATGTGTTCATCATTTCTGCTGCGTTCGCTGCTAGACATAGACCTCCCCAAGACATAATTTCCAGGACAAACGATCTTAGACTACCCATTCATTGACTTCACGTAATCTCCATGCATTGTCAATATATTGGGCTTCTATCGTAGGACAACACGCTTTGTATTAATATTTTCCATTCCGCCTGCCTTTGTGTCACGCAGCAGACAAAGTCTGGCAGGAAGCCACGAGACCCGTTTATATATCACCATGTTATGACCCAGCCGTAGTTCGCCGGTGAAATTGTAAAAGAAATGCACAAATTGATTATTCAACTGTTTTGTTTTGAAATCACTTTTGTTTACTACGAGTTCAAAGTATTTGCCGCTTTGATATCTGTGAATCAGTGACTTCATGTTCAGATATAACCTAACATAGGTTTACAAACACTATTAACCAATGTTTGTCAATTCAATGAAATAAATAAATATATCTATCTATCTATCTATCTATATAAAACATAGTGCAATCCACGAATAGGTTCCATCAATCAAGTTACAGTAGTACCAAATACGAACTAAGGCGATGATGATAATATGTAATACTAGATGGCAGCACTGGTAAAATTAGGACGCGCTATCGTTGCGTTTTGAATTTTACGCCGGTAATTTCAAGCAAACTAAAACTTTTCAATTTTATAATATAAGTAAGATAAGATAAAAATTAAAATAATGTAGACACTTTATTTTAAAGGGTTAGTTCAGTTATTATTAGTTGACTATAATATTAGTTGCATATTCGGAATAAAATCGCTTTTCATAAAGCACGAAGTTTGCCGAGGCGCACAATATTTGTTGTACCTGTACTAACCTACTTTTAGGTAAGACCAAACTTTTAAAAGAAACCGATTTTTTATCTTTTCATTTATTAAATAACTAGCAGCCGCCCGCGGCTTCGCTCACGCGGTACCCAGATAAAAAGTACCCTATATCCCATTCCAGCACACGTAGGAGGTACCTACTATCCTCATTATTCATTATAATATAGTGTACGCTAGTGACAGGGCTAACTTTAAGCAATGGCTAACTTTAGCGAACGAATATGAATAATAGGGTATGTAAGTATATTCCGTAGTTTTTGCGTGAAAGAGTAACAAACATACCTAAATCAAAAATTAAGAAATTTCAGTGAATTTAGTAAAAATTTTGAGACTTAAGGTAAACTTTTCAAAACACAACGATAGCGCGTCAAAATTTGATCAGAATTTGTAGCGACATCTAGTTATCAGACGTAGAATTACGTCAGAACTCCATGAATAATCAAGATTGGAAACTTAGCCAGTAATAATTTATGCTTCCTTTCACGGTACTTTGACATTGACAGTTCCTTTTCCATATGTTTTGTATCATCTATTACTAATCTTTGATACCTATCATCGCTGTCATATGTCAAAATAAAAGTATTCTATTTTTCATGAAAAACATGCATAAAATAAAGAATTTACAGGTAATTATGACATCAACTAAATGAGAAAAATCGGCTCTTTAATTTGATATGGGTTATGTACAATTTTAGACCAAAAATTGATTCCAGGTTTTCATCCCTTTTCATCCCTTTAGAGGTTGAATTTTGAAAAATCCCTTCTTAGTACACCCCTACGTACCAAGGTTTACCTACACTGAAAATTTCAAGTCTCTACGTCCAGCGGTTTAGGCTGTGCGTTGTCTGTCAGTCAGTCAGTCAGTCAGTCAGTCAGTCAGTCAGTCAGTCAGTCAGTCAGTCAGGACAAAGATTCTTATAATATAAGATACGATCACAGGCAGTTATCAGTGATAAATTTAATTTTTTTGTAGTAAGCCCTTTCAAAAAGGGCAGGCGCTGAATCTCTCAGTAGGTACATTTATTATAGCTAGACTGCCTGTGACGTCATCCAGGATTCTATTCCAGCTTTTATGACAGCAATATCGCCGAGGCTATAAAATATGCTTTAATTTACTGGATATTGCGCTGAAGTCATACTACAGCGGCAGAAGCATTCTCTTGTTTTCAAATAAGAAAAGCATTGTGAAGCGTATCTAGGTCACTGATGAAATTATTTCTTCATAATATAATATCAAGTTAACTAGATTTGCACGAAACGAAATGTCTGATTTTATTAAACTAGAATAACCTATGAGGATTCTAGGCTAGATATTTTTATTCCGACGCAACGACACAATGCTTCGCTTAGCTTTTGCACACGGCTTTGCTTACTTGGCGCATTGGATAAAAAGTTGCCAAATTTATCCTCAAAAGTTCATTAATTACGCCCTCGCGTGCTGATATTTTGCAAACAGACAACGGATGGTACGTTACCTACTACTACTAGTCGTATCACTAGTTCTTTTGGACGAGTGTGGTGAAAGGATTCAAAGTATTTAAAAAATATTAAGAACGAACTACACAATATAAAAAAGTGAAAACTTCTGTTGCGCGGTTTCTAGAAACTATTAGAATTAATAAGAGCATGTCCCTTTTTGTAAAACATTACTTTTCATATTCCCGTCTTCGAGTTCTAAGGCTTTTTACCATCTATACAGCGCCAAGTGGCAACTTTTACCTTCACACCCGTTTGTGAAGGTGTAGTGCCGCTGTAGTGCCCGCGACGAATTAAGATGGAGTAGGCTTGCCCACCACTTATTCCATCCTCTCAGATTAGTCGGCCTTGTCCACAGGAAAGACATGGTCAATACTTACATGCGGAGCTGACTAAGCCGCGGGTTTCCTCACAATGTTTTCCTTCACCGTTTAAGAATACTGGTATAGCGAACATAAATTTTTCGCACAGAAAAATCCATTGGTGCACGACCGGGTTTGAACCCACGACCTTAGGATCGGAAGGCGGGGTTACTACCAACTAGGCCACCAGTGCTCTCAAACACTAATACTACGCTGCAAATTTACTAACCAGCAATGTACGTATGCACTTTCACTCTTATTGTGCCCGGGGGCAGTGTTTGCAATTAGCTACT
This sequence comes from Scotopteryx bipunctaria, assembly GCA_949320045.1. Lineage (NCBI taxonomy): Eukaryota > Metazoa > Arthropoda > Insecta > Lepidoptera > Geometridae > Scotopteryx > Scotopteryx bipunctaria. The sequence continues at coordinate 8,474,745 of OX439447.1, forward strand.
TTCCAGGTCACAGGTGAAACAGGTTTCATTAGCATCAAGCGAGCTCGATGGATGAACTTTGATACACTTTTGTAACTATTAAATTGGACTAGGATGATCCCATCATAGTTTAGGGTCGTTTTCCTTGTCAGTTTTAAATTCTCATAGAAATTCTTTAATTATCAGCTATATTATTTACAGGCTTTAACTGGCCTCGATTTAAAGGCCAGCATATCTGAGGTAGGTACTTACTCACACTCAGGATAAACCGCGAGGTATCAAATTATTTGTACTTACTTACTCAAATAAAATGGAGAGATCTTGTGGGTAACTTTTCTGAAGTAGCTTCGCTTTCCCTGCCCTGTAATTTTACTTATCTGTTTATACGTTTTTTGTGTCTAACTCAAGACAAGTCACCTGCTAAGAACACGGTATACAAAAATTGAGTCGCAAACTTAGAAGAAAAGACGCCGCGCGCGAACAAGGTGGTTTGAGGTTTTGTGTTCCAAGTAACAAGTAACCTAAAATTCATAGTATTACAATTATTAAGAAACGATGTTATTTGAAGTACTTACAAGTAAAAAGTGATTCCGTGAGGCTTTATGTGATTTGCTACTGTTTTTACAAGTTTTCACTACACAGAAAGGCATTATTCTATTGTGAAAGAAAGGCATTATTCTAAGTGTAGGTGTGTGCGTGAGCGTGTATGTTTACTTTTGTTGTTCGCAGCGCGCCGTTTTTTCTTTTATTTGGTCTGAGGTTTAACCCAAGACAAGTCACCTGCTAAGAACACGGTAAAACAAAAATTGAGTCGCAAAAAGCAGCATCTCAAAGATTTCTACCCAATATTGCACCGCGGGGAAACTTATTCAATTTGACTGCGACAAATGTTCTTGGATTTGAAAGGCATTGTGCCCCCTTCACCCGGTGTTCGTTTTTTCATTTTATCTGTTCAACAATACTAACTCAGTACCTTACAGTATACGGGTAATGATATGGCGGATTGTGATAAACGTTGTGTGTTTAGCTTTACTATTTATTAAGTTGAATAAAACGTATCATAACACTAAAACATTGTATCTATCAGATTCCTATGATGATCTAAAGTTGAATGTAAGGTAATCTGACCTAAAATTAAATATTTGTTATGCCATTTTATAATTCAGTTCAATAAAATACGACATAGTAAAAAAATACTAAAATTGGTCGCCACTCAATTCGCTATTCCTAAATCCTACTATCTTGCTTGGTCCATTCCCCATTGAGCCATCACCACAGCCTGCTTCATGTCGTGATGGGAGAGGCAAATGGAATTCCTGAAATGAGGGGAAAATGATATATAAGTACATATTATATTTATATTTATATATATTATCACGCCCGTATCCCTAACGGGATGGGCAGAGCCACTAGTAAATGAGATAACTTGCAGCCACTCCTGATTGAAAGTCCCAAGATGGATGTGAACAAAGGTGACGGTCGACCAGCCCATCGCCCATAATAGATGGTCCATCATGTTGGAGAATACTATCCCTTAGTCAACTTTTACGACATGCTCGAGAAGAAAAGCAGGTGGACGCATTCTATGATTTTTCTTTACTCCCAGTCCAGCAGAGAAGTAACTTAAAAGTTACTTAAAATGTGCAAAATTGGCCACTCAGCGTAGTGCTGTTTACCAGCATCACTATTTCTACTTGCTAGCTTAGTCCAGTCCCCAGTGCCATCACAAAAGGCAGAGACTGTAGATGCCGCCATTAAATCCGCTAACATTAGACATGCAAGACACGCCGCGCCACGACTGCTTCATGTCGCGACGGGAGAGGCCAAAGGGATTCCTGAAATGAGGGGAAAAATTATGAAAATAAAAAAAAAGAATTGTCAAAATACTTAGTCCTACCCTCTTATTCATAAAGACTGAGAGAAGAATGATGTCTTGCTTGATTATAAAATGTAGTTGTCTATAGTAATAAATTGTTGAAAAGTGGTTAATTTAAATCATCAAACCAATTTATAAATTATGTCTTATGAAGCTTCTAGAAATGAAGAAAATTGGCATGAAATAAACAAAAAATATTTAAATAACACCTAATAGACCCATACTAGAATTACCTGTGCGTAGGTATCAACTACGAGTACCATGGTACCGTACAAACAATTCTTCCGCAGCGGGAATCGAAGCCGCGCCTCTTGAGTCTCAGTCTCGTCTCACCCTCCACGCAACTGAGGTCGTCAAAATAACAAAGCACTCCACGATAAACTAGAATTAAACATTATATATTCACGGCACTTTATTTGAACACATTTTGAATTCTGATAGAAGTAAGTAACCAAGTCATAATCCTCTCATTATCACACATACGAACATTCTATTGGCGCGTGAAAATGAACCTCGACTGTTTGTTCATACTTTGTCGCTCCAAACTCATACATTATTGATGACTGAATATCCTGGAAACAGGCAAAGCAACTTCTAGACTATCACTAATCCTAAGCAAACTTGTTTGTACTGTAGAGACTGAAAGCTTTTTGTAAACTATTTACTAGTCTTTTGACACAAAAGTCTAAGGAAGGAAGGATATTGGATCATTCCCTAAAGATTCTAACGTCAAGCCGTCCGTCAAGCGCCCAGGGTTTTGTTTCATTTTGGTGTATGAATCATAAATGCTATACTTAGCAGACAATGGACGGGTATCAAGAAGGTGGAACATCTCTTTATGCTAGACCTAGACAAAGAAAGTTATAAGAGGGATGACAGACAACATAAAAAGAAGCAGAAGAAGAGGCACAAGAAGAAGCAGTAGATACTTTGCAGGTAATAAAATTCTTGGACAGTAAAATGTACAATTTTGCTACTGTAAACTCCAATGGTTAGCTTCTCATATGGCTTCGAAGCTCGGCTACACGTCTGATTATTTCATAGGTCGAAGTTTCAGAATTACGATCACATACGAATAGAATACGAAGCGTATTTCCAATGACGCCTTTGTGATTTATTTTCATCTTTGTGGATTTTCCTTGATATATTATGGGCGACACTAACTAAACCATTTTTTGGTAAGACGGATTTTTTAGTATCAGGTTTTTTCTTAACCTACAAGAAGGTCATGTCCTTCTTGGTCTTGATACTTTTTTATGAATTGTTTTCTTTTATTGGAAGACTAAGTTTATAATATGTTTAGAATTAAAAAAAAATGTGAAATTCCGTGTCCGCTCAACTTATATAAATTTAATTAAAATTATAAACCAATATTTTAGCTTGATTACCTACACTTACCACAAAACGAAATACAAGTAATTAATCACATCAGTTAATTCTATTACGTGAGTGTTTGTTAGAGCTGGTGTGTCAGCCATTTGTCATTGTGTGGGGAATCGGCCCTCGCCCAAAACTACCCAGTTTTGTTAGTGTCACCCTGACCGTCATTTAAAGGAAACACCTACTCGAGAATAACAATTACGGTAGACTAGGTATGGTTTGTTCTTCCAATAGAATTTAAAGCAGCTCATTCGATTGAGCTGAAATTTTGCATGCACGTTTACTTTGCGACGTCATTTTAAATCTAATATGGTGGACCCCCAAAGATGGCGGACTATATTTTTTAATGCACCCCCATGATATGTATATCAAATGAAAGGGTTTGCTGAGAAGAGTATGTACGAATAATAACTAAAAAATGAAGAATAGAAACCAGTGGGATTCGAACCCACGACTTTGCCCTGAATCTACAACAAGAAATGGTGCATTTGCATATGTTTTTTTTTTACCTGAAGATAACAGTAAAGCTTGTAAAAATTAATTGCATGCAAAATTGTTATAAAATATCTGCGGACTTATTGCAATATTCTTAGATTGTTAAGTAAACAAGAACCTTGAAGATGTCGAACATGAGACTTCAAGATTCATATAATAACGTAATATAGTACGTAAGAGTTGATTAAGGGATAGTATATTCTCCAACATGATCTCCATCTTTATGGGCGATGGGCTGATCACCTGTTACCATAGTTCACCATATCCATCTTGGGACTCTTGGATCAGGAGCGGCTGCAAGTGTTCTTATAATTACTTGTGACTTTGCTCACCCCGTTAGTGATACGAACGTGATAATTGTATGTATGTTATACTACGTTTTTTATTTAAGAAAATAAGACAATCTAATTTTCTAGATTTGTTTTCACCACTGCATAAGTGAATAGTAAACAGGTTGGCCAGTGTCCAAGACTAAGCTAGCCAAGTCCAATCTAGGAAGCGTCAGCCACCGTCATAATTTGAGCGGTCTCCGCGTGAAATAAGCCAAATTGTTGGGGGTTTTTACCAATTTGCTCACATTTGCACAAGAATTTATCTTTTCTACTTAAGTTATTATTATTGCAACGGCCTTTAGATAGCCCAACTGTTTCTTTTGTATTTTGTAAATTATATTTGTATTAGTTGTAAGTTTCTTTCTTCTATAAATGAAGTATATTTTTGAAAAAAAAAGTTATTGTTATGTCATTTTATTTGGTAAAAAAGGAGCTTTTTTTATAACTACTACTATTCTAAAATAATCAAAATTTTATATTTTAACTAGCTGCCTCCAGCGGCTTCACTCGCGTGGTACCCAGGTGAAAAATAGCCTATATGTTAATCCAGCACATGTACCATGTATATTCCAAGTTTCAATCAAATCCGTTCAGCCGTTTAGGCGTGATTAAGGCACAAACATCCAAACATCCTAACAAATTTTGCATTTATAATATAAAGTAAGGGCTGATCACCTGTCACCATGGTTCACCATATCCATCTTAGGGCTAAATCAGAAATGGCTGCAAGTTTTCTTATGTTTACTTGTGGCTCTACCCACCTCTTTGAGAATTCAGGCGTGATAATATGTATGTATGTATGTAAGATTAAGTTTTCTATTCAAATTGCCTACACGCAGAAACCAGAGTAACTACAGGCAAGGTGGCCAAATTGGCGACAATATTGAGTATATTTTCAAACTACTCTAAAAACACTTAGAAATTCGGTGTAAAACTAAAACAATTCAAATAATCCAAACAAAGAAGACAGTTGTTTGAACAATATATTTTTGAAGCGAAACTTTCCCCGCCATGTCGCCGTGTCGCTAAACGACAGCTGTCCACGAATCGGAGAGAATTCAAATTACGGAGATAAAACTGTGAAATTCTACCTATTTCTTTATCATAGATTTTAGTGGGCCTAGGTTTCTATCTCGGTTCCTATCTCGGAACAAGGTTTCTATCTATCTGTATCTCTCTTTCCTTATAACTTCCTATTATGTCTAGCCAAAAAGTCATCTCGATCTGTCGGAAAAAAGTATGGCGCTTGGAACCGGGCACCGATCCGTTAGTTAACAAACCTACACACTAAACATTTCCTAGATATTACTAGAACTGGGTAATATTACCGGCTCCATATATATCAGTACCATTTCGTTTTCCGTGTGACTAGACCGAGTGCAACTTCTTACCCTGAATGCATAATACAACCTTTCTAAGACCGGCACTTTATTCGAACGGTCCATCTCCATTAAACAAGAAATATGTTAACCAGAATCGAATGCGGCGAATCTAAGTAAGCAAATGTTTTATTCATGGCTCCGCAAATGGCAATTACAGTAACAATACAGGATGGCACAGCTTAAAGCTTCAAACGCATTTGACTGGCCGCTTAGCTCTGCTGTTAGCTTGTACGAACAAACACACGCTGGTAGCCTTGCTTTTGCAGCTGTATTTTGAGAGTTCAATTACCACCAAAGAGAAATACCTATATAAAGGTAAATACATGATAGACCATTTATATGGGTGATGAGCTGATCACCTGCCACCATAGTTCACCATATTTGATTTGAATCAGGAGTGGCTGCAAGTTTTCTTATGACTACTTGTGGCTCTGCCCACCCCATTAGGGATACGGGCGTGATAATACACACACAGTCATACATATAAATATAAAGGTGATGAATATAATGAACGTTCCATATCTGGGTGTAGATATTGTGTTATACCTATACAAATCGTGATTACAAAAAATATATAATTCCCATTAACCATCCGGTGCCCTGACTGACTGACTGACTGACTGACTGACTGACAATCAACCCACAGTCCATACTGTCTATAAGTCCGTAAGTCCTAGAAGTAGGAAACTTGGAGGGATTACTCCTTGTATGGAGTCGAGGTGCATTAAAAAAGGAATTCCTGAAATTCAGCTCCTAAAAGACGCAGTTTGAGGATGAACTTAGTATAAAAAAGAACTGAATGCGGACAAAGACGCGGGGCGTTCCATTAGTCTTTTATAAACATTGCCTTTTATGTTAAGTTGTTCTCGGTTGCGGAACCTCTGAGTGTTGCCATCCTATAATTGTAGGCAGGAAACATTGTACAAAAAAGCTTTGGTACCAGTTAACCGGACGGCACATTGTTCGCTGTTAAATTATGCCCTCAATGGTACGACTCACCATTATCCTCTGACCTAACTCTGTTGTGAGTTTCATTTCTGTTTATTAATATTTTTCGCGGGCTTTGATAATCTTGCAGCGGATTTGCTTTGATAAACGGGTGTTGTTATCCTTGTTTGCATAATCTCTACAAATTGGCTTGAGTTTTTCCTTGTTCTTTTTCGATGAACGGTCAAAATTATTTCCTTTCTACGTCATCACCATCATAAAGAAGGTAGCTTTCAGAAAGTTAAGAAGTATTTTTTTAGCAATAAAAAATATTTTACGACTGTCCCCAATTTATCATCTTCATTTTTATCAGAAGCATTCGGACAAGTTCGGAAAATAAACAGGGGAAGTACCGTCATGTTGTATATATCATTTACACAAATCATTTCAGATTCTTTCGATCCCTATAGCTCAAGAACGATTAAGCCTGCATTTTTATCCTAATATTTTATCTGAATAAGTGTGTCAACAAGCATGCCCAATGCCCATACTGCGTATTTCATAACCATGTTATGAACTTTTTGAGACTGTAGAATTATTTATTAGGTATTTCAGTTTGCAAGTTTTGCTATTGTTAAAAAGCACACTCAACAATCAGAGGCGTCACTTACGTAGCTATAACATATTACGAAATATTATCTATAATAGTTACGGTATATTTTCTAGAGTAATCTTCGAGTGATCACAGACGTAGCTATAATATAATATTATAGCACGCCATACAAAAGTACAGTATATTAATAAATATTATAACTACGTCTGTGATGGCCTTTAGTAGTTCGAGCTTAGACATTACGAGTCTGAAGATAAGTTGAAGGTTGCTGCGGAAACTGTCATCAACTCTCGTCGGTTACAACGCATTAGAAAAGTCGAAAAAATGAAGGAACATCGCCACTCGACATTTCCAAAAGCATTGTTAGGCGCAATTCAAACTTGCCAATGATACTCCGAATATTTAATTAAAATCAAAGGACACAGTGCGTGACCCCGAGTGATCCAGTTGGTCCTATTAGGCACTTTATTATGCCGTTCGGCAACATTACAAATGGTAACCGAACATGCGACTAGGCAGTGATTGTACATGTCCCCGAATGTGTGAAGTGAAATACGATTCAATTAGTGCATTTTGGCTTTCATGTTTGGAAAAGTCATGAGTGAAAACGATTCAACCCAAATACTGGTTATTTATGAGACATAAAAACATTGTAAGTTAGTGATCAATTTTTATACTGTTTTAGGCCGCCCGAAGAATCAGCATTGTTATTAAAGTCCAGGGCCCCAATTACGCTATTTTAAACGTCATTACCAAAGTTTTGTTTCAGCACAATATCCATGGTATCGTTCTGTTTTCTAATACGCATTATAGAGCTACACTGTCTTCCGTTTTTGCCATTGGACAAAGCGAAAACAAAAGAACGCCACAAATGCAAGGTCCAATAATAGCGCAATTGATAACATAGGATTAAATTCATTAGCAATCTATTAGGATTGTGCTTGTAAAATCCTCCCACTTTAAAATTATTCTGTAAACCGCGTTTTATTTCTAAATATCGTTGAAAGATCGCAATATTTCACCGAAATCAAAGCAAAGTGTCGAACGTTATCGTTGCGTAGATACGTAAACTCTACGCGCTGTAATTCAAACGGGGCTCAAAGTAAGAGGCTATAAAAGTGATAAAATATCTATTTAGCTTTTTCTCCAGCCATTTCTTCCTTAAGCGATCTTATAGATGACTCTGGTATGCCGCAGTCTTTTGATTCTAGAAATCATTCTTTTTTTATGCATTCTCAAAGGAATATTTTTTTACATCAGCACGAAATCTTGCCAATTACAAAATAATGATAAATATTACTGAATAATAATGGCCCTTCACGTATAATGCATTCCTTTATCCCTTTGAAGATGTATAGAAGTACTCAGAGTCTTGTTCAAACATTATATAGCACATACCGAATCGTTAATACCTTAACCGGCAAGTAAGCCATTTTGTTTTTAAAGAAAAAATATGTCATGAAACTTAGTAAACTTAGTAAACGTCCACAGTCAACTTGCTCCGTCACTTGTGATTTCGTACGAAAACTCTTTACAGCCTGAGAGTCAGTTTCCTTCTACAGAACGTTTGGCGACTGGTAATTGCAGTTTATTTTAACTGAGATAAACGAAGTCTCCTTCATCGCTTTTCGATGCTTTCGCTTCAGACGAACGGCTGATAGTCTCTTGATCGTTGATTGAATGAGACTGTTTATATAAAAGGAAAAACTCGCAGACTAAGCTCTGAATTTGGTAATTTTACAAAAACTTGAGAACATTATCCTGTTAGTATATAATTTACTGAAGTCGAGTCCAACGATGAAGCTTTTATCTAAGCGCGTCTCATATCACTCGAGATACGGCGATGTAAACTATTACATGTATTAATTATTTACAAACGATTTCGCTAAATGAAAAATTCCCTCGGTCGACGCAGGGCATAAACCGTCGGGAGCGCACCGCGGCTGTCTATCAAAAAGCAGTTTGCGGCGCGGACGCCACGTGCCGCGGATTTACCGCTCGCGGCATTTTCATGTCCACCACACTGCAAATCACAAGGATAGAACGCCTTTGGATGTGGCAGTGGCTTTACTGAAAAAACTTTTCCTATAACTGACGGCCTCGGTGGCGTGGTGGGCGATTGCTCGGCAGAGACGCAAGAAGTGCGGGTTAGATTCCCGCTGCGAAATAAATGTTTTCATGTTCTGTAAATATTTCTTCCTGGGTATTGTGGTACCATGGTATTCGTAGTTTCTGATACTCACGACACAGAGAATCCTAGTGTGGGGTCAGGACTATGTATGTGATTGTTGGGTGTTATTATAACTACTACAAGGGTCAGAGAGAACTGGAAAAAAGGTATTTGTCCTGCAGTGGGACTAGATCTGACTAGATCTTAGACGAATAAACACACGTAACTCGGCCGATATCGCTTTTTACTCCTCTTGCCACTAACCAAGCCTTTTCGCCTTGGTCAACGAAATTGTCTTGTCAGTGCGACTTGGGTTCTCGAAGACAACAAAACAAAACAGAAAAAATTACTAAGTACGCCGTTTTATTTAGTAATAATAACTAATAATAATAACTGTAGTTAATATTTCTTTTTACGACTAGATAGATTGAAAATAGATTAAATGTTGTTTTTTAATAGTTTTAAAAAATCCTATATAAAACGAACCTATTACGGATGTTAAACCATTTATATCAATTTGTCTACTGTTTACGATTTTATACTGTATAAATCATCCAGTTGGTATACATTAGAAATAGCACATACATAGGCCTATAACCAGTGTGGGTGAAGTCGGGTTGCGAATGATGGTGTTAAAGCACATTGTTGTCCCGTAAGAAGTTTATAAGATTATAATTTCTATGATTTATTCCTGTTAAATAGAAGAACCTAGCCACTTCCAGTTAACTAAAGATCTTACGCATCCAGTGTACTTTCACTGACCTGACAAACGGAGGTTACAATTAATTACAAAAATACAACGATGTTGACTCCATTCTGGTTCAAAAATTAAATATAAATAAACCGGATTGGCTCTTGATGAAGGGCTCAGGCTTATCTTGATTTTATTTTCTAATTTTAAGCTGTGATAAAAATATAATAAATAATAATAACCTCATACATCAAAAACCATCTAGCCGTTTGGTTTAAAATTATTTTAGGCCTAAACTACTACTAAATATATAAAGATTCTGACTGACTGACTGACTGACTAAGTCTTATAGTTAGTAGAACTATAAGACTTGGAGGCAGGTAACTTGGAGGGTATATTCCTCTTATGGTGTTGCGATACATAAAGAAAGGAATTCCAGAAACTCAACTTCTAGAGGACAAAGAGGGAATTAAGTTTGTATAAAGAATATATACTCATCTTGAGACTTTAAATCAGAAGTGACTGCAAGTTTTCTATGACTACTTGTGGCTCTGCCCACTCCGTTAGGGATAAGGGCGTGATAATATGTATGTATGTAAAAAAAATTTAGTGCGTATATGCCTACAAATCCGTACAATGTCGGGGGATGCTCCACTAGTAGGTAAGTAATAAATATTTAATTGGAAAAAGCCTGTATAAATAATAATAAAGGCCTTTTACCATGTAGTACATGATTTATACAGCGTCAGGAGGCAACTTTTACCTTCACTAACGGGATGCTGTATTGCCCGGGACGAATTAAGATGGAGTAGGCTTGCCTAGCACCTATTCCATCCTCTCAGCTTAGTCGGCCTTGTCCACAGGAAAGACATGGTCAATACATGCGGAGCTGACTAAGCCGCGGGTTTCCTCACGATGTTTTCCTTCACCGTTTGAGAGTACTGGTGTAGCATACATACATTGTACCATCTAGACCACCAGTGCTCTCATATCTCTGCCTGTATAAAGATAATTGGATTATCGACTGCGTTTAATGATTCGACAAGCAAATAACTCATGATTGCATTTATTCATTATTTTAATATTATTTCAACCTTCGTAAACCTTTTAATTGGTATTCAATTTAATCATTAATTGATGGAGAATTCATGTAATTTTCCAAACGAAGTGTTATTTATGAAGGGTTGATTTTTTTTTTGTAATTGCATATATATACACATGCACATAAATTATCGACGTCCGTATCCCTAACGAGGTGGTCAGAGCCACAAGTAATATTTAATAAGAAAACTTGCAGCAACTCTTGATCAAAGAGCCCCAAGATGGATATGGTGAACTATGGTGACAGGTGATCAGCCCACACCTCATATCTGTAGATGGTACATCATGTTCAACTCCTTAGTTGATTTTTACGACATGCTCTGGGAGGGAAGCAGCTGGATGCATTCTTTTTTCTTTACTGCCAGTCCAGCAAAGAAGTAATAATTTACATAATATAATTTTTAAATTATCAAGGTTAAAAACATTATTAGCACTATACCAATATTTCAGCATAGTTGCATGTGCCATGATCACAGAACACTATTGCTCCTAGTGGAGGCCATGATTGCGGAAGAACTGAACATAGCGAGGCGGTAGTTATTGGCAGACATAATCAGTCTACCCTCTTTCGAAGTCTTCTATTGCGAATAATGGTATTACCACCGGTTTAATTCTCGAACGAAATTCGATTACGACAAAATACACTAACGGTATCAAGATTAGTGGTCTTGCATTCATTAGATTTTCACACAACCGCAGTACAAGATTCCAGGTTCCAGAAAATTGAAAGCCGTCTTCTCGATTGAAGTTCCTGTGTTTGGTAATCTCAATGGCTTCCTGAACCAATCTTGGTAACCAATATCGCTTGCGGGTTGTGTAGTTCTATCCAATGATTTGTGCTTGACTCCAAAAAATGATCTGCAATGACAGACTCAATTTACTTAACTGGACATTTTGAAATAAAAATAAAATATATTTTCAGACAAAAATATCTATAATATTATTAGTAAAAAAAACATTAATAACAGTCTACAAAACTACATTCCAATGAATCAAAACGTCTCTTTCAAAATTAGTCAAAATTCTTTCATTCCAAGTATGGTTTATAGGTATAAAATTTTAAATTACTTTCAATAATTCTACCCAGACAGGATTTGAACCCGCAACCCTGGCCTTATCACCGGCGATCCCGTGTCCGTGATCGAACCAATTAAGCTAACGGGCACTGGCAGTGTCGTCTAGGCCAAATTTCATTCATACATTCATACTACTAGTCATGTCACTAGTTCTTTAGAACTAGTGTGGTGAAAGGATTGAAAGTGCGCTTCAAAGATTCCTTTTGTGCACGTTTAGGTTCGACGACATGCCGGTTTCTCACGATGTTTTCTTTCACATTTGAGAGTTCTGAAACAAAGCCCATTGGTGCACATTCGAATTTGAACTCACGACCTTAGACGACGATCGAAGGCGGGGCAGCTAGCAAGAGACCAGCAGTGCTCTGGGGCTAATTTAAAATTGTCAACATGCCTTGTGTTTATGTATAAAATAAAAATATATAATATATATTAGGTACACAGCCAAGTATAGAATATCTCGATTCAAGTCTATTTTCAAAGCATCTCTTTGTTCTATTGCAGAAGTACTGAAACTTTCCAGACCTATGTTTTCCATTAGAAGGCTGTTAGAAAACAAAACTTGGAATTACAGTTTGTCTTACCGCCAATTCATCAAAATCCTGGAACACAAACATCGAAGGACAACATTTTTGTTCGTGTTTTTCTTGGGGCATATTATTGTGCCTCAATAGATGAGGGTGTGCGCCCCAACCCGCCATAGACCAATAGTACGAGCTCTGGCATGGAAAAAGATACCAGATACTTCTAAACATTGCGCCTATAAAACTTTTTTTTCATACTAGTTTCTGCCATGCCATGTAAAAAATATTATGTGACCTGTAAATTATAGTAGGTACTTTTTAATAAAAACACTTTTCTGCTGTTTCGGAGTAAGTTAGTATGAGCTAGTGGCCAACTCTTGTGACGGAGTTTTTAGGCCGCCTAAAGGCCTAACGACTTAAAAGCCGGGACCGACAATTTAATATGCCTTCCGAAACACGGAAACGCTCAGCTCGCAATGCTACTTGCGGTCACCCATCCAAATTGTGACCGCGCACAACGATGCTTAACTTTACCGATCAACCAAGAACGTCTAAGCAAACTACACCATGAGCGCTACGCTACGGGTTTTTGAGTGATTGTAGTCGAAATCGTAGTCGTAGTCGTTGCCATAGCCGTAACCAAGACCAGTGTCATCCAAGCAAAATTACGTAAAATTTGTAGAGATTTTTAATTTTCTCCTACTTTATCATTTCAATCCTGGATCCAAGTGCAGTGGTGGTCAGGTAGTGCACCAATCCTTTTACCACACTGGTTCGAAATAACTAGTAACACGAATATATAGAGATTTCAATCCTTCTAATATTATATGTGTAAATGTGAAGTTAGTAAGGATGAGTGACGATTTGTGGACTGTTGAACAGATTGAGATGAAATTTATAACAGAAGTAGATTATACCCTGTAAAAGCTGTGGTTAGCCCTTATCATCCCACTCCTGTGCAAAGGCCTCCCCTCCAGTTTTCCAGATTTTGCGGTTCAACGGCCCTGCCACTGATAGTAGCTGAAAGTATCAAGAGACTATTTATTTGGTTCACAGATACAAAAGTTAAAAATGTTTCTACCACGGTACATTACAACCCCCAGAGCCCGGTCTAAAAGTATTGTACAAGGTAATTTAGATCGTATCCTTGCGGGCGAGATCAACATCGCTGGGTATCTAATAACACCGTGTAAACAAACAAGAGGCAAGTGCCGTGATTGCTAACAAATTATTCAAAACTGCGCTCACAGCGTCTGCTTTGGAATTTTTCATTTGCAATAGAGATTTTTGGTGGATGCAGAATATACATCTATAAATGGAGATATGTAAATTTATAGGGTCTGTGTTGGACTTTAGCTGATGATAATAATGATTATGATGAATAGAGACTTTCTGTTCTACCTACTAGAATGCCAGCACATATGATGACGTTACAAAATTCAACACCAATACACGATTTTGGGAGTTCATACATCCATACATTATTATCACGCCCGTATTCCTAATAAGGGCAGGGCCACAAGTGATCATAAGAAAATTTTATGCTGCCACTCCTGATTCAAAGTCCCAGGATGAATATGGCGAACCACGGTGACAGGAGATCAGCCCAACACTCATAAAGAAGGTCCATCATATAATATTGGGGAAGATACTATGCCCTAGTCGACTTTTACGACATGCTCGGGGAGAAAAGCAGCTGGACGCATTCTGTTTTTTTGTGAGTTAGATTTCCTATCTCGTCATAAGATTTTTCCAAAGTGTTGAATTTCATAAATATTGATGAAAAAGGTAATAATACCTTTTCTATATAATAAAGTAAGCTCTCGACAACAAAAAAAAAACACAAGACAACCTAGAGATTGATCAATGTACCTGAAGTTTGAATTTTGACACCTTTTTAATCCGAACAAAGCTTTAAGCAACGTTATTCTGAATGAGATCGATGAGTTATTTACGATCGCACACTATTATTTCGAACTCATCAACGCTCGCTAGCTTAATGATGTAACAGCTAGTCCACTATAATTAAGTACAAGACCATCAGCCTTTTTAGTCCAATCTAACTAATGGTGTCACTATTTCTTTTGAACCAGTGCGCCTCAAAGGCTCCATTCGTGTTTTCGAACTTTTTAGTTTCTATGACATGCCGGTTTCCTCACGATGTTTTCCTTCACCGTTTAGCCTTACTGGCTTAGCGCACATATATTTTTCGAACAGAAAAATCTATTGGTGCATGAACGGATAATTTGAACCCCCGACCTTAGGATTAGAAAGCGGGGCCAACTACGTACCCAATATACTTCCAATAAGAACGATTTTTTGCTACTTCTAGCCACATCTGCGACTCTTATAGTGTTATCAGTCTATCAGGAGAGGGGCCGTAAATCATTGTTTTTAAATTACTGGAACAATCTAAAAATAAATTACAAAAGACACATTACATTAAAATATGTTAAAACCTAACACTACACAGATAGCCATAAAATTTGACATTTCCAAACAAATACTTACAACAAAGTACTTTCAAAGAAACTAACAACCTTTGATTGGGTAAACTGGTTTATGAAGTAACCGAGCTACACAAAAAGACTAGCTAGTCAGCTGGGGAATTGAGATAAACGACCATCCGAATAGTGTTGAGGATCAAATCCAATTTTCCGTTCGCAAATTGAGTAGGGAACGGTGTTTCGCGTGTGAACGAATACGAGACGCTGTGTTGCTTCAGTGTATAAGGTGTTGTAACTGCCCCACTAAGATAGCTGTAGAATCTTGGGAGCTAGAGGTATGACATTAGTTTCTCGTGATATTCATTTGTTTGCTTTTAGCGAGTAGGTAGCGTATCATATCAACGTAAATCTTATTTCACTGGGAATATGGCTAACTAAATCGAGGCTTAAGGCTGCTTCTAGATTTTATGAATAAGATGTTTAGTTCCAGTATTTTACCTCAGTACGAATTTCAGCAAATGTCTTCAGGCTAAAGCTATAGGTAGTATAAATGAAGCCCACGTCCAGACAATACGCAAAAACGGCTTTGAAAATTACAAAATGTATTCGGTACTGTCTGCGATTTAATCAACAAATGTACCGCCATTAGCTGTTATTTTTTTGTTCTGTCTAAATAAGTATATTTTAAAACTCTTACGTTGTTGACTGACTGACAATAAAAGCTAAGTATAAACATTAATTTCTAGAAACATGAAACTTAAAGGGTATTTCTCTTATGATGTAGGAGTGCACCAGAAAAGAATTCCCGAAATTCAACTACTAGGGAACGTAGCGGGATTGTAAAATTTGTATGAAATAGGAATAACGCGAGCAAAGTCGCAGGGTTTTCCACTCATTTCACATCAAATTACAACCTCCAGCAAGATTTGGCGAAACATTTTAAGAATAAAATTTCTCGTCCTCTACGCAATAAAGTGTAAGCCCACGTGTTCCCCAGCTTCTACAATTCGTTCCTGCATGTAGCTGTTTTGTAAAATGCTTCATAAAACATAAAATAAAAAGAAAACACGTCGCAACATGGTAATTGAATTTAGCCCCCTTGAATTGCGTCATGAATTGTAATTGAATAGGGCAGGTAGTTTATCCAATATGCAGCAAGCATGAATATGAAGGAGCCTGTGTTTTTTATTTTTAAAAATTCAAACGGTATCATAAATTGTTTCAACCCCAAGTTTGACGGCTTGAGGAAATAATAAGGTTGTTTAAAATTGGTTTGTTTCACAGCTGAATTCACTATTACAAATTTGATTAGCTTAGGCACGGTATATTCATGGTTATAATGCATTAGTATTATAATATATATAGTAGATTACATTAGTATTAATACTTTCAATTATACTTAATTACATTATACGTAGGTATACGTTTATTCGGTTTACTGAACAGTTACAACAAACTGAAAAATATCGTTACAGTTATTTTTATTATGTTTGTTGTGTGTTAAATTAAATAATAATTGGATTCGCTCAATCGAAGAAACATCAATTAATTACTTCTTTGCTGGAATGGGAGTAAAAAAAATACATAGAATGCGTCCAGCTGCTTTTCTCCAGGAGCATGTCGTAAAAGTCGACTAAGGCATAGATAGTATCCTCCCAACATGATGGACCATCTATATGGGCGATGGGCTGATTACCTGTCACTATGGTTCACCATATCCATCTTGGGACTTTGAATCAGGAGTGACTGCAAGTTTTCTTATGACTACTTGTGGCTCTGCCCACCCTATTAGGGATACGGGCGTCATATTATACATACATACATACATTAAATAATTTCTTTATATCGTCATTCTTTCATATCCCTTTCGAGTTTCATCCACTTAAATACCAATATATGGATGTTTTGTTCTCTTTTTATTATTCTATGGACCAAATACACATATTTGTAAAGGTTTGGGTTATTCCATTCCTTTGAAGTGTTAATTGAAATAACGATTCATACTTTTTTAATTCAATATGGATTCCTGAGTAATCCTCTTCCATCGGATTCATAATAATTGCATTTTTGTTCAATGCGTAAAAAAGTTAAGTATATAGGTTTTTGCTTGAAAACCATACCGAACTCAATAATATTTTAACTTTAAGTTAAATTGGAAAATCCAACGAAACAAAACCCGTATGAAAAGATAAAATTTGTTAAAAGATCAAATGTTTTGTTGGGATTGTACCTACACGTATTCATCTTTTATTGCAAAAGAATAAACTGAGAAAACACGCACACAAAATGTCCCCAGTTTTCACCACACAAAAATATATCTGAATGGCCGAACACAATATGTGTATCCTTTTCAAACACATCCGTCCTCCGCCATTATGTCCGCTAATAAGACCGGGGCTCACCAGACCTCAATTTATAATAAATCGAACTACACCGTTATCGTCTCACAGCACACAATGAAAATCCGACTTATCTACGAACACAGGGTCCGAATGACCCGGCAGACCCTAACACCCTCTGGCTATAACCTTGAGTGATGACCGCCGATTTGTAAAGACCCCGTCCTGGATCGTTACGAGCTCTTTTCAGTTTTTATTTCCCTTATGATGTTTCATTTTATGATTGTCTGCAGTATTACATTGGGACGTGATGCCTTGGGACGGTTTGTGGTGATATTTTGGTGCATTTTAGAACGGCACCAATTTATCTTGTATTCAGGAGTGGCTACCACAAACACGTAGCTATGTCATGAAAACGTAACAGGTTGGTTTTGAATGCGCGACTGCAGCCCGTTAGGACTCACCATTTAAAATCATCAAACTACATTATTTAAAAAAATAAAAAAAAAACGTTCTCTGTAATAAAGCCAAAGTGATATAAAAAAAAAAATTTTATGTTTACCAATGTGTGTACTAATGACCAAACTTTTTGAATCCGTTTAGCTCTTACAAAAAATTGTGTTATCAACCTATAAGTTTTACCTTAATTTGTGTTAGATATTCTTATTTAATACATACATTATTATTACGCTCTTATCCCTAATGAGTTGAGCAGAGCCACAAGTAAACATAAGAAAACTTGCAACTACATCTGAGTTAGTCCTAAGATGGATATGGTGAACCATGGTGGCAAGTGATCAGCCCATCGCCCATGTGGTCCATGAGGTTGGTCCCTTATTTGACTTTTACGATATGCTCGGAGAGAGAAGCAGCTGAACCCATTCTATGTTTTTTCTTTACTTCTAGTCCATTTTTATTAATGCTTGTTTAAATCTATTAATTAAAACAAGGCTTATTGTTTACTAAAGGTTCTACAAAATACCATTGAACCAGACGTTATCGTTACTGATTACTGACGTTCATTATGCCGATTTGAAACTTAGTGAATGGAAACTTTTAAAACAATTCATCTAATGGAGAGGAAATCTGTCTCCGAAAAACAAAAGGAAAGTTACATCAATGGAATGTTGTTGGCTCTTCAGTGCTTTGGTTCAGTTTTGTTAGAAGCTTGGTTGTAAAGTATAATGAGTTTCTTTTTGACTGTGTAGTGTTATTTATAAAAAAATGTTACAATACAAATAAAGTACCTCCTTAGTACTAAAGTCGTTATGAATACAGCATTTAATATTCTCACCATAATAATATTACAACTTGCTATGCACATTATTTTCGAAACATTTTGTACATACCTACAGCAAACAAAAGAGTTATATGGTTCAAATAGAGCTTTAGACTGAGACCCCTTCCTTGATCACTTTTTATCATTTATCACCATGTCTACCAGTAACACACGTGGTTTGAGAGCACTTGGTGGTCTAGTGGTAGTGACTCCGCCTTCGGATCCTAAGGTCTAGGCTTCAAAACTAGTCATGCACTAATGGATATTAGTTTATAGATTATAGATTATAGTTTATAGATATTAGTTAGGCCGCAGTTTGACGACCAAGAATAATAATGCACATATTTTTGACGGCCTCGGTGGCGTGGCGGGCGATTGCTCGACGGAGACGCAAGAGGCGCGGGTTCGATTCCCGCTGCGGAAGAAGTGTTTGCATGTTCTGCAAATATTTCTTCCGGGCCTGGGTGTTGTGGTACCATGGTACCTACTCGTAGTTTCTGATACCCACGACACAGGGAATCCTAGAGTGGGGTCAGGACTATGTATTTGACTGTTGGGTGTTATGTATGTATGTACATAAAACAACATGCTTTCAAATAACTCTAGCCACAACCTAGTTGGTCACCTGTCACCATGGTTCACCATATCCATCTTGGGACTTTTAATCAGGTATGGCTGCAAGTTTTCTTATGAAGACTTGTGGCTCTGCCCACCCCATTAGGGATACGGGCGAGATAATACACATACAACTAAGTTGGTTTCAATCTGATGTTTTGAAAGAGCTTCTACGAGCAATAAATATCGTTCGCCAGTATTTCCATCACTGTTAAATCCATCTATTTGTCCTGTTTAAACATGTTTTTTAACAAATATTTACGGTCCGCGTACACCGCAGCAGTAATCGTACGTCAGGTTTAAGCTCATGTTTAAATAAACAGCAGGAAAATCCTGTGTGTTTTAAGGGGCGTATGGAGAGAAGGGGCAAAATGTCACAAAATAAAGTTTTTTGATTGTCTCTTGAAAGAAGTTTAATTTTATTAGATGCAGGCATAATAGCCTACTAACTATTGGCAGACACACACTTAAAACAACTCAACTTAGACGGGAAAATATTAGAATGATATTATTCAAGAAACATTTTGTTATAATTATTAGGTAACAGAAATAAACTTACAACGCTGAATGAACAATACTGATCCGTTGAGCCAAATAAGAACCTGCTCTTGAATCGTGCATCGCTTCGACCAATAGTTTGATTTATTGTTTTTATGTTTACAAAACAAAAAAGCTATATAATTTAATGTTTCTTCAAGAAATAATAATAATTTGTTTCAGGACCTCGAACCCACTGCCGCCGTGCCTCATAGCGATTAATAGCCTCGAATAGCCTCGATCAACACCCTAAAAGGCCCTCGCTAGGCGGTTGGGTCAAGGGTCAGATTCAGAAGGCAATGATCTTTGACACGGCACGTATCGTCAGGAGGTTCCTCACTCTGCAGCCCTAACCACCGGCAGCTTGATTCCTGCCCCGCTGTAGACGGCACCCAAGTTTTTAAGTTTATATTCTTTATGTATTTTTTTAAACATTAACCCCGAATACTCAAATGCATTTTAAAGTTGAGCACGTCTCAAATAACGATTTTTTTTATTTTGACAGATTTTCATCATAAACTGTCAAAAAACCGTGAGTTGAGATGTGCTCAACTCTGAGTCGCGTTTGAGTTTTCGGGGGTTAATGTAAAAAAAAAAAAATTCAAGAAAACGAATAAATATGTGGAATAATAACAATAATAACGTTTTTAACATTGTACCTACTAATTGGTATATTTATATCATCAGAATCTGCTTCCAGGATAAATTATTTTATGCTACATTCATTCACTTACTACCCCTTTACAATACCATCGTTACTACTAGTCGCGTCACTAGTTCTTTCGAACAAATGTGGTAAAAGGATTTAATCAGAGGCTCCTTTAATTCTTTCAGTCTTTCGGATTACCTGTCTAAAAAAATGTATTCAAAACATTCTTTAATAACCGCCGTTTATAACACAAATTGAGTGCAAATGGCCTCGTAACGGCCTCAATCTGGTCATGTTTGTTGGTCCATTCGCACGTTTCATACGATTATGTCCGCTATAACTGATGTATGCGGAGTTACGATTTAAGGCTGTTTAAAAGCTGTGACATATTGACCGGGGTCTTAAATACCTACTTCAGTTTGCTTTGTACACACTGTGGTCAGAGCTGATAAGAGTTCTGAGATTCAATACTTGATCGCCTATAAATAAACTAAAATTCATTTAGAATGAATAAAAAATATTTTTTTGTTACCTATGCATTGAGGAACATCATCCTTTTAGCTAAAATAAGGCAGTTACAAAAAAAAAACATTCATCATCATCATCCAAAGCCCGTTTTTGCCCACAGCTGCGTAGGCCTTCCTTTGCCTGTTCCATCTAACACGATCTTGTGGTAGCCTCATCCATCTACGGCCCACGATCTTGACTATATCAATATCTTGACCATCTTGCTGCTAGACATCCAACATTTCTATAGCCATACACCGGCCACTATTGAATATAGAAAAAATACTACTCGATTACTCTTCTTCGTTGCAGTTGTTTAAAAGGCGAATCATGTCGAAGCGCTGGTCTTCCATGGTCGCACTAACAATATTTCCAAATGATTTTTATTGAATAAAATTATAATATGAAAATTCTGATAATGCATGTGTATGCATCCTATTAATATTATAAACGCAATGTTTGTATGTATGGATGTTTGTTACTCTTTCACGCCTAAACGGCTGAACGGATTTGAATGAAATTTAGAATATACTAGTACATGTGCTGGATTAACATATAGGCTATTTTTCATCCGGGTACCAAGCGAACGAAGCCGCGGGCGGCCGCAAGTAATATCATAAAATAGGAAACTAATAGTACTACGACTCGCGTTTAGTTCTTTAGAACCAGTGAGATGAAAGGTTTGATATGCAAACCAATAAAACGTGCCATCAAATTATAACCAGACTCGAATGCAATAAATTCCTCCCACCGGCTATAATCTAACAAACTAAGAGAAAGTGCACCTAAACGGGGGCATTTAAAATTTATCGTCGGAAAATATTACCACTTTTGGAAGAAAACGCGCTAACTCCGCGAACTAATGTTGCAGGCAACTTGGTATAAAAAGAAACGAGCTTATACCGTAAAGTCAGGGTTCCTAGAATGCCGATAACGATTACGTAATATAACGGTCATTATTTCCCTACATTTCGTACAAGCTCTGAAGGCCGCCGAAGACTGGAAAAAGATAGTGCATCGAGTGATCAGTACTTCACACTAGACACGACCTTCATTAGTGAAGATGCTAAGTAAGAAGTCAGGTAACGCAGTCAGCCCGTCCAAAACTACGGTAGCCATACGCCGTTTTTTTCAAGTAATAAAACGTACGTCATAAAACGGAGCTGTAGTTGTAGAAACCTTTGCCGTAATACGCTTGGGGTAATGTAATTTTTCTGTGAATAATATTTTTTTAAGTGCCGCCTGTATGCTGGGCTAATTTTGTTCGAGATTAACGCCTGTGGTTATCAGCGGAAGTGTTTATTCGTACTGCGTTTTTACGCCAGACCACAGAAGATTAGAATAGTAGGTGCTACAAGCTGAGCGCTTCCGTGCTTCGGAGGGACACGTTAAACAGTCGGTCCCGGCTTTTAAGTCATTAAGCCATGATGGAGGACTTTAATTAGACGGCCTTAAAACTTCGTCACTAGAGTAGCTCATACGAACATACACAAATCATAATCGATACATTACTCAGTTGCTGCGTCAAACATATTTTCGAATTCTTATTATGATTAAAAAAAAACTAAAAACTCCGTCTCCGTCTCCGTCTACTAACTAGAGTTGGCTCATACGAACATACATACATACATACATTATGATTTAGACTGGACTAGATGGCAGCACAGGTAAAGTTAGCACGCGCTATCGTTGCGTTTTGTACTTTACGTCGGTAATTTCAAGCAAACTAAAGCTTTTCAATTTTATAATATAAGTAAGATTACAAATACCTTGATACATAAAGACTAACTTTTATTATCTATCTTTTCTGTGAAGAATTCCGCAAGTCTGAATTGAATACTCCAAACCCTAAGCATAACTTCGTTGGAAGTTGCAGGTCTCACGTGCCGACTCTGGGGAAGTCCGCGGATAACTGAATTGTACTGAGTGGGTACATACTAACTACGTGACGCGGCACTCCGCATTGAGCTGAAGCCAAGTGGCTAAATGTTCCCCACCCCTGATAGTTATCTCCTGCTTTATCTAATAAAACTTTATCTAATGTTGCTGACCGCTGAAAGGCTGAGGGCATAAAACACCAGGCGAAAAATAAAATTCTGACCAAAGTTTGTTCATTGAAATTACATAAATACATACATATTATCACACCCGTATCCCTAAGGGGATGGGTAGAGCCACAAGTAAACATAATAAAACTTGCAGCCGCTTCTGATTTAAAGTCCTAATATTTTATTCATTAATATTATTAGAATCTTATTTATTTTGCTGAAATTATTTCAGTATAATAAATCAGATTCTAATAACAATACATCTGAATGTATAACCCCCGAATACTCAAACGCATCTCAAAGTTGAGCACGTTTCAAATGACGATTTTTTGACAGATTTTCATCAGAAACTGTCAAAACACTGTAAGTTGAGACGTGCTCAACTCTGAGTCGCGTTTGAGTATTCGGGGGTAAAACTCTTACTTTACCGACTTATGGACAATCATCGCAAAGCCCAAGCAATTTTTGCTATGAAGACCTACCTAGAAGCATGAAACTTGAAGGGTTGGAGGGTATATTCTTCTTATGTAGGGGTGCACTAAGAAAGGAATTCCCGAAATTCTACTGGTATAGGATGCAGGGAAAATATTAAAAAATTGAATGTTTGTGTAAAAAACTGAACGTAGACGTGGTGTGTTCCTCAAGTCTGCACACAAAACAGCTGATTATTTGTTGTTAATATTCTTTAAGCTAAAAAAATTGTCGCTAAAGATTCTTTCCACCATTTTTTGCTTACATTTCCATCTCATTGTCTTCTTTTACTATTATAAGTTTATGAGCTATGCAGATAAGGGTATGTTGGTATTAGCGCATAAACTTAAGCTCATGAACCGTAAATTCTCGGCCACAGAGCACTGGCACGGGACGAGCGATTCATAAAGTAACCGACTTCACTAGTGAGATTACTCTTGGATTAGTCGAATGAGAACTTCAACGTAAATACCTATTGTTGCAGGTTGTAACAGGTCAAGTGCGAGTCGAATTCGCTTCGACTGACTTTTATGTACTTTTCAAATAGGTAGCTTCGATGATCGATTACAAAAGTTAAATAAAAATCTACTGTATGGAGTCCCTTTTTTATTTGATTTTATGTTTATTTATTGTTGATATAGAGGCAATAGAACGGTTCATGATATACAGCTCGCTAACAGACGGACGGACGGACGGATAACGGATCCCGTTGGCATCCTGACAAATTCTGGCGCGTCGGTTAATAGAATATTGGAAAGGGTCATTACTTTTTAATGCAGATTTTTATTACTTCTATTACTCCTACTCATGTCACTGTTTCTTTTGAACCAGTTTAGTAAAACGTGAACTTTTTAATTGCATTTATTGATTCCTAGGGTATCGCGCTTGTTTGGCAATACAAAATCCCTACTCATTTGGGCACACTTTATCTAACTCTTACCACTGAGTAATAGTAGAAGTATAACGTATTTTTATACTTTACATCTCTTAACATGAATTCCAGTAGGCCCGATAAAACTTCCCGCATTTCCACTATTCCTCTCAATAAACATTTTTTCCCGATAGTTCCGTAAGTCACGCCTAGAATTCGGAGCTAGGATAAATCGCGCCAAACGGAATAGTCAGAATTTTAAAACGTGCCCAAACTTCTCTCGAGAGCGTTTCTAACGACGATCGGCAGTTTTGGAATTTCACCGGCAATCTGGAATCGATTTAATCACGAATCATGCAAAGTTCCAATACAAAGTTTGCTTAAACTTTGGAATAGGTACAAATTGGAGCAATGTGGCCTGAGGCTAGGTATTAATGGCAGATTCATGACGCCTACATTTGGTTATGATTTTTCGATGATATAGAATATGCTAGAAGAGACTTAACTAATTAACTATGCTCAATTTTTCACTTACTACATACATACAAACTATATTCTATTCTGTTCTATACATATAATTATCAGGGTGGACACTCTTGATTCAAAGTCCAAAGATAGATATGGTGAACCATAGTGCCAGGAGATCTGAACTAACAAGTACTTTTTTATGAGACTACGTCATAGCTCGTAGTGCGGTGTAAAAAGGGCTTGATTATTATGAACATGCAAATCAGTATTTCCATTTTGAACCTTTTGAAACTTTGTCTTTTTTTCTTGAATTAAGACTTAGTTACTTACGCTCTGTCTGCCTTTTTGAACCGTTTCATACCAAAACCAAGCGCTGTCTCTCCAACGTATCACTGAACCCACTAATTATCACTCCTATTAGCTTCCTGAAAAGCTACTACCGTCATTATACCTACCTCATAGCCGTTTTGATACAAAATTTGTACCATCCATACATACCTACTCGTATTTACTCGATAATCATATTCTATAGTATTCCATACGTACTCAGCCTTGATGCTGATGATATGGGTTTTTGTATTCAAAATCGGTATAGTATTTAATGCGGGATAAGGCTATATAAAGTAGGAAGGCACTGTGTTTTAATAAAATGGCTTTAAGAGGAAATATATTGTTTATTCCAGAAAACGGTCGTAAAACTACATGGTTCACTTTTTACAAAGCGAGCAAACCATAGAGAAGCGATCGACAGGTGGATGGCACACTGCAAAATTTATCGGGACACGCTTTAGGACGTGACCTTTATTGCTGATTCCTTCCAAAGTTTCACACTCGTATGATATTCGATTCGAAATTCTTGTGCAATTAATTCTACAATTGAAGTTTGAAGTTTCTTCCTTCTGCGGTTTGATGGTAATTTGAGTTTGGGATGTCTTGTTTGGATTTCTGCCGAGACAATTAATTTTATATCGTTTGAGAAGATAATTTTATTCCTGTTTTGGTAATATAGGTTTCCGTGGTTTTTTAGACAGAAATAATTTTGACTTGAGAAAATATAGATGTACTAAGATGACAAGTGATAGAAGGGGATTTTGTGCGAACCCCACCTAAAGGGATAAGGGCAGGAAATGATAATGACTATTAAGAAAGTAAAAAAGTTTTTTTAATTCACACCCAACATTATGTAAAGAAAAATAAATTCCGTACGACAAAAACATGCGGAAAACGAAACAAAAATAACATTATTTAACTAAATAAGCGTCAACGCTAAATAAATCTTTTGCATACAAAATTGAACGGAAAAAACTCTTAAAAGGATATTCGTCTCGCATTTCATCGTAAAGTTCATTGTGATTCGAGTTGCGTTCGCGATACAGGATCGATAAACGAAAAGACCCTTTGGTTCTCGAAATAAATACGTAAAAGTGTAAGTAGGATTCATGCCCAGAGGATTCCGTATTCTTTGAACGGAAATTCTATAACGTAGTTCGAAATTATAAAAGGATTGGAAATTTGATTCACAAAAAAGAATGCTTGCTGTAATAGTATTTATCTGATTTATTTGACTAATTTTGAAGGCTAGCAGGCTTATATAATATGATTTGATAGCATCAGCAGTTCCTGACAGAGAAACAGTCTGAGATCACAACAACGAAATCAGCTATAAAAAGTAAGAGAGAAGAAGAGCTTTTTTTCTATTGCCTATTTTAAAGTACCCACAGTTTTTAATGTTAAGCCGAATGCAAGTCCTCCTCAATTACTGCCTGCTTTACGCTAAAAGTCTTCTCTAGAAAATATTTAGACACAAGTCACACACAAACAAAAAACAATTTTATCATTCACGATGCGGAACCCTAAAAAAAGATTCACTGCTTTACTATTCAGCCGGCAGAATTTTGTCATTGAAAAAGAATAGTATTGTGCATTCAGCAGTGATAAAAAGGGATAAAATATGATAAGTGCCCCCCCTGAGTCTGAGGACGGTAATGGTTATGTTGAAAACGGTTACAAAGGTTCCTTAGACTAACCACACATAAGTTTTACACACTGCTAGGTACTACAGCGAAGAAAAACAAAGTAAATAAACTCACAGCGTAATCAGCTCGGCACTATTGATCATGTATTTCCTGTGATAAGGCCGACTACGCTGAAAGCTGATCGAAAATCGTCCCGGGTATTACAAAGTCCCGTTAGTATAGGCAAAAGTTTCCTCTCTTTATCAATCATCTAGTATATATAGATGGTAAAGGCCTTCTACTACTACTGCTAGTAAAGCTTGTTTTAAAAATAATTGATAAACATATCGATGTATTGACAGTTTTCAATGGAAGAATGGATAGTGAATCTATTTTCACTCCATGAACCGTGCTTTGAGTGGGTTTGACATTTGTTTTTTTCCATTTGTTTTTTCTTGTTTTTGGACGGTAAAAGTCCGATAACGGGGTATCGTAGACTTCCTAAAACGCTTCTCAAAACCTTAAAACTCTCAAACTAAAAGTGAAACAATTTTAAAAGTACTTCCATCTCGTTCTGTTATAATAGTGACAAATAGAGACAGAGCAAATCTTAAACGGTGTTTTAACGAAGCAACGTTTAGTAAAGGGGTAGGTCCTTAAAATGAAAGTGACACCATGACAAAGTTCTCATTTGGTAAAAGACTAGGGTCATTATGAAACATTAGACGCGTGGCATAGAGTGAAAAGAGCGGCATATAGAATTTGCATTTAATGAAGCAGAATGATGCCGCTTTTAGACTGTTCTTAGTTGTAGGAACAATTACTTTGTTCTATAAATACTTGGCGAGCTACTTCTGAAACTTGTGGATTTTTTATGAAATATCTAAATAAATATTTGTGGACATTTTACACAACACCATCTAGCCCCAAATTAAGCAAAGCTATGACAACTAGATGACTGATAGAATACTTAATTAATTACTTTTTTTGTAAATACTTATAATACGCGTGATAAACTGTGTGTATGCTTACGAGTAATATCACTCAATAATTTAGTATTAATTAAATGAAAGAATTTACAACTTATTTTTTAGATTATTTATCTTCAAAAAAACACATCATGTACCTTTTTATAATAGCGTAGAGGTGAACATAATAATGTTTTTGATGTTAAAATACCTATAATTTGCCGTTTTGAATAATTTCCTTCTTCAGCAGTCAAGAAGCACGATGAACAACTAGTGCTAGTACTCACTCCAGTAAAGCATCAACTGCAGCGTATTTTAGCGGAGCAGCATGTCGGCCCACCGCAGTACGTTGCAAAATTTGCATTTTTATGAAAATATTCTCGCCATCTCCATTCGACCGTTCCAAACAGGAAGAAATTCCACTTTGCATCTGACAAAGATTCTCTTTATGACAATAAAGATGTGCTTTTTAGTGTGGCGAGGCAACAAACTTGCTGTGGCTATTGTTATGCCTGAAATAACGGTTTGTCTGACGGTTCTAACAGACCTAGTATTTGAATAATAAACAACAGCTTTTAACATTGTATTTATTTTAATATAGAAACTAGTGGGACGCTCACCGACTTTATATAGCGAGTTTTATTTTTACACAAATTTAATCTTCTCTCTTTATCCCGTAGGAGTTGAATATCGGAAATTCCTTTCTTAGTGCATCTCTATACCATAAGAGGATTACACCCTCCAAGCTTCATGCTTCTAGGACCTACGGTTCAGTCAGTCGGTCGGTAACGTAAGAGTTTTATATGTTTAGATAAGTTAATGTATAATGTTGACAAAGGATCAAGAATTCTGCTGAATCTTTTCCAATTATATCAAGAAGATATTTCTTTTTTCATTGTCAAACTAACTACGTAGGTAACTAATCTTATGATTGTTCATTTGCTACGAATACACGATTGTAGCACTTAAGCCGACCTTGGACAGTATAATCGAAAATTAAAAATCTTGATTTAAATTGAACACTGAAGAAACAATAAATGGAGCAGACGTCACCGCGGCAGTCCATGAAAATACTGGCACGATGGCGTGGTGGACTTCGAAGGGGCTAACTACTGCTTTGCACAAGAAAAGGATGGAAAGAGAGGTGAGAAGCCTTTGCCCAGAGGTGGGACTAAGGGTAGGAGGGTTTGGGCTGTCTCATTTAAATGAATAAAGTGAACTAAAAAAATATGTCTAATGCAAGATACAAGTAAATATGCCAGAAACTAGGAGTACACAACAAAAAAAAAACAGAGACATTTAAAACAATTTCTAAACTAAGCAATTTGATGAAGCACGTTTCTTAGACCCAGTGCACACTGTTATTTGCAAGCCACCTGGACCCATCTAATTGGCGGGCACGTTAACCGGATTTAAGTTAGCAATCTGGTTACGTAACATTTAACGAATTCAGTCCCCCTTAGTTAGGACTCGCACGTGAACGACTGGCTTTACAACGGATCTTGTTAGAAATTAGGTGAAATTTAGAGACTTGCAAATGCCGGTTTAGTATTTTAAACAATGTTTATGTTTTCTACTTTTCTTCTAGCGACATCGCTGAACACTTCATCAATCTAACTCTTACTATGAAAAGGCTCTACAATTTTTAGCTTTAACTTTGTACCCTGTGTATAAATATTATCTTTGTAAACATTCCTGAATACCTTACGGATGCCAAAATTTTTCATAATTTCTTACCTTAAAAATACCGATATTCCGGAAAACTATTCCATAAATTGAAAATCAAAATAAAATGAAAATAATCGTAAAATTTCATTTATACAAACGCAGGTAGGGACGTGGAGACCTGGCGGTCGTAAAAAACGCATAATTTTAATCCGTCTAAACTTTACGACGGTAACATAAACGTAGCTTCCTTTGCATCAATAAAATTCTTGGGTTAACTAGATAGTTTGCTGGATAACTTTATATTTATAATGCGATGGATTTCGAGGAAAAACATCTTGATTTAAGCACCTCTCTTTATTATCAGCATCTACGAGTAGACTAGCTGAGTCGCGCGCCTTTATTAAGTTAGATCTTACGAAGACTAATATTTTATGTAATACATGTATTGTAATCACAGGTATATAATCTTAAAACGTCGTGGGTAAAACATAGTGCTTGCGTCCGTGACATTTTTATTTTAATAAGGAAAAATAAAAGTACATGTCATGTTTTACATAATTGCAGGCATTTCTACTCAATTACGAAGTCACTGTCGCGTACTAATTGTATCAAAATGCTATACAACGTGGTTAATGGTCCAGCGATGATTTCATCATTGGAGCATCGTAAATAGGTCAATAAGTCTTGTACCTTATGCAACCGTTTTCTCTGTGACGTAATTTCAGTGCGTTGTCTAAGAAAACAAATAAAATTTATAAAATCGGAAAATAAAATCCTACTAATATTATAAATGCGAAAGTTTGTGATGATAAGGGCGTGAGGGCTAAACGGATTCGAATGAAACTTGGAATGTACATAGTATGTGTGCTGGAATAACATATAGGGTACTCTTGCCCGGATATCACGCAAGCAAAGCCGCGGGCGAAAGCTAGTTAAACTTAAATAAATACCCATGGTCATAGTTTAGTTTTTTAGTGTTCGGAAAATAATAAAGAAAACTTAACAGTTTTAAAAATATGGTTACTTTTGTTTCGCTTCGGCTTCTAGACCTTGGTGTAGTCTACTTGTGACATGACTTAATTTGATCAAACTACTATACCAACTGTGAGAGCACTGGTGGTCTAGGTGACCCCATCTTTCGATCCTAAAGTCGTGGGTTCACCCGGTCGTGTACCAAATAGGTACCAGTACTATCAAACGGTGAAGGAAAACATCGTGAGGAAACCCGCAGCTTAGTCAGCTCCGCACTTATTGACCACGTCTTTTCTGTGGACAAGGCCGACTAAGCTGAGAGGATGGAATAGGTGCTGGGCAAGCCTTCTCCTCCTTCATTGTAATACGTCCCGGGCACTACAGCGTCCCGTTTGTGAAGGTAAAAGTTGCCTCCTGACTCTGTATAAAACATCATAGATAGTAAAAGGTAAAAGGCCTTAGTACTATACCGCATCTCTTAATCCGTACCAGCATTTCATAATCTGTATCAGTAAGAAACGGATGCTTGTAGTCTTAGACAAACCATTTATCGTCATGTCACGCTTCGTGACGTCTGATTTGATGTCGTTTATTCGTACTTGCTACTCGTAATGTTGTTTATCTATTATGGTACGAATAGTTTCTTTTCTGCTGGACTGGGAGTAAAAAAAACATAGAATACGTCCACGTCTAGCTGCCGAGCTGCCACGTCTCCCCGAGCATCTCGTAAAAATAACTAAGGGATAGTTATCATCTCCAACATGTTGGACCACCTATGTATAAGGGCGATGGACTGATCTGTCACCATGGATCACCATATCCATCTTGGGACTCTTGGATCAGGATTGGCTACAAGTTTTCTCTGCCTACTCCGTTAGGGATACGTGCGTGGTAATAAATATAATAATAATAATAAATATTTGAGGACATTTCACGCTGTGGGAACCAGATGGCTGATAGAATACTTATATAGCTTTATAATACATAATATTACAAAATCCAGACCTGAAAGATATATTTGCAGAGCATGAAAACATTTCTCCCGCAGCGGAAATTGAACCCGCGCCTCTTGCGTCTCAACCGAGCACTAGTCCGCCACGCCACAGAGGTCGTCAAAATGTATGTACGTATTTTCCCTCAGAATAGTAAATAAACTTCGTGAGTATTTTCCATTCATTCATGATTACGTACAAATACCTACTGCTATTAAACTGAGCAGATTAGAATAAACCCGAAATCCAATCGCCTAATTAGACGATTATTCCCTAAAATAGATGCGTGAATTGAACCTAATTAACTTCGCGCTGTGCTGTTATAGGATAATTGATGGTTAAACAAACTTACCAAGTGACGTTTGTCCATAATTATACGAGACGGTTACATCCGAGAGATCAATTTGAGACACTATGTAGTTTCACTTCTCTATGTACTAGGGCATCACATAATTTTAAGAGCTGTAAAATTAAAATATTAGTAATAAAAGAAATCAAACTGACTCTGACATCGCCTATGTTCACCTCACTCATTCGGCTCGCGCCATCTTCATTTCTTCAGAGACGCTTATTCGTTAATGTACTAGGGGTCTTTATGGGTTCGGGTGGGACCGTGATCTCTCGGATGTAACCGTCTCGTATAATTATGGACAAACGTCACTTGGTAAGTTTGTTTAACCATCAATTATACTACGACGGTTACATCCTCAAGATCAATTTGAGACACTATGTAGATGTTCAGCGACATTAACGACATAAGCGGTTAAAGTGAAAGTGTATTAATAAAAATCTGTTTTAATCAAATAAGATTATTATTATTTTAACAAAGAACATAAACCATATAAACATAAGTTTCATTAACAAATAATCATATAAGGACCAATTAAGTTAGCTATCTACGAACTATTATAAATTGACTCTGCAAACACATTGCCATCATCATTTGTTATAGGTCGATTATAAAACTTGGCGAATGTTAACGAATTTCCTGACCAACCGGCGGTTCGTTTTATAACATCAATCGGGACTCCGTTACGTTGAGCCGCCGATGTGGATGCATGTCTTGTGCTGTGTGCGGAAAAAACATTCGTATCAACGCCACTATCTGACAAAATCTGCTTAATCCATCGGCTTATTGTCGAAGCACTAGCATTATGAATCGGTTTCTTAGTAGTAAGAATAAGTTTATCAGTTTGGGGAAGAATTCTAAATGATTTTGTCAACTCTATGTATGAGGACAATGTCTTTGCAGGGCATATTTGTTCTTTATGAGGAAAGAACGGTATAATTAATTTAGGTGTCGGCCGATTAGGGGCCGAAGTTTTAATCAAATCATTAATTAATATTTCTACCCTGGATTCGCTTACTTCGATATTACATAAACGAATTAGTGATAGCGTCTGCGTTCGTTGTGCAGTCGACAATGCGAGGAGAGCTACCATCTTCTTGGTTAGAATGTCGAGAGACTGATCTTCATTCGGGAAGAAGTTCGAAAGATGATCGAGTACCAGATTCGGATTCCATGTTTTTTCATACTTGGGAAAACAAGGTTTGGTCCTATATACTCCTTTCATGAATCTCAACAGTCTATCATCTTGACTCATCCGTTTACCTAGTATCAGTGCAAGCGCCGAACGACAAGTATTTAAGGTCGAGTAATTCGACCCAGATTCATATTCGCTAACTAGAAAATCGATTACACGTGGAATATCACTTATAAAAAAATCAATACGATGTTTGGTGCAAAATAGCCACCATTTTTTATAGGCACAGTTATACTGTTTTAAAGAATTTTTAGATAAAGATGATATTATCAATTTGATCGCACCAGCTGATAGTGCTTGTCTTGAGTAGGCTTGCTCGATAACAGCGACGACACCAGGGTAAGTCGCTGCCAGAGGGGGTGCGGAGTTCTGAAAGGTGATAAGAGTAATGCAGGATCTGGTTCTAAGTAAACTAGTTTGCCTCGAGATAATGATATGAACAATGGATACCATGGCTGACTCGGCCAATACGGGACAACCATTATTCCGGTAGCACGATCATTGATTATTTTACGTAAACATTTTAAAATTAGTGAAAATGGAGGGAATGCGTAGAAAAGATAAGCACTCCAGTCTAAAGTAAACGCATCAATATCGAATGCAGACGGGTCTCGTTTCCATGAGACGTATTTATAACATTTTGAATTTAGTCTAGTGGCAAATAAATCTATTATTGGGTTTCCGAAACAACTAACAATTTTATCAAAACTTGTTTGAGACAAACTCCATTCTGTATCGATATTTAACCGTCTAGATTCCTGGTCAGCTTCCGTATTATTTTTGGATTTTATATACGAAGCAAAAATATGTAGCTTTCTTTTCTCGCACCACTGCCAGATCTTTCTACTTATATCATTTAAATGCGTATACTGAACGCCTCCGTATCTATTTATGTAGGATATAGCCGTCGTATTATCAATACGGAGCAAAATTTCTTTGTTTGATAGTTTCCCAGCAAAACATTTTAATCCTGTAAAAGCGGCTTTAAGTTCTAAAAGGTTGATATGTGCTTCTGCCTCGGCAGAGTCCCAGAAACCGTTTGCACGTTCTCCTTTGCAAAAAATACCCCAACCCGTTAAAGACGCATCCGAAAAAATCTCCAATGCGTACCTTCCGCTATGAATGGGATTATTTGAAATTAAAATATTATCGCGCCACCAAGACAAATCTGAATCTAAGCTAGGTGATATATCCATATCACAATCATAATCATCATTAGAATTTCGTAATGCTAGAAATTTCTCTCTTTCAAGTCGCTTCGTATATAGCCATCCATAGGAAACTGCAGGACAAGCTGAGCAAAGTAAACCGAGAAATTTTGCGAAATCCCTTATGGTTAGTGAACGAATTCTAGAAAAATGTTCTATTTGTGTTAGAATTCTTAATCGTTTTTTATCTGGCAAGTTCAAGCACATGTTACAGGAGTCTAATTCGAACCCTAAAAAAGTTTGCTTTTGTGCAGGGATAAGATTACTTTTCTTATGATTAATGATAAAACCCAACTTTGAAAGTAGGCCTACGGTTTCAGTGACGCTGTCGTTGCAACTATTATAAGTATCATTTATGCACAGAATATCATCTAAATAAATGACTAGAAGCAGTCCTTTATTTCTTAGATAAGAAACGACTGGTTTGAGAAGTTTTGTAAAAACGAAAGGGGCCAGTGATAAACCGAATGGAAGACACTGGAATTCGTACATTTTTCCTTTAAACTTAAAGCGCAAAAACTTCTTGCTATTCTCATGAACGGGTACTAAAAAATATGCTTCCTGCAAGTCTATAGAAGCCATGAAGCAGTTTTTACTAAGTAGTTTAGTAGCAGTGCGAATATCCTCCATTTTAAAATGTTGACTATCTATGAATTTATTCAACATTTTTAAGTTTAGGATAAATCTAAAAGTGCCGTCACTCTTAGGAGTAAGAAAAATTCTAGATATAAATTGACCTGGCACTCTCTTACATTCTATGACTGATCCTGATGACTGTAACTTATGGATAGCTGAACTTAACTGTTCTAACTCTGTATTACTAAACTTTGGGTTAGCTGGTTCAAATATCTGTACAGGAGGTCTATTAAACGGGATTTGAAATCCGTTCACATAGCTAAGTACAACTGGATCAGTAGTAATTGTCTGCCAATTATGAATAAAGTAGCGCAATCTACCAGCATGAAGTATTACCTCTAATGCGTTTTGCGGGTCCTGAAATCTGTCTTGGGTGCAGGAGGAGCTCGGCTTATCGCAGGTTTCCGCCCCTGGGATGGGTATCCTTGTTGATACGAGTAGCCCTGTTGAGACTGGTATCTGTTTTTCGGCCCACCCGTCCTGAATGGTCTGGATGGTTGAGTTCTGGACGGGCCCTTCCAGTTTCCCTGCTGCTGCTTCGATGTAGAGGGTAAGCTGAGGTCACGTCTTTTAATCTGAAGACCTGATTTTTCAGCGGTTTTTGTGGCCTTGATTTTCTCTCCCAAGTTGGTTCCGAAAAGGTATGCATCCCTTTTTACATCAGCGACCGCAGCGTTGAACTTTTTGTCCAGAGAAGATGTAACTAGTTTTCTTCTAGTTTTAGTGTTTTCATAATGAAGATCTAAAAAGATCTGGGTCACGTCAGACAGTTTCTTCAACATTTCGATCTTCCCAAAGTCTTGATCGATCAAAGAAGAAGCTAGATTGGCAAGGCCAGCAATACCCAACCCGAGTTGGTTTTGAGACTTCTCCATGAGTTTGTCACGATTTCTGACAGTTTCTGAAAGGACCGCCGAGATTTCTAGATTGAGGTTCGGTGCTTTTGCCAGGCAAAAATTTTCAGGTATAAAGGTATTTTTTACCAAGGTCTCTTTAGTTTCCTTGGTCATACCTTCCACCAAAACCCTCCCCCAACGTTTGGCGATTTCCTCTTTGATAGCCGGACCTAAGACTTCCTCTTTGCCTACTGCATCTCCGAGCGCTTCCAATATCTCTGCTGGTAGTGGCTCCTGTGCCGATGGCACTGCGCTCGTACTAGGATCGAAATCTTGGGTTTCATGTACGCTTGCTGAAGTCGCAGCGTTTTCTGTACCCTTTGGATCGTCAATAGGAGGTACCACAATGCATGATTGTAACCGATTGTCATGATCTGACACGTCTGACTGTGACGAAAAAAGTTGATCTTCCGGCGATGGAGACCGCGTATTGTAACAGTGGTGCTCTGAAAGTGGTAGAAGAAATACTACGTTTTCATCCAAGCTATAACAGCAGGTACATAAACAATCTGCAGTTTGCAGTTGTTATTGTTTTAAAGTCGTTGGTCGTCATCACGTGACGACACGAGACTGATCGTTATCAAACGTGATCACGTCACGAAGTATAACTTAGGTAGGTATTTATTACCCTTGACTTGTATGCGTAGGTAGACATTGCAAAATAAAAATCAACGGGAGTTGTTGACGCTTCGAAATAGCAATACATACAACAACGACGTAATCTTATCGTAGGAATAAACATCACGAAACAACAAAGAACACGAAATAAAATAAAAAATAAAATGAGGATAGTCACATATTTTTTAAGTGTGACTGTTCGACATCTAAAAATAAACTGTGTAGCATAATATATTCATAAAAATAACTTTGTTTATTAACAAGAAAGATTATTTTTGAGTATTGGTAAACAAAAAACTTTAGTAGGTACTAACCTTCATCTTCCGTAGACGATGATTCTCTTAAACGCCTTTCCAGGCGTCTGATCTTCTTTCTTATTCTATAATCATCACTTCGTTTACGTTTGTTACCCATTATAAACTATAAATTATAACTTTCTTGCGGAAAAACAACAAATGTAGAATTATTTCGATGTTGCGATGCCCGCACATAAAAAAGGAATGAAGATGGCGCGAGCCGAATGAGTGAGGTGAACATAGGCGATGTCAGAGTCAGTTTGATTTCTTTTATTACTAATATTTTAATTTTACAGCTCTTAAAATTATGTGATGCCCTAGTACATAGAGAAGTGAAACTACATAGTGTCTCAAATTGATCTTGAGGATGTAACCGTCGTAGTATAATAATAGGACATGCGTTCAGATAAAGCTCTATTTACGATGAAAACAGGTTAAAATTAATATTGTAATCTACGCCTAGTTTATTTTATTTTATGTTTCTATTCGCTTACTACTAGACTACCAGTGCTCTTCGAGATAACATATTTCTATGATCATTAACAATCCTTCGTCCGTTAGTAGAATATTTAGGAATGGGACACAACTCACAAGTCCAGATCGTACTCGCACACAAGCGCGTATTCATTGATGTAAAGGGTCTTCCAATATGGACTTCCGATCTTTGACAGTTGATAGCGGCCATATTGTTGAAGCTACATCTGTCAAATTGACTGTCATTTATTGAGTCTGTTTTGTCAAATCACCATAAACGGATATAGCGTTGAACAACACGTGCATTGTTTAACTATGTATGTATGTTCGTATGAGCTAGTGGCCAACTCTAGTGACGGAGTTTTAGGCCACCTTTTTTTTTTTTTTTTTTTATTTATCATAATAAAAGTTTACAAAAACCTAAAGGCCTCCGTCATGACTTAATGACTTAAAAGCCGGGACCGACTGTTTAACGTGCCATCCGAAGCACGGAAGCGCTCAGCTCGTAATGCCACTTGCGGTCACACATCCCAATTTGTGACTGCGCATATCGTTGCTTAACTTCAACGATCAATCAACGTGTGCGTCACGAGTGCTGTATTAATGTATTTGACGACTACCCGCTTTCCGTATAAATACTGTCTAACTGATGGAGCGTGCCCACCGATGCAATGGACGTACTACACGCTCGTAATTTAAGGACTGAGGCTAGTTGTGGTATAATTATCCAAACGAATTCGGCTTATATCGTTTTTGCAGTTTTATTGTCAATTTAATATTAAATAAATATTTGTGGACATTTCACACAGCGCCATCTAGCCCCAAACTAAGCAGAGCTTGTACAATGGGCACCAGATGGCTGATACAATACTTACTTATATACTGTTTTTTGTAAATACATACTTATAATACATAATACTACAACACCCAGACCCGGAAGAAATATTTGCAGAACATACAAACATTTCTCCCGTAGCGGGAATCGAATCCGCGCCTCTTGCGTCTCAGCCGAACACTCGCCCGCCACGCCACCGAAGTTATCAATTTAATGTGTCTTCTAGCTTCTAGTATAACGCCCTGCGACTTTGTCCACCTTAAGCTTTTCTTCACTTCATTTTCCCGCTGCGTTGAATTCCGGGAATTTCTATCTTGGTGCACCCCTACATCATAAGAGGAAAATAGCCTTCAAGTTTCATGCTTTTATGGTTTATGGTATAGGTTGTCCGTTGATTGTCAGTCTCTCAGCCGGTGACGTGAGTCTTTTTATGTATGGCTATAAACGTTGGTATGACGTCATATTTAGGATACATATGTGGGTTCAGATATTACGAGTGCAGGAGTTATTTAGAAAATATAATTTTGGTAGAATGTATGAATCTGACTTAATAAATATAATTAAAAAAATATATAGACAGTCCTTATCTGCGCCTGCACGTTTTATCTTTAGCAAATTCCAAAAATATTTCTATCCAAAAGCTTGAATAGGTACAGTCAGCAACGAAAGTTAATTAACAGTTTGAATTTTCTCTAACATTATTTCTTTGTTGTGTAGAAAAATAGTAACTATGCCTTGAAAATGATTACGGGTTTCTAAGATATTTAAGATTTCAAAACATCAAATAACCATGAAATTCCGTTTCTGATTGTACGTCTAAAACTAATGCCAAGGTTACAGACTGGGCCTAAAACATTGGCTGATCAATGACAGTAAAGTATCTTCAGCTGTAGGGCCCATTAAGCTTCCCCTAACAAGTTCATGTCTCATGATCCCAGACATGAAACAGTTAACTAGCTTTAGTCACTTTGCACATATGTACGTCTGGCTTGAACTTGAATGTTCATTCTTCATTCAATAAAATGATATCTTAGTAATATTATAATCACGCAAGTTTGTTTGTATGGATGTCTGGATGTTTGTTACTCTTTCACGCCTAAACGGCTGAACGGCGCGGGTTCGATTCTCGCTACGGGAGAAATGTTTGTACATTCTGCAGATATTTCTTCCGGATCTGTTGTAGTATTATGTATTATAAGTATGTATTTACGTAAAAAAAGAAGTATATACGTATTCTATCAGCCATCTGGTACCCATAGTACTAGCTTTTCTTGGTGGGGCTAGATGGCGCTGTGTGAATTGTCCACAAATATTTATTTATATGTCACAGTAAATATGAAAATTCAGTTTCCAGATTTACTGATTTGACAGGATCTACCGTACCTGATACGGGATATCGTTTCTGTTACCCACATTGCGAGCAATTTTAAATCATTTTCTTTGATGTCCGTTTGTTTTTTTTATGGATTTTAACCGGCAAACCTGTGCGCGTAACGCGAAAAGTCTCAAGGGTCGTCGTGACATCGGCGTGTAATTGTTCGAATGCGGATGGATAGCAGACTTACTCGGACCAATTACGCGACGGTTAAAGTAATACAGGGATCATGGTTAAGGATCGTTATCTGATTTAATTGTGGTTCTCTTATTTACTTCCCCCAGTTAATGACACACACATAGACATACATTTATTTACTAAAATAGCACACATAACATTACATATATTATCACGCCCATATTCCTAATGGGGTAGGTAGAGCCACAAGTAAACATAACTTGTAGCCACTTCTGATTTAAAATCCTAAATTTTAATTTAAATTTAATTTTAAATTAAAATAATTGATGAGTTTGTTCCTTCTTTAAAAGAGCAATGACCGCTGTAGAACGGCTGTAATACAGCGGCGACGCATCAGATAAAGAACAAAGAAAGTAAATTTTATTTTCACTGCGTAGTTCATTCCTCTCTATAAAGGAATGTATAGTTTTGTAATCGTCAAATCGTAGGCGTAGGCACTATTTTAAATCTGAACCCTATTATTTTGCGATCTGGTGAGTACTACAATGCGTCACTGATTTCATAAAGAAAACTTTTTTAAAAATCCATTAACAAAAATGTTTTAACGTTAATCCATTTACTTAAATTCACTGAATTCACTGAGAGCTTCAAACCTCAGATATAATTTTTATATAAATTGTCACCGCTGGAATACGCAATTTAAGTTTGCACGTAAAACCTTCTTTACGTTGTGAAAAATTCACGACTATGAGGTTCGGAGCGCTTTATAAAGTCACATTTTACTTTATAAAATTTTACTTGTAGCCAAAAAATATTTATTTTTTGTCAAATTGGTTTATCCATACTAATATTATAAATGCGAAAGTAACTCTGTCTGTCTGTCTGTTACCTTTTCACGCGTAAACTGCTGTACAGATATTGATGAAATTTGGCAAGCAGATTGATTGCATCCCGGAGAAGGATAAAGGCTCCTTTTTTTTCTAAAATACCCATAAAGGGTGATAAGGGATTAAAGTTTATATGAGCAACCAAGATAACAAACTTTAAGCATCATCCGGTGAGTACTCGGATGGGTGACCGCACTTTTTGCACTCAGTAGATTTTTTTATAGAGTTCAAATTTTGAAAATCATATTCAATGAGAATGAAGTCGCGGGGAACAGCTAGTATTAAATAAATACGTTTCTTTGATCCTACATTAAAATGGAAATATAAAAAATATGTGTATCAAACAACCTTTTATACTCGATTCAAATAATTTTACAAACGGACGAAGGATCGTTCGTTACCATAACAACGTTATTTTGCTGTCAACACGAATATTGGAACCTGGCATTAGATTCGTCCTCAAAACAAATATTATTCATATAAACATGATTACAACTAGTTTTCTAGTAACTACATAATTTGTTCAATCGTTTTTATAAATAAAACCGTTATGGTGATAGAATTCATGTATTTCATGATTGCTAAATCTCCCAAGCTTTTATCTGAAATCTAGAACGTTGAAATTGAAATCCTAAAATCCTGTACGAATACTCTAAGTATTTGGTTTTCTTGGTAAATTCCTACCGTATAATGCAACCTCAAGGTACTCGTTGGAACGAAGTGTGCTACGTTATAGGAGGTTACCTATACGCCTAGAATTGCAACAAGTCCGACTTTTTACAATACAAATAATCTGAAATTATCAATTCTAGAAGCGCTCGTGGCGTAGCTTGCTTAGACGTTCTTGATTGATCGTTGAAGTTAACCTTTAACTGGTGACGTGGTTTTTGTGTAACATTAGTGGTGACGTGAGGCCTGACAGGCCCTCGGTTGAATATAAGTATAATTCGCGATTTTACAAATATTTATTACTGGAGCCTACCTATTTGTGTTAATATGATATTTAGGTATTAAATAAAACGATTTTGTGTATTCTAATTATCACTTTTATATATGAACCGACCATAACAAAATTTGCTCTCGTATTATTAGAAAAAAACGACATGAGATCAACATTTGGTTATAAATAATAAAAGTCAACGTTCTTATTGACAACGACATTTTTAAATCTTAGAATAAACATAAATCATCTCTTAAAATAATATAAATCTCTGATCGCATGCGTAATCACAAAACTGACAATGGGTAAACTTAACTAATTTTTATTGACTCTCAGGACACAAAAGTTTCGCGCACTGCAGACATACATGCTTTTTACACGAAACACATTGGTAAAAAGATTTTCGGTATCACTTAGGTGGACAGGTGGCAAATTTATTTTGCGTCTTTTGCGTGTTTTGCGGCTCAGGTGGCAAATCTGAGCCCCAAATTCGTCTGATGTTCGACCTTATTTCAAGTGGTATTCGTGAGTTATAAACTCTGTGCTGCATGTGCTGTAAAACTAGGCCTCTGGCCAAAGTTTTGATGAAAACAGCTCTCAATGGTTCTGCCTCCTCACTTGAATCGGTTTTTTCCATATAAATAACTGGCCATTCTTGACAAAGGCTGATCGTCATCAGTATCACTACTTGTAACTGGATTTTCCTGGTCTGGCTGTGGTTCATGCTCCTCATTTTCAGATGCTCTTACCTCGGTATCTGAGTTGTGGTCACTTTGCTCGGGAACATAGTTTTCTCCTAAATCTTCAGCTTCAGATCCACTGGAGTCTTCATACACAGTTCCCAACCATTATTCGATTTGTTTATCGACTTATGAAGTGGATCAGGGTATAACTTGTCTCTGCTAGTAATTGGTACTGAATTTCTCTGCTCTAGTACTCTACGTCTTTTTCCAGATGGTTTTGCATCATCCATCGTGCATATTTGTAGGTACATACTTAAATAAACCACAAATAACAATTTAGCAAAACCAACAAAAAAGTAACGTAAGTGGTGACGTAGGGCCTGAGAGGCCTCTGTGAAACATTAAATCAGCATAACTCACCAAATTTGCTCCCGGCGACACTATTATCCTTGTCCACGGCGTGGGCGCAACTAAACTCGAAGCTACTGAGACGCACAAACCCGAAATGCGCGGGGAAAGGGGTAAAATAACGTTTCATTAGTGCTATCGGGCCTGTGAGGCCCGACGTCACCAGTTAAAGGTTAAGCAACGTTATGCGCGGTCACAATTGGGATGGGTGACCGCAAGTGACATTACAAGCTGAGCGCTTTCGTGCTTCAGAGGGTACTTTAAATTGTCGGTCCCGGCTTTTAAGTCGTTAAGTCATGACGGAGGCCTTTAGGCGGCCTAAAACTCCGTCCATGCGAACTTACTTTATCAAGTCTAATTTGAAACTAATGTACAAATACATAATGCGATTAGGCAGACAGAGCTGGACTTACTGTACTATTACAGTACTAGGCTCGCGTAATACTGGCTTCATGACTTTTAGTCAAAAAATGGTCAAAGTCTAAAACTAATGTTTACCGACTTTTCCCCGGCATTGACAACTGTAGCAACTCTATTGTACCTCAAGTCTCTTCAAAGTTGCTCCGAAAGGGGCTTATCTCTACTCTGTTGCACTGTTGCAGGCAAACTTGTAATTTCTATTTTGTATTTTAATAGATAAGTGCACGTGTATCGGAGCCCTAAGTAGATCATACTCGAGCGGGGAGATAGAAGCAGTTTTGAAAGTTTCGCAATTTAGTATCGATGCGCATTTGTTTAGGTATTCATTATTTTGAGAGAGGTTTTATTCAAGTTCTGCTTGCAATTTTCAGGATTACCAAAGAGGCTCCTGAATGTATAGAAATAGAAATATGTAAATACTTTTTTACAATATACCTAAAGAGTTAAACATAATAAAAAAATAATCCAAAAGGAGGATGTATACATATTTATTGGTTTTTACCAACTTTATGTTTTATTGTGTTCAACTATTGCAAGTGTTTCATGAACAATATGATATGTAGATTCAGTGTTTTTATCTATTATTCATATACATAGAAAGTAATACTTAAAATCTGCCATCAAATAAAATAATAACTACCATCCAAATACTATCATCTCGGGAAACAGTTTAACTTCAATAAAATTAAATCGTCAAATTGAGTATTTAACCCTTATTAATTAGTTGCGAAGGTTGCCGGGGAGCTCCAAAGCGTGATATTGATATTAAATTTAATAAACCAAGTCCTTAAACGAATTCCTGCTTCAGATATTCTATCTAATAAGACGTAGGTATTTGAACAATTTGTATTTGATAATTATTATGAGGAGACGCTCTACGCCCTTGGCGTAGATTGCCTAGTTCATATGAAACGAAATAGTGTTGGCTTACTAGGC
Organism: Scotopteryx bipunctaria; assembly: GCA_949320045.1. NCBI lineage: Eukaryota > Metazoa > Arthropoda > Insecta > Lepidoptera > Geometridae > Scotopteryx > Scotopteryx bipunctaria. The sequence goes on from OX439447.1 coordinate 8,518,368, forward strand.
CATTTTTGTTTTTAACGTGGAATGTGTTAAGTAAATAAAATATTGGTATGCAATTCACACAAAACTATCTAGTTCCAAACTAAGCAAAGCTTAGTACCTACTATTCGAACTAGGTGGCTTGTTAGTTCTGTTTTTCTTAAACTTTCGCGATTTGTTTTGGGTGTAACATGCTTAAAGTTTAACGGAACTAAATCGCGTACAGTCATCCCGTGACCACGATTGCTGCAACATGTTCGAAACGTAGGAAAAAAAAACCAGTCAAGTGCGAGTCGAATTCACACACGAAGAGTGTGAAACCATCGTACAGGTACTTTTAAATATGAATTTTACCCTATGTACTTTGGTAAAAATAAAATAAAATAAAAAAGGGGGTCCCATACAAAAATTCGTGTGAATTTGACTCGCACTTGACCGGTTTTTTTTTTTCAATAAATCTTTCCCCTCGACTTGATTCTTCTCGTCCATTTTGTCTCTATCACCCAAACCAATTCAAACAATCAGTTTGTTTGTGAACTACTGGCCGGGGGCCATAAATATTAATACAATTAGGCCACTACCACCCGAGGGACATGATTTATTGCTGAATGATAATAATTTGTGACTCGGTGAGGTCAGTGGGCAATTTGGAAGAAATTTTGCTTATAAATTGGCCATGAGAGATTTCCAGGCCTAATCTATAAGAAGTATCGTATGGCAAAGAAGATTCACACTCTTTGTATTCCCTTATTTTCGTTTAGTTGGTTTGTTTTCTTTCTTAAATAGGCAAGTATTTAACTCTTACCCCAAAACATTGATTGTAAGATTCCTTAGCTACCATCTTTGAACTGGGTCATTGGTCTTTTGAACTAAAAAAGACAAATCAGAACGTTCTCCTATCCGTTTTTACCAAAAATATCATGGTTACATTATTACAAAAAATGGCAAAATAGCACTTAAAAATTAAAATGCTGTAATTTTCACGTATTCGTAACACAATATCTTCAAAGATAATGTATATGAATGTATGTATGTATGTTCGTATTTGAGCTAGTGGCCAACTCTAGTGACGGAGTTTTTAGGCCGCCTAAAGGCCTCCGTCATGGCTTAATGACTTAAAAGCCGGGACCGACTGTTTAACGTTCCGAAGTACGGAAGTGCTCAGCTTGTAATGCCACTTGCGATCACCCATCCCAATTTGTGACCACGCATCATCATCATCATTTCCCTGCCCTTGTCTCACTTTATGTGGGGTCGGCACAACATGTATTTCTCTTCCATTTCCCTCTGTCAGAAGTCATCTCAACGCTCACTCCTTTCTTACTCATGTCATCTTTCACACAGTCCATCCATCTTTTCTTTGGCCTACCTCTACCCACATATCCTTCCACATTCATATCTAATATTCTTCTTGTCACATGACATTCTTCCCTTCTCATGACATGTCCATACCACGCTAACCTATTGCTCCTCAACTTATCCGTCACCGGATATATTATTTGTGACCGCGCATGTCGTTATATATACATATGAATGAAAATAAGTACTTCATTAATAGGTATTATATTATTAGCATTGTTTCTACTTCCCACAATCCAAATTATACGAAGGACCGCGTTAAAGGATCCGTATATTACCGTGAATTGCTAACAATAAAACTGTAACATCACAAAGATGTAGGCTGCTAGAAGAGTTTTGACTCTATAATAAAGCGCTTATACGCAAACTTATTTTTATTTGATTTACAATTAAACTCCAATATTCATATAGGTAATAACAGTAAAATATTATTAAAACATAGTTTCGAAATTTCCAATCGGTAGTCAATAATTGGTTCATTACTCGTTGTACAAGCTGAGAACTGCAGCTTCAATCGTTTTTTTTTTCTGTGAAACTAGATGGTACAGATGGTGTTATGATCACAAAGTATCTCTAGTTCCTACCAACCGGTGTACAAACATTAAAACAAATTGAGATATAAAAATTTAAATTAAATTTGAAATTAAAAATTACAGCTAAATTCTTTTAAAAGTTTTTGTACTGCAGAAAACTATCAACGGAGTAGTATGCTTTTTCAATGAGCAACGTGTTGAGGGCATGCTTAAACTCACTCAGACATTCTTTGTGCCGTATTGTTCGTGGTAGCTTATTATAAATTATTGGTGCCATACACATTACACTCATGCGCAAAAACGTAGTTTTACATGTTTTCATTTTCATTTTCATTCGTGTTTTTTTACTAATGGGACCCAAAATAAGTCCTAGCGATACTCCCGAGTTACACCATATCACCAACACTTCATACAATCCTTTTTGTATAAGAAACCTGGATAAAAGACGAACAGAATCGAGGAGTCTAGCAAAATCGAAAAGAGGCCATTAGGCCGCCTGTTGGCCTCCACCCACTGCTGGCAATTAAGCCAGCATTGGGTGATACCAGACTGAAATGATGATGATGATGATTTTAACTTATACTATAAATGTTTTTTATGTTCCTTCCAGTAAACAGTAATGTTACAATATCTCCCGCTGAATAAGCAAAAGGGAAATAAGGCGAAACAAGGGGAGTTTCTCGTAATTAATGCTTACGTTTAATTGTTCTCCAAATTGGCTGAGACGGGCCCTTAACTGGCAGACGAGACGATGAAAAATGTAGTGATCACTTTAATTGGAAAGGAATCCTCGTTTGTCACAGATTTAAGTACTAAAATTCAAATTAGCTGAGCACTTTTGTCAACATTATTAAATAAATTGTTTTCCTTTTTTGATGACCTCGGTGAAGTGACATAATGTGTCCGGCTTAGATGTGAGAGATGCAGGTTCAACTCTTGTGGCAAGAAGAATGCTTGCGCGTTCTTTCAGGTCAGTAGAATGACTACTCACGACACAGAACCCTAGTTTGGGGTAATAAATATGCGTGACTGCTGGAGGTTATTTAGGTATTTATTTTGAGTACTCTCCGAGCATGTCGCAAAAATCGACTAAGGAGTAGTATCCTCTCAAACATGACTGACCATTATGGGCTATGGGCTGATCACCTGTTACCATGGCTCACCATATCCATCTTGGGACTCTTGGATCAGGCATGGCTGTAAGTTTTCTTTTGATTACTTGTGGCTCTGCCCACTCCGTTAGGGATACGGGTGTGATAATTATGTATTTATTACTAAAGTAGAATTAAGTAAATACGCGTGGGTAATGTCGGTAATGTGAGAGAAGTCCACAAAGTCTTCTTCATTTATTTTTAAGAAGCTGGTTTCCTGTATATTTAAAATACAAAATTAAGTAAAGTACTTAGGTAATTAGAGTAATGCTCACTCATTTTTGGTTTTCAAAACTATTTACAATGCCCAAGACTAAGCCGAAGCTAGTAAGATAATGATTTAAATGCGGAATTTCCCTTAACTCCGCGACTCTTAAGTGAATGCTAAGCAATGATAAGTAACTTTTACCTCAAAATCTGAATATAAATGCTAATGCCGCCTGATCCATACTTTCAATCTCGTTCTTTTGAGAGATTATTATAATTTCCTGAATCCTTTCAAAAGTTCAGGTTTCGCAACTTGCATGAATAATATTTTTATACAATTGAGAGCACTGCTGGTCTAATGGTAGTTACCCCGCCTTTTAATCCTAAGGTCGTGGATTTAAATCCGGTCGTGCATCAAGTGATTTTTTTTGTTCAAAAAATGTATGTGCCATACCAGTACTCTCAAACCGGGAAAGGAAACATCGTGAGGAAACCGGGATGTCGTAAAACAAAAAAAAAGTTCGAGTACATGGGTTAAGTGCACAAAAAGAGCCCTAAAATCCTTTCACCACTCTGGTTAGAAAGAACTACTGACACGAAATAGCAGTTTCGATTAATTGTAACAGTTTTAGTAAACTTTGTGACAGAGATAAAATAAGGCTATGTTGTTAACCAAAATAACTTTGCTTGTCATGTTGCGAGCAGAGTTATAAGTATGAATAAAACTAGAGGTGGAGACAGGCCAAATTATCAGGTGGATGGATTGTGTTAAAAATAGCATGATTAAAAAATATTGTGCACAACGATGACGGCTGACAGAAGCGAATGGAAGAACAGAACATCTATAAAGAATAAGAGAAGAATCTATAAGAGAAGGAAGATACCTAATGATGAAAGTCATAAATTCAGTCATAAGTCAGTAAATTTAAAGTTCGAAAAAAATTCACACCTAGCTAGTACTTCTTTTCGAATTTCTATTTGCAGTATATTATTGTTTTCTCCACTATTTTATTGTTACCGTTGTAATGGAATGTATTATTCACTCTTTAGAACCATTCTTTATGTCAGAGGCGGATTTAGGTATCTATTGCACATAGGCGGGTCACCTGAACAGTCCAGGTCTGTCGACCATGGGCACTTTTTAATGTCCATCTCATTTTATCTGGTGAGTAAAATACAGTTTTAAGGAAGTAAGTTCTTAACCTAGAACTTAGATAATACTCTAATTTTTTTCAGGTTTCTTTGATTACCTTATTTACAAGATATATTAAAAATTGTGATCCGTGCGCTTTCAATTTAAATAGATTTAAATTAAGAACAACCAACTAAAAACTATGAACATTAACGAGAAAATAAAATATAATAAAGTAAAGTTTTAAAATAAAAAATACCTAAGTAGTTAAAACATATAAAAAGATTTTGGAGAAAATATTGTCTCGGAAAGCCTGGTGTGACGCCCGGCCCTGCGCCCAAATTCCCCTGCAATATTCCCTCTTACTTGACAAATAGCTCTTTTTCGCAGTCAAGACAACGAGGCGATAACGTTTTAAAGGAGACGCGAGAGAAATGCCCCAACATGTGATCGAACTGAAAACGGATAAGAAAAAAATAAATGAACCAAGTGTCAGCTAAGGAGATTCGAAAAACCTCGTTATACTGATAAATTGCGTTCCACAGTTTGTTTGTAACAGTTGAGAAGAAATGTACGTTTGCGAGACAAATCGACGCGATTGTGATGTGTTGTGTCGTTCTGTGAAATAAATTGTTTTTAAATAGAGAAACGTTATTTGCGAGCTGAGATATTTCTGTTGCTGGCTCTGCTTTGTTTTATTTTCACGCGCGTGTTTTACACATCGTTTCAACACTTTTCAGAAGCAATTGTGTGACAGAGCTATATTTGTTTGTTGTAGCATTGCTTAGATAGGTACCTAGTTCTCCGCCCCGTTCCGTAACCGGACCATCACTGACCTAGAATAAAAAAGCCTCTCTAAAATGTCGAGTCATTAGTCCGTCAAAGCCATATCAAAGCACACACGACGTGCCGGTTTGCCGGAGTTAGACGGTCTACTGATCTTATGATGTTCTATTAATCTAAGGTTCTATTCAATCTATCTAGTCGTGTCACTAGTTTTTTCGAACCTTGTGGTGAAAGGATTAAAGTTCGCTCCTTTCGTACACTTGACTCAATATTTTCGAACTTTTTAGGTTCTACGATGCCGGTTTCCTCACAATGTTTTCCTTCAGCGTTTGCGAGTACTGATATAGCGCACAATAGATACATTATTAGTATTATTAATATTATTATTATAATATTATTGGTTTACGACCAGATTTGTACCCACGACCTTAGGATCGGAAGGCGTCACTACCACTAGACCACCAGTGCTCTCTAGTGAAGGTTCTATATTAGGGTCCTAATTACGTGCCTACATTCTTCCGTTTGGTGGAGAATTCCTACTTATCTTGTGGATTACAGACACAATAGTGTTAAAACGAAATTAAAAAATCACACCACACGGAATACAAAATTTAATTTGGGTTCGATATAAAGAAAGAAGAAGGGATATGCGTATGTTATCCCATACCAAAACCCGCTTTTAAACCTTCAATCTTCCAGCCAAGTTGATTTTTACTTATTATCTAAACAGATCAATAGGCAGCAGTAGTTGAATTACATAAACAGTATATAAGTAATTAAAAGCAGCATTCGGTCTCAGACAATTAAACGCAGACGCCATTACGCAGAACATTTATTTCCTACGACTTTAATTAATTGTCGGGACTGACTCATCTATGCATATATCAATGTGGTTGCATATTATTTAATATCTAAAGGAGCTTTTTGAAGCGCATGTACCGGTTTGAATGACTCTTCACACAAGAAGAATAACTAGTGGTACATCTAGTAGGTAAATAGTAAAACACACCAAATCTACACCATCATCATCTCGCTGCTCTTATAAATAAATAAATAAATAACACCCAACAGTCACATACATAGTCCTGACCCCACACTAGGTTTCCCTGTGTCGTGGGTATCAGAAACTACGAGTACCATGGTACCACAACACCCAGACCCGGAAGAAATATTTGCAGAACATGCAAACATTTCTTCCGCAGCGGGAATCGAACCCGCGCCTCTTGCGTCTCTGCCGAGCAATCGCCCGCCACGCCACCGAGGCCGTCGTTATGACACTCTATATTGTGGGGTCGGCACAGCATGTTCTCATCTTCTATTCCTTTATGCCAGCCAGTCGACATTAATGTCTCACTTACTCCCTTCTTAAACATGTAATCTTTCACACAATCCATCGACCACTTCTTTGGCATACCTCTACTTCTTATCCATCCACATTTGGATGGATCATAATTATTCTTCTCATGACTTCTCAATCTTTCTATCAGCCAGCACCAAATGCAATCAAAGTATTCGGTAAACGAAATATGCCTTCTATTTTGTTATAATTAAAGGAATAAATAATATATGTGTGTCTAACCACACAATCCATCCTACCTCTAGGTAGGCCAAAGAAAAGATGGATGGACTATGTGAAAGATGACATGAGTAAGAAAGGAGTGAGCGTTGAGATGACTTCTGACAGAGGGAAATGGAAGAGAAATACATGTTGTGCCGACCACACATAAAGTGGGACAAGGGCAGGAAAATGATGATGATGAAAGGAATAAATAAAAATTGGTCACATAAAGTATGGTATAGCATATACAGGTGAATAAAATAAGAACTGTATCCAGCATTCGTTTAATAAATGTCTCCTGTACTCCACTTTCTGTAACACTCACACAATTTACACTATCCAAAAGGCATAAAGTAAAACGCCAGTGTATAGGAATTCAAACCTTGTAACAGCGCCGATAAGGTTTGAATTGGGATGGAGCTGCAAAGGTACAAGAGCGTCAAAAGCAAGTGTGTTTTACTCTAGAGGTTTATTATAATAATTTAAGATGTAACAAATTATAAAACGCGCTAACGTGAATTCTGCTCACGTTTGTTTTTTGTTTAGAGCCTTTTTCGTTCTTTGAAAGTAATTATGTTATGTTGATCCTTATCACCACTCTTTGGGGTTGACATCCAACACGTTTGTCTGTGGGTACTTGTTCTGAGGTGGGTACAAAGTCAGTTCATAGAAACTTTGTGACTCAATAAAAGAAGTTTTTAATTCACATTCTTCAATGAAGCCGTTTTTTTTTAAAACCTTATCATATCTCTAGGATAAACTATGTAAAAAAAATTGTAACACATCTTGACATATAAAAATAACTTACTTTAGAACATGATAAATTTCAACAAAACTTTAACTTAAAAATTTTAATAAAAAAACTGGTCACCTGGATTTCATACACATGGCCAGGTTCAAAGCGAATAAAAAAAATTAAACTCTTGCAATTTTCTTCTCTCTCTTCTCAATGTTTTTATCATAATCATGTTCCTAAGATTACGCAAACATTTCGCTGAGAACGTAAAACAACCTCAAGTTGTCCCAAGGGGCGTATTATTTCAATATTACATTTCCTAACGAAACTCGTTCAAGCAACATACGCGATGCAAAATCCCCTTAGGTAAGTATTAGAAAAATATAAAGGAGACTTACTTGTTAAGGTGCTTCTAGAACTGTAACTAAGTTAACTCTAACTTCTTAATTTAAAAAAGTTTCAAATGCAAAAATAGTTTGTGGCGAAATAAGAACTTGTTATGTTTCCAAACAATAGCTTAAAAATCCGTTTTCAGATTAGGCACTTTTTAAGAAAGCAAGTAGCAAGTTGTACAAATTATCAAATCTAACCATTGATGTAATGAAAATTGTAAAAATTGTATCGTATTTCGAGCGAAATAAGCTCATTTTACCTGTTTTTCTGACATTTTTTTATTTAAGTAGTCTTTTAAAAAGACACCTTACTCGAAATAGCCAATGAATTCACTGACATAACGACCTGTGATAAGAGCAATTACTTTTACTAACAGGAAATAAGAGCTATGACATGGCGAGAATTACATAGTTTCATTGCAGTGCTACAAGTGAGGCACGGCACCTTAAAGGCTCAGCCTAACGGTATCTTCCCAAGAGTGTCCGACGTTGCACGATATTTTCACGGTATTTTAGCAATTTTAACGAGCTACCATATTTACTTCAATGCTCTTCTTCTGAGAACTCGCGTCAAGCCTGTGCTACTCCTAATTTCCGATCATTGTAAATTGAACCTTAATCGACCGACTCAGACCTCAATATGCGGCAAAAAGTAGGTCACTTTATTTCCTGCCAGCGCTGATTGTACGACTCGTGACGTCATAAATGTCAAATTTGATAGACATTTAACACGACATTTCGTTTTCATCAAAGATGTGACCGCAAGAATATAATTAAAATATACTATTTTGTCAAAGATTACGCTAAGCTTAGCTTAACAAAAATATCAAATGCAATTTTTGAGCGCAATCGTTGAAGTTACGTACCAAATAAGTTAATTTGTAGTGAATTCAAAGAGTAAATTTTAAACTCAAATGTTCAAATATGGTATCTGTTTACACATGCAAGTTTCAAGTAGTGATATACTCTTCTGTGCGAGTTCCTTACCACTGCTACTTATTCTGCACATTAATCGTAATAGGACGTATTGCAACGGTTCAAAGCTAAAGTGGGATAAAATACATCAAGAGTCAGCGGTTTCTTAGAAAATGTTTCACTGATACGGTTTTATGAGCAGAGGATTTGATTTTATGCAGACTCGCTATTAGGTTACAGATTTATTGCATTTTCTGTGATTTATTTTAAAATGGCGTGTTGGTAGAAAATTTAATATCATAGAAACCACTTTTCGTTTAAGTTATGTTATAGTTGTTTTATTCCTATTTTAGGTTTCTTGTGCCTGCAAGGCCTATGTCCAGCAGTGCGCTGCTATATATATCTATCTATCCGGATTATGTATGTAACTATTGGGTGTTATCTATCTAGATAATACCCAATAGTTACATACATAATCCGGACCCCACACTAGGATTCCCTGTGTCGTGGGTATCAGAAACTACGAGTACCATGGTACCACAACACCCAGACCCGGAAGAAATATTTGCAGAACATGCAAACATTTCTTCCACAGCGGGAATCGAACCCGCCTCTTGCGTCTATGCCGAGCAATCGCCCGTCACGCCATCGAGGCCGTCGATAAATATAGGCTATAGGTTGTTAATAGTGATGAATTTGACAATATTTTTTTTGAACCCGGGCTTTGCGTATGTGTATTTCAAAACTTGAAACTTAACTAACTAAATGGATATGAATATATCCTAAATATGGTAAGTAAGAGTACCTGTATATTTAATTATTTATATCCATCCGGTTGTTTATGACTGATTGAAACACAAACATCCATACTTTCGTATTTGTAATAGAATTATAAAGGCAAGGTTCAGATATATTTACCCGAATTAAATGAATTTAACATTATTTGTTATTTAATATTCACTTTTCATTTTCCACATAATTAACGAGTCCCAGGGTACAGATTCGTATTATTCACCATTTTAGTATATTTTCATTAAGTTTACAAAAGAAACAGCGGTAAGGTAGCCAGTTCATAACCTTCTGTTTCGAACTTTGAACCTTTGTTAGATAAACTAACTCAACGAGGTATATTGTGGTTGTAAAGTAGAAGAAAAGGTACCTCGAAGCTTAGAATAAAATAGAATTCAATTTGAATGCACGGTAGCACTACATTTAACGAGGTAGGTTTTATTCAAATCTCTTTTTCGGTACTACATATTACACTTTCCGCTGACAGCACTATGGTAGTAGTCCCGCCTTCCGATGAGGTCGTGGGTTCAAATGCGTGGATTTTTCTAAAATTTTTAAATACAAAGCAAAAAAAATATTTTTCACAAAACCGTTTTGTTAATTTCGATGTCTTCGTATTTCAGGTTAGACTAGATTTGCAGTAGTTGTGTTTGCTACGTCTTCTATAACAAGTTAGAGTCTACATGAAGTATCGGTTTCCTAGGGGTCGACATAAACGAAAACTGTTTTTGGGGGTCGACGAGGTCTTCAGGTGAATTAAGTCTACCGAGCCTAAAAGTCGACCCCTATTAAATTAACACAAGTTCTTATTTAAAACTTTCAAAATAGGTAGGTACTGTATTGTTTATATTGTGTCACGTGTACTAAGAATAATTAATATTTTTGTAGGAAATAGCATTGTTGTAGTAATGTAAAGTCTCAAGTTCGTACAAGATGAAAAACTCGCAGCTGTTTTAAGTTAGCGGACCATTATGAATAAGGGGGTTGATCTTAAAAGTAGGTCTAGGCCATGGGGGTCTGAGGTTCATTTTGGAAAAGGGGTCACTTGTCCAAAATAGTTTGAGGATCCCTGGAATAGACCATTGGACCTAATTATTTGCCTACTTATTTATGTATATTACGCAAGTAACAAGCTCGCGAGATGTCAGTTTGGAGCGAACTACTAGTATATTCATGAAACAAGATTCGCCTCGACAGCACGCCAATAAAATTGTCATCTTTCAAGATTGAGCACTAGAAAAGTCCATTTGACCTGCATCTGACGGCCAAATGAAGTGTGTACAGTAGTACTACAAATATTGTTTGCCTCGACAATTTTCATCTAGCTTCTGAAATACGAACTAACGCGAAGATGATCCTACTAATATTATAATTGCGAAAATTTGTGTTTATGGATGTATAGATGTTTGTTAGTCTTTAACGCCTAAACGGCTGAACGGATTTGAATGAAACTTGGAATATACATAGTACACGTACTGGATTAACATATAGGCTATTTTTTATCCGGGTACCACGCTAGCGAAGCCGCAGGCGGCATCTAGTAAAGATATGTTACAATAATACTGTACCTAAGTTCAAGTGACGTTTTAAAGTTCATTAAAGTGTTTGTCAAGTTACCGGATAAGTATATCCTACCGTTACCCTGTTGTAGTAAGTGAGAGTTATCATCGTATCACGTACATAAATATTTCTTGTAAGGGGCCCTCTTTTATTTTTATTATTTGTTGTTATCGCAAATACTCTGTGAAAATTTCAACTCTATCTATTTCGGTTCATGAGATAGCGTCCGCTGACAGACGGACTTACGGACATACGGAAAGACGGACGGACAACGGGCGCTTATACTATGAGAACTTGATGTCTGATAGAATACTTATATTTTTTTTATAAATACAAACTCGTAATTACAACACCCAGACCCGGAAGAAGTATTTGCAGAACATGGTATACATTTTTCCTGTTGCAGGAATCGAACCCTCTTGCATCTCAGTCGATCACTCGCTCACGAAGCCACTGAGAGCATCAGCAATTGTTGTTGTTATTATGTAAAAAAATATATGGTTCTTTCGACAGATAATAACGTCACTATGGTAATAAACGATTTTTCTTGCGCTAGTAGAATATTTAAATCAGGCATTAATTAAAAAGCATTGAGGTATTATCATTATCACTAGTGCTCAAGCTAGCAAAACGCTTGCTATAAATACATAGATGATAATACGAATGTTTCCCAACAGCGGTCGTAAAGCAAAAAGCTTGGCTCCCTGGCAATTTATATAGGGATCACCTGGGGCACGGGATCATCAATCTGAAGCCCACGGGGCCAGTTGGTTATAGTCTCCAGCGTTTATTGCGCAGATGTTGCTAATGCTCGTTCGTGTTCTTATGGTTACGTGGATAGCTGTTTGAAACCTTTACACCCTTACGCCTTTAGTACACCGCTCAGAATACAGAATAAAACATTCTGAGGTACACCGATTGCGCATGCGGCAGCGAAACTGCGAAATAATTGTCAGTTGTATGAAAGCGTATCTCGCTCAAACTATAGCGAGATTTGTAAATGCGTCTATTACGCCTATCTATTACGCCGACGCAGGCGATTCGCTTGGGATGTTTCACTTTGCAACGCGTCACCATGCGTTTTGTCAAAGTGTTAAATATAATTTGAAAGTATCCTGAATTATATTCAGTTGAACTCGAAATTTTGCATGCGAAACATTTAGAGTCTGGTACAGTGCACAGTGTAACAGAAAAATCTACTTTTGCATTCGAACCTGCGACCTTAGGATTGAAAGGCGGGGGTCACCACTAATGCTCTGTACAGGTGCTACTGATTACATGCTCTGTCTTAGCGAAGTAAAAACCATTATTAAAAATTTTAATTACAAAATAGCGCTCGTTTTAAATGACCTAGAAATGACAAAAGAACTCAAAAAAATCATGCGACCGATAACAGTTATTACGTGAAACTGACACCAACAACCTGAATTTTACGTTGAAGTGTGAGCGAGCCCATCAACTTATGATTTTCGTTAAATATAAAATTTCCAATAGTTAAAGCAATTTGCTCTCTAAAGACATAAGTTTAAAGTTCAAATTGTAATGCTGAATTCAAAATTTTATTATAATACTCTGCTAGTGACGGACGGGCTGTGAAAAAATAATGGTCGGGATAACACCGGAACATTCTGTCAACTGCATGCATTGACCTATGGACCAAATTGTGATAGGTTCAGCTAACTCATTCCTAGCCTTATGATAAGTACCTTCACCATTTTTATTGTTTTATCATAAGTTTTATAGTATACTAGCTGCCGCCCGCGGCTTCGCTCGCGTGGTACCCGGATAAAAAATAGCCTATATGTTAATCCAGTACATGTACCATGTATATTCCAAGTTTCATTCAAATCCGTTCATCCGTTTAGGCGTGATTGAGGCACAAACATCCAAACATCCTCACAAACTTTCACATTTATGATATAAGTAAGAAAGTAAGATTCCATTTGATTTGCATCACTTTCTTGCCCGAAACTATTTTATTTCTTTTATCATAGAAACTTTTATTGATTCTACACATTGCCTGAATCAGACAATGACATAAAAACTTAAACTCAATCAATGGCTAATGGCTCTAGAAGTGTAGTTCTAATATTGGTACTAAAATGAAAATATTTTTTTGCCAAAACCGAGTGAGCTAGCTTCCCATGTCCCTCTGCTAGCAAATGCTGAACTCAGACAAAATGGTTTCCGGTCAAATCATGAATTTGTAAAGCTGAATCATTTTCAAAAATAACAATTGCAGACACAAAATAAAATTTTAGTTTCTTTTTATTTTTGATTTTAGAAAAAAGTAGCTACTCTAAATTTTTCATTAAAGAAGTAGTAGGTGTACCTACGTGAAAATAATAAAGTCTTAGAAGTTAATACAAAATAAATTAAAGGAAAAATAGCAATCGACTCTTCATCTCATGCTCAATAAATAATTCCCAAAGAAAAACAACATAAATCAAACTGATCCTGAAAAAATAATATCCGATATTCAATGGAACTTCTCGACCTATGACTTTTGCAGACGAGCGATTAAAGTTGAGCAATATTATGTATGCGTATTAAAATGCGTGTAAAAGGAGTGAGAACTGAGATAACGAGTGATAGGAGAAAACAGAAACGGGAAACATGTTGTACCGATCCCACCTTATTAGTTGAATAATTGCAGGAAAATGATGATAAAAGTTGAACATGGTTCGCCATTTTACGTACGTAGGAACATACTGTACTGTAATTGAAAAAACTTCTTTCATAATGTTGCTCGACTACGTAGCACCCTGAGAGCTAAAACAATAAATGTTATCCCATAAAATACCGTTTACAATCCAATGTCTGTCGTATAAGGCTTCATACAATATTTATACGGCTTAGAGCACTGCATTTGAAGTCCAATGGACGTTTTTACAACTATATTATTTAAAGGGTCTCAACAAAAGTACTCCTTAAAATATATGGGATGTTATTTCAGAGCCTTTCGTATTTAAATATGAAAACCATAGAATGTTATGATAGGTATAGCAACGATTTGTTTTAACTTTGAATGATAAAGTCTATGTAAGCTGGTTTGTTATGTTTGATTGACTACCATTAAATGAAAATCTTTCATTGGCTTAATTTTTTTTACAAACTACTTTAAAGTAAATAAAAAAAATATATTTTGTTTTTCTAAATTTAATAAACAATTAACTCAACAAAGCGAAAGTTTTGTAAAAAAAAAGATCGAAATCCATTGAAAATTTTAAAATAAAAAAATCATTCCTAAAACTTTATTCAGAACTCTTGGGTTTGCATTTTCATAAGTTTTCTAAGTTCCATTCCAACTTGATTCGTTTTTCTTTATCAGAGTTCATTTCAAAATTGTATTATTTCACCTATTTTTTTTAAGAGAAGTCGTTGCAAAGATTCATTTTCCTGAATTTTTACCTTTCCAATGCATTCTCTTACTTCTTTATTCGACACGACAGCAAATTTTTCCTTTCTCTACCTCGATTTCCTTCTAATTTTCTTTCTATAATGTTCCTTATAAAGTTGGCATTATTTTCATATATCCAACAAAATATAACAAAGCTAAGGAAACATCCCGTAACTATTAAATCAATCAGACCTATCAAGCGAACCTCCGGTAGCTACAAATTTGATAGGTTTCGAGTAGGTACGCAGAAAACTGATTACGTAGTCCAAACTCAAAGGAAATTGCCATCACTTGGTTCAAATCAAATTTTTGCTTGCTATTTCCGGACGGCAAGACATTCCTCTTCTAATTTAAAATACTTTGCTATTTCTCGAGCTAGCCAGCGCTACAATTTGTTTGTTTTACTTCAGCCTTTTGTGCAAAACATGAATGAAAGCACCAAATACTAAGAAAGGAATGGCAATGTAAAACAGAATCGTAAAACCAGAATTAAATTAAATAGCCAAAAAATACAAATAAAACTATTAACTTGGCTGATATTGTTACAATAGGGTTCGATTCATGCTACAAAATAAAATATTTAAGTTTCTAAATTAATATGTAAGTTTGGGCCCTTGATAAAAATTGTTTAGTCGATGTTACATTTCGTGGTAAATGAATGATTAGTGGCAGACTCCCCGCTCGCTCTCTTCACTCTTTAGCTTTAGCCGAACGCCAAGGTATGTAGACGTGTCGCTCTGCACAGTGATTATCTAAACTTACGTATTTTACTTGTACCTTCTAAAATCAGGCAACCGTCATTGTAATGCATCTACATACACATTTATGTTTGTCAGGTTTTTTGTACCTTCGTTTTGTATTTAGCAATGAGTTCTACCATCTTCAGATTATTTGCTCGTAAAGGACCCAAAAATTTGATACCTACCTAATAAACATTTAACTGAAACTTTTGGGCTACGGATATTTCTTTTAGGGTACCATTTTTAGAAAAGCTGCTGATGTAATCCTTTTACAACGACTTTTTTCTTACTACAATCTTTTAAAATTATTATTTTTCTCATATCGGAGGTATCAAATACTAAAAACATCAAAAAATCTGGCTTTTGTTTGTATGAAAAAGCCTCTATAACCTGAATTTCTTCAGTGATGCTGAGGTTCAAATTACGATAAAGAAACCTCATGGCGAACCTTACTCGCACTTGTCCGTTATTTTATTCGTTTATTGCAAACAACCCGAAAACACTCTCGCTAAAATTGCATGGAATAGTTATAGGGGAACCCTTTTATAAGAATGCAAATTTTATTGTTCCTAGACCCAAAGGTGCATTTTCATCAGAGTTCGGTACTTTTCACTTGTTCCGCAATTGTTATACGAATACTTTTGGTTACCCCGATTTCCTTTTGTATCATAAGTATGTATTTAAAAAAAATATATGTACCTATTCTATCAACATTCTGGTTCTTTTAAATATCGCAGCTTTATTCGTAGTTTGATGCTAGATGGCGTTGGGTGAAATGTCCAATAATATTTTATTTATAGACTTCCTGGTTTGTTGTATCTTGCTTGGCTGTTTTATGACGGTCCGTATTACAAAACTAACGACCATCACAGATAAGTCATACATCTCAATTGACATTATAGAGTCATGGAAAAATGTGTATCATAGAAAAAAAAAATGTTCGCTGCTGTGCTGTTATATTTCCATACGATACGATTTATGAGTATTATTAATCTTTCAAATTTAATTGCAAGGTATGCAATAAAGAATTTCCATTATCATTAATTTCATTAACTTTATTATATGTCGTATCGCCTAGACCTTTTGGGCCTACCGAAACTAGACTTACCAAAGGGGTACCGTCTTTAATCAAATTATGACGACCTTTTGTTTGTACCTACTGTACAGCTAGTCTTCTAAATGTATAAAATTCTAACATTACTGACTGACAATCAACGCATAGTTTCCATAAGTCTTAGGAGCATGGACCTTAATTGTGTATTCCTGTTATAGGTGTGCACTACGAAGTAAGTTCGTATGAGCTAGTAGCCAACTCTTGTGACGGAGTTTTTAGGCCGCCTAAAGGCCTCCGTCGTGGCTTAACGACTTAAAAGCCGGGACCGACAATTAAACGTGCCCTCCGAAACACAGAAGCGCTTAGCTCGTAATACCACTTGCGGTCACCCATCCCAATTGTGACCGCACACAACGTTGCTTATCTTCAACAATCAATTTAGAACGTCTAAACAAGCTACACCACGAGTGCTTCTGCACTGAAAGGGATACCCGATACACGCAGCGGGAAGATGAAAGATAAAGACGGGGAGTTCCACTAGTCGTGAAATATAGATCAAATTAACGAGTTAAATATTGTTTGTTGAGCGAGACAGTGTTTGCTACTTCGCAAACTATGTAATATCCAGCCTCTGTTTGTAATGGAAGATACACACAAGGTTCAAATTGATCTTGAACCAATTATAGGGAACCCGATAACAGCATTGAAACCGTCGATAACCAACCCCAAAACAGTCCATAACCAAATTCATGTTTAGCAAATCCGTACGCTAACTTAAAAGTACTACTAAATATATATAACACTCTTATGCTGTTGACTGACTGACAAAACTAAGGCCTTTATAGTAGATGATTTATATGGCTTTACCTTCACAAACAGGACGCTGTAGTGCCCGGGACAAATTAAGATGGAGTAGGCTTGCCCAGCAACTATTCTATCCTTTCAGCTTAGTTGGCCTTGTCCACAGGAAAGACATACGTACGGAGCTGACTAAGCCGCGAGCTTCCTCACGATGTTTTCCTTCACCGTTTGAGAGTACTGGTATAGCGCACATAATTTTTTCTCACAGAAAAATCCATTGGTACACGACCGAGTTTGAACCTACGATCTTAGGATCGGAAGGCGGAGTCATTACCAACTAGACCACCAGTTCTTTGGCAACGCACAGCCTAATCCATGAGTCTTAGAAGCATGAACATTTGGACGGTATATTCCTTTTAGGTATGTTGTAGAGGGGCACTAAGAAAGAGATTGCCGAAATTTAACTTCTGAAATACGCAGCGGGAAGATGAAATTTGTGTTATTAAGCTTATGTAGATTCCTTTTGGTTCCTTTTCACCAAGAGAAGAGGTAGATTAAGAAAGTATTCCAGAAAATTCTCTTGAAAGCGAGCGAATTCAGAGGCATTTACTAGTAGCACTACACATACAACTCAAATATGCCTTCGTGCGATAACTGTTACCCGGAGTTTCTTGTAATAATGGCTCTGTCAAATCACGATTATCATAGCTTGTGTAAAAGTCAAATACTTTGCAAAATAACAGGTGCATGGTTTGCCTCAAAATAAACTGATATTTTGCCACCAAAACTTGTGTAACGCATGTCAATAGATATTTGAAAACTGTGTAGAAAGAATAAAAGTGTGAGGCTCATTGTGAAATGTCTTCGAATTTTACAGGTTCAACATTCAACATCGTGAGGTACACCCTCACGATGTTTTACTTCACCATTTGAGAGTATTAGTAAGTGCACATTCTTTGCGAGCTATATTTGCTCACATGTCCAAACAAGTTTCGACGTTGACGGACACGTCCAGCAGCTTTACCTCTGACCAAACGAAACTTGACAGCTCGTAACTTGTTTGTGGCGCGTCGCGTTTTTGCAATACACAATTGTCATATAGAATACGATAACACGATGATTCCACAAACGTGCCCGTGTTTGTCCACGTTACGTTTTGGTCGTCGTGAATAAAGGGGCTGGAGTACATCATCATCATCATCATCATCAGTACACAAAATGTTTTTTGGCACTCAATAACGGCCGTCGGATGAAGACAGCGGAGTTTTAGGAAAATCTAGCCTCAAAGGGACCACGAGTTACTTTGTTTGCTTAGGACCACGCATTTAAATTATTCACAACGTTTTGCGAACATATTTTATAGCTTGTCTGCGGCCACTCTAATAATTCTCTGTATTTTTTCAACTCCGATCTAGAGCGTTGCTTAAATATAAAAATGTAGGTACTTCTAATTTCGGTCTGACGGGCGATTGCTCGGCTGAAACGCAATAGGCGAGAATTCGATGTAAATATATCTTCCTAGTCTAGGTGTTGTGTTGAAATGGTACTCGTAGTTTCTGATATCCACGTCACAGGGAATCCTAGTGTGGGGTCCGAACTATCTAAGTGACTGTTGGGTGGGTGTTCAAAAAAAATTAAGAGTACCGGTGGTCCCAACAATCATCATCAGTCTATCACTGTCCACTACTGGACATGGTCCTCCCCTAAACTTGAAGCATTTAGTCGCTGCCAGCAATTTTTCGCAAATCATCACTAGACAATAATAGACACTGGTGGTCTAGTGGTAGAGACCCCGCCTTCCGACCCTAAAGATCGTGAGTTAAAATCCAATCGTGCACCAATTAATTTTTCTGATCGAAATTTTACCCCCCATCTATACAGTCCAGCAGAGCAGGTGATGCTGATAAAAAAATATATAATTTCTCACGCTGACTGTACTAAACCGGACGTCATTATTCCCGTAATTTCAAAACCACGGCAGTTACAGAATTCCATCTTTGCATTGCAGCTAGAAAACTTAATTTCCTCTAAGTTTGCCATTGTACTGTGGCCGCCGTTTTGTTTCGTCGTCTTTTATAAAAGAAGTTTTTTGTTGAAGCGATGTGAAGTTAGTCGTTGCTTGATTGGACACTGCTTTCTAATTGAAAATATTATATCCGTTACAATGTTATGGGTCATTATCTTAACCTTTACAGTCTGCAAGATATCGTTTAGGTCAAACCGTCCCTTGCACGCGTAGGGTGAAAACTATAGGTGTGAAAGAGAAGGTCTGAGCTGACAACAGCAACGACTTCGATTGTCTTACAAAATAAAGAAGCTGATATACTACCTTAGTAAACTAGTGGTACTCTACAAACGCTTTCAACTTATAATGAAACTAGTACAGTTCTAGGTTGCAAAGTGAAATGCATATTCGTATCACACATCATCCGAAGCTCACAAATTGATTAGATTCCGGATATTCAGGATGTCTGCAAATAGTTTCAAGTCGAAGCCAAGACGAATAGTTAGAGTCAGGGAGTTTGTTCAATCAATCGGGAGTTCGAATAGATTGTCTGTTCCGTACGTTCCCCTTTGTGGTGATGCTAATCTAGGAAATTACCTTCGATCTTAGGAAGGCAATTCGACTTGAACATTTATATAATACTCGATCTTTACTTTGACTTCTCGCTATTCTTAGATTTGTCTTTTTTGGGTAAAAAACATATAGTTACAAACCAAAGGCCTCAAAAACAATACAAGGACAAAACACCCCAATAATTATGTGATATGTTGACTTTGTCATTGAAAATAACTTTCAATGACACAAGAGGAGAAGGAAAAGAATATTTTTATGGAATGATATTTGACGAAATTAGGAAGGCTTAATGTTCAGTGAACTGCCATAGGCTGATGATGAGGAGAAGGACAAAAATATTGAATAGGTCTGGGTTACGGGAGCGCGGAGCCGATAAAAGGAAAGACGAGCTTTGTCTAAACATGAAATAATAGAAAAAAAAGTGTTTTTTCTCCTTATTTGCCTAATACATAAAAAGGTACAGCACCTGAAACCTGTTAATCATCATCATCATCATCTTCCTGCCCTTATCCCACTCTATGTGGGGTTGGCGCAGCATGATCCTTGGATCACGCTGTAACAGTTCGGCTAAGGTGTTTTATGACCGGCCGCCTGCCTGACGTCAACCCTCCTTGGGAATACTTGCTTATTGTATCTCATCATGTTGGAGAGGATACTATCCCCTAGTCGACTTTTACGACATGCTCGGGGAGAGAAGCAGCTGGACGCATTCTATGTTTTTTCTTTACTCCCAGTCCAGCAGAGAAGTGTGTGTAATCTAAATGTCAATAAACTCGAAACCTAAACAAAACATAAAGACGCGGTCACCGTCTAAAAGTCCATGAAATTCTTCCCAACAGGCAGGGTTCATAAATATGTATAGTGGGAATCAAGCATGCGTCTCGTATAAAGAGACGCCGAAAATGCGATCTCGAGAGACGAAGGTGGTTTGTCTTGCTCTAGAGAGCTGGATGTGGCGAGCTTTAAAATGCTTGTATAAAATTCTACGGTTCAATTTGCAGCGGACTCGTAAGGTAAGTTTTGTTGAAAGTATTTGTCTAGTTCAAATTTGAATATGCGGATTATGTTAGGTTATAAATAGCTGCATTTGACAAGACAAAAATTATCAAAAGTGCATATTGCCTAATTTAATTGTAGATGGATGTATTTTGTTTTTCCATATAAGACTGGGTACGGACCTAGGGAAAGAAAGCTATTGAAGACTAGCAAATAAAGATCTGTAAAAGACTTCCGATGTTCGTTTTCCATCTATCCGATAAAGAGGTCACTCAACGAGGTCACGCATAATATTTATCAATGAAGTTACAGTGAAAAAGAACCGACAAAAACGACATTAAGTTTCAAATATGACCTATATGTTTTTTTATCAATTTTACAAGATTACTCACCATCAACTTTGCCCGTGTTTTCATTTAATGTCGTTCAAGCAAATACACTTTTTATGAATAAAATGCCTTTCCAGTGCACAATAAATCCTTGCGCAACTGACTCGCACCCGGTTTATTTGCCCCTATTTGCATAGAAACGTTTTTTTGTGGGCGTCCTTGTTTGTATAGTGGATAGGTGAAAAAGCTTCGTAGAGCCTGCTACGAATGCTACGAAACTCGTAGCGTCGTCTACGACAGATTTGTTTGAATTGAATGTAGTGGCATGCTTTTATATCTTTACCTTTGAGTGGTGCCACGAATAAAAAGCAATACATTTTATTTGCACTTGTGTTTTTTATACGATTTTTAGAAATGTCTTTGAGATGAACTGTAGCTCTGTCGTTTACCCAGTTCATACTTGAAACCGTTGAAAAATATTATTATTATTAAATATTGGGGCTTAAATCAGTAGGGGCTGCAAGTTTTCATAAGGTAACTTGTGGCTCTGCCCACCCCATTAGAGATACGGGTGTGATGGCATGATAATATGATTGTATTTAAGTATTTCAAAAATACGGCGATCGACGACCTCGAAGCTTTATAGGCGAACTTTAAATCCTTTCACCACAATGGTTCTAAAAAACTAGTGACACAACTAGTAGTAGTAGTAGTAGTAGTAGTAGTATTTTTGACTGCAGTTGTTATTAAGGGAAACCCAGGTAGAACCACTGTACTTATTCTTTCTAATAATCTTTAAAAAAGTAAAGTTTTTTTTTTTCTAAAATACAGTTTTTGACACTTTCGCGTTCTTCCGATTCGAGTGACAATATAATTTTAAAGATATTTTTTCTTAGTTACTATTTTTTCATCAACCATTCCTTCCCATAAGACATTTCAAACAATGCTTGAAAGTATTTACATTTGCTGTATTCAAGACGGTCAGACAGACCCTGATCCCGGTATTTGTTAAGTAATCCCTTGAAAATTAATTACCTGGGCCCTTGGTGAGCGTAAATAACATCCCCTTAAGTTGGTGTTTATCGATTAAGTAGACCTTAATGCGATATATTATAAGTTTAATTAAATTTTCGTTAGCTGTGTTGAAAGGAGAATTTGAAAGTCGTTTCTCTATCACACTAATGAGATTGAATAAATGTTGAAATAACTATAAAATATATTATTTGTGGATCTTAATGACTGTTGACGGTGTCAATTTTGTCACCCCGTTTTGGGAGTTATTTTGAAAACTCACGTCTCCATTAATCGCAGTTCCGGTCAACATTTAAAAGAATCATTATTTCATATAATACCAAAAAATCTATTACATTATTTTTCCTTTATTTAGTTTACGTTTTAAAATAGAGGTACTTACACAGTAAATCACCTGTTAGATTTCTCTTAGAGAGGAAGAGGCCTCCTTTGTGGAGGTGCACTAAAATTGAACAGACGTACGTAGCGGGAAGAAGAGTTTGTATGAAATAAAACGCAATCACGACGAAGTCGCGGAGCATTCCACTAGTTTCCTATTACATAAAAAATGTTTATTAAATTATTATAGTAGAAGCTATTAAATATTAAAAACTAAAGCCATTAGCAGTAGACCACACGAACGGAGCGCACTCAACCATCAGGTCTCAACGGAGCTCGTTCTCTAAGACGCTTCCTTTGAAGAGCGTGTGGTCAGATTGAACCCTTAACTTGCTCTGAGTACCAATTTGTTTAATTATTTAACATCCCAGAGGGTCTCGGTACCTTAAGATGCTTTTGTTGTTTCCACCGGGTCGGGTTATTCTTGAATTGAACTTAGTTGGGTCTTTATTCGAGCTAAATAATTTACAGAGAATTTGAATCACATTTTATTATTTGAAAAGTATTTGTTCACCTTTTGACCTTTTGAAGCGCTCGTGGCGTAGCTTGCTGA
This sequence comes from Scotopteryx bipunctaria, assembly GCA_949320045.1. Lineage (NCBI taxonomy): Eukaryota > Metazoa > Arthropoda > Insecta > Lepidoptera > Geometridae > Scotopteryx > Scotopteryx bipunctaria. The sequence continues at coordinate 8,541,323 of OX439447.1, forward strand.
GACGTTCTTGTTTGATCGTTAGAGTTAAGTAACGTTGCGTGCGGTCACAATTAGGATGGATGACCGCAAGTGGCATTACGAGCTGAGCGCTTCCGTGCTTCTGAGGGCACGTTAAATTTCGGTCCCGGCTTTTAAGTCGTTAAAATTATTATATTAATTAGATAAAAAATATTTCTACTGTATTTGATAGACGGTTTCAACTAGATTGTAGGTTTCACTACAATGAAGTGACAATGAAGACTAAAATAGACTAGACTCATACAGTGAAGTTCAGGTGGACAAAATTAGAACTAAAGCCAAATCATATAGTACTATTGCGCCCATGTCCCTAAGGGATGGACAGAGCCACAAGTAAGAAAACTTACAGCCACTAATTCTAAGTCCCAAGATGGTAAACGATGTTGACAGGTGATTGGCCCATTGCAGTATTGTTAAACTGTTATTTGATCTAAACTATATAAGAAGAATTGAATAGGTTTCAAAGTAACGATTTCCTCATCAACATTCTAAAGTAAGGCCTTTTACCATCTATAGTCGACGATTTATACACCGTCAGGAGGCAACTTTTACCTTCACTAACGGGACGCTGTATTGCCCGGGACGAATTAAGATGGAGTAGGCTTGCTCAGCACCTATTCCATCCTCTTAGCTTAGTCGGCCTTGTCCACAGGAAAGACATGGTCAATACGTGCGGAGCTGACTAAGCCGCGGGTTTCCTCACGATGTTTTCCTTCACCGTTTGAGAGTACCTACTGGTATAGCGCATATAAATTTTTCGCACAAAAAAATCCATTGGTACACGACCGAGTTTGAACCCAACACCTTTGGATCGGAAGGCGGTGTCACTACCAACTAGACCACCAGTGCTCTCATCAGCATTATGCCTAAACTTAGGCATTCCATTGTGTAGTCTGCACTCGTTCCCAAACATTTCACAATAACATTTCAGGCCAATGACCTTTTTGGCTGAAAGGGCCAAAAAAGAAAAATAACTAAAAACAGTCAACTGTTGTTGAATAAACCAGCGTGGTAAAGGGACCACAATCATTAGAAAGCCTAACTCCACAGTGTGGAAATGATTAAATCATCAAGCCTACGTGCTCAGTCCAATCTCATTATCCTCCCCGCCCGTCTCGTTGCGACTTTTTCAGCTTTTTCGTCAATTTGCATACGTAATTAATTAACTTTTTTAGGCAATGTTTTTTTTAGACGCCAGGTGTTCTGAGATAAAATTGTGCTGGTATTGTGTTTAGTTTTAATTATATTTTGAGGGTTCATTTAAAATGTTTGGGGTTGAAATTGGTTATTCGGTGCACTATGGACTGAGGTCACTATATTGTTTTGGTATGCCGAGTTGGAAATATTACATTCTCTCTTTCAGAAACTTTGTCTACTATAAGTTTAAAATCATAATCATCATCATCTAGCCATGCTCCATCAACTCCAGCTAGCCATGCATTATTGTTTGATACTGCGTAACTAAGTCAACAGTCCAAATATACTGATTACTGTTACACTATACGTCCCTGATAAGTATGTGCGTTGCGGCCGTCCTCGGAACATATTGTTCTCTTGTCATCCAGCGCGAACCCTCCACACAAATGACGCGTCAACATTGCGAGTGCTAGGCTTATTATATGCTTTTCTCCATGAGTTTCAGCATATCGAAATTTTCAATGACAGTCTATGGTTCATTTATAATAATCTTAGAGTATATTTAAGTTATTTAAGAGTTAAGCGCTTTGTATTTTTTCTGCAAGCTTTCTATCTCTTCTTAATAAATCATTTTATTTCATCATCATCTTTCGCCACCAGACGTCACCCACGACGTCACCCGCCTCCCTTTGAGCCTCTACACGGTCTGTTGTTAGCCTCATCCAGGTCCGGCCCGCAACGGAACTCTTATATCGTGCATCTCGCTGCTGGACAACCAATGTTCTGGTAATTCTAAAAAAGTACTGTAAATTATTTTTTGCAAACGCTATAACAAAAGATATGGGAGGTAAATCCTGACGCTATCTTTATAGAGGACAGAGCAAAACAAAAACACCATTCAAAAGCAATTCTGCGCCGAAGCCGGAAGATCAAATTGTCCGTTTAACTCAGCAACTGCCGTATTTATCTGTACGTCCAGCTCTGTTGCATATCAATGATCACCCCACGGTATTCCGGCATAGAATAACTATTCTACAGATTCAAAACTGAAACAATAATTTAATTGGATAATACTCAAAATAATACAGAACTTGGGTCAGAAATACCTGCTGTCAAAAAATAGCGAGAAAATGAAACTCACTTAATTAGCACCCAGGTGACGTGTACCCAAAAATATGAAAGCCTAGAAAGAAATATTTTGACTTTAAGTTCTATCACAAATGAGTAAAGCGATAATTATGTTTCATTTTCTGTCTTTTAACGTCACTGGTCATTCGCTTATTTGTTCTAAACCAACCTTATAGAGGTATAGAGGTGTTAAATTTGGTTGAAAAAGTTTATCGGTTAACAGTTGTTTGTTGAATTTTATTATAACTATTTTATCTGTTGAAAATAACGTTGGTTATTTGCAAGTACGAGTTTGGTTAACATTAATGAAGTTAATGTATATCTTCTTCTAGTGTCCTATATCCCCGCATCAGGGCAGAGGGCAGATACAATAGTTCGTCATCTTGATCTGTCGGAGGCTGCACGCTTCACTTCGCTCCAGGTGAGCCTGAGTGCTCGTGCTTTGGCACAACCGCGCATCGCAAAGTTTGCTTCGGGCGGCCGCGTTTGCGTTTCCCTTGTGGATTCAAATTCAATGCTTGTTTGGGAATATGCTTTTCGGGACGACGCAGGGTGTGGCCTGTATATATAACATATACATAATCATCTATAAAATATATATATAAATCAATTGCTGTTCGTTTGTCTCGCTAAAACTCGAAAACGGCTGGGCCGATTTAGCTGATTTTGGTTTTGAAATGTTTGTTGTAGTCCACGATGAAAAACATAGTACATGTACTTTTTTTAACCGGGTACCACGCGAGCGCAGCCGGCGGCAGCTAGTTTTTGATAAATGTTGTTATTTATACAATGCACCTCTAGTTTGGTACACTATCGATCAAATTAGTATCTGTGCAACGTTCTCTATGGCCGGGCCATACCCGGAATACTGGGCCATAACGGGACACAGTACATTTACATTTTCACGGTCGGACGACATTGGCCCGCAAATAACCATTTTGAAAACCGCCACAGTTGCGATTCGCGGAACCATTCCAAAAATTATTAATATTCGTTGAAAACAAATCGCAGCGTCAAGTCTTTTCATTTCATAAGTATCAATTCGCTTGCACGAGTTTATAAAACGATCATTTATAAACATACAGTCAAACATCCTCCTCCTTTTTTGAAGTCGGTTGAAAACATGAGAGCTGCCAGAAAGTTTTCAGTCGCTAGCAAACTCATCACGAATATCTAAAATCCACTTCAAATATAAAACTGGAAGTATAACACCAATAAACAACAAAACGAGATAGAAAAGTTAGTTAGGTAAGTACACCTTATCTCTACAGCAACGTTAGTTTTTCGAATACATCTCTGTTAGCATAAAAGTATAGACAAATACTACTAATCACTAGTTATTTCAAACCAGTGTGGTGAGAGTTAAGATAAATAATACACCTATAGAAAAATATGGAAAGGAAAACCGGTGAAAGACTAGGTAGTATGGCCTAGAAATATCGCCTGCCTGAAAGGAGATTTAAAAATAGCATCGTCTTATTAAATAGGCTGATGTGTTTTTATTTTATTTAGTGTGGTTATTGAAATTAATGGGCATGGGGGAGTCTTTTGCTTCAATTTCGACGGCCTCAGTGGCATGGCGGGCGAGTGCTTGGCTAGGACGCAAAAGGCGCGGGTTCGTATTCTGCTGCAGGAGAAATCGAAAGAATTATTTATCTGGGAGTGTGAAAAGTCAATATCACATGACATTCTCAGGCGGCCACCCATCCAAGTTGTGGCCGTGCACAACATTGCTTGATTTTGCTGGTATAATGATAGGTTTCCCGTACAAAATTTCATCCCTTATTTCACCCCCTTCAGAATTTGCTTCAAAAAGTAGCCTATGCCCTTTCCCGGGATCTATCACTTTGACTAATTTCATCAAAATCAGTTCGATAGTTTAGGCGTGAAAAGTTAGTAGACAGATAGTATGGATTATATATTATTTAAATCAGTGTGAAAAAGCATAGAATGGATCCAGCTGCTTCTCTCCCCGAGCATGTCGTAAAAGTCGACTAAGGGATAGTATCCTCTCCATCAAGATGGACCACTTATATGGGTGATGGGCTGATCACCTGTCACAATGGTTCACCATATTCATGCCATAACCATCTTAGGACTAAATCAGAAGTGGCTGCAAGTTTTCTTATGTTTACATGTGGCTCTGCCCACTCCAATAAGGGATACGGACGTGACGATATGTAAGTATGTAAGTATGTATGTATGTATATAAGAATAGAAAAGGCCTTAAATGCATATAAATCAAAATCTCACTACAACCAGCAAAATCAAAGCAAAATCAAAATCATACTCCAACTTGCACAATAAAAGTGTACAGTCGCATAGTATCGTAGCTTTTTTCATACGCGAATGCAAGAGACCACGCTCGTTACACGTCATTAAGCGATACTTTACAGCAGACGGCTCTCGAGACTGCTTCCCTCCGCATTATAGTTGTACTGGATGTACCTACTTCACTGATGCAGTCTTTGATGTGGAATTGTTGGGTTTTAATGGACCGCGCTTTGAGTTTTTTAATGCGATTAGAATATATTGTGGGTGATATTTGGTTGCACAAGATATTTCTGTACCTGTGAGATTATTTTTAAACATGACGTGTTTTGTCAGTGTTTGGTTAACAGACTTTTTTGTCTTTTGTGGAAATTACTGAAAACAAATAAAAACAACAAAACTGCTATACAAGATTTAATTAATTTTTGAGGATGTATACTTTATTTTATTATATTCATGGTATATTTATTACTACTAAGTTCCAAGGTATGAATTTCATGAGAAGATACCGAATTCGAAAGAACGAGTAGGTAGGTAGTTTAGTTCTTTCAAACCAGTGTGGTGATAGGATTAAAATGCGCCTCAAAGAGGCTCCTTTCCTATACTTGACATATGTTTTCAAACTTATTATATTCTACGGCATGCCGGTTTCCTCACGAAGTTATTCATTCTCACCGCATTACACTAACAAAACTAAAAGCCAAAGACAAAGCTTATCCAGCACTAATTTACATCCGAGTGCCACCCACTAACGTGATTTTATCAGACCAACGCATGCTACATTTAATAAAATTCACTGGGGCCGTAATTTCAACGAATGTGTGACGTCACGCATTAATTAAGCTGAACTTAAAATATTGAGTGGACGATGAGAGCTGCAAATTTAAATTTTAAACTAAAAAGCTTTGGCAAATAGTGTTGAAAATTTAAATTAAAGTAAGCTTGCACTTCCTTTCTTTGAGACTTTTGTACCACCGTATAATGTTCTTGACCAAAAAATTAGTATAGGAACCTATTTTAAAGGGAATTGGCAAGATTTGGCACAAGAAAGTAATACGTGAAAGGAAAGGGCTGTGGCCTTGAAGTGGGAGAGCATGGAGGTTTTCTAAAAAAAAAAAGTTTTGTTAATCATTATATATTTTTTTCCTCAAAACGATTGAATTTTCTTGTAAGTTGCGGAATAACCCCTTTACTATCCAACTTAAGGCGACAATTTATTTTCGTCTGTCAGGCCCCTATCTTAGGAAATACAGCGCTCGACGCGAAACTTCCGTGAGGATTCCAATTGCACATTCGAGAGGTATATTTTACTTTTCTCGAAAATAGAATGTTATTATATATTTATTATTTAAACTAAGGCCATACCATCTATAGTAGAAGATTTATACAACATCAGGAGGCAAATTTCACCTTCACTAACGGAACGCTGTAGTGTCCGGGACGAATTAAGATGGAGTAGGCTTGCCCAACACCTATTCCATACTCTCAACTTAGTCAGCCTTGGCTACAGGAAAGACATGGTCAATACGTGCGGAGCCAACTAAGCTGCGGGTTTCCTCACGATGCTTTGAGAGTACTGGTATGGCGCACATAAATTTTTTGCACAGAAAAATCCATTGGTACACGACCGGAATTATTTAAAGCCATCTTGATTATAATACTAATGCCATCGAATGTCATATAAGGTTACATCTTTTTTCATGCCCTTACTAGTACCCTATCGACTTTCCGTTAGTATTGACGGATTTTTAGAGAATACTTCGTCAAGTCAGAAGTAAGGGTCAAACAAGAAAATATCGAAAATAAATATATTTTTTTTGCTGTTTTTGTTTATAGAGTTATCTTATGCTTTCTAATTGAATATCGTAAGGTGTTAGCAGGCGTGTTTAAGATATACGCGGTAGACCATTCTAACCCCTCTATTATTTATTTATACTTTATGACTGAAGAAATGGTAGGGAGCCTTTGCCCTGCAGTGCGATAATACAGGTTCCTAATAATAATAGGTACAATATAATTTATTCAAATTCTCTCAAGGCATCTGATCGAAGCGATGCGCGATCCAAGAACTGGTTCTTATTTGGCTAGGGTTAAACGGATCGGTATTGCCATTCAGCGTGGCAATGCGGCCAGCTTCTTGGTCACGCTTCCGCCGTCTGATGAGCTGGATCAGGTCTTTAGATAGCCCGACAGTTTCATTTGTATTTTGTAAATTATATTTGTACTAGCTGCCGCTCGCGGCTTCGCTCGCGTTGTACCCGGACAAAAAGTAGCCTATATGTTATTTCAGCACCCATAATGTGTATTCCAAGTTTCATTCAAATCCGTTCAGCCGCTTAGGCGTGATTTAGGCACAAACATCCAAACATCCTCACAAAATTTCGCATTTATATTAAAAAAGTAAGATTAGTTTCTTTCCGCTAATAAATGTCATGTTTTTTAAAAACATTAGGTATGCAAACTTTTAATATAGTTAGACGTTGTTTCTGTAGCGTTACTGTTCGGGCAATCAAGTTGATTGCAAAATTTCCAGTAAAATAAATCTAGAGTTTCGAACAAAATCAAAACAAGCTCAACAACTCGGTAATCTGCATTGATATGCTGCACAGCACCTCATTTGTTATTCCAAGCAGACTCACGAAATAAGTCATATTCCTGAGTGCCCACTAATAACGCGACGATTGTATATTTTAAGCAAATTGGTAAAATTTCTGTTTACTGACAATTTCCAAGTTTGTTTGTCGAAATGTTTTAAAATCATTTTGGGACAAGCTGGCATGCCGTAGAGCTTAAAAAGTTTGAGAAACATTATGTCAACTGCACGAGAGGAACCTTTGAGGCGTACTGATTCGAAAGAACTAGTGTAACGACTAGTAATAGCAAGAAGCTCGCTTTGGCATTTGAGCGTTTTAAGGCTTGTAAATATATGTTCGCTCTGTATGCACAAGATCGGCAAAGCGAAAAGGCACCACTGGACGTCCTTGTCTTTAAAATGGTTTTAGGCATTTGCTGCATCAAACGTTCGTATTTGAAAACTTCTTAAGATCTATTAATCAAATAAAATAAATAAATATTTGTGGACATTTCACACAGCGCCATCTAGCTCCAAACTAAGCAAGGCTTGTACTATAGGAACCAGATGGCTGACAGAATACTTATATACTTTTTTTTGTAAACACACACTTATATTTATATTACATAATACCACAACACCCAAACCTGGAAGATTTTGCAGAACATACAAACATTTCTCCCGTAGTGGGAATCGAACAAAATAGAAAGAAAACTCTAATCAGCTTTTAACAACAAAATACCGCATAATGCCACAGTTAATCCAAGCACGTAGGTAAAGTGTTGAAAATTCAATGAAAGTTTGCCCAGCGTCTTAAGTTCTCATTTCCTAAAATGCATTTACCGTAATTTTGATGGCCGTAGCTACTGAATTATCAAAGTATTGTGCAAAAACACGGACATTGTCAAATATTTGAGTTCCATCAAGCAAAAGAGCTTAATGCTTACATTATACTGACTCGGAGCTTATACAAACAGCCACTAAGATCTTTTTCGAGCTATTTATTTTTATTACACCGCACACCCCCATGTTATATTTGTATCATACACATGTATAAGTTTTAAATGAATAAATATAACTACCTATATATAAAATTAGTCATTTATATACTCTACAGAACTGAAGACCAAGTGCTACGACAACTACTACTAATACTGCTCCGTATCCGAAGGGTGCCAACGGGACCCTATTACTAAGCCACCGCTGTCCGTCTGTCAGTCCGTCCGTTCGTCCGTCTGTCCGTCAGCGGGCTGCATCTCATGAACTGTAATGGGTAGAGAGTTGAAATTTTCAGAGTGTGTATTTCTATTGCCGTTATAACAACAAAATATTAATTTAAATAAATATAATAGGGGGCCCCATACAAGAAACATTTATGTACATGTACAATTGTACGGAACCCTTCGTGTGAGAATTCGACTCGCACTTGACCGGTTTTTTTAGGTTCTACGACATGCCGGTTTCCTCATAATATTTTCTTTCACAGTTTGAGAGTACAGTACCTACTCATATATATTTTAGAACAGAAAAATCGGTTGGTGCTAGGCTTGAACTCATGACCTCATCGAAAGGAGTGCTCACTACAACTGAACCATCAGTGTTCTTTTATTATATTTAGTCATTGACACACTGGACTGCAAGACTGAAAACATCAGTAATACAAAAAGACGTCATAAAACAACAATTATCGTTTCTTAGGAAGCTAGGGCCTTGCCGAGCACCGCAAAACGCTGTCACAGTAAACCTTAAATTAATATGAATCTCTAATTTGAGCGTCACACGTGTTGCGAGCTCACAACTTTGCAGACTACGCCAAATTGGATAAACATGTGCGAGGAACGGAGGCGGTGGACTGTACGGAACTTTCTTGTGTGCTAAGCCGCGGCGTTTTTGACGCTACTTCAATTCTGAAACTCGAATAGTAGCCCTATTGCTTGGAAACTACAGTATTAAGAAAATCTGTCTTTATAGTTTAAAAAGATACGGCTATCAGTACATTAGTATCATAGTAAGCCGGACTCAAAACAATATAACTTTGTTTTCAAAACATATTAAATAAAATTAAATTAAAAACAAAATAGGCACTTAACATAATAATGAGTATTATAATGGGCGGCCTTTTAGAAACCAAAACAATTGTTTTTTTTTAAATACAGCACAATCCTCTCCTATACGGGCGATTGATCACCGTCACCATGGTTCTAATTCTAATTCTAATTAAAGGCAGGGGAAGAAAGATCTGCACTGACATCCCGCTATGGCGTGTATTTTTTTTTTGACGTTGAAGATGATGATTCTGGGTAATTCTCGATGACTATCTGCAGTCCCGAGTTGTATCTTATTTCATTTGTTGCGGGGCAGTGAAGTGTCACCTGTTCCATAGTCTCTTCCTTATTGAAGCATCCACGACAGAGGCTGCTGTCCGTTACTCCTATTATCGAGTAGATGGTGATTCAGCTCACAGTGTCCTGTGATGATGCCCACCATTGTCCGAAGGTCTTCACGTCTCATTTTCAGTAAAGTCGATGTGAGGCCTTTGTTATGATTGGGGATCAGACTTCTGGTGTGACGACAGTCCTGCTTGTGAATTTATTCTGATGTTCATTTTTACAGTGCATTTCAGACTGTTTTTGATCTCAGTCAACGTGGGTTCACCATATCCATCTTGGGACTCTTGGATCAAGTTTTCTTATGATTACTTGCCCATCTCGTTAGAGATACGGGCGTGATAATTTGTATGTATATTATACAATGTTCGAAGCTTTTTGCAGAGTGAATTCTCGTGTATCCCCACCCTTCTTCGTGCGTTCAAAGTTTATGGTAATGATAATGATTGCGTTTACTTCCACAATTACTCCTGATTTGAGCATCAATGATGCCGAGTAATTGCGTTTATGTACCTAAATAAATCGCTGAGTGAAATTAGGAACACAACCTGTATACCTCGTCTATAGGAAAATTGTTGGATGTGTTCAATTTTAACGAACTTGGTTATGAAATACTAGTTTTTGACCACGGAGTTGCACGCATACCCGGATCAAAAGTGGCCTATATTTTATTCCAGCACACGTTGTATATATATTCGAAGTTTTATTAAAAACCGTTAAGTCGTTACGGCGTGATTGAAGCACAAACATACATACATCCTCACAATCTTTTAGATTTATAATATTAGTAGAATATATTACAATATTTGGATTTATTTATTTAGAGTACTCGTGGTCTAGTGGTGGCGGTCCCGCCTTCCGATCCTAAGGTCGTGCATTTCAATCTGGTCGTGCACCAATGGATTTTAATATGCGAAAAATTTACATGCGCTATACCAGTACTCTCAAACGCTGAAGGAAAACATCGTGAGGAAACCGGCATGTTGTAGAACCTAAAAAAATCGAAAAATATGTGTCAAGTGCATGAAAAGATCCTTTGAGGCGTTCTTTAAATCCTTTCACCACACTGGTTTGAAAGAACTGGTAACACGACTAGAGAACGTAGAATATAGTTTCCCAAGGCAAACCGTTGGATCATCATCATTTGTTTGCAGTAATGGTCATAAATTAATTTCGAAGTATTTAATCTCCACTCCATTAGGATGGCTTCCTACAGTCTGTGATATTATAGACTTACTCTGTCTCACCTGACGCACACACCATGGAAAATGAGGTTTAATAGAGCGATTCAATTGACAATTTGTTAGAGCTAGTTAGAGATACCGCTTCTCTCCCCGAGCATGTCGTGAAAGTCGACTAAGATGTATAGGATAGTACTCGTACTCTGTCCAGCATGATGGACCATCTATATGGGCGATGGGCTGATTACCTGTCAACATAGGTGGCTCATCATGTTGGGGAGGATACTATCCCTTAGTCGACTTTTACGATATGCTCGGGGAGACATGCATTCTACGCTTTTTCTTTACTTCCAGTCTAGCAGAGAAGTAAAGAAAAAGCATTTATATAATAAGTTTCATTTAAAACCGTTCTGATATTACGGCATGATTAAGGCAACAAACATACATCCACACATCATCGCAAACTTTTGCATTTATAATATAAGTAGGATGTATTAAAATATTCACAGGACGTCTTCATCAAGCCCAGTCTTAGCCAGTTAGTTCTTCAGAATAAAGAAGAGTTCCTAAGACCGTATCTCCTGTCTAATAAGTTTTCCAATACCTCAGACACAAGTAGCTCATTTGCCACAAGACAGTATCTAATCTAGGTAGATAAAGTTTTTCCATAGCCGCACTGCGGTTAAGAATAATTCTGACTTGCGTTCTCAGCACAAGTTATTGGCATTGTCGAATCACTGGCGAAATCTGCAACTGTCATTTGAATCCTACTAACACCACGAGAGCGAAGCCGCAGGCGAAAGCTAGTTGACCAATAAAATTGTTGATCAAACGTTCTTTAAATATATTTTTTATCTGATCACACAAAATCAGCAAATGGAGGGATACTGGCTTTACAGATACATTATTATTATCACACTTAAAAATTATAACTAGCTGTACCCGCGACTTCGTTCGCAACGCCATTTATAACGCTTCTGTGGCCACAATGTTATTAGTCAGACTGCCTGGAGCATAAACAAAATATTTCTGGCACCTCTTACTCATGATAGAGCTACGTACAGCTCATGGTTGAAGCAGCTGGAGGAGAAGACAACGGCCGCGGTGTGCAGCATCTGTCCCTGTGCTTTGTTGATGGTCGGAAATTGGAGGGTATGAGTGGTATCGGAGTGAGGAAGACGTGTTCTTCGGCACCGCTTCTATTACCTCTTTCACTTCTATGACGTTCCGATCCCATTTCATACTTTTGATTAGGACTTAGGTTTTTTAGGAGAATGATAGATTTACGCAGACCTTTTAGTTTGAAATACCAATTTAGAAATTTATGGGTTACGTGATGGCCTCGCCTTGATCCACAATGCCGTTGATAGATGGGTATTCTATATTATCTCCGTCGACACGTCTTAATTTGCAGCTGTTGATGGCAGCGGCTTGGTAGCTGCGAGTCCACCCTCCCTCGCAAAGCCAAAAGTCAAAGAGTAGAATTAATAAGAGTATGCATCGATCATTTTGTAAAATTTTACCTTCTTTATTATCCTGAGTCGTATAAAATTCGCAACAAAAAATGACGGAAAAAGATCTGTTGAACACAGTTTATATAGTTAGTAGGTATGGCATTAAATATCGATTTTCAGAATCTAAAATACAGCTAACGCCATCTATTGATTCAAAAACTGAAAAAAACGCATCGACGACTTTATTGTCAAGCACGGCAGCCATTGGCACAAAATCTTCAAAGGTTCAACCTCGCTTGATTTGTTATAACGATGATGTGTAAGGGAGTAGTCAGATGCACGCCACCCAAGTACCGAAGTGCGTTCAAGACCCATAATAGTTTCGATGGCTTGTACACAAGTTTTTGACGCTTGATATTGTTGACGTATTCGCTAGTTGGGTGGCGTGAAGAGTGTGCTAAGGGCACTAAAAGTAGGCTTACCTGAGGGCCGTCGATTTACGCTACAACCTTAATTAGTCGGATAGACCTTCTTGCACCTGTGTGGGATTTACGGCTTAAAGCGTCGACTTAGGACATTCTGCGGTCTTGGGAATAGTGGCTGTATTTCGTACAAAATAGTTTCAAATATGTTACCTTTGAAATACAACTTGTAAGTAAATATATCCACCCACACGTAGATTATCTAACGCAGCGAAGATTAGATAATGTTCCATCCAGTTATCTCTAAAGTAAAATTCTTGATTAATTTGGTTTATGAGTCTCCTGATATTTTGGCGAGTTGCATACGCAATGAAACTTTTATAAAGATTTTTTTTAGGTAACAGAGTTAATGCCCTGAAATAAAAAAGACAAAAGATAATATTTAGTACTTATAAAGTTAAAAGATACTGCATAATATTCACATACTATTCCTCCATCTGTGACCAATTCAATGCACCCAGGTCAGTGACCTAAGATAAGTTGAAAGAAGAACTAGTAAGTCCGACTGAATCTTTTTACTAAAGAAAGCTTGATTGATGCAAAATTAAAGTGCAGACAGAATGCGAAGACGCTCCTCTACGTATACACCACAATTTAGAAGAATTTAATAGAACAGAGACAGAATACGCGCTTGATTAGATGTTTTATGATACGCTACAGAAGTAGGAAAAGACTGTGTAGTAAAATAATTTACTATTTTCGTTTAGTTCTCTCCAAATGCAACAAATAATACAAGTTCAAAGGTTTTATTTTAATAAAATCACTGCACGCATAATATAAAACGAAATTGATTCGCTGTTCTAAACATAATAATACTACATTATTAAACACAGTATTAAAACCGAATTTTTCCGAATATTATAATTAAAATAATAACTGAACCTATAAAAAATAAGAATCTTTAAAATGAAGGCGACATCTCTACATTCATTATCAACATCGCCCTAGTTCGTATTTCATAAGTTAGACGAGAATTGCCAAGGCGCACAATATTTGTGGCACTACTGTCATCATTTTCCTGCACTTATCCCACTAGGTGGGATCGACACAACATGCTTTCCTCTTCCATCTTCTCCTATCACTCGTCATTTCAGCACGCACTCCTTTCTCACGCATGTCTTCTTTCACACAATCCATCCATCTTTTCTTAGGCCTTCCTCTGCCCGTGTATCCACATTCATATTCAGCATTTTCCTTGTAACATGACTTTTTTCCCTCCGCATAACATGCCCATACCACGCTTACCTATTACTCCTCATCCTCTCTGTTACTGGCGCTACTTTACTATATTGAAACGTCATAGAAGAAATGCGTAAAAAGTTCTGAGCATTTAGTTTAAATAATGTATCGCAAGGACCTTAAGTTTCTTAGTAGCCACGTTTCCTGTACCGCGCAAGCACTCTCCAGACCCAGTGTTATGAGAAAGGCCCCGGCAACTAATGAGAATGAATTGCACCGACCAACCAGCGCTACTTTAGAATTAGTGCATTTTTCACTCGACCTCCTTCCACCGATTCATCTTAGTTTAAAGTCGGATTTATTCACTTTAAATTGATTAAATCTGCTTACGGTTTTGAAAAAGTTTTGATTTTATGAATTACTTTAGGGAGCAACCTGGTAATCGATCATGCAGCATTTCTTTTGCGGACTTTTCATTTACTTACGTTTCATTTTTTTTTGTTTAGTCACTCTTAGTTCCATAAACATTAATTCTAAAACATTATATTTTAACTTTTGAATACCCAATGAGTGAACCAGTCAGTATTGCAGTCTAGTTGTTGACTGATTGATAATGAAGAACAAATTCAAGTGTACTAACTGTGATGAATCGGTCTTATTTTCCCAATAGTACGATGGCCGGCCTTTACTAACATTAATTTACTTACTCAGAATGTAGGATTATTTCCATAGTTCAATCTACCTCACGGATCTCTAAGATCAAATCACACCCTAAATCATAAGTCCGAGTGTTTATTCTCGATGGCGTGGCGGCCTCGGTGGCGTGGCGGGCGATTGCTCGTCACAGACGCAAGAGGCCCGGGTTCGGTTCCCGCTGCGGAAGAAATATTTGCATGTTCTGCAAATATTTACTATTAATATTATTATTACCGTGGTACCCCACGGTAGTTGTATTTTCTGATACCCACGACACAGGGAATCCTAGTGTGGGGTCATGTATGTGACTGTTGGGTGTTATTTATTATTTACATAAATTCTTCTTAGGATTGCACTAAAAAGTAAATTCTACTCCTAAAGAATGCAAAGAGAAGGTGAAATATATATGAAAAAGAAATTCAAAGCAGACATAGCTTACATTAATTCTGGCTTAATTGAGGTGGGCGGAGCCACAAGTACCTAATCATAAGAAAACTTGCAGCACTCCTGATTCAAACTTCCAAGATGGATATGTTGAACCATGGTGACAGGTGATCAGCCCATCGCCCATATACATAGATGGTCCATCATGTTGTAGAGGTATCCCGAGGTTTTTACGACATGCTCGGGGAGAGAAGCGGCTGGATGCATTCTATGTTTTTCTTTACTCTCAGTCCAGCTGAAGACATATTTAATTTTGTAACGGTCGTAAAATGACAGAGGACTCATTTCAAGAAACAAAGGCGTTAATAACGTTTTCAATGCGTTAGTTCCGTATGTTCTGTATGATGGATGACTAGCGGCCCATTAGTTGCTTTGTGCCTCTAATATTAACGTGTTGCAATGATTACATGGCACTCATGGCTACACTAACTAGTTATGAGTATTGATCTAACTATATATATCATCATTCTGTTTATTATGTAGGTATGTAATTACGTATTTTTGTATATATAACATATTGCGATATTGTTCATATTGACCCCATTATTTTATTGGTAGATCTTTGGGATTTTATTGGGTATTTAGGTACATAAACTATTGTTTTATCAGAAGTGTCTACAAGTTTTCTTATGATTACTTGTGGTTCTGCCCATCCCGTTAGGGATACGGGAGTGATAATATGTATGTATGTACATAAACTATTATATTTATTTCTTTAGCGATTAACACCATCGCCCATTCTTCCTTTCTATCCTCTCCATCCTAAGGTTGTCTGGAATAAATTATTTTTAGCAATAAGACCGCCGTTTATGTATATCTGTTTTTGTTTTTTTTAGTACCTAAGTTTTTGTGTTTTCTGCACTGGTTCGAAAGAACTAGTGACACGACTAGTAGTTGAATTGGAGCACAGGGTTGAATTCTACTAATATCGTTATTGATGATGGGCCATGAGATTCTACTAACGCTTGCTTCAAAAACCTGCCTTATAACCAAGCTTTTTAAATAACACCCAAGAATCCAAAAAACGTACTGACAATTTAGAAAATATATTCATGCAAAGTTCACTCAACATATGAAATTGTTTTAAAACCTCATTCAGTTAAGATAAACATGTCAGGAGCAGTGCTCTGAAAATATAATGAAGTGGGGTCTCGTAAGAAAATAACCGCTGGCCTCGGGCAAATTAGATAGACATTCAACTTTCTAACGGACAGAAAATATAGCAATTTTATTTAAAAGTTATGATGAGTACTCTTATTTACATAATATAAATAAACTAAGGCCTTTTATTATCCATAGTAGATGATTTATTCAGCGCCAGGAGGCAACTTTTACCTTCACAAACGGGACGCTGTAGTGCCCGAGACGAATAAGATGGAGTCAGCTTGCCCATTCCATCCTCTCAGCTTAGTCGGCCTTGTTCACAGGAAAGACATGGTCAATACGTGCGGAGCTGACTAAGCCGCGGGTTTCTTCACGATGTTTTCCTTTACCGTTTGAGAGTACTGATATAGCGCACATAATTTTTTCGCACAGAAAAATCCATTGGTACACGGCCGAGTTTGAACCCACGACCTTAGGATCGGAAAGCGGGGTCACTAGACCACCAGCGCTCTCCTACACAGCAAAGAGTATACAATGTCTAACAATTGGCACAAGTCCTAGAAGCATTGAATGGATATATTCGTCATAAGGTGTAAGAGTGCAATAAGGAAGGAATTCCCTAAATTTGTTTATACCCTAAAATTACATAATAAATAATTCCTAGGATGCACCAGGAAGATGATGTTTGTATGAAAAAAACACAACGCGGGCAAAGTCGCGGGGCTTTCCTTTAGACACATATAAACGTCATACATTGAAGCATTAAGTTCAAATTACATGTTTGAAAACCATGGTACCTAAGTCATCAATACCATTGTCAATTACATAAAGTTAATTTCATCCAAAAGTAATTGGATGGAGATCGCTACGCATCGATAAGAACGTCCATTGTGGAGCATAGTAATTTTTAGGCACCTATAGTGTGTAGGTCAATTAAAATTGCCTTTTATATTTTTTTAAACCAAAAACTGTGTTTTTATCCCATACAAAAGGAAGATTTTTTTTTATTTTAAATACATTTAAAAATGAAAGTCGGTGTACAAAAATACCAATACGTCCAATAAAAATAGGGGATGGTCGATTTTGTCAGCCCTATCGGCATTTTTCGAAGTAAAAGTCCACTTTGCTTCACTAAAAATCCTCTAAAGTATTTAAAGGGGCGTTTATCCTGATATTTCTCTCGTGGGACGTCATACAATATTCAAACCCTAACGTTGGGAAGGCTATACACTTGTGACACCGATTTTTTCAACTTGTATTTCAATAACAGGTGTTCTCAATATCTGAGGGTCTAAACCCCTTCCCTGCAAAAAAAGTATATCATTAAAATTGACAAAGATACTTTTGACATAACTTTTTTTATATTAACATAACGATGATGACCTTATATGGATGACATGATGTCCTGATCCCACATAAAGTGGGATAAGGGCAGGATGATGATGATCTAGCATGAGTATATAGAATGGAGTAGTGGGCGGAAACTCTGAATCTGATCGCTGTCTGAAAGTCGAAATAAGTGCATTTTGTGTTTTTTAATTCAATTTCACGATGTCTCTTTTAATATTTCAAGTTATTTTTATCGTCATTTAATCATTTAACTTATCTATATTAACCTATATACAAAATAACAATTTGAATCAAGTATGTATCAATAATTAATTATATGAAGTGCATATTTATTTATGTGAGCTAATATAATTATGTAGATAGAAAATCCGAAACACTCAAAACGAAATACTAATTTTAATTTTGAATATCAAACTAAAAAATTACATTTATACAATACAATACAATACAATATAACTTTATTGTAAACACAAATTATAGAAATAAACAAAAAAAAAAAATTAAAATAAGTATGAATATGCGTCATACAATGGGCGGCCTTATCGCTGACAGCGATCTCTTCCAGGCAACCTTTGGATGGACAGGACAAAACTTTAAAAAGAGAAGGACGGCAGATACATATTGGAAAAATATTTTGAGAAATACCTACAATAAATATTATACATACAAATGATAAATCTACATATAAATATTATATTATATATATATATATATAATGTATAGTAAATAAAATAATATACTAAATATACTAATGAATAAAAACATGATAAATGAAAGAATAAAGTTACGATGATGTTGACAATGAAAGGAAATGTTGGACAACTAAGTTTTTAAAGATGGGAAGGGATTTCGCATGTCGGATTGATGCGGGCAGTGCATTCCACAGCTTAACAGCTTGCAGCGTGAACGACTTTCCGTAAAAATCCGACGTGTGTATGGGAGTTTTTAACTGGAGGGATTCAGAAGAGCGAAGGGTACGGGGATTGGATAGGTGAAGGAACTCAAAGCGTTCCTTGAGATAGGAAGGAGTGGAGCGAAGAAAGAGGATATTGTATAGGAGAGAAAGGATATGCAAATTACGGCGAGAACGGATAGGTAACCATTTAAGTCTGGTACGAAACTCAGATACGTGATCGTACTTGCGCAAGCCAAATATAAATCTAATAGAAAAGTTCTGAAGACGTTCCAACTTATTAAGTTGGTCTTCAGTAAGGTCAAGGTAGCAAGAGTCAGCATAGTCGAGAATAGGAAGCAACAAAGATTGTGCAAGCGCAATTTTGGTGGAAGTAGGAAGGAAATTACGCAGACGTCTGAGGGAGGCACCTGCAGCAAAAGTCTTTCTACTCACTGCGGCAAGCTGAGACCCCCAAGATAAACGCCTATCCATCAACACGCCTAAGTTTTTAACCACCTCGCTGATTTGAAGTATTGATCCATCAAAAACTACTTGCGGGAGGTTGGGCCAGTCAATCAGAGATAACATTCTTGAACTGCCTATTACTATGACTTGGGTTTTATCAGGATTAACTTTAAGTCCGTAAGATGTGCTCCATTTAAGGATCTTGCCTAGATCGTTATTGTTGCTGATTATGGCTTCACTTAACCACTCGACTGGAGCTTGGGTATATATTTGCAAATCATCTGCATAGAGGTGGTAGGAAGAAGAGAGTTGTGTAGAGATAGAATTTATAAATATTGCAAAAAGAAGTGGAGATAGAACGCCGCCCTGAGGTACACCAGCCGTCAACAGACACCAAGATGAATATCTATCATCAATACAGATGCGTTGCCGGCGACCGTACAGGTAACTATGAAACCAGTCAATTACTGTTGGAGATATGTTAAGAGAGCGAAGAAGAGCTAGGAGAATGTCATGATCGACGTTATTGAAAGCGCTACTGAAATCCAGAAGGGATAAGACAGTTAGTAGTCCGTTTTCCATTCCATGCCTTATGTCATCGGTGATTTTGATAAGAGCCGAAACAGTGCTATGGCCTTGGCGAAAACCGGACTGGAAAGGATTGAGAAGGTTGTTAATGTTAAGAAAGAGGCTAAGTTGTTGGTGCACGAGACGCTCTAGGACTTTGGATAGGAATGAAAGGATAGAAATAGGGCGATACTCGGCAAAAGAGGAAGGATTAGGTTTTTTGGGGAGAGGGGTAACTTGTGCCTCCTTCCACAGACTAGGAAAAGTTGCAGAGTCAATGGAGAAGTTAAGTAGGTAGGTAATGACATGAATAATTTCGTCAAGAATGGGCATAATCATTTTTTTACTAACACAGTCACTACCTACTGCATTAGATGAGATGGATGATATGCTCTTCTTAACATCACAATCAGTAAATTGACGAAAAGTAAAGGAAGAAAAATCTGGAGTTGGCAATGTAGAAAGAGAATTTAATGTTACCAATTTAGCAGATCTGTCAAAGTCTGAAGAGGAAGAGAAGTGTAAATTTAACAAGTTAATATCTAAGTCTTTAGGAACAGAGTCTTGTCGAGACTTGCCAACTCCTAGCGAGCGAAGAAATTTCCATACTTTCGCAGGATCATTATTCTCTACGGATTTATGAATGTATCGGCGTTGAGCATCCCTACACACCCTATTACAGTGATTTCTGGCCTCAGCGTACTTCTCCTTGTTGAGATCAGTCGGCTTGCGCTTGTACCTAGCCTTGGCTATGAGCTTTCTCTGCATTTCAGCTCGTATGCGATCAGTAAGCCAGGGAGCGGGGAGATGCTTCATCTTGACGGTTCGAATAGGAGCATGTGTGTCATACAATGCCGTTATGATGCTGTTAAAACAATTTACCTTCTCGTCAATACAAACTGCGTTCAAGACACTAGACCAATCTACGTTACGGGCATCAGTACGCAAGGACTCCACATCCATGCCACCAAAATTGCGCTGAAGAAGAGTTTTAGGTTTAGCCTTAGGAGGACGTATTTTATACGAAAGAAATAATAGATCATGGTAGGAGAAAGCATCTGCCGCACACTGACCATGTTTGGCGACGTGTACAGGAGAAGAAACAAATATTAAATCAAGGAGGGAAGGTTGGCAATTTGGAAAATGGTGAGTCACATTAAGTGGAAGAATGGAAAGGTTACAAGACTGAATGATAGCTTCAAGAGAAGAGGAACGGTAATCATGTTTTTTTAAACATGTGTTAAGATCACCCATAATAATGCTATGATCATGAAGGGGAGTTAACTCCTCAAGAAGCTTTTCAAAGGAGGAGAAGTAATTAACACTCGATGAATGCGAGTAGTAAACACCAAGTAGGACTTTACGATGGTTCAGGGACATTTGAAGGAAAAGGTGCTCACCAGCATTTGAAGGGGGTGGTTGTGCAGATGCACTGATCACAGTAAATGGAATGTTAGAACGGATATAAATGGCCACACCACCCGCTCTCGACCCAGTACGGTCATTACGTATGAGCTGAAAACCTGGGAGTGAATAGGGAGCAGAGGGCAGGCAGGGTTTCAACCAGGACTCTGAAACAAGAATTGCGTGGATTGTTTTTAAATTAAATGACGCCAGCATATCAGTAAAGTGAGCCGGAATGCTCTGCGCATTAATATGCACTACATTAAAGTTTTTAGGGAAATGACAAAACGTAGATTCTAAGGTGTCATGGAGAGTAGATATGCTATAGAAACTAGTTTCTGAGTCGTTACTAAGTGAAGAGGAGCAAGATAGGTATTCATCACTGTCATCATCAACTACATCGCAATTTATCATAATAAAAATATAAATATACTTAATAAGTAATAAAAATAAATAAAAACGTACCTAAATATATAAATAAAATATCATACACTATATCTTTAAGGCTGCTAACTAACAAACAGAGCTTCAAAATCGCCTGTCCACCCGCCAGCAGCCCGGAAAAGAATATACCTAATTACTCTAGTAGGTACGATGACTACGTTGCAAAGAACAAATAAAAAACTAAAAAAGAAACACAACAAACAATAATAAAAATGAAAATCAAATTATGGAAAGTAAACAAACATCTCTCCGACCGGCATCGGCAGTATACCTACTTTACTTTACATTATCCTACTAATTGGTCTTATAATTTTGCTCGTTTTGATACCTAAGATGACACTGACAACTAACTTTGACCTTGACATTAGCAAAAAGAAAAGTGAGTGACATTGGAAAATATTTGACGGCGCGCACGGCCAAGTCAACTGTCAAATAAAAGTACACAAAAATAAAAATAACTAAAGTATGAAAAATAATGAGAGAAAGTGAAGTGAGGGTATACAAAGTAAGATAAAAATTGATTTACCGGCCGGATAAGCCTCGTACCTACGAACAAAACAACTATATATCAAGCACTACTTCCGAGAAGTCGCCGCTCGTCGCGTCTTCGAAGGGCCAGCAACCTCCTTGACAACCAGTGTTGGTGTTGCAGCTTTAGTTGCCGGAGCTTCTGCTTGCGGGATTTTACCCAAATCCTCTATGTTGGAAACGCGATGCCGAGTACCATCAGGACCGAGAACGAAGACGAAGCCCTGCCTCGTCCAGCATTTTGAGACGCCAAAACGCTTGCGAGCTGCCATGAAGGTATCATGGCGTGCCTTCGTTAGGAACTCGGAGAGCGTGACACCAGTGTCCTTCAGAGCAGTCTTGGAAGACCACATCTGATCACGCATGATGACATCCTGGAGCTTGCACAGTATAGGACGCGGCTTGTCTGATGTTGCGCGTCCCATCCTATGACAACGGCTGATACTGGCTGTGGAGAAACCCGGAAGCTTCAACTTCTCCAACACAGTCCTGACTACTACATTGGAAGTTTCCTCTTGTTTCACCTCAGGTACACCATGGATTAGCAAGATCTTCCTCCTATTGCGCATCTCAAGGTTATCCACTTGATTGGAAATCAGTGTTATTTGGTCCTGTAGAGTGCGGAGTGATTTCACAACATATGACTTGAAGATAGCAAATTCATTTGCTATCCCTGGAATGTCGGAAGCTGGTGACTTGCTCTTGAGGAGCTTACCTTCAAACTCCTCCATGGTGGCTTGGAACATTTGCCCCATTTCTGACAGTGATTTTTGAAAAACTGCTGGGTCCATCTTCAATTTTGAGGTTATGTGTAGTGGTGGAGTGAGGTGAAGATAACTTTGTGAATAGTTGTTGGATTGCAGGGATAATGGCGGATGGCAGGTAGAGTGGGCTAAACTTAGTATTAACACATAAATATAGTGGTATATCGCACTTAAACTATTAAAATAAAAATAATAAAGTGTGGACTGAAAAATATTGCTGTTGATTTTATTGCGCCTACCGCCCAAAAAAGAAAAAAAAGAAAAGAAAATTTATACCACTTGCCATCCTTCTGTTTGTATTAATTTATTTTCATTTGAAAACTTTTAAAAAGACGATAAAACTACTTTAATTCCTTTTGCAAATATTCTAAGAACTACAATTCCACTACAATTCTCCCGAATAACTGCAAGTCTGAAGGCCCGCTACAAGAAAGGTTCCGTGCTGACAAATACCCTGTTATGTTTCCTTTTGCATGTCAAAAAGCGTTCACAATTCATAGGAATCGATCCGGCAGAAACTGATACAATGCGGAACGAATTCAATACGAGGATTTTTCCTACATTTTTATTCTGTATTGTACGGTGGACGTTTGACGGCCGGTGTTAGAGTTAGATGCTTTGTTAGATTGTCATATGATTTCTAGAGTGTCATGTTGGCTTTTGGCTCAGAACAGTGAACCAATAAAAGTGATATTCTAAAATCGCTGCAGGTACACACTCAGATTAAGCTATTTAATATAAAGGACACATACAAAATCGTAGAAATTTTATATTATAATGGATGAAATTATGATAGGTAATAAATAGTTTGGATTAATTCCAGCCGCTGATTTCCGCCATCGTACACAGCTACAGCAGTACATACGCCATCCACATAATGTTGGTTGGCAGTCTACAGCTGTGCAGTTCACATGATAATTTCTGCCTCGCACAACTGCCGTGTGGGGTCAGCTGTCGCCAGCGGTATTTCCGGACCGATACGACTTAGGGACCTTCAAAAAACGAGCCTACTCCTACCTCAAAGGCCGGCAATGCACTTGCAGCTCCTCTGATGTTACAGGTATGCGTGGGCGGCGGTAATCATCTTATCATCAGGTGAGCCACTCGCTCACAAGATATGAAATGTAAAACTTATCTAGATTAAGGTTGTATTTACGCTCATTATTTGCGGCTCACTTTGATATTGATTCAATATGCGTCAAACTTCATCGAATAAAGCATTCACACTACGCGTACAGTGCCTATGCAGCGAATGGACTACAGTACAATTACCTCAAACCCGTCATCGGTCGAAGTATGATCGGGCGTCATCAGCTGATCGAATCAAACTTATAAAGAAGATGCTTACCGGCATCGTCCATTCGATTCCATCGAAATTTGATCGGTCGTCGACGTCCGATCCCATCAGTTTTTAGTATTTTATCATACGCATGTGCACACGTCTTATTTACCTAACTAGTACCCACAAACTGGACGACACACGCATTAATTAGTCACTGTGTCAACGATAATTAAATAATATTATTTTTAATTATGATCGGGTGAAACTTTATTAGTCAATGTAAGTAATTTCCTTTTATATTTCGAAACAAAACTTGCCCAATTTATTTTGTTCAATGAACAGCGGCGAACGAAACTTTTTCCAACAAAGAATCTGTGATATTGTTTTTAAGGTCTTTTATTAAAATATAATTGGACAAAGGTAACTCTGCTGAAAGATCGCCTATATGATCGCCTATATAAAAATGGCTGTGACCACGTGGTCCGACAGCAATGTGCAATCAATCGGACTACGTGAGTGTGCTATAGTTCGGTCCTTAAACCTAAAATCGTGGGATGCCTAAGGTGGATACAGTTGATTTGTCTGTCAAGTACGAAAAATAACACATGTGCACTACGGTATAAGAATGCTTAAATCTTGAAAAACTAACACCTAACACAGAATGTGTCAAATGTACGAAATGAGCCTTTTTGAGGGCACTTAAATCCTTTTTAACGTGTCCATATTCCAGGAGCCCGGCATCACACAGCGTCTGTAGAACCAGTCGCATATACTGCAGTATTTTGGATATGTCTCTAGGCGATATAAAGCGGCTGGTCTTACATGGAAAAGTGGAGGGAACCAGATCGCGCGGCAGGTTACCTATGCGCTGGACAGACCAAGTAAAACCCGCATTAGGAAGCAGAGTATCTGACTGCTCCAGATAGTCTGCTAACAGGGAGAGATGGCGGGAGATCGTGCGAAGAGCTGTATCCACCTCTACCACCAACGTGCGTGCCTCGACGTGACCACGACCGCTCTGCCAAACGCTAAACGACAGAGAAGAAGAAATCCTTTTACCACACTGGTACGAAATAAACTAGTGACATGAGTTTCATTTTACGCATTCAACGCTATATTGCGACCAAAGCTTCTAAGAAAACCAGGGTTGAATTACGCAAGATCATCGATCAAAACTAGCAACAACGAAATTAATATACGCCAGAACTTAGCACAACATGTATGAAGCCATCAGCCAAACTGAAGATTCGGGAATAATGCTATCTAAATTCAGTGGTGTCAGTGAAACTAGCAACTTCGATGTTTGATGGTACAACGTAGAATGAAAACAGTAGCGGAAGTCATCCCGCTATTTGTAAAAATCAGATATTTTTCAACTTTTCTTTACTATTTAATAGCGTGTGTAATGCATATCCAAGTACAAAACAAAGATTCGGAACACGTACCTACTGTGTTTGAAAAAAAAATATATTTGAATAACACTTTGACGATCGGTAGCGTGTCGGTCGAGCGCTCGGCTGAGACGCAAGAGGCCCGGGTTCGATTCTCGCCGCGGGGATTTGTTTGCATGTTCTACAAATATTACTTACGGATCTGGGTGTTGTAATTTGATGTATTATAAGAATGTATTTACAAAAAAAAAAGTATATTCTTTCACCAGATAGCTGATTGCCATAGTACAAGCTTTGCTTAGTTTGGGGTGAGATGGCGCTGTGTGAAAATCCCTATTTCATATTCAGCAAATATGAAATAGATAGATACTAGGTCCTATCTTACGTCAACCAGGTAAGTGACCTAAAACAAAATGATTCAAAGATCTAACAGGATAATAAGAAAAAGAACAATACGAGAGCACCTATTATAACTAGTCATACATTTTCAAAGTGAAAATTTGTGTTCCGATTTGAAAAGCTTCGTGTACGAAAGCAAGGTAAGCCAGGCACTTGCATAAAGTTACTTTCATCATATCAGCACACCACTGTTGGGTATAGGCTTACTCTTTAGCTCGTCATTCTTTCTCATCCTGCGCTGCTTTAGTTTGTTTATTGTACTGTGGTAATAAGTTTACTACCGTTCGCGAAGTCGCAAACTTCTCATGCCCTCTTGAACTCATAACTGCGTCTCGAAGCAATTACAGCCGTGTAGTTACTTTAAAACTTAAAGTTTTATTTTATGTTGAAAGGTTTTGTAGGCTCATATTTCTTGCAGATTTTGTTACAAAAAAAAACGTAGAGTATTTAAAAATATTTATTTTATGAAGCTCTCTAATACAATCTTTTCTCACAAATACTTAAGCCTCTAATGATTCAAAATATATTTTCGTGCAAAAGTAATGCATGATAGATTCCATCTTCTTTCATCAAACATGCATAGTGATATTCGCATACTAGCAAGTCACCACGACTTCAAGAAAAATAAAACAAGTAAAAATATCCATATAAGGAAAGTAAACGCTTCAGGCACCAGACACCCCTTTAATCTCAGAAGTACCAGCGCAGCGTAATTTAGATCCTATCTACAGCACCATTGAATCTATAGGGAGATAAGGGTAAGTGTCGAAAAAGGCGCAAAAAACGCCAGTCAAAGTCTGGGTTGAAGATGCTACTTTGATGTAGGTGTCGGGTATGATTGACCTTCAGAAGTTTGTCAGCGAATTTTAAAACAAGTACTCAAAATATTGTAAAATCAATAAAATAGTGCTAAATAAGTAGTATCGTTAAAGATTCAACACTCAACAACTTCAACAAGCTAATCTTCTGCCATTTCACAGTAGCATACCATAGAATTTCGTAACGACACAGCACAGCTGCCATGTCAAGTCGAATTTCATTCACATCTGCGATATCATTGTAAAAATGTGACGCTTCGAAACGCAGCTCAAAGTTCCGACAGCCAAGTTCGCATGCAATAACTCACAGCTTCGAGGCGATAGCTTCCGCCCCGGAAACACGTCATCGAGTTTTCTTTCTTCATGCAGTCTCACATACAATATGTCGTAGCTGTCTGTAGCGATTTTGTTCATTTTTAGATATTTCAGATGTATTTTTTTTGTTTGAATATGGTTTTCTGCTCGTTTCGATCTCGTTATCTTGATTTTAACACAGTCAAACTACACTACCTAGACGATTCTCAATCACTTTGTCATTCAATTTATAGGACAACTGTTCATGTTTAATAATAATCCTACTAATATTATAAACGCGAAAATTTGTATGTATGGATCTTTGTTACTCTTTCACGCCTAAACGGCTGAACGGATTTGAATATTAAATATTTGTGGACATTTCACACATCGCCATCTAGCCCCAAACTAAGCAAAGCTATGGGCACCGGATGGCTGATAGAATACTTTTTTTTATATACTTTTTTTGAAAATACATACTTATAATACTACAACACCCAGACCCGGAAGAAATATTTGCAGAACATACTAACATTTCTCCCGTAGCGGGAATCGGACCCGCACCTATTGCGTCTCAGCCGAGCATTTGCCCGCCACGCCACCGAGGTCGATGAATCTCTCGAAAGTCGTTACCATTTCAGTGCAGACTTATACAATACGTTATAGTATATCTTGGCAGCACCGTATGGCAGAAGGTTGTGTGGTCCACTGTACCTGGCTCTCATCATACCAAACGACTGTACCACGCTGGTTACAGAATGCATTACTTGATAACCGTTGAAAGCTGCCCAAAACTAGAACTCACTCCAGCTTCACGTTGCAGAGCGCTTACTCTCAGTTTGCGTTTCTCGAAAACATTTTAAACCCATGCCTCGGGTCAGGCGCTGGCATATCAATGCAATCGCTCAGAACTCACATCATTATTTCGCCCGTGCGTAGCGTTTCCGGCCCGGTCCCGTCACGTCCCGTCATTTCGGACCCTCTTCAATCGTCGTCTCGCAAATTGAATTTGATCCGTAACAGCGTCGCTAGGTCGTTTGTCTCTCCATTGATGGATTATTTCTAGCCGAAAACTCTAACGTTTTAGCAAACAGTTGATTCTTGAGATTTGAGATTCCTTCAATCTATTCCTAAGCACAAGACCGAAGGCAATATAAAAACATCCACCAAGATAGTCTACGTAAATGATCTACTTTCAATCTGGGCTTGTTTTTCTTGTCATAGTTAAATATAGTATAAACATACATACATACATTATTATTACGCCCGTGATGGGGTGGGCAGAGCCACAAGCAATCACAAGAAAACTTGCAGCCACTCTTGATTCAAAGTCCCAAGATGGATATAGTGAACTATGGTGACATAGTAGAGATAGTATAAACAACCTTTACATTTAATGTCATCTTCCAATACTCTATTAATCTATAACGGATCGTTGAACGTTGTTATCTGTGGAAAAGTATCATAATATTTTTTTGACAGAAGTCAAATAAATGAATAGTGCTTTTCGACAGAAACAAAATTGCTATGATAAAAGGACGATCTGTCGTCTATTAGTAGAATATTGGAAACGGGCATTAAACTTTAAACATCCTACATTTTATTTATAAAAACTTATTAGTCTATTCAATGACTCGTGCGAGAATGAGATACGCAGACCAAGAACGCCATGTTTGACAGATTATGAAAAGACCGTTACATAAGCAACAAAACAAAAAACACCTATCATCCTCTCAGCTTAGTCGGCCTTGTCCACAGGAAAGACATGGTCAATACGTGCGGAGCTGACTAAGCCGCGGGTTTCCTTACGATGTTTTCCTTCACCGTTTGAGAGTACTGATATAGCACTGACATTTTACGCACAGAAACATGAGAGCGCTAGAGAGCACTGGTAGTCAAGTTGGTAGTGACCCCGCCTTCCGATCCTAAGGTCGTGGATTCAAATCCAGTCGTGTACCAATGATCACGACCAGTATTGAGATAGCAACGGAAGGAGGGAGGAGGATTAATCTACTCGCGTAAAATCCGTGTGGTAAAAAACGATAGGCAGGACCATCAGGTACCGTATTATAAATTCACCCGACGTCATCCGTTCGGTCGGGGAGAAAGAATTTTTAATCTACCAAGTCTCTGCAGTATGTGTAGTGAGGTCAAATTATGAACATATTTGTCATAGTTTTGGCGTATTTTGTAGGTACGAGTAATGGTGACAACATTTCCATTTCCGTTTATTAAAAAAGTATTTTGTTTATAGTTTTTTGTATATAGAATTAATTACAATGTGGGGTACATTACATCACATTTTTGACATGTTGCGAGTAATGACATACTCCGAAAAGAGAACACTGGTGGTCTAGGTGGAAGCGGCCATGCTTTGCGATCCTAAGGTCGTGGGTTCAAATTTGGTCGTGCACCAATGGTTTTTGTCAATTTACAAAAAAATTACTTTATAAGTCCATTGTTATTTTACATTACATATTTTTTGAGATTAGCTAATCTTAATGTTTAATGTTTTTAATTTTTTTGTATTTACAAAAAAAGTATAATATAAGTATTCTATCAGCCATCTGGTTCCCCTAGTACAAGCTTTGCTTAGTTTGGGGCTAGATGGTGCCGTGTAAAATGTCCACATATATAATTATTATATAGGTACATATTGTATTCCTTCCACTTTTATTTAAAGGTAGGTACGAGTATATAATACTTACTTTCAATAGCTTCTCCAAAACTACCTAACAACCTGTACTATCAAAATTTTTCTTGTGCTCTTTAATTGCAATGAGTATTCCCACAGTGAAACCACACTTGGCTGAACAATAATCACCAATTATAACAGCGCTTTTTGCTACTGGCAACAATTTCGAATGCACTCAAGCCGTAATAGTTTAGCTAAGAACATCTCTTCGCAAGTGCGGGAGAGACTAATTAAGTTAACTGGCTACACTGCCCCATCCAACCACAGACTATGAGGAGAACAGCTGCTTCTTTTCACGGTGAAAGGCTTTTGACATAACTTTCGCGTAAAAGTTATACTTATTTATTAATTTTTGGCATATTTGCACGGGGTATAATGTATAATAAATAACGCATAATAATAATATACGGTAGTTAAATGATATAAAAATTATCTAAGTGATTTTTTTAATTTTTTTTACCTAAACTATAACCATCTGGTAGTAGTCAAGTGACATTATAGTTTAAAAATTTTGCATGTTTTAGATACTCTATTCCAATTTATGAATGCCCCGTTCCAGTATTCCACTAATTAACTAAATCGTTCATTATCATAGCAACCTTGATATTTGTCGAAAAGCGCCATTATAATTTTTGACAGAAAAACGTTGCTATGGTTAGAAACGACTCGCCGTCTGTTAAAAGAATATTGGAACCAAGTAAACCATCTGTTTATACTTTGAGCTGTCCAGCACTTGCCCCATGAAGTCCAAGATGCGCATCGCAAGTGAATTTGCCTTGCATTAAGTTTTAATCTATTTTGCTTTTGTTTCTTTCAGCTTTTGTGCTTATAATAAATTAGATTAAACGCTTTTACTTACCGACAGACAAACAATATTGTTGGATTTAAATAATCCACAATTTTGAATACTATTTAAAACTAAAACAATAATTTACCAGGTTTTTACATGATTGTTTAAATTTACCTCGTGCCTACCCTCTTGTACTAATACTATCTATATAAATATATAATACTACAACACCGTTTTACCAGGGTTATAAATATTTGCAGAACATGCAAATATTTCTCTCGCAGCGGGAATCGAACCCGCGCCTCTTGCGTCTCAGCCGAGCACTCGCCCACCACGCCGCCGAGCTCGTCGAGGTCATGTGACTCTAATTCATCTTGTTTCAAATCGCAGCTAGTCAGACAGTTCATATAGAAATTAAATAATCACCGTACCAACGAGTAACTTCTTAATTTTATTACACCAATACGAGGTTACGAGCTCGTAAACTTAATTAACTGCAAAGAATCCAGCTCGGCCCTTAGCACTGTTCACTCATCACCCCGACATCACAATCTCATCAAATACAAGTGAAGCATGAAACTTATGTATGTGATATGTTTCAACACAGATTTAACACAACATATCATCATACTAATATTTATTTTAAAGTGAGCATTTGTGAGGACCCTATTTCATCCCTATGGCCTGACCAGGTGGTATTTGATCATACCTGTCTGCTCCGATTTCATCATTTAATCATGTTTGTCAGTCTTAAGTTGGGTGGTCTTAAATAAGGTGGCATATAACAATAACAATAATAACAATAACACCCAAGAGTCACATACATAGTCCTGACCCCACACTAGGATTCTTTGTGTCGTGGGTATCAGAAACTACGAGTACCATGGTACCACAACACCCAGACCCGGAAGAAATATTTACAGATCATGCAAACATTTCTTCCGCAGCGAGAATCGAACCCGCGCCTCTTGCGTCTCTGCCGAGCAATCGCCCGCCACGCCACCGAGGCCGTCAATTATTTAACAATTTGATATTTCTATATTAACTCAATATCAGTTCTTCGGCACATTCAAACTGGTGCTAGCTGTTCTGAAATAGCACGGATTACATTATGTCTGTGTTCACACTCAGCTCTTTAGCATTCGATTGAAACGTAAAATATGTTACTTCTCTGCTGGACTGGGAGTAAAGAAAAAGGATAGAATGCGTCCAGCTGCTTCTCTCCCGAGCATGTCGTAAGAGTCGACTAAGGGATAGTATCCTCTCCAACATGATGAGATACAATCTTGGACGTTTATTCGTCCAAGGATACAATAAGCAAGTATTCCCAAGGAGGGTTGACGTCAGGCAGGCGGCCGGTCTTAAAACACCTTAGCCAAAACTCTTACAGCATGATCCGAGGAACATGCTGTGCCGACCCCACATAGACTGGGATAGGGGCAGGAAAATGATGATGATGATGAACCGTAAAATATGTATTTATTTTTAATAAGTTACCTGCTCTGGCAGCGAGATGGGCAGGCAATATAGTTAAGATCGTCAGCCAAGAATGAATTAGGCTGACGTAGCCGTGTTGGATAGCACAAGCAAAGGGAGACCTATGCCCAGCAGAGGGGAAAAACAGGCTGCGGATGATAATGATGATAAATATAAGTTACTTCTTTCACGAGCGTAGAGCAGCTATGAACAAATTTACGGTAATTCATCCTTCCTTTACTTTCTTATCTATTTCTGATAAAATTTATAGATCAAAATTTAAGTAGACAATCAACAAACAATGAAAATTCTCGTGAAACTCAGAATTGTATTTTAAAACGATAAAATTGTAGTTAACAGGTTTCTGCCGAAATTAAATCGTAACTTTACAAAGCCAAAGCCTTTATTGTTGTTCATTGTTGTTCTTTCAGCCAATTTTGGGGAGCTTTGGTCAGTTATATACAAATCTTGATTTCTCAAAGGGGTGGTACTGACCATCTGATACAGAACATTTTACAAAGTGACTATGTGAGTATATCATCGTCACAAGGATGTCCACCTTTGGACATAATCCTCCCAATAAACGTCCTGGACTTACATTTTACCTCCATCCACCGACAACATGGGACTTTCACAATTTAATCGGCCCATCATGAGAACTGTCCTTCACTTCGTTTTCCGGTCCGTGGGTATCATACGAAAAGTTTTTCTACCCAGTCACCCACTATTACCAGTCTAAGGCTGTCTTAGGTAATCTTACTATGTGAAAAGCGAGCACTGAATCATTAATATCGCAATGGTAGCTATCACATTTTTCGATAAACGTTTTGTGAGCGAATCAAACTGAATCACGCCGAAATCAGTGCCCCAGTGACCTTCCTGTGTTTTCTTAGGACGCTCCATTAAGTCGTAAATTCCGATGGCTATTGGAGAAATTCTTTCTTTTTAAGAGTTCCTGCTCTTAGAATATCAAAAGGGAATGTTGAAACTTTGGGAAATTGTGATTGATCGATACATCCTACGGCTACTTCGAATTTAGCTTATTCATTTTCAATCCTGTTATTAATGTTGATTTTACTGACGCGGAAAATTACTTTTGTTTCCAAAGGTACTTAGCCAGATAAACATAGGTAAATACTTAGATATAAAGTAAATACTTAGATGGTTTGGTCATGTAGTGAGGATAAATAAATAAATAAAATAAATTGGTGATATTTTGGAATAGGGCCAGGTCGAGAGTACCCTAAACCGACGAGCATGTATGAAGCATGTTATAAGAGTGAATGAAGTGAAAGAAGTATGTTAGGATTGTAGCAATTTGCTACTATTGCTACTAGCAAATGGAGATCCGTGATCTCTGCCAACCCCTATAGGAAACAGGCGTAATATTATGTATGTATGTAAATACTTAGTATTATAGTATTCACATAATGAATAACAAGCAGTATTGGCAAACCCAATCATATGGTTTCAAGTGAGTATAATTTAGCTTGCTTAGACGTTCTTGATTGATCGTTGAAGTTAAGCAACGTTGTGCGCGGTCGCAATTTGGATGGGTGACCGCAAGTGGCATTACGAGCTGAGCGCTTCCGTGCTTCGGAGAGCACGTTAAATTGTCGGTCCCGGCTTA
Organism: Scotopteryx bipunctaria; assembly: GCA_949320045.1. Taxonomy (NCBI): domain Eukaryota; kingdom Metazoa; phylum Arthropoda; class Insecta; order Lepidoptera; family Geometridae; genus Scotopteryx; species Scotopteryx bipunctaria. The sequence continues at coordinate 8,574,568 of OX439447.1, forward strand.
TAAGTCGTTAAGCCAAAAACTCCGTCGCAAGAGTTGGTCACTAGCTCATACGAACTTACTTTTAAGTGACTAACCCCCGAATACTCAAACGCGACTCAGAGTTGAGCACATCTCAAGTCACGGTTTTTTGACAGTTTTTGGTGAAAGTCAAAAACTCGTCTCTTGAGACGTGCTCAACTCTGAGATGCGTTTGAGTATTTGGGGGTATAGTACCTACTTGTAAAAAGTACACTATTAGGTCAGAAAAAGAAAACGAAGAAAATTTAAATGTGTGACCAAAGAACCGTGTATAATTACTACTTATGGTCGTCGTGTATTAGTCTAGTACTAATCACTGTATTACCAGTTCTGTGTGCCAAATGTTACTAGTGCCAACAAAGTGAAAGTTAAATTGCCCAACTTTGATTTTATGTTACCAAAATACAACGCTAAGAATGCGTCTATAATATAAAACCACCTTAGTTTATCTTTGATAGGCTTTCCCATTGGGCCTCTATCATTTCTGTGATAAAAAATCTAACATAAAAGTAATCTGGGTACTTTTCCATAAGCGTTTACCGACAAGCAGAAATACGCAAATTAATTTTCTTAAACCATTTTACTAGTAGGTACCTACCTAACATATTATTCTTGATGTAAGTTTCAATAACAATAATCCGTATGTTTACTAAAATTGAATAGAATGTTTAAATATTTATATTTTGACAACACCCGGCATCCATTTTTTACTTGGAAGAACAAGAGAATCCCAGATAAAATACGACTGTAGGCAAAGCTTGCGACGTGCTGTTATACACGACAGCGAGTTTATTTATGCCCTCAATATTTCACAAACCATAAAACTTCTTCGTCTTGAAAATAGGACCATTTTATGTTAATAGGTTTTTTGGATTCCGTTCTTGGTAAAATTTAATTGGCAAAGTTTGGGAGTGAATTATTGAAGAGCCTTTTGGACAAATTGATAAAATATAATGATGGCGACGGTTTTGTTTCGAGTTTTTAATGTGGTGTAATTTGAGTTTATTTTGCTAAAGCTGAAAAATGCCAATCCAAATAATTATGACTTTATTCCCAACTCGTAATTATTTTTACAATAAAAACATTTTCTGAATTCTCATAAAGATTATGGATGCAATCCTATTCTAAAAATACTGCATTTACCTGAACAGTTAAATTATGTTCTATTCCCAACCCACATGTTCAATGTTCTTTCAACAATGAATATTGAATATTCACAGAGTGGACGCTATGTGAAAATTAGGACTCCCGGATTTTCAAAGTGGCGCTTGATTTTACTAATGAATATGCATGAGGATAAAATTTAAACACTATTTACATACGAGAACTGCTATTAAATTGTACCTTACTATTTGCAAGCATTCAGTAAAGTCACATTTTAAAAGATTTTAGTGTATTGCATAATTTGAAATGTAAACTTTCATGATTACTTTTGTAACAGATTGTAAATTACCTACCAGCAGTTCATCAGTGGTTAAAATCACGAAACGTAATTTCATACCAAAAATATATAATTTATCCCGTATCGCCTCAATAGAAAGGCTTCAATACAAGCAATAACGTAATACCACTCGCACACTTTCTTTCTATTGAGTGAAAATAAATCAAGGTAACCCTTGGCCAACGGCTATGTGAAATAACTCAATTCAATATGCGCCATCAAACAACAGTCTGACCGAAAAACACGAATAATACACCCGAGCAATTCTATTACGATCCATATTGTCGAGGGCATAATGCCTAAACCCCTATAACACAGTCCTTTCAATAAAAGTCTCGCCTTTTTGTAGCCCTAAAATAGATATTCACACCCTTTACTCAAATTAAGTTATAGGCTATATTTTTGGGTTCCCTTCCGTATGTACTTGGCCCTTTAACGTCTCACACCTTTTGGGTCACAATTTTATTGTATCGCAACGAGGCGAGAGCGGTACCGGCGCAACCCTTAAAGAAGCCCTGAAAGAAGCCTTAGGGCTACTCCATATAATTACACATAGCTATTTTTAGGGTTACATACCCGAAGGATGCCAACAGAACTCTATTACTAAGCCTAAGACTGTATCTCAGGTAGAGTTAAAATTTTCGCAGAATGTGTATTGTGTATTTCTATTGCCGCTATAACAACAAATAATAAATAACAAAAAATAAAAGGGCGCCCTATACAAGACACATTTATGTACATGTACGATGGTGCGGAACCCTTCATATGCGAATTCGACTCGCACTTGACCGGGTTTTTTTTCAGGAATTAAAAGTTACCCCTTAGGTACCCCTCATAATTGCCTGAACACTTGTCTTTTTATTGCTTAGAGTATTTTAGCGAGATTGCATTACTTTCATCATCATCTTCATCATCCAAAGCCCGACTTTACCCAATTTACGCTACTTTAGGTATACATAAACGCCGTATAATTTGTGTCTGGTCCCGTTTTCTCTTTTTAAGATCAATGGCTTTTTCATTTTAAGTAAAGGCAACTTTATTCCAGACAAACCTTTTACCTGAGATTCATTGGACCCTTTCAAAGAGATAGGAAAGAAGTGTTCAGCCAAATTCCTGCGTGATTAAAGGAAAATTGGGAGATTACTGGACATAGAATGAAAATAGGAAAATTTGATTTACCAAACCTTTGACCAAACCTTTCCAGTGTAAATATTTCAAACAGTTGTTTTCTTTTATTTTTAACGAACGACATTTGTTCGACGCTAGTAGAATATTGGTACTGGGCATTTAAGCGTGCAGAAGTAAAACTTTTGTTATTGTTGTTTGTAAGCTACTAGATAAGCGACAAAAAAATTGTTGCTTGATTAAGCTTCAATTAATATGTATAAAGTATTATTCATAATTATGTAGGTTGCCTAAACTTAGGCCAAACCAAGAGCTGTGGTCTGTGGTCCAGACTATTATCAATAGTTAAGCTTCTCATATAACTTTCACGTAAGCCTTAGAATATCTTGAAACTTTGAACATGCAGGTACTTGTATTACTTTCAAGAACGTCCGAGCACGTATCGTATCGTAAATCTAATTTTTACAGTGAAACTCCTTTTGAGAGCTATCGGTCCGCTTGGAAGGGTTTACCTGATTTAGTTGTATCTATACATTCATCGTTTGTAAGATTCTGTAGCTTAAATCTATTGAGCCCCATACTGATGCCGATTGCGTTGTGCTTACGCGTAGTACTATAATCGTCTGTGCTTACACTAAGCTTAGTTTGACAGTTCTAAAACCTTAGAACTGAGCTAGATTTGTCAGAACAGTTGTCAAATTAATATTAGAAAAATATATGCAAAAATTTATTGCATTGTGTGCTCGATTTGCAATTTTATTTGGTTTCATTGCTCCGTACTTATTGAACGTGTTTTCCTGTGACAATGCCGACTAAGCAAAGAAGATAAGTTGCTGGGCAAGCCTCCTCCATCTAGGTAGTCCAAGGCAATATAGCGTCCCGTTAGTGTAGGCAGAAATAGCTTCCAAGCTGTATAAATCAAATAGTCAACTAGGGGGTACTATCCTCCCCAACATGATTTATATGGGCGATGGGCTGATCTCCTGTCACCATGGTTCACCATGTTTCTTGGGACTTTGAATCAGGAGTAGCTGCAAGTTTTCTTATGATTACTTGTGGCTCTACAAGCATGATTGTAGGTAGGTAGGTAGGTAAATCACATAGTATTTAAATAGGAAATGTTGAAAGCCATATTTTTTCTACGTATTCAAATTACTAAAGTTCTCTACAGAACTTTTGCCAATCAATGGATTAAAAAAGAACTAATATTTTATTTTAAAGGTTGTTCAAAGAAAAGTTTTTCGATTGAGAAAAATATTCGGAAGTTTCTTTTATGCAAAATGAAAAACATTTCATTCACAAAATCACCTAAAGTTCATTTTAAATCACAAATTGTTCCACGGGGTAATATAAATTCACCTTTTGAAGAAGTATAATGGGAATTTCAAGCAACCGCTTGAAAGTCTTTTGATCTTGAGAATTTTGAAACGCTGTGCTAAGGCTAAGTACGTCGGTTAGGTGCCGTTGAAAGTTTGGCTTAGTTTTTCAGTCTGAGATGAAAAGACTGCTGCTTATTCTGGATATATTGGAGTGTTATACTTATCGTGAGGAAGCCCGCGGCTTAGTCAGCTCCGCACGTATTGAGCTTGTCTTTACTGTAGACAAGGCGACTAAGTTGAGAGGATGGAATAGGTGCAAGGCAATCCTACTCCATCTTAATTCGTCCCGGGCACTACAGCGCCTCGTTTGTGTGTGAACGAAAAAGTTGCCTCCTGACGCTATATAAATCATCTACTATAGATGGTCAAATATGTTTTGTTTTCATCATGAAATAAGTTACTTATTACAATTAGAAGCATATACTTAAATAAGAGCTGAGGTAGAGACAGACCAAGTAGGTAAACAATTTTGCATCAGTTGTTCATCCAGTTAAAATAAGAAAAAGATTTTCTACTCCCAGCACTTTTTTCAGTAAACTCTTTTCAAATCCGATATTTCAGACAAATCTGAAAATGTTTTCAAAACGTTCCCACAATCCTGCAAGACTTCACCGTTTGTAAAATGCGGGAAAAAAACCAAAGTCGGTTTGATTGTCGAAAAAAGTACGAATTCCATCAAAGAGTTGCATTCGCAAAGTGCGGACTCCGCGGTTGCCGACGGTCTGAAATTCACGGCCCTGAATGGGTATTCACTAAATGCAAGCTCTCTCTGTACCTTTTATAACTCGAAAAGACGCGGAGCTCATTCCTTCTAAGATTTTGTTTATTTCTTTCCACAATCATTAATTTTTTTCGTAGGAAAGCGTTTTTTAGCTTTGCTTTTACTCTTTATCGAGACAATTTAAAGATTTTTGAGAGGCTGGCTGGGAATTAAATGGAATTGTTTGCATTTTTTTTCTGGAACCGACATTTTGACCCCTGGGTAAAGGAAAAATAAACTACGAGTCTGAAATTACCAAAAATATGTCTTGAGAGGTAATTTTTTGTGTGATTAAGTTGGAAATCAATAAATTTCGCGTGCTCAGCTGTAGAGTTATGCTCGATCTCTATCTTGTTTTTTATAAACTAAGTTTAGTTAGTAAACTCACACTAGGCATTTTGTTGTCGATTTAAACTGTCAGTTAAATAATAGTTACTTGACAGTTTAAAACAAAATGGCTAGTGTACATTTTTCGTGATCTAGAAACATGTGCCTAAAACTTGCCTAACAGATATCATCATATTTTGTTCATATAAATAAAATTTTACGTTAAAGCCATCAAGTAGGTAAAAAACTCGCACTAGTTACCCAGTACAGTTGTAAGCTTTTTGTTCTACTCGAATCGTAATCAGGAACAACTGAAGCCACCCTACAATGGTCTTAATATTCTAAGCGCTGTATTTTCTTTATGCAGCAAATGTATTGACCGCATTCTTGCAATCTCAGAAGACCCGTTGTACTCACCCCAGTTCCGAACTCAGCACAATAAAGTATTGATTACTTCATTCGTGGATTCTCTCTCTATTAAACTTTAACAATAAAGGCAGGGTTTTTACAACTCAAGTTGTTTTGTTGCAGGAACTAAAAGCTCGTTTGTGTTGCTCTTGCGGTTTCATTGGATAAACCTCTTTGTTGTGTCCGCGATTTTGTAGAGCAATCATATTTTAAAACTATGTTGTACTCGTATTAATGTAGTTGGCTACGGATCCCCCTATTCTTGCTTCTGAATCTGAATGAAACGTAGACCACGAGCTACAACAAACTCACAAAATTGTATGTACAAGCTAACGAAACGATCACTGGCGGTATAGTAGTCGTGACCTCGTCTTCCAATCTCATGTTCGTGACTTCAAATCTGGTCGTGCACCAAAGGCTTTATCTGTTCGAAAAATTCATATGAGCTATGGTACTCTCAAAAGATGAAGAATAACAATCCTAGAACCTAAAATGTTCAAAAACGTGTTTTTAGGGAGCATCTTTGAGGAACTAGTGACATTATTAGTAGTAGAATAGATCAACAGCTCAGTTGCGATCTCAGAGATAGAGGAATACAGAAACACGCTATGGTCAAGTACAAAGAGTATAGCAATTTTTGTCGAAAGGTTTGAGTAATCACTGTCACGCTCCAGACAAATGCACACCAATAATAATATTTTTCCCCATTCTTATGATGAGCGTGGATGTATGGCGGGCCAAGATAAAGAAATTATACCAAGTAGGAAGACGTGTTTTATTGCAGCTCGTTAGGGGGCGCCACGAGCCATTGGAGATATCCCTGTGACAGAAATTACTCTATTTATTAATATTATATCCTCTGAAGACTTACTTAGCACTGAACACTTAGATATAAATATAAGTATTTGGTCATTTCATACAACGCCATCTAGCAAGGCTTGTAGGGAGCTAGGGGCTAGTTGCAGTGGGAGTAAGAAGTAACAGCGAGATTTTTCAATAAATATAAACAAATATAAAAAATAAAATATTAATACAAATTAATAAGAACTAACTCATAACATGATTCTTATAAGAAAATCGTTTAAATAAGCTTAGGTACTATAAAATATCCGATTATACTCGTATAGAAGACATAAATTCTTGGGACTCAATAATGCTCCAACTCCTTTTATAAACATGATTGTAAAGGGATAATTTTCCAAAAAAAGCATGGTCATGATGACGTGTAACGTAAATTCAAAACGTGTCCAAATGACCCCCGTGATTGTAAGGAATAAAAAAGTTTTGACTTTGACTTTGATGATTTGTAACATTACACTCAGACTCAGACTATGTAAACCTTCAAAAAGGTGTCCATATTTAGAATTTTAAATAATTTTTTTTTGTTATTTTTCAAAATAAGCTTGACATCCAGAAGAACTCCGAGGACGGCAAATCAAACAAAGTCTACGAAACAAAAATGATGTGTGCTTAAAAAATACAGTTCCATTATTTAAAGAAAAACAGTCTTCTGAATAAATAGGTAACACGGTAAAACATAATTATGCATTAAGCCTTTGGTTCCTTAGGCAAACGTTGGTACTAGGTACTGTCGGTGGAGGGCCGTCAGTGAACAGTCGACGCGAAAATAAACCAAAACCTATAAAAATTAACGACTGTATAATATAATAACGTAACGGCCGTTCATTGACGGTCGTCTAGGAGACCAAAGCTTAACACAGCAGAGATAACATAAAGAACAGACAATATTTTTCTTCAATTAGACTACGTTTCCCCAGCTGCGAAAAATTTGAGCCCTTGCCAACACAGATGTCTTACACATCTGCTATTTCTTACGTTTTTAATTCATAAACATGAATTAATGTGAGAAAAGGAGCAGTGTGTTCTGGGGGAGAATTTACGGCCAAGTTATGCCCCTAAAGAGGGATATCTTAGCAATGATTTAATGTATTTTTGGGACTTTGAGCTTTGGGGTAAAAAGTACAATACTGTCTTCTATGTCAGATAGTAGGATGTTAAAATTATAAGTCGTAACGACCCTACCTTCTAATAGGATAAGGAAGTTATTATGATGTCTGATTTAATTCTAACTTTTTATTAGAAAAATAAAAAACCCTTGGCAAATGATATTGTCTGGACCACATGCAGTTTCCTTCTATTTTCCTATGTCAGTCATCATCTCAGCACTCGGTCTTTTCTCACTCATTTTATCTTTCATACAGTCCACCAATCTTTTTGGACGACCTCGGTGGCGTGGTCTGAGTGCTCGGCTGAGACGCAAGAGGCGCGGGCTCGATTCCCGCTACGGGAGAAATGTTTGTATGTTCTGCAAATATTTATTTATTTATTTCAATCAGTTTCACCAAATTGACTAGAGCGATCAAACGACCCCAATTAATAACTAATTGAGATATGTGACATTGCAATAACAGTAAAAACAGGATGAATTGCAAGAGCCAGGAACTCATAATAAGAAGCAAAATACATTATCTTCTAAGTATTTTAATTCTATGAAAGTTTCGTAGACGTCGCGCAATACGTTGTGGCTTGATTTGCATTTTTATGAAACGTTTACAGCGAAACGAGCTCACGCTTTTGCATGTCCGACACGATGGAAAGTAGGTGTCAAACTAGTGCTCTTATTATCACTCTATTATGCCTCATGGAGCACTAGTGGTCTGGTAGTGGCATCCCCGCCTTCTGATTCTGACGGTAAAGGAAAATGTCGTGAGGGAACCCGAAACTTAGTCAGCTCCGCACGTATTGACCATGTCTTTCCTGTAGATAAGGCTGACAACGCTGAGAGGATTGCATAGGTGCTGGACAAGCCTACTTCATTTGAAATCGTCCCGTTAGTGTAGACAAAAGTTGCCTCCGACGCTGTATAAATCATCTATTATAGATGGTAACCCATCATTGTAATTTATAGCACAAACTTTATAGCACTAACATTTTATATTATACATAGGTGCCGAAGTGAAAGCATTTGAGGTTTTCAAAGTATTTAAATCCTTATTAGCGTCCGTCCACATAAAAACTTCACGTTATTACAGGTCATAAACTACGTTTACCTGTTCCAAGTTTTAGCTTAATCCGTTGAGGGATGAGTGGTGTTACCACACATGTGTATGTGTACGTATAACATACAGATACACACACATTCACTCAATACCAACTTCACCATTTGTAATCTTAGTGTGATTCGACACCAAGTTGAAAATAAACCCTGAAAGTGGTAGAATTAGTGCCGAAAGCATTTAACATCATCATTTCAGCCCATCTCCGCCCTAACAACTCTTAGCATTTATTAACAGAAACAAACTAATACAAATATAATTTAAAAAATACAAGAAGCAGTCAGGCTAAATACCGTTGCAAACGGTCTATGGATAGCTCACCTTATCCAGCTCATTAGACGGTGGAAGCGTGCCCAAGACGTTGGCCGCATTGCCACGCTGAATGGCAATACTGATTCGTTGAGCCAAATAAGAACCATCACTTGGATCGTGCTTCGCTTCGACCAGACGTCCCGAAAGAATTTTGAAAATGATAAAGATGAAATAAAATGAAAAGATGAAATAAAATGAAAGGCGGAATAACAAAGAATACAAACAAATAGAGAGCCACTCACAAAAATAAGCCAATTAATGTTATTACTGTCAACTATCAAAGTTAAATATTTTGACCACGTTATGAAATAATAAAGTTATGAGATAGTTTTACTGAAACAAACCAATATACAGTATCAGTTCCAAACGTGCTTTCGTAGTTCTGTTCAAATATTATGATAGCAAACTTTTTGCTCACTGCGTGGCTTTAAAGGCTTATCCGATAATTCACCTGACTCTAGAACCAATCAAGTTGAGTTGAACACAAGTTTCTTTTGATTCAAAGTTTATCAAAGAAATATAAAGATAACCTTACTAATAGTATAACAAATAAGTTTGTGTGTGAGAATGTGTGTGTGTGTGGTTTTTCCCACTCATATCCATAACTTAAATTGCTTTGCTGGACTGGGATTATAGAAACAGCATAGAATGCATCCAGCTGCTTCTCGTCCCGAGCATGTCGTAAAGTCGATTAAGGGGTAGTATCCTCTCCAAAATGATGGACCACCTATATCGACGATCGGCTGATTCTGTCACCATGGTTCACCATATCCATCTTAGGACTTTAAATCAGAAGTAGCTGCAAGTTTACTTACTTTTACTTATAGCTCTGCCCACCTCATTAGGGAAATGGGCGTGATAATATGTATGTGTTTGGCTTAAACTTGGAATAAATACACATAGTTTATGGTCTGTAATAATACACGGGCCTCAAAACTCGCGCTGTGTAAAGTATGGGAAGCAATTTTATAAGGTCTTGATTGCAATGATCCGACTTATCTGGAGGCCCGAGCAGATTGTATGAAAAATTGGGAAGTTCGTAAAGACTTAGTTAGTTAACTAGAGGGAAAATATAATGAAACAAAAACAGAGAGGAATAATTAACATACCCAGTAGTTAATTTAGTGCGCAGTTTTGTTTTTAGTTTTGATCATAAATATTTTTTTGTGATTTTAAACTAAATGGTTCTATGTTCTCAAATCTAATGAGTTATTATGATACTGAAAAACCCATTTAATTTCTATGAGTCATGTATAAAATAAAATAAAACATACAAACTTAAAAAGCTGAAAAATATGCTAAAAATAAATAGATGATACAGTAGTAAGCATTATTTCTTTAAAGTCGTGAACCCAAAAAGGCTTTTGCTGTGTGAATGATCTTCAAACTACTTCTAGTAGCGAAGGCAGGACCGCATAAAATGCTAAACATCTGGACCGCGCTAGGATCCATTCACTGGCGCCCCAGTTTCAGCTCTTTCTTGTATTTGTGTAATAGCGACTTGAGTTTTGAAGAGTTTTGTCTGAATTGTATGAAATGGTGCAATACTACTACTAATCGTGCCACTGGTTCTTTTGAACCACTATGGTGAAAGGATTTAAAGTGCACCTTATGATTATTATTTTTTTTAGACACATGATTTTTTAACATTGCAGTTCTACGAAATGGTGGTTCATATTTACACATACATATATTTTTCTAAGTGTAAAATCGATTGATGCAAGACAGGATTGGAACCTACGACCGTAGGATTGGAAGGCGGGACCACTACCACTACAGTACCAGTTCTCTCAATGGCCATGAATTGTCTATGAATTGTTGATTGTTTGGTGAGTGTTGATTTTATCTATGTCTCTATCGGGCGACTTTTTTATTTTTGGTATCGGGAAATAGCGATTGGTGACAGGCAGATAGGGCTGAGTTTTTTTTCATTGAAACTCTTTCAACGTCGGAAAATGATAGCATTCGGAAAATATGAAGTAACGAAAGTTCATAACGGTCTTAAGAATTTTTTTAGTAGTCGACCACTTAGAGTGAGGAGCGAAGAGATCCCAGAAGTTAAGCAATTAGTGAGCTCCAATACAGTGTTACAAGAACCGATCGATCACTTCAACACAAATGAAATGCATATACCCATAAAAAACAAGCTTTTATTTACATACATACATAATTATCATGCCCGTATCCCAAATGAGGTGGGCAGAGCCACAAGCAACCATAAAAAAACTTGCAGCCACTTCTGATTTAAAGTCCTACGATATGATGAACCATGGTGACAGGTGATCAACCCATAGCTCATATAGGTGGTTCATCATGGAGAAGCTTTTATTTAAAGGGTCTAAAAAGAAGAAAATAAGCTTCAAATTAAATCAAACTCATTAATTCATTACATAACACGCCTTATTATGATAGCTTGTCGAGATATTTACCTATTTTATAAACAACATTGTATTCTAATTTATCTTGTGTAGATGTTAAATCACAACTTTTATATCATATAACTTGTGTAATGTGGTGGTTTGATTGCTTATTTTTTGAGCAACCCCTAGTACTATGGCACAATCAATCTGAAGTGGAAATTTCCGATTATCACCAATGTTCGCTGACCTTCTGTTCTAACGTGACGAAATAGCGCAGAATAAAAGATTTCAGTAAAGCTTGTTCGGTTAAGTTATTTCAACGTTTCTGTGAAATAAACATACCCATGGATTCATTTGTATTCACTTTGTAGCTGTCTTACGCTTTCGTTCAGTTTGTGCGTACGCTACATTTTAGCTCTATCTAGCCTACTTAGGACTAGAATATTATGTCTGACTACGAATGAATGTGAAATGATCTAGCTTTCACAATACCTAGACTGTGGCTACAGTCAGACAGCAATTAAGGGGAAATGCTATTTGAAAGCAGAAAAGGTAGAAATAATTCAGCCAATAACAAGGCAAGTTCACTCGTTAGCTAAATTATTCATTAACTGCTAATGGCCGAAATATATCAAGGGCTTGTGATTGCGCCTGTGACGTCACGAGTGCAAGAACATTCCAGAACTATCCCGTTATGAACTTTGGGTAATGTGTCTTGACTTAAAACTTATAGTACCAATTTACTAAAACTATAGGGTCTGATCTAATACTATAAGATACTCATCATTTCGTGGGGAATCAGCTTTATATAAATCTGTATACAAATCTTGAGACTGTCAAAAGTTTAAGTTAACATACATTTTAAGTAATACTTTCTTTCTTTACGATTGGTAAAATTTATACCAAATAAAATTATTTTAGTTACTTTTTGAGTAGAACTACATAATATACAGAGCTTCTTTTCAGCTGCTCATTTCTTTCTCACTACGAACATAGATTTACCGAATATTTACAACTTCAATGTCTATAAAGGTATCAGTTCAATACAGAACACAAAACAATATACACATTATAAAGGTATGTTTGTGTCTTGAACAAGACTAGTGTGTTTGAAACAAACTCTTTCAATGAGATATTTTTTGTGCTAAATAGCATACAGATTACTTTTCATACGGGTACTACACGGACAAAGTTCCGGGCGGAAGCTAGCATAAAGTAAAGCCTTGGGTCAATTTAATTTGATCCACCCCGGAACCCCCGGCCGCAACATGCTATGAGCTTCTTACTCCTTTCAATCCGACCTTCTACTGCTTAAATATGCTAGTATGGAAAGGGATATTTTATTAAAATAAATAATCAATAACACCTAACAGTCACATAGTCCTGACCCCACACTAGGATTCCCTGTGTCGTGGGTATCAGAAACTACGAGTAACATGGTACCACAACACCCACACCCGGAAGAAATATTTACAGAACATGCAAACATTTCTTCCGCAGCGGGAATCGAATCCGCGCCTCTTGCGTCTCTGCCGCGCAATCGCCCGCTACGCCACCGAGGTCGTATATTAAACTGTAAGATTCTTGAGATGGATGTTTAGGACAATGCCACCTACAAGTAGTACCCAACCGAGGAACTAACCTACCTACCTTTCACGTACTAATCACAGCTGCCAAGCGACAACTAAAGCCATGATGACACAACAAACTCCGAAGAACTTGGCGGCCTCGATAGATTCTAGGCGACGGCGTAGAATACTCCACATAGCGCCTTAGCCGTCAAATAAACGTGATCTGAAAGTTTTCGCTTCCAGAGAAGAGGGTAGCTAGGACGCCAGCTAGAGGTCTTTTATTTTTTTATGTTTATTTTTATTACTTGTTGTTATAGCGGCAGTAGAAATACACACTGTGAAAATTTCAACTCTCTACCTACTGTTCATGAGATACAACTCGCTTACAGACGGACGGACGGACGGACCGCGGAGGCTTAGTAATAGGGTGTTAAACAATGATTTTTATGAACTCTGGTAGGCAAAAGCCTGTAAAAGCCAACAACCAGTAAAAAAAGTTTCACTCCATACAAACTTGGCATCAGTTTAAAGAATTTCGCTTAGCGGGATCCCCGACATTAAATAAGACTCAGTTTTACGTCGAATCAGCTCAGAAAAACTATTTACAGAACTTGCTAAATATGCTTTCGTATTGATGGAATCTTCTAGTTAACTTTAAAATACTTTGGAGCTCGTACAAATTGAAATTAAAACTACGTAGACTTTACTTTTAACTTAAATCAACGGTTACTTTGATTAGCTTGTTCAAATAAAACCCTAATAAAAACTAAAAACTGGATCTTATAGGTACCTACGTAATATTATTTGCTAATTCAAAAATGTTTTATGTATATTGTTTGAGTTGCTAATATTTTATCTTGAATATGCTGTAGTAGGTAAAAGAATACTATAAAAAGTTTCTGTTCAATTCGTTACGTGCAATGCATCTCCTCGACTTTGTAACACATTCACTTTCATCTTCAGTCTACCTCAATCGTTTCTTACACACAAAAAGTACACACTAACGAACTCATGTCAATAGTTCTTTCCAACCAGTGTGGTGAAAGAATTAAAGCGCTTCTTAAAGAAGATTCTTTCGTGCACTTGGCAAATACTGGAGATGACTGGATCGCCGATACGAATATGTTATAAAATCACACCACTCTCGCATGCTCTGACGTCCGAATTCATGACTATCTGAGTTATTTCTCCGATTGTTCAAAATAAAATGATTTTTAAATCCTTGCACCACACTGGTTCCATTGGACTACAGATGACAATTCAATGCTCAAGAAGCGTCTCGTTCCCAATAACAGAACCCGGAAATGACTCTATCTAAAAGCATCGAAAGGAAATAGAGGGAAACAGTTATTCCCAAACGGCCGACGTAACTGCGTATCCATCCTTTGTTTCTTTAAACGGCACCAATAAAAATGCAAATGGCCCTGTCTGTGCGTCCAAATACGAAACTAGTTTATTTAGTTTGCTTTTATTTATTGTCACCTGGAATTTGTTTCAGTGAAATGTTTTTTTCAGGGAGTTAGAAAGCTAACATTTTTAAAAGCCTCTGCGGGGTACCCACAATCGCAAATATTTTTATTTTAAACACGAATTTAACTATGACGTATAAAGTTACATCTCACTAAAAACATTCCATGTAAAATAGGTGGCCAAGATTTACAAGTTTATAATGCTTTTACTGTTAAAAAGTTATGAGATCTCTACTAGCAGAGCCAAGCCCTTAGAAAAAACTCTACCTGTAAGCCCTTAGTCTACAACTTGGTAAAAAAATTGGCTTGGCCTAAAGGAAGGTAGTGCCGCGCTACTTTTGGCTCGTCTTGGCGGGGGCACTGCCGTGCTCCCAGATGTATCTTACGACTGTCATCGATTGCTATTCTATTTTTTATTATTAACGTTGAGAACCAGAACAAGATGGCGCGATGAACTGGATAAATTTAGAAAAGAATGGGCCAATACAGCACAAGGCCGTGCAGAATGGAGAAAATTGGAGGAGGCCTTTGCCCAGCAGTGGGATACAGAGGGCTAATAATAATAATAATAACGAATAGCCTATAAGTTGAGTGTTTGTTTGTTTGTAAAATGCAATTGCTCGAATGTTGAAATATAAACAAATAAATATTTCACAACCACAACTATCTTCTTAAACCAGTCTAAATCTATTTTTAGCTGTAAACATCTCAGACATTATACGTGCTTCAAAATATGGAAAGCTGCTCAAAGATACTCGTTGCTTTAATCACGTACGAAGGTACAACAAGTACTTCTTTGAACCGACGAGCCAGGTATAGTTTCACGTGCATCCCGTTACAAGCATCCTTTACATTTGGATGCGCCCATCCTAAATTTGGAAGCTTATTCTGGAAATACTGATATATTTTCTTCTACCAACTTTTCATTTAGATACTGATTTTTATTGCTAGCTTAGGGTATTCGTCTGTTACACCAATCCATAATTTAAAAAACGGACAGCCTAGTCCTACCAAAAATTGGTCGAATTCTTTGCTTTAATTCTGCCGGACGGTTAGTAATTGGTTATCGTAAAGAGCACTGGGTGAAGAACCTTTGCAAAAACTTTTCAAAAGTACTAGTAGTAGTACTAGTCCTAACCAGTTGGGCCAAAAACTTACAACTTGACTAAAAAATCAAAAATATTATTAGTAATTTTTCAGCACAAAAACATGTTTGTGTCTTTTGTTGTCTTCTAAACAACCAACATTTGTATGACACTAGAGAGTTTAAAGATATTAGTAAGAATCACGTTCAAATATCACAAGTCTTATAGTATTTCACAATTTTCGTTTACAAAGTTCAAGAATAGTCTTGTCCTTTGTTCTTCCGAGTTCGCTAATGTCACGAGAAATAAGACTAAAACAGGGATATTAAGATGAGAGGTGCCTTTGAAGGGCTGTGTGCCAAAAAGAGTGGTAGACGAGATGGCACTCCAAGGTACCATTGTTGAGCCAGGCTTTCTGGGCTGCGTTTGAGACTGCTAGTACTTGTTAGTTCATATTTTGTTGATACTAGGGTGTGTACTCTGATAGAGTCTTCAGCGTAGTTTAGGGTAGTTCCAAGTTCGCGTTTACATAAGCAACCTACATATTTTTTTAACAGGATTAAAATCGTTTACAGAAAATGTTTGAGCTAGTTTCTAGATTTCTAGATATAGTTATTTTATTTTTACAGGAATAGTAACAATTCTTCAGAAATCGAAAATTTATATGGGACTATTTTCTATACATTAGTGAAAAATCATCAAAATGAGTTTCTTAGTTAAATTTTCAGTGCTTATAAGGATTTTTTTACATTAGAAATGTTTTAGCAAGGCCGACACAATCTAGGTCAATAGGTCATTCATCTGTAACGATCACCGAAGGTGTCAAGCTTGAAGCTTTAATATACATAATGAACGAAAGCATAATTAATTCAAGTTACTACACAAACCACAATCAAACTGTAAACCTACAAACGAACATTTGCTAAACAACTTACCATTTATTCACAACATCAACAATAGCGTTAATAATTTACGAACAAATCTAATCCGGTTATTTTGGGTACGGTTAATAATTTAGTTTATGCAAATCAAATCTCTAATTTTGGTTTGTTTTAGAGATTTGCGGGAAGTGGTAGTGAAAGTGCCGCTATTGTGAGGGCGGTTTCAATTCAACTTGGAATACGTAATAACTCCTTGTCCTATAATATAAAATGTAAAATGGCCACTTCTCTGCTGGACTGGGAGTAAAGAAAAAATATAGAACGCGTCCAGCTGCTTCTCTCCCCGAGCACGTCGTAAAAGTCTACTAAGAGACAGTATCCTCTCCAACATGATGAACTATCTATATGGGGATGGGCTGATTACCTGTCACCATGGTTCACCATATCCATCTAAACACTTTGAATCAGGAGTGGCTATAAGTTTTCAATTATTACTTGTGGCTTTTTCCACCCCATTAGGAATACGGGCATGATAATATGTATGTATGTATAATGTATATTTATATTAAATAGGTATATAATATGTATAAATATATGAGTGCTGTTAAAATGTGTTGATATACAAATGTCATCTAAATAATATAAGACTCTTACGTTACTTACTGACTGGCCGACAATCAACGCATAGCCTAAACCAGTCTAGGAGGCAAGAAACTCCATGTTAGTAGGTACTTTAAGCGCTTAGAAAGGAATCCCCGAAATTCAAATCCTAGAGGACGCAACTGCAAAATGAAGTTAGTATAAAAACTCAACTTGGACAAAGTATTCCTCATAATTTGTGGCGATAGACGACCCTGCTTTACTGCCATTGGTATTACATAATTCTAAATCTACTGGTCCGAAACAAAACATTATTAAAAAATACAGCCACAAGCAGAAGCTACGTTATACAAAGCAATAAACAGTCAGCAAAAACGACGACCCTCATAAACGTGATAGCTTTCAGAAGTGGTCATCCCACTGTGGCTGACTAAACAAATAATTAACCGGAATCACTTTCATTAATGGAAAACGGATTTAGTATCGTTATGATTTAGAAAGTATTGGATAGGACGAGTGAAACGAAACTGGTACTTTTTTACTTTAACTAAACAAAATACATGCATTGCGGTATTGCATCTTGGAACCTAAAATATTAATCAATCTTTTTTTGTTAGTCTAATTCAGTTGGGTAACATGTACAACCCTACATTGTGTTCAAGCAAATAAACTATCTTTATCTTTATCTTTACAAACTTAGTGTAGCCTAGTCTCATAATTATAACCCCTTGTAATCTAATAAGATCCCTAGATCTATATTGATAATAGTGACAGTAATGTTAATTGACAGATAATAGAGAAAAAAAGGAGTGAGCAGTCTTGAAAATACAGGTGGCGAAATTTGTTGTAAAAAAAAACACGCTGTTTTAATTCTTACGTGAGTTGATGATATTTGTCTCAAAACTAAACACGCACAGCATTTCACATAATCTGATGACGTTGAGGCCTAAATCCTCAGGTTTCACAAAAAATGCTGTAGGAATATCTAATTAGCAAAAGGACAACGCCCTAGGCCAGGCAGGCTTTTCATTCCTATTTCACTTAAATGTGGAGTTGTAACATACTCATGAAAAATAACATTCATATTAATAAAAATAACCATTATTTTATTACACTCTGTGATAACTCAGAGGATAAAGAAGGAACTTGCATTTTAAAATTCACTCATCGCAACGTAAAGGTAGGGATACTATTTGAAAGCCGTCGCAATACCCGCTGCCTTCTTCCGCTGGCGCAAGTACCACTAATTTGGCTCTAGCGCCGAGTAACCGGGCAGAGAGGGCGAACGCTGTGCCAAAACCGATGCGATTCCGGCACTCATCACGCCAGGAATGCCCCCGCTCCTCTGTAATTACAATAACATTATGCTAATGTGTATCTGTGTTGTGGCGATATTGTACGAAGTAGGTCGGCGAAGCTTTCGGTATGATTGGAATTTGGAACGAGACACTGAGGTAATATTTCAGCCAGCACATATTATGTTTTTAATCGAATTCACCTGGTGGTTTCGACTTTATTTATGTTGTGTATAACTAAGGCCTGTATCATCTACAATCCATGATTTATACAGAGCGTCAGGAGGCAATTTTTACGAGGCAGTGTCCATGACGGTTTTAGATGAAGCTTTTACTGGTAGCACCATTTTCCTAGATTTATCTACCTCATCCACAGTAAATACATATTCCGTAGTTACGGAATTCGGCTTGTTGTGTATTGGTTTAAATTAAATTGAAACTTTGAATTTGTGGAAGTTCTTTGTACAATATAATTTCAAAGTTTACAACAAATTAAATTTTAATATTAGAAGGGAATAAATCAAGTAAACAAAAAAAATTATCAGTTGGCAAGGTTCCAAGAGCACTGGCTGCATTTCCGCGTTATATGGTCAAAGAAATTATTTGCGGTAGGAATAAGCCAGCCCTCTTATCACTTGCAGCGTCGAATAACAATGGTGAATCCCCATGGTCCTAGTGTTTTAACACCAAGCTGAGCAAAAGTTACTAATTTAAAACAACAACAACGATGATGAAATTAAAAAATGTGCTACATTTTTGCAACAAAAACATAACGTATCTTGCTTCAAAAAACAAAGAATAGTCATTTTGTTTATTTGGCTACAATTTCCTGAAAACTGCCTACTTTATTGTTGTAGGAAGCATTTAAATACAGAAGGGATCAACATAAACTTGTGGCAACACCTTTCTACAATTTAGGAGTTTCTCGCGACTTACGAGTGGCGCTCACGCGACTGCAAGCCGATAGATACAACTGTTTTAATTAAGATGGAAGGCACAAACTTTAATTGTAATATTTGTACACTGATACATACTAATATTACAAACTAATATTAATAAATAATAAAATAATAAATATTTGAGGACATATCACACAGCACCATCTAGCCCCAAACTAAGCAAAGCTTGTATTATGGGAACCAGATGGCTTATAGAATACATAATATATATTTTTTTGTAAATACATACTTATAATAGATAAATAATACTACAACACCCAGACCCGGAAGAAATATTTTCAGAGAATGCAAACATTTCACCCGCAGCGGGAATCGAACCCGCGCCTCTTGCGTCTCAGCCGAGCACTCGCCCGCCTCGCCACAGAAGTCGTCAGAGGTTATAAATGATAATACTTACTATTATAAAGAAGTGGTATAACCCTCCTATACAAATGCAGTCTCCTCGCAGTCTCTTCGCGAGTGGTGATCGCTATAACATGGCACGTTGGAGACGCGAAGGACATAATCTTTGCTGATTGTCCAGTGGCGGTTAACACTAAGATAGCTTCGGCTTCGCATTGCAAAGCTGCTAGGCATGCAGCGTAGGCGACTGTGAGAGATGGTAAAGCTGGGGTTTTTACCTGAAAAGACCACACTCGAAGGTCACATTGGTAGAAATTACTTTGGTATCAGCTGGCAGATTAAAAAAAATACTAATGTTTTGTAAATGATAAGAAAATGTTCCACTCTCCATGGAGCATTCGCGCTAATTTTAAACGTTTTTGCAAAAGTTAAAACACGTTCTACGTATAAACTTCGTGCTGAGGCATTTTTAAATAAAACTGTCAGTTAATTCGTTGACATTTGATAAGACAAAGGGTTTAAGTTTAAAAATAGTATCGCACTATTTTTAAACTTATTTACCTTTGTGCATACATGCGTAATTAGGGGGAGGCTGTAAGACATGGCTAGAAATAACAATTAATTGACGAGATTTACTATGAAAATCTCTTCATAATTTCTTAAGTTATTTGTGTAGGTAACTTACATCAAAGCTTTTCTTATAAAAATCTTTGTCCAGATCAACATAATGTTCGGCAATATGCACAGCCTTCACTAACGAATGGACCAATTCCGTTGGTGCA
Source organism: Scotopteryx bipunctaria (assembly GCA_949320045.1). Lineage (NCBI taxonomy): Eukaryota > Metazoa > Arthropoda > Insecta > Lepidoptera > Geometridae > Scotopteryx > Scotopteryx bipunctaria. The sequence continues at coordinate 8,594,759 of OX439447.1, forward strand.
AAGTCCAGCTTCTCACAATCTTTCAAAACTGCTCCATGGAAACGGTTCCCTACTAATAAGTTGGTGAAAACCATCAAAGTTCTATCGCTTCCTGTTGGACTGTAGTAGTCCTGTATGAGGTCGGGGTTTGAGTAGAACACAGGTTTGCAAGCCTAAAAATGAAAGTATAGGAGGATGGCAGATTGATCTTTGACGTCCCTACAGTCATGTTTACAGGAGAAGTATCTATTTACTTATCCCGTAAACATGACTCTATGAATTAATATCTACTAGAAATGATTTCTCGATAAGTTTATCAGTCTTTGTCAAACGTCGGGCATTCCCATGAAGTCTTCAAAAAGACTTCGTACACTAAAGACCAAAGATTTCAAATCCACCATCACCATCATCCATAGTCCGTTATTGCCCACTTTTGAATTGCACACAGCTTAAATTGATGCGAGTTTTTGTATAAACGTTCCCAATACGCAGCCTAATCGACATTATGAATCCCTAGTTTCGCCCGTGGCCTCACTCGCGTGGTGCCTGTAACCTATATTAAATCAATATATACGACCTTTATGATACCGGGGTATATAATCTACATTCAGACTTTTCATCCGAATTCGTTTAGCCGAGACGAAGATGAGTTCCCATTCATAAGTTAATTCCACAAACATACATTCTTTCGGATTCATTATCAGCGTGATCGTGCTTAATAAATGGCTTACCAGGCTTATAAAAAATGCAACCAATAATTTTACGGCAAATAATTTGAAAATCGTTACCTTGAAACATTTTTGTATAAAATAATAGTACAGTTCATTAATTATTCCATTATCGACGTCTAAAATAATTCCGTTTGAAATCTGTAATTGATTTATTTTCACATCAGGACTAATTTATACAGATCTACCATCAAAGCGAATTTCTTATTAACCTTAATTAATTCATTGGTAGCCTCCGTTTCCAATATCCCGATCCAGAGCAAAATTGGTATCGATTCGTGCTCAGGGCTTAGTTTTCTGAAGTCTACAACTTGTTTTAATTCTGTAACGTCTTTCAGAATTATGAAGTCCGTCTGAAAAATAATCAGATTTTCAAAGTTAGTCTAGGTTACTAGTATAGAATGACAAAAATATGCTTGTCTCAAGTTTTCATTAATTATTTATGGAATGTTATGAACAAGACAAGGGCCAGGTCTAGAGTACTCACAACACAATGAAGGATAGGAAGAATGTAATGAGAGTGAATGAAGCGAAAATATGTCAGTCGGGATCGTAGCAAAAGGAGATTCGTGGTCTCTGCCTACCCCTATGGAAAACAGGCGTGATTTTATGTATGTACTTTGTACTAACTTACTCGTTTCGTAATTGCCACAGGGTTTTTAACAGACATTGTGACAGATAGGCTTATGGGCATATAATGTTTTTCTGGGAATGTCATAAAGGTATTTTCCACTTCTGCAATATTTTCTTCGATTTCTTGGATTAAATCTTTATCGTTTAAAGTTCGGTCCACGTTGAATATGTTTACTCCAGTAGAGATAAGGTACTTTATTTCTAAGGCGTCATACTTTCTTTTACCTGCATTGAAAAAAAAAGGAATATTTATAAAATATGTTACCTATAGGTATGAACTTAAAAATTTTTGGGCTACTCACACAAATCGAACATTATATTTCCAGTCTGAAAAATTATATCATCTTCTACTTTAAAGCCAAAGTTTCGCTGTAAACATTAAAACACTATAATTATCATTTTTTTTTAAATATTAAATTGATCAGTATACAAATAAATTATGTTTAAAAAACTTACTCCAGTCATAAAATGACATGCTTGGTAGTTATCAATCGGCCAAACCATTTCTTTTTATTTTCACACTGCAGAATAATAAATCAATGGCTTAGTAAAAGTTTGTTTTGACAATTAACTCATGGCCGTACCGATTTCATTGGACCTCGATCTTAAAGTGTTTTTACTAAATCTAGTTCCTCCCACTCACAAAGGAAAAACTTTGCCGTCTTCTTACCGTCTGTTCTTTAAATTTAAATCATCATACACCCCGGCTTTTAAGTCGTTAAGCCATGACGGAGGCCTTCAGGCGGCCTAAAAACTCCGTCACAAGAGTTATCCACTAGCTCATACGAACTTACTTATCCCTACTATCATCATCATCATCATCTTCCTGCCTTTACCCCACTCTATGGGGTTGGCACAGCATGATCCTTGGATCATGCTTATTTATCCCTTCTTTCTGTGATTTTATAAAAAATATCCCAAGTAAACAGATCAATTAGGTTTCGAGAACCAGATAAAATTTCTACGTCGGAAAATCCGCCCAGAGCAAACGGTACTGCTCTTACGCGGTGCAACGTGAAGAAACGATGTTTTATGACTTAAAATGTGGCTACATCCATCGTGTGAGAAGGAGCTCTCCAATTTATGTGCGTAATTAAGTGGAGTTTGCGCGCGCCATCTCCCGGCACTTCCCAGCGGTAAATGAAATTTACGTACGCCTCCACCTTTCGAACGTATCTTCACTTTTGTTACTGACTCAAGGCACAGGGTCACAGCCAAAACACTTCTACAGAATAACTATTTACATTTATTGTGTAACAAAATTAATCTAGTAACTATACAAGTTAATCCTTATAACAATTACGCGTAAGTATACTTAAAATCGATTGTCAAAAATGTTGTAAAAAAATTTTTTTTTCACTTTTGAATCTCAACAAGTTTAAGACTTTTCATTCATTCTTGAGTAGGAATTGAATCTAAGAGCCATTGTACTACCAACTGAGCTATGAGGCCAGTCCAGTGAGCTTTCCTTTCTTTTTCTTTTGTAACACATCAAATATTTATTTATAGTTATATTAGTTACCTATAATATGTTAATCCATACCTATATGTTAAAAGTAGCCTAAATGTTATTCCAGCACACGTATTACGTATATTCCAAGTTTCATTCAATCCGTTCACGTTTAGGCGTGAATGACACACAAACATACAAACATTAGAATAAATGTAACCTCACCAATTTTCCCCTTCTATGTTTTTGTTCCATCCAATCCATCCTAGGTTACCTAGTAGAGATCGCTTTTAGCGATAACGCCACCCTAGATTTTATCATAATTTTCTGTCTTTTTTGTAAGTTTAATGTTGTTTGGTAAACAATAAAGTGTTATCTATCAATCTATCTAACATTCTCACGAACTTTCGCATTTATAATCTACACTAATATTATAAAGAGGAAAACTTTGTTTGTATGTTTGTTTGTTTGTACTGAATAGGCTCAAAAACTACTGGACCGATTTTAAAAATTCTTTCACCATTCGAAAGCTACATTATCCACGAGTAACATAGGCTATATTTTATTTTGGAAAAAAATAGGGTTCCGTAAGATATTTGGGTTTTTCGGACACAAGGTGTAAAAAATCAACCAGAAAAGTTACTTATTTTGCGTACGCTGCCTAAACTATAAAAGATAGAACCATAAAATGTTCTAATTAATTGTAGATCTTATAAATATCTACAAAAAAGTCCGCGACACACTATACCCATCTATGTCGAGTGAGGCACAGCAACCATTTTTTTATTTAAAAATCTTGAATTTTTTTTGGACTACATTTAAACGCGTTTATTTTACTCATGCTATTAATCCTTATCAAAATAAATGATTTCATCACTAAGAACAGTTTATGGAGATAATATTTGGTCTTTGAATGATTAAAATTGGACGTTTGGTTTTGAAGTTATGGCGAAATTAAAATATTACGATTTCTGCTGCACGGCCCGTTGCGAAGTGGGCGTCACCAAGGCGGGGGTGCGCGTGCGGGAGGGGAGTTTAGATCTATGAGTAAGGTACCCGCGCGGCTCAGTCGCGAGGTCGGCTCCCTACGCAGCGGTCGTGCGCGAAGTCTATATAGTATAAAAATGAATCGCAAAATGTGTTGGTAAGCGCATAACTCAACAACGCCTGGACCAATTTGGCCAAATCTTTTTTTAAAATGTTCGTTGAAGTTCAAGGATGGTTTTTACGGCGAGAAAAATTAGAATTATTGCTGGAAAAACCCTAAAAATAGCCCTTTTCTTTTTCCCATACAAATGATTTGTAACTAAAACGTAGTCAATTTGAGCTTTATTGCTATGGTATAAAGTTCATATTAAATTACAAGCACTTGAATTATTAATTTTAAGGCAATACGAAGTTCGCGGGGTCAGCTAGTGTAAGATAAAATATATCGAATGAAACACGCTTCCTCTCTTTCCTTGTGACTGAAATCAAGGCTTTTAGTCCTGAAACGTAAGAGAAAAGGGTAGCACAAGACGCTGACGATGCTCTATTACATTTAATAATCTTTAGTCAACCGTTACCTAAAAAATATGTTGGCTATAAGTTACACTTTTCTACGACCTTTTCCAATCCGAATTTAAAAAAGAATAGAGCAATCGAGGGCCTCCTCCTTTTCTTTTTGAACTCACAAAAGCTAAAAAACTAAGGCCTTTTACCATCTATAGTAGATGATTTATATAGAATCAGGAGGCAACTTTTACCTTCACAAACGGACGCTGTAGTGCCCGGGACGTATTAAGATGGAGTAGGCTTGCTAGCACCTATTCCACCCTCTTAGCTAAGTCGGCCTTGTCCACAGGAAAGACATGGTCAATACGTGCGGAGCTGTTTAAGCCGCGGGTTTCCTCACGATGTTTTCCTTCACCGTTTGTGAGTACTGGTATAGCGAACATAATTTTTTTACGCAGAAAAATCCATTGGTACACGACCGAATTTAAACCCACGACATTAGGATCGGAAGGCGGGATCACTATCGACTAGACCACCAGTTCTCTTGAATGACAATTAAAATTCCGAAATTATATCTACAAAAGAGTTTAGACTGACTGACCAGACTGACCAGACTGACTGACTGACTGATTCATCACTGAATGAAACTAACCAATTAATAAATAAATGGTAAAAGGCCTTAGTAGTATTCACTTTTATGCAGGCTGTACTAAGCCCATTTTGTAACTTTGAACACCATTCACTTTTGATACTGACTATACTATCCAACATTCAGAGCAAACCTTTCACAACATGGTCACAGTAAAGTAGGTTACTGTGACATTATTACAGTACTTATCCTCACTAAGGGCAAGCATCAGTTAATACGAGCCCGGGGGATGCTTTGTTCTGCCGTGACCCTATTAACCACTTAGCAGTAATTTAACAGACTCTGCCACATATTTTACTTGATATAACTTAGGGTAACAGATGGACTCAACTACTACTATTAATATAAATAAATAAATAAATATTGCTGGAATATCTAGCCCCAAACCAAACAAAGCTTGTACTATGGGAACCAGATGGCTGATAGTTTTTTTTTTTGTAAATACATACTTGTATTATAACACCAGAAGCAATATTTGCAGAACATGCAAACATTTTTCCCGCAGCAGGAATCGAACTTTCGCATATTGAGTCTTATTTGAGGACTTGCCCGCTACACCCCTAAGTTCGTCAAAATACTAGTACAACTCGTAGTTCTTTCAAATCAAAAGGGCTCCTTTTGTGCACTTGACACACGTTTTCGAACTTTTTAGGTTCTAAAATATGCCGGCTCAGAATGTTTGGGTTCACCGTTTGAGTTCTGGATAATAGCGCACATAAATATTCAAAATAGTATACATAATCCATAGGTCCAAATCTGGCCTTAGGATCTGAAGGCGGGGTCGGGGTACCTAAGCCACCGTTCTCTAAAGACCCATTCCCTATAAAAAAGTATTTTTGAGATTTTAAATAAGTAATAATAATTAATTAAAAAGTCCTATTTTATCCGCGTGTCAATGACTCGTTGCCTAGTGTTACTACCTATATCAACTTTTTTCCAATTCCAATCCACAGAAGTATGGATGGGACTCTTTGTGGCGCACATTAAGCCTTTCACCATACTTATACGAACAGTACTCCCAACATTTTCAATTGCTCGTCAATCTTGGCAATATTTCTCTTTGATAAGTTTAGCTTCTCAACCTCCGCTAGGAGTAATAGTCTCAAATAAGGACGGTGGCCGTCTTAAAGTATGCGCTTGTAAAAGTCGTTTAATGCATATTAAAAGTTGCTGTGCCTTTTTAGATCAACATTTATGTGATTTTAGTCGCGTCGTGTATTCAGAACATAGAAGAAATGCAGACTGTAATAATGAAGTGAAATATTCATCAGCCTTCGTCTGGAGACCTGGCCGCGACACGGTAGGCCCCGAAAACGTAGTTCATAGTTCACAGGGTATTCTGGTGAGAGCGAATTGATTGCAGCGATTCTAAAATGCAAGTAAAACAATCAAATAATGAGATTTGTCAGAATGGAATGCAAGTCAAAAAGTCAACAGCAGAAGTAGTCAACATTGAGTATATTTCTGTATCAAACAAGCCAGTGTCAATAATTTGGCTTTACAACCCTGCAATTAAAAGGCATTAATGCTTTTTTCGCTACTAGACTGTTAAGAAATAATATACAATAACAACAAGGAGTAATGAAATAACATAGAATGCGTACAGCTGCTTCTATCCCCGAGCATGTCGTAAAAGTCGACTAAGGGATTATATCATCTCCAACATGATGGACCTTCTTTACAGGCAATGGCCTGATCACCTGTTACCGTTGTTCACCATACCTATCTTGGGGCTTTGATTTAGGAGTGGCTGTAAGTTTTCTTATGATTTGTCGCTCTGGGACAATGTAGTGGGCCCATTAGGAACACGAGTGTGATAAAATGTATGTATACTGTAGACTCTTTACCTTCCTTGTGATCCTGATTTTCGGGGAATATACTTATTTGTCACATAAATTAACACTATCATAAAACTTTCAGCGAAAATTATATTGTTGTGTCTTTATATCTATTTCCCAGGAGTTTCAAAGAGATACGTCAAAGAAACAATTTACTACTTATTGTTACTGATTCCTTCAGTTCTACTAGTGCTATTAATTATGTTATTGGTTTTGCTAAATAGCACGAATAGCAAGTAATGCTATTTATTATGGTGGTTCTGCTGAGCGAGTAAGCGATGGTAAATAAAAATTCAGGGATGAAATTGCACACGTCTTGGAATAGGACCTCGGGTACCGCGTCGTTGAATTTTTGAGAGCCTGTATGAGACGGGCGGCGCATATTCGGATGAAAATCCACCGGTGCCGTGTCAAAAAGAAAAACTACATACTGTTCGACGGCTTATACATTTGCATTAATTACCAGGAGGTAATGTTGGGGTGTGAGTTTGAATGTGAAATATTTTTACTTCACTTTTTACCTCTTGGAATGGTAACGAAGCAAAATAAGTAAGAACGTAAGGACTTACTTAAAAACAATCGTCACAACACAGTAAAACACGCGTTTTCAAAAGTCTTTTATGACTCGTTTCGGTCCAAAAATTCTTGTTTATTGACTACTTTTTATTTAATTAACGGCCCTTATCCATTCGTCCAAGCCTAATATTAAAACAACGTGTTTAAGTAAAACAGAAAAGTGAAAGTTTTATTATGTACAAAAAATAGCGTAAGAACACTACAGGTGGCAGCACTAGTATACATTGTAGATATTTTACAACGTAAATTAAGCTAGTATTTGATACCTATAGTGATCGTATCCAAGAACAATGGTCAAATGACATATTATACTAGTATTTTTACAGTTTTCCATACAAATTGGGCAGTCTATGGAGTCGTGATTCACGCTTAGCATTGTTCTTGCATATCAACCTAAAACTTCAAACGATTATATTATCTCACAACAAAAACAGAGCATTATCCGCACCAAAAAGAAAATCCGGCTAAGCCACACATTAACAAACTTCGCTCTCGATAACACAAAAGCGAGACCGCACACACAATGGTCTTATCCGAACGCAATAAGGGTGTAGGCACACCAGGATTACTTATTAAGTAGATTACCGGAACGGCGGAGAAGTCGGGAGAGCGTCTGAGTTGAAGCTCATTCAGAGCACCAGACGGGCGATGAATTTTTGAGAGGCCTCCACGACGCCCGTGTGTGAAGTCGTGAACTGAAAGCCTTTTTTATAGAAAAAGGAATCTGGCATAATGAACTGGAGACAGACAAGCATGTAATGGATGTTTCGGTGTGACTAATGTTATTAAATTTTCATGGAGTTGTTTTAGCTCGACACAAAATCATTTGTGTAGGTTATGTTTCTTTTGTGGCCAGGTTTCTCTGTATCTAATTCTGTAAGAAATAAGTTGCGTGTGAATTGATTAATTGACTTTTTTATTAATTTAGTATTCAGAACACACTCCGGCACGGACAGTCCTACATGCAGGCGAAAAATGGCAGAACACATAAACAGTCGAATCTTAGATCGAAATTAGTAGGTTAGGTTAGTTAGTGAAAAACTACGCGCGAGACGAGCGAGCAGAGCGAGCATGCCACGTCAGCGTCAGCGGCCGCCGAAGTGTCACAAATTTAAAGAAGTTAAATAATATTGCAAGCTGTATATTTAGTTTAACTATTTTTTTATCTATATTATTTATATTATATTTTTCATTAGTTTAACTTCTCGAAATAAATGCATTTTATTTTATTTTTTTATTTTATTTATTTATATTACGGTTCACAATCTTTCGACAGATTTCAATTTCGCGAGATAGATTATAATCTAACGGTTTTTACAATTTTACGGTGACATATATACTTAATCTGTCTGTCCGGCCATGTGAAGACCTTACACTCAGGAGCCCTTAGGGCGCGGGTCCTACTCCCGCTTGGCTAGTTTTTATCGCCGGGTAAATAACAGGGTATTTTCACGCAATAAAACCCGTTTCTGTAATCCGACAAAATTTCTTATTTTTCGCTACAAACCCCAGGTTTCCCGCAAAATCTAAGCTCAAAATAAAACGTGAGATACCGTAACGAGCACTTTTTCAATGCAGAAAATCTGCATTCAGAAAATCTTTGCACGCTTGTTAAGAGGGTGATACATGTAAAGTTGAGAGTACGAGTAAAAAGAAAAGTCAAGAGCGGTCTGGTATCACTTTAAATCAGTAGCATTGTAAAATAAACCTTACCATCATCTTTTAAGCTTCATTGTTTTACAACAGCAGCGGAAAGTTTTGATTTTTAAAAAGATAAAATACGTTCGGCGATTAGGCACCTTTCACGAGTAAGTGTTAGTATTAGACCTTATGTTGTGATTTTAGTTTAAAATACAATACCTTTGTGGCTCTGCCTACCCCATTTGGGATACGGGCGTGATACTATCTATGAATGTATATAATGAATAAAATAGCATTTTTTCTTCTAGAGGAAAAAGTTTATTTTTTTTTTAATTTGTCTGTTACCAACGAGTCACAAAAACGAAAAAGTCTGTATTCATAAGTAGAATAAACATAAATGAAGACTCGACTTATTACTGTTACATAAAAAAGAAGAACATTTTATTTTTGAAAATGGAACTAAAAGCAGCGATCTTCGGCAGCATTGCGTTGCGGCTACAAAAAAAAAAAGACATTCGCGCGAATTCTTTAAAATGTTTCTCTTATTAAAAATTGAATTGGTGACCGTATTTAATATTACATTGGATTATTTTATTTTCTAGCAATCGTAGTGAAAAGTAGAATGGAACACACAGCGCTGCAACTCATTATAACTCGGTTTCTAAAACTATCTCGTTTATAATGGGTCATTTTAGCCCATTGTATAACAATCTACCATGTTTTACTCCCGCAGAGAAGAAATACAAGTGAGATGTTTGTTCATAATAATTATGGTTTATTCTACGGTCATGGGTATAAAAAGCAGAGGACGATACTCAGGTTTTCTATTGCAGTTAGATTGCTTACGTACATGCAAAAATGTTCTCAGACAAGATCTTGAGACTTGACTCAGCGAAAAACCAAACTTAAGGTGGCCTGTAGAAATATTACTTCAAAAGAATTAACTTGCTTTTTCAAGTTGAGCTCTTTCGGAGGTGTTTATTTGGCAACTTTTAATGCCCGGTACCAATATTTTACTAACGAACAATGGATCGTTTATTATCATAGCTACGTTGTTTTTCTGCCATAAAATGTATGGCGCGTTTTTGACAAATAACAACGTTTCTATGGTAATTAACGAACCGTCGTCCGTTAGTAGAATATCGGAACTGAGCATAAGGCAACCCTAATAATGTATGTTTTGATGAGCCTGTTCTCAATGTTCTTTAATCATCAATAATAAGAAAGATTTCAAATAAATATTTGTGGATATTTCACACAGTGCCACCTAGCCCTAAACTAAGCAAAAATTGAACTATGGGAACCAGATATGGGCGCTTTAAATAGGGCTCCTTTTGTTCACTAGTAGTAGCTAAAAAATAAGACCCAATAGACCACAAATATTGTACGCCTCGGGAAACTTGCTTGCTTTTGGGAATACTTGCTTATTATATCTCATCATGTTGGAGAGGATGCTATCCCTTAGTCGACTTTTACGACATGCTCGAGGAGAGAAGCAGCTGGACGCATTCTATGCTTTTTCTTTACTCCCAGTACAGCAAAGAAAGTAGTATGTAGGAGTATTATAATATTTTATCCCTTTAATTCGTTTCACAGTATGTGTCGGTTTTTCTCAAACAAAAACATGAGTATTCGAGTTATGTGTAGAGTGCAATGCGTACCCTAATTATGAAGCACTGAGGGACGTCATCAAAACGGTACTTAAGAAGTTACAATCGCCTCTAAAAGCTTTGTCAACGACACAGGTACGACAAAACAGCTAGCACTCCCACAAAACCAACTAGACGATAAAACTATCTAGGTACTACTTATTATAACCAACTGGTGATACATGATAAACTAATGAACATGTAAAGTGAGCGATGCGTTTTCTCAGGACTATGACAAAGCATTTCCAACACTTTTTATTCAAACTGTTTCATCCTTTATAAACAAAAAATGTAAGCAGCCGTAATGAAAAGTTATGTTTAATGGGCTATTCGTAAAATATAGTCGGTTTTCACGACCATAAAACGAATAAAAGCCTTAGTGACTGGCGCTAGTCTGGGCCAGATTAGAAAAGGCTAAATGTTGGAGCTTATTAAGCTTTAGTGTTTCGGCTTTGTAAATTAGTTTGAGTTCATTTACTTGGCGGAGATAACAAACAACTTTAGTGTATTCACACTGGCTTTTGGGTTTATTCTACGGTGCTCTATATTTTTATTACACATTATCAAGTTCAATTAATGTATGTATATTAATATTAACTTTAGCACATCTAAGCGCACTTATTTCAAGGACACCTTTGGATATTGTTCTACGTTTTTTTACTATAGAGGGGGTAACCTCAAATAACAAAATAAAACGCAGCGACGATGGGGGATGAATTACACTCCTTTGATAAACCATTTTCATCTTAGGATTTTAAATCAGAAAGTGGGTACAAGTTTTCTTATATTTACTTGTGGCTCTGCCTACCCCGTAGGGATATGGGCGTGATAATAATATGTATGTATGATAAAAACTGGGTTATATCAGCATTAAATAGACATGGGTGAAAAGAAGTAAGGGAAGCCCTTGCCTTGAAACGTAACGAGCTCTTTAAAATAATAATAATAATAATAAGTAATTAAAAAGAGCTATAACCCCACGAAGTCAATAACCTAGTTTTTGAACCAATTGAATCCATACTTCCGTTGTTTATGTGGTCGTTTTATTTCTAACAAATTGAAATAGAAAAACAAAACGAAAAAAATAGAAGCCAAAATATCCGAAGCTGAATAGGTAGCAATCAGCCGTGTAACCACAACATGTCCGATGCAGTTCCAAATCCCTCCATTTGATTCCTGAATATATGCATCCAACAGTTCATATAACCATCTACCATGATATGATCGAATATTAATAGCAACCTATATGCCCTATCCCAAAGGCATAAGGTCGAAGTTCGTACAAACTATTGCGACAGACAGTGCGTACGTCGAACCTCCGTCAATTCACACATGAATTATTTTTCAATAAAAATCGAATAGAATTCGGATTCGCAGACGAAGGTACCTTTTTACGCGACGAATTTTATGTTTGCGCTTACTTATGAAAAATTTTAAATTCTAAATCCCAAATAAGAAAATCTACGAATAAGCAAGAATGTAAGCAATTACTTTGTAACATGTACACACATGCGTACCTACTTACATAGGTAAATTTAAGAAACTTTGTAACATTTGTAGACTTTCATTGTTTAAACAAAGCTTTACTTCTTTGCTGGACTAGGAGTAAAGAAAAAAATTTGAATGCGTCCAGCTGCTTTATTCCCCGAGCAATTCCATTAAGAGATAGTGTCCTTTCCAACATAATTGACCGTCTATATGGGCGATAGGCTGATCACCTGTCACCATGGTTCACCATATCCATCTTGCCATTTTGCATCAGGAGAGGCTTTTCTTATGGTTTGTTTTCTATTGACATATGGCTCTGCCCACCCCATTAGGGATACGGGCATGATAATATGCATCGGTATGTATAATTTAAACAAAGCTTAAAATGAAATCCCGTATGACAGATTAAATTACATTTAAACATTGTTTATTCAGAACAAATACAAAGTGAACAAATGTTCACAAGTAAAACAATGAAACTACCAAAGTTTTGAAACTGTGTACCTACATGAATGCAGCACACACTGTAGACACTCACAAAATTTAAAAAAACAACATAAATAGATCTGCGAAACTGTAAATTTCAAATGACGACCTCGGTGACGTGGCGTGCGAGTGTTCGGCTGAGACGCAAGAGGTGCGAGTTCGATTCCCGCTATGTGAGAAATGTTTGCATGTTCCGCAAATATTTTTTCCTGGTCTGGGTGTTGTAGTATTATTTATTATAAGTATGTGTTGTCGTATTTACAAAAAAAAGTATATCAGTACTAGCTGCCGCCCGCGGCTTCGCTCGCGGGATACCCGGATAAAAAATAGCCTATATGTTAATCCAGTACTAATACTATGTATATTCTAAGTTTCATTCAAATTCGTTTAGCCGTTTAGGCGTGATTGAAGCACAAACATCCAAAGTCACAAACTTTCGCATTTATAATTTAAGTAAGATAAGATTCTATCAGCCATCTGGTGCCCATATTACAAGCTTTGCTTAGTTTGGGGCTAGATGGCGCTATGTGAAATGTCCACAATTATTTAAAAAAAACCTTATGTCTGAGAAAAAGTATGCCCATCTCTAACTATGCACATCAAACAAAAATGATGCTTGTCAATTCATAGGATACGTAATTATGCAAGCATGCCATTGTCATAATCAGGTCTTTGTTCGGGCGACGAGTTTGACAAAGCGGAGACATCCGGCCCTCTGCTCGAGTTTGGCAAGAGGTCTTCGTCAGCAGACGTGCGCAGTGCGTACAGATTACAGGTACCTACGAAACAGTTCGGAACATAGACGGCCTCGGTGACGTGGCGGGCGATTGCTTAGCAGAGATACGGAGGTTCGATTCCCGCTGAGGAAGAAATGTTTGCATGATCTGTAAATATTTCTTCCGGGTCTGGGTGTTGTGGTACCATGGTACTCGTAGTTTCTGATATCCACGACACAGAGAATCCTACTGTGGGGTCAGGACTATGTATGTGACTGTTGGGTGTTATTTATTTATTATTATTATAGTTAGTTCCATCAGCTAGCCCCATGATGGAAACAAAATACATTCAATTTTTAAACAAATCTTTTAATTACTGTGAATTAACTGACATTGTAGTTCACTTTCGTGCAATTACACACTAGGGTATAAATAGTACAAATATTGTGCGCCTCGGCAAACTTCGTGCTTTGTATGAAAACCAAATTTGTCCGAATATGAAACTAATAGTATTAAAATAATAACTGACGCAATCCTTTAAAAAAAGGATATACATAATTATTGTAACATCTCTATTACATTATCATCATCACGTTAGTTCGTATTTCATAAGCTAGACGTAAATTGCCGAGGCGCACAAATTTGTGGTATTACTGTACTACCATTAAAATAGTGTCATAGAGACGTTATTAGGTAGTAGAGACCTAATCCCCGGTCAGTTACCCGAGTACCCGTTCACTCTATCAGTGTGGTAAAATGATTTAAAGTGCTCACCTAAGGCCCCTTTCGTACACTTGACAAATGTTTTCGAACGTTTTAGGTTCTACCACATGCCGGTTTCCTCACGAGATTTTCCTTCACCGTTTAAGAGTAGTCGTACATCGCATAATTATCATTTTTAGAACAGAAAAATCCATTTATGCACGACTGGATTTGAACCCACAACCTTAGGATAGAAAGGCGAGGCGACTCCAATAAGACCGCTAGTGCTCTCCGGCTGTTTGTTAAATGCCGCGTTTCAAAACAAATGATGATGAGTTGTATTTGCCTAAAAGCCATAGACCGCCATCTGTCTGGCACTGACATACCTATGCTCGAACACACCGTAATTTCATAGGTCATGACCCAATTGATTTATCTACGTATGGCTATGGAGGCAAATACGGCTGCAAGGCAAGTGAATTAACACTGAATATAGAATCAACCTACGAGTATCCATTAGGAAAATGAATTCCTATCGCATCAAAATAAAGAGGGTTTTCAATTAATAGAATAGACTAGTCATCAACCATTGCAAGGCTCGCTTGCCTATTGTAGAAAAACTTACATTGCTGTGTTTGTAGTTTTTATGCAAACACCGAAGAACATCGATTGTGTGTCAGTAGTAATTAATTTTCTTTCTAGCATAATGTAATTGTTTTGTATCAATATAAATCCTTTCACCACACTGATTCGAAAGAACTAGTGACACGACTAGATAGATAGAGTATGACACTAACGCCCCCGAGTAATCAAACGTGACTCAGAGTTGAGCACATCTCAAGTGACGGGTTTTTGACAGATTTTTATCAAAAACTGTCAAAAAGCCGTGACTTGAGACGTGCTCAACTCTGAGATGCGTTTGAGTATTCGGGGGTAAGTCTTTCAGATCATCATTCCATGTGCATCATTATATGGAGATGCCGTATTGTGGACGCACACTGGACCATCCTTTGCCACAAGGGCCGTCTTGCTGTAGGGTGCTCGACCTTCCCCAATATAAAGGGACGTCTGTTTTAACTTCATCTCGGCACTTAGGCCGTATTGAATGCGGTGGCCTTTGGCGAAATTTAGAAGGATAATGAACCTAGGTGGGAAAGGTTAATAAAGGTAGGATTGAGATCATGTGAATTGTGAGATAACCTCGTTGACCTTGGTGTGCAACTGAGATATAAGAGGTGCGGGTTCGATTCCCGCTGCGGCAGAAATGTTTGTATGTTCTGCAAATATTTCTTCCGGGTCAGTATTATAAGTACCTATGTATTTACAAAAAAAAAGTATGTAAGTATTCTATCAGTCATCTGGTGCCCATAAATTATGCATGTATAAGCTTTGCTTAGTTTGGGGCTAGACAGTGCTGTGTGAAATGTCCACAAATATTTATTTATTTATTTGTAAGATAAATGATCAGATTTAAAATTCTGTCATTGACTGTCTGATGGACAAACAACGCACAGCGTAATCCATAAGTAGAAATTAATCAAGAAGCATCTAATTCTAATTCTAACTATCGGTAGGGGAACAAAGATATGAACTGACGACCCGCAGTGGGGTGCATTGTGCATTATCCCCCTGCTAACCCTCCCCCAGCCAGGACTTTGGGATGTTGGTAGCAGTGTTCCAATATCCTCAATGGTGTAGAAGAAGAAAGGAAATCCCAAAATCCAACTCCCATACCCGATGGATGCTTGCCCAGCATCTATTCCATCCTCTTAGCTTAGTCAGCCTTGTCCACAGGAAAGACATGGTCATTACGTGCGGAGCTAACTAAATCGCGAGTTTCCTCGCGATGTTTTCATTCAACGTTTGAGAGTACTGTTATAGCGCACATATTTTTTTTGCTTTTTTGCCTGTTACCTTAGAATCAGAAGGCGGGTTCACCACCAACTAGACCACCAGTGCTTTCTGTGTATGTGTGATGTAACTATTAGTAGAAAGCAGAATACCAAAATGATGAGTAGGTAAATGTACATTCTACATAAGAGCGTGTGTAACCACGATATGAAGACAGTTTTACAATTTAGCTAGCAACTGGACGTGGGGGTAAAACTCATAACATCCACGCATTACACACACACACACACACATACACAATCAATGACGTCACCTGGTCACAAAGTAACAAAACAGCAATTCCACAATTGGGGAGGGCCTGTGTTATTCGACTGCTTTCATTGTAAAGTGAGTTTTGTGTTCGTTGTTTTAAGATTTAATGTTGCTTGGAGGCCTTAGTAGCAATGTCTACATTACCAAAACGCTGTAAGTAGTACCGTTGACAGTTTGAAATGGAGTAGGCTTGTTCAGTAGCTATTCTATCTCCTTAGCTCAGCATATCTGGAGGAAAGACATTGTCAATACGTGCGGATTTGATTTTTTCCTTCAACGTTTTGTACAAAACTTCGATACGAATAATCCATTACTATGCGGCCGGGAATCGAACCCAAGATTTTCGGACCAGTAGTTGGCGTGCCACTCAATAGGCCAAATCGTCCTACTATATTATAAACTAGCTGCCGCCCGCGGCTTCGCTCGCGTGGTACCCGGATAAAAAATAGCCTATATGTTAATCCAGTACATGTACTATGTATATTCCAAGTTTTGTTCAGATCCGTTCAGCTGTTTAGGCGTGATTGAGGCACAAACATCCAAACATCCAAACATCGTCACAAACTTTCGTACTAGATGGCAGCACAGGTAAAATTAGTACGCGCTATCGTTGCGTTTTGAGCTTTACGCCGGTAATTTCAAGCAAACTAAGACTTTTCAATTTTATAATATAAGTAAGATGTGAACGTTTGTGAGGTAAACGGCTGTACGGATTTAAATGAAATTTGGAATATACATAGTACAGGTGCTGGTGCATATAGGCTATTTTTTTATGCCTCGCAAGCGAAGCTGCAGGCGGCAGCTAGTACAAAGAAGTTAAAGCAATATGAAGTGCTAATTCTCTACGACAAACTACTAATATTTGTTTTACGGTCGCCAAGTCTATTCTGCTCGGTCGCAAACCGCACATTTACTTTGTTCTCAAAGTTAAATAATAATATCTGAACATTTTACATGATGTCGCCAACATGAACTTATCCACTGCGGTCTGCGAGCTACGAACATTCTTGAAGTCGGAGTAAAATGACAGATATTAATGCTAATTACATGTGTTTTAATGTTTTGTGGTTACTACTGTCACTGATTCAGAACGAGTGTGGATTAAAGTGTACATCAAAAAGGCTTCATTCGAACACTTATTACTTGTCATCGAATGTCAGCAATAGACTCTCAAGCGTCTTAGGAGTAAAACAATTTTGTATCTATGCTCCACGTTATGCAGTTTTTTTTTATAACGTAAATAGATCTGACTGTTCTTACATACTGTTCGTCATTACTGTAACTATCAATTTCCTCTGAACTTCTGTTCTGAATAAATAATCTCACCAAAAACATCATCATCATCATCATCTTTCTGCCCTTATCCCATTCTATGTGGGATTCAAATCCTTTCACCACACTGGTTCGAAAGAACAAGTGACACGTTTAGATATATAGATAGACATATTCATAAGCAATAACTTAACAAAGGATCATAACCTGCCTTCAGGCTGATGTGAAGTTACCTGGTTTTACGTCTTAAGTCATGACATATCACATTTATTTACATCAAGCACAATCGTAAATTACAATTTAAATGCCACATCCATTCTGGAATATACAATGTAGCACAAGTGCATTGTTGTGTTTCTCAAATTATAGCAGGTTTATGCTTAAGGTAAGGTAACTTCTGTTTATACCCGTTTCTTATATTTTAGTAACGGACAACGGACCTTTCCTTACCATAGGAACATTTTTTTCTGTCAATAATGTATGGTGCTTTTCGGCAGACGACAACTTTGTTAGGTGAACAAACCGTTGTCTGATAAAATAATATTGGAACCAAGCAGGAAATATATCAAAACTACGCCTACACGTCAGAATCAGATCAAGGCAAATCTTGCTTTAAATACCGTTCTTTTTTCGACAAAGACCTAAAAATATGACAAACAGCGCGTTTTTGTTGCATGATACATAATAACACACGTAATTCAGTAAACTCTGAGCGGCAAAATATACTATTATGTAAAGTCATAGTACAAAGCGACGCCGCATAACCGTACCTACAAAGCTCTTTCGATTTCTAACCTCTGCCACTAAGCTTACCTTTGTGTAACCTTTGGCTACATGACTATGGATGTAAGTAATCATAGGGCCAAGGTCATTTTAGCCCAACGTTATACGCCCTTCAGGCTAGAATGTAAGATAAACTCCAGTTTGAATTAATTTGGCCAAATCTTGTACACGCAGTGGTTTATGACAGAAACCCTAGCTAATTCGGATGCAGAGAAGTACGTGATTTATTATTTCGTACGAAGATTCCTCATGAATAATGTGCTGATAAAACTGAGACGTGGTCAGCTTTTTGCGACAACTTATCACTTTCTATATTAGCTATTTTCTTGTTTGATTTTCGGAAATTCTTTTCTTACACCATACGAGGAATGTAACGACGACCTCGGTGGCGTGGCGGACAAGTACTCGGCTGAGACGCAAGAGGCGCGGGTTCGATTCCCGCTACGGGAGAAATGTTTGTATGTTCCGCAAATATTTCTTCCGGGTCTGGGTGTTGTAGTAGTATGTATTTATAATAAAAGTAAGTAGGTATATAAGTATTCTATCAGCCATCTGGTGCCCATAGTACAAGTTTTGCTTAGTTTGGGACTAGATGGCGCTGTGTGAAATGTCCACAAATATTTATTTATTTAACTTCCATGTTTAATGCTTCTAAGACATAGTGGTTTATGCGGTGCGAGGCACAAAGTAACGTAACAGTTTTATATATTTACATTACGACAACAGCTCTTTAAAATAATATTGTATGAATTCAGTATCAAATCATCATCCAATAATTTCAGCAATCTTATATTATAAGAATCTTTGTCCTGACTGACTGACTGACTGACTGACTGACTGACTGACTGACAGACAACGCACAGCCTAAACCGCTGGACGTAGAGACTTGAAATTTTCAGTGTAGGTAAACCTTGGTACGTAGGGGTGTACTAAGAAGGCATTTTTCAAAATTCAACCTCTAAAGGGGTGAAAAGGGATGAAAACCTGGAATCAATTTTTGGTCTAAAACTGCACATAACCTATATCAAATTAAAGAGCCGATTTTTCTCATTTAGTTGATGTCATAATTACCTGTAAATTCTTTATTTTTGGCATGTTTTTCATGGAAAATAGAATACTTTTATTTTGACATATGACAGCGATGATACCTCAGAACAAAAAATACATGATACCAAAGATTAGTAATAGATGATACAAAACATATGTAAAAGGAACTGTCAATGTCAAATTACCTGTGAAAGGAAGCATAAATTATTTCTGGTCTAATAAGTTTCCAATCTTGATTATTCATGGAGTTCTGACGTAATTCTACGTCTGAAAACTAGATGTCGCTGCTAATTCTGATCAAATTTTGACGCGCCATCGTTGCGTTTTGAAAAGTTTACCTTAACCATGGGCGCCGGCAAGGGGGTGCCAGAGGGTGCACTTGCACCCCTTGGGAATCTGGGGTCAACAGGAATTATTGAAACTGTATTGCGCTTTCTCTGCTAAGTTCATCCCATTTATGCTGGTGCCATCTGGTGTAGAGTAGCGGTACTTTAAAGGGTGCGTTCAGAGAAGTAATGGAAATCGATTAATATCGATCCCGGTACTCCTGGCCCACCAATTTAGAATTCGATCGTCGTGAACAAATAGGTGTGAGCCGTGACGACTGGGTACCTATATAATAAATTCATAATGAATAGTCAGAAATTTGTAAATGTCTCAAACATTCAGACTAAAATTTCATCTTTTTATTAACAATCATATATACGGTAAAGATTGTAAGAAAACTAAAATCTGCACCACCTGGAAATTATTTCTGCCGGCGCCCATGACCTTAACTCTCAAAATTTTTACTAAATTCACCGAAAGTTCTTAATTTTTAGATTTAGGTATGTTTGTTACTCTTTCACGCAAAAACTACGGAATATACTTACATACCATTATTCATATTCGTTCGCTAAAGTTAGCCATTGCTTAAAGTTAGCCCTGTCACTGTTTGTCATTATGAAATGGTAAGAGATGGCAATACTTTAGTCATCGTTTAGCGTACACTATATTATAATGAATAATGAGGATAGTAGGTACCTACCTACGTGTGCTGGAATGGGACATAGGGTACTTTTTATCTGGGTACCGCATGAGCGAAGCCGCGGGCGGCTGCTAGTCTTGTAATAAACCTAGTCCGCTAAAGAATTTCCTGAAGTAAGCTATTGAATAATTGAAACGCGAGTGCTGCTCGCTTTGTTACTTATCTCTTCTTACTGTGGATTAATTGGATCACGATCTGTTGTTTGGGGGATTGAACACATGGCCGTTTTATTTTGCAAGCATTTAATCTTAATTAATACCTTAATACCAGCTACCTTGCGAGAATTCCCGCTACGGCAGAAATATTTGCATGTGCTGCAGATATTTTTAAATCCTTACTAATATTATAAACGCAAAAGTTTGTATGTATGGATGTAAATTCAGTATCAGTATCAGGTTTGTTACTCTTTCACGCAAAAACTACTAAACGGATTTGAATGAAACTTGGAATATACATAGTACATGTACTGGATTAACACATAGGCTATTTTTTATCCGGATACTACGCGAGCGAAGCCGTGGGCGGCAGCTAGTAAATAAATAAATATTTATGGGCATTTCACACAGAGCGATCTAGCCCCAAACTAAGCAAAGCTTGATAGAATACTTGTAAACTTATTTTTGTTAAATAATATTACAACATCCAGAATCGGAAGAAATATTTGCAGAACATGCAAAATATTTCTGCCGCAGCGGGAATCGAACCAGCGCCTCTTGAGTCTAAGCCGGGCACTCTCCCGCCACGCCACCGAGGTCAAAAGTCTTTCGGGCCTGGGTGTTGTGGTACCATAGTACTCGTAGTTTCTGATACTGAGAATCCAAGTGAGGGATCAGAACTACGTATGTGAGTGTTGGGTGTTATTTTTTTTATCAATGATAAGAGAATATGGATATGCAGCCTTGTCGACCGTGTGTACCGCATTCTTAACGAAAGTTGTCCTTACTCCGGCCTATTGTGAGCCCGTGAATTATCTCAATGAACGCTAATTAAATTTCTTTACGTCTTACTATGCGAGAGGCGCTGCGCACCAAAATCGTTAATTCACCAAACGAATTGTTTTGTTAGACCATCGCGGATTCTACTGCTGTTGTTTGCAGTTTGAAAGATAAATGTTTGTAACTGGGCTCATTGCTATTTTTGTGATAATTTAAGTAATTTATGAATTTATCCATCATCCTCCAGATCAACCAATGTCCTATCACCATCATCATCTTCCTGCCCTTATCCCACTCTATATAGGGTCGGCAGAGTTTTGGCTCAGGTGTTTTATGACCGGTCGCCTGCCTGACGTCAACCCTTCTTGGGAATACTTGCTTACTGTATCTCGTCATGTTGGAGAGGATACTTGGCAATGCGGTCAGCGTCTTGGGCACGCTTCCACCGTCTGATGAGCTGGATCAGGTGAGCTATCTATAGACCGTTTGCAACGGCCTTTAGATAGCCCGACTGTTTCTTTTGTATTTTGTAAATTATCTTTGTATTACCTAGTTGTAAGTTTCTTTCTGTCTGTTTAAAGATTGTAAAAAAAAAATTGGCTAACTGCAAAGAATAACTGCATGTGAAGTTTTTGATTGAATCTCCAATTTTGAAATTACGTAGCGCATTAATTTCCCAAGTGGCTAAAACAGTTTAGCTGGTAAGATAACCAAAGCATCCTAGCTTGTTAAGTTGTTTTATCTCTTGAAAGCGGGTTGCTGTTAGTTGTGTGCCAGTAAGAGCTTACACACAAAAACAATCGACCTCGGTGGCGTGGCGGGCAAGTGCTCGGCTGAAACGTAAGAGGCGCGGGTTCGATTCCCGCTACGGGCGAAATGTTTGTATGTTCTGCAAATATTTCTTCCGAGTCTGGGTGTTGTAGTATTATTTATTATAAGTATGTATTTACAAAAAGAAAGTACTTATATAAGTATTCTATCAGCCAACTAGTTCCTATAGTACAAGCTTGCTTAGTTCGGGGCTAGATGGCACTGTGCGAAATGTCCACAAATATTTATATTATTTATTTTAAAATGTGCGTACGTGTATCTGCACAAACAATTGTGAAGACCAGTCCACCTTAAATCTTTGTTAGGGGCTCTTTTGCTAAGCGAATATGCTGCAAACCTGCCTTCATATCACGTCTATACCATTCTATGTCGTAAATCCAAAAAAGTTCAAAAACAATGTCTCAAAAGAATCCCCTGAGGCGTACTTTAAATATTTTCACTACACTAGTATGAATGAAGAATGTAGTACGTTCATTGTCATCGAATCAACTTATATTCTATTTAGTTTCCGCTACAATTCAGAATTCAGTGAGCACAAAAAGTCAACAAAAGCTACCTATCGCATCAGAGATAGTAATTAACCGGATGATATCCCGCGGGAGCAATGAGTTACAAGCTAAACTCGTGACTCGAGTGCCAAACGCGTGACCGTTGGCATTTTTGTAAATAATATCGGTCGCTACTTCTCTGCTGGACTGTGAGTAAAGTAAAAACATAGAATACGTCCAGCTGCTTCTCTCCCCGAGCATGTCGTAAAAGTCGACTAAAGGATAGTCTCCTCCCCAATACGATGGACCATCTGGGCGACCGACGGGCTGATCACTTGTCACCGTATCCACCTTGGGACTTTGAATTAAGAGCGTCATGATATCAAATAACGGACGAATCGTTAATTATCATACCAATGTTGTTTTTTGTCGGTAATGAACTATCTGTCGTACGATAGTACGAAAAATAGTGACAAATAGTGAATTTTAAGCAGTAAAGCCTTGTCCACTTTATTTATGCAGTGGTTGTAGGCAGGTTCTTGCCTACATGCTATACTATCTCTACATAGAGCATAGATAAACGCAAAACCCTTTCAAATCAAAGCAGATTAATCTGGTACGTGATTCGAAACGGCTTTGCAAAGGACCGTGATTCACGAATTTCTATAACAGCCATTAGTTCAGACATTGGAAAACCGCAAACCTTGAAATCGAATGTCCTGAGTCGTAAAACTCGAAACGTCATCTCACTTTGTCACGGAGCGGGTTTCTCACTATTGTGGTTAGAATTGCAGTAAAAGGAAACTGGCAAAATCTGTATGGCAGCTGGTCCAAAGTCACCCATAGACTTTTGCGTGTTATACATAGGTAGGTACTCACTTTTATTCTAATAACAACAATTCTTATAACAATTAAATAGCAAAAAAACTGCACACAATTAGATCTTATTAAATTTAGTAATTATTTAGTCTATTTTGTTTAAGTATCATATTATTTTGTTTGAGCAAATAATCAAAAACGAAACCGACATAAAGGAGATATTGTAAAGGCATAAGATTAAATAACGATTATAACAATATTTTTTACTACGATGAATATCAAGCTCATAATAAATGTACAATATTTTAAAGATCTATTCGCCGTCCGTTTTGAGAAGCCTCCTTTAAGATTGTAAAATCTGAAGAGTTTATTTAGAAAAGGATTTGGCGAAGTAGATTTGGGAGTCCTTTCGGGGGATGATGGCGTTGTGACGTCTTCTAATATTACCATTTAAACAAGTTTTATGGTAATCGGGACGGGTCCGCGGCAGCTTATTTTCAACCGAAATATCCAAGAGCGTTTTTCTTTGTAACTTTAAAGGCGAAAAGTTACTAGATTACTGATACTGCCTTAATAGGATTGGATGTTGCTTCAGAATAATTTACAATTAATTAAATAACTTCGTTCATCTCGAGTAATATTCACTGACAATTGCGTTGGTTTATGGACTTCGGAACTTTAAAATAATGAACATTGTACACTCAGATTATTTACCTAAAGTACTGTGTAAATGGATGCGCTGCAGTTTGATAAAAAATTTAGTCTTTAACTTGCAAGCATGGTTATTACATACGTACATAATTATTACGCCCGCATCCCCAACAGGGTGGGCAAAGCCACAAGTAATCATAAGAAAACCTGCAGCCACTTCTGATCCAAGAGCTCCAAGATGGATATGGTGAACCATGGTGACAGGTGATCAGCCCATCGCCCATATAGATTCATCATTATGGTTATTAGTTAGGTATCTTTTTAACATAAGATTACATTGTAAACCAAATCCCAAGCTCCCCACTCGAGTCAATAGTTTCCATACATTCCAGTTTATACCCGACCGCGGTCCATAAGTTTCGTAATGTATTTGGCGCAACGGTCCGCTGGGACTTGTCGGTTTCTCACAGGCATAGATCTTGCATGATAGTGTTTTGGTTTCATAGTTTCGTGAACAACAAACTATTGGAATTATGTAAGAAGCTACACCAAGTCAAATGTATCAGTAACTCCCATTTGTTCTAAAGGACTGTTACGTCATAGAACTGTTAAAACTTTTTTATCCCTATAGTTCAATGGTAGGACTATTGAAACGAAAACTAGCCCATTGTTCTATAGAACAAATGGGAGTTAATGACATCTATGACTATAAAATCACTTAATACTACAGATTATGAATTTAAGTGTAGTTTTGGACATAGGTACCCAAAAGGTGGACACTCGTAACTTAAAGGCCTTTCAAACTTCGTAAGAGGAGAATACATACCACTTGATCAACTACAAAAAGTAGAACTTACCTACTTGAGTGATCATGTTTTTGATGCAACCAGACAAATGCAAATGAATATTTTAATTTTACAATGAAACATAATCAAAAGCATTCATAGAATCTTTGAACTAAATAAAAACAAACCATCTTCATAGCACAGGATTCGAACAAAAATGGCTCGAATCAAAACAGCTAAACGGCAAACGTCCTCGAACAAACATAAAGCGAAACAGATAAGCCAAAGGTCCATTAGATAGATAAAGAGGAGAAACACCTCGACAACTCGTCTAAGTGCGGAATCGATTGCGAAAACAATTTAAAGTTGCTATTAGACTGAAGCGTTCTTTTGTAATGGCTTGATTACACCTGCCTACACGTAGCTAGACAATGCTCCCATTAACCACGGAAGCTACACGTAGTGCACTATCGAATATTTTTTTCCCTTCGACTAGTGTCGTAGTGGGGAATTTTTTGATGGTCGCTTCGAAATTCTTCGACACAAATGGGCAACGTACTGGCACTGAGTAGTTACAAATATATTATACGAACCATATTGACTTTCAATTCCCTTATATTATGTATCGAACCATATTGACTTATAAGTATCATGTCAACATGCTTGCATTTTTGCATGTTTTATAGGGTCATTTGTGGACATTTCACACGGTGCTATTTAGCCTCAAACTAAGCAAAGCTTGTACTATGAGAGCCAGGCCGAGCACTCGCCCGCTACGCCACCGAGGTCATCACCTAGAATCCTAAATTTCATGCATAAAGCAATCATGGTTTTTGAGTTATCAGAGTCTCAACTTTTCACACTCACTGACCCACTCCTTAAAAACATATTACGTTGAAAAAAAAACTCGCACATTCTCATCTCTCGTTCTAAATATAAAACTTTTAAACTAAAATTAATTACAAATGTATGGCAAGTCTGTAGCCACTCTTCTAGAGTGGAATCGATTGCACAAAATAGTTTAAACGAGAATACTCGAGCATTCTGAGTAAATGGGAAAACGTCTTCTACTCGTACCTAATTGCAACTGAGAAACTAATAAGAAACGAATTGTCTGCAAATTATTTAAAGATGTCGTAGCAGGGTGCTAAGTAGTCCTTTTATTAACCATTTGATATTCCAAGTATGCAGGTTACTTTAAAGTAAGGTAGTAGATTATTTTTATGTTCTGAGAAGTCTCTTGACTTTGTTGCAAGGAGAATTATGAATATGAATGTGGATGGATTTACAGGTAGAGGTAGACCAAAGAAAAGGTGGGTGGATTGTGTGAAAGATGACATGGTTAAGAAAGGGGAGAGTATAGTACGGATGACAAAAGGGAATGGAAGAAGAAAATATCTGTGCCGACCCCATATATAAGGATCATCATCTTCCTGTCCTTATCCCACTCTATGGCACAGCATGATCCTTGGATCATGCTGTAAGAGTTTTGGCTAAGGTGTTTTATGACCGGCCGCCAGCCTGACGTCAACCCTCCTTGGGAATACTTGCTTATTGTATCGCATCATGTTGGAGGATACTATCCATTAGTCGACTTTTACGACATGCTCGGGGAGAGAAGCAGCTGGACACATTCTATGTTTTTATAAGGATAAGGGCAGGAATATGATGATATTCTGAGATTATCTGCTCTAAGTTGCTTGACTATGAGCAGATTTGGTATTGTCGGTAGAAATCAGCTACAGTGAACATTTCACCTTTGTGCTAGAAGGAAAAATGTAGGAAGTACAAAAAAGGAATACGTATTAGATTCATCGCATTGCCGCTAAATGATAGTGTTCTGGATAAGTTTTTCACGGTTTATACACAAGCGGCAGTGACGTGTATGACTATGGCGAGGACATTTTCGCCTCTTAACGGTTACAGCACCACGTCGCCTATTACGAGTATATTTACAAGCATATGACCTCGCCAAGCCTCCGCCATTGTTTCTGAAATAAAATAAAAAGGTTTTATTTCTATAATGAAATGAAGTGAAATTCGCGGGCAGATAAATAAAAAACTAGTCACAACAGGAAAAAATCTATAGCGCTTTTAACCAACTTCAAAACTCTTTTTCTCTTTATCATTTAGTGCGGTCACTCGAATGGGAGCATTTCAACCCCAGTAACCCAGATTTAAAGTTATAATACAAATCAATAGGAATTTAACGAGCATAAGATGAGTCGGAATCGGATTTGCGAGTTTATGAAACGGAGAGTTGGGGATAGCTCGTGTGAAACAGCTAGATTACGTTAGGAATTTGTATGCAGACTTTGTACTATTTTCGTATATGAAAATATAAATGTAATGAAAATTATTGGAAAGACGTTTTTACGTACGCACGTAAGCATTCCACGTAAGTATGAAGTCAAATTACATACAAAATACAATGCAGCCAGCGTCTTCGGCAGGCTTCCACTGTCTGAAGATTTGTATTAGTTGTAAGTTAATATATCTGTTATTTTTTTCATTTCTGTTAAAAAAGGTATAACGTCAATTTACATTAATAAAATATTAAAATAGTGAATTCATTAGTATATATTTTTTATCAACTATTACAAATATAATTTACAAAATACAAAAGAAACAGTCGGGCTATCTAATGTCAATCGTCAGATCCGCTCTCAATCCTTTCTTTTAACCATGGTATAATTCGCCAACTTTTCATTGGCCTATCTGTAAATCCATCCACATTCATATCGTTAGCCTATTATTCCTCAATCTTTCCGTCACTGGCGTTACTTCTACGAATATCAAACAACTGTAACAATCTTCAGGAATATAAACTAGCCGTTCTTCCTCCAACATTTGACCGAACATCTCAGCTTAACTTTTTAAATGGAGGTCCGTGCAATCCAGTGATTTATGAGTCGTATCTTCGCTCCACGGAAACTATTTAAATGAGAATGTTGTCTTCCGATAGCAACGAGGAAGGCAGATCCATTATCAATTGAATTATTGGCTGCACGTTCTGGTGTCTGGATACTAGACTCTTTGAAATGGGTTTCTGGGTGGCTACTGGCTACCCCTGCGCAATACTCGCACACAAGTATGGAGTAGGACATTTTCATATGTGTGCAAAAATTTTATTAAACTTTGGCAAAATCGTTTTCCATTCAGTCATATTTTGATATTTGCGTCATATGATTTTCTTGCCAAGCATGTCGTAAAAGTCGACTAAGGGATACCTCTCAAAAATGATGGACTACCTATATGGATGATGGGCTGATGACCTGTCACCATGGTTCATTATATCCATCTTAGGGCTTTAAATCAGAAGTGGCTGCAAATTTTCTTATGTTTACTTGTGGCTCTGCCCACCCCATTAAGGATACGGGCGTGATAATATGTATGTATGTCATATGATTTTTAAGCCTGTGGATGAAAATGAACATTTTAAACCATGAAAATGGCGGCGCTGCGCCGTGTAAAACATAATTTAAAGCATTTGGTTAAAGCAATGATTAAAACTTATAACAGTAGGAATATTAAGTTGCTATTGATACATCAGTAAGATTACAGCACCTTTATAATGCTACAGCCTTGTTATTAAAAGAAAATTCTGTATTTTGCACAATTGACAATTACTCCGTGACTTGTTCCAATTAAAAAGGACACAAGCAAAAAAGATCGTTTCAAACCTCGACACAATTCCCTTTTTCCGTTTCCGATGTATTGAATTTATTAGCAGTGTTCCACTGAGCGACCTATTTCAATAGAAGCTCCCTTGTGTGTAAGAGCATAGTGATTTCTCACTTCGCCTGTTATCAGTTTGTGCTTAGTGAAAATATATACATACCTACTTACTTACCTACCACTTTGGATTGATAATGATTTGATTACTTTTCCACGAATCAACTAACCAACAATTTTAAGTTTAAAGTCTAAGGTTTTTATTTGTAAGTTCTAAATAAACGTTTCAATCATTCATTAATTTATTCCCTCATTCATAATTTATTTATTCATTCATTCGTTCATTTGTCTGGAGAAATGTTTGTATATTCTGAAAATATTTCTTACGGGCCTGGGTGTTGACAAAAAAAGTATATAAGTATTCTATCAGCCATCTGGTTCCTATAGTACAGCTCCCAGACGTCAGGCGGGCGGCCGGCCATAAAACACCTTCGCCAAAACTTTAACAGCATGATCCTTGGATCATGCTGTGCCGACCCCACATAGAGTGGGGTAAGGGCAGGAAGATGATGATGATGATGATACAGCAGCGTTCTTCTTTAGGCAGATGATCGTAATAATGATAAGTCAAGTAAGCAACTTGTAGGTACGTACGAAAACCGAGCTCTGAAATAGACCATTGTAACTTAAACAGAAATCACTTGGCCTACAATAAATTCATCAATGTTCCAACTTGAGATCCTGTTTGAATTACGACTTACGACTTATCCTGAGATACTAAACTAAAGTTCAAACTAAAACTTTGACCTGGATTCCTCACAAATGTATTAGAACGCAGTGAATAAGCAACCTTACTTCCATATGCATTAAGGTTTAAAATGACCTGATTTGAGAAAAGTTACCATGAAACTATGGGGTTATTGAGCGTAACGAACAGTAGCATATTGTCACCACAGATGACTTGACATATTGGCTGAGTATGTGAGACTATCTAACTCATTAGGTCAATGACCTTAGAGTACTGTTTTTTTTACCTAAAAAATATTTATAGAAAAGTATTAAGCTTTTACTGGTAGTTATAGTTAGGTTATGTTTATGAAGAGCTGTTGAAACTCTTATTAATTAAACCACTGTGCGTGGAGTCTGATACACGCTTGACCCTTTATTTTTTGTCCAGGTGCTTAACTACAAAAAAGGTAAAAGCTTGTCTGCTGCAGTATGAGGTTGAAACATGTCTGCCCTAAAGAGGCATGATTATAAAAAGCTTGGTTCTTAATAGATGATAGGAAAGCATCGTGAGGAAGCCGTCATATCGTAGAGTTTGAAAACATGGGTCAAGTGCACAAAAAGAGCCTCATGAGGCGCCATTTAATCTTTTCACCACACTGGTAAGAAATAACTAATGACACGATTAGGAGTAGTAGTGTATGAGATGATACATTTTTGTAGCCTTCCTTCAAAATAATAACTAACCCCCGAATACTCAAACGCCACTCAGAGTTGAGCACGTCTCAACTCACGGTTTTTTGACAGTTTCTGATGAAAATCAGTCATTTGAGACGTGCTCAACTTTGAGATACGTTTGAGTATTCGGGGGTAAGCCCGGTAGAGGTAAGCAGGGTTAAATATTTCATGCATTTTCTTGTCCGTTTGAAAATGCCACGTGAGCGAGTCCCAAGGAGCAAGGACATAAATTTCCGACGCAAACTGAAGCCAGCTGTTCCACTGTTTCGGGGAAATAAATACGGATTAGAACGCGGCGGAGTAAAGCGTGCTGTACACTGTACGGCTGAATTATTGATCGCTCGTGTACAGCCGGCTTTATGTAGGTTGATGATAGCGAACTGTGTTTTGGCAATGATGGAGTTTTGGACGCTGCATAAGACTTCATAATGTGTTGGGGATGACCTAATTTCTAGACATATTTTTATTTTATTTTATTTTTAAATTTTAAGAAAACTTACAGCTAGGAACAACAATAAGAATAATTCATGTAAAATTTACAAGCACAAAGACATGTATGCTGAAGGCCAATTAAAAGTTTCCATAGATATAATGTAAGTGAATAGATTAAAAAAAAAAAACAGTTTATGTGGACGACACTATTAATTAACATAAATAAACATAACAATAATTTAGTGAAAAAGAAAATGCTATTAAATAAGAAGTGAGAAGGATAGGAAAAGAAAATTTTAGTACACAAAAAGTGCACTCTTTATAATTTTAATAATTTAGATTCTAGAGACCTTAAACAGAAGTAACGACCTTTAATTTTTTTTCTTTTAATTCATGAAACTTATAATAAGAGCATGACCAGGTAGGTATTCATCCATAGGGATGCACTGAATTTCACCATCGGTATTTAAAAAATAAAAAATTCGTTCTTTACACAGCATGGTGAAAAGATTTTAAGTGCGCCTCAAAAGCTCCTATCGTGCTGACTTGGGCACATACTTGCGAACTTTTTTGGTTTTACGAAATGCTGGTTTCCTCACGATGTTTTCCTTCACCTTGAGAGAACTGGAATAGCGATATCGCACATACATTTTTCAGCGACTTTTCAAAGCAGTAAAATCCATTGGTACACGACCGAATTTGAACGTGGGTTCAAATCCGTATGATCGGAGAGCGGGGTCATTACCACTAGATCACCTGTGTTCAAAACAAAGTAGAATAAACAAGATTACAAACATTACAATTTTATGGCACATACATACATAAATATATATTATCGCGTCCGTATCCCCAATGGGACGGGCAAAGCCGCAAGTAATCATAAGAAAACTTGCAGCCACTCCTAATTCAAGCGTCCCAAGATGGATATGGTGAACCATAGTAACAGGTGATTAGCCCATCGCCCATATTGACGGTCCATCATGTCGGAGAAGATACTACCCCTTAATCGTCTTTTACGACATGCTCAGAGAGAAAGGCAGCTAGATGCATTCTGTTTTTTTTACTCCCAGTCCAGCAGAGAAGTAAATAAAAGCAATTTCGTAGTAAGACAAAATATACAAACTTACACAGCTACGGAAAGTGTTTAGATTTGATTTAGGGTTTATAAGCAGACCTTTTAGGTTATCAGAAAACTCACCATCAAGCATAGCTGTATTTTTCATAGCCGACTCAAGCAGTAGCCCTTTAAACGCACGTTAAAATATTCATTACAAAAGTTAAACCAATTTGTGTTTGAAATGCATTTTAAAAAGTCGGTCAGATCCTGACCGATTTATTTTTAAGGAAAAGACAATGTAATTACACCGGACTTGGTATTCAGGGCAGTAACTCAATTTAAAACGCTGAGCTCCCGGTCACCTCGGATGCATATTAAAACAGCCAATCTTGTGGTAGTGGTTATAATAGGAAATCTGGAAGTGAAAAAAAATGGCTTTGATTTAAGATGTTTTTGTAGAACAGTTGTTCATATCTAGACGTAAAGGTTTACTACGTTTTTAAATGATCTGATAGAAAAAGTTATTATGTTGACGAAGCCGAAGCCTGGCCAGAAATTACCATAAATTATAATAATAATAATAATAATAATAATAATAAATATTTATTTACTCTCACAAAAGGTTAGGTACATGTTGTGGGTATTTAGATTTAAAAGTACAAACTTATTTAACCTGCTTCGTGACACAGGTCACCAGTGCTCCCAACTCCGCGAATTAATAAAGTATGAAGCAACAAAGATAGTAAATGATAAGTAGGTATGCATGTGTGAGTGAATGTGTGTATGAGAAAAAGTGAGTATGAGAGATTGTATGTATGAGAGTGTATGTGGGTGTGTTGATGTGGGTGTATGTGTAGGAGGAAGGGGAGGGGGGTTGTGAGGGAATATCTATGATTGATGTGTAAAAATAAGAGCGTTAAGTGTGTGATTGCGTTTGTAGGAGGGTGTGTGCATTTGTAGGGGATTAGGTGTATGTGTTTGTGGAATGTTGAGTAAGAGGTTGAGTGGGTGTGTGCGTGTGTGGAAGGGAAGGGAATAGGAGTCTGTGGATGGAAAGGAATGCTAATCAAATTAAGTATTATATAACAGGAACTAGTACCTTTTCAGTCTCTTCATAATTGCATGTTTTTAGCCATTTGCTAACTGTTTCCTTACATTTACGTTTGTGAAGTGCGTAAATACGGAGGGTATTATTTAGTTTGTTGTAAATAAAGGGTCCAAGAAAGCAAAAGAATTTATGAGCAAAGCTTGTGCGGAAGTTTGTAATAAGACAAACTTTACCTTTTCTTCGTTTGTTTATCAGGAGATCTGCGTCAAATCCTAATTGGGAGTGTTGCTTAATTTATTGCCCATTGACATGTATTTATTTATACATCGTATTTATTTTAGCATCTAATTGAAAAATACTCAAACCCGTTTTCAGCCATTCTACGGAGCATGGAGTGAGGAAACGGGGTCAATTTTGTCACGTATCAAATTCCCTACAAAAATACTATTATTCAAAAGAATTACTTTCTCGCTCTACATACATTGTTTAAATGGTTTAGCCAAGATTTATCTATTCTAATTCTTTATTACAATGTGAGCATGTATATTTCGCTTACGTATTACGATCTTGCCACTTCCAGTAAGCCAACATCCGAATTACGACGCCAAACGTCTTGAATAGTGAGTACCCAGAAATTGGCGCTGGCAGAAGCTTACCAATCAAATCCTGTACTAAGCCGTACTAAGTGAAACCGTTACTTAAACCGAGTAACCGAACTTGTAATTCTAATCGTTATTCAAACTTTGTGCTTGATTAAATTTTAAGTTGGAAACAGCCATTAGCGTCAAGATGCGGTTTTCTAATAGTACGATTAGTTTGTTGGCAGTTTTAGAGCGTCGCTGTGCGCAAACTGCTTTACAAGAATGTCGACGTGGACGTGCTTTCAAACAATCCGCCATGTTGGTTTATTTGATAAGTTTTTTTCAGATCTTTTTAAAATTCATTTTACCACAGGGTAGTGAGTTTGTTGCGATCGATAAGCTGTAATCAGTTATCGTCATACTGCTGTCACATGATTTGATGATAAAATAATTTAACATAGTATTTCTTAACCTTGCTCGTAAACAAAAGGTACGCGATTAAGACCCATCATAACTTATTATAGGTATATCAGTACAAACACCAAGTTTCAAATTCTATATAAAAAATCACGTGAAATTTTTATTGATTTTCAAACGACATCAAAGTTACAAAATAAAGAGACTGGTCATAAAGATCACACTAATATTTTAAAATCTCAACACAGAGGCACAGAAAATTACTAAAACAGGTTGTTGGCTCAATGCTCATTTTGTTTCAAGCAGCTAACTAACAAAGCTGCAAGTCTTTGTGTAGCAAATAAACCAGTTTCATCGCAAAATATACTAGTTATGATGGAATAACGAACAAAAACAAAGGCAATCTACATGCGCGATAGTTAATTAAATACATGCCCGCATGTCTCCCAAGTTCGTATTTACCCACTTTGATTACGCGATGTTTACACGAGCTCTAGGTATAATGAACATGGAACTTGCTTGTTTTACTGGTTCTTTTAATGGTTCTTTTAATGGCACCCATTGAGGAAACAAAATGGTCTGAATAAAACTCCAAAAAGAGTACTGCATCCAAAAGACTTAAAACTTACAACTAAAACCATAAGTCTACTTGGAGTTGGGTGCACTAAGAAAGGATTTCACAAAATTCAACTCCTAAAGGACGCAAGATGAAATTTGAGTTAAAAATTCAACGCCGTCAAAGTCGCGGATTCAAATTCAAAAGAATCTATCCCCTTTTTTGAAGTTGATTAGTAAATTTTTATCTTTGAAGCCAGCCTTAAAAATAAAGATTTTATCGAGTCAAAATAATACAGTGGCACAAGTAGCTTATTTAAGTAGCAACACTAACAATGCTTTAATTTACGTCGCGCGAAAATACATGCAAAGCTAAATTTACCTTATTCACAAAATCCTGTTTAACCCTCCACGTGGCATACGTGTAAAACAAGCCAGGAAATAGAAATACATAATTTGTGAAAATTTCAAGTCTCTACCTATTATGGTTGATAAAATACAGCTTCCTGACAGACGAACGGACGGACGAACGGACAGGCGGACGGACAGCGGAGGCTTAGTAATAGGTTCGATTCCCGCGTCGATTCTTGTTAGAAATACAATGTGCAAATAATTTCTTCAAGGTCTAGATATTGTTTCTTCATAACCTAAAAGTAGACAACTAAGTAGACATAATGTCTTGGATACGGTTTATTGTTCAGTTTCTGATATCCATGACATAATAATGCCTGGTTTCAATAATGGCGCTCATCAACAGATTTCAACGTTGCGAACAATGAACCAATCATTTGTTAGTAGAATATTGGAGCAGGGCAATAGGGAATCCTAGTGTAGGGCCAGAACTAGAGCATGTGACTGTCAAATGCTATCAAAAATCGTGTTCTCAAGATTTGTTCCAATCCAAATTATAACCCAAAACGGCTCCCACAAACTTCCACCCTTTCAAGACAAAAGGATTGAGATGAAAGATTACATTGTTTGATGCCTGAATTTGATTAGCTGTTCAAACTATGTGCAAACATCCAGAAAACCCTTTGAGGGGTCATCAAACCCGGAGAGTGGTAATAAACTATACTGAACGCGGAACTAGGATTGTTATATCGCACATAAGCATGTGTGTGGATGGATACCATTTTTGTGTGTACCCATGCAGGAAATGCCACATTTACTCTCATGTCCTTCGTGACCTGCAACCTGCACCCAAGCGGACCTTTACAAGGCGAGCGATTAAGCCGTGGAGGAGGCGACTTTTTGGTCAATTCACCTATGACGATTTAACCATTTAACACGCCAAGAAAGTAGCCGAGCACTAATCGTAATAATATATAAAATATGTAAAAAATCGTAATAATAATATAATTTGGTTCAATTTTTAACACCCAATTTTAGCCCGTTTTAAGGGTTATTTGGATCCTGTAATAAAAATAATTGCAGAAAAATGCTTGTTGTTCTAGCAAAATTAGAATATTATGTTATTCCAAGTCACGAACTATGCTTATTCAAGTTCATAAGTTTCATTCGAATCCGTTCAGGGCGTTATGACATGACTGACGCTCTAACATACACACATCCTCACAAATTTTCATAATTTATGATATTAGTAAGATGTAGTAATAATCTACTGCATAAGTAAAGTAAAAGTAAAGTCTGAAAAAAAAAAAAAGAAATCTGAACTTTTATCTTCCTCGATAGGCAGTTTTTTGTTCATACTTTTTTCCTTTATCGTCCTTCTATACAATCGTATGATATCACTCCCATTTCCAACCATTAATTTGTCTTCTAATCTCATGTGGAGAAAGTTGGATTCCCTTTAATGAAGTTGGAGTAACAGTTTTAAAAGCTTAACGATGTTTGGTGTGGTTAATTATTTCGCGAGTTAGTCTTCTTGATTTACGCGTGTTTGTACATGGATTTGTAATTAACAGATATTTTATGCTTTCGTAATAAGGAGTACTTTGTTTTTACCCGAAATACGTTGGTAGCGAATTTCTCTAGATGAGTTTAAGACAAGATGATTCAGTATTTCTTTAAATTTCACGATTTGTAAACATATTTAAGGTTTATAACGGGACTTAATCGCATACCATTTTTAGAGTTCCGTATCCGAGGTGCCAAAAGGACCCTATTACTAAGCCTCCGCTGCTCGTCCGTCCGTCCGTCCGTCTGTCAGCGGGCTGTATCTCATGAACCGTTATAAGTAGAGAGTTGAAATGTTTCACAGAGTGTGTATTGCTATTGCCGCTGTTAACAATAAAATAATAAAATAGAGTAAAAAAATATGGTACGGAACACATGCAAATTCGACTCGCACTTGACCGGTTTTATTATTTTCCCGACATTTCGAACGCGTATCAGAGATCGTGGCCACGGGATCACGTCTTACGTATCTTTCGCAAATAATTCTTCAGACTCTGTTTGTTGTACTCGTAGTAGCCTTGCTACTCACATAGTTTCTGATATCACACACAGGGAATCTTAATTATTATTATTCATTTATTTCAGATCATTTATAATCCATACAAAAATATTAAATAAATACACACACACTTAAAGCTAAAACTACATACATACAGAATTTCATTTAAAACAGAATAATTAATAATCAAATGAAATAAATAAATGTCAAGTGAAATGCGTGGTCTCTATACGTATGACTATTGAGTAATATTTTTTTATTTACCGAGTTTTGGAGTCGAGACCCTAGGTCCTTGGGGCACGGGTGCCCACCGTGTTTTCAAAATTCTTTCAGAGCGTCTGGTCAAAGCGATGCGCGATCCAAGAGCTGGTTTTTATTTGGCTCAACGTATCAGTATTGCCATTCAGCGTGGCAATGCGGCCAGCGTCTTGGGCATGCTTCCACCGTCCGATGAACTGGATCAGGTGAGCTATCTATAGACCGTTTGCAACGGCCTTTAGATAGCCCGACTGTTTCTTTTGTAAATTATATTTGTATTCATTTTAATTATGTAATAAATGTATTACTTTATTTATTACGTTACATAATTAAGTGGTATGATATCTGTATAGCTACCGCAGGTTACAAAGCAATGCATGCATCATTCAACACGTGACCTTAAGGCATCGCAATAAAACTCATTTTAAAATGCGAGTTGATCAAAGTGAAGCAACCGCGATATTTCCTCAAATACCAAGGCTGGATCGACAAAGCACCCTTAACAAAATGGCTACTCAAATAATAACGGGCCACCCTTCGACGCGTTTACATTTTGTCTCATAATCTGTTCTAATAGGATCAAAAATGTTTGGCTGTGGTTTGTAGATGCATTTTTAGAACAATTGAAATTTTTCATTGTGATTTATCTCTAGGATAAAAGCTTTGAATTTTTTAAATTACATTCAAATGGGTTATCATCCACCAACAGCTGTTTATGTAATTTCAAACCCTCAAAACAATACCTTTCTGACTTTATTCCATTTAGGTTTTCGTTAAAAAGTTTGTAACTCAAACTTCTCATCAAAATAAGGCATAAATGTTATTTTATCTTAAAACACAGAGCTAGTCTTAAGATGATTCGGGTCTGAAAGCCTCAGGGCGCAGTTTGACTCCCCCTTGTCTATTTTTATTTACTTCCAATTTAGTTGGGAAATACATCAAACTTTTATTTTTAAAAAGCCTTGGTTATGTAAGTAGGATTCAGTAAGATCACCTTTGCGTACCTTATAAGGTACTTGCTTAAGGTATTATAGGTACTCAAAATTGAATATCTGAACAATAATAAACTGGAGTTTTTAAAACTGGTTCGTCATCTTTTTTAAAGTATTTGTAATAAGAATTTTGCCGAAGACTTCGAAGGTGATCGCGGAAACTTTCACGAAAGCGATCAACAAAATCGTCTTAAACTCGAACTGTTCCCCATTCATTAAGGCTCAAGTAAACTGCGACCCAAAGTTCCTGTCAGTCACAGGGGGCAGCTTATGCAGTAAGCATCTGAGTCACTGTGAATATTTCAATTGAATTTTTCAAAAACATTGGTTTTACCGACGCGAAGTTCGTTGACTAAAACTGCCTTTCCAATATTTATCATCACTTGATGATAAATATTCTAAAGGCAGATTGATGGTTTCACATAATCACTTCAATACCTTATTCTTGCATTCACTGAACAGGTATTTCTGTTAAGTTATATTTTCACGTCAGAGATTACTACTTATTCATTTTCTACGGTGTCTTGGTCTCCTGGTACTTTAACTTCTACCCAAATAAATGTAAAATACTTGATGCAACTTGTCTTCTAGCTGTTATCAATACATATTTGGAAGTGACTGGGTGGGACTTTCTTTATGAGCTGTGTCCAAAGTTCCGTCAGTCACTGAGAGGTAAGTTCCGAGCAATTTGTGGCTTCCAAGTCTTCCACTGTCTTGCAGCCGCAGTCCACCTAAGTTAGTGCTTTACCAACGTCACAATGTAGAGACTACATACACGCTAATATTGAACATAGTATATAACATATCTTATATTGTCTCTAATGCAAATCGAAATCTTTTTTTATGTTCATTTTCTCGTGTACAAGACTGTACCATGTCATTTTGATACTAGGCCCATTTGCTACTAGGTCATGTTGCTAATATGCCGTTTTGCTTTTAGGACGTTCTGCTAATAGGGCGTTCTGCTTAAATGTCCTTTCGATACGAAACGAAAAAAATCATGTAACAATAAAGAAATACCGAAAAACTCTATTTAAATTTTGTATGGTACAAAAAGGTACGCGATTAATGTATGTATGTAAAGCCAGAAGGGGGGGCAAAGCCAGAAGTAGTCATAAGAAAACGATTAAGTCCGTGGCCAACACAAATAACACCTATGTTTTATCCATCTCTCAGATAGTACCCATATTTTTTTATACTCGAGCAAAAACAAATTGTACAACATATATTGACAAGTTCCTGTATTTATAGTGATTACAATCATTCTTATGTAGTAATATTTTAATTTGATAACTCGAACAAAAAATCACAAGACATCATCTAGCCGCATGCACTGCAATGTGTGAAATCGCAAGCACGTTTTATATTGCACGCGGAGATGGCACTCTATTTGTGTCACTTAGGGACATAGAAGCAGTTACCAGAAAACCTAGATGTGGTAAACAAGAACTCGCTCAACCACATCATTACTTATATAAAAAGTAATCACCTCCAAGGCTTTATCGATTGCGGCTTTAGTGAAAGAAATATTATTGACGTTTATAAGGCCTTTTGCTTAGCGCCAATTTGAACAATCAGTATCCAAAGTAAGTGAATGATGATCAGAGTACAAATTCATTTGGTGAATGAAAACAATTTTTTTAGATTTTAAAATCAAAAAGGAGAATAAGCAGAAGATTTCAAAACTGAAACAAAAAGGCTGACATATACATAAATTATTTTCGAAATTCTAAAATTCTGATGCTGACTGTAGTTTCATTACACCTCTACAGTCAGCATCAGAAGTTGATGGCCAGATGACTGATATAATATTTATTTCATTACATTTTTTTGATGTCATATCCAGTTTGCCATTCTCCTCTGTACTCCAATGTAGTCCAGCGTCGGAAGGGTAATTAGTTATAGTTGGCTTAAACCTGTTCCGGAATGGCAGGTGCGCTTACTGCATGAATGCGTATTATGAATTGTTTTCTGATATAATAACGCCCAACAGTCTCATAATTCTTCTCATTCTTTGTTGCCGGGCTGGAAGTAAAGAAAAAACATAGAATACGTCCAGCTGTTCCTCTCAAAATGTTGTAAAAGTTGACTAAGGGTACATCATGTTGTCCTGTCCAACATGATGGATCATCGATATAGGCGATGGGCTAATCACCTGTCACCATGGTTCACCATATCTATCTGGGAACTTTGAATCAGCAATCTATGTATGTAGTCTCAAAATATATTTCCATCCCCATACACAAGTATTCCCTTGTCATTTTTATCAGAAAAAAATATTAACACTTTACGTTATCAATATATAAATAAACATGAATCTCACAACGGTAATCGAACCCACAATTCAATTTTTCTTGTCATAATCAAAGTTTTTCTCTGAAAAAAGTAAAAAAAAATATTGAAGAAAAAACCAATAAACCAAAAGAGAAATAGAAATAGAAACGAAATAATAAAAAACGCCCTTTTCTCTTGTATTCAGAGAATAATGCAAAGTGTAGGTAACTTTCATTCATTACAACTTACAACGATAAAAACTGAAACTAACTGCAACTATGTTTGCGGTAAGTCCACTACAGTTGACATAATAGTGATTTGTGGTTCAACTTTCCCCAACTTCCTCCTCTGACACCCAGGAGAAATAACTTCTCTGGTACTTTCTTAACGAAATGATTGCCTACGTGTACGTTGTTAGCCCTATTTATTTGGGGTGGTTTTATTTGCCCACCATCCCCTGTGGATAATTCAGTTTCTAAGCATCTCGTATCGATCTACTGGGACTCATAAAGTATTTTTTCGTGGAAATTGTCTGTCTTGTTTTCTGTAAAGAAATACCTAAATGTTTTGTTTTTATTTAGCCTGGGTATTAGGAATTTTTTACAGCCAACTGTACTTTTATCAGAAATCAAAATATGCAATTAGACCATTAGCACAGCACGTCATTGTAAAAGATGAATATTCACAAACTCATGAAAGGTTATCTTCTACTTAGATAATAATCTTTGTTGCTTCAAAAAGGTATTATTACTCGTGTCACATGTCACCAGTTTTTCCGAACCAGTGTGTTGAAAGGATTTACAGTGCGCCTCAATGGCCCCTTTCGTGCTCTTGGCACATGTTGTCAAATAGATGATCATGCCAAATAATATTAAACTGTTTTACTGATTCATCAGATCATTATATCAGTAACTTGTGCTAAGAGTCCAAATAGTCGTTATCCTGACCGAGTGACTCAGCTAAGTTGAGCGAAGTGACCGACTCACTCTTCAGTACAGAACTGACTAGGCACTCTCGTTGGTATGAAATGTCCGACTGAAGCTAAAATTGTCTGAAATAAGTATTTACAATTGATATTAGCTATAGAAGGTAGGTGCAGTCAA
Source organism: Scotopteryx bipunctaria (assembly GCA_949320045.1). Taxonomy (NCBI): domain Eukaryota; kingdom Metazoa; phylum Arthropoda; class Insecta; order Lepidoptera; family Geometridae; genus Scotopteryx; species Scotopteryx bipunctaria. Next base: position 8,635,861 of record OX439447.1, read on the forward strand.
CTCCAGAAATATGTAGCACAACTAACATGCAGGGCACAGAATGTATTTGTGGCAGTTTATTTGGTAGACTTTGAAATGTTTTCAATGAATGATTTTTCTGTAATTTTGTTTCAAAGTCATTCCCTTAGACTCTAAAATAATCTACTTAGGTCTTTTACCATCCATAGTAGTAGATTTATGCAGCGTCAGGAGGCCACTTTTACCTTCACAACCGGGACACTGTAGTGCCCGGGACGAATTAAGATGGGGTAGGCTTGTCCAGCACCTATTTGAACAGAAAAATCCATTTATGCACGACCACTAAACCAACAATGCTCTCAGAACTTTAATTTTAATTTATTTTTGAATGAAAACATTCAATGCAATTAGTTGTTTACCTTTAAAATACACCACAAATTCAAAGAAAAACAACTTGAACTTTTTCATTTCTTTCGTAGTTCTTGTACCTCAACTTTACCATACTTAAGTGGCAGTCTAGATTTCTTAAAACTTTGGAGCTACAACTTATTAAATTATTTTAATGAATGCTTCATGACTAAAGAAAACGAATTGCAAATTACTTTAGGTACCTATATGGTAAGTTAATTAGTTACAGAGTAGGGACCTCACGATACTTAAAAGATCAATAACATCGCCATATAACATTTTTACTACTGACGACAGATTCTTCATGCCCATAGCAACGATGTTTTTTTCTCAATAAAACCGGTCATGCATAAGTCGGACTCGCACACGAATGGTTCCGTACCAACGTACATGTACATAATTTTTTCTTATAAGGGGCCCCATTTTATTTTATCTTTATTATTTTTTGTTACAGTGGCAATAGAAATACATAATCTGTGAAAATTTTTCAATTCTCTTTCTATTACGGTTCATGACATACAACGCGCTGACAGACGGACGGACGGACAGTGAAGGCTTAGTAATAGGGTCAAAATGGCACCCTTCGGGACCCTTTATAATGTATGGCGTTTCTCGACAGATAACAACGTCGCTATTGTAATGAACGAGCCGTCATCCGTTAATTGAATTTAGGAACCGGTCACAGAACGTTAATTTAGCTAGAATATAGAATGGAATGGAATTTTCTTACATTACTCGTTTTATTATAGGTAAGGTAGTTAAGATCTCTGGCGACCTTCAAAAGCTCTCAACTCTCATAACGTTTATATTATTTTAGGCATTTACTGTAATTAATACGTAAAGCCTGCAAGTTTTAATTAAACGAGACAATCGTTTTCTTAGCCTAAAGCCTATTACACACTTGGCTGACGCAATAAGCACGCCGCGTGTGTGTAACTGCCCGCATCTCTGTTATGTTATTACCTGCCTCTATCTAAGTTGAACTAGAACCTATGTATTCTATAAACTACCTATAGATAGTAGGTATACTATCGAGATAATTGGTGTGCCTTTAGGTCAGGTCAGGCTCAGTGCATTCGGTCAAGATAATGATACCTACTTCTACTACGAGTACCTACGTGCTATAGTAATGATGATAGCTGTAGAGTTAATAGACCATTGCGAAAAGATTTGATAAAATAAATACTTCAACAAGTTAATTTAGTATAGGTACTTTTTGATATTGATATTTTTTATTTACAAAGACAAACTATAATACCATTAAAAACTTTATGGTAATCGGTATATAATAATAAGAAAAGAAAATGAGCTCAGTTTTCTATCAAGTGCAGATAGAAAACAGAGCTCAGATCACCGACCGCAGTTAAGGTCCCCAAAAGGCTAGCGACGTTACCTCTTTGGATAGCTATACTTTATCAAATACAAATTGAGTATTTAATTTTTTTCTTAAATGACGCCCACATAAAATTTATTAATGACATTTCAATATGAGAACCTATCAACATGACTTTGTGAATGTTGAATGGTTGCCAACTGAAGTTCGTACCTTATGTTCAAAAGTCAATTTTAGTTCATTTGGATTTAAATCAATTTATTAAATTAAGACTTCAGGTATGGTCGGACAAAAATGTGATCTTCCACTTAATTTCCACGTCATGAAACAAGGTTGATTTGCCCTTGCAATAATCCTATCCTACCATATTATAAATGTGAAAGTTTGTGAAGATGTTTGTATGTTTGTGCCTCTATCACGCCTAAACGGCTAAACGGATTTGAATTAAACTTGGAATATACATAGTACATGTGCTGGATTAACATATAGGCTATTTTTTATCTGGGTACCACGCGAGCGAAGCCGTGTGCGGCAGCTAGTACTCTGATAGTTACTGATGCTCAACCTTAGCGGTTTTGGGAACATAGGAAGTTTTGTTAAAACTGGTAGATCACTTTATTAGTCACAACAGCATCCTGAAAAGCATAGCTGATAGTTACTCCTCACCGCTGTGCCTTATACATAGAATGATCCCAGCAGTCTACCCTTCAACCTGGTGATCGCTCTATGTAGTAGTAATTGTATGCTTTGTTTTATGTTCTCACTAACATTATTTTTAAGTTTTCTTTTTGTTACTAACCTATATGGATCTTAAGGTATTCGAAATAAACAATTATGATTATTACTAGCTTTCGTCCGCGGCTTCGCTCGCGTTGTACCAGAGTAAAAAATAGAATATATGTTATTCCAGAACGCATGCTATGTATGTTCCAAGTTTCATTCAAATCCGTTCTGCCGTTACGGTGTTAATTTTCGCATTTTTACGTGATAACTTTTAAACGAAACATCCGATTGAGATGAAACAAAAAGTATTTTACTTCTACATAAATACTCTTGATAACATAATGATTAATTTAGATAAAGATTAATATTACGATACATATTTAACGTAGTTTTTTTTTCTTCAGACGATTTAATAATTATTTTGAACACAAAATCGGTTATTGTGATTAAACCATGATAGCTAGATATATGTTCTCGTGGACTTTTTTGTAGGTCTTAATGGGATCTACAAACCCGTAGTACATCATTTTGTTCTATTGTCAATAGTTTTTGCAGCGCACGCAAAAATAGGTTTTCGATTTTACACCTTGTGTTACAAAATAGCAATTTTATTACGGATCCCTAATTTTGAAAAAAAACATAGCCTATAGCCTTCCTCGATAAATGGACTACCCAACACTGAAAGAATCATTCAAATCGGACCAGTAGTTCCAGAGATTAGCGCGTTCAAACAAACAAACTCTGCAGCTTTATAATATTAGTATAGATTATTAGCCCACTGTACCTACTAGCCAATTTTTCCTTTTACAACCTACGAATCAATTAAAGTATTCAATAGTAATTTTACGTCAGTATTTCTGCAGAGATAAACTGAAAAAGCTATCACAGATCCAACCCTGACACTACAGTATGGCGCTCGCAAGCGCCAATATTACCTCAAGTGCGAGTCGAGAGGTCTTTGCGGATATCGGATAGAAGAACTGGAGTGGTCTGTCCACAGCCAGCGATATTTGCCTCGTGTGAGTCGATCATCCGTCATATTTGATCGCAATGTGTACACTACACTGACTTGCTTGTACGGATTCTGTTGCAATCCGGATAGAGCTTTGATTGATTCAACGTTAGAAACAACTATAGAGCGAGGGATAAAAATGGGCTTAAGCCAGCAATTTCGGGATAGTCCAGCCCGCTGGACCACATTGGATAGATTCTGAGTTATGTGGGTGCAAATAAATATAGTGAAAGTACCAAAATGTTATCCGTAAAACGTATATTTTCAGGAAAAATCTTGATTTGTTTAAATCCATTTTGTAAGAGTCAAGGCATTGACTTAGAGACCGCTACCGAGTATTAGGGCGTTGCAAATATAAAAGAACAAAAAGGTCATAAATAACATATTGAATCTAATTCTCCGTTACAAAACTATACATCGACGATAAAGATAACAGTAACAGTGTTATGATTGTCGTAAAATCCACGCAGGCAGCATAATTGTCCATTAGTTTGCGAGAGGCCAATTATGCCTCCATTAGCCGAGAATCTCCCTAATAGCAATTTCGTAGCGGGAGACTTGGGAGATCCCTGGAAGGACGTGTTCACAAAAAGTCTAACTTACCCTATTTTCTAGTAGGTCGATAGTTTAACGACTGTTATTGACATAAGCGATAACATCTGTATGCCGATTATATATCTTTTTTAGTACCTTCCATCAGTTTTATTTATTTCTCATTTGGTTGTCAAATTGTTTAGTCTCTGTATGCCTATTTTGTAGTGCACCTAATTTGCACAGATCCGTCGCTCACAGAAACGAGAGTCAATCAACGAGGCACATATTACGGGAACTATTGACCGGTTCCAATATTCTACTAATAGACGATAGACCATTCATTACTATATGCGATCGTGTTATTAACAGTGTAAATGTAACGTAGATTTATGACGTGTCCATATGATAACAGTGTTTTTACGGAATAAAAAATCTTGACTTTGATTTTGACATTTGACTATAGCAACGTTGTTTTTTGAACCAGGCGTAAGTCTTTATATGCCTAGTTTGTAGTGTGCCTAATTTGCGTCATGGCTAAACTCAATTTATAATTACTAAAACTAAGACTAGAAATCTATTCGTCTATGTCACAATTGGTCTATTTTTCAATAGACCTAAATAATGACGGCTTTGTTAAACATAGGTATAACTTTCATATTTGCCGGTTATAAAAGGTTAAAAATATAAACTTATTGTCATAGAGTTACTTGATCCCTATCATTATCGTATTTTTATACAGATCTGTGGCATTTTTATTAATCAATAGAGCCTATGCTTGTCTAAAACGTGCCTCAACAACAAAACTGAGTATTACATACCTCAATAAAAAAAATAGAAAACGAAACTAAAACTTAAAAAACATTGCTTTAAGCTTCGTCAAAGGCTTCGTATAATGCCACCGATATGTGAACAAATAAATAGCTATCTACAACCATACTTGTCACCGGTTCTTTTCGAACCAGTGTGGTGAAAGGCTCGCGCCTCAAAGGCTGCTTTCGTGCACTTGACACATGTTTACAAACTTTTACACTTTGGGCTTCTACGACCGACGTACCGGTTTCCTCGCGGTGTTTTCCGATGTACATACTGGTATATAGAGCACTTATATTTTTTGAATAGAAAAATCACTTGGTGCACTACCGGATTTTAACTCACGACCATAGGATCGGAAGGCAGGGCCGCCACCACTAGACTACCCAGTGCTCTCAACAGTACATTATGAATTTACGCTACGATAAGACAAACTATCTACATACCTAACCTAAATAGTCGCCATGTTTCAGTTTAGTCCTTACACTGCCTAATGAGAACTGGATAGCATTGCCTCATTTACTTATGAAACGTTGGCCGTGATAAAACGACTGTAGTATTATTCATACACTTCATGTAATTATCTATAAACTCTGTTATTATTCTGAGAATAACGTAGTGGGCTACTTTAATAATAAGTAAGCATTGATGTAACTCCTTAGTCAGCTTAGTCAGCTCCGCACGTATCGACTATGTCTTTCCTGTGTGGATAAGGCCCACTAAGCTGAGAGGATTTTAAAGGTGCTGGGCAAGCTTACTCCGTCTAAATTCGTCCCGGGCACTACAGCGTCCCGTTAGTATAGGCAAAAGTTACCTCCTGACGCTGTATAGCAAATGTCTTAGATTTTTTCACTAATTAGTAAAAATATAATTATAAGGTAGGTACTTCTCTGCTGGACTGGGAGTAAAGAAAAAACATAGAATGCGTCCAGCAGCTTCTCTCCCCGAGCATGTCGTAAAAGTCGACTAAGGGATAGTATCCTCCAACACGATGAGATACAATAAGCTAGTATTCCCAAGGAGGGTTGACGTCAGGCAGGCGGCCGGTCATAAAACACCTTAGCCAAAACTCTTACAGCATGATCCAAGGTTCATGCTGTGCCGACCCCACATAGAGTGGGATAAGGGCAGGAAGATGATGATGATAATTATTATAGTTATAATAATCCAATCCAAATTAATTATATACTTAGGTATAACCTGGGCAATCGCACAAATTTTTGGCATAAAATTTTTAGACGTTTGTAGTCGTGTAGTGGACTTGGTAAAACTGTTGATTTGCGCTATTTTTTTAAAAGTTATGACTTTCTGACATCACTTTAATTTTTCCGTTTTGTAGCGGTTACCGTTTTTGATAAAATTGAAGCTATATTATAATAATGTTACCGAACTTGCAACTGTAAATTCCAAGCTATGAAGTAGCCTTTAGTGCCAACCCAGATAATTCTGCTTTTAGTAAGGAAATCTCTCTACTCTTATTTTTGGATGATGAATTAATAATGCCCCAACTCGTTTTATCGACATGATTGTAAAGGGGTCATTTTCCAAAAAATTGTCAAGCGTGGTTTCTTACCTGTATCTTCCACGCTTGAACGCGTTACGAACAAGCGTAAATTTAACGTAGATTTAAGAGGATTTAAAGTGATCCTTACAAATCAAATACTTATCTTGAGTAAAGAAATAATATTGCATAAATAAAGTACTTATCTTGAGTTTAAGTTTAAAACTAATTCCATCCTCTCAGCTTAGTCGGTCTTGTTCACAGGAAAGACATGGTCAATACGTGCGGAGCTGACAAAGCCACGGATTTCCTTACGATGTTTTCCTTCACCGTTTGAGAGTACTGGTATAGTGCACATAAATTCTTCTCACAGAAAAATTCATTGGTACACGACCGGGTTTGAACCCACGACCTTAGGATCGGAAGGCGGGATCACTACCAACTAGACCACCAGTGCTTCGTGTACGGAACCCTTAAAATTAACATACTTCATTTTACTAGAACAACAATTAGGTTCCCATAGACGATGCTGACAAAGTACCTTCAAACTTGATACACAGAACTAGGACAGGCGAAGTAACAGTAATATCTTAATGGAACGTACACCCTTTGTTGATTTGTATCGACAACATTGATTGGCTGTGTTCTAGATGTTCAAGAAGTTTAGTTATCGAGTTACCTAGGTTCTGCAGCTTACATTCCTTTATCATTAAAAGAAATATGAGAAGTCTTATGAAGAATGAATTGAATAGAAGGATTGTCATCGCTAATTTTTTTTATTGACTTTTCCGCATATGCCATCGTACCTTCCCGGGCTCAAACGCATCACGGTAAAGTTCTTAAAAGCTGTTTGCGGTACCTCGCACAGTATACGTGCTAGTAGGCGCTTGTGGGACGAACACGCCGCGTTGACTCAATTCACCTGGAACAACCTTAGCACTTAGAGCGGTGAAGTTCCTCAAGGCCCTAGTAAAACTAAAACTACTTAAACGGTGCGAGGTTTTCCGTTAATTCAACCTCGGTGGCATGGCGAGTGACAGAGACCGACGTGCGGTTCGATATTGCGGCTTACTGCAAATATTTATGTTTGACGGCCTCGGTGACGTGGCGGGCGATTGCTCGGCAGAGACGCAAGAGGCGCGGATTCGATTCCCGCTGCGGAAGAAATGTTAAATTGTAATTGTAATTAAATGTAAATATTTCTTTAAGGTCTGGGTGTTGTGGTACCATGGTACTCGTAGTTTCTGATACCCACGACACAGGAAATCCTAGTGTGGGGTCAGGACTATGTATGTGACTGTTGGGTATAATTTATTATTTATTATTTATTTATTTATTTATATTCCACTATGGAGTCGGAACTATGTATAATTATGACTGTTGTGTGTCATTTTATTACCAGTTCTCTACGTCCTTTTACCACACTGATTCAATCACACGAATAGTACCTAGTAGCAGTAATTGTAGCGCCCTTAGTATCTAATATATTATTCATAATACCTCCAGTAATATAGTTTCTGTCATGAAACATCAATTACATTTCAAACTCAAAATCACCTGAACAGTTTATTGATTCACATTAAGTTTTATTGAGTGTAACTAATTGAAATTGGATCCAACTATCGATGCAACTTAGTTTTGGCACAGCTTATTACAAGCTAGCACAAGCAGTCTATAGAATGGCTGTGGCCCCGTGGTCCGACAGCAATGTCTGATCAATCGGACTACGTGAACTTTTTTCCAGCTGGTGCGATGATGGAATCGCACTACGCGGTCTCCCATGATGTGCAACAACACATTGGTTGGACATAGAATAGAGTTATGTTTCTTTTGCCATGCAAGGATTGACCTCCAAGGTCAATGTGCAACCTTATCATACAAAACTTTTGCGGAATAAGAATGTAGGCACTTTTTGTACTTTGCTCATGATTGATAAATTCTATAGAAGCACTCCAGAGGTGCACGATCATGCGTTCTTCCTTTCAACTGCGGTACTTATTAAATTTTAAATTCATCTTGTCTAAAAGTCGACACCTTTCAAGCATTCGCTATTGCCATTTCAACAAGCTTTAGTTAAAAGCTGTTTAAAGCATTGTTACATGCACGAAAAAATCCAAGTTAAACAAAAATAGGCATAAAGAGGACACACCTGATCGTTGAACATTAAAGAGCTGTTTCATAGTGACGTCACCGTTTTATTTAGCCTGTGGTTTTAATGTCCGCTAGTTTGTTGTCCAACAAATTAAACAATAGGAAACTGCATAACTGGTTCCTGGAACTGTTCCGAGTTCGGAACAACATGGTGCCTCGGCTAAAATGTTACGCTGTTCCACTTTTGAGTTACTATCATTGTATGATCGTTAGAAATGAAAAGAATAAGTTGTAGTGTAAATGCTCGGAGTCTTCGCCTTGGACAAACCACGCTTAGTTTTGCCAAATGGTTGGCTTTTTAACGTTGCTTAACTTGAACATTGTTTTAGATCCGTCCTATCACTATCTAGAGAGCATTGGTGGTCTAGTTGGTAGTGACCCCGCCTTCCGATCCAAAGGTTGCGGGTTTAAATCCGGTTGTGTATCAATGGATTTCTCTGTGTGGATTTTTTGGAACATTTACTAACAATATCCACATTCGTAAATGAAATAACTTTTAATCCCTACCTATAGATTTAAGAACTACTTTGGTCCATGTTTACAAAGATCCAACCAAATCTTTTTGAATAGATGTGATGAAAAAGCCTTTTTAGCTTGTAACTACGTAGGTCATTGTAACTTAATTAAATAATATATAAATACTTTGAAGATAAGTGTATAATCACACATTATGGTAACAAGTAATGATTTTGGTAAGACTAGAACCAAAAAAGATGGAAAACGATTCCATAACGAGATTTCAGGGAACCATTATTTTCTTGTGACAGTTTCATATTTGTAACATACTGTTATACAGTTTTCGAGAAACTTTTTTTATTTTTAACTCTGTCCGATCAATTCGGCATCAATCAACGTTATTTCGTTGGTTTCGCTCCACATTGGATTCAATCTAAATGTCACCAGCTGATTGGAAGGCCTGTCCGGATTGTCTGTCACAGGAGATCGTATGAGCTCGAGTATCCATGAACGATATTTGCGCTATTCCCTTGAAACAAAAGTATTTACATTTCACGCGAAAACGTTTCGATAAAACCACAGATAAAACTCTTTTTCTTTTATGATTGCTGTTTTGATGCGCGTCACTGTTTTGATTAGCCAAGCCACGTGTCCGCCACTTGTGTATAAACTGCGCCTAATATCCATACTACATACTTTAATATTTATACTAATATCACAAATGCAAAAGTAACTCGTATGTTACATTTTCACGCCTAAACTGCTAAACAAATTTTAATGAAATTTGGCAAGCAGATAGATTGCATTCCGGAGAAGGACATAGACTACTTTTTACCCTGTAAAACGATCCCAAAATGTAAGAGATTAAATAAGATAACGCATAAATCCTTCTTAGACATTAATTTATGACAATTACTAATGTCATTTATTATCCATTTGGTTGTTCTGTTCAGCAGTTTAGGCGTAAAAAGGTAACAGCAGACAGAGTTACTTTTGCATTTATCATTATTAGTAAGGATTATTATTAGAGCTATTGAATAAATTAAGTAAAGCATAACAGGCGCCAAAACCCAAAAATAAAAATAATTGCAAAATTATTTATACGTTGTACATAAATAATATTTCAAACTTTTACACACCTACCCTTGCACCCCGCTGTGGATAAGTTAAAAGAGCCTAATATGTTGGCACCCCTGGGAGCCTGCTTTAAAAAAACACAGTGAACAAATAAATTATAACTAACAAAACTCGCAGTTTCACTCACATAAGATAGCGATTTACTCATGGGATTCCTACTCAATTTACCTATAGAGTAACAGAAACAATGAATGTTATTTTTATGATTACTAATTGTACCTAATGTTAGGCCTTTTCCCATCTTATAGTAGATGATTTATACAGCGTCAGGAGGCAACTTTTACCTTCACAAACGGGACGCTGTAGTGCCCGGGATGAATTAAGATGGACTAGGCTTGCTCAGCACCTATTCCATCCTCTCAGCTTAGTTGGCCTTGTCCACAGGAAAGACATGGTCAATATGTGCGGAGCTGACTAAGCCGCGGGTTTCCTCACGATGTTCTCCTTCACCGTTTAAGTTTATGCGCGCTATTGTACCTAATTAAGTACGTAAATAAGTACATTTAAATATTCTTCGGTACTACTATTTTATTGCGCAGTTACAGTAGCACTTTCCTTATTAACAGAATTAATTAGACAGCGCTTTGCAAAGCGCTTTAGCTATTTAGCTAATGCCTTAATTTGCAGTTATGCTTTGATAAACGGTGTTGTGTTTCTTGATAATGATTTTTTTCTTGCCATTGCAAACAAGTACCTAAAAAAATAGGTACTCAAACTTCTGGGCAATCACCTCCCCCCACTCTTTCCACGCATCCATTCCTCATACCCCACTCCTTCCAATCGGCTTCGAGGTCTACCAAGTCATATAGAAGTTTTTAGAAGTCCCCTGCTTTCGATTCCCAGTTCCAGTCCCTTTCGATTCCCAGTCCGTGCCTGCCATTCATGAACCAACGTTTCCTCGAGCTATATGACTTTCTCCACGAATTGGTTACACTTTTTATAATTCTGAAACAAAAACTTATTCTTTTTCAATATTTTGAAGCGACTGTCCCACAGGACTAAGAGCTTTGATATCGTTAAAATCACAAGCAAAACTTTAGGCTTAGGGGAATACCCAAAATGCTGATACGAAAACGAATTCGGAAAGGACATTTTCATTGGCAGTAATAAAAGTAAAAACATTTTGTTTGACCCACATTCTGAATGCGGTTTTCGTTTTTATAGACTGGCGAGAACGATCTTTTCTTTGAAAAGTGGAAAAGAATCTGGCACAAAACTACTTTGGCTCATAAAAACTGCGATCCAATGCGATTCTCGCATTTTCAAATGAAATATCAAGCAAAGAACACCATTCAGAAACAAGGCAAATAAAGGAATCCATCTTGCTTGCCGCCGTAAATAAATCTTGCAAGATACAAGTAGGACGGCGCGGCTAACTGAAAATCAACAGTACGCCCCTTGTTTGCCCATTAGCTTCCCGCTAACAGGACAAATATAGGAAAAGAATGGACGGCGAAGGCGGTGACATTGTTTTGTTACTTTCCGTCTGGGTATTATGAATGGTTTCATAAAAGTTTCAAAGTATTAAGAGCGGAATTCAACAATGAGGTTTATAAAAGCTCTAAAATCAGACTGTATTTTATTTCGTTAGGATACCGTCTGCTGTAGAATAAAACATTTGACGGTTATTTTCCACTTATATTGTCAGTAGGTATGCCATTGATTATATGATCAAAGAGGTATGCTTTATTGATGCTAGTAGCTGGTTTCCAATGGACTTCACACCTGTTATACATCATGTTTTTTTTTAATTACTTACCCCTAATACTGTGTTGCAGATACATAGAAAATGGTACATAAAAAGTTGGTTTTATTTACAAACTCATAACTTTATGGATAAATGTCATAAAGAAATCATTATTATAAATATTTCAAAGAAATGAAAAGGCAATTCAATAAGTAAACGATAAAATCACAAAGAGACGTAAATGAGATTCTATCAAATAAATAGGGCGTTAAAAAGTATAATGAAAAAAATATTGGTTTTTCCGAGAAACATTGTTGAGATGTTATCACATTTTGATTTTATTAAAAACTTCTCTAAGAAGATTTTATCACTTTTTTATTATGGCCTCTCCACATTCCCGCGAATCACGCCTAAAGCCGCGAATCGTCGGCGAATTACGAGTGTAGAACAATTTCGCGTATTCTTCACGGGTCCTCGACGCGTTCACGCCTTGTTCCCCGATTTTTGACAGTTTTTGTTCTGCGACAAATTGATGTGAGCGAACTTGATGTGAAAACGATTAGGCTTCGCATGAGGCTTAGTTGCTTACTGTAGACGAGTGCCGCGAATAGTCGTGGATTGTGAGCTTTTGAACGTAAATAAAATTACCGCAAATTGATCTAACAAACGAGAACTGATATTTTTAGAATGTTTTCAGGCTCGTCCAATATTAAAAATGCAACAATAGGTACCTTTAATGTTTAAGCATTATTTTTAAAACGCCTACTAACTTTGTTTTTTTTTGGGTAGATGGTTTTCTCTACTTCTTTTTAACTACTTTTTTTTATATAAGCGTAATAATTTTAAATCGCCAATTCGATAAGTGGCCCCACACCCGAAGCAGTACATACATCGGCGTCCATCTTTGTCAAGCGCGCGAACTATACTGTGAACCAGACGCGAACCTTTGCGAGTGTAGAATTACTCGTATTGCAGCGATCCCGCGTGATTCGCGCGGGAATGAAAAGAGGCCTTTACATTTTATACTCTGTGAATTCTGTGACTTTTTTCTCTATGGTCACTTATTGTTTGTTTCTTGCTGTTTCTTGGTGTTTTTTTTATTTTAGGTTTTTAATATTTACACAAGTTTTCTACTGATTTATCTTTTTTTCTTTTTATATCGATTTATTAATAGTTTATTTTAAACTTACCTATATTTAATTTACTTTTTGATAATCGTAATTATTTATATTGTTGGTAAGTTTTGACTGATCCTACTTCCTATCCTACTGCTATTATAAATTTTATATGAAAGTTTGTGTGGATGTGACGATGTATGTTTGTTCCTCAATCACGCCTAACGGCTAAACGGATTTGAATGAAACTTGAAATGTACACAGTATGTATGCTGGAATAACATACAGGTTACTTTTCGTCGGCATAACACGCGAGCGAACCTGCGGGCGAAAGCTAGTAGTATATATTTTCCTTATGCGGTTACCTAACTTACTACAAATGCGCTGAGCGTAGCTCAGATGAATCCTTCCTGTAGTTCCTATATTATGAGTGTCTATCATGTAACAATTCTACAATTTCCGTTTGGCAATACTCTCAGGAAAGCTCTATCTTACCCTATCATGCCCATTTCTCTAATGCGGTGGGCAGAGCCACAAGTGAACATAAGAAAACTTGCAGACACTTCTAATTTCTAAAAATCCTAAGATGGATTATGGTAAAGTAAGTTCTTATGAGCTAGTGGCTAGTGGCCAACTCTTGTGACGGAGTTTTTAGGCCGCCTAAAGGCCTCTGTCGTGGCTTAACGACTTAAGAGCCGTTATGGATATGGTGAACCATGGTGAAAAGTGATCAGCCCATCGTCCATATAGGTGGTCCATGATTTTGGAGAGGATACTATCCCTTAGTCGATTTTTACGACAAACTGGGGGAGTATGATGCATTCTGTGCTTTTTCTTTACTCCCAGTCCAGCAGAGAAATTCTTATCCTGTAAATAATCAGAAAATTATATCTAATCCAAGAAGCATGAATTTGGAGAGTATATTTTGGGTATTTTTATGGTGCATCTCGCACTAAGCGAAATTTAAATTCTAGAAGACTTGGTGAGAATATGAAATACGGATCAAGACGGGGCTTTTCTCATCATCTATTGTATATAAATAACTTATTTGTTCACTATTTTCTCAGACTGCACCATGTCTATTATGACAATGAATTTGGCCAACAGCAAAGATGATGTCATAGAAGAGTATGAGAATAAGATTCTTGAAACTGAAATTACAAAATCTTATAGGCAGACACCGTTTATCGTCACATTTTGTTAGTCTTTATATTTTTGTCTTAAAACGTTACACAGCGCTATCTAGCCCCAAACTAAGCAAAGCTGCTATGGGAAGCTGATGGCTGATAACATACTTATACAAACATACATACATAAAATCACGCCTGTTAGGGGTACCTAGGCAAGTAACTTCTAGACATACCTACTCAAAAACCTTATCTCTAATCCTCAAGACTCTTGTTCTACTGCAAATTGACTTCTTGGAGTTCTACCATGTTTCAACTGTAAACTGTTGGCTTATTTTCCTCAAATCCAGGTGAAGCTGAATTAACGCCTATAGACATAAAAACCTTCATGGAATTAGGATTGAAAATAATCCGTTTCAAAATGACACACATTACAAAAAAGGACAAGATCGGAATGCTGAATATGATCAAAGACGCCGTAAAGTGGTGTTGTGACAAATATGAAGTGACCACATGGCCTATGACCATATCGATTGATATTCCCAACGCTTGTATACGAACAGGTTTTCTTAAAGATGTAAGTGATAACAAACTAAAGGGTACTGGGTAACTGGTACGAGAAATCTAAGGCCTTAACATCTATAGTAGGTAGGATTGAAGGCAACGTCAGGAGGCAACTTTTTACCTTTACAAGCGGGACGCTGTAGTGCCCGGGACGAATTAAGATGGAGTACGACTAACTGGTACGAGGACTTAACAGGGAATTATTTTGATGGAATGACAGCATCTTGGTTGTGATATTAAGTCGTTTTTTTATGGCAAACACAGATTTATTAACTCTGATAATGATGGAGATCAGGAATAAGATTCTACAAAAAAAAGAAACAGGCACATAATCTACATTTTTAATCAAAGCCTACATAGACAACAATGCTCAGAACCCTTGGACGTTTCACCAATGTAGATCTATAGCGGTCTACTTTGGGACTCAAGCGTGATTTTATGAATGTATAAAAAAATAACCTATCTATTGTAATTCAATTACAGGAAATAAACGAATCATCAGTAGACATCAAAGAAGATTGGATAGTAGAACTAAGTAGCAACACTAAATACTGGAACAAATGTGATTCAAAAAGGATTTTCATAGACGACCCATACATCATTAAAGATATAAAGCCTGGTACAGAAGTGACCATACATTTCGGTATAATCGTCATGGTCTGCACAGAAGTTGTTGATGAGCAGACAATTTTATGTAAAGTATTGAGGGGTGATAAATTGAGCAGCCAGGAGTTTGTGTGTGTCCGTGGGGTGAAGCATTTAAAGCCTCCGCTTTCAAGGAACGATTTAGATCTCATTGATTTTGCTAAGGAATATAAGGTAAAGAAAGTTTATAGAATACTTTTAATGAAAAAAATGTACTGGTAAATGATAAAAATCAGTCACTACTGCGGAGTGAGGATTAAAATAAGTCCAAACTTGTTAATTTCTTATGTCATTGGTTTTATAACAAGTGAGCTGCGATAGCATTGCACCTAGATAACTACCATGGTGCTAAAATGTTTCTGAAGCAGCCTAATATGACAATATCGAATATTTAGTGATATTTTTTATTTATTTTTAAGTTGGACGTTATAACAATAAACTCCGTTCGTACTTCTAAAACATTGAAATTGATCAAAAATATGTTTACCGACGAAACGAGGCCTTTAATAATGAGCACCATTTGCGAACAAGAAGGCCTAGACAACTTCGATGATATCATAGAGGTAAGGACCTTGTTTACTTGGTTTATCACTGATTCTATCTGACGTTTTCGATACTGACTTTGCTTTATTTTCAGAACTGTGATGGAATAATTCTAGCGCGAGAATTCATTGCTTACGAAATAACAGATATACATAAAATGATTACAATACAATTACAAATCAGTGCTAAATGCAAACAGGTAAAGTCTTTAAAATGTACTTACATAATTATCACGCCCGTATCCCTAATGGGGTGGGCAGAGCCACATGTAATCTTAAGAAAACTTGCACCCACTCTTACTAAATGTATTTTGAGAACCTGTCTTGGTTGATCGAACTATTGGAATAGCATTGTCTAGTCTATTGCCAAGAAGGATGAGTTCAAATTTGGGATAGAAATTTATTATTTTGGTATACCTAGGGGTTCAAATTTACAATAACTACTAAGATTTTGGTAATGATGTGTTATTTTATCCGATAGCTCGGGAAACCCTTTTACGTATCGGGAAACATATTAGAGAGAACTCTGTTCAGAGGTACAATCACTGCATGTGACTTGACGGACATCACCAACGATGTGATGCAAGGTGCAGGATTCGTATTCAGGAGCTATGAAGACCCTTCACACGTGGTCAAGGCTATGAGGTTGCTGGATGAGATCAGCAAGATGGTTGAAGCGATAAAATCGAGTGCTGATTTCTGGAGGATGTTAGATGAGGTGGGGACCTGATATCGTGTTTGTATCTTGAGAAACCGTTTTAAATTTACAAAAATATTTCTCTATAGTAAAAATCATATTACTTATTTGATATTAAATCGTTAATAATTCTTGGATTTCTAGTGGTACAAGTACGAGTTTGAGAATCGTCAACTCATAAATTTGAGAACTCTTCTGTATCCTTTAATTTTTTTTTAGATTAACTGTCATTCTACAGCTTAAAATATTTTTCTTTCTTTCTTTCTAACTTTACTCAGTCCCCGGCATTATATTTTTTCAGCTGAAAATGCCAGTGAACGCAGCGGAAGCCTGCGTCCTCGCAGGTGCGTTGGCCGCCAAGCAGAGCAACTCCACTGCGTTCATAGTCCCGACCGTAACGGGCCGGACTGCGATACAACTCTCTCGCATCGCACCTGAAGCTATCATAATGACTGTCAGCACCAATCCGGTGGTAGCGCGCCGGCTGCAGATGTATCGAGGAATTGTGCCCATTATTTATGACAGTATGTACGACGAAAGCTTAGTTAAAGTAGCTATTGACAAACCGAGCAGCCTCGCCAGGCTACCGTGAAAGGCGGGTCGCTACGCCCGAGGCACGTCCTGGGCGAGCATTTGACTCGCGCGGCGGCCTCACGATGCTACTCGGTCAGTCCCCAGCTGTTATTCACTGGTTGATACGAACATACTTTGTTGCTCAGCTTGCCCAGCGCTGAAAGAAGATGTAATCATGCTGAACGACTTGCCTGTGCATTATCCTCTACCTACTATTTATCTTGTTTACTTACATCAGAGCCTCCCGTCAAAAACTGGTACTTGGAGATGGAGGAACGCATCCAGTTTGCAGTATCCTACGGCCTCAAGTATGACGTGCTGAAGTATGGAGAGAGTTACGTGGAGCTCCGCAAGTGTTCGCCCTCCAGCGCCTACTGTGACACCGTCAGCGTATGGACCATCAACACGGAAGAGATCAAGAAGAGGAAGAATGTAATATTGGAATGCTGATTGATCACCGATTTCCGATTCATCACTGATTCGCCATTTGGTTACCAATTTAATGAAAAGCATGACTTTTAGTAAAGTTTTTTATGCTCTTTAGCTAAATATTTCAAAATCCAACATGCATTCTTTCTTTTCAGTTACGAATTCTCAAGCGACCATAATTTTATCATAAGGGTTTGATATTCTTACGAAGATTTATTAAGCGTTTTGTTGATATGTTTTATACAAAAATGTATTTTATAATTTTCTTTCGTAGATGATTTAATTTTTAGATGTTTTTATTTTGTAATTTTTATTTATATTTATCTACTACTAACTTATTAAATGGCTTGCATACCTACTTTAATCTTTTTGTCACGTTTACTATTTCTTTGTTTTCCATGAGCCCAGTCTACACAGAAATATTTGTTACCTACTCCCTCAGAACAATTGTTCCGAGCCTACTCCCAACACATAGCAACACATGCAGCAACAAGATAGATACTACTTTGTTTTGCTGGTGGCCATTAAAAAGAAAGAAGACTGACATTGGGCACAGACAAATCAAATCCGCATGAAATCTCATGAAATCCACAAAAGACTAGTGATGAATTATTGCTCAGTGACACAAAAGAGGTACCTACTTTTGAAATCATCTAGAATCGCGAGTAGAATAGAATCGGAACGTAGCATTTTTTATCTGTTTGAGAACCACTTGAGAACTTGAGAAGTTCATAAAGAAAATATTTTGAGTACTGGTTTAGAAGTTTCACTTTTCGTAGAATTTACTGAGATATTTTTAGTGTTTGTAAACCTTTTGAATAGATTTTACGTGATGGCAGACAAGCGACTGAATATGATGATATTCGGAAACACCGATATTAGTGATCCTCATATCATGGAACAGAAGCCCAATAGACGGAGGAGAAGTCCTATTATGATTACGATCGGTAAGCGTTGTTTTATATTTTAAACTATGTGCAATATTAACAAGATCCAAAATCAAGCTTGGCTTGCTACCTTTTAATGGCCGATATTTATTTTATGAATGGAAAACCAACTTAATCTCTTGGAATCTGAATATTTGGACAAAACTTGAAATGGATAGGTATAATTTGTAAACTTGAATAGAGCACTTTTTATCCGGTCACTACGCGAACATAATCTTAAGTAGAGCTGACATATAGTTCCCCGAAAAAAAATTTCATCAGATGATCCAAAGATCACGCCTGTTGACATCCACAAGATGATGGAGATAGGCATGAACATGGTGCGATTCAAAGCCTCACACGGCACTCGTGGTGACAAAATGCGCTTACTGGGCAAGGTGGACAAGGCAGCTGCGTTCTTGTGCAAGAAACACGCGATGCTGGATTGGCCTGTGGCGACTTGTGTTGAACTTAAAACTTGTATTGTAAAGTCTGGGATACTGGAAGGGGTAAGTAATCTTAACTTTTTACGGAGTTTTTCTAGGTAGGACTTATCAGTTTCTATTTTTTTTAAAACGTTTAAGTTTTAATCAATTGAATAAAATTATTCTAAGCCGTAAGTAGGAACTAACTTCATCCGTGTTTCGTCACCAGTATTATTAGTGTTTCGAATGAAGTCAGATTGAGTTTGTCAAGGCCTCTGCCATTCGTCCAAGTTACTCTACCTGCCTAATAAATAAATAATAAATAATACCCAACAGTCACATACATAGTCCTGACCCCACACTAGGATTCCCTGTGTCGTGGGTATCAGAAACTACGAGTACCATGGTACCACAACACCCAGACCCGGAAGAAATATTTTCAGAACATGCAAACATTTCTTCCGCAGCGGGAATCGAGCCCACGCCTCTTGCGTCTCTGCTGAGCAATCACCGCCACGCCACCGAGGCCGTCAAATAATAAATTTAATATAATAATAGTTTGTCTATCTTGCCTCCAGGATGAAGACTTCATTTTAATCAAGGTAGGTTCAGAAGTGATCCTTACCAGCAACACAGCGGAGTACGACAAGTGTAATGCCCAACACATATTCGTCGATAATCCATACCTATCTACCGACATCAAAGTCGGCGCTGAGATATCTGTAGATCACGATGAGATTTTGTTGCGCTGTCTTGCTGTAGTTAATGGCCAATCAATCAAATGCTTGGTCACCAAGACAGGAAAATTGAAGAGCTTGAGTATAGTTTGTGCGAGAGGATCGAAGACGAAAAGACCTTATATTACTAAGAAGGATTTGCAGATAGTAAAATTTGCGTTGGAGTTTCAGGTAAACTTATGTTTTGGTTAACTCATAAGCTCTAGGTCCTCTGGAACGGGGTAAATTGACCTGGTTAGATCCTTTTCTGCAGAGTTGATGTTTGGAAACCTAAAACAGCAGATTCCTTATCTTTCACTTTACAAAACGTATTCATAACTTAAACATATCTACATTAAAACTACATTCTGAATATTATTTTAGGTCGACATGATAATAATAAATTACGTTCGGCACGTTGAAACCATAAAAAAAATAAAGCAGTATATGGGAAAAAAAGTCAAGAGGCCAATTATTATAGGTGGTATTTGTACTGGAGAAGGACTTCAAAATGTAGATGAAATTATAAAGGTATACCTAACACATAATTACCTGCAATCTGATACCATTTTATATTAGTTTATGAAGATTAAATAATAAAGGTAAAATACCAAACACAATATATTACCTACAGTCTGATGCGTTTTATATATTTGTGTGCTTGAACTAGGAATAACTTGAAATTACTAAGCCAAAATTTGAAAATTATGGCAAAAGTCTGTCCATTCTCTATAAATACTTAAATCTATTTTCAAGCTACTAGAAATAATAATAACTACTAAAGCCTTTCACCATCTATAGTAGATGATTTATACAGCGTCAGGAGGCAACTTTTACCTTCACAAACGGTACGCTGTAGTGCCTGGGACGAATTAAGATGGAGTAGGCTTGCCCAGCACCTATACCATTCACTAAGCTTAGTCGGCCTTGCCCACAGGAAAGACATGGTCAATATGTGCGGAGCTGACTAAACCGCTGGTTTCCTCACGATGTTTTCCTTCACCGTTTGGGAGTACTGGTATAGCGCACATAAATTTTTCGCACAAAAAATCCATTGGTACACGACCGGTTTGAACCCACGACTTTAGGATCGGAAAACGGGGTCCCTAGCAACTAGACCACCAGTGCTCTTACCAGATCTCATCATGTATTATAAGATCTATATATATAGATATAGATCTGGTATATACCAGATCTCATGTTTTGATAGGAGGCGGACGGGATAGTGTTTTCGAGGGAGTTCCTTACTTACGAACTAGAGTCCTCGCTCAGTCAGCGCATGATGCAGATACAGAAGTGGGTAGGAGCAAAATGTCGACAGGTTAGTGAGAATCCAACTTACTTCTTCAAAAGTTCAATGAACAGTTTGATCTTGATAAGGTATTGCAGGTATTGTGTATCTTTCTGTAGGTATTGAAAGACAATGATGTTATTATTACTTAGACAGTGGAATCAAAGCTCCCGCATACCGCATAGCATCGCGATTTAAAGATGTACTGAAAATGAATATCACAAAATAGCATGTGGTATTTGCCGCATTTGCTTGGTCGTGTTACGAACTGGTGTAAATGCAACGTAGATTTAAGACTTGTCCAAGTGATCCCCGTGATTTTATGGAATATTTTTTTTTTACTTTTTGACTTTGCTAAACGGATTTGCCGTAGTACTGAGCTTTCAAGCATGCTTGGTCTTGGATCTTTGATAATAATAATAAATATTTGTGGACATTTCACACAGTGCCATCTAGCCCCAAACTAAGCAAAGCTTGTACTATGGGAACCAGATGGCTGATAGAATGCTTTATACTTTTTTGTAAATACATACTTACAAAACATACTACTACAACACCCAGACCCGGAAGAAATATTTGCAGAACATACAAACAACATTTAATAGTATTTTGTGTTTTTTTTTATTACAGGTGGGAAAGCCATTTTACATCTCTGGTGGTGTCTTTCGCTATGCGCTATCCACCGGCGTTTTCATGGACAATGAAGCGTCAGATGTAACCAACGCTCTCCTAGATGGCGTTACTGGTTTCATGCTCATCAACTGTCCTGATGTAGAATTCTTGCTTAGTGTTATACAAGCGCTGAACGATCTCTGTTGTACCGTGGAGCCCTTTACAAATGATAAAAACGATTTTTGGAGGATGGTGGATGAGGTAGGTTTTGACCAGAAAATCGAAACCTGAATGTGATTAATAGATTTAGGTCACTGAGTTGGTAGTCTAAGCGTTATTGCGAAATAACTTAAAATAACTGCCTCGTATTCTGATACGCGGGAATCTGTTTAACTATAAAGTCAGACCTGCCCAGCGCTAGCATGGATTACCTATTAAAGATTACCAAGAATACATAATTATATACATCATACATTTTAAATTTCAAATACACTTCTGCACAACCCAATATTTAAATCATAAAAACAATTAGAGTACATAAAAAATTGCATAAGTTAATTATTTTAATTAGATTTTCTCCCTGTTAGTTTCTTTTGCAAACATGCAGACTTCATCTTCCTGCTACGTCATCTAGGAGTGGAATTTAAAGAATTTTTAGTTCACCCTTACACCATCATCAGCTTTCTGCCTTTATCCCACTCTATGTGGGGTCGGCACAGCATGTTCTCTTCTATTCTCTTCAGTCAGTCGTCATTTCTGTACTTACTCTATAACCATGTCCTCTTTCACACAATCCTTTTCCTTAGCCTACCTTTACCTCCGAGTTTCATGCTTCTAGCACCTGTGTGGTAGTGCGTTGATTTAGTCAGTCAGTAAGTAATCTAACATACATACATACTCAATTATCACGCCCGTATCCGTAACGGGGTGGGCAGAACCACAAGTAATCATAAAAAAACTTGCAACCACTTCTGATCCAACATTCTCAAGATGGATATGGTGAACCACGGTGACAGGTGATCAGCCCATCGCCCATATAGATTCATCATGTTGGAGAAGATACAATCCCTTAGTCGACTTTTACGACACGCTCGGAGTGAGAAGCAGCTGGATGCATTCTATGTTTTTTCTTTACTCCCAGTCCGGCAGAGAAGTAATCTAAGAATATAAAAATATATGTTACAGTTTAAAATGCCAGTAAACGCTGCTGAAGCAGCGGCGCTCTCCTGTGCTACCGCGGTCAACCAATGCAACGCGAGGGTCGTAGTGATACCAACTGTGACCGGTCGGACAGCCAGGATCCTGATGTGGCTTCGGCCTTCCTGCCTCGTCATCACAGTCAGCACAAAGCCAGGGACGACAAGGCTGCTTCAAACATACCGATGTACTGTGCCGCTTTTGTACAAAGGTTCGTAATTACTGTGGTGTGGCGTGGCCGGTGAATGCCTGGCTGAGACTGAAGGTGCGGGCTAGATTCGTGTCATGTGTCAAGTGCACGAAAAGAGCCTTTGAGGCGCACTTTAAATCCTTTCACTACACTGGTTTGAAAGAACTAGTGACACGACTAGTAGTAGTATCGAATTTGGTTTTTAATCCATGCTATATTTTTGTTGTTATATGAATGTGTTTGTCTAATGGAATATTGTAAGGCAAATAAAAATGTCTGGATATCGTAAAGAAAAATGATACAGTAGGTAAAAATAGAGATAGGTAATAAGATTTATTCCATGGAGCTCCTGAAAATAAGTATCAAAAGAAGAAGCCTATAAAAGGTATCTAATCACGATCTACTCTTACAATAACTCAAAGCCTTGTAAGTAAATATTGATAACAATGTATTTTCGTTCGTAGAGTAAAGATAATATCGTTAGAGCTATAGCGGCCGGGCGCACCTACCTACAACTTAATATACATCCTAGAATAAAAATAAAAATCATTTTAGAATGTACAAATAAAGTCCTTTCGTATGTCACCTCACTCGACACATTTGTAAAACTTTTATATTTTTTACCCTCTTGGGAACCCCATAACTTTGCAACGACTGCACTGATTAAGCTCATATGCTTTCCAGGAAGTCTTCATAGCACAATCTATTGACCTACAAAGTTTCATACAGATTTGATTAACGGTTCGAAAGTTATGCTCTAACAAAAATATCCACAAACATACAATGCAAAATCGCCCAAGTTGCAACTGAGATCTTTGCTCGCTTCGCACGTTTGATCAATTATTATGGGCCATATCGTCCCACTCAAGGCAAGTGCCTGCCTATGCCCATTTCACCTTTCTCTATCAAATGCTATTAGAGGACCGATCCGTAGTGAATGAGTCCAAATCATTGCGCCATCTCAGTCTTGATCTACCGCGAAGTCGTTTACTGGGGCCCACGTACTATTGGGCTCTATTTATATTTACATCTCGCAGGATTTTGCGTACCAAGATAGATCGTTCGTACATTGTATGTCGAGATTACGCGAGATTGATGTACATACTCGTGTATTTCACTATATCTTGCTTTCTATCAGCTTGATGGAAATATTTGCCTTTCCGATATAAACTTCTCAGCTGACTCATTTGCTCTTTTTCCGAATGTAATCTATAAACGCCTTGAGTGATATACTACATGTTCATTTGAGATGAATATTACTTCTGACTGAAGTTTACTATAATACATAAGGAAAACATATTATGCTATTAATATTATTTTTAATATAATAATATAATATATGTTAGGGTTCCCGCCTACTTACCCGATCATAACTAAACCGTCATTGCTAATGAAGTTAAACTAATAATTTTTACAGGACTTCTTTACTTTGTAGGGTTCCAACAGAACCCTATTAGACCCTGTACAGAGTTGAAATTCTCAGAGTGTGTTTATATTGCCGTTAAACAACAAATAAAAAAATATACTGGAAACATTTATGTACGACATATTCGATGGTACGGAACCCTTCATGTGCGAATTTGACTCGCACTTGACCGGTTTATTGTGATAGGATGTTGAAGACGTTTTGGCTTCAGTGACTGTAAGTTTGTGAGTACCTGATAATAATGAAGAATAAAGACCCTAGCAGTTATGGAACGTGGTAGTAGGATAAAATAAAATATATTTATTTGCCAGAACATTATTATGTATTATTATAAGGACTTAATTGTAGGCGGAAATCCTGACTAGAAAATAATATTATTCTGTTCATAGTACTAGGCCAATACATTAGTCCTTTATGATTTATACAACTAACAAAGAGTCATCGTGAATATAGCAAAATTAAGGAAAAGGTTTTCGAAAAGAACTATTTTTTGTTTCTTTGCTAGCTGCCAAGAGCAGTCTTAAGAAATGGCACAAGGCGATGGAGTCACGCGTGTATTTTGCGGTGGAGTACGCGGTGAAGCGAGGCTGGCTGATCTACGGAGACACGTACGTCACCCTGCAGCGAGGGTCCGAGGACAGCGCCTTCTGCGACTGCGTCAGAATCTGGACGGTGTCCATATCCAAGAAAACTTTAGTGGAGTTAGTATACCAACCTCATCAAATATGTTAGATAGACAACACTTTACTTACCACACCGAAATAAAGACCTTATCGCTAAAAGTGATATTTTTCTGGCAACTTAGTATAGATTAGATGGAAAATAAATAAATATAAATAAAATAAAATATTTGCGGACATTCCAGTTTTTTTATTCATATTTTAATTTTCTTGTAATTAACAATTATTTCATGTCAATATTTTGCGCGTTTTCACCCTCTGTATTTCTTTTAACACCCAAAATCGTTAGATCGCATCTCTTGCTCCGAACTCAATGATTTTTAGACAACTTTTCTACAAAGCTTTTATTTGTTCCAGATGTCTAGACGATGAAGAACTAGAGGCTTCAAAACAGTTTTAATTACTTATTTTAGACTCTATAATTATTTTTATCTAATACTTATTATAGTTACTTCCATTGTTTGAAAGTGTATTTCATTAAACAAACTCAAATTATCAAGACTATTAGAATTTACTACGGAGTAGGTATATAATAAGAAAGCTTCTCTCAAAGCCAGAAAGCTTTCGAAACGTGAGATTACGAGTTATTTCTTACGGTCCCCGAAGAGCGCTGCTAGTTTCCTTAACCTTATATTTTAGAATCAAGCTGTATATTTTAGAATATATTCTGGCGTCGGGAATTTCATTGTATCGCTGATGCGGGCCTGAGGGAGCCAAGTTTGAGAGCACAAAGGGTTTTATGCATCAAACGAACTAGAATTTTATAGATTGTGGCCCTCTTGGGAGGCCTCGATGGCGTGTACGGCGAATTGAAGGCAACGTTTTATAGGAACCGCAACTGTAGTTGGAACTAGCGGTAGACATGGGAGAGGCAGTCACTGTCTACTGAGTTTTATGTTTGTCGAATTAGAACAAAGGCATGAAAAGTTCGATTTAAATAACCTATTGTATATGTTATCTATTTACTTTAAACTAAGCTACCAAAAAGCAAACTTCATTGAAGATACAGATTAAGAAAATAAATACGAAATAGCTTTGGGACTTATCAAAAAACTCGTGTAGCAATTTGATTACAATTGATCCCTTTTACAATTGGATGTATTGATCCCCATAAAACATCCCGGGAGATTTATTCCTAAAACCTGACGTAATAAGTTTAAGGTGATACCGATTCCTCTAAGAACGCCTATTACGCCTCGTGAGCGTCCGAAAAAATACTTCTTTTTTTCTTATTTATCTTTTTCGCCAACCTCGTTTTGATCCCCTAATGGTTTTCCCACAAATAAAACTTGGCTTTGTTTATTTTGTTCAGCTTTATTTATTTTTGTCGGCGTCGTTAGAGACAGCTGTGTCGCTTGTTTATAATTCGGCTTAGCCATGATCGGGATTCTTGATTCACCTGACTTTTGTTTAACAATAACAAATCTGAAAAGTTGTTTGGACAACGTTTCGCATGAAAAAATAAGCAATTTTGGTTATTTTTAAAATGGCTTGGTCCTGTAAGACCCTTTGTTTTAGTAACCTTTTAGATACATAACTATTGAAACCTCGGAACAATAAATTTGAAGCTTTTTGTCATAGTTTTTGGGTGTTCACGAGGGTGTTCAAGAGATTAGAGTGTGGACCTGACATCGTAGTGTTTATATCCTCTTTGGGTTTAACTGATAGATCTATTGGTGCACGACCGGATTTGAACCCACGACCTTAGAATCAGAAGGCACTACCACTAACTAGAATACCAGTGTCTCAATTGAATATTGAGGGCATCGATAACTAAAGGTACGTTTACACCTAAAGCTGATCGCACATTTATATGCATCATGCATCGCTCAGCTCTATGGGCCCGAATGGCAGACATGAGACAACACTGATTACCAGCATGCTCCGTACGCGCCGCATTGTATGACGTCATAGGTATGCCTTCTTTTACATTTCTTTGTACAGCGGCGGAATGAAAAGGTTCGTTAGTTTTTTTTATTCGTTTGACGCTGTTTGACGTGTCGCGAGACATGTATCTTTTAAATCTTAGGCACAGAACAAACTGTTGCATAGAAAATTATGTTTAACTCGACAACAAAGTTCAAATTGATGCGCATCAAAGTTGTTTGACAATTTATCGTGTCATACACAGTAGTATGTCGCTGAATTGAAACCTTGGAAGAATATATTGTTCTGAGATTGAAACCATAATTGATTCTTACACTAGTGCAAGTAACAACTGACCTCAGGGTCACGAACCTTTTCATTCCGTGACTCTACCTTAATACTGAAAAACTTTTCAAAATAAAATCTTTGCTGAAAGAAGAAAACAGTGCTGTCAGTTTTAACTGAGACTCTTGACAATTGACAAAATAGTTTTGTAAACAAGCTGTATGTACGATACTTTATTTATTTTATTTTACAGATACATTTATTAGTAAATCATGGTATGGCCTACTGAATCCGATATAAAATTAGGAGAGGTAAGCACAGTCTAAAGCTTACAGTTTCTCTAGTAGCCGATTATAATTTATATCTTCTGTTTCTTTTAGTACGATGCTATGGAACTGCCTGGTCAACAGCTATCATCTTCTCATGCATATTCACCCTTGGATCATATACTGAATCTGGATATCAAGGCACCTCCAGGCTGTCAACGATTGACCGGAATTATAGCAACAATTGGTAGTACTTACATTTTCATAAAGGCAGACGTTTTATAATAAGATTCTAGAAGTAAAAAATGGTTCACTACTATACAAGCGCAAGAACTCCAAAGAAAGAAATCCACTGAAAAAAAATTCACTACTGTGTTATTTTCAAACGTAGCATCATCATCATCATCTTCCTGCCCTTATCCCACTCTATGTGGGGTCGGCACAGCATGATCCTTGGATCACGCTGTAAGAGTTTTGGCTAAGGTGTTTTATGACCGGCCGCCTGCCTGACGTATTTTCAAACGTAGCACTCCTAACAATTCTAATAATAATATTACATCTGAAAGTTTGTGCCTCAATTACAGCATAACGATAAACGAATTTTAATAAAACTTGGATAATACATAGTTCGTGAGCTGGAATAACACAAAGCTACTTTTAAACAAGAAACAACGGATATGGCGGAAGCTAGTCAGAAATAAACTTTTGCAAATGTATTTGTAATTTATTACTTCTCTGTTGGACTGGAAGTAAAAAAAGCATAGAATGGGTCCAGCTACTTCTCTCCCCGAACATGTCGTAAAAGTCCACTAAGGGATAGTATCATCCCCAACATGATGAACCACTTATATATGGGCGATGGGCTGATCACCTATCACCATAGTTCATATCCATCTTGGGACTAAATCAGAAGTGGCTGCAAGTTTTCTTATGTTTTACTTGTGGCTCTGCCCACCCCATTAAGGATATGGGCGTGATAATATTTGGTAGTGACCCCACCTTCCGATCCTTAGGTCACGGGTTAAAATCCGGTCGTGTACCAATGGATTTTTCTGCGTGAAAAATTTATGTACGCTTTACCAGTACTCTCAAACGGTGAAGGGAAACATCGTGAGGAAACCCGCGGCTTAGTTAGCTCCGCACGTATTGACCATGCCTTTCCTGTGGACAAGGCCGACTAAGCTGAGAGGATGGAATAGTTGCTAGGCAAGCCTACTCCATCTTAATTCGTCCCAGGCACTACAGCGTCCCGTTTGTGAAGGTAAAAAGTTGCCTCCTAACCCTGTATAAATCATCTACTATAGATGGTAAAAGGCCTTAGTTGTAATTTCAGGTAAAGCAACAAACGACATAGAGACCATGGAAAAGTTGATGGCTGCTGGTATGAACGTGGCCCTCTTGAACCTGTCCTTCGGCTCGAGGGAAGAGCACATAGAGACGGTGAAAATGCTGCGGTTGGCCTCGAAGAACTTTAGTGTGAACATGGGCAGGAATTACCCGCTAGCCGTCGCCGCAAGGCTGCCCGGGCGGAAGATAAGGACTGGACGCATTGCTGATGTATGTGTTTGCAATCGTGAATTATAGGTAGACAGTTGATCATTAGATCGCAGATATGGTTAAACTGCAACGTAGTAATTATTCTTCTTCCGAATGTGTAGTAGGTATAATACGCTAATTTAACTGCAAATTAAAACCATCTAACACCTTTATTTAAAGACAATTAAAAAATCCGACATACAAAAATAGATTTATTTTAATTTGATGATGTTGTGTATTATTGGAAAGGTATTTCAATGGGACCATGGCGTAACTTCTAACTTCTCTGCTGAACTGGAAGTAAAGAAACTGCTTCTCTCCCCGAGCATGTCGTACAAGTTAGGGATCCTCTCCAACATGATGGACCACCTATAATGGGCGATGGGCTGATCACTTGTCACCATGGTTTACCATATCCATCTTAGGACTAAATCAGAAGTGGCTGCAAGTTTTCTTATGTTTACTTGTGGCTCTGCCCACCCTATTAGGGATACAGGCGTGATAATTTTAAGTATTTACCATCGCGTAAACTTATGATACTCATATTTAACCGAGGATAAATCCATTTCGATAGTTTTGGAATTTTTGTAATCTTGCAATTACAATGTGAGTGTAATATTATATTGCGACCTGACTGCGAAGGAATTTAATGTTTTTAGGGTGATAAAAACATTACCTACCCTCATGCGCATTACTTTGGCTGAAGCTGTTAGTGCCCAAACAGCTTGTCGTTCAGTCGTCGTACCAAATGTCATTGAATTCATCTGGATTCGGACAGATTCGGACGAAGTCTATGACACTTTTTTGACACTCATGTACATATAAAAAAATAACGGCTTTCAGAAACTATTTGCTAACTGAAAATCACATATAACTTTTTGCACTGAGTTTTTTTTATTAAGAATTATATTTTGACGAAGACACGGGGAACAGCTAGTCTTAAATTAATACTTGTTTATATTTTTTTTATTTTCAGAGCTACGGAGAAACCGTCGAGCTAAAAACCGGTGAAGTAGTCAGACTGACCACTGACGAAACATATCGGGAGCGATGCTCCACCTACACAGTATACGTAGACTTCATGTACTTCGCCGACGAGATGAGCAAAAACGATTTCGTGTTGCTTGACAACGAAACTATAATGCTAAAAGTTGAAATGATATCAGCCACAACTCTCACTTGTAAGATTGAGAGAGGGGGGCTCCTGGGCTCATATAAGGACGTATTTGTGCCGAATGTTGTGTTCAACATGCCGAATTACTCGGACCGGGACAAACTTGACATCGAAATGGCGATCCATCATCAGGTTTCTATAAATTTAACTAAGTTACTACTACTCGACGGCCTCGGTGGCGTGGCGGGCGATTGCTCGGCAGAGACGCAAGAGGCGCGGGTTCGATTCCTGCTGCGGAAGAAATGTTTGCATGATCTGTAAATATTTCTTCCAGGTCTGGGCGTTGTGGTACCATAGTACTCGTAGTTTCTAACACCCACGACACAGGGAATCCTAGTGTGGGGTCAGGACTATGTATGTGACTGTTGGGTGTTATTTATTATTATTATTACTATACTGGGAGTAAACAAAAAACATGGAATGCATTCAGCTGCTTCTCTCCCTGAACATATCGTAAAAGTCGACTAAGGGATAGTGTCCTCTCTAACATGATGACGATGGGCTGTCACCATGGTTCACCATATCTATCTTGGGACTCTTAGATCAGGAGTGGCTCTAAGTTCACGGATTACGAGCATGATAATATGGATGTTTAAATGTATGTACAATAACTACACAATGTCAAGACAATGTTTCCGAGTTTTTGAGGATCTACGACGTGCCAGTTTCCGCACTAAGTTTTATTTGACTGTTGATGAGTGGTAAGCACAAAAAATCCACAACCAGGTAGATTGGTTAAATTAGGAGGTCGGGTCACGTTCTCCAACCAGTTAAGACAACCAGTGCTCATAGTCAATTCTGCATCAATCAAATTAATTGAGCTCCTTCATACTTGAATTATTCAAATTTAATCACAAGTCTGTTAGCTTAGGTTAAGCATGACCTTACTAAAGTTTATACTACAAGCAATCCCAAAATAGTCAAACGTTTCCGAAGAACAGTAGGCGTGTTAATAATTTATGAAACCCTTTGTCATTTCTTCGAAATGTAATAGAATTTCCACGAAATCCTGAGATACCTCACTGTCGGGCAGCGAAGATTTGTGCTATGCCAAGGTCATCGATCTGTCTTCATTACCCCCCCGACATCCCTAAGACACATTTTGTCGCGTCTTTGAGTTGATACAACATAATGGATGATAGATAGCCCTATATAAAACTTTGTTATTTTGTGAGCAAGAACCAGCTAAAGTGTTATTTGATGTCACTTTTTAGGTCCTTTCTTAGACCTACATAATAATTTTCCACTTTTACGGAACCGAGAGTGAACTGGTTTATCAAGCTTTCGTGATCACAGATTGTGGCTAAAAATAACTTCCAACTTTTTACAGATAAAAAAACAATGAATTTGTATAAATGTTTTATTGCCACTCTTTTTTACAGATTGACATACTAATAGCGTCTTTTGTCAACTCTGCGAGCGCTATTACAGAGTTGAAAGGATTGTTGGGAGAGAAGGGCAAAAAGATCGCTATCATAGCCAACATTCAGACAAATGAAGGTTTTCGGAACTTTGACGAAATCCTTCAAGTGAGTATTGCCAATTTTTTGTACTTAACATTTTCTTGAACAGTTTACTGAATTCAATTATTTTAAATATTTAGGTAACAAACGGTGTGATGATAACAAGACAAGAGTTGGGATCAGACATTACACCAAAGAAGTTGGTGATAGCACAGAAAAACATGATTGCAAGAGCTAACAAGGTATTAATTTTATTTCTTCCATTTTTCTTTAAATGTGATAAATAGCACCTAACAGTCACATATCTACATAGCCCTGACCCCGCACTAGAATTACCTGTTCCGTGGGTATCAGAAACTACGAGTACCATGGTACCACAACATCTAGAACCGGAAGAGTATTTGCAGAACATGCAAACATTTCTTCCGCAGCGGGAATCGAACCTAACAATTGCCCGCCACGGAACACGGAGCATCTCCATTGTTACAATCCTGAGATATTTCGTTCGCCGTTTACACTGTAATTAAAGCACAAAAACAATTTGAATTCATAGTATTTGTAGGATTATTTTACCCCAGGCCAACGTCCCTATAAGCGTAAGCGCTCACCTACTAAGCAGCATGCGATATAAGAAGATACCACTACGAGCTGAACTGCTGGATATTGCCAACTGCATCCTCGATGGCGCTGACGCCATGGTTCTCTCAGCGGAGACGGCCGTAGGGGAGTACCCTGTGGAGACGGTGGCTTGTTTGGCCAGCGCATGCAAGGAGGCTGAGGCATGCGTGTGGTCGAAGCAGATATTTCATGATCTTGTTGATAAGGTGAACAACTAAACCATAAATATAATATAACCACATCGACCATAAAATTCTTCTTCGCTCATAGAAAAGTGATTCAAAAATAACACACACCGGTCACATTATAGTTCTGACACCTTGGTCTTGGTCGTCGTGGGTATCAATCCATTTCAGACCACTTAACCCAGGTCCTCTCACTTAACCTCAGATGATTCCTACAATATGATGAGATACAATAAGCAAGTATTCCCAAGGAGGGTTGACGTCAGGCAGGCGGCCGGTCATAAAACACCTTAGCCAAAACTCTTACAGCATGATCCTAGAATCATGCTGTGCCGACCCCACATAGAGTGGGATGAGGGCAGGAAGATGATGAACCCAGGTTCAGATGAAACATTTGCAATACATTCTAAAGTTTCTCCTTAAAATAACAGAGTATTACCTACTTCGCCTAAAGTAAAATATTAATATTGCTAAAATAAACGTTTGAACAACTTTCAAGTGCGATATTATTTCAAGTAACACAACTATTTCTCTAGACTCCAATCCCCTGCGATCAAGCCACGGGAGCGGCAGTGGCGGCAGTCCTCGCAGCGCAGAGGTCCATCGCCGCTGCGATAGTGGTCGTCACCACCACGGGCAAGTCTGCGCAGATCGTCGCCAAGTACCGGCCACGATGCCCCATCATAGCGGTCACGCGGTACGCGCCGATCGCGCGCCAACTGCACATGTGGAGAGGGATCGTGCCTGTTGTTTTTGAGGGTAGGTAAACATTCAGCATCAATCAATCAGCATCAATCAGCGGCTTCATAGCGCAGTTGGTAGCTCTACCTTCTAAAAGTAAGTTAGTTCGTATGAGCTAGTGGCCAACTCTTGTAACGGAGTTTTTAGGCCACCTGAAGGCCTCCGTCATGGCTTAACGACTTAAAAGCCGGGACCGACAATTTAACGTGCCCTCCGAAGCACGGAAGCGCTCAGCTCGTAATGCCACTTGCGGTCACCCAAGTGGCATTACGAGTTGAAGTTAAGCAATTGTGACCGCACACAACGTTGCTTAACTTCAACGATCAATCAAGAACGTCTAAGCAAGCTACGCCACGCGGCTCTGCCTTCTGTATTGTAGGTTGTGGGTTCGAGTCCCATCCAAGACAAACATTTGTGTGATGAATATAAATATGTGTTTGGGTATTATTATACCTACTCGTATATTACGAGTACCTATTTTTTTTTCCTAGCCTATGCTGTCCCACTTTTGGGCAAAGGCCTTCCCCTCTTTCCACGCATCCCTTTCCTGTGCTGACTCCTGCCAATCTCCTTCGAAGTCCACCAATTCATCGTATAAGTATTCTATACTACATACATTTCAAACATTTATGTTATATCAACCTTCTGATTTCCATAGTAAACGCTTTGCTTTGTTTGGGCGAGCTTAGTTTGGAAATAAACACACCAGCGGGCATACCGCCGCTGGTGTGTTTATTCCTCTTTATTCGTCCAAGCGCTGGGCAGATGGCACTTTAACTATCAAGCTCGAAACGAGGTAGCCTATAAATCATCTACTATATTCTAGTACTATCATATCAATTTATAAAAATACTAGCTGTCACCTGCGGCTTCGCTCGCGTGGTACCCGAATAAAAAATAGCCTATTACGTTGGTCCAGTACATGTACTATGTATATTCCAAGTTTCATTCAAATCGGCCTCGATGGCGTGGCGGGCGATTACTCGGCAGAGACGCAAGAGGCGCGGGTTCGATTCCCACGGCGAAAGAAATGTTTGCATGTTCTGCAAATATTTCTTCCGGGTCTGGGTGTTGTGGTACCATGGTACTCGTAGTTTCTGATACCCACGACACAGGGAATCCTAGTGTGGGGTCAGGACTGTATGTGACTGTTGGGTATTATTTATTTATTTATCCGTTCAGCCGTTTTTGCGTTAAAGAGTAAAGGACCCTCCGTAGTTAGCGGAAACGTCGCTAGCTTCGTGTCGCTAACTACGGAGGGAATTTCATACAAATACATAGAAACCAGTAGTGTCGCTGCGACACGTCGTCCTCTGCTGCCTCATGCAAATATCCATACATACAAATTTCCGCGTTTATAATATTACTAAGGATGTATGCTTTTGCCGTAGATGCGCCAGACACGGACTGGCAGACGGACCTCGAAAGGCGAGTGAACTTCTGCACTAAATGGGCCATGGAGTTGGGCTTCATCCGAGTAGGGGACCCCCTCGTCATAGTGTCGGGCTGGAGGCAAGGCTCCGGCTTCACCAACACTATGCGGGTGGTGTACGCGGCCCCAGACACTACTGTTGCGTGATTGGTGGGGTCCATTTTTGGATTAAATATAGTTTATTCGTAATTGACGGTATACCTGTTTCTTTTCATTATTTTTCTTTATCCTTAATAATACCACATAAAAAAAATATTTTCACTGAAAATAGTTACTGGAGTTGCAAACTTTTTTTAAACCTCAACATCATCATGATCAGCAAGAAACTATAGAAGTCTGCTGGACATAGGCCTCCCCAATATATACGAACAATGTTATGCTTTTTAGTGTTCCGTATCCGAAGAATGCCAACGGGACCCTATTACTACAAATAATTAACCTATTAATGATATCACACAAATGCACTCACACGCGTACTCTCTCTCTCACCCACACACACACACACACACACACACACACGCACACACACACACACACACGCACACATACACACACACGTACGTTCTGTTATATATCCCGCCTAGGCCTATTTTCGAAGACCTACCCGAGAGGAGTAGATTGAAAATCAGCGCTGCATGGCTCTGTGCCATGCAGCAAATGCTGAATCTACTCCCATTGTCACTTATGCAATCAATTCAATCTAAATACTAGTGATCTCTATTGTAATAGGTATAAGGTGATAATAAATGCTTTTTTATTTTATTTTACTAAGCCAATTAATGTCAATTAATGTGGACGCCATTCGAGATTTTTTTCTCCCCAACGAACGGTTATCTATTCTTTAAGCTGGGTCAAGGGCAGGAAAATGATGATGATGAAGCTATATGACCTGCCAATTGCAACTTCAACTTGCTCGTTCTGAAAACATTATCCAAATAATCACTAAGCTTAATTCGCACGAGTCTTGATCGCAACTTTACCTGAAATTCTCGAGCTAAGGATTGCGCAAACATTTGTTTGAACGCTTTCAAAAGCATAAACTGAAACTAGACGAACTATTCGTCACATCCGAACCGTAAAACCTTCACTATTATTCCTCTTTCGTTGCTTTATGCTAATATAGTCTCCGTTTCGACCGAATCTACACTTTTAACTTTTAGTGCAAGTCTAGCTCAATGGTTACTGCTGGACGGGAAAGCACCTATCTAGAATTTTAAATTCACTCGTACTGGCTCTTTGAGTTTAGTGGCTGGTGTGCCAATCTGAGAAAAATTTCCAACTTTTTCGGGAACTCAGGATGCGATTATTTATTTATTTTTATTTTTTATTTTTAAAATCCATTTTGTACCTTTTATAACTAATAGAAAATAAAGTATTGTTGTAATACGAAAAGAATTAAATAGTGTCAGGTAACAACTAATCCAAGAACTCAAAAAGTTTCCTTCTTAGAAATTCGATCTCAAATGTTAATGAAAAAAATAAAGCCTTTCAAGTGCGAGTCGAATTGGCACACGAAGGTCTCCGTATAGCACATGAAAAAATGTTTCTTTGTTTTATCTTTATTATTTGTTGTTACAGCGGCAAAAGAAAAACACAGCGAGAATTTCAACTCTCTACCTATTACGGTTCATGAGATACAGCCCGCTGACAGACGGACGGACGGACAGTGGAGGCTTAGTAATAGGGTCCCGTTGGCACCTTTCGGGTACGGAACCCTAAAAAGCAACGTTTAATACGTGGAATCACCCTCTTAAATTGGGTAGCAGGAAAAATTTAGTTGGCAGCACTGGCTGTTCCCGGCTCTTTGAGTAGTAGAATCTATTGAGCGATTCGGAACGCCGCGAGTGGTCGGTTGCCGAATGACGATGATCACTGTCAAAGGGTCCACTTGCTGGTCGGAGGCAATTTAACCCCTCTGAGGTGCCTAAATTGAATTTATGTAACACTTTACTCACGTTCTTGAAGTTTGTCTCTCCATAATGTTGATTGGATCTGAACGTCTTTGAATTGATGCATATTATGTAAGTCTGTAATCTAATTGACAGAGTCAATTTATCATAGAATTATGGTACTTTAGTTAAGCATATTATATTTCCTAGTCCACGCAAGTAAGTCACTGAAACAAGAGATAATAATAATAAATAAATAATAAACATTTGGGGACACTTCACACAGCGCCATCTAGCCCCGAACTAAGCAAAGCTGTAGCGGGAATCGAGCCCGCGCCTCTTGCGTCTCTGCCGAGCACCCACCCGCCACGCCACCGTGTACATCTGGATTGAGAGCAGAGTTCGTCAAGCATATTTAAATTTGTACCTGAATTTAGCAATATCTGATAATATTGATGCGAAATGTCCAGTTTTGGAGGTTGTATGAACTTGCCGTCAGTATGTCTCATCTCACTGAAATGGTCAGTATAGCCACCGGTTTCAAGTACGTACCTTTTACTTGTTAAACTTCCAATAGACTTCTAGCTTTGCTTGGCGATTCTCTTTGCTATTCCTAGTATTATGCAAACAGTGAACTACCTTTCAACTTCAGGGTTTGGATTTATGGAAAAATAGTTGATAGAACGTTTAAAGCCACTGACGTTCTACTGTATAGCCATAGAAACATAGACATGGCATACATCAGATACAATACAATACAATACAACTTTATTGTAAAAAACATCAGATAAAATTAAAATAAAACAAAATAGGCACTTAACAAAACAATGAGAATTACAATGGGCGGCCTTGTCGCTAAGAGCGATCTCTTCCAGGCAACCTTTGGATGGACAGAACAAAACTTTGAAAGATAAGGCCGGCAGTAACGAAACAATAGTGGATTTATACCTACTAAACTAATAAGATAAAATATTATATAATCAGGAGAAAACAATTGTTGCCGCCAACTTCACAGCGCCTTCCTATAAATACCGAGCGCGCGCTGGGCTCGGGCTCACTTTTGCTCCAGACTTCGACAAGGCAACATGGCGTAATATTGTCTGTATTGGTTTATATAAGCTGTTACTCTGTCTAAATTATTTTTGATTGTTATTTTGAGGTTACATTGCATGATTTTTGATTTTATTTAAATTAATTAAAGTTGTTAGGTTCTTGCTCTATTTTTTTTTTATAATAAAATTATACAAACCGCTTACTTCAGAAGTGGGATGGGGCTCCATAGTCCTGTCCCCGCTCTGGCCTAAAGCGTAAAGTACTTCGCAATTAAGTTAATTTCTGATTAAAAAAACAAAAACATGGCTGAACGTCTTACCGCCCGTGGTAAAGCCAGAACAAAGCGTGTGACTAATAATAATGATGAACTTCATGAGACTCTAGGAACCATTTTGGCGCGTCTAAACGCGCTTGAAGAAAATAGACCTTCTACAAGTGCTACGAGTTCTACGAGTGCGTCTACGCCGCAATTGCCGCCACCAGCGGTGCCTTCGGCAACGTCAGCGCCTTCGCTGGCCGAGTTCGCGACCTCGGCGTTCACGACCGATGACAGCATTAGCAGCGAGACGCTTGGTAGTGAAACTTCAGTGGACGTCACCGAACGCCTCATCGGAGCGTTAAGCACATTAAGCAAGGTCAGGTCCAACCATTTTTATATCTCCAACTTTGATCCCAGTTTGCATGACATCGATTCTTGGTGTGAAGAGGTGGAACGAGCACGTAAAATCAATAGCTGGGACGACAACGAATGTTTATCCCGGATTGCTAACTGCTTGAAGGGAGATGCTCGTAGTTGGCTCAATGATTGGATAACCAACGACCGCACGTGGTCAAATTTCAAAACTGAGTTCAAACCTCTATGCTCACGACGAATCGATTATGCAAACATTCTGTATGATGTGATGAGTACCAATTCCGATAGTTATTCTACCTATGCCGAGTACGCCAGGCGCTCTATTTTGCGTCTCGGTATTGTAAAGGGATTAAGTGACGAACTAACTGCCGCTATCGTGATACGTGGAATAACTGACGCACAGGTACGTGCTGCCGCCACAAATGCGCACTTACTGCCCAAAGATCTTGTTGAATTTTTGTCCATCTACACGAAACCGAAAACAAAGTCCAATATAACCTCTGTTTCTGCGCGATCATCCGCAGGTAGGAATTCCGATCGAAAGAGACCCCATAACAAATATGATGTGAAATGCTATTCTTGTGGTGGTTATGGTCATACCAAGCACTTGTGCACAAAAAAGACCAAGACAGAAGGACGAACAGACTCTGGTGCTAGCACTAGTACTCATAATACAGGCCCAGGTAGGGAAACAGGTGCTAGGCAGACACGAGGACCGTGTTCCTTTTGTAAAAAGCCGGGCCATGACGCCGCTAATTGTTTTGCTAAACAACGATCCGAAGAACGTAATAAAAACAATGTCAATTTTTGCCGAGAGTTGGAGGGCAGAACGACTGATAGTGACATAACAACCGCCGTCATTCAAGGCATACCCACTGACGTACTAATAGATAGCGGATCGCGTGTCTCTCTTATTACCGACTCTATGCTGAAACATTTTAAATGCTCACGACTACCCACACATCAAGTTTTGCGAGGAATAGGTGATCAAAATATTGTGTGTGATAGCTTCGTGACTCTAGTTGTAGAGTTTAGTGATATCTCTCTAGAGGTTGACATGTTTATCGTCCCTGAAAATTGCATGAATGTACCGGTTTTGATAGGGACAGATGTCTTAAACCGCGAAGGGGTAACATACATTCGCGCAAACAATCAACAACGAATCACGCGAATCCCTAGCTCAAGTAGAGACCAACAACATGTGATGCTCGTCAACTCTAGCGGACATATAGAAATCGAGACTCCTCTTGAAGGTAGAGATCGTGAAAAGTTGTTGTCTGTAGTAAACGAATTTAAAGAATTCTTTATTGTTGGTACTGCGACATCGACAGTAAAAACAGGTAAAATGCACATTGAATTAACTAGCGACACACCGGTATGTTATAGACCGTACAGACTTTCGTATGATGAGAAGTTGAAGGTAAGGGAAATCGTTCGTGATCTACTGGACAAGGAAATTATTCGCGAATCAGAGTCTCCATATGCCAGCCCGATTATTCTTGTAAAAAAGAAAGATGGTAAGGACCGCATGTGTGTAGACTACCGAGCGTTGAATGCAATCACGGTGAAGGATCGCTTTCCATTGCCCTTGATAGAAGACCACATTGACCGCCTTGGTAAGAGCAAATACTTTACCTGCTTAGATATGGCGACTGGTTTTCACCAGATTCCTTTGGACAGCGACTCTATACCTAAGACCGCATTTATTACTCCTGAAGGTCATTGGGAGTACCTGAAAGTTTCATTCGGTTTAGCCAATGCGCCAGTGGTCTATCAGAGGATCATCACCAACACATTGAAATCGGTAATTGAGTCGGGAAAAGCGTTAGTTTACATCGACGATGTATTGGTATTGGCATCTTCTATAGATGAGGCTATTGAGAATGTTCGCGAAGTGCTTCTCATTCTCACCGCCGCAGGCTTCTCAATAAACCTGAAGAAAAGTACATTCGTGGCTACAGAAGTTGAGTATTTAGGCCGTACAATTTCTGAAGGTCAGGTTAGACCAAGCGAGAGTAAAATCAAGGTTTTGACAGACTCTCCTGTACCTACAAATGTAAAACAGGTTCGACAGTTACTAGGTCTCGCCGGGTACTTCCGTCGATACATACCTGACTACGCATCCAAAACTGCACCTATAGCTAGCCTAACGCGTAGCAACACCAAGTTCGAGTGGGGTCCAGAACAAGAGAATTCACGTAAGTACTTGATTAAGTGCCTTACAAGTGAACCAGTGCTCGCGATATTCGACCCAATGTTGCCGACGGAGCTGCACACGGACGCAAGCTCTATAGGGTACGGCGCAGTCTTGCTTCAGGTGCATGATGGTAATAAAAGAAGAGTCGTGGCTTATTTTAGTAAAACAACGCAAGGCGCCGAGCCACGATACCATTCTTATGAGCTTGAGACGCTCGCCGTCGTAAAGGCCTTGGAACATTTCCGCCACTACCTTTTAGGTATTACTTTTAAAATCGTGACGGACTGTAACGCACTTAGACAGACTAAACGTAAAAAGGACCTTTTGCCACGCGTAGCGCGATGGTGGATTTATATGCAGGACTTTGACTTTACAATGGAGTACAGAAAGGGAACTATGATGCAACATGCAGACTACTTAAGTAGGAATCCCGTTATGGATGTTCGCCCAATCACTAAACCTAAAACATGGGCACAAATTGCTCAATCAGCGGATGAGGAGACTCGTACCTTGATTGAGAAAGTAAATAACAATGAGTTAGACTCCAGTAGGTACGTTGTTCGTAATGAACTGCTCTATTACAAGCACTCTCCCACTGGCCAAGAGTCAAGACTCTTGTGCTTTATCCCTAAAGGGCACCGCTTAAGTCTATTAAGGATATTCCATGACCAACATGAACACATATGTGCCGACAAGACTACAGATCTCATCTTGCGCCATTTTTGGTTCCCAGGACTTAGTGCCTTTGTAAAGAAAAACATAGCTCATTGCTTAGTTTGTCTGTCGTCGAAGAAAGTGCCAAGGGCTCCTCACCAGCCAATTGCATCATGGCATAAGCCTGATATTCCATTCAAAACTGTCCACATGGACGTATTAGGTCCGTTGCCCCCATCCAATAATAATAAGTATGTGCTGCTTATTGTGGATGCCTACTCAAAATACTGTCTGTTTTATGCAATGCAAAAACAAGATTCTGAAGAGCTGAAACGTTTAGTTTCCAATGCGATATCGTTATTCGGAACTCCCAACCTTATTGTGTGCGACCGCGGACGTATGTTCGAAAGTACAAGTTTTCAGACTTGGATTACTGGTATGGGTAGTCAAATCCATTTTATAACCCCACAGATGCACAATGAGAATGGACAGGTTGAGCGCTACTGCCGCACTCTACTTAATATGTTGCGTATAGAGTCTTCTAAACCGAATAATAAATGGTCAGAGTCCTTGTGGAACATGCAACTAGTTATAAACTGTACTAAACAGAGAACCACCCAAACATCACCATTACAGTTACTCATAGGAGTCGAGGCAGTTACGCCGGTTATACGTTCACTCGTTCGTGACGTTGCGATAGATGACTCTCCCCAAAATCGCGAAGGTCTAAGGGAGATTAATCGACAACGTGCTAGTGACTTACTTGACCAACACAGGCGAAAACAAGACGAGCGCGTTAATGAGAACCGAAAACCTGCAAAAGTATTTCAACTTGATGAAATGGTGTTTGTAATTAAAACCTCTCAGATTACAGGCAAGCTGGACTCGGGGATGCGAGGACCGTATCGCGTAAAGAGAGTTCTGCCGCATGGTAGATACGAGCTACAGCTGATTGGTGGTTCGTATGGTAAAACCACTAGTGCTGCAGCCGAGCATATGGTTGCTTGGCGAGGAGAGTGGACCCCCGAGTCATGTGCCACATTTTTTGATTGTAAGTACGTTTTCCGTACTTGTTACCAATTGAGTGCAATTCAAAGTGCGGGTTTTAATCCCGTTGTGTTTGAATTGGTATTTGTGTGCACATATTGAAATTATTGTTTTCTGTACATGTTTATATGTTCAGGTTGTCTGTTTTAAAGACAGTGCAGCATTGAGCTGTGCTCTGCTGGGACATGCTAACTTTGTGCCTCTGTCATATACAGTGCAGCATTGAGCCGTATGCTCTGCTGGGACATGCTAACTTTGTGCCTCTGTCGTATACAGTGCAGCATTGAGCCGTATGCTCTGCTGGGACATGCTAACTTTGCGCCTCTGTCGTATACACTGCAGCATTGAGCCGTATGCTCTGCTGGGACATGCTAACTTTGCGCCTCTGTCGTATACACTGCAGCATTGAGCCATACGCTCTGCTGGGACATGCTAACTTTGCGCCTCTGTCTGTTGTTCAGGATATACACATTTTCTGTATATCTTGGTAATGATTTAGAATGATGCTAACTATGATGTTTTCTATGCTTTCAGCTGAGGAAAACACCGCCGCTGCTCCATCTCAGTCTGTTCCAGTTACTGATGGAGACCAGCGACGGGGTCCACTCGACGACGCCATCAGCGTAGCACGCGACGCGAGTCCAGAGATCGACCCGAGGCCACTTGCCGAGCTTCGCGACCGTGACACTGCAGGCAGCCTCCCAGAACTTTGAAAATCGATTGTGGTTGAGGCCAACCACTTGTCAGGAGAGGCCGAATCAGGAGAAAACAATTGTTGCCGCCAACTTCACAGCGCCTTCCTATAAATACCGAGCGCGCGCTGGGCTCGGGCTCACTTTTGCTCCAGACTTCGACAAGGCAACATCGCGTAATATTGTCTGTATTGGTTTATATAAGCTGTTACTCTGTCTAAATTATTTTTGATTGTTATTTTGAGGTTACATTGCATGATTTTTGATTTTATTTGAATTAATTAAAGTTGTTAGGTTCTTGCTCTATTTTTTTTTTATAATAAAATTATACAAACCGCTTACTATATTATAACAAAAATCATATGTACTACAATAAAATGTAATATTTACGTATAATGTATATACGTACACACATAATATAATAAGTATACCTATAGAAAAACACGTGAATAGATACCTAAAGATAAATACCATGTTATACCATTTCATGCATATTCATCTATGTGTGTTTTAGACTGAAGTGAAAAGTAGCGACATAGTTTTATATTTTGACGTCGGTATGTAAAACCCTAAATATTTTAGTATTTGGTTTTTAAATCTAATTGGTTTTGTATATGAAATTCAATACATCAGTCTTTCTAAATTTGTACATTTATTGCAGCAATTGCTGTTCTATTATTACATAAAAGCTTCTACAGTAGTACCGCAAATATTGTGCGCTTTGGCAAGCTTCTGAAATACGAACTAACGCGATGATGATTATGTTATACAAAGATGTTACAATAATTATGTAGATACTTATTTTTTTAAAGGGTTGGTTCAGTTATTATTTTAATTATAATATTCGGACAATTCATACAAAGTGCGACCTTTGCCGAGGCGCATAATATTTGTAGTACTACTATACTTCGCTTTGATCTAATTTAATCGACAATGCTTGTAAGTATGTAGATTAATTTAGCACCCAACTTTCCACTGACACGTTTAATTTAAAACTAAGTTACAACTCCAAAATGTCCTTATTAACAACAGAAAGGAGAGTTCACAATATCCCACCTGGTTGGGGAGGGGTGAAACTTTAAGTAAAGGTCAGTCAGCATAAAGAGCATACTGTCTGTAACGGATACAATTACTGTGAGTGGTGGCTGGTCGCTGGCCGCATTGTAAGAGAACAGGCCAATTTGCGCTCAGCTATTCCTGAATCCAATTTAACGTTAAACTCGTATGTGCCTGCTAGAGCGTTTTAATGTGTCACCGAGCCAGTGGCTACGACGCTTGTAGGTGGGTTTCATGTCAAAAGCTGGGTGGCGAGTGACCGAGTAATTTCAATTGATTCCCCGTGGGGACTTTGATCCATTAGCCCGTATACATTCGTCGGCAGGTTTGTAGCTTTCCTGGAATCGTTACACTGCTGCAACACGTTAAGTTTTTTTTTTAGGTATTTGCAAATAGCACTAAAGGAATTTTTTAAATAAGTTTTTTTTTATTGTTCGTTGATTAGTGAATGTTCAGTTCAAAGTAAACAGCTGTTGTCGATATTACAAAAGTGTTCATTATATTAAAACACGTTTCCAAAATCTTATTTTCCGGTAATTTCTTACAACTAAGAATCCCCCAGCTCCGGAGCGTAAACGAGGTTACTCATAAAGAAATAACATCCAAACAAAAAGAGAAAGTAAAGCGAAATAAAAATTCCGGTAATAAAGGTAGCGAATAGCACTTTCGGAGGCATCAAGTCGAGATGGGCGGCTAAATTGTAATGTTTACAAGTTAAATTAGATGAGGGCTGTGGAAGTTATTCATAATGGTCGGGGAGCTCACCTTTTTGCGGCCGTTTGGATGGTTCGGAGATTACGCACAATTTGTACTGTCACGGTTTGAGATCTTCTATAATATTGTTGAAGTGAACCCGGATCCAGGTAATTGTTCAAGAGTAAAGAGTTGCAAACACTGACTCGTTCGAACATCGCATCGTCTGCTAAAAATAACTACGCCGTGTTGGGCGCCACCTATAAATAAAAAAGTATTTAAAGGATACCTACACAGTTGTATTAGAACAATTTAATTATGTTATATCTTATGAGAATGAGCATTTCTTACGAAAATAAATATCTTTACGACAAGAAAAATAACCCCTATAATGTGCTAATAGACTTTTACTGAGAACATTCGC
Source organism: Scotopteryx bipunctaria (assembly GCA_949320045.1). Classification (NCBI taxonomy): domain Eukaryota; kingdom Metazoa; phylum Arthropoda; class Insecta; order Lepidoptera; family Geometridae; genus Scotopteryx; species Scotopteryx bipunctaria. The sequence continues at coordinate 8,680,631 of OX439447.1, forward strand.
TACTAGACGCTATATTACGAGTCATATACAACGTTGTTTGAGGTTATAAAAGATGTCCATGATAACTTCTTAAATAACTGTCGGATATAGCTAATTAAACAAGGCAAATGACTGTCGAAATAACTTTCTCCTTAGCGCATTTTTAAGAACAAAACAAAAAACATCACCATCATAGTCGGTTAAAAAGTTACGGAAGATCTTTTTATTGTTTTTGTTTTTTCGTCATGACCCAAAGTATGTGATTTGGAGTAACGACATTTGTAGCATGGCATAGCTTGAAACAACTTGCAAGCACCACAAGAATCCCTCCCACCGGTATATAATTACCGTATATTGTCTTAGGGACGGGCAAATCCTTTCTGGTGAATAATGGTTACCTCTTCAAAGTTTACGAGTTTGCTAAGCGTATCATAACCTTAGGTTTCGGAGTAGAGTCACGTGTTAACGCTATTTGTTACCATAGTGCCGATTCGGGAAATCGAGATACCTACATACGTGATAAGTAGTCTGTTTTAAGAAACCTTGTCCCTATGTTTTATTTGATCATTCTAGGCATACGTTAACCTTTTTATATACGAGATTTCGAATTTCTTGCTTTATTTGTTGAGACATGTGAGTACAGTCAGTTACAAGTCTCCCTTAAATTGAGCTTATAAAGTTATTTAAAAGAGTCCATACATGAACTATCACACACACGTCATCCATCACTCATATTGTATCATTACACATTATCATCAAATTACATTTATAGTTCTACACAAAAAAACTAAGGCCTTTTACCATTTATAGTAGATGATTTATACAGAGACAGGAGGCAACTTTTACCTTAACAAACGGGACGCTGTAGTGCCCGGGACGAATTAAGATGGAGTAGGCTTGCCCACCTATTCCATCCTCTCAGCTTAGTCGGCCTTGTCCACAGGAAAGACATGGTCAATACGTGCAGAACTAACTAAGCCGCGGGTTTCCTCACGATGTTTTCCATCACCGTTTGAGAGTACTGGCATAGCGCACATAAATTTTTCGCACAGAAAAACCCATTGGTACACGACCGGATTTGAACCCACGACCTTAGAATGGGAAGGTGGGGTCAACTAGACCACCAGTGCTCTCAAATCTCGACAAATAACAACGTTGCTAATATTGGACCGAAGAATATTGGAATCGGGCATCAGACGCCCTTAGGTCATACCCTTATTTTACAAGCCATAGACATGACATGCAATATGTGGTGTGATCTTGTTAAGTCTACTCGCTACGGCAACTGGACCATCCAGACGCCTCAAAGGAACCCCTAATGATTCCCCGGGCCTCTGGAATCATTAGAGCTTCCTTTGAGCCGATACCAATGTTGGTATTGGGTTCCTTACGATTATAACACTTGTTTCAGCCCACAGTTTCCCTCGTACATTTCATTCTCTTTATACCAGTGAAATAATCATCAAAATCGGTGAACTATTGGCGGCGATATTGGTGAACATACATTGAAAAAAAAACACCTACATAAAGCCGAATATAGAACCTCCTTTTTTTTAAGTCGGTTAAAAATCATAACCCTCATTTTTGCTTCGCCGTGGTCGGGTAAAAATAACTCAACGTTGATAAGTAGCAGGGCGTTCTACTAGTGATTTTATATTTTTCTATTAAATAATGCAGTATAAATCATTTTGAACATGTTGCGCATAAAACTTTTATTACGAGAAGAGGTCAGTAGCTGACGGTTTGGTAATAAACAAAATTTAATGGAAAATTAACGCTCACTCGCTAAATTATTCAAAAATTTAATTTTACTGTAGATAATGAATAATACATAATTAAATAAGGCTGACGGAAACGTTTGATCAACGTTCACTCACGATGAAGTTACGATTACCTCAATATTATTTATTTTAAAAAAGAGGAGTGTTTGAAGTTCAATTACCTATATCAATGGGTTTCTCAGAACTTATCGTCTTTGGAATCTGTATATAATCGTTATCATGACCCTAAGTAGCCCGATTTAATCTCCTGCTTGGTACAAGTCCTCATATTGCTTCGTAAACCTACTAGTTTGTTAGGACAAATTAATAGTTTGTAGAAAACGTAGAACTTGCAATGATAGGATCATTGCAAGTTCTATAGTTTTTCTACGATCTGTAACAACAACCCTGTATAGCAACTTTGAGACCACTTATTCTCTGTGGTAGCCTATTAAAAATCCTTCCGTATCAAAATTCTCATTTCACACTCACTTGTTACATTAGCATAATACAAAATGAACAGCTAAATGGACAATTTAAATTTCGTCCACGTTGTCGCATCATAAAACTGTAAAATGTCCTTCACAATTTATAGGACCGTAAAACAAGTCTAGATAAGCGACAAAGCGACCCCGTTAAATAAATATTATAAGGGGTTTATCTCTGAATCAACATTTATTTTAATGTTTGTTTAGGTTTTTCCTTTGAAAAATATCTTGTTTAATTCATGAGTGAATTTTTCATGATTTTTTACGTCAATAATCCGATTTTTTATACTAGCTACTCCTACTTCGTTGTGGTACCCGAATTCTATTGTGGTTTTTACTCGACTGCGTTTTATTCTCTAACATGAGTTGCTAACCTATTTAAAACTAAAAACAATGCAAAACTTATTAATTACGTACATTACGATAATGTTCATATAGCTGAAGATCAATCAGAATCCGCTTAGCTTACACAAATCAATTTAAATATACTTACCATACTCGTAACATATGAATACCACCTACATCCAATTATAATCGTAATCACCTTATTGAGGGAAACAATGATATTAGCTGTGTTCGAGAAAGCTGCGTGCTCATGTCTGATTTTCTTCTCGGAGTAAGAAAATCAGTTAGATACTATTTATTTATTTATTTATTACGGAACAACCAACACCTATATTTTAGTGCTTAAGTAATGTACTTAAAGATACATGCTGCTACTAAGTACTTGGCATAAGTTGCCACGCATTGCCAAGCGTTATCCACAGGTTATAATAATAAATATTTGCAGAAATTTTACACAGCACCATCTAGCCCCAAACAAACTAAGCAAAGCTTGTACTATGGACACCAGATGGCTGATAGAATACTTTTTTTTTTGTAAATTCATACTTATACAATACTCAGACCCGGAAGAAATATTTCCAGAACATACAAACATTTTTCCCGAAGCGGGAATCGAACCTGCGCCTCTTGCGCCTCAAATTCTAAAGAAGCCTCAATAAAAACCAAACAACGTACCTAACTATAACAAAACAATTTAATATCCGTATGATGAAAGGAATAGAATCTAATCTCAGAAAAATACTATAAAAATATGCTCTTTATTTATACACGCGAGTATTATAAGCATGGAAAGACGTTGTTTTAGTTCGCTTTGCTTTCATATCTCCAAGGATTTTCCTCTTTATCCATTTCTGTTCGCGTGAAGGAGCCTAGTATTGTTTTGTGATGATACACTGCCTTCATTGAAATTGTGCTTTGAAATATTCCTTTGAGAGACAGTATATAAAATATATATAAATCGTATAAAATAAATACAAACTGAGATGTTTCATGCATATTTGTGTGGATTCGTTTTCTCACAATGTTTTCTTTCACTATTTTAGGAACTTGTTTGCGAGTACTTTTTGTTTTTCAAAATGTAAAATCCTGTTGTGCACTGCCGGGTTTCGAACCCTTGGGAATAAAAGTTGGGGCACCTTCCACTAAACCAACACGGCTCTTTAAATATAAAACATGATAAAATAAAATAGATACCTACCTAACTTTACTACACAGTCACCATAATTCTTACCTCAAAAGCTAGTCGAACTTAATTTTACCACCTTATAATCTAAAAATCCTAGCCAGGGAACTTCTGACACGTCATCCCGACCAAGTCAGGTGTGAAATTGAAAAAAAAATGGACAAGTGCGAGTAGAATCCCACTCAAAGATTCCGTGCTCTTTGTGCAATGTATTCCTTCTAGAAATAGTAGTACCTTAGTGTAATTTTATTTTGGATTTTGCTACAAACTGCGCACTGAAGTCCCTTAAATACGGTAATGTCTCAAAACGGTTTGACACTGTTTGTTGATAAAGTAAGTTCGTATGAGCTAGTGGCCAAGTCTTGTGATGACAAAGTTCTACTAGTGAAGCAGACTAATTTCTTGATGATGAACTTGACTCTGGATTATTCTTGGCATTATGGAACTCTAACAGGACAAAAGGGATAATAAGAAGCTGGCTGAGTGGTCGCACAGCAGAATGTGCCCTATCGTCCTGCCGCGAGTCGAGGGCACTTGTACCGAGGGCCATCGAACTTTACACGGATTTTGGATATTGCTTATTGACACGACTTCTTTGTGTGCGGGATTGGCGCGCTTTGTGGGAGACAGGTGGGTTAACCAGCCCTTTGAAGTTGGTAAGGTTGGTTAACTTTGTCTAACTGGGGCTTAAGTCAATGCGACCAGGCGATAAGTTCACGTAATCACTAATCAAAATAGGAATTACGATCGACAATGATGTCCAAGTTATAATCCAGTTTCTCCCCTAATGCTTTAGATGGTGTATTCCTTCCAGTCTGCTCCGACTTCCGGTACCTCGGCTCATTAATTCAGAACGACGGTGATATAGACCGGGACGTTAAAATAGAATAAATGCGGGATGGATGAAAAGGCGACAGGTTACGGGGACAACTTGAAATTACACTAATAAAATGAATAAACCTGCATAGAAATCGGTTTAGTAGTTTTTGATGAAAATGGTAACAGATAAACAAATAAACAAACATACAACCTCATAAGCTAAACGCATATACCTTCTCCGTTCCGTCATGGATGAAAAGACTGCTTGACGAACTTTTTCTTTGCTTTTTCGTGCCAGTTTACTTTTTGTGCCGGTTAAGATCCGATTATGGAATACGTTAGTAGGCAGAGACCTTGGACGAATAAACAACGTCCAAGGCAGAGACCCTTTAATGAAACACACATTCTAACAATTAGACAGCTAACATCATCATCCTCAACCAGTATTTAGTCACAAAGCGTAGGCCTCCCTCTGCGTCATCCATCACCCATTTGTACTTGTCCATCCAAGGCCCACGGTTTTGGCTATATCATCTTCCCATCTCGCTGCAGGACGATCCTCATTTTATAATCACACGTCGGCCACCAGTCAGTTGAGGTCTAACATCACCGATCGTCACCATGTTTTGTAATTAGACACTAAAATTACGTCGACAAAAAAATTTACATTAGAATCTAGTTCTAGTACCACAATTGCATTACGTTTCTAGGGTACTAAGCTGAGAGGATGGAATAGGTGCTGGGCAAGCCTTCTCCATCTTAATTCGTCCCGGGCACTACAGCGTCTCGTTAATGAAGGTAAAAGTTGCCTCTCGATGCTGTATAAATAATCTACTATAGATGGTAAAAGGCCTTAGTTTTTTTCTAGGGCACTCGCTGAAATAGTACTCGCGGCAGTCGCCGAACAAAAGTTTCGCACGCGTGGATCGGCCTAATGAGGCGCATGCGATACATTTCTCGCGCTCGTTCGTTAGTCAGCACTATGTAGACTAGGCGTAATGATACGAGCCTTTTCGCAGAAATGTGAGTAATATTTTTTGTAGCAAGGGGAGGTTGAAATCATTTGTTTAAATAAAATAACTAACAGCTAACAGAATCACAAAATCGTCTTTGGAACATTAGTTTTTTTTTATCACAGATATATCTTAGTTGTGTCTTAGTTCTTCCGAACCAGTATGGTGAAAGGATATAAAGTGATCCTCAAAAGCTTCTTTCTGATGATAAAATATTAAAGATATTTCAGACGTATGCGTCGTACGCATTTCATTTAACCTCAAGTGTCCCAATGAAAGAAACGAAAGGAAAATCCCCTCAGCTCTAATGATGCCATCCACGTTAACTTTTGTCCTTCTAAAAGGCCACCGACACAAAAAGTACACAATTAGTGTTCTACAAAACGCGCTCACTAATTAACTCGATCAAGTTTCTTTATTTCAGAGCTCTTTTGCATTTATACTGAGTCTTCGGCGAGACTGCCAATCGAATTAGATATGTTATTCTCTATTTTTCTTGGTTTTTAGGGTTTCGTACCTGAAAGGTGCCAACGGGACCTATTACTAAGCCTTGTTGACTTTTGGTTACACAATACGAACAAATTTTGTTTGGAAGTGATGCGCGTAAGGGCTATTGAGGTATGCTATCCATGGAAAAATCACTCAAGGCTCGGTCTAAGCGCACAACGTTGAATGTCTGACCTTGAGATTTGTTAATTAGGTTTAATATTATAAACCTTCCAACAAAAACTATCTAACTGATGGTGAAAACCGCATCAAAATTCGTTGCGTAGTTTACGAAGAGTTAGCGGATATACAGACAGACAGACTCGGAAAGCGTTGTTTTATACTATACAGAGATAATAAATAGTTAGCTCATTGTCACATTAGGTATATACACCAGTTGTGAAACTATTGGTTATAGAAACAAGTTTCACAAATACAGTTCGCAAAATAAAACCTTCAAAGTAAGCCCAAAATATTGTAAAAGAGTTATCGTAAAATGGAACTAAAGCTGCGGTTATTTTGCTGGCTCGTATCGTGACTTCAATTAGGGCCCGAACGGTGCTACAATGTATTGAAACCTATACCGGTCATAGCCGGACGTGCAATTCAAGCAATCCTAGTGAAGAGACACAGCTGAAAAGAAACAAACTACTCATACACAGGTGGTACATTCTACACCATCCAATCGTAGGGTCTGGGTTCGAATCCAACTTTGACCATTATTTTATTTCTTTTAGTAAATGTATGTCCGCTATGCCAGAGCCTCTAGCCACGTCACTTTGCGTCCAATGAAGTCGCTAAATGCTACTGCGAAAATGTATGAGATTGACACAAGCGATCGTTTAAACACGGTAACATTGCGATCGTTTATTACCTTGCTTGGGAACAATCTTGGCTTCGTTTGCTACGCCGTAGGCACGTAGAGGAAAAGCTACGAAAACCGTAGCAACTACGTATTTCAATGTAACATTCAAATCAGTTGGTAACAAAGGTAACAATCTGGTAACAAAGGTGAATGTCACTCGGTTCAGAGTGAATGAGCTGTGAGCGAGCTGTGCCCGGATTGGAAAGCGGAATGTTTGTTTCAGAGCGTAGTTTCGCCCCCGGATTGTGGACAGATTCAATTTTCTCAGTGCGATAACAGAAACAATAACTGTAACGGTAAAAGGAACCGTTTCAATGCTGAGCTTTTAAAGAGTTAATCTTTGTTTTGGCTCACCGATTCCAATTATACAAATTTGACAGTGGTAATGGATTGAAATTGAATGGAGTGGTAATGGAGCAAGTTACTACTACAGGTCATGTGTTATTTTGAACAAGTGTGGTGAAAGAATTTAAAGTGCGCCTCAAAGGCTCCTTTCATACTCTTGACACCATGTTTTTGAAATTTTAGGTTCTACGACATGATGGTTTCCTCATGATATTTTCCTACACCATATGAGAGCACTGGTATAGCGCATACAAATTTTTCGAACAAAAAAATCTATTATTGCACGACCATGTTTGAACCCACGGCCTTTAGGGTCGAAAGGCGCGGGCTATCAATAGACCTACCAGTGCTTTATAAATAGAGTAAAGCGGAGAATCAGTACAATGTTGATCATCATTGATAAATTCCAAGTCTACTTATTATCTATCTATCTTTAGTGAGATTATTTTATAAGAAGGAAGAATACGATGCAGGAGAATGATTTAGGAATACTTAATACTTATAAGAACTTACTTTAGAATGGAAATGCATCTTTTATGGCTGTAGGATCAGCTTGAGTAAATAATAATAGACAACTTAAAAGTATACAAATATAAATTTCTGGTCCAAATAACTAGATTCTACTTACTTATTTATCGCTATCCTGAATACCTTATTTAAACAAAAGGAAAAATCTTGAAAGTTAAGCGAGCCAAGCCATCCACACTTTTACTGTTCTTTCTCGCTGCGTTAAACTAAAATCAAACTTTTAAATTCACGGGACTGCGATAACGTGGTCCTACTTGAGTTGAATGTGATAAAGCCCCGCATAGATTCAGCTCTTGCAAGTTTTAATTACTTTAAAGTCTGGTCCGTACCTGGAGCCTGCAGCGACAATGTAAACAAATGTCTATTCACCACAGAGAAAAGCTTAGCTGTGATTGTATAGAGAAGAAAATAAATATATAAAAATATTCGCGAGTGTACGACAGCATTGTACATAACTTGTTGTTGAACATTTTGTTTAATTTTAATTCATTGTATAAATTATGGTGGATCCACACAGCCCGGCGGCATGAGCCGACGGCCGTGGCACCGGCTTTGTGTGCGGCAGTCGCAACAAAACCGGTGGCCATGATGCCGTCGCGGCGCCGTCAGCAGGGTAACAGTTTTCCTATTTTTCTTTTTACGACACAGAATATACACCAAAACTGCAGCAGCAATATAGCTCGTCCATTTTTGTTTTCTGTACCTATATGTGTCCAATTTCACCGAAATTCGTAGCACTACTACGATAACTGCGAATTCAGAGCCGTGCTTGCCGGCGCCTGCCGGCGGCACTTGCCGGCGGCTTCTCTGGCGGCTTTGCTTATGGTAAAAAGCCGGCAGTGCCGCCGGGCTGTGTGGATCCACCATTATACACTTTTGAATGTTAAAGTTGTAGGAAACATTTCTTCAAATTTCTGCCTCTATCACAGAGTTAGACATGCACCCCTCGACGAGACAGAGCGTATTTACTTAGTTTTCATTTAATGCCATCCCCACGCTCAAAATTTCAAATTCATTGTATTTGCTCGCGTTCATTTTTAATTTAAAAATACAGGTACATTTCCCACGCAGGCCCTGGAGAGTGCCGCCGAAATTAAGATGGAAGAAGTATGTGAGCATGTGCGAAGCCGTGGGATAACAGAATTAATAAAATTACTGTCTTTACGTGTCTTCACTGTACCTACATTATTTCCCCGGAGCGTTGTGAGCTGAATTTACTCGCAGCTGATGACTAAAATTATTTAAGAGCACTCTGGAAATATTTGTCAAAAATTGCCTCATTTGGTCCACTCAGGTGCATCCTTATTGTCGGAGGCATAAAGTGCAATATGAAAGATTAAGTAAAGGAACCCCAGTAGAGTCCCAGAGGTAGGCTCCTCGAGGATCGCTACAGCATATTTTCACTAAAGACCTTCAGAAGCAATTTAAAGTCTGTCCGAATGATTAGAAACCTTCATTATTTTCTGAACTAGTTGCCCCTACTTAGTTTCACTTGCGTGCTAGTTTTTACTTGAATACCATAGATTCCATTTAGGATGTGGTCAATTTTTTTCTTAGTGCACCCCTACACCACAAAAGGAAGATATACTCTGTTCCAGGCTTCTAAAATGGGTTAGGCTGTGCTTTGCCTGTTGAATAAATGAACTAAATCAAACTATCATAAGTATTCAGTCATTAGCGAGATTTTTATTCAGTTTAGTTTGATTCAAACTTACCTTTATTTGTTACAAAAAAATAGGCTAAAAAGTGTTTCATTAACTTTTGCCGTCTATTTTCTTAATCTGCGTTCATCTTCTTTATTAACCCGCTGGTAAAACATTTTGCAGCAATCTTAAAACCAATAACCAAAGTTAATTAATTTCAAAGTATTAGACAGTTTCGATACAATCGGGATTCTTAGAAAATTGTTTTATTGGGAAGTTTGGTGCCCCTTCACCCTCTTGAAAGAAGGCGTTAATTTAGTTAGAGCGAGTGGAAAGTTTTACACGTCTACAATAAAACTCAATAAAGTTGGTGTTTCTGTGTAGGTACCTACCAAAAGGATTGTGTTCGTCATTACGATGCGGTGAGACTACAATAATATAAAGTACAAGACTTGCCAAGTTACTCGAGAAGTTTTTGCAACTAAACTCACATAGTGATATTCAGCTCCTTTATTCTGATACTAGATGGCAGCACAGGTAAAGTTAGTACGCGCTATCGTTGCGTTTTGAAATTTACGCCGGTAATTTCAAGCAAACTGAAGCTTTTCAATTTTATAATATAAGTAATAAAGTAATATAATAAGTAATAAGTAAGATCTGATATGTGTTATATTTTGACCTACATACAGAGGATTTTTATTCAGCTTGATATCATATTTTTTTGTGTAAACTTGAATAAAACAATAATTTATTGGAAAACAATATCCACGCGAACTTTTTTCCGAGGATTATTTTTAATGTACCAGTTTGACATGAACTATATTTACAATAGAATGGCCCCAAGGAATTTTTATCCTATTTATTATTGAAGTCGGTTTTTAGTTTTCTTCAAAACAGTTGTTGAAAAAAAATGTTATTGTAATATTTATGTTATTCAACATACATGTACCCCGTTGTCAGCTCATGCCATTACTTTTCTGGTTTTACTCTTTTGAAATCTTAGCCAACAAGCTCATTACCTAAGTATAAAGGCTAGAGTGAAAATGGCGGTCTCAGACACGGTTTCGAAGCATGTGACTCCCCAAGTGGCCACTCCGTCGACACAAGCGGTCGAAAACTGTAGTTTTATCTCTTGCTTTCTGTATGAAAGTTCCTACTGCATGTAAAAATATAATTAGCATGTTTCATACATCAACATTGTTCAAAGTACTTACATGGAATATCTTGAAAAAACAACAGCCCAATTCAAGGAATAGAGTCATTCCAAATTCCGTGAGCTTTTTTATTATAAGATTTTATTATATCTAGTCATGTCACTAGTTTTTTCGAACCAGAGTGGTGTGAAGGTTTAAGGTGCGCTTTCAAAGACTCCTATCGTGCACTTGACACATTGTAAATACATACTTATAATACATGATATTACAATGTTTCTTCCGGGTGGGGGCCTGGAAGAAATATTTGCAGAACATGCAAACATTTCACCAGCAGCGGGAACCGAACCGGCGTCTCTTGCGTCATACTCAGCCGAGCACTCGCCCGCCACGCCACCGAGGTCGTCAAGTCGTATGTTTGTTTTAAGAAATAAGGAAATTTAGTAATACTTCTGTACCGTATTAGCATAGCAAGTAAATAATAATAGATACATTATTTATTTCAGGCTACTTACAAAATAATGTACGCAAAACATAAAGTTGTTGCCCATACCTATTAATAAATACAAGAGAAATATGTATGCATTTAGTTTTTACTTAATTAATCCGGGCTTGTAATACCCTTACAAGTCTCTAAAGGGTTCAACAACTTTAATAACATAGTCAACACTTCACATTGTTGTTGTGTTATAATATATTTAAGCTTGACGGGCAAGGCACCTACAACGTTATATACAAAGATGAGTCTTAAGTTCGTACCAGCGTAAAAATACTCGTAAACTAACCAATCTGTTTTAAACTAATTAAAAAATGGAAGCTTTTTAACCTAAAATCTACTACAATAAAAAGCTTGTTAATATCTGCGAAACAGTTTTTATTTCCAATTTAATCATTTATATTTAGTTAATAACTAACTAGGTACAAGATCAAACTGAGGACATCGCATTTTGGACTGCTAAAAAATATTTCAGCTGAAGTTATTTTGACTTCTACATTAAACGTAGGTACTTATAGGCACCTACTCTGCAAACTTGAAAGCCATAAAATGCTAAGGGAATTGTGCAAGATTAAACTGAGGATTTTGCATTTAAGTCTGCTAAAAAATACTTCAGCGGAGGTTTTCTTCTGACATTGACCCAAGAATCTACCTATACCTACTGCAAGACATAAAATGCTTAGAGAATTACGCAGCCATACATAGATAACCTTTACGGTGGCAGTGTTTGTTGTGTAAACTGATAGTTTACACAGCAGACAGTGGAGATGGTTTATCCACTGAGTACAATGGCGTACATCGACAACACGTCTCGCTCTGGGGACATGAACACTATTAAAAGTTTGCCGGCTCCTAGACACTAGTTTACGTAGCGCAGTGTAGACCTCAAGTTTCCTAACTTCTATCCACCTCCTCCTTATTCAAGAGCAATTCAGCGTGACTATCCATACCAGAATTCACAAGCGTACATAACGTAGGTATTGATCAATAATGATGGAAGAATAAACATAATAGTTATCTACTGTTTTTATTCAAAAGATACTTGAAAACGTAAGCACCTTCGTTAGACCCCTGTTAGAATCACCTAGACTCTAGTATAGAGGATCTAACGATCTAGATAACATAACACAATCTAGCTAGACTTAAAGATTAATTCACGTATTTGATCGGTATCCCGAAGACCCCATGAGGCTTAAGTAGAACTTGCTATAGAATTTCGTCTCGTGTTCCACGACCAATGTATCAAATCTACCCATCGTATATCCTATTGCAGACACACCATTGCAAAAATCAATTCCCCTTCATCAGCACAAAAAAACCGCCAAGAGAACGTTCCTTTTTCATAAAAAAATACCTAATGAAATGACTTTTACGTTTGAGTAGATACCACGGTTTTGATGCTCGTTTTTTGATATCGCTGACGAATAGTCGATACCCACCAGGGAAATTAGGATGTAAATTTCCATTCACCCTATCTCGCGAACCTATATTCTCGGATTCTTTGTTTTCACCGGAAATTTAAGGATGCGAAGTCTCTGGGGAGCATCCTATATGTGCCCGACAGAGCCTCTCTAACTGAAATGGAACTGAAAAAGCTCCTACTTTTTGACTCCTGGCTCTTATTTACACTTTGAAACTTATTTTCTGGCAGGTTCCTCTGAAAAACCTTCTTCAAATGTTTTTATACTTACGAAAATGTTTTTTGCCCATACCTACCTACATAACGTACGCCTTGTAGGTAGTTATATGATATCTATTTGTACAGCAAAATTATTATTAATAAACACAACGTGTAAAAAAATAACGTAAGGAAAATGACAAAATTCATTAGCAGAACTTTTTAAGCTTGCAAACCCACTAATTGCGAGTAACGACGCCCTAAACTAAAGCCTGATTGCCGCTACCGTCGCGCCCGCCACCACTTCAGACAGGTATTTCGTCACCTGTTGAAAATAATTAGGCAAAAAAATCCATACCTAGGAAAACAAAAAATCAGGTGCTGGCTGCATAGTGCTCGACGCAAGCTTTCTGTGTTACCCACTCGACGAGAACTCGAATATTTCCTCGAAATTCGGTGGAATTTTTTCAGCGCAAACTATTCGAACGAGTGTGCTCGGTCGTCTGTCGGAACAAGTGGAAAACAAACCTCTTTAGATTAACGGCATTTTTACTTGGGCTGGTGTGTCTGACTGGCGTTTGGAGTTTATGTGCCTTTAGGTACCTATTCATACAACCTACCAAACTGCGTTTTCGCATATTTTTATGTTTACTTATAATTATGAGAGTGGTTGGCCGTCTACTGACAGACACTATACCTACTATAATATACCTACCTACTATAATAAATACGTTAGGAAGACTTTAGGTATAACTACTTATAGGTACCTAAGCTGTTATTACCCACATCGATAGATTTATGAACTAACACTCACACACAAGCTTTTACCAGCATTTAGGTAGGTAGGTAGGTATCTATAATATTACCTAGGTAAGTAGCTAATGTGATTGTGATCTCGCGAGTTGCGACGTTGCATGATTTCCAAACAATGGCGATCGAGCGACATCTTGATACCTATCTAGGACAATTCTATTTCCTAGCCTACTATAATATAAATGTGAAAGTTTGTGAGGATGTTTGTGCCTCAATCACGCCTAAACGGCTGAACGGATTTGAATGAAACTTGGAATATACATAGGACATGTGCTGGATTAACGTTATAGGCTATTTTAACCCGATACCACGCGAGCGAAACTGCGGGCGGCAGCTAGTTTATTATAAAAATATAGAAAAATATCTGGTACCACAGAATAACTACCTAGGTCCTAAAAGTTTTGTATCGAGTTGAAAATTCTAATACCTATGTAATCGAAAACGCTTGCTTAACGCTTATTATACATGCAAACAAGAAAGGTCAGTTCTGTCAGCGGGCTGTATGTAGGTACCCCTAGGTAGGTACCTCAAGGTTATAGGTACTTAATTGTTTCCACAGAGTAGAGTACCTATGTATTCTATTGCCGAAGCGGTAACAAAGTTCCGTTCCGTTCCGTTCATGGAATGCGTGCAATGTTGTTGACCATAATGCTAGTAGTATGGTTCTAAAACTATCGTCTGCCATGGTCATCAGGGATCATAAAAAAACACTTGTCATTTCTAAGTTTTCTCCTGTTTTCTCTCTGCTTGCTTTCTGTCACTTTCGGTTGGATGTAAACATTATTGATTGCATCTATTTTTAATTTATTGATCTACACAGATTTACCTGTTTAAACGTCGTTTCAACTCTTGAAGATGGATCAGGATACTGCAAAAAAGCTTCTAGTGGAGGGAGGAACGTTTATATTCCTCGGGGTGCCAGAAGAAACAGTTTTCGGCATCGACATGCAATGCTGGAATACAGAAGAGGATTTTCGTGGAATTAAGATGATTCCGCCTGGTCTGCACTATATCTTCTACTCCGGTGCTAGCAAGGGAACTGGAGATGTAAGCCCGAGGTGAGTTTCATATGCGTTTGTATAAAAATAACGTGAATTAATTCTCGATTTTGATAGTGCTCATGTTCGACTTCTTCCCGTGTTATTATGCTAAGTGATTCTGTCTGTAAGTTCAGTGATCTCAAAAGGGCAAATTTCAACTTTCCATCATCTTATCCATTTTGTCACAAACAGACAAGACTTTGGTCAATGCTATTTGTGATACATAATATAATACTTTCTCCTTTCCAGATCTGGCTTTATGCATTACTTCCACAAGAAAGAGTTCTTGGTTAAGATGTGGGACAAAACCACAGAAGACATCAGTAAGGATGAACTGGTGGATGAAACAATTCAGCGCCTAAAAGACAATCTTTTCAACTTGGACAGACAGTTGGCTCCATACCCTTATGAGATCTGGCAGAAATGGAAGCTGTTGACATCACAGATCTCAGGTTTGTAAAGATAATCAGTTTCTTTTTTTTTCTGAAAACAAGGCATTTGCATTGATCCCTCCTTGACAAACTGAAGTCTTCTTGACTTTTAGAACAAGACTATCAATCAACTGACATATAGTTCTATCCACTTCCAGCTGAACTCGCAGCCAAGCTTTCACCAGACTCTGGCATCATCAGAGCATCTGTGGAACTCATGTCTACAACTGATGCAGACAGACCGAGAGGTGTTAAAACTCCATCTACTGAAAGCCAAGAAGTGACTCCAGAAGATGCAGAGGAAGCATCAGAGGCACCAGAGACAGAACAGCCAGATCAGCCAGATCAACCTATAGCGGAACAGTCAACATCAGGCCAGTCCGATGCTAAGAGGGCTAAGAGGCTTACAAGAGAGGAGAGGGAAAATGCTATGTTGCCGGACCTTAAGCCTACTCCAGGTATTTTATGAGACTTATTGGTCCAACAAAAACATACCAATATTTTCCAATTATCTCAAATAATCTTCAAAAAAATATCATCAGTTTCTAGATAATATAAAACTTTTACGATACTAACTGACTGACAATAAATAAATAAATATTGAGGACATAACGCAGCGCCATCTAGCCCCAAACTAAGCAAAGCTTGTATTATGGGAACCAGATGGCTGATAGAATTCATATATACTTTTTTTTGTAAATACATAAAATGCATAATACTACAACACCCCGACCCGGAAGAAATATTTGCAGAGCATGCAAACACTTCTCCCGCAGCGGAAATCGAACCCGCGCCACTTGCGTCTCAGCCGAGCACTCGCCTGCCTCGCCACAGAGGTCGTCAAAAATTAATGCACAGCCTAAACTATAGGTGCTAGAAGCATGCAACTTGGAGGGTATATTCCTGTTATGATGTAGGGCGCACTAAGACAGGAATTCTCGAAATTCAACTGCTGACTATGAGAATGTTTGTTGGAAAAAAAACTCGATGCAGACAAAGTTGCAGGGTGTTCTACTATCACAAGATAAAAGAGTATTTGTTCTCTTGTTCATCATTTTTATAAGGCATTCATGTTCTTTGTTATTACAAAAAATGTGTTAACTGTAATTTAATTTTGTTATGTTTCAGGTTCATCATTGAAGTTCACAGAGATACCACTGGACAAGTATCCACCAGGCTCCACTCCTGAAGAAATCACCAAGCACTATCTGGATCAATCTTACTCCCTGGAGCTCATGATTTCTCAACAAGATGAGTAAGTAACTCAACCCATTATTATCCTTTTAATATTAAAAATCCAAAAGTTCTGAGGATATTTGGCTCTTTGTGATTCAATCTCAGCATAACCACTTAAGTCATTGTAATGAAACTCAGATTAAATCGGTAGAAACTCTGCAGTGCCAATAATAGCATGTATGTTACTTTTTAAATGGAGTGTCACGCAAGCCAAGCATCTGCTGGTGGAAGCTAATAGTGATAATAATGATTATTTTATATAATAAACACTATAAAACTTCATAATTTTTATCTTCACAACTTTAGCAATGTATTTTGCTAATAATCATCACCTGAGTAGCTAATTGATCTGGATCAATCAAGATTCATAGTGAGTCTCGCGCCTATTAGTCTTAGGTGTTGTGACTGTGAGGCTGTACTGTTATTTATGAAAAACATGTTTTCATAACTTGGTAAATTTATTTGGCTGCAACCATTAGATATAATACCCCAGCTAGATATTTCTGAGCGACTAGATACAGACAAATACATTTGATTATATTGTTCCTTATCTTTTATGTATACATTTTCTTTCAATACTCTTTCAGGCCACTCCACATTATTGGCGAGCTGCAATTTGCATACTTATGCTTTCTCATTGGACATTCTCTGGACGCATTCGAGCATTGGAAGAGCATGGTCATTCTCATGTGCTCCTGCGACGACGCCATCCACAAATACAGAAGTGTTTTCTTCCACTTCATAAGAACACTGGAGGTACAAATTGAGGAAATGCCTGAAGACTTCCTAGCAGATATTGTGATGAATAAGAACTTGATCTATAAGAAACTAAGGGAGTTCTTTCGGACGGCATATATGAGCAAAATTGATGGGAGACTTCTAACTCTGATTGAACGATTCCAAGAAAACCTAACATCAAAACTCCAATGGGATTTTACTGGTTTAGACGCTGATGAAGATGATGAAAGGCCAGTCGTAGTTAGACTTGGTGATGAGGCTATTGATGATGCTGAATAATATTTTGATCTATTACATATTACATAGTGTATTTACTATTTTACATCTTTGATCCAGTAGATGTTTGTGTGTAGTTGTGTACTGTGTACATTGATAGGTCCAATTTTTGATATTTAATTCGTTTTAAGTACAATTTTATCGTAATTTATGCCTTGCATATCAATTTGACCCCATCGTCTTGTATTTTCAAATTAAAGCAATTAAAAATAAGTGCAAATTTTTGTCTTTTTATGTAAGAACAGTTGATTATTTCATTATTAACTATTACTTAGATAATACAATTATACAACATGTAAAAGAACTTCTTAATTAAATATTTATCATACATTATAAATTGTATTAACTATTTTTTCTTTTTTAACTGTTTCTTCATAGGCTTCTGAGTTTGTTTTTCAAACTTGGACTTCTTAGGGCTCACTGCGTTTTCTGGAACAAAATATATTATTTTATTATCCATTTATAATATCAGAAGTATTTTATTGTATAAACATAAAATTCTTCTTGGAGTATCCGAATAATGTGAAAATATTCCTTTTTTTTATAATAAGTAACCTAATCAATAAAATTTATCTGCCCAGTCAATTCTTACTTTGTGGGGCCTTCCTTTTGCCAACCTCTGGCGCTATTGTTTCTTTTCGCTGTTGGGCTTTTTCAAACTGCTTTGCCTTTTTTCCTTTCTGTTCTGTGCTCTTTTGCGTCTGTTGATGAGCCTTTGCCATTTGTTTTGTTTGTTTCTTTGAAGAAATAGGCAAGGATTCTACAATAGGACCCTTGCTTTTACCCTTTTTGGTAGGTATAACTTGTTCATCTTCACTGCAAATACATAGTAATTTGAATTAGGTACGGAATGACAAATTATAGTAAAGGAATTTTGATAGGTGTTATTTTATTACAATGTTTGTAAAAATCACACCTGTTTCCCATAGGGGTTATCAGAGATCACAGATCTTCATTTGCTACAATCCTGGCATACTTCTTTCACTTTCATTACATTCTTCATGCATGCTTCTCGATTTAGGGTACCTACTCTTGACCTGGCCAGTTTCCTAAACATCGCCTATTTGGTCCAGGTACGTACGTCTAGGTATTCACTTTTCAACGGTACCATTCGCACTCGTACACCTGTTTTGTTGATCTTCTTTCATTCATTGTCTCTACATGCCTTATTAACATACCTTTCTCAGTCCTCATAACTGCATCTTCTTTCACTCCACATCATTCTCTTATCTCGCTATTTCTCACTTTATCTCCATGTTCCCAAATATATAGACTCATTCACTTATTCCACTCTTTCTCCATCATCAGAATATCACACACTGTCACACATCCATCTCTTTCAAGAAGGCATTTGATGAATAACTCATTCGTTTTTAAACCACATTCCCTATCTTTCAAATCTTGCAAACAACTGTCCATAAATAAGTTAAACAGCCATGGTGACGCTACCTATATACATTATCCCTGTCTTACACCTTTTTAATGTAAACCATTCAATGTATGACCCATGTATCCTCATGCAAGCACTTGAATCTCCATAGACTTCAGATCTTGAATTAGGTTACTGTTTACCCAATACACTGACAGTACAGTACCAACCAAAGTTCATTCCTCATCACTTTGTCATAGGCCTTTTACAAATTCACGAATGCACCATAAACCGTTTGATCCTTGGTAAAAAAAATCTTGGCTATGCTTTGCAAGGAAAAGACCTGATCTGTACATTGAATTCCCTTTTGAAAACTCACTTGTGCATCCTATATTTTCTCATCTTTTTAGTAAGGGAAGCTAAAATATTGATACGTAACAAAAAAGCTTAAAAGTGATTACCTTTCTTTAACTTCACTGTCATCATCATCAGAGCCAGTGATTTCAAATTCATCATCTGATCCTGGTTCATCAGAATCATTATCTCCGTCACTTTCTTCACCAGAATCAGCATCTGAATCATCTTCCAGCATTTTGCTATAATCATCAGAGTTAAATTCCGCTGCAGAGCTGTCACTGTCATCATCATCATCCTCTTGCATCTTGATGAAGTTCTCTGGTGGCTTCACTCCAGCATTTTTGAGTTTCTGTTGCTTTTGTTTCTGCTTCTTCTTATTTACTGGTTCTGGGACATTTTTTTCTTTTTTCAAGTCTGCTTTCTTCTTATCTTTAGCAGTTTGTTGCACTGCATTAGTTTCATTAATTTTCTTTTGCACCTTACTGTCCTTTTGTATTGTATCCTTATTCTTTTTAGGTATACTTTCATCTTTAGTTGTCTTTTGTGAATCCTTACTTTCTACTAATTCTTCTGGTATATCAACAGGTGTGAAGAAGTCATAATTGATTCCTATGTCACTGAGCCTCTTCACAGCATTTTGGTATCTGAAATTAATCAGTCCTATAAAATACACAAATAAAAATGAAGGATAAGGGGGAAAAAGGATCATAGTCATAATGACATTGTTTAGAGAAAATGCAAAAAAACTGACTTATTTTGAATAAGTAATCATTTATTTGAAACAAATGTATTGTCATAAATTGTGGTCTTATAGTCTTTCATTATACTTATACAAGTTAGGTGTACACATTATTTCTAACTATGCCCTTTATGTTAATTATTGATTTGACTATGATCTTTTATTTAAAAAACGGGGGTTTTTTCTACTTCATTTTCCGTAGAAAAACTAAAGAATGATAATTACTTGGATAGTATTTTCCTTGCTCTAGCTAGTTCACCATCGTGGTTTTTATCTTTATTGTATCCCTGTAATAAAAAATAGGTTTTAGTAGAAATAACATTGTCCCTAACTGAGATAATGTAATGGCAACTCCGCTATACTGGCAATTAAATTATTAACCAAACTGTTACAATGTCGACACGTCCTACGTTAAACTAACAACTACAAAAAGCAAATTTTACAGGAGAGCGGTTTTAAGATTTCAATTTCTTTATTTCGTTATTACCTACTCAGTCTTGCGCAGATCTATAGCTTTGAAAATTGGCAAAAGGCTTTTGTTTTGATAGCAGTTTATTTTAATGTGATTTTTTTCTTCTAAACCCTCTCGTTTTCAGTGCGTTTTGAACCGTCAATGCAAATAAATACTTATACGTTTGAGAAGAAAAAAGTGTGTTGTGATAGGAAAAAAAAAATAAAAAAAATTGGTATTGTAGATCTGGGTACGTAGCGCTCAAAAATGCAATAAAAACACTTTGGTGTATCAGGCACATACACTGGTCTACGTAGGACGTGTCGATGTTACCTTTTTATGTTTCAACTGTTCATTTCTTCCAGGATTGTTGAAGCGATTCCAATGTTTCCTCATAGCTCTGATCCTCTGTTTCTCAGGTGGCACACATACAGCTGAAACATTATAACTTCTCTGTAACTATAGCATTCTTCTATTATAAGTGACGACTGACTAAGTATGTTATCTAATGAAAATGTTGCAACAATAATGATCAGCAATTTTGTAAGGTTTGGAATCTGTCAGCACTGTGGTGAGTGCTATGGTGTATTTTGCCTATGCCAATTAGTAATAACTTATAACCAGGTTTCTAAGAAACTGAATTTGACATGGTTTTAAGTTACTGATGAAGCTATGTTCTTGACAGCCTCAGTGGTATGGCAGACAAGTGTTCGGCTGAGATGCAAGTGGAGCAGGTTCAATAGAATTACATGTTCTGCAAATATATCTTCCAGTTCTGGTTGTTGTGGTACCATGGTACTAGCAGTTTCTGATATCTGCAACATAGGGAATCCTAGTGTGGGGTCAGAATAATGTATGTAACTGTTGGGTTGTTATTTTTTTTTTATAGTAGTATGTAACCTACCTTTCAACAGTCTCTTGCCCATGAGATAGTTGTTCATGGTCTCGGCAACAATCTCAGCAACAGCAGGCTGCTTGAACTCAATAAACGCACAGCCCCTAGAGTTTCCTGTGCGTTTTGACCTGATCACTCTCACATTACTGACCGCTCCAAATTGCTTGAAGTACTGCGTCATTTCATGCTGAAAACAACATATGAGGACTGAAAATCACATCAATAAATAAGAGATTAATTTTTGGTAATTTTTCAATATGCATTGATGACGATAGGATTATCTTTGACCATTTTGCTTCAAACCGTAAAAATAGGCGAACAAAACAAATAAAACCAGTCATGTGAAAGTTGGATTTACACACAATGGGTTCCGTGCCATCATACATCAATTTATGATTTTTGTATGGGGCCCCTGTTTATAATTTTTTTTTTTTGTTATAGCAGCAATAGAAATAGACACTGATATTTTCAACTCTACCTAATACGGTTCATGATATACAGCCCGTTGGTAGATGGACGAATGGACAGCGGAGGCTTAGTAATATTGTCCCGTCGGCATACTTCGGGTACGAAACCCTAAAAAGTATCATAGTACAAAACTAACCTCATAAAATCCATGGGGAATATGTGATAAATAAACGAGTCCCCGATCGGGACGTTTCTTTTTGGGTTTTTTCTCATCCTTAGCTTTAGGAATAACTGGTTCAGGAACTTCCTCTTCAGTTTTCTGAAAAATACACATACGGAGCATGTACACATAACCTCAAAAAAATTATTTATGTGTATTTCTTAAAGATTTACCTTGATCAACTTTTTGATTCCTTTGATAGATTTAACAAATTGCTTTTGTTTACTTGTATCCAATGCAACGTTTTCTTCCATTTTGTTTTCTTTCAAAAATCCAAATCAAAATCACAACCAGGATCGATGGCGATGGCGGCGATTAAAAATTGAATGAATTTCGAATTTCTGGAATGAGATGAAACACACCATAAACTTGACTTTGACAGGTTTTTTTCCCAGATATCTTTTTCAAATTCCAGATTTTTTATTCCAAAAAAAATAATAAGTTTTCGATTCCAAATAAATAAACGATACCCCCCACTATGGATTATTTCTAGACGTAACAAAATTGCTTCAAAGTCTTGATTTTGATAAATTAAATAAAATTACGTTTTTGACATACTTATTGTCATGTCAGTGTCAACATCACTGGTTAATTAAATCAGTTCAGACAGATCTATCATTTCATTCGTTCGTTAAATCTTTTGTTTTGCTTGCCTGCTGCTCGCCGCTGCTAACGTTAATGTATTTATGTATTTTTACTTTAAATAAAAGCTTGAAGAATTCAAATCAGTTTCCAGCGAGATGCTTACATTAAGCTCTGTTATTCAATATTAATTCGTACCGCCAATACTAAAGATGTCGTACAATACCGGCACTTTGAGCCAGTACGTCCAGTCCGTGGAAAGAGCATTTAGGACTTCGCAAGGGATTCCTCTTTCGCGTCTCCTGTCTCTGAGAGATGATCATGTCGGGAACAGAAACCTGCGGTCCAGCGACATCGCTAGCCTGGTCGAAGGCAACTGTGCCTTCCCACTTGATGAAATACTTATTGCACACTTATTGTGCGTCAAGGTACCTAAAACATTAATGTAAAGCTAGCTTTCACCTGAAACTTCGTTGTCATAAAAATGTGGTCTCATCATCATCATCACCAACCTATAACAGTCCATAGCTGGACATAGACCTCCTCTAATAAGCGCCATCGCTCCCTATCTTTGTCTTGACGCATCCAGTCTCTGTCAACAGCTTTCGCAAATCGTCACTTCACCTAGCTGTAAAAAAAGTGGTCTACATTATGTTAAATATATTATATGCCTCTGGGCCTATTCCATGCACGCCAATGACGGAGTAAACTTCAAAGCTAGCTCAATGCCCAGAAAGGCAGACAGCAAGAAAAAAAACATGTAAATCCAAATTGATCCAGCCGTTATGACATGATTGATGCACAAACATCGTCACACCCTCACAAGTTCTCACATTTAATATTACTAGGTATATCATCAGTCTTCAAACTGTCCAGGGCTGTTCTCACACTAGTTTGACTAGGTATGTGGTACTTAATATTTTAAAACAATTTCAGGCACTCTACATGAAAGATTACATAGAGGCTTATGACTACCAGAGCACATTTGTTGCTAGTGTGGTAAAGCTTTTACAAATACAGAAGGAGGAGAACTGGACACTTCCTCTGATGTACACAGCGTGCCTCGACTTACGACTTGTAGCACAAAAAGCTGAGGCCTGCAGTCGTAAGTATATTTTTATAATAAAATGTATTTTGAACCTTAAATCCTACTAATATTATAAACGTGAAAGTTTTTAAGTATGGATGTTTGTTACTCTTTCACGCCTAAACGGATTTGAATGAAACTTGGAATATACATAGTACATGTGCTGGATTAACATATAGGCTATTTTTTATCCGGGTACAGTGCGAGCAAAGCCGTGTGTGGCAGCTTGTATAAATACAAATATCGTACTTGTTAATAACTGATTAAAGTATTAAATAATACACCAAATAATTTAGTTTTAACTCAGTTTTTACCAACCAATTTACATATTTTCAGCACAAAGCAATGGAAAGATACTGGAAAAGGCAGCAGAAAGCTTACTAGCTTGTTTCAGAGTTTGCGCTGCTGACAACAGATCCTCTGATTATGACACAAAGAAAATTGGCATGTTGAACCTTGTGAATCAGCTGCTTAAAGTCTATTTTCGCATAAACAAACTTCACTTGTGCAAACCACTCATCAGGGCAATAGACTCTTCACCATTCAAAGACATGTTTCCTTTAGCCCAACAAATTACATACAGATATTTTGTTGGAAGAAAAGCTATGTTTGACTCTGACTATAGATCAGCTGATGAGTACTTGTCTTTTGCTTTCCAAAACTGCCATAAACGAAGCAATAAAAACAAGACACTGATTCTAACATACCTGATACCAGTCAAAATGCTCCTCGGTTTCATGCCAGCTAAGCATTTGCTTGAGAAATATGATCTGATGCAGTTCTGGGACCTCGTATCAGCTGTGAAGAATGGTGACCTGCGAGGAATTGATCAGGTTATGGAAGAACATGAAGGATTCTTCATCAAAGCTGGAATATACCTCATTGTAGAGAAGTTGAAAATCACTGCATTCCGGAATTTGTTTAGGAAGGTATACCTAGTTGAAAAGAACCATCATTTAGACATCCAGTGTCTTCAGGCCGCATTGCAACTAATGGGCCAAGCTGATGTGGACTCAGATGAGACCCAGTGCATTGTAGCAAATTTGATCTATGATGGAAAAATCAAAGGATACATTTCATACCAGCACAAAAAACTAGTGGTTAGTAAGGTAAATCCTTTTCCACCTCTATCAAGTTTATATTAGTTCCAACAAATCCTATTACTATGTCTCCACTGTATGTTCTTCTGTCTGTCAGCAGACTGTGTGTCATGAACTTGGTAGAGAGTTGAAATTTTTACAGTGTTTATTTCTATTGCCGCTATAACAACAAATAATAGGAATAAAATTAAAGGGGGCCCATTCAAGAAACATTTATGACTGTTGGGTGTTATTTATTATGTACATGTATGATGGTATAAGCGAATTTGACTGCACTTGACCAGTTTTATTTATATAGTCAATAAATAGTGCTATTTATTTGGCTATTCAGTGGCATATATCAGAAATGAGTATCATGGTACCACCCAGACCAGACCAGGAACAAATATTTTTCCGGGAATCTAACCCTGTCGCGTCCCAGTTGGGCTCTTAAATAAAGCCCGGTCATGCACAAATGGACTTTCCTATTCGAGAAATTGACATGCGCTATACCAGTACTCTCAAACGGTGAAGGAAAACATCGCGAGGAAACCGGCATGTCGTAGAACTTAAAAAAATCTAAAATATGTGTCAATTGCACGAAAGGAGCCTTTGAGGCGCACTTTAAATCCTTCCACCACACTTTTTCAAAATAACTAGTGAGTAGTGACACAACTAGATAGATATAGGTATAGATGCATTATTTATTAGTATACAAAAAAAAACTTTCTATAAACTCCATCACAAGAGTTGGCTACTAGCTCGAATACGAATTTACTTAGGTAGTACCTACTTTATAAGTTAACTTCAGAGTAGGATATGATTGGCTTATCAATCTAAATAACTATTGTGTCGCCACAGTATCCATCTCTAGATAATAATAATTTCAAACTATTTTAGTTTCGTAACTTAAGAATAGCTTGTAATAGGTTGGCCTTTTACGATCTATAGATGATTTATACAGCGTCAGGAAGCAACTTTTACCTTCACAAATGGGACGCTGTATTGCCCGGGATGAATTTAGATGGAGTACGCTTGCCCAGCACCTATACCATCCTCTTAGTCTGCCTTGTCCACAGGAAAGACATGGTCAATACGTGCGGAGCTGACTAAGCCGCGGATTTCTTCACGATGTTTTCTTTCACCGTTTGAGAGTACTGATATAGCGCACATAAGTTTTTCGCACAGAAAAATCCATTGGTACACGACCGGATTTGAACCTACGTCCTTAGAATCGGAAGGCGGGGTCACTACCAACTAGACCACCAGTGCTCTATGCAATAGCTTGTAAGAAGACGGTGTAAATAAGGTGATCTACTTTTTAAAATATATATTGTGATTTTATAAAATGAAACATCGATGACATTAAACCGACTTTTTAAAATTAAATCCACAATATATCTCGTTCTTTTCGTACAAATAAGGGTTGAGTTTGTATAAAGGACTCTAATTAGACACCGTTTCATTTTTTAAAAGATTTTTGTATTTATGTTCGAATTCTATTTGTTGTATAGTTGTAGGTATTGTGATTTTATAAAATGAAACATCAATGACATTAAACCGTTTTTTATTATTAAATCCACAATATATTTCAAAGAATAATATAAATATAATAAACTTGCTGATAAGTGACAACTAATATAGCATTATATACCCAATAATGCTAACCAGCATATCTACTAAAATATGTTGTGATTTGAAAGACATGGTTGATGAAGGTATTGTACTTAATATTAATGCATAAATATATTCTCGAGTAGGTAAATAGGCTTTGGATTTGCTAGTTTAAATGCTAAAGATAAGAGTGATGTGCAATTCAAAATGAAATGTTTAATTTGGAAATGAGTTTAGTATAATCAAAACTGACTTTCATAATCTGATGCACACGAAAAAGTAGAAGGAATTTTATGTGTACATTAAGTTTCTCCTGCTACATATAAAATGCTAAACCCTGTGGAATTAATGTTAAATTTCAGTATTTGCCAAGATATGTTTACGTATTATTTTTGATATGCTAATATAATTTTTTGTGAATTGTCTTTAGGAAAGACAAAATATCAAGACAGTGAAATTGCACATCACTATAGAAGATTTATTAGAAAAATATCAAGAAATATATGACTAATCTTATAATGGTGTGTATTCTGTTGTACATTTTCCTAAACTTAATTTATCTTACTGAGATCGAAAAGGTAACAGCCAGCTGCGACAAAAGTGCTATTAAATTGTGTTTAGTTTAGAAAAATGCACAAAATTATCAACACCAATTCATCAATATAATTCATTAATATCTTACATTAAGCTTATATAAATCTTATCGAGTTCATAATAAGTCGAATAGGTAATGTCAGTATTTAACATAAAAAGCTGCCGACTCGTGTGTACCTGCATTAAGGTTTTTTGTTTCCAGATGATATAATAGTACCTACGACAAGTAAATGTCTCGCCCGCCGTAGACTATTCCTAAGTATTTTTTTTTGTTGGATTGACAATATCTTGGAACGTTGGACTTTCTAAGCTGATAAAATTTATTTACAAGAAGGAAATATAAATATTTTGTAACAGCTACATAGGTACATTAAACATCAATCTAAATTTTGTACCAGAGAGAAAAAAGGTTTTCTAAAAAATTAAGGGTAGGTACATTGCTGCTTAATATTTGCGACATTCATCAACTTAAAAATTCAGCTACTTATCTTAAATGATTCTTAATATTAGGTTTACTATCTATGCCTACTTTAAGGAAGTAGAAATAACTTAAAATCTTTGGCCAAATTTTAAAATTATAACTATAAGGTACACGTAGGATCTTGCAGGGACACAAATAGATGTTTTTTAATGGAATTAATCATGATGCAATCTTTGTTTGTAAAAAAAACAAGATGGACATAACTGATAAAATATGCGTGAACATGGCGCATTCACTGGTCCGAAAGAGCTAGTGACACGACTATAATAGATGGCACATTTACGAAGAATTATACTTATTCCTTATTTTTATAGATTCCCAGCGAGATCCTATAAATTATGCTAGTTCCTATCCAGTACGTAGGTACTAATTTATTTTTTAAATACAATCCGAAATAGTTATGAGAACGGCATTTTGGTGTATTTAAAACATTTTAATAGGTAACGCCTAAGCGCCCTCGCCCTTCCCCTCGTCGTTCTGTGATGGTCATCCTACGCAACATACGTTTTTTGTTTTGCATATCTTTTGTCATGTTCACGCATATCATTACAGGTACCTAAGTAATGTTTTAGTTCCGATCGAATGCGAATTTGTGCGGTACTGCGGGTCCTTTAAGAAGCTCGTCCTTGTACGCAGCCAGTATCGCTCGCGACATGCTCGGCTCAGTTGAACTAGCTTCCAGGAATTGACGCATCAGCCTGTGAACAAAAAATATTCATATCAAAATTTATTTTATTTTATTTAGTGTCACCAACATACATACACCGATTCATTAATTAAAAAAATATATTAAAAGTGGTCCAATATGACGCAGGTTTTTCACATGATATTGTATTGTAGGTCTTTATTCACTACTATTCACCAAGCTTCATTTCGAAGTCTTAATTAGTGAATTTACATAAAAGACTAGAAGAAGCTGTAGCCTATCTACCTATTAGAACCTCCGACTTGCTCGTGCGCTTGCAATAGTTCCGGGTGGTCGCCGATTGTGTCCGTCAGTGCCGCAATCATCACGTCTGAAAACAAAAATATTTTTCGTGAGTCTTATAAAAATATCGAGAGGTAGGATCTCACTACATAATTACGTGTTTGAGCGACTAGACAAAAAACCCCTCTAAGTAATATAAATGAACATAGATACATAGGGTATGTATGTTCATATATTTGTTCCATTTCCTTTTTACTTCACCGTAGTCGGGTAAAAATGGGTGTTTATCGCGTAATTTACCTTTTTTTTCCGACGTTTGGACTGTGTTGCAACTGCGGTGGTCGCGGTGCAATTAGATTACGCGATAAACAGCCGTTTATCAACAAAAATTATGAGTTCTGTTCGCGAGAGTTTAAAAAAGACCAACGCACTCTTAGTGTCAACTGCAGTGAGACGTACCAAGAACCTTTTTCTCGATGGTACGCGACAGCTGGCCTCGCTCCGCCTCAAGTTCCAGGAACGCCATGAAACGCTGGGTGGCCGCGCGCGCCGACGCCGGGTCCCGAGACAGGGACTGGGAGAACATCATCTAGAATTCCAACCAGGTTAGTCTAGGTCTCAACAGCAAAACAACTTGTGTGAGTGAGTGCTGCTTTAGTTTATTTCTTTCTTTCTTTCTTTCTTTAGTATTTCTTCAGGGGGCAGGTACCTAGTGTAAATGTAGGTACTAATTTTGTTATACCCACCTTAGCAAGCTGGTAAATGATTTCCTCCAAAGTATACTCCGTGTAGAGATTATCAGCTGTCTTCAGTTTGTCCATCATTTCCTCGTACTCTTCCTCGCTGACGGCGGGGGTGTCGCGGTCGTAGTCGCAGCCACCTACAAATAGTCATTACGTTACGTACATAAGTAAAGATATTTACCTATTGCATAGATGCAGTTCTACAATAGTTCGAGGGACTGCAGAAATCCCCACCAACTTTGTTGTCAATGGAAAGGTCCCAGCGTGTATTTAACGTTAGTTTAGTTTAGTTTTTAATTTAGTTCTAGTCTTAGTTTGGTTGCCTGGGAGAAATCGCATCAAGCGATAAGGCCACCCTTTGCCAGCAATTGTCAGTTTTGTTTGCAATAAAGTTTTTTCATTCAAAAAAAAGATGCTTAAAAATCTGATGCCCAAACGAAAACCCAAACTTCAAAAGAAATCCTCAGAGTAGATTTGATACTTACTGACAGCGTTAAATTGCACCATAGGGTCATATCGCTTCACAGGCTCGGGTCGCAGGTCGCTGGAGACCGGCAGTGGCACGGGCGACAGGTTGTTGCTGAGCTCCCAATTCTTGGACGCGATGCTGCGGATGATGTCCGGACTGTTCCCGAACGGGAAGGACTGGAGTGCGGGATTTCGGTACTGGTATTCCTGGAATTTTTGACGAGCATTTTATTCATTTTTGAGTGGCAAAATCATTATTGGTGTGGTCGCGTTTCGTGCGCCGACATGTTTGAGTAAACAAGCTCGTCGCGATTCTAGTGTTTTACAAGACGACGAAAAAAGTACCTACTCAGTTGGTAGCGGTTCGAGCGCTCATCATATTTTCATTGTTTTGAATAGAATGACAATAGAGTTACAAAACGGTTAGACATGTCAGTCCAATATCGAATCCTAAAGCTCGGTTTGTGGTTTAATAAAATAACTAGAATGATGCAAATAATGATTATATTTTTATATCTTATTTAAAAAAAACCGTAAATAGTACCTAGTCACACAATGTAAATTAGGAGTAGGTATGTCTATAGTGACGATCGTGTTCCCTGGGTAATTAAATCACCTAGTCGCGGGGCGTTCTACTAGTATTTTAGGCTCCTGGGAAGATTCGGCCATCATGGCATAAACATGATTGGTGAGTTAGTTTTAAGAAGTTTTTCAAGTGATGTCTAGACGGAAGGCCAGTACTGATGATGATGATGATAGGTAATCTGCATCACATAGTACAAGCTTGCTTAGTTTAAGACTAGATACAAACACATTGACTAGATAGCGATAGCTACTGTGTAAACTGAAAATGCTTAGCTGGTCTCACTTCTCAATGTATTTTTAATTTATATTATCATGCCACAGTGCAGGTACACCCAAAACCTACCAGTTAAATTCTAGCTCCATTTTCCCTTTAAATTCCGACCTCTTTCCGCCGGCAATGATGTTTTCGAATGCGATTCACAGTTTTAATCCGGCTTAAAATATATAAAGGGATCCCTACATAGGCACTTATTCGAGCTTCGTGGTGCCTTTACCCTTTCAATGTCTCTATGCCGAGTCCATTAGGGGTAGTCATAATCAAGTAAGTAATCTGCTTATTAGATGCCTACGTAACCACGTTCCTTGAGAGCTTACATAAACGAAGGTCAATGAATATTCCAATAATAAACTTCAGTCTCGAAGGAGTAATGAAAGCTTGTTTGCACATCGTGAACGGTGATACAAATTAATCCTAGGTCAATGGAGTCTGACCCACTTTCAACCGATCAAATAATTTATCAGAGTAAGTTTAATCTTGAAAAAGTTCAGTAGATTGGATTTGTTGAATAAAAGTCGTTTACGTGTTGAATCATAACCCGACTTGCGGGAATAGTAGACTGCTTCGAAATTAATTAAAACAAAAAATATAGTATTTACTCACTAAATATAGCTCAATAAAATAGTAGAACTTGGTTAAAAATAAGCTTTTATGTAGTCTGTAGTTGTAACATCTATTTGATAAAAAAAAACGGTCTAGAGCGAGTTCAATTCGCACACAAAGGGTTTCGTACCATCGTGCATTAAGAAATGTTTTTTTGTATGTCCCCTTTAACTTTATTTTTATTTTATTATAGCGGCTGTTGAAATAATACACACTGAAAATTTCAACTCTACCTATTACGGTTTATGAGATACAGCCCGTGTACAGACGAACGGACGGACGGCTTAGTAATAGGGTCTCTTTCACATCCTTCGGGAACGGAACCCTAAAAACTAAAATTACCTTAGCTTGAGCTTGCTCCAGCAGCATATTCCTAAGTTTCTCCTGCTGTGCGTTTTCTTCAGCGGCCCTCAAGTTTTGCGAATAGTGCGCCCGTAGGTAATCGATGTTAAACTTGATCTCTTGGAGAAAAGCGATTGCCTCTTCCTTCGTCATCTAGATCAGAAAAGCGAAGTGTATTCATGTATTTTGAAAGTTTCACTTGCTATCTTATCTACACAAATCACTTTACCTTATTTTTGACATTGGAATCAGATTTTTATGCTAAATGGGATTCAGGGATTGAGGGTCAGGATTGACTCGCAAGATTTTAACCACACGTCTATTTCCTTCTCAGTTCGAACATACAAATTCATGTTTAAATCAGGATGCAATTTACGCATGACCAGGAAATAGTTACCAGAGTGCAGTATTACTTTGTAATTGCTCACCATTCGCTCCTGAAGGAACTCCTCAATAGCCGTGGTGACGCCCTTCTCATCGCCAGTCCAGAACACGTACTCTGCCATGTCGAGAGGCGAGTACTGGACTCCGGAGTAAGAAGCGAAGTGATCCATCTGTGATAAGAACAATAACAATTTATCATGCGTATTTTATTAGCTCAGCTTTGTATTCTGCATTTTAGTAATGGGGTGTTTTTAATAACTATTGTCCTCACTGCTCGGCAAAGGCCTTGATTTTCCTATATTTTGTTTCGAATGCATCCAGATCGTCTCTCCATTTTTTCCTCAGTCTGCCCCGTCTCTTGGACTGTCCTCGGGCACCTATTGAGAGACGAGTTTTGCCCAACGTTCTTCATGTCAGTAAAGGGGCTAGACCATCCTACTGTATCAGAACAGATCCGGAATTCAAGATCAGAGAGGTAATCTTACGTTGTTCTTAGTTTCCTTCGTAATGTCCGCGTTGAAGGCCCTTCGCACTGCGGTGTGGCCGCTCGGAGGGACATTGGTCAAAGAGCCGGGCTGCACCAAACGAGCTGCTCCGTGGAATACCTTTAAATAAACAAACATTATTTTCATGAAATTGCAGTTAGGCGAATCTATCTAAGGGTGATTAAAAGCATATAAGAGATTCTTTATCTAGTGGAATGTGGCTACTTAGGTTTTCGACCACGGAGTGTCGGCTGCTGCTCTAATTGGTAAACCAGTTTACTGCGTCTGTTTGGAAAAAAAAGCCACATCAATAGTACCTTTGTAGGTTCCTCGGTCGGCGCAGTCATGACGTCGATCACGCTGACGTGTGAGCCATCCTGACCAAGCGCGATGCAGTCCCTCCGCGGACACGTCTAGCTACGACTGGGAGTGCATTCACTGCGTTTTTTTATACTGCTAAGCTGGCACACAAGCATACGGCCCGCCTGATAGAAAGCGGTTACCGCAGCCTATCGACGTTTGCAACACCAGGGGTATCACTCACGCGTTGCCGACCCTGCAAAGATCTCTTCACACCCTTTTTGAAGAACCCCATGCTGTACTCGTTACGGAAAACGTCTGAATGAAAGCTATCTCAATAGTACCTTCGTGGTTGGTTCCTCGGTCGGCGCAGGCGTGGCGTCGATCACGCTGACGTGCGATCCATCTTGCACGACGACGCGGTGCACTCCTTCCGCGGGCACGTCCAGCTGCGACTGGGAGTGAACGCGCGGCTTGCCCCCGGCCACGGAGTCAGCTGACGCATGCTGTTCTAATCGGGAGACCAGCTCGCCGTTGGCTTTTACTGCGTCTGTTTAAGATAACTTATTTAGAAGTTGGCGAGAGACGGAGAAAATGGGCCTGCGTTCTACTTAATTTCATTTATTGCCATTGTAGCTTCACTATTGTCCTCTGTGGACTGCAGCTACCGGTGGGACCTCAGGGCAGAACGTACCACGCTCTCCCTCTGACTATGTAGAACTACTATTACAAGTCGTGTCGCTAGTTCTTTTGAACCAGTGTGTTGAAAGGGCTTAAAGCGCGCTTCAAAAGCTCCTTTCATGCATTTGACACAAGTTTTCGAACTTTTTAAGTTCTACGACATGCCGGTTTCCTGACGATGTTTTCTTTCACCGTTTAAGAATACTGGTATAGCACACATATATTTTTCGAATAGAAAAATCCATTGGTGCATGACTGGATTTGAACCCACGACCTTACGATCGGAAAGCGGGGCTGCTACCACCACTACCCGTGTTCTACAGATATACAATTTTAGGTACAGCATCCTATTTTTGTTGGCATTGTTATTTGTATTAGCGAGAAAAGGAGGAGAGAAATTATGTGTTAGTTAGTTAGTTCCATTTATACGACTGTCGGTCGGCGGGACGTAGCTTCGCTCTCCCATGTAGTGTTCCACTTACACACCATAACGGTACCTACACACAACGGAGCTCTTCAGAACAAAAATAAGGAATGGGGTGTTTGCGATGTAGTGAAAGGAAAAGGGAAAAAACTGGGCTTGGGTAACATGACTAGAATTACTTATCTGTTATGAACACAACCAGAATTGCATACCCACGCAATAAACCGCAGGTACCGCTAGCACAGAGAGTTTTTGAATAATAATCTAAAATTTATAGGTAAAGAGAAAATAGGTAAAAAGCCCAAGTCAGTCGTCAAGTCAAGGTCATTTTATATCAGCGAGCAACTCACCCTGTTTACGACTTACAGGTCGCAAAAGATAATACGAACTCAGGCGGGGTAATAAACTTTCGCAGCGTGATAATCGTATCAACCTGCGTAAGCCACCCGAAAACGTGCAAAAGGACATATAAGAATAGAAATAGAAATATTTTTATTTGACAGACAAACAACACAGAACGGAAGTGTTGGTAACAAATTAAAACATAAAAACCGGTCAAGTGCGAGTCGAATATGCACACGAAGGCTTTTGTATCATCTTATTCCTAATTTTTTTTTATCATTTGTTATTATAGTGGCAATAGAAATACACACTCAAAATTTCAACTCTACCTATTACGGTTCATAAGATACAGCCCGCTGACAGACATACGGACGGACGGACGGACAGCGGTGGCTTAGTAATGGGATCCCGTTGGCACATAAATCTAAAACACGAAAATCTGAAGCACTAACTATCTAGTAGACTCCTATTATTGATCCCGCTTTGTCTATCAAACAACAGTGGCTCTTCCAGTCTACCATAAATGTTCCTACGACTACCTACCTACTCAGCAACTGTAGTAAATGTATATAGGGCTCCACAGAACAGTTCATAATATTAAATTTAAATTGCTCTTGCCCCCTCCCACCGATCAAACTTACCTCCCCAGATTTCGTGTGATGTTCGTCGGACAAGTTTTCATATATTTTTTTTTACTAAATTCGCTAGGGATAGTTGTAGACACAGAACGCTAGTCCATATCACTAATCACGCTCATTCCATCAATCTATAGCAGGTAAATTAAATTAAAATAAGCTGAACATGGAGTGGACAAGTGATCATAAGAAAACTTGCAGCCACTCCTGATTCATAGTCCCAAGATTTTGAATAAATACTTTTTACTTTTTTTACTTTTACTTTAAGATGGATATTGCGAACCAGGGTGACTGGTGATTAGTCCATCGCCCATATAGATCCGTCATGTTGGGGAGGATAATATCCTTTAGTCATTTTATGACAAGTTTGGGTAGAGAACTGGACGTATTCTATGTTTTTTCTTTACTCCCAGTCCAGCAGAGAAGTATAGAAAAACCTAATGCGACAGTAAAACATCACAGGTAACGAGGAGGGTAGATAAGCCGACAGTTCTGTTATCTAACGATGTAGTTATGTAGGTACTAGGGCTTACACTGTGAACCGTGTGCTAATGGCTCTTATCTGATAAGTTGAACGATTTTGCGCGACTAATAGAATAAAGCTTATGAAAAGTTAATCTGTTTAGGTACGTGAAGGATACGTGTTTCAACACGTAAACAGTATTTCAGTACAAGTTTTAGTATTTCATACTTCAGTACAAGTTTTTATTTTATAAATATGTACCTAAGTATTTAGGTAAGTTTATAATCACCATCATCATCTTCCTGCCCCTATCCCACTCTATGTGGAGTCGGCACTGGATGTTCCTTGGATCACGCTGTAAGAGTTTTGGTTAAGGTGTTGTATGACCGGCCGCCTGCCTGACGTCAACCCTCTTTGGGAATACTTGCTTATTGTACCTATCTCAACATTAAGTTTATAATAACCACATTTATATGCCCTTTCTATGTTTTTGTTCCATCCAATCCATCCCAGGTTGCCTAGCAGAGATCGCTTTTAGTGATAAGACCGCTTATTGTTTTTACCTTTCTTTTTGTTTGTAAGTTAAAGGATAATGCCCAAAGGCCCATACTTAGTATCGCTTTTTATCGCTTTGTGTCACGACTTTATAATGCTAGTTATTATTGTACGTAATTATATGCTTTTAACAACTAAAACTGATATGGAAGGTATAAAAAATATTAGTGTTTGTATTGTATTTTCACTTTTCACCTATTTTGACGTATTCTGAAAAAATGATACCCATCTAACGTCACTCACGTTGTAAGTAGGTTTTGTCAAATAAGTTTGAACAAAATAATTGACATTCTTCACCAATACTAAATATCGATCAATCTGAGTTAAGAAACTATTTTTTTAAACTTTTATTTAATTTCCATCATAAATAGGTAATTAAATGATGGAAATTTACTGTACCTACTATTAAAACTAACATGTCAGTATTTCATTAATATCCCAAATTATTCTATAAAAAGTACCCTTACAGTAAAAAAATGCTATTACTCATGGAAGAAAACCAAAAAAACTTCTTGATCAATCGATTATAAGCGGTATTCATATTATTTTAGAGAGCACTGAAACTCTTTGGATGACATGTGTCACATTTGTCATCGTTTACGTTATCATTCATTGTCAATCACAATAAAGATTGTTATTGATTGTTATGATTATTTTTATTCGGTTTCGTTGTTTCGTTGATGATAGATGATGGAAGATTCACTTCGCCTATTGCGTTGGGAGTCATTTGTAGCATTGCTAATCACATTTATAACATTTCTGGATCAGTTGAACTATTAGATCGTTTTAACCCGACAATTTGTTTTGCATTTTGTAAATGTTTATTTTATTTATTTATTTCGTTTGGAAGACCAACAGCACAAAAAACACAATTACATACGTAATAATAAATAAAAATACTTCTCTGCTGGACTGGGAGTAAAGAAAAAACATAGAACGTGTCTAGCTGCTTCTCACCCGAGCATGTCGTAAAAGTCAACGAAGAGATAGTATCCTCTCCAACATAATGGACCATCTATATAGGTGATGGGCTGATCACCTGTCAATATGGTTCACCATATCCATCTTTAGACCCTTTAATCAGGAGTGGCTGTAAATTTTCTTATGATTACTTATGGCTCTGCCCATTCTATTGGGTATACGGGCGTAATAATATGTATGTATATAGGTATTCATAAGTAAGAATGTAAATAGTTTTAAGAACTCACTGAGTCGATGGTACTCCAAATGTTCCTTCCCCTCTGCGGCCTTGTCCTCAACTGAAATAAAACCGTAGGTAAGTAATGTGACAATTCATCCTACTTCCTACTGATATTATAAACGCGAAAGTTTGTATGGAGTATAGATGTATGGATGTTTGTTACTCTTTCACGCCTAAACGGATTTGAATGAAACTTGGAATATACATAGTACATGTGCTGGATCAACATATACGCTATTTTTTATCCGAGTACCACGCGAGCGATGCCGCGGGCGGCAGCTAGTACTACAATAATTATAAATGCGAAAGTAACTCTGTCTAACTAATTAGGAAATGCCGTTCTGTTTCCATATTGGTGAATCCAACTAATATTATAAATGCGAAGGTGTGTAAATGTTTATTACCACGTATCTCAGTAGATACTTAGGTAATAGATTTTGATAAAATTTGGAATGTAAATAGCTTAGGTTCTGGAATGACAAATAAAATTTTTAAAAATCAACCCCTATCTATCTAGTTGCGTCACTAGTTCTTTCGAACCAGTGTGGTGAGAGGATTTAAAGTGCGTCTCGGAGGCTCCTTTCGTGCACTTGACACATGTTTTTCGACTTTCAACGGCTCTACGACATGCCGATTTCTCACGATGTTTTCTTTCACCGTTTGAGAGTACTGGTATAGCGCACATAAGAATTTTTCGAACAGAAATATCCATTGGTGCACGTCTGGATTTGAACCGACGACCTTAGGATCGGAAGGCGGGCCCGCTGACAGACATACAGACGGACGGAAGGCTTAGTAATAGGGTCCCGTTGGCACCCTTCGGGTACGGAACTCTAGAAATTAACACTCTGCTAACTAATCAATAGCTTAGTGAAACTCAAAATAAACTTTTATCACCCGTCAGAAGTAAATTAAGCACAAACAAGCCGATACGCAAACAGCTACGAAATTCGTAGACCCTGCTACGTTGTAGAGCTTCGTAGATCCTGTAGAGCTTCGAAACGGCAAACCAAGGACCCAATCAAGATGTTTGGCTTCTATAAATACGCTTGTGTATTTTGGAACATTTTCATTAATACTACATTGTGCCGACCCCATATAAAGTGAGAAAAGGGCATAGAAATGACGATTACTCTAAGATACAAGTTAGACTTTGAAGTTCATAAGATTGCTGTATGCAGTAGCTACATTTTATTACAATTATGCATCCAGAAGTGTTGCAAGTGCTTTTGTTGTAGTTGAGCTGACCTAGTTTCCAATACACTCCCAGTACAAACGACCCTAGGTAACATGTTTTGAATTCATTATGAAATTATATCGGAAAGAATGGCGTGCTAAAGAAGCGGGCAGTGAGTGTATGTGGGATGATATTAAAAAAAAAGATGATTATTATTAAATTATTTTACACAAAGATAACCAATTTGAAAAATGTTAACACAGTCAATCTCGTAGTTATATATTTTTTATAATTCTTTTTCATTTATGTTGTTAGTATAAAAATTGTTGTTAGCGTAAGAAATTTGAGGGCATAACTTAAGCGGTGCGCGATACAACAAAATCCTAGAATCATGTGAAACTTGGTGTATTCCTCTTTTATAATGGTGTGGGGGTGAACTAAGAAAATAATTTCCGAAATTCAACTCCTAGAAGTCGTAACGGGAAGATGAAGTTTGTATAAAATTACTACAACTAGACAAATTCTAGTTATATATATTTTTGATATAGACTGTACAGCTATTTGGCTAAGAGGTTAAGAGGAGCTCGTTAATATTGATTGGTGTGATTACTATGCGGTTGCACGGCCCGACGCTGTTTTGTATAACTAGTTATTTACAATTGTACAGCAGTACAATATTTGTTGTACTACTGTACGCTATATTTGCAACTCTTACCAAAGTTCAAAGCATTAGGTGTTACTTCAGGAAGGTTATTAGTTCCACTACTACTAGTTCTCGAAAGAACCAGTGAGGTGAAAGGATGAAAGTGCATCTGAAAGGCTCCTTTCGTGCTTATCTTGTTATTCTTATGTGGATGATATATTTAGATACCTATATTTTTGTTTTGCTAAGCAATCATTAGAGGAATGGACATAATTGTCACAGAAGAACTGAAAAAAAAAGCTTATAACATAGTACGTTTTATCTACAGTGATAATAAATCAAAATAAATAAAGAAGCTGTCACACTGAGGCGACTTATTGCTTAATTGTATGTTGACCGATTGCTAAATTGACCGACTGCGAAGTTGACTAATAGTGAAGTTGACCGATGACGAAGATGGCCTATTGCAATATACTCGTAACCAAATAGTAGATGTATTCCTAATTGACTGCGAACAAATGGTACGACTTCTCTGCTGGACTGGAAGTAAAGAAAAAACATAGAATGCTCCAGCTGCTTCTCTCCTCGAACGTGTCGTAAAAGTCGACTGAGGGATAGTATCTTCTCCAACATGGTGGACCATCTATTTGGGCGATGGGCTGATCACCTGTCACCATGGTTCACCATATCCGTGTTAGGAGTAGCTGCAAGCTTTCTTATGATTACTACCACCCACCACATGGTTCTACCCACCCCCTTAGGGATAAGGACGTGATAATATGTATGGATATATGCCAAACTTGCCATTGTAAGCATATTCGTTTCAGCGCTTTATAAATTACGTTCAGGGCATAGGCGAGAAAACGTAACCGAGTTACTTTCGCATCGATTTTTTTGTGAACCTCACACTTTACCCCAAATTGGCCAAAATGTCATGTCCTCATCAGTTTCATTACGTGACCGATGTTGGATTTTATTTCTCATCCCAAATTGGATCGTGTTTTCAGGCTAAGGCGAATAACATCGAAAGTAAAGTACTTAAAGATAGAGCGCTTTGTGCGGGTTTGCAGTGCCCGCCGCTTACTGTGGTGACCCCGATCAAAATGTGCTGAAATCGTATGTGCGAAAACACGTCGATACATGTGTACGCAAGTAGCCTTTGAGGCGCACTTTAAATCCTTTCTCCACACTGGTTCTAAAGACCTAGTGACACGAGTAGTAGTAGAAAAATATATACGGAATTCTTTCTTCAAATATAATTATTATAATTCCCTTCCGATGCCCGAAGTAGCGGGTTTTCCACTGGTTAAACAATAAAAGGACAAACAAAAGAACTCTGGAACAAAAGAACGCGTCTAGTTTCACAGAAGTTATAAATGTCAACATATCTTAAATAAATGAATTGGTCAATCCGTGTTAATTAAAGTGAAAAAGTATAATAAAGTATTGATAAATAACGTGGACTCGCGTGGGAATTGAATTGCCAAAACTGCAGACTGCTCTCTCCATTTCTATCTATTTTCGAAGGGAATTACGCTGTTTGACTATGCCGTCTAAAGGCCAAATCAAATAGACATCGCTCCTCGTAGAACAATACTGTGTTCTTATCTACGACTAGGCATTCTTTTTATTCATTGCTTTTTTCCACTACACATAGTAGTTACGAGCATGCCGCATCTTCAGTTAAACAAAATGACAAATTGATAAGCCCATCTGACACTGTTGGTAAGCTTGACGGAACTTTTTGTAAATTCTAATTTTACTATGTTGTTTTAATGTAATTATTAATTTTATTTAACATAGCAATTACTAAAAGGTCCGTTTCCCATTCTAATTATAAAAAAATAAAATACATTGTGGTTTGAGGATGGCAATATACATACATATGTAGGTAATTCAAAGAAAAAATTAACCTTTCGCCATTCCATTAAATAACCATCTAAGCCAACAAGTATTTCATTTACCTTATTTGTTTTCTAACCAAAATCTCAAAAGTCAACTTCATTATTTACGGAAAACAACATTTTCTGGGTAGCCTTTATGTGTCACTTGCCCTAAGCCTGACATTCCAAGTTGCCGGCACGAAATTAGTCTAAATTAGGTTGACTCAAGCGAGGGCGCGAAACAAAACAGGTACCTACTTGTATTATTCTGACATGACAAAATAAGAATACAAGAGTACCTAGATAAAACCTGTCAACCAGAATTTATTGTCTTATATTCAAATAGTCACGTAGAATTCACCTGGGTCTTTTACTTTGTTTCGAAGGTAAATCACTCAAATACAATATACTTACTAGCATCCACCTCTGCTTGCGAAATACTAGTGGCATATAATATGTTTAGGCCAATTTTACATACATACACATAAAATAAAATCATGCCTGCTTCGCATAGGGGTAGGCAGAGATCACGGATCTCCATTTACGTCCTAATACTACTTTCGCCTCATTCACTCTCATTACATTCATCATGCTTGCTTGTCGGTTAAGGGTGCTCTTGACCTGGCCCTTTTCCAAAACGTCGCCGATGTCTTCCCCTTTAGCCAATTTATTGACAGATAAATTGATAGGTAGGCGTTGAGCAGTTTGTTTCCATTTCCTTCCTGTTGACACTGTGTCTGTTATTTTTTGGTAAATATAGGAGTACCTACAAAGCCTAAACTAATAATCTCGACCCAGCGCGCTTTCTTAATATTATGCTTTCCCAGGATGGTACACGGCTTTGTTTATGTTGTGCCCGAATAAAAAGCTGCTTTTATTTCGCTCCAGTTCACAAACTATTAATATTGGAAATTTCATTTGAATCCATTCAGCTGTTACGCTGTGACTGAGACACAACATACAAACATTCACGAAAACTTTTGGAAACTCCGAGGCACTTTAAATCATTTCACCACACTGGTTCGATATAATAGTGACACAGCAGTTGTAGTAAATAGTATTGTAAGATTCAAATAACAGAAATCAATCTTGATACTGTCAACGCTTTTCAAGTTGGGTTAAAAATACTATTTTCGTTGGAAGGAGCACTTATTTGTTTGTGGCGTCCTATTTCAGCCACAAAGGAAAGAAACCGTGTCTCACGTCAATACCATTCTATTTACTAACCTATTTTCAGCTTTTCTAACTGCTCCACTGGCACATCCTGGAACAAAAATACAAGATTTATTACTTTCTGTATGTACCTACTTATTGTAAACCAATGAAAATATTGTTCAACTGATTAACAACTCTAACCATAAGACTGTAAAATCATTCATCAGGGTGATTAGAGTACAGCTGTTAGAAAAATATAGTAGAAAAATATATACGGAATTCTTTCTTCAAATATAATTATTATAATTCCCTTCCGATTCCCGGAGTAGCGGGTTTTCCACTGGTTAAACAATAAAAGGACAAACTAAAGAACGCGTCTAGCTTCACAGAAGTTATAAGTGCCTGTTAAAATGTAATATTATCACGCCTGTATGGGGTGGGCAGAGCCACAACAAAACAAGATAGACTTACAGCCACTTCTGATTTAAAGTTTTAAGATGGATATGATGAACCATGGTGATTGGTGATCAGCCCATCGCTCATAGCCCAACATAGCCCAAATATTTCGTATTAAGTTATAAATAATAATAAATATATGTGGACATTTCACACACATAGTGCAATCTAGCCATAAACTAAGCAAAGCTTGAACTATGGGAACCAGGTAGCTGATAGTATAGAATATTATTTGTTTGCAAATACATACAATACATAATACTACAACACCCAGACCCGGAAGAAATATTTGCAGAACATGCAAATATTTCTCGTCATGCAAACGTCAATATTAACGTCATTTAAACGTTTCAAGGCGCAGATAAAGGTCTACACCCACTCCCTCGTTCCATAAACGGTCCGTCACACGTTCTGTCAAAGGTCTGTATTTTTTTGCTGTTCCAAAACCGGTCTGCGACGGTGACTATGAAACTACGCGCGTCTTTTGTTCCGTCTTTTGTTTGTCATTTTATTACGCGACCTTACCCCAAACAACTGTCAACACCGTACCATAAACAACAAGCTCGGGGTGTCTACGTAAACCCTCAATTCAAATATAAAAATGAAAATACGGAAGCGAATAAATAATTTCTAGTGTTTATTGGTTAATTTCTCACTTGAATACGCGCCGTTTATAGGATAAATGTTAATTAGTCCCGTGTAACGAAGCGAGTAAACAAAATTAATGTATTTTCAGTAATAACTGACTGAAAATAATTATTAAATTAAATTTATTTCATGTTGCCAATATTTCAGTAACACGTCGGTAAGAAAATAAGCAATTAATTCATTTCAAGAGGTGTAGGTTATAATTTCAATCCGTATTGTGTCACACGAATAACACGAAACCCGGATAAAGCAGGCGAACCTGTCAAGGCAAAACAATGCGATGAAAGTTATCTTTGTAACGTAATACTGTTTTTCCTCTTCTGTAAATTAATACGTGATGACATCTTGATGTACACTTTGGTTTCTTTTAGTCTTTTGTACTTTGGTTGTTTTTCTTACGGCTTCGCACACTTGGATAAAATAGTAGATTGTTTACATAGGTTATTATAGATTGTTTATAGTAGGTTTTCGACGACCTCGGTGGTGTGGCGGACGAGTGCTCGGCTGTGAAGCAAGATTAAAGCAAATTATTATAAGTATAAGTATTCTATCAGCCATCTGGTGCCCATAGTACAAGCTTTGCTTAGTTCGGGGCTAGATGGCGCTGTGTGAAATGTCCACAAATATTTATTTATAGGGAGCGAACAACTATTTTTAAAGCGAGAGGGTTTCTTTGAATTGTGAACGCAGCGAACGATTCAAAGTATGTCACTCGAATTTAAATAGTGTCACTCCCGAGGTGGATACTATACTTTTTATCAACCTCTATAGCAAAATAAGTAAATGCAACTTATGAGTAAGTAAGAATAGTACGTTTATTTGTTTTTAATTTGCTCGCGATTTGTTTTATCGTACAACCAGTTATGCTCACACAATGTTCTTGATCGCTCTCTTTAGTGACAACTTACAACTTTTACAGCAAAGAACAACTTTGTGCAAAGAAGAACAAAGGAATTAAGAAACCAAAGACCTAGAAACGTACAAACTTTTGCATTTACACATTACTGTGATATGATTTATACCGAAAGTTCATATTCATCCATAAATCTCACTGAAAACTATGTA
The DNA here is from genome assembly GCA_949320045.1 of Scotopteryx bipunctaria. Classification (NCBI taxonomy): domain Eukaryota; kingdom Metazoa; phylum Arthropoda; class Insecta; order Lepidoptera; family Geometridae; genus Scotopteryx; species Scotopteryx bipunctaria. Next base: position 8,724,203 of record OX439447.1, read on the forward strand.
TACTATTTCCACAGATGAAAATTTCGCGCAAAAACCACATTTCATGAATGTAAATGAAAAAAGTTTTACCTACATAACATGACACATGGATGCAAATATCGCCCGGTGAAGTATTTTCCGTTCAACATAAAGTCTTCCCTCACTTTTTTCTATATTTTAAGAGCAATAGACATCGTTTTTTTAGGGAGAGTTGTGAGCACTGGTGGTCTAGTGGTAGTGGCCTCGCCATTCCATCCTAAGGTCGTGGATTCAAATCCGCTTGTGCACCAATAGATTCTGTTCGAAAAACTTATGTGTGCCATACCAGCACTCTCAAACGGTGAAAGAAAACATCGTAAGGAAACCGAACAGAACCTAAAAAAGTAGTAGAAATATATATTACCTACAAACGAGAGTTTAAAGCGGATCGGACACGGTGAAGCGTAATTCCTTTCCCTCATTTGAAATCACGCGGCTCACTCGAGTTCATTGAATTCACATCAGAGACTAAGTTATAACTACATTCCCAATTGATAACGGTTACTTCCAGTTCGACGAGTATTCAAACATCTAAATATATAAACTCTTACTTTGCTGACTGACTCAACTAAGGCCTTTTACCATCTATAGTAGATGATTTATACAGCGTCAGGAGGCAACTTTTACCTTCACAGACGGGACGCTGTAGTGCCTGGGACGAATTAAGATGACTGACTCAACGCACAGCTTAAACCAATAAGTCCTAGAAGCATGAAGCCTGGAGGGTCATTTTATGGTGTAGGGATGCACTAAGAAAGTAATTTCTAGAAGTTACTCCTAGAAGATAAGGTTTGTATAAGAAAATTTGAACGTGGACAAAGTCACGGGGCGTTCCACTACTTCCAACATACCTACTTATATAGGACCTATAATGAGGTAGGTATGTTCCTCTTCAAACATACCTACCTTATTTAGGACCTATTTAAAGTTATATTGGTACTTATGTTTCAAGTTGTGCTTACTTAGTGAAAGGAGTTCACGTTCAGAATTAGTTTGGTAGGTATACTTATGTTGTTTTAGTCAATGAAGTCAAATACATCCTCCTTCTTAAACATCAACTACAAAACTTATATGCAATATGTAAAATATATTAATGTTTCTTGTAGGGCTAAATATTATTTGTTAGACCCCTAATTACCAGATCAGCGAATTTTCAGCAACACGTTAGCGAAGCAGACGGGATAATTTCCTCTCTAAAAATACCCAAAACGCCCCCAGTGCGTGAGCACACATCCCAAAAAGATGACAGCTGAATCACTGCAGTAATTTACTAACAGTCACGTAGTAAGGAATCGATTACCAACGGTATTATTTTAACGAGATATTTAAAATATATTTCGTGATCATTCTTGGTGAAATGGCAAACACATCCATACATATTATCACACCCGTATTCCTAATAGGGTAGGCAGAGCCACAAGTAATCATAATAAAACTTGCAGCCACTCCCGATTCAAGTTTCAAGATAGATTATGGTGAACCATGGTGACAGGTGATCAGCCCATCGCCTATATAGGGTCCATCATGTTGGAGAGGTTAGGTACTATCCCTTAATCGACTTTTACGACATGCTCAGGGAGAGAAACAGCTGGACGGCTTTTGGTCGGCGACGTTTTGGAAAAAGGCCAGATCAAAAGTACCCTAAACCGACTAGCATGCATAAAGAATTTAATGAGAGTGAATGAAGCGAAAGAAGTATGTCAGGATCGTAGCAAATGATCCGTTATCTTTACCCCTATGGGAAACAGGCGTTATTTTATGTATGTATGTACATTTATGGTAGCATGGTAGCTCTGTCACAGCGGCATCACTAACGTGGCGCCACTTACGCTTCGGTCACTCAAGAACTATCTCAATACTGTACGAATACGACCAGCTGTTTTATCCAGTCTGTGACCCTGGCATCAAAGTAATGAAATCTTATTTGAATAACTAGGCTGAAATTCACGGCCGGCATATTAAACGACTCTCCAGCCGCTACTTTTTCGTGGAGCTTAAAATAACTTGCGCATTCCTTAATTTGTTTTTAAATTCCATGTCATTACTTAGATTTTGAATTAGGTACGCGTAAATCTTGGTAGGTACTGGCGTCATCAATATCGTGCACGTGTTATGTACTTCTCTGCTGTAGTGGGAGTAAAGAAAAAACATAGAATGCGTCCAGCTGCTTCTCTCCCCGAGCATGTCGCAAAAGTCGACTAAGGGATAGTATCCTCCAACACGATGAGATACAATAAGTAAGTATTCCCAAGGAGGGTTGACGTCAGGCAGGCGGCCGGTCATAAAACACCTTAGCCAAAACTCTTACAGCATGATCCAAGGTTCATGCTGTGCCGACCCCACATAGAGTGGGATAAGGGCAGGATGATGATGATGATGTTATGTACACCGAAATTGTCCTATACATCGGAAATGTATCCTGTGTGATTGTGTTTTTTGAAAATGTTAAAATATGTATGTTGTGTGTGTACTTTAACAAATAAATCTGAAAGTTTGTAAGTAGATGTTCAAAAAGATACGAAAAGTAAAGGTTACGAGTAACTTCTGTCAATTTCAACGGTTAATCCTATGATTAGCGATAGGTACCCGAAAGTCGTGATATTGAAATTGTAAGTTACCGGTTACTTTAACTGGCGAATAGCTTACTCGGCACCTTACTTGAGGAAGGTGAAACAGGCCTTTAGTGTAGTAGCAAATTAAGACTATTATTTGAGGGCTCTTAGAACATAAAGAATTTTAAATAAAATATAATCCCTATCAGAAAACTGATGAGTACCAACTTATTCTTATTAATTTGTATCTGTTTCGTATTACCTAATACCTATGCTCACAGAGTCTGTATTATCATAAAATTAAATTCAAATTACTGATTAAAAAATAGCAGCAACTTTTCAAATTATCTGTTATTATTATTGTTATAGCGCTCTATTAAGAGTAGAAGAATTAATTTTCAGTACATTTATTTCCATTATGGACCTACTGAAAGTAGGTCAGACACTTTGTGGAAAAAATACATTTTATAAGAACTAAATACCTAATCCTAAGAGTTAATAGAAATCATGTGAAAAAAGCTCAAAGACAACATTACATTACTTAAGTACGAGAGCACTGGTGGTCTAGTGGTGGTGACCCCGCCTTCCGATCCTATGGTCGTGGGTTCAAATCCGGTCGAGCACCAATGAATTTTTCTATTCGAAAAATTTACGTGCTGGAAAACATCGTTAGGAAACCGGCATATCGTAGAACCTGAAACGTTCAAAAATATATGTCAAGTGCACAAAGGGAGCTTTAGAGGAACACTTTTAATCCTTTCACCTAACTGGTTCGAAAGAACTAGTGAGACGACTAAATAGATAAATTACTTAAGTAAAGTACTATGTGTTTGTATGATATATGTGTACTAATATTATGTGTTTGTATAATAAGGTGTCAGTCGTACGATACGAGTGAGAGAGTGTTTGGCTGCTTTCATCTCCGTAACGGCTAAACGGATTTGGCTGAAATTGGGAATACACATAATTTATGACCTGAAATAACACATATTTTTAAAGGGGTCGACTAAGGGATAGTATCCTCGCCAACATGATTAAACATCTATATGGGCGATGATGGACTGATCACCCGTCACCATGGTTCACCATATCCATCTTGGGTCTTTGAATCAAGAGTGACTGCAAGTATTTTTATGATTACTTGTGGCTCTTCCCATCCCATTAGGGATATGGGCGTGATAATATGTATGTATGTTTTATTAGGGGTCGGTACGGCGAGCGGAGCCGCGGGTGGATACTAGTCTTGATTACGCTCTTTAAATTCACAGAATGGGGTTCTTTTGATCCGATCCAACATTGGCGGGACCCCGTTTATCCCAATAAAGAGGTACGATTGCCGCTATTACCGTAAATAAGGACACTTACTTTGCTTTACACAAGTTTATGAGGTCTCAGGGCTTAGTGAAAATAAATGTTTATTTTTTTTGTTGAATATATTATTATAGCACGCGAACAAAGCCGCAAGCAGCAGCTAGTAGATACATACATATTATCACAAGTAATCAAAAAAAAAAAAATAAAAAATAAAAATAGAATAGCAGGACAATTAGACCTACACCAACCACCAGAACAAGCTGGATTCCGTCGTGGCCTCTCCACCACGGACCATTTACACTCTCTCAATCAAATAATTGAAAAACATCAAGAATTTAAATTACCATTATATTTAGCCTTCGTCGATTATAGTAAAGCTTTCGATAGCATAAAGCACTCAGCCATTTTCAAAGCACTCAGTGACCAAGATATTTCACATACTTATAATAGTCTTTTACAACAGATTTATTTTAATAGTACAGCAGCAATAAAAATAGACACTGTTGGGCCATCCTTTCACATCCAAAAAGGCGTCAAACAAGGAGACCCTCTATCCCCAAAACTTTTTACATCTACCCTGGAAGAGGTTTTCAAGAAAGTCACAATAAGCTGGAGAGAGAGGGGCATTGTTATCGGTGAAAAGAGGTTGACTAACCTTCGCTTTGCCGATGATGTGGTGCTTTTCTCTTCTTCAGCTTCAGAACTTGAAACCATGCTGAACGAATTGAACACGGCAAGCCTCGAGGTTGGACTTAGCATGAACAGATCTAAGACCAAGCTGATGACTAACAGCACGCAGCACAAGCTACGGGTAGGGGGCGGGGAGGTGGAATACGTCGATGACTACGTGTACCTAGGCCAACTAGTATCTTTCCAGAGCCGGCAAGACCTTGAAATCGCAAGGCGGACCGAGAATGCCTGGAAAGGATACTGGGCCATGAAACACCTAATGAAAGGTACACTTCCTCTATCACTGAAAAGGAAGCTCATGGACGTATGTATTCTCCCCATCCTCACCTACGGCGCACAGACCTGGTCTCTAACTGATCTGCAAAAGTCCAGACTCGGGGTTTGCCAGCGAGCCATGGAGCGTAGTATACTAGGAGTCAAACTCACAGACCGCGTACGCAACAGTATACTGCGCTCCAAAACGCAAATCGCGGATGTCGGGCAGCAAGCGGGTAGGTTGAAATGGGATTGGGCGGGCCACGTCTGCCGTATGTCGGATGCGTTATGGGCTAAAGCCACCACGGAGTGGACGCCTCTAAACGGGAAACGACCTCGCGGCAGACCACGGCGAAGATGGAGGGATGAAATTGATGCCTACTTAAAGGACTGGCCCACAGTGGTGAAAAACAGGGATGACTGGAAAGAAGGAAGGGAGGCCTTTGCCCTGCAGTGGGACACTACAGGCTCTTAATAATAATAATAATAATCAAAAGAAAATTTGCAGCCACTCCTGGTTCAAAGTGATTGATAATGTAATAATTTCTTAGTAGTTAATCCACTGATCGCATATCGAATAATTCGCATGTCTTCTAATTGTCATGTCAGGGTTTTCTTTCGAACCAATGTGGTGAAAGGATTCAAAGTGCATCACAAAAGCTCCTTTTGTGCACTTGACACCTAATAATTATGGTACTAAACTTTTATAAATATTTTGTACATAAACTGAAATTACCTTACCTAAACAAAGGTCCATTGCATATAGAAGACAGAATACTTTTCCGAAGCCACTTTAAAAGATGTAGCTTGTTACCTAAACTAAAATATCAGATTGGAATGTCACCCTTTCCGTAAAATGCAATTTTGCGGGCACTAAAACTTTAAGCATTTTGTTTGCTTTTTAAAGTTACCTTTATCAGACAAACACATCACTTACCGACTTGTTTTCCGATCCGTCATTCTGATCTGAAACAAAGAGATAAAGTTAGTGTAAGATAAATTGTATATTTTCTCAAATACACTGCGAATCGTCGACTTTTTATCTAAAAAGGATGGAAAATTTTCTAAACGAGAACAATTTCTATACCTTTTTTAACGTCGCAATAAAAACCTTGATTGGTTCCAATTTCATAACATAAATAACATTTTTCTTGTTAATTTTCCAATAGCAAAATTGTAGGCGTTAACATAATTGGGACTTTGCAAGCAATTAATGGTTTTCTCCGTCTAACTCCCACGCAGAGACTTGAGCGTGTAGGTAACAATTTTTATAGCATTTTTTTTCTGATCAACGTCGATTGAACAACTGATCGATATGACCTTGGTTATTTGGAAAAACATTGAAATGAAAGAAGAATACCAAATCGCCTAGATTCAATTTACGATTACATTGGTCAAGTTCGGCCACTAAAATACGTTGTCAATGTTTAACTGCCCTCATAGCTCTACCTCCTGCCATGTAGATTTTGAATTCAATTCCCACCCAAGAACAAGTAATTACTTATGAACGTATATGCTTATTCTATATCTTATGTTGTAAATACATATATATTTATATTTCGTGTAGATTTTAATTTCAGCTGTAAAAAACTATTAAATTTAAATACGGTCTTTGTGCTAATACACGGTTAAATGGGTGTTGTGGAAAATAATGGTGCGAGAAAATTTCCAGTGAGCGCTCGAGCGGGTTTTGCGCCACATTGCGCTAAAGTCTTTAGGTAGTAGTGCCACAGAACAGTATAATTGATAGTGCTCCCATATACCTAAAAATACATAATTAAGTGTGAAACATACTTTTGTGCTTTCGTTGAAATATATCTTTTTTATGAAATATTGGTATTGGTAGATCGATAGTTGATAGGTAGTAGCTCAACAAATAAGTCTGAAATCCGTAAAATAGTTGCCATCATCTAATAATGGTCTGCCTATCCGTTTATTACCTGTCTGATAAAGCGTTCAATATTCTTGTGCCTCCTAAATAGATTATCCCCAGTGAGGGGTAACATAATAACGTAGTCTTCGTCCCACGCAACTACTGCTGCAAAATGAGAAGTCAGAAACATTGACAGTTTTAAATAAGATAAAAAATGGAGAAGCAAATGTTTTTTTGAGATATTTCGATCCCGACAGTGATTGCTCTTTAGCCGTATCACTTGCTTATGTACTCATACTAGTCTGACCGGTGTATTATGCTGTTAATACGTGGTTTACCATACAGTACAGACTGTATTAAAGCTTCTTTCATGCAACTCTAATCTTTCAAATAAGCTGAATACCGAGCAACGTAATAAGTCTTAGAAACCGGCTTTTGTCGTCCTTCCTCAATATTGGTACATTCGAGACACAAAGTGCTTCAATGGTATTCTCATATCAAAGGACTAGAAAAGGCCAATATCTACACAAAGTCAATATGATATACATACCTAGCTATTTATTATATCATTGTAATCAAATGTTTATATCCGTGCTTGGTTTTATTAACAATGTACATAACTGATGAAATAAGTTTCTATTTTGAACCTACTTCAAAAAAGGGGGTGATCAATTCGGCTGCTTTTTTTAAATGTATTAATTATATTACCAATTAATTTTGTCAGCTGATATTGATGATATTTCGCAGTTGTATAGAGATATGGGTTCAAGGTGGTGAGACCATTAAATATTCCTGAGGGATCAACTTTCCCTTAAAACTACGTCATAATCTCTTGAAATCACGACTTACCAACATTTCTTATGGACATTTTTATTTTTATTCAATAAAACCTTTAACGAGCAATAGAAAGTCAAAATCATCCCGAGTGAAACTCATTAAGTATGGTAATCGTGAAAGAAATAGAAGGATTGTACCTGTCAAAGGTCACAGATGTTAAAGGAGCTTTCATTCTTCTACCGCTGGTTACTGACTTAACGATTCAGCGAACGTTGTATTGAAAGCCTGAAGGTTCAAACATGCTGGTTGCGGTTTGCTGCTTGCGTCATAGGTATACTTAGGAAATTGTGTGGTTACTACATAACTTTGCACACGATTGCGCTACATCGGTCGGGCTTTATTAAACAGGGACAAAAGATGAAAGGCAACCCACATACTGCTTAGAAAGCCCCGTAATAATGCAATGTGCAAAGGGAATGCCATAACAGCTTCTAAGATCGTATGCGACACAGTGCATAATTTAAATCACACCTATTTCTTATAGGCGGATCTCTATTTATCACGAACCTAACATACTCCTTACGCTTCATTCAATCTCATCACATTTTTGATGCATACTCTTCGGTTAAGAATACTTTTGATCTGGCCCTTTTCCAAAACTTCGCCGAATTGGTCCAGATGCGTACGTACGTCTAAGTCTTCCCCTTCCAACGGCACAAATGGTAGAGAGGACTGGTGGTCTAGTGGACCTTTCGATCCTAAGGTAGTGGTTTCAATTCCAATCGTGCTTCAATGTATTTTCGTGTTCGAAAAATGTACACGAGTACTTTGTAACCCGAAATACAGTTATTTGATAAAAGGCTTTTTAATATATTGAGTGTTTTTGTTCAAGTGCACTTACCTGTAACATTTATGAGTGGTTTACAGTGACCGCTTTCCAATAAAAGTGTCAAACCGGAACCGCAAAACATTTCGAGGATCGGGACTTACAATAAAACAAAGTGCCCCATAAAATGTGGAACTGGATAAGTACCTACGCTCTCAACGTCTAATTGAGAGCACTGTCGGCACCTTCAGATCCCAAGGTCCTGGGTTAGAAACTAATGGATTTTTCTGTTTGAAAAAAATACACAATAATTCTTAAGCGGTAAAGGAAACATGTCGTACTAAAACCTTTAAAGTTTAATGGCTTATGTCATAATCATTTCCCTGACCTTATCACGCTTATGTGGGGTAGGCACAAATGTGGTTTTCTTCCACTCCCCTCTATCAGACGTCATCTCATTTACTTCTTTCTCACTCATGTCATCTTTCACGCAATCCATCCATCTCCTTTTCGGTCTACCTCTACCCTTGTATCCATCCACATTCATATTATCTAGTACTCTGCTAAAGTATACTATTTTTTAATCCTTTCACCACACTGGTTCGAGAGGACTAGTGATACGAGTAGTAGTAGTTATATTTCTAATTTATTTAGGAACAAAATAATGCTTCCTCATAATTGACAGAACACAATTTATATTAATGATGGGTAATGAATGGGCACTAGTTGAAGCTGATATAACCACGATAACGTCTTATGAATTTCATTTCCATAAAGAATGAAAAAACGTTTTTAAAACGAGTAGGAAATTAAGTGACTGTTCTCTATTATGATACTTTCTTGATACCATTTACAAATCAATAAAGGTCAACCAGACTGAGAAATTCGGTAAAAAAAGTGGAATGAGATATAACAGGACCCCAATTGCGTTATTCTAAACGTAATTACCAAAGGCGATAACATTCACAACGTTTCGTTTATGCATATTTCGTATCGTGGCATCTTGCTATTTTGTGATACGGTAGGTATCATACGCAGTCCACCGTTTCAGGCATCTGCCAAAACGAAAACAAAAGAACGCAAAGTGTGTTCCATCGAGCGTACGTAACACGACACATCTGCAGAAAGTTGCCAAAAGTTCGGCTAAATACGCTCGCAATGCTTTTTACGCGCCTCGGATGATGTCTTAAAGGATTAATTGATTATACCAATATAATCAAAGCATACCATCGCGTCTGGAACGATTTTGAAAGAGATAGCGCTAGTTTATAGACAGATAATGAGGCCGCGCAAAATATTGCTACTTAATTGCAAGAAAACTACAAAAATAATCAAAAAACTAGTTTCAACGACTAAAGAAATAGTGAAACCAATGAAAGTGAAAATCTGAAAATATGGTAGGGTTCTCGAGACATACTCAAAACATGGTCTTTTCAAGATTTTTTTAAATACTTAGGGTTTTTTTTCTCTTATCGTGTTTTCACTTTAAGAAACCAAAGAAAAAAATGATAAAATTTCATTTTCTTTTTGAGTAAAAACATTTCATAATTTAATTAAACAACAGAGATTTATATCGATTTTTGTGAGCAAATCCGCTATGGCACACTCTTAAAAAACATTGGGACACAGGGCACGTAATGAATGACTACTAACAATGAATGTACAAATACTTACAATTAATCTTCATTTCTACTGAATCGTATTTAGGTCAGTAAACGTGTTGAATACGGCTTTGCAACTTTAAACGGAACACGAATTCTTTACAACGTTGAATAAAGGGATTACATTTTTACTCAGATTACTTGCGGCTTAGAAAGATTTTCTTGTATATCTTATTTGAATATTCCCTCGATCCCAAAAAGCTATAAAATGTTGAATGAGAAACATACCGAAATTATTTGTATAAATGCGAAATCTGAGAGTTTGTGATGTTAGTTACACAGTTCGTTACTTGGAATAACATATAGGCTACATTGTATTCGGGAACAATGCGAACGAAAACGCGGACAGAAGCTATACTATTATAATAAATCTTCATTATTATAGTGCACGAAAGAAACCTCCTTGAGGCCCAATTCAATGCTTTCACCACACTGGTTCGAGTAGTAGTTTTATGATCTTATCAGATAACAGGATCTTCTTAACATTTTTTTTCTAAAATATGCGTAAGAGGGAAATTTATGAAGCCTTCTTATGATCGTAATGCTATACAGCTCGAAGTCATTACTCAATCTTTATTCTAATGCTCGAGCTAGGCTTCATAAAATACAGCTGTCTTAAGTGGTTTCATATTACGAGTAGCCCGTCTCGCGCCGATCGAATCATATTTCACTAATCTTTACTATTATTGTAAATAAATAAATATTTGTGGACTTTTTAACACACGCCATCTAGCCACGAACTGAGCAAAGCTTGTACTATGGCTATAACCAAATGGCTTATAGAATACTTTTTTTTTTAGTAAAAACATATCTACTTATAATATTACAACATCCAGACTCGGAAGAAATATTTAAAGAACATGCAAACATTTCCCACGCAGCGGGAATCGAAACCGCGCCTCTTGCGTCAGCCGAGCACTCGACCGTAACGCCACTGAGGTCGCCAAATTGTAAGTGTGCTTTTTGGTTTATCGGTTTATTGATTAAAGCCGCGGTTGGAAGCGAAGTACCTATTATAAACGCGAAAGTTTGTGTGCCACTCACTGTGTATCCACAAATATATACTCCTGATTTAAGTTTCAAGATAGATATGGTGAACCATGGTGACAGGTGATCAGCCCATCGCCCATATAGCCTGTCCATCATGTTGGAGTGGAGCTAATAATAGCACACTGAAAATCCAGTTACCTCCACCCTATGATTTATCGAATGATCTCACCTCATCTTCCCGCAGACACGCGATGTCCGGGTATTTCCCGAGAGATATTAGTTTGATGAATTTTAGATACAGACTTCAGTCAAGTGAAAGCAAACATGTTCAACCAATTTATAAGAAATTTGTTCCTAGTATTTTATGGGTAAATATTAATCGAGCGAATTAAAATTTTACTGCGATACAATTAATGGGATACTTTAATACTAAACGGAGCGGCTATCCTTACCTACAAATTTCGATCGAAGCAGATGACGCTTATCTAATATATCGAAATCAGTGGGTTAGTTTAGTGAGATAACGATGTGGGTGGCGCCATTGTAAACATTTGTATTCGCCCACTGTTTATCGCCCACTTAGTATTTCAGTAAGACATGTTCAATATTTTTAACAATTTTATTTTATTAATTGTAATATTTTTTTTTTTACAAATTTTCTAATTTTCTTAATTACGTTATTGTTACATGTAAAACAGGTCACAATTAAGTACTATTCATTGAAATTAAGACTTTTTACATACCTTTTTTTTAAACTGTGTTCCGATTTCTGAACCACGGTTCTAGTTCTTTCGAACTAGTGTGATAAAAGGATTTAAAGTGCGCCTTAAAGGCTCCTTCGTGCACATAACAAATGTTTTAGAACTTTTTAGGTTCTACGACATGCCAGTTTCCTCACGATGTTTTCCTTCAACATTTGAGAGTACTGGTATAGCGCACATAAAATTTGTGATCAGAAAACCCCTTTTCAGATTTGAACTCGATGTTAGGATCAGAAAGCTGGGCCGCTACCAATAGACCACCAGTGCTCTCAATGACTTTTCCTGCTATTCTCTAAAGACGTGTTTATTGATACCTATAAAGTTATTTACGCCAGTAAAATTCCTTTCCTTCTTTAACCTAAAGGGTTGACCGGGTTTGTGACCTTTAGGTTATTTCGCAATAGGAGGAGCGTGAAGTAATTTATCGCTTCACTAGTAGTTTTATTTTTCAAAGCTTCTTATCTAAATGGAGAGATAATTTATAACTTAGGAATATTTTTAAAGAAACTATTTTACTTTCGAGAGCGCTAAGTATTTTTTTCATAGAATTATTGTATTTAGGTATAACTAGCTGCCGCCCGCGGCTTCGCTCGCGTGGTTCCCGAATAAAAGTAGCCTATATGATATTCCAACACACATACTACGTATATTCCAAGTTTCATCTAAATCTGTTCAGCCGTTTATGCGTGCTTGAGGCATAAACATACATCCACACATCCTCAAACTTTTGCATTTATAATATACAAAAAATCTTTCCTCATTATAATATTAGTGTAGAAGAGTAAGGTTTATTTTTCTATACTATCTGAACAGACTTGAATGAAACTTGGATTATACCTTTTATTCGAGTACAACGCGAGAGAAGCCGCAGGCAGCAGCTACCTATAAAATCTCAAATCTCATAGAACACATACTACGCAGTTACCTTACAAACTTACCTTACCTTATCTAAATCCAAACGTAACGATGTGAAAAGATTTTCAATTTCACGAAATGCTCAGACTGAAACTGTAAAGACAGACTTATTCGTTTTAGACTGGAAACCGAGGAGCGCGAAATGAAATCTGCTTCTGCCACCCCTCGCAATATCCTTACCTATATACAAAGTCCTACATCTAACTAGGTCACTGTCAGGAGAGCACGACCTACCAACCTATTCCCCATTCAGCTACGCCGATATCCGGGCAGTGTTGTTTCAAGCCAGGGCAAAACAAATTGAACTTTATCACACTGGATTTAGATTCACATTGCCGTATGTAAATTAGGTGGAATGAGCTGGATTAGGTGGAATGAAAATAGCTGAGAACACTAGTGGTCTAATAGTAGCGTTGTTAAGTCCACAAAAGGAGCCTTTGAGGCCCACTTTAAATCCTTTCACCACAATTGTTTGAAAAAACTGGTGACAGGACGTGTAGTATAAAGAGTGCTTTTTCTCCAACTACCGCCAATAGGCCATAATGTTATCTGTGAATTATAGCATCGTCAGGCTCGGGCGTGCCTACCTAGATTCAATCTACAGACCTTCAAACTGAGCCAAAGTAACCAAAACAATGTCCAAAGTATTAGAGACCCTAAGTTTAAAGCAGCAAGTTTCAAAATTGAACTGATTGTCAGTATAAGATGTTCAAGAATGTGAAAGCGTAGAATTTGTTACCTCATTTGGTTTCAATTCGATGTGGCGTGTAATAAAGTGCACAGTTACGAAGTAGACAGTTATTTGAAAGGAGACACAGGGTTTCGTATTTGAAAGACTCTAATATTCTCACATAAAGGTACTTTCGCCGACAAGTAAGCAAGTGGTGCTATTTATCTTTGTAGTTTTGTTGCCTTAGCTTGGCGACACTTCAGCAGACTATTTGTCTTTTTACACGTCTATGCGAAGCAAAAAGAGGATATTAGCCGAGTGACGTTTTTCGTCTTATTCCAGGTTCTTTTTCGATCATTATATCTGTAAGGCTTCGAAAAAATACCTTTCGAGAAAAAATATGATGAAAGTATTCAGACAGCCCTTAAAGCGAGGTTTTCAGAAATTATATGACCTCTAAATATTTATCCTTTAGGTACAAAGAAAAGCTGAGAAACCTTCGAAAATGTAATAACCTATCTAATGTTAGCTTGACTGGTCTAACTCATTTCCAGTTGAATGCGTGAGCACTGGTGGTCTAGTGGAAGGCAGGGTTTCCTATCCTAAGGTTTAAAATCTGGTCGTGCATCAATGGATTTTTCTGTACGAAAAATTTATAATGCTCTATACCAGTACTCTCAAACGGTGAAGAAAACATTGTGAGGAAACCTTAAAAGTTTGAAAACGTATGTCAAGTGCACAAGGAGCCTTTGAGGCGGACTTTAAATCCTTTCACCACACTGGTTAATTAGTGACACGACTGTGTAGTTGAACGCGGACCCGGAATACTTAATGTCACCGGTTTCTTCAACGTACGCGCCTAAATATATCTCGGACACATGTTTTAGAGGGTTTTATGTTTAGCAGTCCAGGTGCGTATGTAATTATGTTAATCTGTTCCCTTGTAGCTTCAAAACTTAGACAGTTTTCAACAAATTAAGTCCAGGAGACATAGGCTGCATATCCATCTTTCAAAATGATGGTGAATGTGTAAAATTTTAATAATCTTTATCGTGTTCAGCCCGGTAGGGTTTTACACATGTAAAGTCCTACCGAGCTTTTCATTTGAACCTAAAGTTCACGTTGTGCAAATAAGTTTTACTTTTCATGTACTGTAAAGCTTTATACGGTATAAAATATTACAGACAAGCCAGCACCGTGTACCGTGGTTAGACCCTCGTCTGCGATACACGTCCATAGCAGTCCATAGCAGTCTCGTATCCGTGACTAACATCAACATTGACAAATTCCTTCTACAAAGAAAGATTACTATATAATTTCTTCCGAGCTGTTCACTCTTGATCAAAACCCGTGTAACTTTAAATTTGTGTCTGCCTCCTATCAGCATACTAGTCACGTTCGACTAAACCCACCGAAATTGCTTCTCGAGCGAGAAAATACTTTAAACTTTTTTAACATCAATTTATTCGTAAAACTTAAACAGAGATACCAAAATAATCTACTGAACTTTACTACTGAGCTTTTCTCTTTTCTTTATGATAGAAGACTTCGAAGGCATCTATCACAAGTTTAAAATTGTTCCATACCTCATCTTCTCTTCAACCTCATATACACGAGCTAAGAAGGCACACGTTCTATAAATAAACGAAGCCATCAAGCTAATCAAACTTCCTCTCCTGGAAGACGCCGTGATCTATTTCCCATAGCCGCATTTACATAGCAATCAGGTTGCAGTTCCACAAATTCCTTTACCCGAGTCAAAGGGCATAATTATGCAAACTGCAGATAAATAAGCTTTCTATGTAAAGATAACCACCACCGCTCTTAAATAGAGATCTATTATGAAGGATATGGTGCAATTAAATATCTAGATGGTATACAATAAAATTTTCCTTCTATAACACTTACGCTAATAAGAACTTCTTTGACAATATTTTCCGATTATAAAATGCAAATGTAAAGGAGCGCAATTTATTTCTAAATTATGCATGATGAAGTGGGTCTTTGAGGATGCTTTCTACAAAGTGAAAGTCTTTTGCATATTGTAGGGACAAACATTCCATACATTCTGAAGGAGATTACTCTGCCATAAGGTATTCTGAGACTGGCTTCATTAGTAGGTATCTTCGAACTGTAGAGAATGGGTTGTGTAAATGAATTAGGTATTACGTGAACTCACATAAATATGATTCATGAAATTACTGCTGGTTTATTTGAAGCTTGTAAGGTATTGCACGTTTATAAATAGCGACATTGTTTTTCTTAAGAACAAGAAGTATGTACTCAAAATATATCAGAAATCATATCGACCTCGCAACAGACCATGAGGAACGAAATTTATGCCTACTTCAAGTACTGGTGGCCACAATGGCCAGAACAGGGATGATTGGAGAAAAGGAAGGGATGCCTGTAGTGCTAAATACTATCCTCCTAAACTCCTATTGACTACCTCGGTTCGATTCTCGCTGCGGAAGAAATGTTTGCATATTCTACAAATATTTCTTCTGGGTTGTATTATTATATATGTTTATAAATATTTATATGTATTTACAAAAAATTACATAAGTATTCTATCAGCCGTGGGTCCCATAGTACAAGCTTTGCTTAGTTTGGGGCTAGATGGTGCTGCTGTGTGAAATGTCCACAAACATAATAAAACGAACTAATGAATTCGAGCTATCTAATCATGCCACTAGTTCATTCGAACCAGTGTGATGAAAGGATTTAGAGTGCGACTCAAAGGATCCTGAAATAAAAAACGGTTTTCAATGTTGTAATTACTTACCTACCATAAATAAAACTCTTCAAAAATTGGTTTTTGTGTAATAATGCTCAAGTGGGTATTTGGAATGCCACAATATTAATTAAATTACTAATTCTGTACAGCTGCTCATTTGAAACCCAATTTCGAAATAGGTAATTCTATTGAGCAAATTGTTTACCTACACAAATACTTACTAGTGGAATGCCCTTCGACTTAGTTCGCTCTGAATTTTGTTCATACAAACTTCATCTTCCAACTGCGTCCTCTAGGAATTGAATTTCGGGTATTCCTTTCTCAGTGCACCCTAAGAGAACCCTCCAAATACCTTCTAAGACTTATGGTTTAAGCTGTGCGCTGATATTCAGTCAATCAGTCAGTAATGTAAGAGGTTGATAATTATTTAGATTTCTATATTTTATTGATTGAAATTAGTGTTCAGTATTTGTTGCAGGTTTTTATTTTCAACTAGCGACCCGCCCCGGCTTCGCACGTATTAGGCATATACCATCGCGGACTTTTTTGTAGACCGTTTTAAGGTGTACAATACTGTAGTACATTATTTTGATCTATCTCGTAGGGTTCATCCAGCGTTTGCAATGTAAGAGCAAAAATGTGTTTATTTACGACATCACAAAAATATCAGTGTGACACTACTATATTATGCATGTATTATACATATAAACCTTTCTCTTGAATCACTCTATCTACAAAAAAAACCGCATCAAAATCCGTTGCGTAGTTTTAAAGATCTAAGCATACATAGGGACAGACAGACAGCGGGGAGCGATTTTGTTTTATACTATGTAGTGATTATTCAAATACTTACTGAAATTGGAAGAAACATGGAAACAACATCAAACATCAAAGTCCATAGCTTTGTTAATAAAAAGAAAAATTGGCTATTTTGGGAATCAAAGGTCCGAGAGAACTTTGCGAAGTCTCATAAAAACTTTCAAATTTTGGAGGTGCTTTTTCCTCAGCTTTTATTTTTTGTTTCTCCCTTAAAAAGGTAAATAAGTCGGTAAAAATATATTGATTTAGATAGTAGGAAAGGAAGTTATTTGGATTGGTTACACAGCGTGGATACAAATTAAAATTAGCTAAGGGATTGCGATCTTTGGCACTGCTGGTAACTTTCCTCGCCATAGTTCTGAATGGTTCTTACCTACTATTGACGCTATTACAAAACTAAAATAGATATCTAGCAGTTTTACTAGTTCATTCGTTAGGGAAAAGATATAAATTGCGCCTCAAAGGCTACTTTCGAGCGCTTGACACATGTTTTTGAACTTTTTTTAGGTTGTACGGAATGCCAGCTTCCTCACGATGTTTTCCCTTACCGTTTGAGAGTAGAAGAAAAAAATTCATTGGTGCACGATTAGATTTGAACCCATGACCTTAGGATCGGAAGACGAGGCCGCTACCATCACCACCACCAGTGCTCTAACTATTTTGTGGCCGTAAAAAAAATAGCTAAGCGTGGTTTCTTACCTGTATCTTCCATGCCAGGTGTAAAAGCAACTTAGATTTAAGACGTGTCTAAGTGATCCCAGTGATTTTATGGAATAAAAATATTTGACTTTGACTTTGACTTTGGTGGTTATAGAAAGTCATTATAATGTTGGTAAATAAACCTGTAGCCAGGCCAGAATAGAACATTGTTATGACGAGTGTTTGTGTTTTGTGTGGCCGATGAAAGGTCGAGCTATTTTCAGTCACAAAAGCTTTGTGTTTAACGTAGCGAGGGAGAAACAAATGGCGGATCGGGGTTACGTAAAGTGCTACTAAATGAATAACTTACCCATTTACTTACCTATTTTCATCTGCTTGGATGGTACTTCATTGTATTTTATCATACACAAATTTACTGAATTACTGACAATCAATGCATAGCCTAAACCATAAGACCTAGAAGCTTGTATGGTAGATATCCCTATGTAGAGGTGCACTAAAAAAGGAATTTTCGAAATCTAACTTCTAGAGGATGCAGTGGGAAGATGAAGTTTTGATGATAAAGAAACTCATGTTTTCATACTCTTTACATGAACTGATTAATAAAAAATAACATCATCGTAATTTTGAAACCCCCGATTAAAAAGAAGGGTTGTTATAAGTTTGTAGTGTGTATAATTATAAAGTGTCACGAATTCACTCCCTCCCGTTCTCCTCTATCGTTCTATCAATACTCTATAAGTAAGTACGATGCTAAAGTAGCTCTCAGACCCGTCGATCGGGAGTCAAGTAGCTTTAGCTAGGTATGGCTATAGAACAGATATTGTAGGGGACTTGAAGCTCTCCAGCGAATGCAATGTCAAGTTGAAGGGTCAAGCACAGGGACCGTCGCTACTAATACTAGTCGTATCACTTGTTCTTTCGAACCAGTGTGGTGAAAGGATTTAAAGTTCACTTCCCAACAGTCACGTACATAGTCCTGACCCCACACTAGGATTCTGTGTCGTGAGTATCAGAAACTATGAGTACCATGGTACCACAACACCCAGACCCAGAAGAAATAATTGCAGATCGTGCAAACATTTCTTCCGCAGCGGGAATAGAACCCGCGCCTCTTGCGTCTCCGCCGAGCAATCGCCCGCCACGCCACCGAGGCCGTCGTACTTCAAAGGTAATTTTAGTGCACTAGACTCATGTTTTTAATCTTTTTGGTTTTCCGACATGTCAGTTTCCTCAAGCCGTTTTCCTTCACGGTTTGTGATAATTGTTAGGTATAATAATAATATTTTCGTACAGGAAAAATCCATAGGTGCACGACCTGCGTTGAACCCGGATTTGACCGCTACCAATAGACCACCCAGTAGTGCTATCATAATCGTCGCTAAAATTCTATTAGAAAACTACCCATTACGAGTCCCAGCTGACGCTTGCTCATGGCCGTCTGGGAAAGCAAAGCCTCAATTGGTATATCTCGCTCAATATTTGCGACAACGCACGTGTGGAACGTGACACTAATACACTTAAATATTGAATATCGCCTCCCTCGCGCGGTATGTGTACATCTTTAAATGCCACTCCTACCTGAATCAAACACAAGCTTTCTTCTACCAGGATAAGTGGATGTGAAAGGCATGAATCGGTAAGTACGTAGAGAAATAAAATTATACGGATAAAGCTTCACTTTTACTGTCCGTGTTTTGATCGAAAGGTATTACTCGAAGTGGCTTTGGTAAAATGAATGTTTACTATCAATCTACTCGAAGGTTTTGTCGATCAAAAGTTGATTAATATACAATTTTTAAAGGACTTTTTTTCGTTATGTAGAAAAATGTTACCGTGTCGTGAAAAGATGTGAACTTAGGTAAATATTCAAATATTAGTCAAAATATACTTGGTTAAAAAGTTTCAAGTTTCAAATTTCGATTTGAACATTCCATTGAAATAATTTCTTTCTTTCTTTCTTTCTTTAAATAAAAATATGTATTGCTCTTACTTACAACCTCCAACGCTCACCATGTAACATAACAAACTGAATCATAAAATGAATCGTGTATTCCCTTGGCGTATGATTGGATTACCTATGGACTGTATCGAACGCAACGAACAGAATAGAGGCTTTCAAACAATAGCTGTGTACTAACTGACCGAGCAGCCTCGCGAGGCTGCCGCGGTGATTGCTTGGTCAGGACGTGCCTCACCCGAGGCAAACGTGCAATATGCTGGCGACGCACGTCCTGAGTGGTAGCACTTGCCTCGCGCGGCGTCCTCGGGAGGCTGCTCGGTCAGCCGGTATGTGGCAATCTACGACCTCAGCTCCCTCTTATCAACAGAAATAGTAGGTATTGCGTAACGCGTAGAACGAGGTCATCTCGACATGACATGACAAGTTGACAAGTTATGAGTTGTGGTCACAGGTGGTGGCGTAACGAATGGTCATGGTGTTGATAGCTGTACTGTAATATATATAACAGGGGCATAGAAACCATAAAGCATTTTAACAATATAACTGAGTATTAGGTACCTGTGCTTTAAAGTCGTTAAGCCATGACGGAAACCTTTAGGCGGCCTAAAAACTCCATCATTAAAAAAATAATCAAACTAGAATTGGCCACTAGCTCATACGAACATACCTACATACATACATACCTGTGCTTTTTATGTAGATAACAAATTCACCTCCTAAAGATCCTAGGGTCGTGGGTTCAAACCCGGTCGTGTACCAATGGATTTTTCTGTGTGAAAAAATTATGTGCGCTATATCAGTATTCTGAGAGGATGGAATAGATGCTGGGCAAGCCTACTTCATCTTAATTCGTCTCAAGCACTACAGCATCCTGTTTGTGAAGGTGAAAGTTGCCTCCTGACGCTGTATAAACCATCTACTATAGTTGGTAAAAGGCCTGTTAAGTAACAAATTACCTACCTTCACTGATGTGTAAGCCATTTAGGTCAGGTCTCACATCCTCGTTGTTTAGGGACGCGTGGAGCTAACTTTGTTCAGAATTCAAAATTTGACAAACCCTGCAGCCCGGCATAGACTTTTCGTTGATAGCTGAGTAACTTCAGTAAAGTAGTAGTTATAATATTATTTAGATTAGGATCCCATTCCTTCTTATGGATGACCAGTTAACTGTACCGTAATATTGTCAATAATGGCTCTGACGAACCTTGCTTCCTTCCTTGACTACCTCGGTGGCGTGGCGGGCGAGTGTTGGCTGAGACGCAAGAGGCGCGGTTTCGATTCCCGCTACGGGAGATATGTTTGCATGTTCTGCAAATATTTCTTCCAGGTCTAGGTGTTGTAATATTATATATCATAAGCATGTATTTAAAAAAAGTATACAAGTATTCTATCAGCCATCTAGGTTCCCATAGTAAAGCTTTACTTAGTCTGGGGCTAGATGGCGCTGAGCGAAATGTCCACAAATGTTTGTTTTGTTTGTTTCCTAATTTGGTATTTTATCAGCGTCCAACGTTGATGAAACAAAGTCGGAATACCAATCTCAAAAGAGATTCCAAACTCATTTCCTTTGAGATCTATCTCTGATTACACCAAATAACATAATCACAACCAGGTGACCTGACCTTGCATATTCACACTACAAAAGTGCACAATAAACAGAGTTTATCGCGACGTACAATCAGCGTTGGAAACTTTAACCCCGTTTCGTTAAAAGCTTCTGCGGGTGGAACTCACAGTTCATGGTTTAAAGTTTAAATAACTACGAGTAGCATTACGAAGGAAAGTATCGTAATAATGTTTTATACCATACTTTTAACTCCTGAAGTTTAAAGTAAGTTCTTGTTTTTCCAACTACAAACTTGTATTTCCATTATCGTGTGGGTTGTGCATAACAAGTACCTATCTTTCAGAACTTTAGAGAAATTCTGAACTGAGAAGCAACAGCGAACTTCGTTGCTCTGAGGGGTGTTTCATTGCGATTACGAGACACAAAAAAACTTAAAACTTGCTTGAAATATATTGGAACTCCCCACGACTTTGTGCACGTTGAGTTTTTTTACGCAAACTTCATCCTCTGCGATCTCTAGGAGTTTAATTTCGGAAATTCCTAAGTGCACCCCTACACCATAAGAAGAATATACCCTCCAAATTTCATTCTTCTACGACTTATGGTTTAACTCTGCATTGAATGTCACTCAGTCAGAAAAGTAAGAGTTTTATATATATGGATAGTTGACGTTAATTCTCTAAAATGTAGGTCGTTCTCCTCATAAAGATATTCTATGATAGTATGCCTACGATACAGTAATTAAATAGCACCCCGCCGTAATTCGGCCAAGGTTGGGCATTTGAGCCACATTTGGGCCTACTGACTCGTGTAATGTATCAATCTCAACGGGTATGATTTAAATGTCGGCTTAGCATGATTCAGGCAAAAACTAGAGCGAAAATATGGCCAAGGACTGATTAATAGTAGATTAGCAGGCTAAAGGAGATGTTTTACAAATGTATGGAACCTACACCTGGTCGGTGTACCATTTGTAAGTATATAATGTAAAACCTTTTCACTTTGTCAGCTTGTTTATTATTTTTCTTTATTATTAAATGTTCTTTAAAATTCTAAAACATCTTTCTTGAAGAGGACAAAACAAAACAAAACAATAATGGCGGAACGGTATTGATTAAAATGTTTTGTCGGCTGTTGACTGTGACAAGTAGATAAATTGGCTCCATTTAGTTCGCGTACAAGCAAAATTTTATCATATAACTGTCAAAATACTTAAGTGATAATGGTAGCTATGAATGCTACAGAAAGTCTTCGCATTTTAATCATTTTTCTGCAAATAATTAAATTGAAATTAGAGATGGAGTATTTTTTTCGAAAATTGCTAATATTTTCGCCATTTTTCTGTCTGGTGTATGAAACCCTTCAAAGAAGGACGAAAGAAGGAGCTTGGATAGTCTACCATAATAATTATAATACTAATAAATATTTTTCTATGTATCTTAGAGATGCCTAAACATTTTGAGCCATATCTATTTTTTTTGTTTTTTATTATCATAAGTGGCCAAAGATTACCACTTTTTTTTTTCATTACCCGAATCCTTTACCGAACTGTCATTGCAAAAATCAGATAAATGGTTATAAGTCAAATTGAAAAGCACGTCAAAGCACATATCGCGACGTGCCAGTTCTGTTTTTTACGGTTATAATAATCCTACTAATATTATAAATGCGAAAGTTTGTGAGGATGTGAGGATGTGTGGATGTGACGATGTATGTTTGTGCCTCAATCACGCCCAAACGGCTGAATGGATATGAATGAAACTTGGAACACACATAATACGATGCTGGAATAACATATAGGCTAATTTTTATTCGGGTACAAGGCGAGCGCAGCCGCGGGCGGCAACTAGTAATACATATTTTTGCGTGTAAACAATGTAGCTGGTTATGGTACGATTTAGTGGGCAGAGACCCTAAAAGAGTGTGGTACGTGCATGAAGCTGCGACTAGAGTCAGTGTCATTAATAGCTACTAAATAATTTTCGAGAAAGCTGAGCAATTTGCCTTGGTACGAGTACCTACCTATTTGATTTTCCAGCACACACCAACTTTCCTTCCGGATAGTCCCTTAGCGTATTAGTCTACGCAACCCTCAAACAATGTAAACTCAACAAAACTCTGCCGGTTAATTTATTAGCAGAGCGAAGAAGATCAAGTTACAAGTTTGCGGTCACTTTGCTCGCAGCTGTTTACACTGCAGAGATTGAAACTGGCAGACGTTTGCATCGCGGTAAGGTTAGGCAGATATGGATTTGATAGAATATAGAGGTTGAATTTTTGTAAAGTAATTGAGATATTCACCACTAAAGAAATTAAATCTCGCGTGCCCGCGTTTTCGCCTGGATTGTGTCCAGACGTAGGGAACCGCAATATGTAACTCAAATGGAGTTGGACACATTACTTAACTGAGTGGTGGCCGAGATGAAGTTACTCGTTTCATTCAAATCGGAAGAGGAAATTAAAAATTAATTTTTACCGAGTTTTGAGCAAATCGCATCAAAAACATTTTTCCCCCCTTAAATTTTACCACACACTTTAATCCCCTTGGGGGTTAATTTTCAAGAAGTTTTGATTTACAAATATTTAGGTACCTACAACAAATCTAATTAGTAGTTACGAAGATACGTAAGTGGTAACAAACATTCACACACACAAACTTTCGCATATATAATGTTAGTAGGATTAGTAGGACTACAAAAGTAAAAATATCGACCGATAGGTACATCATCATCATCCTATAGCAGACCACTGCTGGACATAGGCCTCCCCTAATGAGCGCCATTGTGCCCTATCTTTAGCTTGACGCATTCAGTCTCTGCCAGTAAAACATAAAAGCATAATTGATAGGTACATATACATACTAAATAAAAATTTACGATCACAGAGGTGACAAATTACGTAGTACTATTATTAATATCGACACTCAGCTTTTAGCTCGTAGAGCAGCTTTCAATATAATGTCATCATAGCGCTGTAATCATGATGCTCCGATTTCGAAAGCCTATTTCGCGTGAAATTAGCAATTGATCGCGCACTGGCGTGAAGTACCTAATCACGAGTGGATATAGACTAGGGACAGGCTAATACTTCATCACGCCTGACTAATCCCTTTATCTTCCAAGGACAGTCACCGTGCTAACATTAGTTCATTGGATGCAGTTGTACGAGTCTTTTCATACTAGACAGGATTTTTAACATCTATCAGAGTCGGTCAACTCAAAACTGGACTGGTTATCAGAATAAGGGTGGTCCTGCAGAGAGATGGGAACATATAGTCAAAACTATGGGCCGTGGATGAACAAGACAAGCAAAAAACCGTGATAGACGCCACAAACAAAGGGATTTCTATGCCTAGCAGTAGGTAAAGTCGGGCGGATGATGATGACGATGAGACCATTGTCTACGATGTTAAAAAGGTCAGTCCATTTATGAAGACCAATGCTATTTTGAAGCAGTAAAAATGATGATAATAAATGAGACCCATTTCAGTGACTGCATAATAGCTACAGCGTGACCGAGCTGAACAATTATCTTTGAAGTGCCATCAAATTAAACATTCATTTCACTTTAATAAAGAAATCGGGTTGTTGCTTCATAAAACAGCGGTTTATAGTTATTTGTCTGCAGTAAAAAGCGGTTTAGTGAACAAACTGGGCTGGCCTGTGCATAATATTATTGCATCATCATTATCCGCAGCCTGTCTTTGCCCACTGCTGGACACTCCCTTTGATTGTACCATACAACACGGTCCTGTGCTAGTCTCATCTATTTACGGCTCATGGTAAGTATCCTACGTACTTATACTAGCAGGTACTTTTACTTTCCTATATCACTAAATCTTTCGAACCAGCGTGGTGAAAAGATTTAAAATGCGAATCAAAGACTCATTTCGTTCCCTCGAACTTCTTAGGTTCAAAAATGAATTTACGTTTTTGAAACAGAAAAATCCATTGGCACACGACTGGATTTTAACTCACGATCTTTGGATCGGAAGGCGCGGCCGCTACCACAAGACCACATACAGACTAGTGCTCTCGTTTTGTTTAGTAGTACTTTCGTGACAGGCGCTGGTTAGCTGGTAACCTGGTTTCCACGTAATTTATCTAGTTTCAGTGAACATAGCTATAATGGTGTTAATTGCACTACCTGTTCGGAGAAATGCTTTATTAGGTCAAGCGGTTAAACAAGCGATAATTCAAAATAATTTACTGCTTTTAAAAATAATTGAATTTGCATAAATTTCTCTGCATTTGCCGCATAGAGGATTTGCGAAACGAAGAATTATGATAATACGTTTTCAAAACTACAAAGAAAACAGACTTTAATGATAAATTTATTTATTTATAAACAAACGGGAAGTACACCTTCCTAAAAAAATCCAAATCGGTTCATATATGAATGAGTTCTGAGGAAACAAACTTAAAAAAAATACAACCGAACTGAGAACCTCTTCCTTCTTTTGAAACTCATTACAAATAGGTACGTAATGCAAGTTATACTGGAAAATAAGATGCAGACAATGTACCCACAACGCAAAACTTGACCCACACTCACATTTGTTGTGGCTGAAATTAGAACAGTTTACAGAGCGAGAACATTCACACTCCAACACAAACAAAGCTCCAGAACTTTTGCTTTCACATATGTTCATAGTCTAAGTAAGGCCTTCCAAATTGTGACCGTACCAATCGTAAGTAATGAAAAAGAAGGAAGTTATTGGCGCGCTTACGATAGGTCACTGCCATTTGCCTTGTATGCCATGTGTGGCATATAATTGTTGTTTGTATGGTATTATTACTAGTTATCAACTTCCTGCCCTTATCCCACTCTATGTGGGGTCGGCACGGTATATTCTCTTCCTCCATTCCTTTCTATCAGCCATCATCTCTGTACTCGCTCGCACCTTTCTTAACCATGTGTTTCACAAGGTTTCTATCCACATTCATATTAATAACTCTGCTCGCAACTTGACTTTTATCCCTCCGCATAACATGCCTATACACGCTAGCTTATTTATTATTCCTCAATCTTTTTGTCCCTGGCGCTACTTTCAAATTTCCCTTGATATACTAATTTCGTGTCTTATCCATTCTCGTCACCCCACACATCCATCACAACACAACATTCGCCTCTCAGCGTATACTCTTCTTCCACGGGACGAACATTTGGTTGCCCAATATTCAGATTCATACAGCATGACAGTTTTGTATGGTATTGTTACTATGACTATTAAACTTGTAACCTTCTTAAAAAAAGGGAAGTTCTGAATTCGGCTGTAGCTTTTTCTATTTTGTTTTGGCATACTGTTGCTATTTAATTGAATGCAGTAATATGAACTTTAATCCATCTACTATATTATATACAGTTCGGTGTTAGGATATTGCTAACAGCGATTTGTGAGAAATTTTTAAGCATAGAAAATATTTTGTTGTTCCACATTATCATACCAATATGTTGTATACAGTCCTACAAGAGAATAATGATTTGGGTGAGATATGTCAATAACAACAGACAGCAATTGAACTCAGTTTTTCATAACATAAGCACTGAATATTTACGAATATTCAGCGAAATTGAATGGCATACTCAAGCTCAAACATCATTATTCGAACCTACGCTTTACAATATTATAAAAAGTGTTTGAAAATAATAACAATAAGCTATTGTGCTTATTGCTAGTGAGCTAAATTAGTTTGTTGGCAGTCATTCATTGTAATGTACCCTCGTAGGTTACACTATGTGTAAAGAACTTATGTTATTTTGGCATAATGTTTGCTTTAAATAAATACTTCAGTCAGCAAGAAATTCCTGAGATACATACTCATATGCTCGAGTGCGGCCGTTTGGCTGAGAGCTCCAAATTGTACAAATACCGTAAAGTTCACAAGCAATGTTCATTGTTTTAAACCAGAAAGTTCATGACACTGTAAATGGTTCACAGAAGTAATGTAGGTAAAGATGGTCGATGCCGGGAAATACACATCTCGAAAGTAAATACCTAATAGATGCATACTTGTATGGCTTATACTTACGTACTACCTAATAAAGCATACTTGTAACCGGGCAGCAGTCAGTAACTTAACTTTTTGCTATCCTTTATTATCTTCTCCGAATATTACGAAATATTTATGGTTTAATATCATTGAAACATTCACTTCAAATATTCGCATTGTTTCTATAGGAGTTGCCCTGTCCGATTGTTAGATCTTTTCAAAATAATAGCTTGTGTCATGGCTTGGTGTAAAAGATATTGAAATAATTTGTGAACTATTTGCATATTTTGACAAAGGATACATCTAGTGTGTAGACCGTATTAGATAGATAGCTCCCTATAAAACAAGGATTTCTATTCACTTACAAATTTATACAGTAGTCACAATATAAAACTGTTAAAGAGATTATTATGTACATATTGGAAAGCTTGTGTGAGCTAAATAAATATTTTCGCATGCGGGCCTCGTCTGTGACGTTCGAGACACTTTGATATTAGATTTGGGTGTGATCGGATGACACAAGTATGTATGCTTTTATGTTAAAGGTAAAGTGAAAAGGCAAAGAAAATACCGGGATTTATCCGGAACTAGTGTAACTCGAATTTGTACGCGTTACATTTTTTTCATACGATCTTCCTCCCGCTGCGTTCTCTAGGTGTTGACTTTTGGGAATTCCTTTCTTAGTACAACCTTAAATTAGTTAGTACCCCAAAACAACTTAGAAAATCGATGTAGCCGGAGCTACCTTTTGTTAGAATTTCTAGCCCCAAACTAAGCAAGGCTTGTACTATGGGAATCAGATGGCTGATAGAATACTTATATACTTTTTTTTTTGTAAATACATACTTATGATAAATATTACAACACCCAGACCCGGAATAAATATTTGCAGAGCATGCAAACATTTCTTCCGCAGCGGGAATCGAACCCGCGCCTCTTGCGTCTCAGCCGAGCGCTCGCCGGCCACGCCACAGAGGTCGCCATTTAATAATAATAATAATTATTATTATTATTATTATTTCTACGTTAGTGGTGCTTATGATTGAAATTATAAAGTAAAAACTCTATAATAGAAACGTCTCAAACTCGATGCAAATTGCAAAGGATCACGAACTTTCTAATCGGAATGTAGATCTTAACGATTATATCAATTGCATTTGAGTTTCAACGATTGAGTTATTAAACTGGATCCCAATCGCGCAATAACCAAAGGCAAACATTAAATATTGTATCGTTTCGTTTATGCACTTTTCATATCGTTTAATTTTTTTGTTACACATTATACGCTGTCTACCGTTTTTGGCATCTGCCAAAACGAAACCAACTGAACGCAACTTGGGTTCCATCGAACGTAAGATACATTGAATAGCAATTGGGGTCCTGAAACATTTCATTATTGTAACTAAGATAACGAGTTTCTTTGTGGCCTTCAATGCAAGATTTCAATAAGTTTAATAATCAGTGAGTTTTCATGTTTACTCAAAGTAAACCGCAAGAAGCGTGTATTTGACTGAAAACGGTCTCGGGGCCCTTTTCAAAGGGAACCAGGGGTTTTCTGACGTTAAGCTTGTCGCAAACTATGTCAAATGCTACAATTTTGACTGCGCGATCTTAAATCTACAAACTATGTTGCTAGCTTGGCTTGCGCCTGTCATCATTATCATCAGCCCACATCAGCCCACTGCTGGACATAGGCCACTCCCATGACACGCCACTGAGCTCGATCTTCAGCTCTCTTCCTCCAATCCATGCCCGCTGACTGACGAACATCATCGCCCCACCTAGCTACAGGGCGCCCTACACTACGTTTGCCGACACGCGGTCTCCACTCAAGAACCAGTCTGCCCCAACGGCCATCGGTTCTGCGGCATATGTGACCTGCCCCTGTCCCTGCGCCTGTAGCTTGCGCATTACAAAATGCAAACGTCGCTTTTATACATTTTGATATGTCAATTAACCATCTCTCACTCATCACCAATATATGAAAGTGACGTTTCGTTGCAATGCGACTCTTCTGTATGTGTACGAATCCTGTGGTGCTTTCAAACAACAAATGCGATCAGGCACGGAAATCAAATGAAGTTTGTCACGTGATAACATGGTTACTTGGCTGTCAGTCACGGTAGTTATGTCCAAATAACTCTAGAGATTTCAGGGATAAAGTATTTTGAAGTTGGAAGTTAATATAAAACTTTTGTTATATACGTTCAGTTTTTTCGCACATACAAATTTCATGTGTAGATTGCCGTCTAATGAAGAATCGACCAATGTCAGGAACCTAAGTGAATTAGGGCCCACAGGTTCAAAGTAAACAAGTTTCACCCTTAAACCTTCGTCTGTTAATTACCGCCACGACCTATATATGTACTTCGCCCACAACTATATGTAATTAGTATGTCTATTTTATTGTAGGTAAATCAAGTTATTAACTGCTTTTTACTTACCTGCGTCATTAGTTTTATAGTATTTAAAGAGCACTGGTGGTCTAGTGGTAACAGCCTTCTGATACTAAGGCCGTGGGTTCAAAGCCGATAGTGCACCAATAGATTCTTCTGTTCGAAAAATGTATGTGCGTTATACCAGTATTCTCAAACGGCGAAAGAAAACATCATCAGGAAACCGGCATGTCGTAGAACCTAAAAAGTTTTAAAACATGCTTCAAGTGCACGAAAGAAGCTTTTAAGGCGCACTTTAAATCCTTTCACCACACTGGTTCGAAAGAACTAACACGACTAGTAGTATAGTATTCACCACACACTTTATGATTAGACACAAAGGTAAGTTACTCCCAAATATTACTGTATACCCGTATATTTATGTTTGCATCACCTAAAATAAATAAAAGGTTACCTTATTCCGATTTAGATTTTCACAAAGAGCTAACAAAAATATTACAGAGATATTTGAATCTCTTTTCTTTGGCGTTACGTCTTTTACAATAATCCTTTGTGAAAAGAATCCTGTTTCACAAAGGCTACAAATTACAGACAAACGAAAATTACAGCACTTGCTGCGTAGTCAATTTTTTAGTCAGCTACTTTGTTATAGAAATAAATAGAAGTGATAAATTTTATGATTCAAAATAATAATAATTTACATTTTTAGTTCGTTCTATGTAGAGTAACTTTGTCTGCATTGAGTTTTTTTTTTCCTACAAACTTTACCTTCACGCTGCATCCTTTATAAGCTGAATTACAGAATTTCCCTTCTTAGTGCATTCTTAAACCACAAGAGGAACATACTTTAAAAGTTTCATGCTTCTGGGTTTTGGCTTTTCATTTACTATCTAGTCAGCCAGTAACAAAAAAAATATTTTGTTTGGCAATAATACACCAAGAACTCAAAATTCAAGGATTACAAAAATCAGCCTCTCTAGTCCACTGCTGGGCGTGGGCCACTCTTTGCTTGTGTAATCCACCTCAACAGTCTGTGACATAATAATGATGATGATAAAAAAACAGTAATATTATAACGATTAGTCGAAAGATAAATGTGATTACGATAGATATAACTGGTACCTACTAACTTGATCAATTCTAGCTGGTTCTATTGTAATAAATTCAATAACCATCAAGCTACCAGAAGTTTGGACATAGTTTTGAGGCTCACAATGGTTTAAAAGCTGTAAAAGCATGTCATTTTAAATACTTCGTAGCCTCCAGAGTGTGGGAAATGTTGTAACTTCGACCGTCAACTTTTTTAATATCGCAAAATGATCGCTCACGTTTCAAGAGACAAAAGTTGGTTTAAACAACAAAATAACGACTGCGTATTTAGGTAACATACTAAGGCCGCCATATTAGATTTTCAAACTTCAATTATTGTAAGCCACTCTCTTGATTTACACAAATTCAACAACACTTCATATGCCAAAATCCGTCCAGTCGTTTGGGCTACAGCGACATCCAAAAAAACTCCCATACAACTACACACATACACACACCCCAACAGCATTACTCTCCTTCAAAGTCGGGTATAAACGAATAAAATGACAATCAATAAGCCAACTTGTTGCTAGCAGAATGTCAAATGAAAATAACATCGATATTTGTACCATGGCGTGTCCTTTTCAGCTCAATAAAACAGTAAGGGAGTGAAAATAAAGACAGCGTTTTATGAAAGAGCAACTTTCATAAAAACGCTTTACAACGTAAATTCGAAAGATAGCTTGTTTAACGAAATATCTATTCCCATAGGTACTATCATCCTAACTTATTTGGATTAGGGAATACAATTTTGGAACTAGGCTATATTTGAGAATGCCTGGAAAAATTTCTGAGAATTTTCAAATTTATTTTGAGGTTTCAACATTTTTTTACCTTTTATCCTTGTAATCTGAATTGCCATAGATATCAATTGCATCGGATTTTTTAATGTATATTCTTGTAACTGAGCATAAATATGCTTTAACAAATAAAGTAAAAAAACAACCTCTTAAAGGGGTTGTAATATTTAAAAGATGCCTAGAAGTTAATAATAAATATTTAATGGCACTTACAGCTACAAAATTAACAAACTTTGGTTCAATATTTTCAGAGGAAAAACTCCCAAATGACTGTTATGTTTGTCCAGGTTGAGACAGGGAATATTCAAGATAAAACTACAACATAAATAATGTATTTTACTCAACTTCTAATCCAACGTCTCGGTTCGTACGCAGCAAGGATTCTTGAAGACGAAATAATTCAGAGTGTGGTTTTATCCATTAGGAGAGGTCACGTTATTAATATTAGATGGCCTTCACGACTCATAGACGTTTTGAACCTTATCTCAAGAGAATAACGGTGAAAAGACAAACGATTCTGTCAGCCTTCCTTGACTGAAACAGGGACCACACGGACATGTGTTTTGCACACATACAAAATATACTATACAAAAAAAACGGTCAAGTGCGAGACCAATTTGCCCACGAAGGCTTCCGCACCATCGTACATGTACTTTTTTTCATGTATGGGGCCCCTTTTTCTTATTTAACTTTATTTTTATTAATTGATGTTAAAGCGGTAATAGAAATTCATACTCTGTAAAAATTTCATCTCTACCTATTTAGTTAGCGGAGGCTTAGTAATAGAGTCCCGTTGGCACCCTTCGGGTACGGAACCCTAACAATAATCTTGATAGTATTTGACGACACAATTATAAAAGTAATAGTTATTCACTATTGAAATTGCTTTCAAGTAGGTAAATATGCAAACAAAAAAAACAATTTAAAAAATATATTCATTTGCAATCTACCTAAAATGTTTAAACAATTTAGAAAAACATATTTGAGAACAACAAAAACAGTTTTGATCGAGACAAGTTTTAAAAGTATCTGCAACCCTTTACGTATTGAAATGTGATACCTATTAGGAACATTTTCTTCAGATTTTAATCTTAGCAAAATATTTTCGACAGGTAGGTATTGCAGAAGTCAATAACCTCAACCTTTTTTCGGAGTCCATTTGTCTGCATTAGCCACGTGCGAACGCGTACAAAATCGTTTAAGGTAGCTAAGTCAATACACTTTTGGTCCATTGACCTTTGATATTGTTATGTGAATATTTTTCCAAATAAAGTGTTCATTTTCTATGAATACAAAAAAAACAACCTACTCGACTGTTATGGTTTCAAATTGAAGTAAATCCAATCTTAATTATAACTAAGGCCTGTACTTACTGACCTTGTATTAATCTAGTACAACGCCAGGAGGCAACTTCAGTCTACACTAAAGGGATGCTGTTGTGCCCAGCATGATTTTAGAAGGAGATGGGGTTTCGCAGACTTCTTCTGAATGTTTTTCTTAATCTTTTCTCTACAGAAATTATATTTATTTATGGGATTCAAACCTTAGGATCGAAAGACAGGATTACTACCACAAAAACATCAGTGTTCTCCTATAATCTAAATAAAGTAGGTAACAAATATGTTAACCTACTAATGTTTGAATTTATGTGGATGACGTAAAAGGTGACCTTGAGTTCGACGTGGCGAAACAATGTCAATCACGCTTCGAACAGTGACAATATTTATATTTGTTTTTGTATTGAAAATGTAACACTTGCGTATTGAAAAGTAATTCCCAAACGTAAATCAAGCATACTCTTTGACAAATCTTCTTCAAAAGCTCAACACATCTGCTGAAAGTAAGGCGTAAGTACACAGTAAAAGTTCGGCTAAATAAGTTGACAATGTTTTTTCACTCTTCTTGCTTAAAAAGTCCGTCATTGTAGTGTACCAAAGTGGGGATAAATAGCATATTTGCCTCTAGGGGAAAAAGTAATTTTGATTACTTATAGTTTTTGTCTGTTAACAAAGAGCCTACAAAAACGAAAAAGTCATTATTTATAAGTAGAACAAAGCTTTGTTTCTAAATGAAATTAGTCTGCGTAAATTAAAAGCAAATATAGACAGTCAAATATAATAGTTCTAACATAATATCACGCCTGTTTCCCATAGGGGTAGGCAGAGACTAGGGATCTCCATTTGCTACGGTTTATCTGTGAATAAACCAGTAGTTCGCCCTGGAGAGAAATCTAGCGCGCGATGTCCACAATCCAGGATTGCAGGATTTGCATGCAGGATTTGCATGCAATGATACAAATGATCCTTGAAAGTAACAGAGTCGATTAGCATCAAATAAGCGGCCAACTCCCGCTTGGTCAGAAAATACTATACCAGGTTTTTATAGTCATTTTCCTGTGGTTGAAAACATCGTGAGGAAACACTCGGCTTAGTCAGCTCCGCACGCACGTATTGACCATGTCTTTCTTGTGGAGAAGGCCGACTAAGCTGAGAAGATGGAATAAGTACTGGGCAAGCCTACTCCATCTTAATTCGTCCCGGGCACTACAGCGTCCCGTTTGTGTAGGTAAAAGTTGCCTGCTGATACTGTATAAATTATCTGGTAAAAGCCTTAGTTTCGTGCATAGTCGCCGAAGGAAGCTAATGTATAGAACTTTGTTCCATACATTATTCATACGGCTACGGTGCTACAGCGTAGTACATAGCAGACTACGCCGTAGCAGCTATCTACGAACACTGCATTTAACATTCAAACTAAAAACGGAATTCGAATGGGCTGAGTTGACCAAAGAATCGAAAATTCTACATAATTATTTTACTTTAAAAGTTTAAAAGGAACTGTAAAGAGGTATTTTGTGGCCTTACATAATATAAATGTTGTACGTTTTGCAAAGTCTTTGGGGAGGATACTTGGGGAGATCTCTTAGTCAACTTTTACGACATTCCGGGAGAGAAACAGCTGAACACATTCTATGTTTTTTCAGGTGTAAATGC
Source organism: Scotopteryx bipunctaria (assembly GCA_949320045.1). Lineage (NCBI taxonomy): Eukaryota > Metazoa > Arthropoda > Insecta > Lepidoptera > Geometridae > Scotopteryx > Scotopteryx bipunctaria. The sequence goes on from OX439447.1 coordinate 8,758,522, forward strand.
AATGTAGATTTAAGACGTGTCCAAGTGATCCCCGTGATATTATGGAATAAAAATTTTTGACTTTGACTTTGACTTTTCTTTACTCCCAGACCAGCAGAGAAGATAAAGTATTGCATTATTTGTTACAAATAGTAAAACAAAGCTTTTGTTGCTCGATATAGTACTACCAGCTGTAGTACTAGTAACGGGCAAAACTAACCAGTTTAGTTTATCACATAGTACAAATTTAGTTTAAGGCTAGATGTATGTGAAATGTCTAGCAAAGTTTAAATTCACAATATGAAATGAATTACGATATTTCATTGGAATATATGAAACAAACATAATTCTATTAATGGCCGTCTGGCTTTAATTACATTAAACTTTACGTCAGAGGTAAACGAATTATTTCAAGTTCAGTGCGGAGGGCAGGGCCGGGCTGACGGATGGTTCATGCTTATAGCTCAACTAGCTGCCGCCCGCGGCTTCGCTCGCGTGGTACCCGGATAAAAAATAGCCTATATGTTAATCCAGTACATGTACTATGTATATTCCAAGTTTCGTTCAGATCCGAAATTCAGATCGATGACGACCTCGGTGGCGAGGCGGGCGAGTGCTCGGCTGAGACGCAAGAGGCGCGGGTTCGATTCCCGCTGCGGAAGAAATGTTTGCATGCTCTGCATATATTTCTTCCGGGTCTGGGTGTTGTATTATGTATTATAAGTATGTATTTACAAAAAAAAATAAGTATATAAGTATTCTATCAGCCATCTGGTGCCCATAATACAAGCTCTGCTTAGTTTGGGGCTAGATGGTGCTGTGTGAAATGTCCGCAAATATTTATTTATTTATTTATTATTATCCGTTCAGCTGTTTAGGCGTGATTGAGGCACAAACATCCAAACATCGTTACAAACTTTTGTATTAGATGGCAGCAGGTAAAATTAGTACGCGCTATCGTTGCGTTTTGAGCTTTACGCCGGTAATTTCAAGCAAACTAAGACTTTTCAATTTTATAATATAAGTAAGATAAGTAAGAAGTAAGATAAGATAAGTAAGATTCTGTTTAGATTTTAATAACACGGTGGCTACACTATTTCCACGACCTCAATGCCATGGCGGGCGAGTGCTCGGCTGAGACGAGGATATTATGTAATCTAAGTATGTGTTTACTTACATTATATTTAGAGTTCCGTACCCGAAGGGTGCTAACGGGACCCTATTACTAAGACTCTGTCTGTCCGCCCGTCTGTCAGCGGGCGATATCACATAAAACGTAATACATAAAAAATAAGTAACTACTTTTATCCCTATTCACAACCACAATGATTAAGTTAATATCACCTGTGAAAATATTGAAAGAGATTAGGATTAGCTAAAGTGATATTACAGATATTAAACTCGTAATTCTGAGTAAAAAAATCATTACCAAGGGCGTGGCGAATCCCATAAAACGCGATTATGTCACAGTATTGCATAAAGCTGTGTTCACACCTGACGAGTACACTTGTATGCTAATGAAGGAAATGCTATTGGGTCGATTGCATCACACTACAGGCGTTTTTTGTACAATTACTGGGTACTATAGCGTTCGTAGAATAATGTTTAGTTCTAGTATTCTACCAACGGACGAAGGATCGTTCATCATTACCATAGCAACGCTGTTTTTCTGACAAAAAATGTATGTCGCTTTGAGATAGATAGATAATAGTTTGTGGACATTTCACACAGCGCCATCTAGCCCCAAACTGAACAAAGCTTGTACTATGGGAACCAGATGACTGATATAATACATATAAACTTTTTTTTAAACACATACTTATAAAACATAATACTACAACACTCAGACCCGGAAGAAATATTTTCAGAACATACAAACATTTCTCTCGTAGCGGGAATCGAACCCGCGCCTCTTGCGTTTCAGCTGACCGGTTTTAACCGGACATTAAAGTGGTTACTTCCAACTGTATAAAATCATCAAACGCTTGGTGGATAAACAAAAAGTACCTAGAGTAAATTGTGTGGTATTTCATATCACGATTGTATAATATCTTACTAAATTATAATAGCGAATATTTGTGAAAATGGCAATGTTCGCATATTTGTGCCTCGATGACGCCGCAATTACTACGGAATTGAATGACGGATATGAATGAAACTTAGGATATAAATAACACGTGTGTTGGAATAAAATAATAAACACTGAAGTCGTATTAAATCTTTTAATACGACTTCAAAGCTGCGAATCAACGCTAGTGAATAAATAACACACTCACTGAGCACTTGATCGAATACGTCCAACTCGACTGATGTCAATCCGGCTTAGTGCGTAATTCAACTGGATTATTGCGAGTAGGTATTTCGAATGATAAACCTAAACACTTACATATATGTTTGTTAACTGGGGCGCAACGCAAAGGTAGGAAAACCGATAAGAAGGAATTAAAAAATACATACATATTATTACGCCCGTATCCTTAATGGGGTAAGCAGAGCCACAACTAATCATTACAAAACTTGCGGCCACTCCTGATTCAAAGTCCCAAGATAGATATAGTGAACCATGATGATAAAAAATAAGTCCGAAAGTCCTAAAAGTATGAAACTTAGAGAATTTATTCCTTTTATGGAACTTCTAGAGGATGTAGCGGAAAGGTGAAGATTGTGTGAAAAAACTCAATGCAGATGAGGTCATGGGGCGTTCCACTGGTGTTTAATATGTACTCTAAGAGATTTATGCCAAGATTACGGTGTCAAAGTTGCCAGGTAGATTAATTTACTTGCTACAAAAGTGTATTTACTGGTATATACCACCTCAGAATAGCAAATCAACTTTGTTTGATACCATAGAGTGAGAGTGAGCAAACACTGCTCTGTGGTAGGTACATAATAAGCAAATTACCACGTTTGAGATAGTTGAGAAGCATAATATTGATTTTACTAAGAGAAACCGTGTAGCCAAACAGAGCCAAACTCACTAATTACCCGACTACGTCGAAAAGGAGGACGATGATTTTCGACCGGAATGTATGTATGTTCATCTGTTACCTCGTAACTTCTTAACTACTTATTATAATTTGACAAATGAGGTATCGTTGGAAACGCCTCGGTTGTCTCTGCTGGTTATAGGTTATGTGACGTCACATTAAATTGAATATGGCGCCCTCTAGAGGACATAAAGTCATGAATTAAAAATAAAAATTGTTCCTATGATGCCGTGTTGGGTATCAGATGAAAAGTCTTAAATAGCACATTTAAAAAATATATGTATATATTGTTAGCTTTGTGCACGGTTTTGCTTGCATGCACCCGATAAGTATACTCGATAACTTTAGTATACATAATAATAACCTAGGTAAAATATAAAACAATAAAACCTAACGGCTCTGCAGATACTTACACAAAATTATAACCGCAAAATAATTTTAATAAAAAGTAAGTTCAAAAACTAAAATCCGTCTACTAAAAAATCACGCTATAAAAGGTACTTATGAAACAAGAAAATATTCTCATCTGAAATTGTTATGTAGTCAGAGAATAGCCGTGATCGTATGCCACCTACCCTAACAAAATAATACATTTTAACACCAGTAAGCGAGTAATAGTGTTCTGTGGCATACGATCATATCACTTTTTATTTAAAACTAGCTGCCGCCCGCGGCTTCGCTCGCTTGTTATCCGGATAAAAAATAGCCTATATGTTAATCCAGTACATGTACTATGTATATTTCAAGTTTCATTCAAATCCGTTCAGCCGTTTAGGCATGATTGAGGCACAAACATCCAAACTCACAAACTTTCGCATTTATAATATATAATACTAGCTGCCGCCCGCGGCTACGCTCGCGTGGTACCCGGATAAAAAATAGCCTATATGTTAATCCAGTACATGTACTATGTATATTCCAAGTTTCATTCAAATCCGTTCAGCCGTTTAGGCGTGATTGAGGCACAAACATCCAAACATCCAAACATCCAAACTCACAAACTTTCGCATTTATAATATAAGTAAGATAAGTAAGAAGTAAGATGCAACGACTGTGAACAAGAGAGTTAGTATTATACATACCGCATAAGAGCAAACCACTACGTTCAAGATGAAAACATAATGTTGACTCAGGACCAGCCAAACTAACACTTGAAATCTAATACACATAGAAATATGAATTGTAATTGGCAATTACACATAGTTACATCTACTTCACAAGTAGGACCACCTTTGTGGTCGTGAGATACCAGTAGATAAGGGTTCAAATTGGCACAATTTTCGCTAAAAATAGGTAAGGAAAAGGTCTTATGAAATAAGTCCACGGGGAAAAAGATTACTCATTATAACCGAATCACCGTCGCTTTCGGTAAGGTCGCTCAGAGTCCACAGGATTTACTGACCGAGTCGAAACAAGCAAACTAATAAAAATCCATCCTCTGTTTGTTCAGCTTATTTCGTTGTGTTCAAAATATAGGTACCTGAACCAATAAATAAATATTACTGAACATTTCACACAGCGCTATCTAGCACCTAAACTAAGCTTGTTCCATGGGATCCAAATGGCTGAATACTTATAACTTTTTGTATACACTGACACATAGTAAGGGACGATCTACTTACATTCATAAATAGTATACATAATATCATGCCCGTATCGTATTTTTAAGGTGGCTAAAACATCGCAAGATCTCGTTCATAAAAAAATATTTCCCTGAACATAAATATTTACGAAGGCTCGGGAATAATTAAGGACTGTGCGTGGCTCAAAGATAAGAAATGATAAACCTTTATCCCTGTTACAACGAACTCCGCTTTAAGATGGTAGTATACTCTTGGGACTGGGATTAAGTCGGACAATAGCATTCAAGTCTTTGTGACGTATTTACTCATCAAACAATAATGCGATAGGTTTATCAAGTCAAAAACTAAATCTTACTTATATTATAAATGCAAAAGTTTGTGAGTTTGGATGTTTGCCTCAATCACGCCTAAACAACTTAACGGATTTGAATAAAACTTGGAATATACATAGTACATGTACTGGATTAATATATAGGCAATTTTTTATCCGAATACCACGCGAGCGAAACCGCGGGCGGCAGCTAGTGTCATTATAAAGTCGTGGATGTACATAAGGCAGTGGTGGTCTTATGGTACTGATCTAATCATCTAATCTAGGCCAAATACTGCAGTACATAACTAGATTTTTACTTTTGAAAAATTCATGTGCGCTTCAGTAAGCCCTTTATTATTTATAGTAGATGATTTATACAGCGTCAGGAGGCAACTTTTACCTTCACAAACGGGACGCTGTAGTGCCCGAGACGAATTAAGATGAAGTAGGCTTGCCCAGCACCTATTCCATCCGCTCGGCTTAGTCAGCCTTGTCCACAGGAAAGACATGGTCAATACGTGCAGAGCTGACTAAGCCGTGGGTTTCCTCACAATGTTTTCCTTCACCGTTTGAAAGTACTGGTATAGCGCAGATAAATTTTTCGCACAGAAAAATCATGTGCGCTATACCAGTAGGTATTCTAATACGGTGAAAAACATTGTGAGGTAAAGTCGCAACACTTTACCATACCAGTGCGGAAAAAATAGTGACACGAAGGATAAGTATAGCCATCCAACGAAGTAACGTTGCCAGCCTTTTCGGGACCTTAACTACGGTTGGTGATCTGAGCTCTGTTTTCTATCTGTAGCTGAACTTAGATAGAAAACTGAGCTCATTTTCATTTCTTATTATTCTAACGATTAGGTAAGTTTTTAATGTTATTGTAGTTTGTCTTTGTAAAAAAGATGATTCAATAAATAAAAAAGTGACACGAATAGTCTTTAGTATTTTATTAATAAAGTACACACACGTCATATTATATTACTAGCAGATACCCGCGGTTTAAAAAGGATATATTAAATAGGAGGTACCAGGATAAAAAGTAGCCTATTATGTTATTCCAGCACATATAATATGTATGTTCCAAGTTTCATTCAAATCCTTTCAACCATTACGGCGTGATTAAGGCACACCGTCACATCCTCACAAACTTTTGCATTTATAATATTAGTGGGATGATAACATTTTCAATCAAACAAGGCACCTTTCTGAGAAATAGGACAATTACGGTATGTGTAATAGGAGTTGTACCTTAAGAGGTTCAGATGAGAGTCCATTGTTTCGCGCATTCAGAGAAATATGTATCTTGTTACAACAATAGAGGCCAACCTTAACATGACATAATACCTCAAGCTTTAGGTAAATTGCCGTAGGACTTATTCACGAAGTTGACATTGAGAAATACAAGGTCTATTTTGGAGGTCTCATTCACAGACTTGATATAATTTGCTGGAAATAGCGACGATGTATCATAACTGTTCCAGAAGTGACAACTTCCTGCACCAGATGGGATTCATTCTTGATATAAACTTACGAAGCAGTAAAACTTAGCTAGAACTTTATAATAAGTACTGTTCTAGATCTAGTTTAGATTAGAAAAGTTTCTCAGAAGCAAAAAAGTGGCCAAGTGCGACTCAAATTCGCACACGAAGGGTTCCGTACGATCGCACATATACATAAATGTTTCTTGTATGAGGTCCCCTTTTTTATTTGTTGTTATAGCGGCAATAGAAATACACACTGTGTGAAAATTTCTCTACCTATTACGGTTCATGAGATACAGACCGCTGGCAGATGGACGGATGGACGGACAGACAGATGGACAGACAGTGGAGGCTTAGTAATATTCCGTTGGCACCCATCAGGTACGGAACCCTAAATATTGACATTTTGAAGTACAGACTGCTAAATATATGTTTTATAGAAAAACTTTTAATGAACGTCATTTTGGGATTTCCTACCAGTTTTTCTTTTAGTTTGACTGTACTGTACTTTTACATACGTCAGAATAGAACTGATAATAGAGACTTACCCAATTGTTTCCTAGTAACAGTACCATAATAGCAATAGCAAACTAAAATGTGTGTATGGAATCTTAAGTAGCTTTCCATGTACCGTAATAAAGATGTGTAATGTAGTGCCGTAATTACACCGAGAAAAATAAATGCTTTTACTGAATTAAAAGGGTACTCAGGTACTCAGCGTGGAGTAAGTGAAAAGAAAATGCACTTCGCTATGAAAATTGATAGTGGGAGTGTGAGCAAAAGTGGTTTGCAGTTTTCCATTTACTTTATATCTTTATTTAAGCATTAATGTTTCTACTAAACAAAATTTCGTCTGCAATCTCTAGATTTTATATGACAATTATTATAGAGAAAGCTATTTTACTTATAAAGAAAACTATAATCACGTTAAAAACTTTTAGGTAATCGGTATAAAAATAACACCCAACAGTCACATACAATAGTCCTGACCCCACACTAGGATTCCCTGTGTCGTAGGTATCAGAAACTACGAGTATCATGGTACCACAACACCCAGGCCCGGAAGAAATATTTGCAGAACATGCAACCATTTCTTCCGCAGCGGGAATCGAACCCGCGCCTCTTGCGTCTCAGCCGAGCAATCGCCCGCCACGCCACCGAGGCCGTCAAATGAAAATGAGCTCAGTTTTCTCTACAGATAGAAAACAGAGCTCAGATCACCGACTGCAGGTAAGGTCCCCGAAAGGCTGGCGACGTTTTTACTTCAGTACATACACGAGTAAAAAAATAGTTGTCTTTACTTGAAACTTTATTAGTACGAAAGATACAGATTTTTTACATTTATCCAGAAATTGATATACAAATAATAATATGTTGTACCTACCTAGCGTAAAGATAAACCTTATACGTGTATATATTAATAGAATTTGCTATTTAGAGAGAGCGAGTTTAAGATTATTTATTCACCTCAAGTTATATTTGTGATTGATCTACCTACCTAATATTAAATTACTTATATGTAGGTATCTAGTTGATTGAAAATTGATGAGCTTAGTAAATTCATCAGACCTTCAGAGGTTGATTAATTTGAAGAAGGTAATCGCCCCCCTTACTCTTTACCCTTAAAGCCAAGCGGGTATATACCAAGACAATGAATGTGAGCGTAGGTTGCCGAGTGATCGAATCAGAGTGGATGTTTTAGCGAAAGTAAAAGCTTCGTCCTGTCTGAGCCTGTAGCTCATTTTTGCAGTAGCGTCTAGTGACTTTGTTAGACGAAAAGTGACTTGACTACAGGCTCTGTTCTATTTCAAAACGTCAGAAAAGTCATGTGAACACATCATGATCATATTATACATAATTTTCAAAATTTTGCACAATTTGGAAGCGTTGTTCAGGTGTCAGTCTATTCATGTTGAAATGCCAAACCAAACTAAACATAAATCACTTGACAGCTGACAAAATGGCCGCCAATTAAAATAGTGTTGCCAACTTAAAGTTCTATACCTCTAAAAAAACACCCTTTATTTAATCATATCGATCCCGTGCCCTAGCGTATTCTCGAGCATAATAGATAAAATTATGATAATCGATCAATTTATCATTATGTTTATTCCAAATTTGTCAATTTTCTAATGCCTATTGAAGCCGATTCCCACTAGCCTTAATTCGCTTTCTCCCTTGGTATGATTTACCGTGAAACTACTGGCAACAATATCATCAACAATATCACTGGAAATGTATTTCTACCCGTAGCACTACCGGGAAAGTAAAATTTTCCGTCACTCTACTAGTAGTGCCAAATGGTAGTGCCTAAGAAAAGAAAGGCATTTATACAAGTAAGGTTATTCATCAAATATTTAGGTACAAAACATAAAAATAAACTTACTTTTTCCAGCAGGAGCAGCAGTCACGTAGGCAGAACCCAGAAGGAACACGAACGCGATAGACCAAGCACCCGTCATCTTAATCTGTAGATAAAATAACACAATATATTAGTGCAGGCTTAGAATCATTACAGAGAGTACTGGTGGTCTAGTTACTAGACTCTAGTTGGTAGTGCCCGCCTTCCGATCCTAAGGTCGTGAGTTCCATCTGGTCGAGCACCAATGGATTTTTCTGTGCGAAAAATTTATGTGCACTATACCAGTAGTGAGAGACAAGAGAGAATAAGCTAGAAATAAAAATAGGTACCTAGCCCCCGAATACTCAAACGCATCTCAAGTTGAGCACGTCTCAAATGACGATTTATTTTTTTTTGACAGATTTTCATCAGAAACTCAACTCTGAGTCGCGTTTTAGTATTCGGGGGTAACTCCTTCAAAATTAATACGGCAAGTACTTTAAAAACAACAAGCATCGGAAGGCGAGGCCGCTACCACCAGACCACCAGTGCTCCATGTTTCTCTCTATATTAAATTATTATTAGGAGCCTGTAGTGTCCCACTGCAGGGCAAAGACCTCCCTTCCTTCTCTCCTGTCATCCCTGTTTCGGGCTACTGTGGGCCAGACCTTTAAGAAAGCATCAATTTCATCCCTCCATCTTTGCCGTGGTCTGCCGTGAGGTCGTTTTTTGTTTAGAGGCGTCCACTCCGTGGTGGTTTTAGCCCATAACGCATCCGACATACTATAGGCTTCTTGCAATCTAGACTCTAGATCTACGATGTACTATCTTGTACAAAGCAACAAGGAAACAGCGCGACGCTGAAATCTTGACACACCTTCACCTGAAGTCGTTGAAATGCAAGCAACACTTCTATGATATCGATTTGGTCACTTTCATTCCAAGTATGCCATTCTAAAAGAAAATACAGCAGAATAGGTATGAAGTAGACCTTACCTACCAAAGTGACCGTTCTACAAACCGCGTCATTGGTTGGCTGGCAGAAAATGCTTAGATATTAAGCCCTCCATTTCATCATCATCATCTTCCTGCCCTTATCCCACTCTATGTGGAGTACATAAGCCCTCCATTTGTCCAACGTTTTTTTTTGTGTGTGCAATAAAGAATAAGTAATAATAATAAAGTGAACCTTAAATTACTCGTAGGTAATCATATAATCATAATTAATTACTTTCAAACGTAGCATTGAGGCACGGGTGCTTACCGATTTGTACACTCGTTTTAAAAAGTAGGTCATTAGCTATGCCACTCAAAAAGGTGACATTAGTACTTTGACAAAGTCTCTACTTTGCCTACCAAAGTGATCTTAAATAACTTACTTTCAAACGTGACTTACAGGCTCTTAGAGGTACCTACTTTATTCAACTTGACTACCTACTTAATAAATTAACGTGTTCTTCAATTCTTTCTCTACTTATGCCCGGTTCCAATATTTTACTTACGAAGGACGGATTATTCATTACCATGCATTATTTAAATTAAATTTACTTAACATTTTCTTTTCTATTAAGGTATTAAAATAATAATTCATTAATTCAAAAATATTATTTCAGTAAGTCCTAACTTACTCGTATAATTAAATTAAAATTTCTTTTATGAACACTCATAATAGAAGGAAAATAAACCTCATTATCACGTTTTAAGAAACCGTAGAACAAAAGAATACCTACCGCGTAGGTTATTAAAAATCAAGAAAACAACATCAATTCAACTGCCCAAAGTTTTGCAAATTGAAAGAAATGTGCCCACGCCTTTTTTCTGAAAGGAAGTTCTTGGAATTTTTTAGAGCTACCAAAGAAAAGGTCCCCTCGACAAAACAGAGGCGATGGGCGTTTGAGTTTATAAGTAGTGTGAGCACTCTGTGCATACAAACGTAAACCTTTCTGTAATATCTATCAATCGAAATTAATATAACTCTTACGTTACTGACACAAATCAACGCATAGCCTAAGCCATTAGTCCTAAAAGCAAGAAACGTAAAGGGGTACGAGAAATGTAGGGGTGCGCTAAGAAAAAGATTCCCGAGATTCAACTCCTAGACTCATAGATAAATAAAGTTTGCAAGAAAAATAAATTGAAGCGGGCAAATTCCTGGGGAATTTCAGATGCTTGCTACGAAAAGTCAGAAAGGTAAACTATGTGGCTGGTAAAACTTTGAAGCTGCAATAAATGTAGAGTAACCACAGCTACCATACCTGGTAGCTTTTACTTTAATATTGCAAGGGTATTTCCAGATTTCATTTTCTTTGAGAACGCTACATTTGTAGGTGTAATACCCAAGTAGCTTTGACACTTCAAAGAGCTGTGGCAAATTGCATTATAACTTAAAAGGAGGAAGGAATGAAAATTTTACAAGTTAGCTGTCCTTTTCATCATGAAAATCATTCAAAATTATCTAACGAGAAAGTTATTAATGATCATCATTATTCAAGCTTAATCCATATTAAATCGTCCTGGGCACTACAGCGTACAATTAGTGTAGGCAAATGCTTCATAAATCATCTAGAATAGAATAGGTAAACAGTTTAGTTTTTTTTTTCAACACTTAATTTCGAACCGAGTCTTCCAAAGTTCAAAACCTCCGCAGCAATCGTGAAACACGTTTAGTAGTATACCTATCATCCTATCAACCAGAATAAAATCGAAAAGTTTCAAGCGCATCGATGTCACGTTATTAACATCATAAACATTTGCTGAAACTTCGTAAATTAATTTCTGAACCCTCGTCAGAATAATCAAGGCACTTGATCGTGCCATCCGACGTATATCTAAGGTCAAAGATCCTTGAGCATAAGGAAGGTTCCATCATAAACTTCAACCACCGAATACTCAAATGCATCTCAAAGTTGAGCAAGTCTCAAATGACGATATTTTTTTTGTTTTGAGATTTTTTGACAGATTTTTATCAGAAACTGTCAAAAAACCGTGAGTTGGTTGAGATGTGCTCAACTTTGAGTCGCGTTTGAGTATTCGGTTCTAACGCACTTAAAAAAAACATAAAAATACGGCATTATAAAACGAAGACCAGTAAATAAAATAACCTTTTATAAAAAGCTGCCTTATGCTGGCATGCTTCTGAAGCTAAATATAACAAATCCCCAACCAATTTCTCTTTCACGTAAATAGCGAAAACCACATTTCCGGCTTGCGTCGCTCGGGGCTGCATTCATGCCCGATGCGGTGAATTTAAACTTGCTATATACCTTCTGTAATAGCATTTGAAATTCTTGTACTGCGACAGCTCCCACAAATTGTTTTATGAAAAGACATGAAGAATGTGAATAGAATAAACATAGGTAAGAATTAGACAGCAGAAACCTATATCATTTTATGCGTGCTTCTTAAAATCGGTTGGGAGAGCGATTAGTAAATCCATTATCCTGTCAATAAAATAAGTTCAATAGGTAAGTTATTGTAACTTTGATCACACTTAGAGTCGAACTACTTAAAGACTTACCAAGCTCGCAAAGCAAACCAAAAAGAAGATTAACCGTGTGTGGTTTTATTACAATTTTGAATATAATTAACAATACGTAAACTCTTAGTCATAACCTTATTTTCAGTAAAATATACTGGTAATATTTTACATTCTCATAGAAGCAAGAACAGTTAGACTGAAAGTAAAAAAGAAAACGAAGTAAGCTCACACGACTGAAATCCTCATTCATAGTAAACATCCCTTCGGAAATCTATAAAGCAGCTTTAAAGATTACAAGAGATGCTATTGAGATAACAAGTCGCTCTACCTTCAATGATCAATGATTTTTTTTCCGTGATCATGCCAACATGGTCGATAGCGACCCCCAGGATTCGACAAAAACGTGCAAGGGGTCCATGTCAACGGAAAAAAAACAATTACTAAGCTAAGGGTCTACCCATACATGCATAATATGACGCCCGTATACTTAATGGAGTAGGCAGAGCCACAAGTAATCATATGAAAACTTGCAGCCACTCCTGATTCAAAGTCACAAGATGGATATGGTGGACCATGGTGAAAGGTGATCAGCCAATCGCCCGTATAGATGGTCCAACATATTAGAGAGGATTCTATACTATCCCTTAGTCGACATTTACGATATGCTCGGGGAGAGAAACAGCTGGACGCATTCTATGTTTTTTCTTCACTCTAAGTCCAGCAGAGAAGTTCGACAACGACGTGTGCAAGGAATCTATGTCAACGAAAAAAAATCAATATATGCTAAGCAAGGATTCTACCCAAAACCGAAAGTATGGCAAGTGGTTTACGTGACTAAAATATTTGGGAACCTCTAAGGCTTGACACCTTCGTAACGAGTGAGTTGGAAAAAACTTGAATTGATACATTAGTTGGTGCCCTAGAATATCATGTGTACTTGAAGATAACACGAAATCCTTCGTCTTGGTAGTATATTGGGAAAGCATAGGTATAGCAGTTTAGCCTGTGACGACACAGAATAGCATAAGGTCACTTCTATCAAGTACCGAAAGAATGAAGCGGTGGCTTGTTTAAAATATCACCACACTTTTGTATTCGGGTAAAAATAAAGAGTTCGTCAAACAAACTGCTAAACGGTAAATCAAGTCAATACCTAAAACTGGGTCATAGCAACAAGTAGAGGTAAACAAACCCCAGTGTCCCAGTTATGGTATAGATTGCAGCGTCCCGGACTCCTGTTCTGGTGACCTACTTCGCTGAAAAGTGAAAATCCTGAACACCATTAATAACTGTGAACATTTTGAGTGTGTTAATAATCCATAGACAAACGGGTAGATAGGTATATTTACTCTAGCCTATAATAAAAATAAAAAAATAAAAGGGGACCCCATGCATGAAAAAAATATTATTGTACGATGGTATTGAACCCTTCGTGTGCGAATTCGACTCGCACTTGACCGGTTTTATTATAATATAATAAATTTGACAGTAATCATCATGAAGTATTTCATTAGCCTAATTACAGAGAGCCCACCTCAGTAGGTAATTCGATCGCTGTTGGTTGATTGATTGCATCTGTCACCTGGTAAGAGAACTGGTAGTTTAGTGGTAGTAACCCGCCTTTCGATCCTAAGGTCGTGGGTTCAAATCCAATCTTACACCATTTTTTCTCTGTTCAAACTCGAAAGACGAAGAAAACATTGTGAGGAAACCGGCATGTCGTAGAACGTATAAAAAAGTTCTAAAATATGACATGTGTTAAGTGCACGAAAAGAGCCTTTGAGGCGAACTTTAAACCCTTTCATCACACTGGTTTGAAAGAACTAGTGACGTAGAGAATCCATTGGTGCACGACTGGTTTTAAACCCACGGATTAGGATCCACTAGACCACTACCACTAGACCACCAGTGCTCTTCCATGCCAATATATAATAGTTACATAAAAGTTGTATCTACACATAGGTGCCTGATCAGGCTTCACTTGTATATTATGTAGATACTTTCACTTGTGGGTTACTTCCTACTCCAACATCCAATAATAGAATTAAATTAATTAATAGGTAGTTCTTTTGTATCGTAAAAGAGTTTATTTATTGGAATAAATTTAATGAATACCCGTGAATAATCCTTCAAGATACCTGTAGATAAACTTTCGGTAGGTAAATGTAATTTTAGGGCGATGACCCACGCTCCTAATTTGCCGAATTTATCGTTGCACAGCGAACGTGATCTTCATAACAGTAAACTCGTTAACTAAGGTTTCACGCCTACACAAATCTCAAGTTGAGACTCATAAAATGGGCTTTGTTGACTGGGTACCTACTCACTACAAAGCTTCGTCCAAGCCTACAAGCCAAAAAGTCACAATATACGTTCACAAGTGAGATACACGAGAAAGACGCAACTGTCATATTTATGTGCATGTACCTAAGTAAACTTTGACAAGAATTTTCCTATGTTACGTAGCTTTGATTCAACCTTCTTGAAAGCCATTAATCTTGCTCTTGTTAACTTCCTGTCATAAAACGTACCTAAGTATATTTATCCTGATGCATACGAATAAACTAGAGTTATAGATAAAATAATATTGCAAAAGATCAGTTTATTGATCATAAGATATATCATAATAGATTAAATCTATCTTAAATCCACAAATATATAAAAATTAGCTTTGTTTTAGGGAAAAAATATAAAACAACTTGTTTAGATACTTACTCACCTAACAAGGTAGTTAAAACCCCAAATTACAAATTAAATTGGTAGGTTTTGCTTTGATTAATTCAGATATTAGTATGGTAGGACCATAGAACATTGAGATAAGTAGTTTCTGCCTACTCCCTTGGAAGAGAGGCGTGATACTATGAAAAAAAAAACTAAAAACTATGAATATATGTAATATAAATGTATTTTTCAAATTATGCTTGTATTAGGTTGTAAATTTATTTTTGTTAATAAATGTATTATTTATGTGTAATTCATCGATCTATCTATGTAGTCAATGTGGTGAAAGGATTTACAGTGCGCCTCAGAGGCTCCTTTCGTGCAATAGTTCCAGTTCATCGACAAAACTATTCTACGTCACTCTTTTAAAATACACCTAGTGGTAGAATGAATAGAGATTGAGTTTAATATCCGTGCCTTTGATTATATAATCGTTCCCCAATCCAAAAAGCTAAATAGACACAATGAAGGTTGTACTCATCATATAATGTACTCATCATACAATATTCTCATCATTTCTACGCAGATTTTAGTAAGCTTCTGCTGATACAATACCTTCACATCCCATCCAATCTCCCCATCACGGTCTACTACACATTGATTACTTCTTTCATCTCACTTGTATTAGCAGCCTCTTTGTGACGCTCAGTATCTTCTGACCCATCCTTTATTCAATAAACGAGCACAAACACCGGCATAATTCATTTCTAATATCAAAAGATGAATAGATTTTAATAAGCTCGGGAGCCGAGTTGACTAAGAACCTCTTTCAGATCATTCAAGCCTTAAATGAAGTTTGTCTGCCTGATGGGTTGTGTAGTCTTGTAAACAATGTACCTACCTATTCAATACGTAAAGTAAAGTTTTACAAAAAAGTGCATACTATTATTAATTCTAATATTTTAGACCGAAAACAGAAGTTTTCACTTTTTAAATTAATGTGTAAATTAAAGTAGTGAAATATACAATACATACCATTATGTTAATACAATGTTTTATTTATTGTGTTAATGTACAATAAAGAAGAACAAGAAGAAGTTCAAGAAATAAAAGAGTGAGAGGATAAGAAAGAAAACCAATGTCATAGATGTGCTAGAATCTGCTAGAAAACACACAACGCCTCAAGTAGGAATGGGCAGGCCATCTAACACGCCTGCAAGGTAAAAGGTGGAAACGTAGAGTTACGACATGGTCAGACCCAACTAGAAAAATAGCAAGAGGACGCCCGCAAGAACGCTGGGCGGACGAAATAAGAAGAGTAGGTAGCAGGACCAAGATGGAGATAAGAATACTTGGAAAAACTTGAAGGAGGCCTTTATCCGAAGGGGGCCTTTTTCATTATTTTATTAGAAAATGAAATAAAGGGGCTTCCTACGGGAAGCTTCCTACGGCTTACAATACATAGCTTAAAGATTCGATTTCCAAAGAAATATACGCTACGCCAGCGTAAAACTTCCGATAAAGACGATCAAATGAATGTGATTCTTTTTCAGTGTTTTAAATCGGAAGCCCTTCTTTACTACTTTGCAAATATCAATCTTTTGTCATCAAATGGGAAATAATATAGGCGCTGGCGACGTTTGAAGTTAATCGATTTCATGGAATTTCAATTATTTTGTCTATACAAAGATACCTAAGTGAGGACATGTGATTGATGACAAATACCGAAGATATCACAAAAATAATATAGAAATTAGAGAATCTTGGAAGAATACTGCTGAACGGATTCCTAGGTTGCTTCCATGTTTGTTTTGTTAGGACAGTACATTTTTCATTTAAATTTTTGATATATAACACAACACCAAATTATTAAAATAAAATTTGGATTTATTCAATATATAATATACATATTAAATATATTTTTTTATGAAAAAGAACTAAAGTTAGCTAGTAAATAGAAAAGTAGTACCATATTCAACAACATCACGTTAAAATAAAAGAATAACTATAAAATAACAACAAAAGTATAGGTACAAACATTTTTGCTTTAGCCACAAACTTTGGATAAAATTAGTTAGACCATTCATTAGTTCCCTAGGGCTACGCTAGCTACGAAATTGCTACGAGAAGTAGAACTGCTACAAATTTTATACGCGAAAAAGATTGCGCGAAAACAAAACACGATCTGTTGATGTCATTTCAATAAAAAGAGTTGTGGAGAAATTTTCCCAGTTGAAACATTATCTGCAAAATGGCAATATTTATTCACCACCCACGCAACAACAACCACATTAAACCAATACAAATAATATAGTCACCACCCAAATAATCATTCGATGTTACCCGACTATAACCGGGAAGTATTAAAGGTTATGGTCATATGCGCATTAAAATCTGTTATCGTCACTTACCGGTGTTTCCCGCCTTGCAACTTCGGTTTTGAGGGTAGATACGACTGCCCGCCAGAAAACCGCGACGCGTTCTGATTTTAAATTTGAATGCTTGCTGTATGATCAAAGAGGGAGAGGGCGCATGCGTGAATGTGATGACGTCAATGCTCCGTTCACAAGCTTACAGGTTGCTGTTTGGTGCCGCAGTTGAGTGTGGACTAGATAGGTTGTAATAAAATTGTAATATGCACACACGTAAAGAGCGAAAGTTCTAAGTTTTTTTTAATCTATACTTTTAGCTAGCAGCTCAACTAGAAAGGATGTAGTTTAACGAAAAGGATCATATTCGCACATTATCAGTTTTGAATGAAGGATTAATGATGGTGAACATAAAAATGCTACCACTACCCACAAGATGGTACCTACTTAAGTCGCTAAAATTAATAAATACCTAGGTCCGATTCTGAATGAGAAAATGTACCTAAGTAAGTAGGTACTTATAGAAAAAGTACCTAATTCTATCTAGAAAATCTAACCTTAGTTGTTTCTACAAAAATCACTTTTAATTAATGATTCTATGTAGGTTCTATGATTCTATAACCTATAATAAAAAACGGACACTAAAATACACTACGTAACAACGTGAATTGCTATTAAATCTACGAAGTCAATTCATATTTCCAGCCTTCTAATAATTGCAAATTAAGTATGAAATTGTAGTGAACGTATGTTAGAATTATGCAAATTATATAGTTCTTCGTCATATCGATTTATTCATTACCATTCGTTTTGAGAAACCGGTTTTTTTTTTCAGAAATACCACTAAATAAGAGGAAGGGGTGGTGAAGTATCTACGCAATGATGAAGAGAGAGAGAAAGAGAAGAGATAGTTATTAGGTAAGTACAGTGGGTATGATTTTAAAGGGCTTGATTTGCCTATTTTAGCAGGTTTTCAATTTTAATTTGAAAATTTTAATTCCGAAAAAGCCTTTGCTGTATTCAATACTTTAAAAAACACAACGGCTAAACAAAGTCCGCGCTTTGTTTCTCTGGTCAATGAGCCCAGGCATTGGTCGTGGTCCACTAACTTAGTCCACCAAGTACGTAGGTAAACCACGGTAGACCACGGACACTTTTCATTGCCCGTGGTGTTCCACCATAATTTTTCTGGATAGACCATGGCACTTTTTATGAGCCTTCCGCCAGCAGTGATTTGTCTACTTACCTACATTATTTTTTTATTATGTACCTAGGACCTATCTTGAAAATGAAATATAACACTCCCTTAACGCACCCCTAAAAGAAATTGTTTTACGTAGGTACTCGAAAAACGAAAGCAATATGTAAATACTCACGTATTCTCTTTCAATATTCTTCGGCTGTGATTGATATAAAATTCCAATACGTTTGCAGAATCAAATTCGAAGGATTTCGAGTTGACTATAAAAGTGAGAGGAAAATACCTAAAGTAATAAAAATATGTTTCGCTGTAATAGTGCCTACCTATCTGTTGATTTTATACTCACAAACGAATTGATGAATACTGACTGATCGACTACGTGAGGCAGGTGCCGATTAGTTGGTAGGTACAATAATAAGCTAGGATAATACCGACGCAATTATCTATTATAAAACTACGACTTTAGTAGAATTTAAGGTGACAAATTTCGATACTCGTGATTCAGACAAATCCAATGAAAATGAAATCCTTCCTTTGTCAAAATCCGTATCCAAGACACGCTACAGCGGCAGTTAAAGAAATAAATTGAAAATGGCTTCTTACAACAGTCTTATTTTAAACCGATTTTTTAACACTCTATAGCACTTTAAACACAGCCTATGACACTTTCGTCATCTAGCTAGAAAAATCCAACGACACCTAATTTTGTCAAAATCCCTGTTCAATATTGGATAGGACCACGAGAAAACGGCCGGTCCGAGATGTTGCGACTACAGCTTCAACCAAAGGAATGCACCCACATACACCCCAAAAACATTTCCCCCTTCGCATTCGCAGTCGGGTAACATAATTATTACGTTGCATCCTCAAACTTTCGGATACTTATAATTTCTACTTGGTGATTGATTATAGTTATAGGTACCTACTAGGTTAACTAAAATGTTCGAAGTTTCTAATTTCTAACGTCGAAAAAAGTCATCGATCGCTCATCATAATTCATTATGACGGCTACCAACACGGCAGACATTAAGTCTACAACAAGGTACCTACCTACATAAGTATACATAATTATTTTTCGTTAGAAATAATGATTGTGTCAGGTCGGTCTTTGGTGTCGAGTCAATACTAATAGTTCTATTCAATGAACTATGTAGACACATTTGTAATGATTTGAAGGTTACTGCCACCTGGCAGTAACCTTCAAATTATTACAAACATTAGGTCCTTACCTAGTCGATTTGCTGTTCAGATTCCTTACCTACCTACACATTATTTATCGACAAACAACCACAAAAATACCTTGTGTCGCCAACCTATTACAGATAAGGAACCACAACTTCCAGGAAGCCTGTTGAAAGGGAAAATTAAAATCTGTGTAAGTTAATTTATTTTATTATGAATAAACAATGCACAGAAATAAATGCAAATCCTAGTTGCGTCCTAAAACATAGCAATAATTTCATTATCTTAAGTGGAATGACCCATAGTTAAGTTTATTCTTTTGGGAGACTGGGAAGGTATTATCCGGAGGACATAGTGTTAAACTTAAAAAATATTGCGTTATACTTTGACAGTTATATTAGGAGAGTTGACCGCAGTCAGCGATAATGATTTTCTTGGATGTCTTGCCAGACTGAGAGCCAAGGGCCTCAACCTGCTTGACTACATCCATGCCCTCAACAACGTTCCCAAAGACAACATGCCTGCCGTCGAGCCATGAGGTCTTCACCGTGGTGACAAAGAACTGGGAACCGTTGGTGTTGGGGCCAGCATTGGCCATGGAAAGGACTCCGGGTCCAGTGTGCTTAAGAACGAAGTTCTCGTCGGCGAACTTCTCGCCGTAGATGGATTTGCCACCAGTTCCATTGTGGTTTGTGAAGTCTCCACCTTGGAGCATGAAGTTGGGGATGACACGGTGGAAGGTAGAGTTCTTGTAGCCGAAACCCTTCTCTCCAGTGCACAGGGCACGGAAGTTCTCGCAAGTCTTGGGAACGACATCTGTTCTCAACTGAAAATAAGAATATGCAACTTTAGAAAAAAATCAAAACTGCATAAGACACCTCCAGAGTAGGTAGGTAATATGATATTGACTTAAGAGTTCGCGCGCGTGCGCGTGTCGTCGTGTTGCTGTGACCGTAAGATAAAATTGATTGCATCTTCCATATCAATAGCATATCTACAAATACAACTCCACTTGATGACTAATAATTTATGACAAGTTTTTACGAAGTTTGAAGGCGTTGCCTTTATTCTGCATAGTTACGATCATCTTTACAAACGTAGGTAACACAAACGTAAACATAAACATCACCGATGACGGCATCTTCCACTCCTTTCTCTGACAATATCAGTTTATGACACAGTGACCTTCACTTACACAGCGCCTACAATCTCATTTAGTCATTGGCTAGCTGCATACCTACCTACTATAATTAGATACCACATGCTGAATTATTTTATAGCAGTAATCGCAATCTCGAATCAAAGTTTGTTATAATAACAGTAATTCGCAAAGCCGGTTTCAGCTCACAACTTGTGCTGTGCCAAACAGCACAGCAATCTGAAGCTTCCAGAATAGCGTGGTCACGGAAAATCACGCCGGCCGGAACGACTGGAATGACAAGTTACCTAAAGCAAGCAGATTAAGTCTTACCTCAACGACGATCCTTCCCAAATTGTTGCCTTCGGTAGCCACATCGAAGTAAACTCGCGGTAAAGCCATTTTGATTTAATAGGTAACGCCGCTAAAACTAATTCTGCCGATTCACTTCAGTGACGGTGCGTCTCTCGGCAATGCCGGGCGGAAATGGAAAAGAGCAATAGATAAATAGACATAGACAAAACCAAGAAAAATGACATTATATGGATGACGTAGTTTCCTATCACATTCAAAATCTACACTCTAGCTGGACTAGTTATAAAGATAACCACTATGAATGATTTTATAAAACAAAATATAAATTAATTTTTATTTCGTATACTTTACGACTACATTTTCTTCGGGGTTTCTCATCTTAAAAATATCCCAATAAAATTTTAAGGAATCTGCTGGATTGGTGGTAGATCAAAAGCATGATTTACGCAGATTCCGAACGTTCTCAACTTACTGAACCATAGATAATTTTGGCAAAATAAAGTTCTAAATCAGGCTAAATCTTGTTGTAATCTAAAACGCTTGCAATAAAATAGGTATACACTTTGGATGTAGTAATTTTGTAGTTTATTATTACAACTTCGGAATATAACAGAGAGTTTCGGGGGTATAGCTTTAGCCTCCGAGCAATTGTAATTTATTCCTCCAAAGCTTTAGCTTTTGTCTATGACATAACAACGATTGACTGATCATCCATCAATGACTTATCAATGACAGCCGATCGTTTTGTCTCTCACATAATCTGTATCTGTCAGTGTCAGATGCAGTGTGCACTTGTGTGTGCAGTCAAACTTTTCGCAACTTTTTCTTTAGAGTTTACATTAGTTTTTTCTGTCTTGCAAGTTGCAAGAAAATTTTTATGAACTTCTTTGAAGAACCCGAAATAGTATAGTTTTATTATTAGTACCTACCTATCACAGGTACATTTTAGTTTTAGAAACACTACCTACAACTAACTTCATATCTTCAGACCCACCCTCAAAAATATTGTAAACAATACCTTGAACACTGTTAATTTTAGATTTCATACTGTTAATAATGAGCCTAGAGTCTATTAGATACAAGAGAGGAAGTTTGGAAGTTCTTGATCAATTACTATTACCGATACAAACTCGATATGTGAAATTGCAAGGTGTGGAGGATGGTTGGAGGGTTATAAATAAAATGCAGGTAAGTGCTCGCTATATTTGAAACTGACCGGTGTATATTGGTAATGACTCGACCACTGGAATCTTATCACACGCGTGGGCCGAGCTGCAGTCATAAAGAGCATGCCATTCCACAGTAAAAATAAAATCGAATAGGTTACCCACTACTCCCCTGTAATATTCAAAATTATTCCCCTTCAGGTGAGGGGGGCTCCGGCTATAGCCATAGTGGGCTGCTTATCACTAGCAGTGGAACTTCTAAAGGACGCATCATCTGACAAAAAAGTCATGAGGCAAGAGGTCAGACAACTGACACCGCTTTGATAACAAAATGTAACTAACACTAATTTAAATATTGCTATTGATACTAACTGGAGATAAATTAGTATGCTTGTAGTTGATATTACTAATGCAAAAAAATATTAGGAATGCTACTTGCAATAATAAAAATTGTTACAGATAGAAGGTAAACTTAATTACCTGGTGTCTGCTAGACCAACTGCAGTAAATATCAAAATAGCTGCTGAGGAATTAATCCAATTGTCCAATGCTCTAAGTGCTGATGAAAATGTGACACCAGAAGATTTCAAGGAAAGGTATAAAATCAATTAGTCTACCTGTTTTCATTTATACTCTTCCTTCTTGCAAAGTTACCGTTTTGTTATTACCTTTTCTATAAATATATACCTAACTTTAAATGTTGCATGAGTAATTCAATAATGTTTCATTTATTGCAACAAATAATTTTGTTGTGACACTAATTTATTAATAGATTCATCAGCAGTATTGAGAGCATGCTAACCAAAGATATTGAAGACAATAAGGCTATAGGAAAGTACGGCACTGAAGCTATTCTCAAGAATTTGAGTGGTGATGGATCAGTGAGAGTCCTCACTCATTGTAATACAGGCTCATTGGCCACGGCAGGGTATGGTACTGCATTGGGAGTAATCAGGTCATTAAATGAAAGCAAGAGGCTAGGTGAGATGTTTTGATGATGCAAATATCTATTTAAGATTAACATCTGCTTCCTGTCTGTTATTTGCTGGCACATCACATGGTAACATAAGTATTTGAATTAATTGGTGGAAACTAAATACAAATAGTTGAATTAGTTTTGGCTGAATATCTTCATGTGTTTTGCCAGCTATGAGCTACTGCAACATAAACTCAATATAGCTGAGAAAAACATCTGTTTGATGAGCTCATTAAATCTGAGTAGTTATAGATGTTTTGCTGGTGACTGCTTGTTAGAAATGCCAGAGACCCTCTTCAGTCATGCTTACACCCATTGCTTTGCTGAATACCTTCTCCACTATCCATCTCCTAAGAAAGGGAAAATGCATAAAACCATATTCCTGAATTATTAATTTACACATTTGACCAGCCACTACTGTAACGGTGGAGAAGGTTTTTAATTTATAATCAATGTGAAAGAACACTTTAAAAGTTTTAGTTCTCTAAAACATCTTAGATGTCGCTAGGACGTCCTGATGTCCTGACTCTGGGATGGGACTGGGATTATTTTAGGAGTTTTATTATAATTTATATTCATTAATGGTTCAAACGTTTTTAGAACATGTGTACTGCACTGAAACAAGGCCATACAACCAGGGGGCCAGGCTGACCGCCTATGAATTAGTACATGAAAAGATACCGGCAACATTGATTGTTGACAGTATGGTGTCGGCTTTGATGAATTCAAGGAAAATCACTGCTGTAGTTGTGGGCGCTGATAGAGTAAGTTCATAACTGTTCTAGTATTGTATTGAAAGTACAGTAAAAAGCGGGATACCTTTTGCGGGTTAGGTAAGTAGGACGCTCTCGCGGTCGCGAGTGTTATGCGCGTGCGTCGCGTTCTCAATGCCCCCCCGCCCCCGGGCGTTTCGGAGAAGCTCGCGTGACAGCTCTAATTCTGCTATGACACTACTACAATCCTACTATGTATACATATATCTTTTTCTGAAATATTTATTATTATTAAAAAATTGCAGGTTGCAGCTAATGGTGACACTGCCAATAAAATCGGCACATACCAAATAGCGATTGTAGCTAAGTACCACGGCGTGCCGTTTTATGTAGCCGCCCCTCATACATCTATCGATATGACCCTGACGTCGGGCGACAGGATCAAGATTGAAGAGCGACCAGATAGGGAAATGACGCATATTGGTGAACATAGGATTGCTGCCCCGGGTAAACATTTTTAGAAATAATTGAATAAAGAGAGGTACTTTCCTAAAGCTTTCAAGAGGTAGAATCCAAGCCACTTTGCATCCGAAGTTGCAATAAAGCACAGCATAAAATGTATGGGATTGTGATATTAAGCATTCACTAAGTCACATGCTTATAAATGTGATTGCATAAGTCAATCCTATCCATTTTTACTGAAGCATCTAGCGATTTTGTTAAGTGACTCAGCTACAGAGTCAGGTAACAAGCAAGTGAAGCTATAGGTAGATAAGAATACATTCTCAAAAATCTAGTACTGCAATAACTTGTTTTAATATTGCTTTTGTAGTGTGTAAATATTTGTGCACATTTTACACAGCGCCATCTAGCCCCGAACTAAGCAAAGCTATGGAAACTAATGAGCAGAATACATAAATTAAATACTTTACTTTTTGTAAAGTATAAAAGATATACAACCGATGACCTCGGTGGCGTAGCGGGTAAGTGCTCAGCTGAGACGCAAGAGGCGCGGGTTCGATTCCCGCTTCGGGAGAAATGTATGTTCTGCAAATATTTTTTTCCGTGTCTGTCCGTTCTAAACAAACATCTAAGTTATCAATTATTTTATTTAATGATCCACATACAGTTCAGTTCACTGTTAAGTCTCAATGGCTATAAACATTAAAATTTGTTCCAGGAATCACATGTTGGAATCCATCCTTTGACGTAACTCCAGCGTCATTGATCACCGGCATCATCACAGAAAAAGGAGTGTACGCGCCAGCCAATCTGAAAAATGCATGATAAAGATAATAAAGTAAAACTTTGTTATACTTACTTAATCGATGTTTTACAGAATTATACTTTATTACATAGCTAAGCCTTTTTCATTATAAAAGAGTACCTTGTACCTAGACCTTTAGGTACTCACAGACGGAGCCCAGGCAGCACAAAAAAATCTGTCTGTCAAACAAAATCCATACCATCTGTCACAGCATAGACTCAATGCTACTCAAAGGTAACATAATATCCCAATATCTGCCAGCATGACTGTTTGATTTATTTTCTTAGGGCACTACCCTAAATGCCCATTGACGACGACGCGGCCTACATACATATCAAAGTTCATTTTTTCATAAATAGATGGCGTTAGTAGCCTTTGTTATGTATTTATTGTTCCGAGGTTAGGTTTGAGAATACCATAAACTTAATTGTTCCAAGCCTTAAGAGAACATAACACCTACATACAGGGATACATCCATACATAGAGGGAAAGTTACTCGGAACAATAGATACATGGAAGCCAGGCTATAAACAAACCAGACCTGTTACTTTCTTCTATAAGGACATATTCATGTCTTGGAATGATACAAGTGTAATTAAATCTGTTATTATTTGTGTGCTTGTACCAGCCAAACGTCAAACTTGGTCCGCACTTGATGTTAATAGCGGCAATAGAAATACAAACTGAAATTTTTAACTATCACCTATTATGGTTCATGAGATACAGCCCGCTGACAGACGGACGGATGGCGGAGGCTTAGTAATAGAGACCCATTGGCACCCTTCGGGTACGGAACCCTAAAAATCGTTAATACAAGAGATAATCATCGGTGCCACACAAGTTTGATTAATCTGCGCAGTTTGCCATAATACCTAAAAAAATACAACGTTCGTTCTGTAGTACGCTTGTTGCAAACAAGGAAATCGTTGCAAATCTTTAAGTTTCGTTCGTTTGCAGTTCTAAGGTTGCGCAGTTTTTCAAAACGTTGCCGCCCGCTATGGTCGCACACCACTCAATGTTCCCCTTTCATTCTCGCAGGCTAGCTATAATCTTTAACATTATGTTTTTGTCTCTTTTTGTCTTAACGCAGTAACATGAGGAACCAGTTTTATGATTAAAGTTATACAAATGTTCTCAGGAAGGAGTGTATATTTTTTGTAATTCCAAAATGTCAGAAAGTGAGAGAGTTGAGGCGAGATTATAATTTTTGTAGTGTTACAATAAAATGCGTCAGTATGTCGTGTATATTAGGATAAATAAATAAGTGTTTAATAAAATCTTCATCACGTTAGATTTGTGTTTAGTCGTTTTTTATCCCATCAATGAAATTATAATTGATCGCTTCAATGACACAGAGACGTTACTTGTTATTATTAGTGTTTCGTTGGACTTGTGTGTCACCAATCCTGTGAAGATTTAGCTTGATTTGTGTATATAAAAGTGTAAAGTGTATTGCAAATAATAAATTGTAATGTAAATAAAAAATACTGTTTGTACGCGCATGCGTTTGTGTTAAAAGCAGACAAAGGTTTTATGTGGTATGAAAATCAGCTGTATATTAAGTGCAATGACTGAGTGATTTACAAAAGTGTGTGTTTTCTGGGCGACAATGTTCAGTGAAATTGGATACATAGTTTTTCTACTTCTCGCTTTGCCATATATCGAAAGTGGTGAGTAATATTTTTCGTAATCCCCTTGTCTATAAAAATGTTGCCAACCCAGTTGTTCTGTGTCCTTTATGAGAATAAGTCTGTTTATAGAAAAATAAAATTATTTTATTTACATAACATGACAGAATAAAACTTATGAAAAAATCATTTAATTATGAATTCTATAAAAAAAAATATGAATATTTGATTCATTTTCCAAATCTATCATGAATGTATGGAGCTGTAAGTATTGTTGAATGACAGATTTGTTATTGTTCTATTAGAACTTTAAAAACACTGAACCTATTACAACTTTTCAACTTACAACAAAAGTGAGTCATCATCATGGTAAAATATCTGTAATTGGTATTATTGCTTTGTTCATAATGTTGGTAGGTAGTGTACTTATTTAAAATAGAGGCAATACATAGGATAGGAAATTTCAAAATATTGATTCCCTCTTAGTTTTTACCTACTAATATTAGTTATATTTCCCAAAATGTGTAAGGAAGACACATGATAAAATAAACACAATTTTTAATTATTTTGTTCTTTTTTAGTTTTGTTTACACTTTTCAATATTTAACTAAGATATGTCCTTAAATGTTAATAAATATTTGAGGATATGTCCTTAAATATTAATAAATATTTGAGGACATATCACACAGCACCATCTAGCCCCAAACTAAGCAAAGCTTGTACTAAGGGAACCAGATGGCTGATAGAATATTATAATACTTCTATACTTTTTTTTTGTAAATACATACTTACTTATAATACATAATACTACAACACCCAGACCCGGAAGAAATATTTACAGAACATGTAAACATTTCTTCTGCAGTGGGAATCGAACCTGTGCCTCTTGCTTCACTGCCGAGCAATCGCCTGCCACACCACCAGGGACTTCAAGATGCTTTATAATGACCGATTTAAAAATAAAATACCTAACGGTAACATACATACTTCTGACCTTATAGTAGGCAATATCCATTATAAACTAGCTCCCGCCTGCTGCTACGTATAAGTGGTACTTGACTGGATAAAAACTAGCCTATTAGTTTTCATGTCCATAAAGGATTAGTAAAGATTGGTCCATGTTTCATCGAATTCTGTCCAGTGCTGAATGGAGGCCACCTACAACAATTCTGATATAACATGTATGTGTTTTTCAATCTCAGAAGGGCATGACTTATTCCATGAAAAGTGTGATTCTTATTAGTCAGCCCATTTATCTCTTCTAATTACTAAGTAATGAAGTTGAACTTCATTGTTAATTAATAAGTTAATTGACTATTATAGCATATGTTGTGAGCCAGACCTGGATAAACCTGAAAGTGATGAACTGAGGCTACCAATGGACCATGGAGAATGGCACACACAAAGGGAGGCCTATACTCAGCAGTGGGTGAAGTCAAGTTGCAAAAGATGAAAGTTGAACTTGTACCTACCTCTCTCAAATTGTCAGTAAATAGAAATATTGTATGCTAAAGTTCTGTGCCACTTTCGATTGGCGCGGCACTATCACTGTTCCATTTGCGACGGCGAAAAACCAGTTCCCATGTTCTGACTCATCATAAATCAACTGCCCACCTACTTTTCTAGCCAATATATCAAGATCTTAATACCTATATGTAGCATTGTATTGTATTTGAAACAGTTATAACGATCCATTATTATGTATATATATGTATATTAAGTGGGATTTTGAATCATGTAAGTATTTGCCTGAACTCAGGATAATTTGATTATTGAATTATGTTTCCTCTTAAAATATATTTCATAACATTATGAACCATGCATGACTCAAACACCTACTGAAAACATGCAATCATACTTTATGTAGATACATAGTACCTACCTAATTACTTATTACTCTAAAAGTGAAAATTTAGGGATAATATTGCAACAGTTCAGTTACATTGTAAATATGCCTAGTGGTAATATGGAAATACCAGTGACTAAATAAACAAACATTAGATATCACATTAAAGATAAATCACATCCTAATGTTTGTATGTACAGTTCCTAGTATAGATAGTACAATTAGGTAGTTATAGCTCAGAGTACTAAACATCTGGGAGGATGTAACCACTTTGGGAACCTATTTGCATCCTCTAGGTCGCGGCACTTGCGGTTCTAACCCATCACAGTAAGGCTCACCTACATTTTAACTCACTCTTTTGCTTACAAATAGAATATTTTACCTATTACTTTAGTATTATATATATAGTTTATAGTTATTGACTATACTCGCTAACAACTACAGCAAAAAATAAAGTACTTACGAAAACTTTTCTTACGAACGTTATACAAAATTGTGGGTGGGGGGATTTAAGACGAATCGGCGGGAGGTGGTAATGACTGACTACTCAACCTAGTATTTAAAACTCACCAGAGACGCGTAAAGCTACTAGTAAATTAAATAGTTATCAGCAGTTTTCATGAAGAACCAAGCAAATTTTTATTATGAGTAAATCCTACTCTGAACTCTGAACAGAACCCATTAAAAGTCGTAGGTTCGAATTCGAACTCGTCGTTGGAATGCACGCGAGTCGGGTGTCGTAGCGAGATTGTCTTGCGGAAACATAAAGTTCCACTTTTTACTTTGCCTTTAATTTGTAACTGAATCTAGCCATTTCCTGCCTCTCGAGGCACTTCGTAATAATATCATAATTTAAGCATTCATCGACTCGCATCTTACTTCTAACAATATTTTTGGTAGAATAATTCGTGTTGTAGAATTTATAAGGTAGAGTGAACAAAAAATCAAGTCATTTTTACAGTAAGACCGTAAACATACCACTTCTGATTCTGTACGCGTCACTAATGGTTCATCTAAAAGCTATCTCAACGCCCTGTCCGATCCCAATGCAAGCTGCAACAAGCCGAGTGCATAAAGAATGGTGTTGTCGTCTATTTCTGTCCCAGTTACCTACAGGGTGCAGTTCGTGCGAAAATGTCTGTTGCGAGAGGAAATAGCGTCCATTCATGCGCGCTTATCTACGAACTCGACACAGATTAGCTGTAAGCTGCTATAGGCAATACCACGCAATACAATCTGAAGGTATTTTTCATAAAACTATTTGTTTTATGGCTTGTTTTGACGCAGGGAATTTTATTTAGTTTTACCAAAATGCAAATCTTCAAATAAGTAGGTAAGGAAACAAACAGTAAAAAAATGCTTAATATTAGCAAACATGCTCTTGTTTACGTGGGTTGAATTAAAAAACCGGTCAAGTGCGAGTCGAATTCGCACACGAAGAGTTCCGTATCACCGTACTTACATGTAATTTTAAATATGACTTACCCTGCTAGGTAGTTTCGATGATTGATTACGAACGTTAGTAATGTTTCTTGTTTTTTTTTTTAATTTATTTCATTTGCATTAAGTATTTGTTGTTATAGCGGCAATAGAAATATAAGATACATCCCACTGACATACCGAAGGATGGACATCGGTGGCTTAGTATTAGAGTCCCGTTGGCACCCTTATGCTTTTAGGGTACGGATACGGAACCCTAAAAACACTCAGTCATCAAGAAAAATAGAGTCTCAAGAACAATGATTGTGTCTGATAAGTTATTCTATATATACCGATGCTCCACGATTATCGTGATTTAGATTCATTTATGGATCTTTTTATTATCTGTCTCCTTTTAATCTTTGGCCGACACGACATCCGTTCTTATTTTGGTGCAATGAGTCACAATTCGTTTGTAATGGCTGCGGTATGCACTTTCTTAATAGCTGCCATTAGCTTGCTTCGTCTTAATATGGTTTTGAGTTTCCTTCTAAAAAAGGACAAGGGCTCTAATCCCTTTTATATTGCGTTTTAATAACGTATTCGACTAACAGCTACTTACCATGGATCTTCAGATCCACCCATCTGTATGGGGTATATAGGGTAGTTAGAGGCAAGCTCAAGCATTTATACATTGGCACGTGGCCATAATTCCATCAAGTTGTATTACAGTTGACAAGATTAGTCCTGAATGCCTAGTCCTTAGTTATGAGCAGATAGTACTGTGGTACAAAATCTTGTTAATTTCAAAAGATAAGTGGATATAGTTGCAGTAAAGCCTTTATTTTGTATTTAAAGTATCCTAACCAAGTTTCGAGCCACCCGTTAAAAAGTTTCCGTCCGTGATTTTCAAAAAATAAAAATGTGTTTTTAAATTTTTTGTATTAAAAGTTTATTTGTACCGAGTTTTGAGCCAATCGAAGCATGAAATATTTTTTCCATAGCTTTATATTATTCCAGAATTTAAACTATTTCCATTCTAAATTTCATCAAAATCGGTTTAGTACTTATGGAGGTACGTGGTAACAAACATTCACACACACCAACTTTCGCATTCATAATATAAGTAGGATGAAACAATCAAAACGCCGGGAAATACTTGTAATATTATAAATACAAAAGTTGGAAAGTTTATTCTCCAAAAAGTTATCTTTCACAAAGTTGTTATTCAATATAAATAAAGTCAGAATTAAGTTGATCTCGCTCCTTTATCCGTTCAGTTGTGACGCTTTTGTAACAAACATCTCAACTTTTGCATTATATTACCTGTTAGGATTTCCATTTTAACTACTTGCGAAGTTTTCAGATGCGAAACAAAGAAGGTCATACCTAATGCCTGTCAGAATCATTGTTATCACGGTTGCGCAAAATGTTCCTTTGTTCTTACTCAAATAACGCATGAAATAACCGTATGGGCCACAAAAGCAGCTCGATGTGTAACTTTGCACGCAGAAATACTCCGGTATTTCTCTAATTACACGACGAAACAGTAATTGTAATTAGATAATGTAATTTTAATTGTAAAAATGTAATTACAGAAAGTTAACAATCACCAAAACAACGAGTAAGACTGTCGCGGTTTCGTTCTTCGTTTATAATACAGGGTTTTACTTATAATGCCTCTTAAAATCTGCCCAAACTTCAACAATGTCTAAAGAAGTGTCATTAATCCCTTAATCCCATTTCTTCGTTACACACTGACTGAAAAGCGGACTTCTGTCTACAATTGATCACAACTGAACCACAATGTAATCATATTCACTACAAGACAATTTTTATTTTATTACAGCTAGAATTTTCACGAAACAAAGGGAACAACGAACCTTTACACCAATGTTAGAGAGATCATTTTTATCAAGCCTGTAAGAGGAAGCAAAGCCTCTGGCAGAAAATATACACAAGAGTAAGTTTGCAAGTATTTCGCCATCTCAGGAAGACAGTGTGACGAACACGAGGGTATGATTAGCACATGAGTCGAGTTGACGCATCGCGCGCGCGGCCTGTGACGGCCCGTTCGTTGAACCTGCGAGGTCACGACCATCTGTGACGATGCGCTGCCAACAGGACGTCTATTACCACTCACTATAGAAAAATACAACACAAAACTGTGAACATATTAAAAGTGTCTCGCAAATCTACTAGTTTATCTCCCGAATACTCAAACGCGACTTAGAGTTGAGCACGTCTCAACTCACGGTTTTTTGACAGTTTCTGATGAAAATCTTTGTGTGACGTGCTCTACTTTGAGATGCGTTTGAGTATTCGGGGGTATATCTGTAAATTTTAATGCGAAGTTAAGTGAACGGGGCGCAGTTTTATCAATCTCACACAACACAGGTTACTATAGAATCTTCGGAAATATTTGCGTCGCCAATTCGCTACGGTAACTCATTAAAAGGTTCCGTTACGGTTCGAGCCTGTTTATTATGGTTCAATGTCTATTATGTGCTTTAACAAACCGGTTTATCGTCGATGACTCCATCTAAGGATAGACTAGACTACTGTCGCATCACGAAGAGGGTGCCTTATTTCACTCGTATAATTTATTCCTTGCCAGTAATTTATTTAGCAAATCTAACTAAACCGGCCTGTTTTTTCACATTATTCTCACGTATCTAGTAATTTATTAGTATTAAATGCGTACACACTAGCTTACCAACTGTATTGTAGACAGAGAATAAAGCAGGTTTTTGACCCGCCCATCCTTTTGTTCGAAAAAGGAAGTGCCCGGTGGTCCAGTGTCAAAATTTATTTTCCGCCTGGCGAACATTATGGACGGCGCGGCGGACACATGAGCGTTTTGACGGTCAAGTGCACAAGCCTTCTCGGTCGAAGAATTTTACAATGACAACATTTGGCCGAACATTCACCTACGCTCGACCCTCTCCACAATTCGCTCAACTTATCAAAACATAGCGTCATACATAGACCTCATTTATTATTTTTGAACTATTTCATGTTACCTGAATTCGGTTGTGTTTATTTGGAAACATGTTTATTTGGAACAACAAACTACAGTTAGGTCCTAAACTCATTCCCCAAAATAAAACCATTTATGAAGTTGAAGCAACAAAAACCAGTTTTTCGGAAGATTTCAGCCGACGTTTCAGTGATTTGGAAAGTTTCTCTGCTTACGATAGCCGATACAAAAAGTTAAAGCGATTGCAATGCAAGTAAACGGTAATTCTGTACAAAGCTGGCCGTAAAATTGTTTATGGGCAAAGTGGCCCGCTGCTATAATCCTTCAACGGTCTGTTGAGAGAAGGATTTACGAAATCACTCGAGAATATTATATAGGCCGAAACGAAGTGAGAATAAAATCCTGTGATAACCATGAAAGCGTTTATTAAAATAGATTAATGTTTGAATAATTTGCGCAGAATTTTTGATGTCACCCTTCCAGCCGGATATTTGTTTGTAATTAATAATATACATTTTGACAACTTGGATATTATACATTTTTAAGGCTGAATAAATACACTGAGCTGCAAAGAAAGCTGGTTGGTTATAAAAAATGCGATAACTTTTTAAATATTTGAGCAATCCTTTTTAAATAAAAACTAAATTAAAGTTTACTTATGTATATCATTACAAATATAGAAAGAAATAAAACCATTTTATTTTGTTTTGATGATAGTATTAAAAACCAAAAATCCATACTAATATTTTAAATACGAAAGTACTTAACTTTGTCTGTCTATTTGTTCGTTACATTTTCACGCCTAAACTGCTGAACAGATTTTATCGCGGGGAAGAACATAGGCTACTTTTTATTCTGTAAAACAATCCGAAAATGAAAAAAGGATGTAAAAGAATAACGCATTACTTAATACGACATTAAAAAATTACTTAGACATTAATTTACGACAAGAAAGTTAATTTAACATTTTTAAAATTTTGATAATTGAAGTAAGTATGTTATTTATATTATCAATCGGGTCGTCAGCAGCTCGCTTTTTCTTGTAGAGCTGTGGGTAAGGGCCTCTAGCTGAATCGATTTCATGTTTTTTGATTTGTTGGATTTGTCTCCGCCCGGAACAGCAGAATAATTATTAAAACATTTTAAAATTAGCATTATTAATTCTAAGGCGGTACGAAGTTCGCGGGGTCAGCTAGTAATAAATAAAGACGATTTTCATAATTTGAACAACAAATTTGAAACCATTTGTTTTACTTTTGTTTCTGTTCTGTCATATAAATAGGGTCTTTTGCAGAAATTCATTATTCTGATCAAATTCAGTTTAAAACATGCCACTAACCCTTGATGAGTGTACCAGAATTCTGACAATGCTTGAAGACGGGCGCAGTCAGCGTTATACAGCGAGAACTGTTGGTGTGTCAAATTTGAAGCCATTTAGACTCGCAAATGGTTAAAAACTCGAAAGGCAGCATCGAAATTCAAAGCTGAGTTATATAGAACACATGAATTTGACTCTGGATGACTGGCTAAGAGTAATGTTTTCGGACCATACCATACATGCACGATGGGAGGCAAGAGTGTACAGAAGACCAGGAAAGCGCTATAACCAAGCTTGCATTGAAGAGAAAGTGCCATAAGGCAGAGGCTCCATACACGTGGGCTGGAATTTCTTCCGAAAGCCGCACCGAGCTTGCGATAATAGAAAATATATAAGAGATAAGAGATAGAGATACGTAAATGATCTTAAATGAGTATTGGCCCATTTTTAGTAAACATAGACGAGAACGCCATCTTTATGCAAAATAACGCTCGTTCCCATACAGCTCGGATAGTGTTTGACTACCTTGAAGATGTCGCTATTACACGCATGTAGTGGCCAGCAATAGCCCAGACTTGAACCCCATCGATCATGCCTGAGACGAGTTGGGACGATGTGTACGCCAGTGAAATTTCCCTCCAATTACGCTTCGAGAACTGATAGAAGCACTAATAGAGGAATGGGAGAATATTCTTCAACATCGGCTCAGAAATCTGGTGGAAAGCATACCAAACCTTATAACAGCTGTATAACAGATCGTGGTGGCAATACAAAATACTAAAATGTCTGAAAATTGCATATTTGGTACCATATTGCGTCTTTCGAAATCTAGTTAAAAATTATCATTTTTACTTGACCTAATTTTATTTAACTTAAACTTCATAATCTAGAACTTTTATGACTTTTATTTCAGCACTATAAAATTGTCTATAATACAGAAAGCTAGTTCCAATATTTTGGAAGTTATTGAGGTTTTTGTTATTGACCCGCTTTCTTTGCGGCCCAGTGTATTTTTGACCACGTTTGTTCAGTCTTGGTCATCCACCTACTCACTGTTTGGTAAGTTATTCACTAGTATTAGCAATATTAACAACCCACACTGTTATGCTAATCGGAATAGCATAGTGGCAATTGTTGTTAGCATAAACACGTTTAAGACTGAAATCCACTATACTCCGTCCAATCCTTTATTTTACTTTGACAGATAAGAGCTGAAAGCTTGAGAACGTAACTGTTCCATGATTTTAAAGTAAACTTTAAAATGCGCGGTAATAAAAATATGTAAACTGCCTAATCATATTTATCTATCCTATTTATTAAAAACATTAAAATGCCTTAAATCTCTCACAAAATTATTTGCGTAATACAAACTTTTACTTCACGTTCTATCGTTAATCGTTATACCTAGTGGTGGGACTTTCGATTCATTAGTTTGCAGCGAATGTAATCGATTAGACTTACTGTAGCTACATTAGCTAAAAAGCCGTAGGTATAGTACTTTAGAAATTCGGAAAAAGTTCTCATATTATAGCAAACTAGCTGACCCACGTGGTTTCAATTTCAGGAGGCCGTATATAGGAATCGAACATTTTCGAAGTCATTATTGCAAAAAATTGATTATGTCATTCGTTTGATACACCAAAACTAAGCAAATATTATTCTTTTGCATTTTGAGATCGGACTATATTTTAACTTTAAGCTTATATAGACTGCTTGTTACGTCTTGTTTCGTTCTGGTATTTAATAAACCAATGTAAAAAAAACAATACCAAATATTTAGCAAAAAATACAATGTCTTACTTAAATCGATTAAGACTTCTTCATAAGTAAAGTCGATTATCATAAAATCATTGAAATCTGTAACGATTTAGGTTATCACAAAAATGTCTGTCAACTCACTGTCAAAAGTAAAATAAAGGATTGAACTGAGTCTAAGTAGTTTATTATGAACAGTCAGAAAATGTTGTCACAGAAAGCAATGAATGAATTTTTAGGATCGGCATGTTTAATGGGTGAGATACTCTCATTTATTATTCCTTACTGAAAAACAAATAATATAATTATTGAACCATCATACAATATACGTAAGTAATATGTATAACATTACACAAAATTACAACGATAATTTTGAGGACATGGATTGTACTTAACATATTATATTTTGCTCAAGGAAGGATATACCTACACACAACATAAAATATCCCAGACCATTATGTATGAATCATCTCACCTGCCTGAGTTTAGGCAAACATCAGTTATGTACCTATAGCCTCGCAAAAAATCTGTTACGCAGGCTATTTAGCTTGAGGCAAGGCTCTAAATCGTGTTACAGCCTTGGAGGCTGACACGCTTTGCTGAGCATGACGTGGCAGCCTCGAAGCCCTGCGTCAATATCTTGAATCTATTGTTAGAATACGATCTCGGACAAAACAGCCACACCGTTTTTTCACCTTTTTATCTTCGTCGGGGACAAACTTTTGAAAATGCTCTGAAGATTATCTCGTTGATGTTCCGTAAAACATCATGTTAGATAGTTATCCACAGAATATGTAAGACAATGTCTTTCGTATACTGTGTAGTTGTATAAAAATACAATTGTGTAATAGACAACTCGCATTTTAATATTCAAATTGACAAGATTTGAGACCGTAAGCATATCTAAATTTTCCTCATGCAAATATAGCTTACTGACTAAATTCAATACTAATATACTGATATATGTACATGCAAAAG
The DNA here is from genome assembly GCA_949320045.1 of Scotopteryx bipunctaria. Taxonomy (NCBI): domain Eukaryota; kingdom Metazoa; phylum Arthropoda; class Insecta; order Lepidoptera; family Geometridae; genus Scotopteryx; species Scotopteryx bipunctaria. Next base: position 8,795,599 of record OX439447.1, read on the forward strand.
TTACTATGTCTGTCTGTTACCTTTTGACACCTACACTGCTGAACAGATTACGATGAAATTCGGCAAAGAGATAGATTGCATCCCGGGGAAGGACATAGGTTACAATTTGTTGCAAAAATAATCCTGTAGGGGGTAAACTAAGGGGTGAAAGTTTGTATGGGGAACCCATCATTATACTACCGAGGTTAAGCAATGTTGTGCGCGACCACAACTTGGATGGGTGACCGTCTGAGATGAGAATGACTTGTTGACTTTTTGGGCTCCCAGATTTTTTATGCCTATCAACGAATCCATACTTTATATTTTTTCTACTATCCCCACATTTTTTAATTGTATATAGTTTTTTTGAGCTTTTTACTATAAATAGAGAACATTTTAAAGGTAGATTACTTACCTATTTAGTACTTATCTACGTACGTTAACTTGTATCAAAAGTTTAAACATTACAGAACTGTGCTGTGATTAGTGCGTTTTTAATTTACTTAAAAACTAAACAGATTTAATTTTACTTTTTTGTTATTTATATATGTCGCCGTAAAACTAACTTACTTTACTGTAGAATTGTAAATACTGTTAGATTATAATCTCGCGAGATTGTAACTCGTGTGTATTGAGTATTGAGGCCCTCGGCTGCACCTCGGCCCTACTAACTAAAACCTCCTAATAAACTAAACAAGGTCCTACTAAACTACACCCTCGTTAATAATCGGTCACTTTCCCGCCTTAGTGGGTGGTTTTGCTATAAAAAGAAGCTACCTTCCAAATTTCAGCTTTCTGCCTTTCAGTAAGTGGCCTGTGCGTTGATTGTAGAAAAATGTTTACTGTTTTATTAAATTCTGCGAAACATCATCACAATAGGAAACCAGCGTACATCTATACATATTTTTTATTCGCACAATACATATATGACAGTCAGTTTACATGAAAACTAACTCTTGATTTTATCCTTTATTCGACTAGGTTTTACTTCCTATCGAGTTTCATAACCGAAAAATATTAAAACACAGGCTGGCTGTCTGTGTTTATATTGTGAACGTGTTTAGCAAAATCTTCTAAAACCCTATCAACAAAAACTATTTTCAATTGAATAGAGCTAGATTAACCTTTGTACAAAAAATATTTATAAGCCCTTTTCTACGCAGGATTTCCTTATATTTCGAAGTAACTAGGACTCCTTTCAGGAGTAGGAAAACTATTTTAAGCGGTGATCTCTACAGAAAAAACTACATATTTCCTTCTATATTGTAAGAGGAGGAATATATTCTATTCTATAGGTAAAAGTCTACTCAGCAAAAAAATGTCGTGTCGTGCCTAGAAAAAATAAAAACGCAATGTTGCATATTTCTTGTCTTTATCACGGAAAATGCTTCCGTGTTGGCGGTTGGTTATTACGAAATTTACGTCCAGCCAGCCGCCAGACAAGTAAACAGCTTGTCATTGCATGCGACAGTGTTTTCATAGTTATTGCTTTGTTACTGGATTTATTGTGTCTGGAGAGTACGACAATGCTAGGCAATATTGGCAGAGCATTTTTAGGGCTAACTGTAGGCTCTGTTTATTTGTTGGAAATTCAAGCTTATATTTATATTCAAGCTTGTTTGTGACTCAGTCAAGGGGTAACGTATTTAACTTTCAAGAGATAAACTTACAAGAGTTCTTTAGGTACGTGGCTTGGAATATAATACACCTACTTACATATTTTTATTTTGGTACCAAACGAGAAAAACCAATACTGACAAGAATGTAGGTACCTATTTGTTTTCAGTCTGTATCCTAAAATCTCTTAGATTAGAGACAGAAGCTAATTCAGTGAAAACCCTAACCTCGCTTGCTAGTCTCTCTCAAAATCAAGCTTATCCAATTGAAACACGGAGAGGACTGACTCGGTTAGAGCTTAAGGTATGTTGTATTAAATCGAGAGTCTGTGGTGGTCGGATGCTCGGTCGTTGACCCCGCTGAAGCGACGCTTCAGGGCGGGCGGGCGTAACATCTCTCCGTCACTGTTGCCAACTGTTGTGACTAGACTCATAAAAAGTGAAATAAAAATCCAAGCAAATAAAATATTCGTATACATTTTGAGGTAGGGATTATGGACACGGTATAAGCACATAAGGTACAATTGGGTATAATTTGCAAGTTGCAATTGCTAATTAATGCCTTTATGAGTCGTTATTATTTTTAACACGCAACTGATAACCCTGACCTGAGATCTGACCTACTCTAGGATTCCCTGCGTCAAATTGAGCACGAATTAATTCTAGGTAATTTTATCAAGACCTAACAAAACCTGACCTGACAAAGATTAGTCACATTTCTGAACTTTCCCAATCCCTGAATTCTTTTGAAGCTGTTCTTGTGTCTCACACTATTCGGAAAGTGGCCAGTTCTAGCCGTGAGTATCAAGTTGGCAACAACTCGTAGTTAGGCGCCCTGCGGACGTAAACAAACGTCTGCATAGATGATAAGTCGCTTACAGACAGTGAATAACTGCTATCTGCGAGCTTTGGTTCCGCAACCGGCTATATTTCACGAAGCATTCTAAAATATTCGCACTTTTACTCATCGGTTCCATGGTGTAACGGTTAGCACTCAGGACTCTGAATCCTGCGATCCGAGTTCAAATCTCGGTGGAACCTGACTTTTTGTACTTTGCCTGGATTGTTTCTAATCTTATTATTAGAGTAGTCTTCACTAAAGCATTCATTTTTAAAGGTATGTATTTTTATTTTCTTATCGATTTTAACTGTAACAAATTAATTAAAAAATCCTGTTATAATCATTTTGTTCATTTGAAGTAACCTAAAAACCTGTTTTTTTTAGTCTTATTGTCAAGCTTACCATGTTTTTTTCATTTAGCTGCTAAATAAAAAAAATTGAAACCACTTATGTGCTTGATTTTAGCATAATATAGGTGGTTTCATCTGGCATTTGGGAACTAAGTTTGGAAAAATATTTTTATCCTAGCAGTGAAGCGAGGAACTAATTGGGTCACGATACCTCTTGGGAGGATAGAGTTTTCATCTCCAGTTTTGTCAGCGGAAATAAGTAATTTCTTAATTTATATGTTCAGTTCGTCTATATGTATAGGTAACGCATTGATAAAAAAATTATAATATAATTTATTAAGTGGTTTGTTACCACGTATCTCCATAAATACTAAACCGATTAAGTAAGATGTTTACAATATAAAAAGAATACTAGAATATCATTTGAGCTAATATTTGGGGGGGGGGGGGGGGGGGGTAAAGTTTCTATAGAAAGATTTTTACCTTGGTTTGATTCGCTCGATATATTTTAAAATAATAAATAAATGTTTAATTTTTCAAAATTACTCTTAGGAGAGTTCCGAAGTAATTGGCTTGAATCTCGGTTTGCATACTTAAAATAAAAATAAATGTGTCACATGTTTCAGGGTTTTCCAAAATAACTCTCAAAAGAGGGTAAAATGGGGTGTCAAATTTTTTACCACGCGAGTAAAGTCGCGCGTGTGAACTATGTAACTACGCGGGTTATGTTTATAAAACACATTAAAAATAATAGATTATCTACAACACTTAGATTCTTTTATTAGAACGGTTGGCCTGTGAGTTCATCAAACCACTTTTCAATTACTGCTTCAGCAATTCTGAAACTCGTGAGTTGTGCTCGTTAAAAAATGAGGAAAAATAGCTGAACTAACTAAACGAGCTTAAACTTTTAATGGTCGCAGTAAACTGGGTTCTATTCACTTAATACTTCCCAAAAAGATTTCCCTCACGTAGAACAATTATCTGTTTAATAGTTGTACGTTTGTATGACAACGAGTACCTAACCATTTAGTGAACGCTGTGAGCAATTCGGCACAGATACACAGTCACTAGAGTCACCCACTACAGTAAGTTCACAGCCTATGGAGAAAAGCCAAAACACTGCCATTCCATACATATTACAGAACCTCTGTGGCACTTAGCCTTATTGTAATTCACAGCCTAACAGCTTTTATTTTAGTGCTTAAGATTTTGATAAAAAAAGCCATGAAAAATACCAATTACTACCGCTAAAAAGAGCTTGTAGGTCATCTACAGATTTTAGAAAACTAGATTAGTTTTCTCAGTGGTTCATTTCATTTAAGTAACAAATCTTCTATGTACATTTTACGAATAAAAATAAAAACTGCAACTTAGTTTAAGTGAACTCGCTGTTCCCATGTAATCTGGCAGAGGAGTACGTAAGCTCAGAATTGTCGCTGCCCAACGAAGGCAATTAGCGGCACATGACGTCGCCACTCTCCTCGCGAGCTCTCCAACTATTGCCTCTACTAACACGAACTTCTTACTCGTATTTACGAAGAAATCTCTGTTCTCTGCACTACCTACGCGTTTACGAGTTCTGCTGAAATTGTGACAGAAACTTTTAAAAGTAAGTGCTCTGTTAGTCTGGTACCGATTAATTCTAGCGTTTTGTGTTCTGTTTTCGTTGAGCCGAGAGTTCTGTGAATTTGTCTCGGATTGATGGCTTTGAATGAAAAGTATACTGTATTTGCATTGCAGATGTTATTTTCTTGCTGTAGCTTTGCAAGTCTAGTAATTCCTACTTTTTAATGGATTTTTTTCTAAGAGTACGTTTTCGCTGACTATTGTTTTTCGTCAACAAATGTTTTGTAGTTTTTTCATTTATTGTTAGTTGGTTTTTACAACCACCTGGTCATTAGTGATTCAATCTAGCTATGATTTCCTCAATAGGTAGGTACGTACTAACTAACAAACTACTGTCTGTATAACGCCTTCGCCCAGACCTTGGAGCATTCTCCATTAAAATGACCGTCAATAACCTTAATATACAAAGAAATAAAGCGACAGTTGCTTGGGTTGGCTTGTGTCAAATTAATTGGACGAAGAGAAGTACAAATTGGCTTCGCTCCGTTGTCCACAGCCGGTCCACAGTATATCAATTAGGTCGTATTGCACGGTAGTTAATTCCCATCAGTATTTATATTGACCACTGATCGAGCAAATTCAGAGCGAGTTATTGTGTCACTGTTTAAACGTGCGCATTTGCAGCGTGGCGTTACAGAGGACGAAAGTACTGTAATTCGAAATCAAGTAATTATGGAAATCGTTCCACCATTTTACCTTGTCCTCAATAAAAATTGCTTGGATTAGATTTAGGTTTGGTGAAACGAAATGTTTCAATTGGCAGACTGTTACAAACATGGCATAGTCACGTAACCAAAGATAATGTCGACGCAGGCAATGATTTATCAAGTACCTACTTAACTTACACAGTAACTCGATGCAAGTTGCATCAATATTGCTACACGCTATAGGAAGAACTAGTTTAATAGAGACAAAGTCTTAGACCAGACAGACAGCGAAAGCTGGTATCGCTACTGACGTAACTGGTAACTGAGTAATTGGCCCTTTCCTCTGGGTATTCTTTAATTTATTGGCTTATTTTACACTCAAACGGAGACTTTCTATTCGAAGGAAATTATTGTGTGTACATTTCTCTTAGTTAGGTACTATGTTTAATTATCTTCTAAAGCAAGCCTGTTTCCTGAGTTTATTCAAGGCTTATGATTGCACAGGTGGTAACAAACAAAGAACAAACTGAAGGCCGTTACACCTACTTGTAGTACGTAGGTACCTACTTTACAAACTCTGAAATGTCGGTAATTTACAGCTCGTATGAATCGGATACCTTCTGGGTGAATTGCTTAATCCGTTTACCGTTGATTATTCAACCCAGATTATAGCTAAATTGTAGTAAATCTTTTAGGGGTTTATCAATTAGATGTTCAACTGAAAACTACTTTACTGTGAATTGTTAGAAATGAAACCGACGTACACGAAGTACTCTAAATCTACGATTATGAATGAATAAATTTGTTTGTAAGTTCAAAGAATATCAGAGTCGTAACAAATGGAGATCCGTGATCTCTGCCTACTCCTATGGCAAACAGGCATGATAAGATAGTAAAGTCAATTTACTAGTCTATTATTATAAATTTAGTACTAAAACTGATCAATCTGGGTTCAATGTAAATTTTGGGTATTGAAATAATGGTTTGTTATGTTGGAAATAAGCTTAGCTCATGCCGTTAACCTTTACCTAAATACACAAATTAACTCTACATTTATGCATTAGGTTAGTTTTGCTTATAATAGACGATAAATTAAATTATCATGATAACTATTAACATAACCAGGTGTTAGTTTTTATTTGGTACCTACCTATTGTATTGTAGATATTGTACAAATTGTAATTCAATTAAGTCCGGTACTGGACGTACCATTTACAAATTTACTACTCTTATCACTAGTTATAGTGTGGTAAAGGGTTAGAGAAATAAAGTGTCCTTCAAAAAGGCTCCTTACGTGTACTTGGCAGTCTTCGTTTTTTTTTAAGATCAAGTTCTGGAAATCTTCTTACGATGTTTTTCTCTTACTGTTTTAAAGTACTGGTTTAGCGCACATAATTTTTTGTAACAAATACAATTGATCCAAATTGATGACCCGTTAAGTACTACCACGTTAGGTAGACCACCAGTGCTCCGTCTCTGCTGTACTGTATTCATCCATTAAACCGTATTATTGAATATCTCTTCTTTAGAGGATTGATTAAGTACAATAATTTCTTACAACCGGTACCAGGCAATTAGTATCAAATCGATTTGAGAACTTTGGAAGTTAGGAGCCCGAGTTCTGAATCCCGGAGGTGTATCCAATAATCCGTAAATCTCCGAGAGACCTTTTACTTGCACGGCGTTTCTATTCGTCGCTTGTGTTTCATTCAACAAATGAACAATCTTTTATTTTGGCAGCTAACCTTGTTCTTGAACAAGTCTTGTAGTTAGTTTAAAATTACAAGCAAATTAAAAACCCTTTGCGGTTTTTATTACCATGACTTGCTGCCTACCATGCTCTACGAAAGACAAACAGAAAATCTTATGCAAATTGGCATTAAGGTTCATTTTGCACATTTAAAAAGGAACAATTTACTATGTACAGACAGGTATTACAGATGTTTTCATTACGTTCATCGAAAGAAGGGCGGGGAAGGGGGGTCTCCTGTCCCACTGACCCGGTAACCCCGCGCATAGCCCAAAGCAAAAACCCCCACTGTATGGATGAACAAATAAACGTGAATGAGTAAATATTCCACTGGAGTGACCAGACACAATAAATTGTACAGTTGACTGTTCTGATAAATGGTTTATAGTATGTTTAGTATACGATCTGCGGCAGATTTCATCTTCAAGTTCATGGTTAACAGAAATAAACTTAGCTCGTTATTTCTCGATAAACAGAAACCATTCAAAACATTGATGTGTTTTCCCGGGAACGGGTCAACGAAAGTTTTCCAATTCAGTAGGCAGGTACTTCTGTGAATGAGTTTGTCGAGTAGGTACTCAATTACATTTATTGCCATTTCTATTAAAATATATCAATAACTTCGACTAGGCTAGGTAATTTCTTAACTAGCTTGTTTGCGATCGTACTGTTTATGTTATTTTCAGACAGGATCCTACTTATCGCCGTAACGGCTTAGCAGATTTGAATGAAATAATAATAAAAATAATCATTTATTCAATAAGGTTTGTTATACAAGAAAAATTACAAGTATAGAGTCTTAAATGTACTTAGATAAGTAACATACATAGTATGTGTGCTGGAATAACATTATAGGCTAATTTCTGTCCGGACCCGCGAGCGAAGCCTCGGGCGAAAGCTAGTTTACTTATATTATGTTGCTTTACCTGTACGACTTGTCTTATTATGGTGTACAAACTACTAGTCTAGTCTGATTTCAATTCCACTTTTCTATCAACACACATTAGCCTCATTTAACATAGGTTCTGTTAGTTAGAGCAATTTGCTTGAAGCAGCATTTTCTGGTAACAGAGGCCTAACAAGAATGTATGGGCTATTTATTTGGCCGAGCTTCTTACGTGCTCTGAGCTCTCGCCACGTAACAACTTCCATATCTGTCTCTGGACACCGTGTACATAATAAATGCTGCTCAATAATACAACACGATGCTAGAATATAAATTAGCAAATGGGCTTGCTGAGAGTATTGTTTTAGGATGTTTATGCGTTGAGATGTCGTAAACTTCGTTTTGTCGGAACACATGTTGCACATATGCACTGATACACATGGTCCATAATGGTCTCTGAAATAGTTGGTCTTAGAAACTTGATATTTTTATTTCTACCTTGCTGCTTGTTCGGAAACATAATCATTTCCTTTGATAAATGTTCGAAAACAAGTATTGACTTCAGCTATCCAAGTTGGTTGCATTCATTAGCCTCAATTTAAATCTGTTTAGCTCGGAAAGTTTAAGATTAACAAGAAGAAAATTGTAGCAAGGAAAATCGTCTTTTATTCTTTTTAAGCATCAGTTTAATCAAATGCGACGAGTTGGCCAGACGACACGGGTGTCCATTGTGTCTCGTAACAATGATTCATTCATCGAAGTAGGTACTAAAAACATAAAAACTGTTGCGTAACTGACAGACAAAGAACGTGGAGATGGGCACATCCTGTTTGAAAAGGGGAAGACATGAATTTTCGAAATTTATCCCATGGGAGAGATAGAGAGGGTTTTGTAAGGTCTAAACATCCTGCCAGAGAAATAGCGGTCATTTTTGTAGTACATATATTATTCTATACATAAATCCTCGTCAGATAGTAAATAAAATCCAGAGAGGTTATCCGACTATAACCTACGGCTTGAATGAGCCTCATTTACGCACTCAACTCTGATGAAACACTTAGAAAAACATGTATTCATTTTAGTGCTCATCTCGGAAAATATGTTTTAATCAGCATCATCTGCGTTATGTCTCGGGTCCCACTTGTCCTATTTCATTCGTAGCCAAGAACTTATATTTTTCTGCTCCTCATTCATATGCACGCTTCCATGCTTTCCATCTGGTCTATCTATCTTAAAACATGATATATGTAGACTATATCATGTTTTAAGATAGATAGATCTAGATCCTTTGTTCTTACAAAATAAGTCATAATTTTATCAGAGTGCAAATAACGCTCTTACAATGCGTTATTTAGTAGTACCACAAATATTGTGAGCCACTGAAAACTTTATATGAAAACCGAATTTGTCCAAATATGCAACTAATAGTATTAAAATAATAACTGAACCAACCCCTAAATAATGTATCTACATAATTATAATAAATATTTGTGCGCACAATATTTGTGGTACCTACTACTGTACGTCACCTCATTGTCTAACTTGATACAGATCTTCATTAGTCTAGTTAACGGTTTACAAATATACCTATCTCTACAAATCAGGTTTCCTTTCCATAAAGACAATTACCTATCATAGACGGAATACAGTTTATGTCTTCTGAAATAACCTTCCGTTCGATCAAATGGGCAACAAGCAAAACCCTTATAGAACCCGTGTTTAGTTCGATTTATTATTCAATCACTCAAAACAGTACTCACTAAAATTTCGTGCGTTCCTTGATCGCATAACAATGTCATTTACAAAAAACATGAGTCAAATAGACATTTTTTACACAGACATAGTAGCAGTTTTATAAATTATTTCTTAACTTATCCATCATACCTGCAAAAACAAATAGCGATACCACTGCAAAAACTAATTTAATTCAACATTTTTCATTCAAGCAATTTATATTTTAATTGAGTGAAACCTTTTATTATTAAAATCTCTTTCTTTTCCCAGTTGTTATATGTAGTTTACAAAACGCAAGCCCAAACAAACCTCAATTTTCAGTTATATTTAATAATCATCTAATTTTGTATTGTTGCAGCATCTCGCCGAAAACTAAGTGAATACATAGATCATTTTGAAGGGTTGGAGTACGATACAGATGCGTTACACCAGCAACATGTGCGATCGCGAAGGTCTACCGACTCGCCGGATCTGCGACTCAGCTTCCGCGCCCAGGGAAGAAGGTTTAGCATGCGATTGCGGAGAGACCTATCCGCTTTCAGCGATGACTTCAAGGTGAGTCTATTATTCAAGAAAATGTTGCACGAGTCAAGGTTTTTCCTATTTCTGATTTTAATTTTATTAAATACTTAGCTTCAACCTGCGGCTTTTCTCATAGTGGTATCCATCTACCCGAATAAAAAGTAGCCTTCATTTCATCGAATCTTGAACCAAAACACAAAAAGTATGTTTTAATTGCCAATTTATTGCTGTTTTTTTTTTCGTGTAATTAATTCATTTTATTTGTTTTAGGTTGAAGGATCACAAGGTCAGCTTCATGACGTCGATACATCACACATTTATCATGGAGAGTTGACAGGTTAGTATTGAACCTTTTATAACTTTACAGCTTTCAGAGAATGAAATCTTTTCGAAAGGACAGACCACTTAAAAGCAAAAAAGGGTGAAGAGCTTTAGCAGTTTAGAGCGAAGCAGAACGAAACACTCGCATACTGTCAAAGAGGCGCGCAAAGTTTGTAGGTGGCGTGCGGCGGGCGGACTGACAGCCGCAACTCGCACCCGCCGCCACCGCCCATTGTACACCGGGAGCCGAGAACAGCAGCGTTATCTACACCCAAGATAGACGCCATTGTTCGCTCTCACCCCGAGGGAAAATTTAATAAGTCCCCGCTCGGAGTATGTCGATTGCATTGTATTTCTCTTTAATCAAACAAAGCCGAACGCTGACTTTCGCACGTTCCGCATCTGCCTCCTGAAGGTTTTTCCATTTCTACACTAAAAACATAAGTATCTCTTTTTGCAAATACTTGGCGGGTGGGACGGCGTCAAAATCCCGACTCCCGAGCTAATTGGGAGCTTTCGGCTGGCACTCGACTTTTAATGTTGGCGGGCGCGGCGCGCAGTGGCCGCTCCGATAGCTCCGCTTGCAGAGCGTACCCAATGGCCGCTATGTAAATAATTATTTTCTCCCCGCATTCCCGTTTCGGTAAATATGCGAAGCAAAACTCGCTATTCGGTTACTGTCAGTCAGTAACAAAAATAGATGCAGCCAAAGAATTCCTCTAGCTGAATTTGCAACATCCCAAGATATAACAGATTCCGTCGTTTATAACTGTCGGTACGAAGGAAACCTAAGCATAATCCAGGCTTTGCGATTTTCCATGCCTCGTTAGTTATTCACTAGTCAAGTTTTATTAAGTACTTACCCACTAATTAAACAACCGGTGAGTCTCGAGACAAAGTATTTGCGATTGCGGCTGTTAACGCCACAGTGCGGTTGTTATGATCGCGAAAGTTTGGAACAGTGTAAATGGATAAAGTTGTGCGGAGGGCCGGTCGTCATCGATCGTACAGTTCGTCGCCCTACTTACTGCGGTCTCCGATGCACTTAGCCGCTGAGTTGCAACCGCGTTTTGCATACAAAACCCGGAGGGAGCCCTAGACTACACTCTCACCGTTTCCGTCCGTTGAATTTGTTTTTCAAAGTGACATTTTAGCAATATTTTCCTAGTACGGTATAACGATGTTACAAAACTAAAACTAAATTTTAGTGTATACTACGCAAGTGCAGTGAGTTCAGCAGTTTCGATACTCCTAAACAACTGCTTTTTGAGCTCAACATTTATTTACATTACATTTACACATATTTATATGGCATATTTGTATATCGAAAATCTTTATTACATTGAGCAAAGTAGGTAACATATTACATGCTCTTAAATATGGCTAAGGTTCTTAGGTAATACTTTTTTCTGTTTATGGCAGGAAAATAATAATTCAATGCTTACCTAAAATAAAACACACTAGCCCTCTTGACTTTACAAAAAATGTTGTGCAATTTTTTCTGCCGGCGCAGCGCGCCGCTCCTTTTAAATACTGAAAACAAGTCCCGCAGTTTCGCAGAAAACATTTTTCTGTTCGTGCCCACCTTGTAATTTTTTCTTATATCGAAAATTCTTCCCTTGGATATTTTACAATTATGTTGATAGCTTAAATGTCGATATCGTCAAAGACGTGTATTCTCTCAGATGTTAAAAGAAGTGTATTTTGTCCCTGTATATTTACCTCGCGTGTTGTGGTGGTAGTTTCCCACGAAATATCTAATACCCTATGTCAATTTATATCCCACCTCTTGTTGTTCCATACATCCGTTTTCTTCCAGGAACGCCGAACGTTGGCTATCAATTTTATGGAGCACATTTCCTCTGTTGCCATTCTAGGAAGGGTGACCTCGCCAGTCGGTTCAATATATCATTGTCTTCACTAAATAGGTGTGAACTTACTTATCTGCCATTGTTGTTCTGAAAGTAGCTGCAATAATATAATTAAATTGATTATTTTAATTCATTTCGCCCCAACTAACTTCTAGGGCGCGCGTGGAACTGAACGACCATTTTACCTGCCAATAGGTAGATACAAATTAGACCAGAATTTTTCTGTCGAGGCTGTTTTGTTTATAGTAGGCGCATCTCCATACATTCCAATAGACTGAAGCAAACGACAAAACAGTTGCTCGACTGAAAATATATGTGAGCGCCCTGAGTTCTCTGAAGTGAAAACAAATGGTCTTACCTGTTGGGGAATTCTAGGTACCTTTTGCCTAACGACCAATGGATTAAGCTGCTAAAGTAAGTTCGTATGAGTTAGTGGCTACTCTTCAGCTGCTTGCAAATGTCGACCGTTTATGTGGCCTTGTGAAAATTGAACAGTGTAATGTGATTAAATCATTTTTGTTTTTTCTACATGAATAATATTTTCATGTTATTTTATTATTTCAATATAGATGCTTAGCATAATGTTTTTCTATAAATATATTTTCGATAAAGAAGGTACACCATTTGTTTTCACAAGGAAAGCAGCGCGCTCTGCAAACATTGTCGATTTGTACAACTTCAAAGGAACCATTTACGGTAATTTATACTCGTATGCCAGTTGAGCATGCAATCGATGATCGATCCATACACACACCTGCAGGATATCAATATCAACAACCATTACACTAATACAGATCGCTTATATTTCCGTAGGGATGTCAAAATTCTTTGAAATTCAAATATATTTCGTGCACATCTTTATTCGATATTTTTGCAAGGTTTGTAATTTTTTTGTATTGCATGTTATCCAGTTTACTAGCCTGGTGACATCGAGCGGTAGATAACTATCTGGGAATTTTACTGATGGCAACCCTAGTTCGTGTCCCTAATTGCACCGTTCAATGCACGGGGTCCCACTATTCTATTAAGCCCTGTCCCCTGCCCACAAATGAAATGAGTCATCCGACTAAGCACTATTATTAATTTACCTGTAGTTTCGTCCTCGGTATGACACGACACGATATCGTAAGGTTAAACTATTCTAACTTTTTCCATTCATTAACATGGATTAGTAATTGAGCTTGGGTTTTCTTTTTAAATTACTTTCGAACTACGTGCTTTTACGTTTATATTTCGTTTTCATTATAATGTTCTCAAGTTGTAATGTACCAAGTTTATATTTAAGCTTGTGTGAAGGGTTTGTCCTTTGTACAATTTCCACCAAAATGAAATATCTTACGCAAGATAAAGCTACATTATAGGTACGCGTGATATCTACTCCTACGTTTTCTACAGAAATATGCCGTAGTATAAAACCAGTATTTATAACATATACTTTTATACTCGTTTATTAGATCATATTGTAAATGTTCGTAAAATAGTGTCGATTATGCCTGTAAAACTTCACTATATCAGCAAACGATCCGGAAGAGTCGACGGGATCCATCCGCTCGGCAATGATGTGCTCTCAATCTAAAGGCGGTGGTTTATCCACAACCACATCTAGTCCCCTGGTTTGGTTTACTAGTCTTGGGCTCGTCAATAAAGTTAAAGGTCCTTTGAAATCTTCATTTTGGTTTTAGTTTGCTATTGCTATTATGTTATGTAATCTTCAGAGATAAGGAACTAAATATCTTAAGATGACTCTGATCTCCTGGCGTGTACATATTCAGCTATTCACATAGTTAGATATCTATTTTATAGTCCATGTGGATTTTACATACTTTTTAAAACGATGCTATCTACGGAGGCAATTCATTCACCTATAATACTGTCTTTGCTTTGATGGTCATACTGATATTGTGAATGATTAAATATTTTGTCGTTATGCTTTTACTTTTACTATCAATCAAGCCATGTTATATCAGTTTTATTAGCCTTTTTATGGTATAGTATTATTTGTAATTTTGTCCGATGTCATTGGCATTAAAGATAAAAGTGTCCTTCACAGGAAAGACGACTTTATTTCGAATGGCATAAGGCATTTTTCTTTTGTTCTTCTACCTTAAGTAACAGTTATTTTGTCCGTAGTCCTCCGCGTTTAAGTCTGCGATTTTAATTTAAGTGAGTATCACAGGATATTGTGGTTGGCTATCGTTCGCTGTCTCACGATACAGGATGTTATGGATAGACCACGTCGACATCGGTACGATTATTTACTTGGTTGGAAGTGTTATCACGTTCCGTCGTCGTCATAAGACTATTATTATATTCGAAACGATGTTCTATAACGCCGCCTTATGCAGTTTATTGAGCTTTTAGTACAGTAAAGTACTTTATGTAACCATTCTGGTTTGAATTATGCAAGCAAGACAACTAAATTAGTTTTAGACGTACTTACCTTCATATATGATTACTTCTTAGCTTTTCTAAACATAAACATTTCGTTTGCTAATCAGTATTTCTGTAAATTGAAAATATTTCTTCGTATTGTAATTGTGTAGTGGTAGTAAAGTGTGTTACATGTTTGCGCATAATAGCGCTAGGCATTGACTACAGAAAGTCCGTAGACTAAATATATTGGCCACAAAAGTTTTGCCATAAACAACCCTAACAAACTTTACAAGAAGGCAAAGCTAAGCTACTGTTTTTATTCATATAATAAACACCATTTCTTTCGCAGACGATCCCAGTTCGAAGGTCTTTGGGTCGGTGACGGATGGCGTATTTGAAGGAAAAATCATCGCCCACGACGGCTCTTACTACGTGGAGCACGCGAGGCGTTATTTCCCGCCAAACAGCACACGCACCCGAGTCCACTCCGTCATCTACAAAGATAGTGACGTCACTGACCCTTACGCGAACCGAAGACACGGTAAGTACAGGAACAATATTGACAAATGACACTCAGCTAGAACATCTAGATTATACACCACTCAATAACTCCTATAAGCAAAGTAAAGCATACGTCATCCACAAACAGCAAAGTGACGTCACTAAACTACTCAAACATAAAGTTATTTTATGTGTTAGGGGTAGCCAAATGACAGGCAAACTGCTTCCACGCTCCACGGGAAAGTCGTGGTTTCCCGGTTGAAACCACATTGCGTGCACCAATGACAAATGAGTACGATGTATAATTAATTATGCACATACGTAACTCGTGAACCGACCACACCTTAAGGAAATAAACAGGAGTTTCTGAGAATGAAAATAAATAAATAAATGTGGGTTGTTTTCAAAATACATTACAGTAGGTGCAACAAAATTCAGAAGCTATACATATATCAACAAGCAGAAAGTCAATTTTCTTCTCTACAGTGTTATGAACTGGCTGCAGTAAAATCGTTTCAGAAGCGGGCGGGCACGTTTTGCAATTTTTACCTGCTTGCACATTTTGCTCGGTTCTGCGAGTTGATAAGAGTAGTATGACTGTTCGTTCCGCTAATCCTCATTACACGCATTGCACAGTAAATTAAAAGTACCTACTCTCTTGTTTAAAAAACCTGAAATGTTTGAATTTTTTATAGAAATGTGACGTTCTTATCTTCATCCATACACGTGCACCATTTACTTTCCACCATGGCAAGATTACAACGGTTGAAATTGCATTCCAAGAGATTAAACAAAGCAGTATTTGCTTGCAATAAATTACGATTTGTGTCGAATGAAGCAATTAACAGTATTTTAATCCCATTACGGGATACGGTACGTACAATTAAGCTCTGCGAACGTGCAATAACGAAATTAACTGGCAGAAACTCGTAAACTCTCCACGCGCAGTTTGTAGACGATGAGAGTAGGAGTGCAGAGAGGTAGCGCTTTGCAGCTCTGAGAGAGACTAGTCAGCTCACTCCAAACAAGCAGTATAATCCTGAAAACGAAATCCTGGGTCAAGGCAAGAGTGAATGGTAGCTTCTAGACCTTGTGCTCAGAGAGTATATAGAGTCGGATACCTCGACTTTTTTCTGAAAAATATTGTAGACATCTGCATTATGGAATTACGACTTCAGCATCTCTACCGCTAGATTTCAATTACTGGCCATAGTCATCAATAATTTACACCGCTGACCACCATCTTGTTACAACAACCTTCACAAGGCCACTAGTTTAAAAACTTTATAATTCAGAGTAGCAATGCTGAACTAATGTTTTTCGGCGAGAGGTGTTAATCAAACCGTGACAAATCGTTCTTTCTATTGGACTTAAAATAATTGAATAGTTGTTTTAGTTCAGGCTCTAATCTAATCCAGCTCGACCGAACATCAGAAGTCTTGATTGTCGAGGAATTTTGAACCTAGGTATTCCATATTCATGTTCCTTCATTTTTACGGTAATGTACGAGCTAAGCCCTAGAGCTACGCCCTTGTGGAAGTTTCGCAACAGTGTCGCGTACCAAATGGATTGCATGCTGTATGCACGCAAGGTCGTTTAACAAAGTTTAATCTCATTTGCTCGGCGCTTTCGCCGGCTGATTGCTACATGGCTTCCGAGGATTCGTCCTAATTTGTAGTGGTATTCGATTTTGCTCACTTTCATAAACACTTGTTAACATTTTGTCTGAAGATTTTGTATGACTGATGCCAAAATTCCTCAGGCACAGTAAGCGCCACGTATGAAAAGCGCTTGTTCCAAACCGTTCAATTGAAGCATTTCTTAAACAACGTATAACATGGAGGCAGATATTATTAATGAATACAAACAAAAAATCTTGTAACTTATAAAACAATTCCGAACAATACCAACATTAGGACCAGCTCATTCCTATTGGTACAATGTCATTAAACCAGTTCAAATAAAGCGTTACATATTCATTCGTCCGCACCGCAGTTTGTAGGCTGCGCTGGAATGGTAATTTCGCGTCAACAACACCGCCCCGCCTAGCCCCACCCGGCTGCCGAGTTTGCATTTTTGTCGTTTCAACTGTGTTGTAGATGCAATTTCGCAGCACAACGATCCACCTGAATATGCGAGACTACCGAATCGCATAAATACGAACCCCGTCCCAAGTTATTATGTCGGGGCGTAGTAGGTAGAGAACGTCTGTAAACAACGTTGGGGTGACATTATTATAATTCATGACGGTATTGATTAGATATGTGTCCTATCCTAGCGTCTTACATTTACATGTCTCTGAATTTATCGCCATACTTATCATCTGCTTTGCAGTCTCTTATCATAAGTAATTTATGAATAGCTTTATCTTTATTGTGGGTATTGCTTTTTCTGAAAATTGCGTTTGATTGGAAAATAAATGTATTGAATAAACAGGAAGGGTCGTGTTCGAAGCTACATTTGTTTTCATTACGAGTTATTGAGCAGTCCTCCCCGTCTCTCCCTCCTTTAAGCGTCCTCTTTGGAGCTTTTATTTGAATATGAAAGACTTCAATCAACCCGATAAAATGTCCTTTTGAATCAAACAAGAATAACGATGGTCATTTTGTAGAAGACAAATAAGTTACAAAAAAACTACCTACTACCTAGATAATACTAATGTATTTAGTTGAGATGCATCAGTAGATAGTTTTTACTCTTAGCTTCACTTAAAATGTCTTTTGTACTTACGAGTGTACATACATTATTATTACGCCCGTATCCCTAAAATGGGGGGCAGAGCCACAAGTAAACATAAGAAAACTTGCAGCCACTTCTGGTTTAAATTCCTAAGATGGATATGGTGAACCAGGGTGACAGGTGATAATGACTTACGAGTATACCAGTATTTATCTTCTCATTCCTATGATTTAGCTAATGCTTCGACACGACTGAAATTTGTATTTACTTATTTCTCTTCAACATTTTTAGACAACGTTCAGACTTAGAATAAGTTGTCTTAAATCTTCGACTTTTGCATTATGCATTTCTATTCGCAATATTTTATACATCTAAAGTGGAATTAGAATAAAAATATTATAATGCCGCTGCTTCTAGCTTTGTGTATGAGTGAAAAAAAAATGTTGTATGTTGCGTTGCGAACATACAAGTCACATGTCAGCCAACTTGAGTTGAGATAAGAGTAGGTACATGTTGCCTCACGTGAAGTCTGCCTTGTAGATCACTAATTTAATTTACCAAGCTCCTCATCTCTCGTAAATAGAATTTAAATATCTTGCAACGCAACGCCGCAAATTTCGGAAAACTCTGTATTAATTTCAGTGCGAGAAGTTGATGTGTCACGTGGCTATATACGTTTCGGAAAGTGTAAATAAGCGTATGTCTCGCGTACGGCCCCTTTTACCATAACTTGGCTACACAACTTGGCATGTCTCGAAATCTGTATACTTTTCGAATTTATCTTTAAGGAAAGCGCACGGCGTATGTTGAATATTGAAAGCACTATGTGCATTATCTAAACTTGATGCTTGGAAAGTGTTCTGAATTCAAAATATAATATCATAATAGTGGATATCCTTATAGTAAATATATAAATATATATCAATAAATATAAATATTTGTGGACATTTCACAATGCGCCATCTAGACCCAAACTAAGCAAAACTTGTAATATGGGCACCAGATGGCTGATAGAATACTTGTATACTTTTTTCGTAAATACATACTTATAATACTACAACACCCAGATCCGGAAGAAATATTTGCAGAACATACAAAAATTTCTGCCGTAGCGGGAATCGAACCCGCGCATCTTTCGTCTCAGCCAAGCACTCGCCCGCCACGCCACCGAGGTCGTCAAGCAATACATTTTTACTTTATAATATTACTAGCTGTCGCCGGCGGCTTCGCTCGCGTGGTACCCGGATAAAAAATAGCCTATACGTTAATCCAGTACATGTACTATGTATATTCCAAGTTTTATTCAAATCCGTTCAGCCGTTTAGGCGTGATTGAGGCACAAACATCCAAACTCACAAACTTTCACATTTATAATATAAGTAAGAAGTAAGATAATAATATAAAACGGAACTATGTTTAAATTCTATCTGTTCCTTTTAAAAGTAGAAACCTAGCAAGCCATTTTACATACATATTTTATCCGTATCTTACCCACATCGAATTGAAAGTATGTATTCGGTAGAGTAGAATGACATCGTTAAAGTTCGTTTGCTAAGGTTCCAAGGAGTTTTGTTTGGGGTACACATCGAACGAGTATTCTTGAGTTGGACAAGTAAATACGAGTAAATGAAGCGAAGACTTCTTAACTCTGAAAAAAATACATTGCTTTACTTTTATTACTGTAAACTTTTTTAATAAATAAATATTTGTGGACACCTAAACCCAAACCAAAGTAAGCAAAGCTTGTAGGTACTATGAGAACCAGATGGCTGATAGAATACCTTATAATTATACTTTTTATTGTAAATACAACTTATAATATAAATACTACAACACCCAGACCCGGAAATATTTGTAGAATATACAAACATTTTTCCTGCAGTGGGAATCAAACCCGCAACTCTTGCGTCTCAGCCGAGCATTCGCCCGCCACGCCATCGAGGTCTTCGTTTGTATCGTATGAAGATTAAAGAAATTTAAATCATCGTGTTTTTTCAAACGTATCCTCTTTTGTATCGCTTTGGAAATTGAGTTGGCCAATTAATCAAATGTTACTAAATCCTTAAATTTGTCTAAATGAAAATTCCTTTTTAGAACTTACTCGATTTGCGAAACTGAAAACAAATATTTGAGTTTATCCAGTCGGCTCTCAATAAAATCACATTAAAGATTACCGCAAATGAGGCAGATATGATATTTGTTGTAGCCTGCAGGCATCACAGATGATGCTATAGTCCCTGTGGGTTCGCACAGTAGATTCTATAGAACTATAATATAGTTGCGGTGGGTTCATAGTTGATGCTACAGTTAGTATGGGTTCAGTTTGCCAGCAGCCGGTAATTTCCGTTATCTGGATCCGTAGTACAGTCGTGGTACCACCCACACGTACGGTCGTCGGCATATCCTTTAATATACATGCAAAATTCTGTGTGGACGTTTTTGCGATCAGGCAACGAAAATCAATTAAATCCACATGATGATGTTGACTAAACAGATTAATATTAAATATGCTAGAGTAGAGAGATGATGTGGGCTATCATCTCTCTAGCTAGATGATAGCCCAGCTTCACACTTGACCTACATGTCATTGTGTATTTTGCTCGTTCATGTTAAAAAGGTTAATGTGAAATTTATCAGTGTCATCGATAAGATGAATTAAATGATGATTTAAATATAATTCAAAGGCATCAAATCTGCTCAGATATGAAAAGTCAATTTCTAAGAAGCAATTCAGTGCTCGGGTAGAACAAATATTGCTTTCATAGAATTCTATTCTACTGATTTGAATATCACTCGGATAAAGTTATTTAGTTTGTGAATGTTTACATTTCGAATGGTAAAGATATTTCGATTAAGACCAGACCAATTTTATGTACACGAAGTCGATTTGTACTTATAAACTTATTTTGATTCGCACAAATAGATAACGTCTTTAACCGTAGTTTCGACGTGACTTCGCTGTACCTAAACTGAAACGGTATAGAAGTTTATAATAAGTGTTATTTAGTACCATTTTTGGATTTCTATGTGATGGTAACGTAATTCTGCGACGCTGGCTAAACCTCTAATAGCCACCAGGTCAAACTCTCAGTAAATAAACAAACAATCCAAATTGGTGCGGTGATTTGGACGACCCATAAACAAAGTCTATTCCCGCAGCTCTCGGCTTATTTATATTTCTTTCTCGTATTTCATTTCGACTCCCGGTAAAGCCACCTACTGTAAAAATATTATTTATCAAAAAATCCATTTGGTTCTCGTGAAAGTATTATATTTCGCGCTACCGTATCTGACTGTACAGGAGCTTCGTTAAAATGCAGCGCGCCGGATGCGAAACGCCAATGTGCACTAACACGACATACGCTCACTGAAAAAATCTACCATTCAGCAGTTTTTAATTTAAAATCCCAAGCTTTTCGTTTGCATTGTACTTTTCATGAGTCATTATTTTCCCTAGTTCTGTATACTGGACGGTTCGTGCTTAGATTAACCCCGGATCCATTATGTTTTGTTTGATTGATGTATCGCTTTTACAGCGTAATTCTACAAAAAGCAAAGTCAACCCTGTAACTGTTTATGCAGGGATGGAAATGAGACTAATAACCTTTGACTTCTAATAACAGGTTTATGAGAGGAATTATTTCGTCGCCTTTATGGCTTGTCATTCGGCGAAAGACAAACTAAGAAGTGCCAAGAAAAGATAATTACTTATATTACAAGTTAAGGAGAGCGGGAAACAAAGACAGCCGGATAAATGTGTGTTCGGGTTATAAATCTTTCACTAACTTGGTTGATAAATCTCGAAATAACAGTATAGAAAGAGTTCCGTGTCGTCGTTTCGCTATTTATTCGAACGTGGAAGCAAGACCGTGTCCTATAACTCTCCCGAACGGACCACAAAACTTGGGATTTATCATGAATATAAAAATTTACTCATTCGTATTATATAGGTACCTACTATTCGAATTGCTTGCTGACTTTAGTATCGATACTTTAGATAGCTTAACTCTGTTTACAACATGTTTGGTTCTGGCGAAATATAGAATAAGCTTGTATAAATTCATAACGCTAAAAATTCGTCTGATCCGGATTATAAATCTGCAAACCCGCACAACTTTGAATATAAAAGTATTTGAAATTTAAAATCATGACGTTCATTTTTAGGGTTCCGTACCCGAGGGGTACCAACGGGAACCTGTTACTAGGCTCCACTGTCCGTCCGTCCACCTGTCAGCGGGCTGTATATCATGAACCTGTGGCGGCTAAGTAGCCACAGGTAATCAGGCTAACGCTTAACTTTTGTATGTGGCGTCGCCAGTCGTTACTCCCCGCTCACTAGGTTCGGTCATTTTATTCTTTAAAGTAAAAATAGATAATTCAGTATGTGGAAAACTGGCGTATATCAAATACCTGCTTCTCCGAATATAGAAGAAATATGAGTATAGTAGGGAATGAAAATGCTCTCCTATTATACCTACAACTACATAACAAACCATATTAGGTAGAGAGTTGAAATTTTCACAGTATGTATTACTTATGTATTACGAAAATTAGGGGTTTTTAATAGGTACCGTGCTGCCACCTACTCGTATAATATGTGGCATACAAGAAACGTTTATGTACATGTACGATGGTACGGAACCCTTCGTGTACGAATTCGACTCGCACTTGGCTTGGTTTTATTAAATGCGAATATGACTGCAAACGTGGTTTCCTATCGATTCTTCAGCGAGCTCGCACTCCGTACATGGCATTAATTCGTACGTTCTACTAATCCTGATTATAAATCTCGGTAAATCGTCGCGACGTATTCGGGACACGTACGGCTCGTGTATTTGCAATTGTTATTGTGTTGGTGATGTTACATCACGGTAGCCAGCTGGGAGCCTCAGGTCCAGGGGACTGATCCCAGCGACCTGTTTTAATGAGTTCTATAAACTATGTACGGGACGGTACTGGCCAACTTTAGTAATTGACCTTATGTTTTATTTATCGGAATTGACTAGTTATGCTGTTGTGTTGTGGTCCCTTCCAAGAGTTTCTTTAATTTGAGCTAAGATTCAATGACAAAAATTGACATTCATAATTTCCCTGCTCTTTTTCAATGAAAGAAAAAATACTCGTAGCGCATGAAAATTAACTGTCAGGTATTGTTTTAATTCCTTCCGGTTCGTTATTTTATGGTCCAGTCCAGTTATTATCCTGTGCGTGCAATGGCCAATAAACGTTGTGAATGACTATCCACTACAAGATACGCTACATATTACATTCATCAATGATTTGAATTTCAAATTGTATAATTTGAACAGATAGCCTGGAGTGTCCTTTGATATGTAATCTGATCATTGTTTTCAGGTCACGTGGGTGGCTGCGGCATCACAGACGAGGTAGTGCAATGGATGGAGAGGATTCAAAACTCGGGGGTAGAAGAGGAGGTCTCTTCACCTCCCCCCTCTCAGTCAACCCCCGCGCAGAACCACCACGTGCCCGTCTCACCGCCGCCGCATCCTAACAGTTTGAGGGATAATGCTCCCAGGTACCTACGAAAACAGTTAATCATAATGTTTTCTCAAATCGCTATAATGATTCTTTGAAGATTTCGAATTTTCTAGTTCTACTTATAAAAAACTAGCAGCCCGCCCTGGCCTCGCACGGGTATTTAACAAATTAGAATTTTTTACACCTCGGGTTACATTATTGGAGTTTTAGTAAGGATCCCTAATTTTTTTGAAAATAAATTATAGCCTATGTTATTTCGTAATAATGTAGCTATCTATTGGTGAAAGAATTTTTAAATCGGTTCAGTAGTTTTGGAGCCTATTCGTTACAAACATAAAAACAAACAAAAATAATCTTTCCTCTTTATAATATTAGTGTACAGTAGAAGAATCCGAATCTTTCGCGCGTAACATAAACATGCCCTTATGTTAAACCGGCATAGCCTTAGCCCAAATATAATGTTTATTGCTTACCTGCTTACTACCTCATATCTCCTAACCTTGAGTATTCTAAGTACATCAGAGATTTTAAGTTTTTCAATAATAGCATTCGCCCGCGGCTTCGCTCGCGTGATACCTAGAGTGCCTACCCGGATAAAAAGTACCTTATGTGTTATTCCAGGTCGTAACCTATGTGCGTTCCAAGTTTTAGCCAAATCCGTTCGGGGTTTATAGAGATCAACTGGAGCAAACACACTCACACACAAACTATCATATTTATAATATTAGCGTGATTCATTAACGGTGTAGTGATTTATCAAATGCTCCAAGTAGAGCTAAGGGCTGTAGTCAGAAGTTACGTCATTTCAATATTTACACTTGCCCTCATTTTACCCTACTGCGAAGAAGAGGTGTTAATGTTTTTTGCACAATATCATGACAGGAGCCTAATATTCCTCTTTCAGACACTGGGATTTCCACACGTACAACAAGTACTCGCGCGCCGCGAACACCGGCGAGCATTCGCGCTCGCGGCGAGCGGCGCCCGCGCCCGACAACCCAGCGAACACGTGCTCGCTGTACATACAGACAGACCCGCTTATATGGAGACACGTGCGGGAGGGATTCCCAGATGTGAGTGATTTCAGATTTCGAATTCTGATTAAGAAGTATTAGTTTTCTCATGTCCGTCTATCTAGGCGTCTAAAATTTTGAACAGTTAAGAAAGTTTCAAACTTTTAAAAAGTTTTTTAGGGAAGGGAGGAGTAGGAGATTCCATTGTTTATTTTTTGTCTACCCCATCTACCCCATAATTAGATAAAGCTTTTAAAAAGATAAGAAGCTTCCGTCAGCACTTTTCAGATACAGAGAGTAACGAAGTACCTAATATTAATTATCATACCTGTTTCAAATGTATTAAAAAAAATGTCCACAAATATTTATTATTTATTACTTACTCATTTGTAAACGTTTGTAACCGTTCAGTCTCGCGCCTAAATTAATCTATTAGACTTAATGATACCTCTTTGGAAATTGTGTTTTGTCGTAACAGTAATCTAATTGCCCATTAATAATTTTATTTTTGTTTCAGCACGGAGATCCAAGTAAAAAGAGCGAGGTCGACATGAAGACTAGAGAAGAGATACTCTCTCTAATCTCCCACCACGTGACCGCAGTCAACTACATCTACAGAGATACCAAATTCGATGGACGACTCCAGCATAGGAATATCAAGTTTGAGGTGCAGCGAATAAAGGTGATTATTGCTTCTAAGGCTACTTTGGGGCGTGGCAGATGATTGATGTTCGGCTTTTAAATGGGGTTTGGCTTTCTCCAAGGGTAATTACTGCTATTTACAAGTGCTTTTCAGTTATAATCCTACTAATATTGTGGATTAGAAAGTTTGTGAGGATGTTCGTATGACGGATTCAGGTGAAATTTGAAATATACGTAGTACCTGGGTGACCTATAGCATAAAGGCTAGTTTTATTTGGGTAAAAAACATCCGCGTCAAATCTCCGCCACTTTTGCAGAAACGACACTTAAACTTCACGCTCTAATTGACATTATTTCATTTTATCTGTGTCACGAGTATTTCAAGTGATCCTAAAGATCGTATGAAATAAAATATATTGCACTTTGAACTTTACTATACCATATTATCACGCCCGTATCCCTATTGGAGTGGGCAGAGCCACAAGTAAACATAAGAAAACTTGCAGCCACTTCTGATTTAGTCCTAAGATAGATATGAACCATGGTGGCAGGTGATCAACCCATCGCCCATATAACTGGTCCGTCATGTTGAAGAGGATACTATACCCTTAGTCGACTTTGAACTTTGATTTTACATAATATTATATTACTTCCTACTAATCATAAATCTGTGTCTGGGGGCACCGTAGTGTCTCCGCCAAAACGAGCCAAAAGAAGCGAGGCACTACCTTTTATGAAATCGTTTCGTTTTATTTTCGAACGGTCATAAATAAATAAATAAATAAATAAAATAAAATACATTTAATTCAGGCACATTAAAATATACATAGGCCCATATCACACATTAAAAATAAAAATAAAACGCAAAATTTGAAACAGATCAAAAAAAAAAAAAAAATTAAATTAGATTAAAATAATCTAATCTAGTCAACTCTTACAGGTCATCCATTCTGTCCATCTGGACAAAAACAAGAAATAAGCAGGTAGTACCTACCTATTTCCTATTTCTCTCCAGATGTACAGATATCCAATGCTTGTAAATTGGATTGGGTAGGAAATCAAACACAGCCCTCAGGATAGAATTAATCATAGCTTTGGTCCGGATGATGCTAGAAATAGAAATGCTAGATCTTCAAATTTTTTAACCAAATAATTTCAGCAGTTTCAGAGATAACACAGCTAAACACACACACAAACTCTCTATGATATTAATCTGTAAAATAATAATATTTTGTTCGCAGATCGACGATGACGCGCTATGCAGCAATAACTTCTACCCGAGCGAAACAAATCAGTTCTGTATGGGAAACATCGATGTGTCCAATTTCCTAAACTTACATTCCCTCGCCAATCATGAAGACTTCTGTCTCGCCTACGTTTTTACGTATAGAGATTTCACTGGAGGCACCCTAGGTATGTTGTTTTATCTACACTTGGAGTTTGCATTGAGGTAATAAAAGATAAGATGGATATCTTTAGCTATCTCTGTGATGTCAGATTTTGTCAAACAGAATGAAATATTATATGTGTATGAAATTTTCATGAATTTCGAAAAGAAATGTACATGTGCACGAAAGGAGTCTTACCCCCGTATACTCAAACGCGACTCAGAGTTGAGCACGTCTCAAGTGACGAGTTTTTGACAGATTTTCATCTAAAACTGTCAAAAAACCGTGACTTGAGACGTGCTCAACTTTGAGTCGCGTTTGAGTATTCGGGGGTTAGAAGCTTTTTCTTTTATCTTACTTTATATGTCGAATTACTTTTCGGCCAGTTTACTGTTTAGCTTACTCACGCGACTTCGCTCGCCTGATGTAAGTTTTGACACTCCATTTCACTCTTTTTTGAGGGTTATTTTGAAAAACCCTGAAACAAGTCTCCATTTATTTTATTTAAAGTATCCAAACCGAGTTGCAAGCCAATCGCCGCCCGTTAAAAAGATTACAAACTTTGACTCCCCATTTCTCCTCTTCTTATACGTGATCTAGGACTTATCGAGGATACACGTCTTGATTTCCGCGAGCACATTATCTTGATGTGTAAAAAAGCTAATAGGACGCTAGGCTTCATAATGAGAACAGCTTATCAATTCAATGATGTTAAGATCGCTATTATGCTGTACAATGCCTTCGTTCGGAGCAAACTCGAGTTCAGCGCAATAAGTTGGGATCCGCGTGAGGCTAAATATACAGTGATGATAGAAAGGCTCCAGCGAAAGTTTGCTAGATACATTTTTAAGCGGATGTACGGCTACTACCCTTATCTGTTTCCTTCCCTATTTGTATCTGGTATGGTCGGCATGGACACGTTGGAACTGCGGCGTAAACTCCAGCTAGCTATGCATTATTGTTTGATACTGCGTAATAAAGTTAACAGTCCAAACATATTGAGCACTATGGCAATATACGTCCCGGATAAGTATGTGCGCTGCGGTCGTCGTCGGCACATGCTATTTTCTTATCATCCGGCACGAACCCTCCACGCAAATAACGCGCCAACATTGCGAGCGTTGGACTTACTGAATGCTTTCCTCCACGAGTTCCAGCATATCGACGTCTTCAATGACAGTCTATGGTTAATTTATGGTAGTCTTAGATTATATTTGAGTTATGTAAATTTAAGGTAGGTAGTTAAGCGTTTTGGGTTCCCTCCTGTAAGCTTATCTGCATTTAAATAAATCATTTCATTTCATTTCATTTCATTTCATTTCATTTTTAAGAGTTGTTTGGAAAATCCTGAAACACGTGCTCATTTATTTTCATTTACAGTATCCAGACCGAGTTTCAATCAAATCGCACTACGCGTTACAAAGTTCTATTCAAACATTTTTACCCCTTTTCATCCCTGAATTTCGAAAGGTGTGGTCTTTATTTGATCTAGTCATTAATTAGTACCTATACATAGTAAGTTAGAAGAACCAATGAGACCTGCAAACAATTCCTATTTTCACAAACCAACCGTTTTAAACTAGATTTAATTTAACCTATACTTTATCCAGGTCTGGCATGGGTGGCGAGCGCTAGTGGCGCCTCTGGCGGCATCTGCGAGAAATACAAAACGTACACAGAGACCATCCAGGGCATATACCAGAGCACAAAGCGCTCACTCAACACCGGGATCATAACATTCGTCAATTACAACAGCAGGGTGCCGCCTAAAGTCAGCCAGTTGACTTTGGCGCACGAGATCGGACATAACTTTGGATCTCCGGTATGTTGTAAATATAAATCATAAATCATTTATTTGTCTGTGGGCCTAGGTAGGTACATAAAAGGTGTTATGCGTAATAAATCTAAAATAAAATAATAATAAAATTACAATCATCATCATTTCAGCTTGATATCATCCACTGCTGGGTATACTGTGACTCACTTATCCAGTCGTGACCACATAATTGGTTAATAAAATACCTACGTTCTAAAGTCGCATCGTGATATTTGTTTATAGGTTAGTGAGTAACTGAAATAAGGTGACTTTGTCCCTGAAATGGTTGGCGATTATCGAATGAAACTAAGAGACTTCTGCCCCGGCCAAAATAATGCACGAATGCACGGCTGAGACGCTAGAGGCGCGGGTTAGATTCCCGCTGCGGTAGAAATGTTTGCATGTTTTTAAATATTTCTTCTGGGTGTGGGTGTCGTGGTAGGTCATAGCACTCGTTTTTGATAACCACGACATAGGGAATCCTAGTATGAGGTCGGAACTACGATGTGACTGTTAGATGCTATTTATTCATTTATTTTTCCAGCACGACTATCCATCAGAATGCCGTCCGGGCGGTCAAGAGGGGAACTTCATAATGTTTGCATCAGCGACCTCTGGTGACAGACCCAACAACAGTCGCTTCTCACAGTGCTCTGTGGGCAATATCAGCGCAGTGTTGGACGCAGTAAGAGACGGAAGGAAGAGGAACTGTCTGACGACCAGTCAGGGCGCCTTCTGCGGGAACAAGATTGTGGAAGTCGGGGAGGAGTGTGATTGTGGTAAGTAATGTCTCTTAGTAGTCTTCTTCTAATTTATGAGTTGTGCTCTTGTCGATAAATGATGCAGCTTTTTCCACTTATCTCTATCCAGCGCAGCCTCCTTGATCTCCTTATAAGACCCGACAGCTACCTTCTCCTTTATTTGGCTCATGTAGCTGATTCGTGGCCTTCCTCTTCCCCTCTTTCCTTCTATGATGGTGTTGATAAAACTGTCGTGTCTTATAAGGTGGCCGATCATCTTTTCTCTTCTCTCTTAGTAGTAAGTCCGGCATATTTGTATTCCGTTGGTGATTCAATAAATAAATCGACATCTAGTGATCAATGGAATACCAGTCCACCTTATTTCATTAGAATTATAAGTAAAGTAAGAACCTCCCCCTTTCCTGTCTCGTAACTAGACCGTTGTTGCCGTCAAGGGGATTTTGCTATGATTAAACGAAATTTGGCAGTTTGTAACGCGCGCCTCGTCGCGTTTTTGCAATACGAAATGAATATAATATAGAATACAGATATTGTAACGAGCCCGCGTTTCTTATATTTTGGTTATAGCGAATTTGTCCCCTGGCACAAAACAGCAAAGTAAACATTTTACAACTTTAAAAGGTCTAATTTTATTTATTTGCAGGTTACGACGAGTTGGAGTGCAAGGATCACTGCTGCTACCCGCGACTGGTCAGCTCCTTCGACAGAGAACGGAACGTTACTGCTAAACGATGCACGAGGAAAGCCAATACGCAGTGCAGGTACACTGTCATTTTAGAGTTTATTTACACTAAACAAATATAATAAAATTGTGAGCTATGTAGTATGCTGCTATCGTGGGATAAATAGTCGGGAAGAGAGAGAGAGATATGGCCCACGACAACGAAGCCTTTGCCCAGCAGTGGAATCCAACAGGCTTGTTAGATTAGATTAGATAGAATTAAGAAGTATGTCAGGAAGTAGCAAGTGGAGATCCATGGTCTCTCCCTACCCTTATGGGAAACAGGCGTGATTTAATGTATGTTTGAATGAATGAAAATTCTTTATTGCACACCTTACAATAAGTATACTGTACAGCGGACGGTCTTATCGCTGATAAGCGATCTCTTCCAGACAACCTTTGGATGGAGAGGAATTTAAAGAAATTTGAAGATTGGCCGAGGTGCACTTTCAATAAATAACGTGATTATAATTTCTCTCATGTGTCTATTTATTATTTATTATTTACAGTCCGTCACAAGGGCCGTGCTGCAACTCTCAGACGTGCCAGTTCGTGGATGCGTCGCGGAACCAGACGTGTCGCGAGGCCACTGAGTGTAGCCACGCGTCATATTGCTCGGGACGCTCTGCCGAGTGTCCCGAGCCACGGGCGATGCCTGATCACACGCAGTGCAATAACGGTAACTATTTTACTATCTTGAACGACTACACCGCCATGGAAGATAGACTGTTAAATCTAAATCTAAGTGTAATTTAAGTTTTTCACATAAGTGAATATTAATTCTTATGGGAAACCAATAAATAGCTTAAACCTGAAGATGCGCACGCAGAGGCTACGCATGTTAGCTGCGTGTGTTTATTTCTCTGTCTACGGCATCACTGCGGCCAGTCCTGGCGCTCTCCACAGTTTAGACCGCAGTCAAGCGACTTATAGAGTTAGTAGATATGCCTCCCTTTGTTTCAAGAACGCATATTTTCGACAAACTGACTTGCAGACTCATCGCTCCGCTGCAGCGGTATTACATAAATACACTACAAGAATTAAATTGTTAACATTCCAAAAATTACCACGCAGCATATAACATCCTAACCCCAACAAACTTCGATCACAACTAACATCCATATATATTCTAGATACCCAACTCTGCATTAACGGCGACTGCAGTGGCTCCATGTGCCTTTTATGGAACATGACGGAATGCTTCCTGTCGTCGGGTCCGCAACGGGTGGCGGACGGGGTGACGGCGGTGGTGGACCGGCGCGCTCTGTGCCAGCTGGCGTGCCAAGTCGGACCCAACCCGGACTCGTGCCAGAGCACGGCAGACTTCGCAGCGAAGCACAACCTGCCTGTTGGCGGGATCAGCTTGCGGCCTGGTTCGCCATGTGATAACTTCCAGGTACTATATCATCATCTTCCTGCCCTTATCCCACTCTATGTGGGGTCGGCACAGCATGATCCTTGGACGATAGTTTTGGCTAAGGTGTTTTATGACCGGCCACCTGCCTGACGTTAACCCTCCTTGGGTACTTGCTTATTGCATCTCATTATGTTGGAGGATACTATCCCTTAATCGACTTTAACGACATGCTCGGGGAGAGAAGCAGCTGGACGCATTCTATTTTTTTTCTCTACTCCCAGCCCAGCAGAGAAGTTCCAGGTATTATATGCTTCTCAATAATATAGACGATAATTTGATAGAAGTGTCGTTCACGTTCAGAAGTGCCTAGATTTTTATAATTCAATAAAAATGTGTATTTATTTAATACCGCATTTCCGTCATTTAGGCGTCATTTTGCGTCAAATGTTCCAGGGCTACTGCGACGTATTCTTAAAATGCCGCGCGGTCGACGCGGAGGGTCCACTAGTTCGGCTCAAGAACCTGCTTTTGAACCGCGACACACTCCAGTCGCTGCAAGTGTGGGTCATCTCCAAGTGGTGGGTGGTGCTGCTGGCCGGGGTCGCCCTCATCGTGTGTATGGGCGCCTTCATAAAGTGCTGCGCAGTACACACGCCTTCGTCCAACCCAAAGAGACCTCCGGCACGGTGAGTGAAACATTGTGATTTTTTGTCTAGGTCTAAAAAGAAAGTTCGTATGAGCTAGTGGCCAAATAAGTATGAGTAGTATGTAGTAGCAGGCGCGGTCCGAAGGGGGCGGTCACAGGGGGATAACCCCCCCCTCCCCCCCATATCGTACACGTCAAATTGAAAAATCTTTTGAAAATTTACAAAATATAAAAAAGCAATTTTCTGCCACTAGATGCGATGCCAATAAAAAAAATGGAAGGCTTCTATTTGTTTAGTGTGCAATAAAATTGTGTATTGTGCAATAAAATCTCATTTACTCGACATATTTTATTATTTATTAATTACCACCTCCAAAAGTTCAGGCTGCGAAGCTTAATCTAGGTCGAAGCACCGCACATTGCAATATGCATTAGTCCACGCTCCGTACGTGCCACGGCTAGCGGTCAGCAAAATCTCATGTGAATCTTTATTCATTAAGTTGGTGCTGAACTAAATTAGTAGATTGTTTAACTAAGTAGCGGCTCTAAAGTAGAATCCTGAGTGCAGCAAAGCACTTCACTAAAGTTTAAAATAGTGTCGCTCCCGAGGTGGACACTCTACTTTTTATTACCTCTATGATAAAATAAGTAAGTGCAACTTATGAATAAGAATAGTACATACGTTTATTTACTTTTTATTTCAGTTCGAATATAAGGAAAGAAAATAAAACTCATTTTATTCTAATCTCTGTTATACGCAAATAAATTATGACTCGATAAAACAACTGAATTGAAGATCGAATTGCCGCTTTCCCGCCTTTTTTGTTTTTTTTTAGGTGGCAGCTAGTATTTTTTTATCATTGATGATGGTAAATATTTAGCTCAAATCTAAGTAAATTAAATAATAATTCAGTGAAAAGTAAATTATAAGTATATGTAGTATATCTGTTTATTATTATATGTGGGTAGGACTGTTTCGTCAGTTGGTTGCAAGTTGCAACGCTGTTACACGCGTCTATGATACCTCGGTGTTTTATTGATTGTATCCCTTAAATACATAACAGTATAAAGTCATGCTACAAAATTGTAGATAATTTATTTTTAATTACAATTTTACGTCGCGATTTAACAGTGTTTGTATACAAAGTAGAATGGCTCGCATATTTTTTAAATTTTTTGACAGCAGGGAATATCGTTTCCCAGGGACTAAAAGTACTGTCCAGGTAACTTCAAACATACTTTTCAAAAAAAAAAACAATTGTTTGTGATTTCGCAGACGGCTGTCGGAGACGCTCCGCCGTCCGATGAACACTCTGCGGCGCATGCGGCACGGGGGGGCCGCGGGGCCGCGCTCCCCCGCGCGCGCGCCGCGCCCCGGCCACCGCCGACAGAGGAACCACAAGGGATACGCCGCGCCTCTCGCATACGCCGCACGGGACCTAGGTAACTAACTACGTCTCACTTCGTCGTCCAATCAACGTGACAATTATCGGAACATCATCGTTACTCGCGTCGCTGCGTGTGTCATTTCTCTGTTTGACAACTTCACTGTAGCGCACGGATATGACCTACAGCCGCCATTCGGTACCCTGCCACGTATAGCTGCCGTGGGCGGTTTGATGACGTCATCAAATCGCCGAATCGCGTGCGGCCCGCGTCAATGCCGTCGCGTCTCCTGCCCATGACGTGTCTGCTAAGGTAGTGCGCCGACACTAAATGCCTTGCATACACGTTAACTACGAGTATTTCCTGCCTCCGACGCGACTGTATTACTAAAATTACCTGTATAAGTAAACTGGAGCGTGTGTGTTGCACAGCTGTGCAGGTTAAACTTACTGCTCAAGTTTGCCTGATGGATGTAGGCAAACCCTGTTAAATACAACCCTAGTGTGTATGACTACCTTAAAGCTTATGTTATATATTCCAGCGCCCGGCGCAGCAGGGCCGAGCGCGCGCCGCGAGCCGTACGCGGGCGCGTACCCTCAGTCGTACGAGATGCGGCCGCCGCACAAGGTGTGACAGTACGCGTGCGGCGGCGACGTGGAGCTGGTCGCACTGCCCGCCGTGCCGCTGCTGCTGGGCTACGTGTGCCGCGAGCGCGCGCGCGCCTCCGTGGCCTCGCAGACCACCATCACGCTGCACCCGCACCGACAGGCCGACATATAGAACTGTGATGGGTCTCGCAGACCACGGACATAACAGACCTGGTCTTACAGACCACCATCGTGCTACACTAGCCCACGGGCCGACATCTAGAACTGTGCCCTACGTGGCCTCTGAGACCCTCATCACGCTGTACGAGTGAGGCTCTCACTGCCGACGTCTAGAACTGTGACGAATCTCTGTGGCTTAGCAGAACACCGACAGAATTGGTACCGCTGCTCGTGTTCCCTCCGTGGCCTCACAAATCGCCAACAGGCCGGCATCTAGAACTGAGCTGCTGGGCTACGTGTACCCTCCATGGTTTCACAGATCACCATAATGTTACACATACTCGCAGGCCTCTGATCTAGAACTCAGCTGTGCTAGGAAGTTCATTTTATAACTTTAGAAATGACGTAAAAAAATTACAAAGTGAAAACTCAAAAAGTATGTGTCATTGTAACTTAATTTTTTGAGTTTTTATAATGTATTTTGTGCCACTGTGACACCATTTCAAAGTTTTTTAATGGATACATCTTAGCGCAAGTGATTGTACAGATCCGACCTGATTTCGAGGCAGTGACGCGGCCTAGCACGCAACTTGGTTTTATAAGTACAATCAGCATCACTTGATGATTTATTTTAATTTAGAAAGTTGTTTTGCAAGACTGAATGTAATGTTAAGTTAAAATCAGTGCAACTTTTTGGCTCATTCACTGCCAATAAATAAGTAAGTCCGTAAGTAAGTGGCCAACTAAACTAACTGCCCATGATTTTTAAACGTAAACTTAAACTTGATCTGTTTCATAAAATTGTTTTGGAACTTTGTTTGATCATCATTTTAGATGCTGACTGTACATCAAGGCCGATTTATCAATAAGTGTGCGGAGACAAAACGCAAAATACAAAGATGTAATACAGTTTAGGCATTGGCTATCGTGCTTGTGTCGGATAGACGACATATAAAAATGTTACATGCAAAAGCTCCCAATTGATTGTCAGTTGTGAACATTGACGCAGGATGGCGCGTCTTCGACCTCTGTGGGTGAGATTATTGAAGCTAATTTATTTTCCAAGTATATATACTCAATTTGCTCAATGACGGACTAGTGTCCTCATACGTGAGCTCAAGTGTGATGTCGGATCGAGCAAACTGTGAATTAAATCTTTATTTTTATAAAATAAGTAACAAAAGTAAGAAACTTTCGGGAATGCAAGACGTTTGCAAGGATCGGTGATACCTCAAAACTGTTCTTACTCCAAAATGTATATAAATTGAATCAACTGTAAAAATATCAATTGTATGCAAACATAAGTAATGTGACTACGTTCACAGCTGGTTTTACTCGAATCTCCCTAATGTAATTTTTATATAAAAGTTATTTTAACGTGTTTAATGTTAACGTAAGTGGAATGTCGAGGTGCCATTATACCAATTTGTATTCCTGTTCCTTTATTGTTGTAGTAGGTCCTCGTTTGCATTGATATGAATAGTTAGTGCATCTTTTAGTAAAATTTAATTAGTCATGGGCTCAAAGTATTGAAATAATCTCAAAAATTTGCATTTAGTCTTCCTATGGCGATTAACGTACTTTTTGATTTGGTTTTAATTAATTTGTTCTATTGTTAAGTAGAATACTAAATTGAACAGTATTGCCAAATGATCAAATGTTATTAGACTGAAATCTTTCAACATGCTAACATATTAAATTGTAATTTGTAATGCATTTTTTATTTATAGCTGTACGAGTTAATTTTAAAAATGGCTCAAAAAGACATGATATTTTACACTAACTGGTAAAACAAAATTGCATATCACACTTTTGTCTATTTACCCTCATAGCGTCTTCGTTTATTCACAGTTGAATTGATCTCTTTGATAGATACGAGATTTTGTTTAAAAAAATAAGTGTAGTTACTTTCCGTCGTGCAAGCCAAAGAGCATGATGTATTTTTTATTGTTTCTTTACATTTTAATATTAAGGATACCATGTTAATGCCATTTTATTAGTGAATGTGGAAAAATACGCAAGTTCTTGTAATGTACTATATTATTGTATATTTGTATGTAAATGGAAAGGTGATGTTTCAGTTGTTTAGTGACTTGACCAATCGTGTAACCGATGGAAGTTGTATCCATCATTAGTAGTACAGTACATACTGAATGGCATTATTTCTCGTAAGTATAAGCTAGATTACCGTAATAGATTATTTAAATGACAATGTGAATATTTTTAATTAACAAGATGAATGTTACAACATGTGATTTCAAAATAATAAAAAAATACATAAATTTTACATGATTTTTGTGTTTTACTTTTCCATCGTATTACCTACCACAATCACTAGGTACAATCATTGAATCATGGAACACACTCAAGTATCATCAGTATTTAAGATTTTGCTAGCCTATTCACAGAATAGCCTATTATCATCATCTATCACACCAAAGTAATTTCGGTATCTCATAAGCGATGACTAATTACTCCACCAATTAAGGTAGCTTATGTATAAAGTAGAGCAAATCACTTAAGTAAATAGACCTACCAACTCCTACCAATTTTTATGTAAGTAGGTATTTCGAATCAAACGCATTTATCTTTTTATATAAGTTTTAATAAATGGATGCGTATTCATAGGTAGGTAAAGTTAGACAAGGTACAAAAGTATTGCATAACTTAAATCTAAGACAAGTGTACCTACAGGGCCATTCATAATTATTTTACAAATAACATTAGTATAATTTTAATATTGGGATAATTCCTACAAAATTGTTTGTCTGAATAAATAATAATAAGCATTTTAGCATCTACTCAATGAATATGAAAAAATACTCAGTACAAAATATTACCTTATATAATACCATTTTCATCTTCCTAGGAATCAAAAGGAATGCAAGGGTGTTTTCGAGAATACTTGTTGTGTTTTAAATCTATCTTACTGTTGTTTCTACGTAAGATCGTTTAGTTTATTTCTAGTATAAGTGTTTTCTATCTACCTTGCAAGGCCGCTGGAGTTACTTACGGTTTTATATTTTATAAAATTAAAAATAGGTGGTATAAAATATCTTATTACATAAGTATGAGCTTGCTCGACATGTTTTTACACATCGCAAGTTTCATCCGGGTCTATTGTATTATAAAATGTGGTCCAAATATTATAAAGATAACGAAAAGATTAAGTGATATATTGCAATTTTGCATCGATTTTCGTCCCTTAAATATCTAAGAAACTGATGAATATTTGGCTGGTGCTCAACAATATAACTAAACCAACTTTTAAATGCAAACGTCTTTATAAAATTAGGTATACATATAACAAAATTATCAATTACTTAATAAATAATTTCTGTCTAACGAGTCTTATGCTCATGAGTAGTAATCGATGCCGATGTTCATGATAGAATAGAATAGATACGCGTCTAAATAAACCTAAATTACTAACCTACCAATGTTTATTTCATTCAAATATTTGATAGTTCCTTTGATAAAATGGATATCTACATTTACCAACAAATTAAACCAGACACATGTCTTTATTACAAAACTGTATAAAAGCATCAAAAGCAAAGCCTAAGGTAACAGACTGAAAGTGCAGAGGTAATCATTTTATTTGGTGAAAATAGTTGGAATATTTAACTTAGTTCATACACAGTACTTTACTACACACTATCAATAGCCGTACTAGCTAGCCTATGCTCTATGCAGCTCTACACTATCTGATTCATAGTCTGTCTTTTATCGCAGCTTACATTCATCAATGTAGAAGCATCTGTTCCTGTTTGTAAACTTCGTGATACGCATTTCGTATCAGAACGTAAGGGAAACATGATTCCAACAGATCCATGGTAAGGAATGGCGACTCCTGGACGATCAGGTCTAGAAGTAGGTACACAGATTCTCTGTTTTTGATAGCTTCTTTATCGGTCTCTTGACCGAGTCTTAATAAAGAAGATGAAGCTAAAGCCAAGAACTCCTTCATACGATCCTCAATATCCCCTTGTCCGCAAATAGTAAACATCGCTCCGAAGATGTGGTTGATCGCAGGGGCCATACAGTGGATGTTATTTGCGTGGCCTTCCAGCGATGGCCGGTAGAAGGAGCCCTCACTTCGTGCGAGGCGGGGGAGTGAGACAGCCACAAACACCATCAGCAGACATACAATCAAATGTTCCTCTTCTTCGACCTC
This sequence comes from Scotopteryx bipunctaria, assembly GCA_949320045.1. Lineage (NCBI taxonomy): Eukaryota > Metazoa > Arthropoda > Insecta > Lepidoptera > Geometridae > Scotopteryx > Scotopteryx bipunctaria. The sequence continues at coordinate 8,833,471 of OX439447.1, forward strand.
TGCTTTCTGTTGGCGTAGCGCGGTAGCTAAAGTTGGATCCACTTTACAAGACAATCCAGCAGCAGAACACATCTCAGAAATTACTCGCATAGGATCTCCACTCGGCAACTGCTGTTGGAAATCTTTAATAGAACTGATCAAGAATGGAATCCGCCGCTCCAGAACGTCCAAAAGTGATTCCTGCGCTATTTGCCTGAAGCTCAAAATAACACCGATTATTGTCATCCTTTGCAGCACATTATCCACTTGCTGCAACCTCTTGAATTGTTCTCGCATTATTTCCGGCTTGTCGAAGTTTGTTCTCAACATTTGGAGAACTTCCTTGTTTTGTATCACTAGCTTCTTGAGTTCTTGAACTTGGCTAGCGATGTGCCACATCAGTGTTTCGCTCAGTAGCTTCATGCCGTACGGCCCGATTAACTCAGCCAGCGATCTGAGCTCGTTGATATCAGAATACTCTTCGGCGTTAAATGGGATGGCGCCTTCCGCCGCGAGACACACAAATGACTTTTGATTCATTGAGAAACAGATACTGCCAGCACTAACTCTCCTAAGCAGAATTTCTGAATACCATTGTGTGTATAACGAGGCTATGGTCTTCTCTCCGTGGCTGTCCATGTTCTGAGTTTGCTGCAGAAGGCAGTTGTTGAACACCCTCGTGATATCGATGTGCACGTAATTTTCTACGGTTTGAAGCACATTCATGTATGCTCGCACGCTGACTAACAGCTCGGAGGGTTTAGCAATTTCGCTGGTGTCCTGGTTAAACATGACCATGCCAACCAAAGCCTTTGAAAAACGAGTTTCTAGATGCTGGTGTAAATATTCTCGAGGCGCAAACGTGTACTCCCACACGTTTACGGTTGCGCAGTAATTAATAGCGAAGCACAATTCTGTTAATGCCATGTGCAGTTTATCCATTGTAGTCAGTTCTTCTCTAGTCTTTCTGTAGCTCTCAGCCCCAGGAATTACCATTTCAATGGCGTTTTTCTTACTCTTATCCTTTTTCTTTCTGTTAGCCAGGTGGGCAATTGTTTGTGCACAATGTTTCGGCAGTAACTTGTCGCTCATGGTACACTGTTCATCACATATTGTTGTGATGATATTTTTGGCTTCTTTGGCCATTTCATCCAAGTATATATTGACAACAGAAAGACTCCTTTCTCTAATATGATGCCTTTCTTCTGGACACAAGTCATGGGTACAGTTTTGGAAATGGCTGCAGATTAGAGGGAATGCAATGATGTACCTATTTTGTGCTGGGAACTCTAGGCACATATGGAACTGATTCTCAAAGATTTTGCTGTAAAAGCAGAATATGGACAGATCAGATGTCTCAACCAAGATTTCATCAAGATTGTCTACCATTTTAGTGTGGAAAACCATTTTATCAATAAACTGTGCCAGTTCTCTTTGATCAACAAGGTTCAAGGGAGTTTTGGCAACAGAAGTATAAGTTTGCAATCTGAACCAATCTAGACGGAACGCACGGAAGTCAAAGGTCTGGTTATCTTCTACTTGTTTGACGTTTAACCCAGCAGCAGTGTTGCACAATGAGGACAGTATGATGCTTTCATCTTCTGGACATACAGATAAATTCTGTATCATTACGTTCAAAGCCACTGCGTCAAAACCTGACAAGTACTGGACATAGTATCTCTGCATGACTTGACTGTACTTCCTTACCAATGCTCTCAGTTCTTCCATATGAAACAGAAGCTCAGGCAGTTGCCTGTCTACCAAATCTTCTGCTGCCTTACCCTTAACCTTCTGTGGTGGGTTGTCGTTGTGACGCAGCAGCCAGTACACTTCATCTCTAGCATAACACAAGCCGATGAATATCAACAGAGCTTTGGGTCCCAACAATCCAGGTTGATCAGTCAATATGAGACCAAGTTCTTTCAAGGCTGTTCTCAAAAACTTTCTTCTTTCTCTATGCTTGTAGCCAGCTTTTTGAACAGCATGATGATAGCAGTCTTTCACTTCAGATATCCTCTTTCCATATCCTTTGATTCCATCAAAGAAGCTTTGGATGTATGTATGGATGTAAATAACCTCGTCTCTGAACAGTGCTACCACCCAACCAGATTCTAAAGCACTGACCCACATTTTATTAGCATGGTCTTGCTGTAGCATGTGATGACAGATGGCAAAGCCAAATATCACCCATCTTTCCAATGACTCTAAGGAAATATATTCACAGGACATTGTATTTGTTTCTGATGGTTTTAAGAGCTGTGCTGGGTTACTTACCAAACTGAGTTTCTGTTCTGATCTCCAGTGTTCAGCTGTAAGGTTCCTGGCAGGGTACACATGCCACAATGAGTTCAGAGCAGCTGACAATGTTTTCTGATGTGGAGCAAACTCTTCAGACAACTTCTTGAATGGAGCATCATAGTCAACAATAAGTTGACCCAGGCGAGGAAAACTTGGATCGATTTGGTTATGTACCATTTCATGTGCGGCATTGAACAGCCCTAGCACTGCTTTGCGATCCTCTACTCGAGAAAGTAGAATCATTAGAGAGACATAAACTGTTACCAAATCAAGGTAATTTTTAGTCAATTCAAAGTTTAGGGTCAAATCTAGAGTGATTTGACAAGCGTCTAGTATATTGAGAAGTTCACAAACATTATCTTTGAAGTCTAATAGGTCTACGAACGTGTAGTAATACAATGATAGTGACTTGATAATTTCGTTTCTAATGTTGGTGATGGCTTGTAAGCCTTTCACATCAATATTGGGGAACCTCCTTACAATGTGTTTGATGGACGACTCCAAAGACTTGTCTGAGAGGAAGGCTGGCTTCGATTTAGCGTCTCCGCAAGCTTTTTTGATGTTGTAGATTCTTGTCAGCATTCCAATACCTCTTTCATTCAAAATCACTAGTTTCTCAGCCAGCTTCTGCTGGCTGATGTGAGCTGTCCTCGACATAGTAGACATGGTTCTGAAACAATAATAATGAAATTAGCGGATGAGCTAAGTGCCCATTCGCTTCAATGTCGCAATAGAACATCGGTAAGTACCTAACTGCGGATATAACAACATCCGTGCATGATTATTTATTTATGTTGCGTTCGAGCTGTAGTAAGTAATACATTCAAATAGGTATCTATAAGCAGTGCTTACTCACAGACAGTACTTTAAACGGCAACTTTATGATAAAGATGGTCAAAGTTACGCTATGAACTCATTCATTCTGTAGCGGATGGAGAATACCATCATACCTGGAATTCCACTCAAAACTACACAATTAGTCCAACCACTTTTAATAAATCATTTTATAGAGGCCAAAGTAACTGATTCAATGATACTGCATAGTTTATGGCTGTATCCAATTTATCAAAATTCAGGAAAAGGGAGTGCCACCCACTGTTCTAAGAACGCTAAGATCGTCCATTCCATACAATCTATTCTATTTGCTTGCTTGCTTACATTTTGTTTGATGGCATTTGACATTGACAATCACGAATCTATTTGTCATTTTATTGTGTAATTGTCACTATCATTGAGTTTGTAAGGTGGTCAAAAGAAAATGTTTTTTAATTTACTTTTGTAAACCTAGGTCGAGAATGTAAATAATGCCACCTTATGTCATTGTCAGTATGTATGTAAATGTCAAGTCAAAGTCAAAGCATGTGTTTGCAAATGGCGTCGGTGAATAGTTGAATTTGCACTTGTACGTTTCTCTGCAAATAAATTGAAAACCCATTGCAATTCGTAGAAATACTATGTAATTCACCTTGTGAACTTTACCACTTCATTTTTTTTTCATAACAAAAGTGTAAAAAAATCCAACAAACATGCCGCGAATTATGATAAAAGGCGGCGTTTGGCGCAACACCGAGGTTTGTATTCTGTTCTTTGATAATAGCACTTTCCCTTGTCTGGCCTCGGTTTCGGTAGACGCTATAGATCATTTTATGATTTCAGGATGAAATCCTCAAGGCTGCTGTGATGAAATATGGTAAAAACCAGTGGTCACGTATCGCATCACTGCTGCATCGGAAGTCTGCTAAGCAATGCAAGGCTCGTTGGTACGAGTGGCTGGATCCCAGCATCAAGAAGACAGAATGGTCACGAGAGGAAGACGAGAAGTTGCTGCACTTGGCCAAGTTGATGCCAACACAGTGGCGGACCATCGCTCCAATTATTGGACGTACAGCGGCTCAATGTTTGGAGAGATATGAATATTTGCTGTAAGTTTACGAAGTTTGCCTGCAGTAAGATGTATGTTATGAATTATAAAATGTAGGTATAAATCAAACATTTTGTCTATATTTCTTATGTATGTCAGGATCGTAGCAAATGGAGATCCGTGATCTCTGCCTTCCACTATGGAAAACAGGCAAAATTTTATTATGTATGAATGTATATCATGTGTCTGAAATTATAGAATTACTTACTTTTTCTGTTTTGTAAAGACGTCAATAACAGCAAACAGAATCATGATACCTATATTATATTCCTATGTTTACTTAAACAGGGATCAAGCCCAAAAGAAGGAGGAGGGAGAAGATATTGGAGATGATCCCCGTAAACTGAAGCCAGGGGAAATAGATCCAAACCCTGAAACAAAGCCAGCAAGGCCTGATCCTAAGGACATGGATGAAGATGGTAAGAAAGAAACCATCACATGGTACAGGTGTAATAATTCATTAAGGTTTTGTTACATTAAGATGTTATAGCACTAAAATTAGTCACTCGCTAGTTTAAATTAATTTGATTTGTATAGATTACTTTGTCCTTTTAGCATAAGATAGTCTACTTATCTAACTAATTGCCATTAGTGAAAATCTATATCTGGCCCTTTGTTATTTACTTTAGTTGTTATGTCATAGTTTATTTTCCAAATAAATAATAATAATAATAAATAACACCCAACAGTCACATACATAGTCCTGACCCCACACTAGGATTCCCTGTGTCGTGGGTATCAGAAACTACGAGTACCGCAACATCCAGACCCGGAAGAAATATTTACATATCATGCAAACATTTCTTCAGCAGCGGGAATCGAACCCGCACCTCTTGCGTCTCTGCCGAGCTATCGCCCGCCACGCCACCGAGGCCGACAAATATAAATAAAAAAATTATTGGGATAGCATCCTCCCTTACTAATCGCACTTGCAGTAATCATCATTTTTGGGTTTTCCATTTTTTTGCAAAAATGATATTTCCAAGGGGCTAAATCTATACCTACATAAAAAAATAATTTTTACTATATTTTTTACTATAAGTATATAACATGGACATGCTGCAGAGACATCTAAAAATTATGATTACCGCGTTTTTCTCGAAACCGCCATTTTGCAAGTACTGCATTTGCTATTACGAGGGCAGAATCATGTAACACCATTTGATATGTTGCAGAGCTGGAAATGCTGTCAGAAGCGCGCGCTCGTCTCGCTAACACGCAGGGCAAGAAAGCGAAGCGCAAGGCGCGTGAGAAGCAGTTAGAGGAAGCGCGTCGACTCGCAGCACTCCAGAAACGACGTGAGCTCAGCGCTGCTGGCATAGGCGTGCCTTACAAGTATGTTTTGTAGAAGTTCTATTCGGGGGTCGAGGGTCATTTAATTTTTTAATTCAATAGCTCGTTGGTAAAGTTGTTTTGTTGTTGCAAAATTAATGTTTCTATGATGAGAAACAAAATCATAAATATGAATAAGTTGTCATTTCTTGTTATTGATATCAGATGAGTTGTTTTAATGATGTTGCTATTTACATTATTTGAAATGACATTGATTCTTACCTGCACTTCCTAAACTGGAGATCCAGACCTGGAAGAAATATTTGCAGAACATACAAACATTTCTTTCGTAGCGGGAATCGAACCCGCACCTCTTGCATCTCAGCCGAGCACTCGCCCGCTACGCCACCGAGGTCATCAGAATAAATGAATAAAATGATTTGAGTTTCAGCTAACTATTACAAAGATGTGCCATAATCCTTGCCCCGTTTAGGTCATTTACTTAATTATTAGTTCTTTTATAAATTATTCTGACCCTAGTTCATATTGTTATAGACGTAGGAAGAAGCGCGGAGTTGACTACAATGCGGAAATTCCGTTTGAAAAGCGACCGGCTTCCGGGTTCTACGATACGTCTGTCGAAGTGGTGGACCCCATGGCTCCTGACTTTTCAAGACTGCGACAACAGCATCTTGATGGAGAGTTGCATTCTGAGAAAGAAGAGGTGAGAAGTTATCATGTTTGACGACCTTAGTGGCGTGGAGAGCTAGTGAGGAGATCATTCCCACGGCAGGATCTTTGCGAATTCTGTAAATATTTCTTACATGTCTACGTGTTGTAGGACCATGGTACTCAAAGTTTCTGATACCCACTACATAGGGAATCCTAGTGTAGGTTAGAATTGTAACTGTTGTTACTCTTTGTTCTGATAAGTCCTTTTTACTCTGAATTCTTCTTAATTCTACTGCTGTTATTTATATAGAGTGAGGAATTCCTAGTGTAGGGACAGAATAACTTGTTGGAATTGGTATAACTCTTTTTATCTAAGTACTTTTTTCGCTGAATCTCTGTTAAAACTTCACTGTTATTATTTGTACAGAGAGATCGTCGCAAGGATAAGAATAAGTTGAAACAGCGTAAGGAGAACGACGTGCCACAAGCGATGTTGCAAGGAGATCAGCCGGCTCGGAAGAGAAGTAAACTCGTATTACCTGAACCTCAAGTCTCTGATCAGGTTAGTTCTACATAGTTAAAATGGGACATAATCGCGTACATTACCGACCTCGGTGGCGTGGCGGGCGAGTGCTCCGCTGGGACGCAAGAGGCGCGAGTTCGATTCCCGCTAAGGGAGAAATGTTTGTATGTTATGCAAATATTTCTTCCGGGTCTGGGTGTTGTAGTATATGTATTATAAGTATATTGTATTTACAAAAAAAAAGTATTTAAGTATTCTATCAGCCATCTGGTTCCCATAGTACAAGCTTTGCTTAGTTTGGGGCTAGATGGCGCTGTGTGAAGTGTCCACAAATATTTATTTATTATTTGTTTATTACCAGGTATATTATGTTTATGTTCATCAGCTATGGCTAATGCATAATCTACATGTGTAGGTAACTTACACCAACTATATATGACAAGCACTGCTTTCTGTTGTCTTACATAAGTATTTTTCAAATGGCACGACCGTGTGGCTTGATCGGAAGGCTGGGTCGCTACCACTGAATCACCAGTGCTCTCAGCTAGCCTATTTTGGAATGCTTCCAGGAGTTGCAGCAAGTTGTGAAGTTAGGGCGCGCTTCGGAGGCGGCACGTGAGTCGGCGGGTGGCGCGGGCGCGGCCACGGACGCGCTGCTTGCGGAGTACGCACTCACCCCCACCCCCGCCACCGCGCTCAGGACACCCGCCACCCAGCAGGACAGGTATGTAGTTGTAACTAGTGCTGAAGCTAGGCAAGCTTGAAATATGTTTCAAGTTCTGTTCTTTTGATAATTTATTTCTAACATACTGCTTATTTCAGAATCCTTATGGAAGCTCAGAACGTGATGGCGCTCACTCACGTAGACACTCCTCTCAAGGGAGGTTTGAACACGCCTCTTCACCAGCCCGATTTCTCAGGGGCATTGCCGGCGTCTCAGGCCGTCGCCACACCGAACACTGTGCTTGCTACACCTTTCAGGTATGTTTTTCACACTAGTTATGGTTAGCTAGGCTTAGTGTCATCTGGACGACTCAAGGCCATGCTACGAATATGTGCTTCGGTTTGTTCGCTGTGATCCACAGCCATGCTACGCACGGATGACGTCACCAACAGAAAAGTGGGATTGGCTGCCTCGTCCACGCAGCTCGACGCGGCGTACGGGCGTGGCTCATATCCGTGCACTGCACAGCACACGCAATAGTATCTATATCTGTACATACAGAGACGTGTGGTTTGCCTTTGTTTTCCGCGTTTCAACTTCATGCGCCATTTAAAACTAGCCAAGAAGGTACAATCAAGTACCTTCTTGGCTAGTTAATACAATTATATATTATTATATTCATAGGAGGCTAGTTTTAAAGCTTTCTCTCTGTTACAGGTCTCAGCGTAGTGAGGTATCAACTCCTGGAAGTTTTAACACGCCTGGTCATGGAATGGGACCACCGGGATCTTTGACTGTAAGTTGCATTATATGTTCAATAATGAACATAGTTAATATGTTTGATTCGAATTTCTAAACTAATAATAATATATGATCTTCCTTTAAGACGCCTGGACTTCGGGACAAGTTGAGCATCAACCCAGAAGACAGATTGAGTGCTGGCGACACCCCACAATTAGCACATCAAATGCAAAAGCAGGTCAGTAAAAATAAAACCGTATCTTTTTTATAGCACTTCAGCGCTTCACAAGTAAGGGTGCTAAATTGAATTGAATTGCTACTGCCTATAGTGAATGTATTATAAAACGTTCCAGCTGAAAGCTTCGGTACGCAGCGCGCTGCAGGCTCTGCCGACGCCTCGCAACGATTACGAGATAGTGGTGCCGGAGCAAGAGGAAGAGATTTCAGAGTCGCGCTCGCTCGCCGCCAGCGTCGAAGACCAGGCCGATATGGACGCCAGGCACGCCAAGGAACAGGAGGAGATCCGTGAGTACACCGAACTGAGCTACAGGATCTAGGTGTAGGAAATCTACAGTGAACTAGGATCAGGCATTCTCACGCAGGATTGTCACATTTGTGCCTTGTTAATTTCAATATGGAAGCGTTTTTAACCATGTGGTTATCTATTTACGTCCTTATCTATCATATGGCTGCATCCAGCACTCTACGTGACAAGTTCACCAAGCCTGATAATGTATCTGCAGTGTGCATTTACTGGATTCGCACCATTCACCCATTCACAAAAAGCTATGAAAATCGTAGCCCGTATTCTAGAACATTGCTTGAACTTCAATAACGGCTGGAGCAAAGAATTGTTGTCATTTTTTCCATTGAGATATAATTCTGTATTCTGACATACATTTCCTCCAGGTCAAGCGGAACTGAAGCTCCGTTCACAAGCGGTGCAACGCGGCTGCGCGCGTCCTTGCGAGGTGAACGCCACAGTGGTGCGCGGCGCGGCCGGCGGCTCGCTCACCGCGCTACAGAACGCGGAGGAACTGCTCAAAGCAGAGATGGTCACCATGCTGCATTACGACTCGCTGAGGGACCCTCCGCCAGGTAAACATTACTATTACTCGTAATAATAACTATCCTGAAGCGCGCCCTTACGAAGTGAATGCTGTAGAACCCGGAGGAACTGCGAACTGCTGAAAGCAGAGGTGGTGACTACGCAGCACTATGAATCGCTGAGGGATTCTTCGCCAGGTACAAATAACTACTTCTACCACAGGGTCTTTAAAATAGTAATAATCCAACGCTGGACATAGGCCTCACCTAATAAGAAACGATTTTCGAGAGAAATCTTTATTCAGTGTTTAATCTTTTATTTTCAGGTGTTGATAAAAAACGCGCCATTCAATTACAAGCATCTCACTTGGCATACCTAGAACAACATCCCTATGAGGAGTTCACATCAGAGGAGCTGGAAGCTGCCAAACAAGAGCTGAAGAAGGAAATGGATGCTGTCAAATCTGGCATGGGACATGGAGAGTTGAGCATGGATGCCTACACACAAGTGTGGGAGGAATGTCTAGCTCAGGTAACACTCAGATAATCCAAAATGGAATATAATGAAATGGTAGATTGTGAATATTTTTTCAATCACGATTTTATTTCAGCTTGACTTTGTGTGTATAGTGACTTGGAACAATATTTTAAAGGATCCAAGACCCCACATGTTGAGTAGAATCAATGTTTTAACAAACTCATTGAGGAATTTTCTGGTGTCTTGTGAAATGGATATAGTTATGATGTCATGGTTTTATTGCAGGTGCTGTTCTTGCCTGGACAAAACAGATACACGCGAGCCAATCTAGCCAGTAAGAAGGATAGGCTAGAATCAGCAGAAAAAAGACTGGAGCAGAACCGAAGCCATATGGCAAAGGAAGCTAAAAAGTGTTCCAAAATTGAGAAAAAGCTAAGAGTACTCACAGGTAAACAGTTCTACTTCCAACTAATATTATATATCTGAAGGTTTGTGTATATGTGGCTGCATGATTTCGCAAATAATCTTATCGAACTTAATATAGACATAGTTTGAGACCTGTAACACAGGCTATTTTTATTATTGTAGGTACTACAGCAATTCTTGTATGGGAATAACTTGGTTCCATTACATTATTCTAGGTGGATATCAAAGTCGAGCCGCGTCACTAATCAAGCAATTCCAGGAACTACAAGACCAGATAGAACAGGCCAATTTAGAATTTTCGACGTTCAAATTCTTAGCAGAGCAAGAAAAGGCTGCAATTCCTCGAAGGATAGAGGTAACATACACCTGTCTAAAAAATTATCCATTAGGTACTGAACATCGTTAGACGTGTGTTTTCGTTTCAGTCATTGACAGAAGACGTGAACCGACAAACAGACCGCGAAAAGCAACTGCAGAAAAGATACTCTGAACTGCAATCGGAATTGGAAGACTTGCAGAAGAGAAGGCAGCCCAAAGAAGCGGCAAAGACTAGTGAAGAATAAGTATTTTACTTTTGAAGATAAAAAATATAGTAGCATGAAGCGTCTCACACTGTTGCAGTTATCGGCTGTTGTGGCATATCGTATGAAAAGATTGTGTAATCAAACATCGCCAATTTCAGTTGAGCGATAGATACCTACTTTCTAAAATTAAAACGAAATGTTTACGATGTGTGCGTTGTGCTATAATAGTAATAGAAACCGTTGGTAGATTTTTGTTGTTAGATAAAAGAAAAGCGAGCTATGCATAAAGTTGTGTAGTACGGACGTTGGAAACAAAACCGAGCACAGGCACATAAGCGAGTGAGACTTTGCACTGAACACCATGTTCGCTAGTCTTGCCTGCGTTCTGTCGACAATTGAACGCAGGCTTTGCTGGTTCTCTTTTACTTTCGTTTGATCGGCCACATTTTTTAGAAAGATAGAACTGGATATGTTTTGATCAGAATAAACTCAAGAATGTCATTGAGCGACAATAATCATAAATTTATTGATGTCAATTTACAAACTCACAAGTTATCATAATATTGGTAGAATTATATTTGTACAATACAAATTCAACAAAATAATAAAATGTTACAACTGAATTAAATTAAATGAAACTATCCAAAAGCACAATGCAGGTAAACTTGTGAAGAGTATCAAACTTGAAAAGCAATATCTCCTGTTGATAATCTACATAAACTGTTAAAATACCCAATATCCGTTTTCTAATATCCTTTCTTCCTTATCCATGTGATGTGATATTGATGACTGCCAAAATGTAGTTGGGAAGTAATTTTTCTCTTTATCGATGATTCCATTTTCTCCCAAGTTTTCACAATTCAGTGCCTATTTACAGTGTGAACTTATTTATAAGACATAAATAAACTTATTATAATTTATATTAAATTGTTTTATTTCTGTTCCCTGAGCGACATGATTGAATATTAAAATCATTGTTTACATGATGCTCTAACTCCACAATGGAAGCACGCGTTACTAGTTAAATAGAGCTGGTTAGACATTTATAGACTTAAAAACTATAATTTATATCACAGTATATTGAAAATCCAGGCCTGCTGGAGTAGTCTAAATAAAAATATGCATTTATCAAAGTTGTCTAATACTGTACAATAAACTATGAGCTATCCTCAGAATCACTCTTTAGCATATTCACTTTTTTATATTTACGCCTGACAAGAGGACTTTCGCTCTGGTTGGGAAAGGGCGATCGATGCTTCTTTTTCTTTTTCTTCTTAAGTAAAGCCTCTGCTGCTTCCAACTCTGACTCATCGTTGACTTGCGTCAATCCGATGTGCGAGTCTACACAGAAACTGTCCATTTCATATGCATCTTCCGGGACGAATTGTGAAAATACATCTACTTGGTTGTATTTTTTTGGCAGTTCGGGTATTTTGAAGCCATTCTTTTTCAGTGGACTCCTAGAAAAAGAAATCACCATGACATTGAGAGAGCGAATCGAGATTTTGATAAATATCCTAAGTACATTTAACAGACGCCTATTCCCCTTACCAACTGCGTTCGAAGGTTTCGGAATTGAGATAAAAAATGTAATTGAATTCGTATTTTACGCTCATAGCCAGCGGCCAACTGTAAGTTGTTGTTATATCTGCAAACATCGTACTGTGTAGGCGTAGTGAGAGCGCACTATTCTAACAGTATCAGATGGCCTGTAGCAAACTGAGCGTTATGTGAACACACCCTGTAAGTTCTATTCGCAATTTTGTTTTACCTGACAGACTTTAGGTACAACGCCTGAATATCCTCATGGTGTGTGACGTCATCGTCGCATATGAACTCTGCTATACTCCCCGCACTCGAGTCGGTCAGTTCGTCGCCGCTGTCAGAGTCTGATAGTGCAGCCTCCATGTCCAGAAGAGAATGGTTCTTGCTCCTTTTCTGCAATAAAAAACAACATTCTGTAATACCTTGAAATACCATCATGGTTCATATCTTCAGTATTGGCGAAAAAACCAGCACTTGTGGAAATAAGACGTGCTCGCTTTGCTCATCATAATTTTAGTCAAATTGGTGCTGGTATACATTATTTAATCTTAACTGGTTTAGAACACTTCAAATTATTTTATCCTTATATTATTATGTGGAACGTAAGCAGGCAGGTTATAATCCGCTGGTTCGCTTTGCTCATCATTACTACTTCAGATTACACAATTTGAGCTCTCATGCCACTTATACAAATTGTGTCTAAAATCTTTTTATTATTAAATATTGTAATTTAAACTTACTTTTCTCACTTTGTGATTTGTCCTTATCCTGTCGTCCTTGTATCCATTTTCTTCGGGACTCGAATGTACTTCTTTACCATTTATAAAATCAACATCACTGTCATTAAACACTATTCTTTTAGGTGTTTCAGTTTTCTTTTGACTGAAATTGCGAGATTTCCTTGGACTATAATATTCTTCGCAAGTAAGGAAATCATCATCACTGTTCTCCAAAACGCTAGTCTTCAATGGCGATTTTACGGGTGATTTTTGTGGACTTTTCTTGAATATTGTATTGAATTTCTTTCTCAGAGACAGTATTTTATGTTCTTTCTTGTATTTTTGAAGAATATCCAACGGCCGGATGATATCTTCAGTACTTTTATTTAATGCTGTATTTTGTACTGGGTTTGTATTTTCCTTTTGCGAAAGAAAGCTTGGCTGTGATACGGTAAAGTGTAAGGCTGTCTGGTTATTCTTAAATTCTTGTTTGCTCTTAGTTGATGATATTGCAGCTAGAACTTTTTGTTGCACAGTCAAAGGCTTTTCATCAGGGTCTTCTAGTTTTTGCTTCTTGTTGAAATATGGAGATGCTGTTATGAATTCACTGTCTTCATCAAACTTTCTTTTACCACCAAAGCTTGAGTTGGCTTTGTTTGAGTCAACTCCGTTTGTCACATTAGTTACTGCGTCAAAGAAACTAATCCTTTGTAATGATATGTTAGAATCTTTTGATTTCTTCCCTTTACCGTCAAATTGACTGGAATTAACAGCTTTGTCTTTACGCACCTCGATTTTACTCATTTCTTTGTAAAAATCGTATATTTGTGTGTCGTTACAGCCGTTAGAATCACTATCACTATCTAATACAATGAGACTTTCAGCTTTGTTTTTACTCTTAGAACTACTTATATCAATCGACTTTTTCCTATCGGCCTGTGTTAAAAGGATTGGCGATGTACTTCTTTCTTCATCGCTTATGACTTTTATTTTTTCATTTGTTTTACTAATTTCTCTTGATTTATCTCCAGTTTTATTTATCATATCAACTAACTGCGTGACAGTGAACATGCTTTTATTTGTAGTATTTACATTCGATTTTTCATCATCATCATCATCATCTATTAATATTACGTTGTTTTCAGGAAAAGTCTTTGTTACGCTTCTATTTGGTGTCGAACACGATGGCTTAGGTTTTTTAGTACTAAGTTGGAACTTGGTAGCTTGACTACATAGTATGGGTGATGTAGGTCTATTCTTTGCCAGTTGACCTGATAGAATAGAAGGACTGAGAGGATAGGCTGAATTTGGTACATTATCGTCTTTTAAAGTCTGCACTGTGTTTTTTTGTGTCACTTCTGTGTTATTTATAGTGGTAGATGTAGGTTTGGCGTCTAGTTTAGGTTCTGGAGATACTTGTATAACACTATCGTCGGAATCAGCAAATATATCATCTATACTGTCGAGACCAAAGAAACCTAACGCCTCTTCTTTTTCAATAGGTTTTCCCTTGATTTCAGATACTTGATTAGATTCCATTTGTTTTACTATAGCTTCCTCCGGACTACTGTCGGCGAAAATATCATCGACGTCACCTAAATCGAAATTCGTATCAGCTGTTTCAATTTTATCCTTCGATTGGAATTCTGGAGAATTTATATTCTCAAGTGCATCAAAATCAAATTCCAACTCAAAATTAGCACTGCAATTAGCTTTATCAACCTTTTCAGTACTTTTGCTGATAAAACTGACTTCTCCACTGATGTTTTCGATCATATCTTGTGTCTGTTCTATGCTCTTATTACACATTAGTATTTCATCTGCGTCTATATCATCTATCAAGTCTAAATCAGGTAAAACTGGTTCATTTAAAAACTTAAGAAGGCTTGGTATACTCGCATTTTCGGTCTTAAACATTTTGCAGTCGCAAATGTTTCGGCAAATGTAGCAAGTTTTCACTGTGTTGCTATTATCTAAGTTTAGGTCGACCAATAGGTTGATCAATTTGGTTGACACACCACTATCGTTTACACCTAGCTCGTTTATAAGTTTTGTGTAGTTCTTAGTAGATTTTGTTGCTGTGCTGAATATAGCTCTGATGTCGCCGTAGTTTTTGGTGGGTGACTTTGCAAATACTTTTTGTTTCTTTTTAGTTTGTTTTATTTTTATAGGTGATGGTACTGCGATGTCTTGCATGGGTGTATCTTGTGAGTTGATTACTGTAAAAAATACAAAAAATAAATGAAAATAATTTAGTGCTGGATAGTTTGAAATAAGCCTACACTTATCTACTTCTTGTGTTAGCAATGTTTCCTCTAAACAAATGTTTAATGAAACTGTATACTTAGGTAATTCAAAACACATATTGTTTTCTGAAAAAATAATATTTTTTTGTATTTGAACCGTATTTATTCTAGTTTACTTCGATTTGGAAGAAAATATGAATGTAAAGTAAACAAGTCTTTTTTTTATTTGGGCAGGGAAAGCATAACTTACTTATAGGTTCATCAACCATCATTGGTTCAGGCCTCATGGTCTCACTTTGGAACTCGTCATCCATACTCAGCGAGTCGTCTAGATTGATCTTGGCTTTCTTAGCCGGGGTGGCTTTACTTGTAGAGGGTCGGAGTAGCATGCTGCGAAGGTCCTTTTGACCTTTGCCTCGCTTGTCAGTTTGGGGTTGCTGTAAATAAGAGAATTGAAAGAAAAATAATGTTAATTCACCGACTTATATTGTCACTATTTTTAAATTAAATTTTTCAAAACCGTTTTATAAATACCGAACCTAAAGCACTTGTTATCATTCAAAGTAAATTAAATAAAGTATATATGGTAGTATATTCCAGACCAATAAATAAGGTTAAAAAAATAAAACCGGTCAAGTGCGAGTCGAATTCGAACACTAAGGGTTCCGTACCATCATTCATGTACTTTTAATATGACCCAATGTACTTTGGTCACAAAATGTTTCTTGTATGTGGGCCCCAATTTATTTTTGTTATTATCTCTGCTGGACTGGGAGTAAAAAACATAAATGTTTTTCATTACTAGCTGCTTCTCTCCCCGAGCGCGTCCTAAAAGTCGACTACGGGATAGCATCTTCTCCAACATCATGAACCATCTTTGGATGGGCTAATCACTTGTCACTTCACCATATCCGTCTTGGGACTTTGAATCAAGAGTGGCTGCAAGTTTTCTTATGATCATTTGTGGCTCTGCCCACCCCATTAGGGATACGGGCGTGATAATATATATATGGGCAATAGAAATACACACTTCGGACAGACGGACGGATAGCCGAGGCTTAGTAACCGGGTCCCGTTGGCACCCTTCGGGTACAAAAGCCTAAAAGCCATATTAGTACTTAGAAACTTAGGTTTTTTTATTGCAATTTTCTAGCTTTGAAATTCCAGAGATAAGGGAGCACTGTCAGCTATTTCGGTTCAAGATTTAAGAAATATTTTATTTGAAAATTTAAGCACCACGAAAGAAGAATAAGCTTTTAAGATAGATTTTGATATTACCTTCTTACTAGACTTCCGTTTGTCATTATCTTCTTTCTTAACAGTGATGTACATTTTCTGGCACGTCGGTGTGAAGCCGTGCGGCATCATTCGTGGGTTGTGTTTGTAAAGGTTGCTCTCCACTTCTTTGGACTGCTGGATCTTCTTGTTGAGGCCGTCTCGTTGCCTCATGCAGTCCATTAGCGTCTGTAACGCGTTAAAATGAAATTAACTTGAAATTGTACGTAAAAACCGGCTAAGTCTAGAGTTTTTTTTTAAGTTTTGACTCGACAAAGTAACTTTTTTTATAACTTTTTTCAACCTAATAATGATCCGAATCTTTTCAGGCAGGCGGCCGGAAAATTATTGTTTTTTTACTTGCAGTGTTTTTTCTTAATTCATGATTATAATATAAAATATTACATATTTCAAGTCAATAGCTTCAGCAGTCACTGATATAATAAACTGTGACGGACGGATGAAAGAAGTCGCACCATAAGGGTTTTGTTTGATCATTTTGGTTCAGACCCTAAAATAATTTAAACGTAGTTTTTACTTTACCTGGTGTTCTCTTCCTTCGGTAACCAATAAGAAGACTTGCCCACCTCGCTCTCTTCCAGTTCGTCCACATCTAAAAAAACCAAACCTCAGAGTCGGTAATACAATGCAAGTAATCTGTATACAGGGTGGAATTTTATAAAGCCACCCGGAGGGAAAGTACTCTAAATACTGAAGATTCTAAATATTCTCTTAATACAAATTTTACTCAAAGGAACTGACGCTGTATAAATCATCTACTATAGATGTTAAAAGGCCTTACCCCCGAATACTCAAATGACGATTTTTTGGCAGATTTTCATCAGAAAATGTCAAAAAACCGTGAGTTGAGACGTGCTCAACTCTGAGTCGCGTTTGAGTATTCGGGGGTTAGTTTAGTAGTTTACCTCTGCACCAGTCTAACAGGCGACCTGGTGGATATATCGAAGCAAATGATCAAATCGACAGAGCCGACGTCCAATCCTTCCTCCGCGACGCAAGTGGCGACCAGCGCGTTGCAGAGCCCCTCGCGGAAGGACCCCATCACGCGCATCTGCTGTTTCTGAGATACCACTGCTTTGTTGTCTTTGCCTGGAAAACAAATACCATATTGACCTCGGTGGCGTGGCGTGCGGGTGCTCGGCTGAGACGCAAGAGGCACAGGTTTGATTCCCGCTACGGGAGAAATGTTTGTATGTTCTGGAAATATTTCCCCCGGGTCTGTCTGGGTGTTGTAGTATTATGTATTATAAATATGTATTTACAAAAAAACATGTAGATAAGTATTCTATCAGCCATCTGGTTCCCATAGTACAAGCTTTGCTTAGTTTGGGGCTAGAGGGCGCTATATGAAATGTCTACCAATATTTATTTATTTATATTATAATGCCCGTATCCCAATGCGATCGGAAGAGCCACAAGTAATCATAATAAAATTTGCAGCCACTCCTGATTCAAAGTCTCAAGATGGTTATGGTGTACCATGGTGACAGGTGATCAGCCCATCGCTCATATCGATGGTCCATCATGTTGGAGAGGATACTATCCCTTAGTCGACGTTTACGACATACTCGGGGAGAAAAGAAGCTGGACGAATTGTTTTTTCATTACTCCTTGTCTATGTAAAATGTCTTGCTATCACTGATGATACTAACAATTGTTTGGAATTTACCTGAAGCGCCTTGCCCGACAAACATTTGCGGGATGATCAATGGCCGACATTGCAGCAAGAGACAATGCACCAAATTTACACTCTCTCTGTATTCACAAAATACTGAAACACAAAGGTGACAAAATCAAGTTCAAAAACACAAAAGATCAATTTAGAATTATTTATTTCAAAACAACAGAAAGCTTACAGTTTACACCAAAACGCTAACTGTCTTAATTTATTCTAAGATTAAAACTTAAAAATACTCTTAGATCCTTATAAATAATATAAAGGCTATCATTAAAGAAATCGATATGTTGGAACTTGTGTATGAATGCATTTAATAAATTAAGCGCTCTCAATACTGTAATCAGGTATTTATAAGAATTATTTTTACCTATAGCTTTAGTATCCAGTTTTTTCGCTTTTGCGTTGGTGAAATGTTCCATCATGATTGATTTTAGTTTGTCAAACTTTGGATGTCCGAAAGTTAAGTTTCTTGGGACCTGAAACCAAATGTACATAAAATTAAGTATATTACAACACCATAAAGATAGCTCATTTGTTATGTCCATTTCAAATTTCATCCAAATTGGTTAAACTGTTTGAGCGGTATTCAAACATAAACAAAGCAATTTTTCAAGCTTCATTCATCTTAATAATATTAGTAAGAAGTAGGATTTAAAATGGTCATTCTAATTACTGCCATACATAGGTACTTGTGTAGTTAGTCCCTTAGCCACGCCGATGATACTTTGTGACTTTAAAAACAACTTGGTTGTTGACTGAAGGTAAAATTTTCCATATCTACTTGAATAAACAAAAAAATTACTATAATAATAATAATTAAATGTAGTTATTTATTTGAACAATATACTAAAAACTTATTCACTCTTATACACACAAAGGTACCTTGTAATAGGTATGTAGGTACCTATTTAACAAAAAATAGTAGATTTAGGTAGGTGCGTAGGCAGACAATGTACATGGTTGAGCTTCAACTCTCAACTAGGTTTCCCTGTATTTGGGATATCAGCTCTCCCCTAACAAATAAATAAATAAATAACACCCAACAGTCACAAACATAGTCCTGACCCCACACTAGGATTCCCTGTGTCGTGGGTATCAGAAACTACGAGTACTATGGTACCACAACACCCAGACCCGGAAGAAATATTTACAGATCAGGCAAACATTTCTTCCGCAGCAGGAATCGAACCCGCGCCTCTTGCGTCTCTGCCGAGCAATCGCCCGCCACGCCACCGAGGCCGTCAAAGACAAAGTTTACATATTAATTTTGCTGCTAAGAAGCTGTAAACTTACTTCAGGTATAGTTCCATCAGGCAGTATACTTCTGTCCAGCGCCATCGGATTGATCCCCAGATCGTCTCTTAGCCGCTCTAGTAGCGCCACCATTCTATCATCTGATTGTATCCACGACTTCTCAGGGTGTTCGTCAAAGAAGTTGAGGAATACCCGAGACCCGTGTTTGATGAGCAGTTCTAGCCCGTGGTACAATGCGATTAGGAGAGTGAAGTCTTTCATTATGTAATTGTGTTGCGGATGCCTGAAATAAAGTGAGTTTATAATAATAAATATTTGAGGACATATCACACAGCACCATCTAGCCCTAAACTAAGCAAAGCTTGTATTATGGGAACCAGACGGCTGAAAGAATACTTATATAAGTACTTGTTTTTTATAAATACATACTTCTAATTCTAATTAATCTTAGGGCGTTATCACACTGGCGATTTGCGAGCGTTTTTCCAGCGAAGCGACTCGTAAATGTACCCTTACGCCAGCGGCGAGCTCGCGGTGAGCACGTTCACAAATCGAAGAAAAAACGTTTTCAAATAGTCAGTGTGATAACGCTCTTAGAATAAGCAAGTTGAAGTGGTAATGGGTAGGTCAAATAGCTTAAAGAACAGATAACCGTTGGGGAGTAAAGATTTTCGAATAGCGGCTAAAATCCGGGAAGTAGCGAACAGAACTTAAAATCATGTGAATACATAGTGAGATATAAATTTGGTTTACCTCATTGATCTATCCTTGTTCTGGTACTCTTTGTACATCATCACTATCCTTCCCTTGGACAAGTTGCCCAAGTTTTGTGGGAGTATGTTGAATTGCTTTAACCTCCTTGCGTATTGGTCTAGAATCTGAAATAATATGACTTTTAGAGTACTTTTCAAATGCTGTGTCCGCCTGTTAGTAGCAATCATCACACTAATATTATGCGAAATTTCTTGTGTTTGTTAATCTTTCGTAACGTCTGAACGGATTTGGCTAAAACATGGAATACATATTGTTGATGAGCTAGAAATAAGACATTATGGTATTTTTATCCGAGTAGGTATAACGCGAGCGTAGCCGCGAGCGACATAAGTATATAAGACCAAAATTTAAAAGAGCAGATAATGAGAAAATTTTGCCCGATTTTCACAAGTTATATATTTTTTCGAATTACCTCAACATATTGATGCCGGAGCTGTGTCAACTCGGGTCCGAGTTGTATGATGACCGTGTTGATCTTCCGAGAATGGCTGTACGGCATCACGTCTATGCAGTTCTCTGTTCTCAGCTCCAGGTGTGCGATGTGGAGGCTTCTTACCACCTACAAAGACATTTCGCTAACATTTTGGATATATATTTAATGAGGTACCTATTACATAAATACTAAAATAACTTATCCCACTAATATAATGAATCCAAAAATTTGTAAAGATATCCAAATTTGATTGAGACTCAAACACAGGTGAACCAATTTGGATGAAACTTGAAAATACAGTATGTGACCTATAATAACATAAAGGCTTATTCTTTATTTATGTTTTAGGGTTCAATTATACAATGCCTATTAGGTACAAATAGATTTTCTGGCTCACATTAATAACGTCTTCAACTTTACTCCCAGGAGTGGCAGAGAGAGCCAACAGCCTATAAGTCTTCAGTCCCAAATCATCCATAGTCGCTACAATTTGACAATATGCATAGTTTCCTCTAGCTCTATGTGCCTCATCAATGACTAAACATCTGATCTTATCGGCTGGACATATGCCGGATTTAAGATCATTGTAAACCACTTGGGGAGTGGCAAAGAATACTCTCTTGCTTTGCCAGTGGGTTTTCCTGGTGGTGACTTGCATGTGTCCTGAAATTGAAGAATTTTGAATGAACCACCCCTATTTTAAGTAAAAGCAAGTGCCATGGGTAAGTATTTTTTAAAAATTACAATGTTTGGTAAATATTAATGTTTTTACCTGTCATTTCAATAGTATCACTAGGTGGTATGGCCACAATATTATAGCATGCATCTATTTGCTGGGCGACCAGGGGCCTGGTGGGTGCTGTGAACACTATCTTGCCAAGTGGATACCATCGGTAGAAGTTGTACATTATTACCGCAGCTATGAATGTCTTGCCAAGCCCGGTTGGCAGGCTCACCTGCAAATTATACATTATTTTATACCTACTTATGCAAACACATGAAAGTAGCCTCCTATTTATTAAACAGTTTTATGACTTTGATTTATGAACATCATCATCATTATCATTCGCAGCTTATAATATCCCACTATTGGGTATAGGCCACCCTGTTTCCGCCATTCACTCTGCTCATGTGCCTCACACATCATTTATGAACATAGCTCAGAGTAATGGAAACATCTAAGTAAGTATTTACCTGTAAACTGATACTTAGTGAAATTTACTTACCAGTGTATTTTTCAATAATGCAGCTTTTATAATATTGAACTGATAGTCCCTGACAGCATAGTTTGTAGGATAAATCCATGTTTGTCCTGTTATCTTATCATATCCACTTATCTCTTCATCACAACATAATGCACTGAAAGTTTATAAAATTGAGAGCACTAAAACTAAACTAAGGCCTTTACCATCTATACTAGATGTTTTACAGCTTCAGGAGGCAGTAAGAGTTTAAAACTTAGGAGGCATACATACCTCACATTCAAAGCGCTTGTATTAAGAGAACCGTTCACGTTATCCTCAGAAACCTTCGGCTGCTTGAAGGATGTGTTGTCAAAGTTAGCCAAGAACGTAGAATCATCGAATATCTCGTCATCTTCAAAGGCACTGGTTTGTTCTGAGTTAGATGCACTCATTGCATTGGAGACTGTTCATGGTATATTAGCTCGTGATCATTGAATTATATTATAACTAAGGTTATTGAATGAATAGCGCTGTACCAAATTTTAATTTACAGAATCTATCTATAATTACGAAAATGCACAATGGGATAGATAATTTGTTTT
Source organism: Scotopteryx bipunctaria (assembly GCA_949320045.1). Lineage (NCBI taxonomy): Eukaryota > Metazoa > Arthropoda > Insecta > Lepidoptera > Geometridae > Scotopteryx > Scotopteryx bipunctaria. The sequence continues at coordinate 8,855,747 of OX439447.1, forward strand.
GGAGCGAAAATAAAAGTAAAGTAATAAAATTCACCTAGGAATGAAACCAGAGGCCAGCTGATAACAATAACAAGACATTGACGTAGTGACTTTTGACAATGACACAATAGACAACTGACTGACACTGACACTGGCAGATGATAGGCACAATAATAAACAAAAGTCACTTTTAAATACTTGCGGCGGCGCGTGTAATCGTATTTATTTTTGAGATTTTATTTTTCTCTGGTTTTCTGCTGAGTTATAGTTTATAACATTCGGTGATTATTTGCTCAGTAACCTTATAAGAACAATGGAACTAGATGACGATTTTGATGATTTGTTGGCAGAAATCAGTGAACCAACTTCGCCAAAGAAACCAAAGATAGAACAAGAACCTGAGCAACCGCCGCAGCCGGGTACGTACCTACATAATGCCACTAACTATATAATATAGGTACTGAATTTGTATAGAAACCGCTCAGATCAAATTTGATCTGAGAGAAACCATCAAAAAAAGTCTCTTCTACCTACCCATACTTCAGCCAATTTAAAGAGACAATAAAAATGTAAACCAACCGTTGTGTAGGTATTTTTATTTATTACAATGAAATCTTTTTAGTTTTTTAATTATTTATTTTTGGAAGACCAACAGCTTACATTAGTAGTGGAATGGTAAACTAGACTGAAAAAAAGAGAAGCCAGTTATAAGTCCTCGTTATAGGTTTTAGGTAGGTATATCTCACAACATATATTTTTACACTTTAATTGAACTATGTAGTATGTACTTTTAAAGTTCCATAAACATGTAATGAAAAAATATGTTTTAGGTTACCTAAGTACTGACGGTTTGTTTACATAAAAATGTATCTCCAGTTTGGCTGAAGTATAGTATCTACGCTTGTAAAGAGAACATAATTCCATTCAACACATCTCAGCACCGCAGTCGAAACTGTTGGCTAATGAGTGGTTATGTAGGTACATGTATTCTGTTTGCAGGTACTTCTAAAGACATCGTCTCAAAGCCATCATCATCTAAAACCAACTGTGTCTTAGTTAACCAGAAACAGGTGAATTTTTAACACTTGCTCCATATTAACTCAGCTGTGATTGACAAACTACCTCTATGTCTATTATGCTTAAATAATAACTACAAAATGATTATACGTATACAGCGTATGAGTACATCATTTTAGTAAGAGTTTCATTCACATTTGTAATTTCAGAGAGGCAACCCGTTACTAAAGTTTATAAAATGTGTCCCATGGGAATTTGATGATATAATACCAGACTATGAAGTGGGTAAAACCATATGCCTGTTGTTCCTGTCACTTCGCTACCATAACATGAATCCAGATTACATACATAACAGACTGAAAGAGCTGGGACGGAAGTATGATTTGAGGGTACTTTTAGTCCAGGTAAATAATCTGTGCTACTGATTTCTCATGCATATTAAAATATTGGTTTCAATTGCTCAACAACACAGACAGAGTTAATAGAATGAAAATATTTAGCATAATATGCTAAATATTTTCGTTCTATGAATTCTATGAATTCTACTCATATTATGAGTGATATATCTAAGCAGCCTACGAATTTGGCAATTGGTAATGATAACATTATACCAGTTTTTTGAATTTAATTTTATTTTATTTAGGCGTTACAAACTACTACTCGTTACAAAAATCAAAGTCAAATTTTTTATTCCATAAAATCACGGGGATCACTTGGACATGTTTTAAATCTATGTTGCATTTACACCTTTTCGTAACGCGACCGAAAGAAAAAAGAATAAACATATGACTAAAATACAGTTTTGATCTAGTTTGTAACAACACTTAAGCTAGTTCTTTTATTAAAGTTCCCTAAAACTGCCATACTTGAACTTTGTTATTGTATTTACATGGCTAGAAGAAGATGGAGGCTAGATAAAATTGATGAGAGATTCTAGCTTAGCAGATGACAATCAGGTTGATTCTGTTGTGTATTTCTTCCTAAACTTAACTTAATTTGATAACTCTAAAATTATTCCTGTTCTCTCGATGTATAAGAAAGGGAGACTAATGTTTTTAGGACTGTCAAATTAAATTAAGTTTGAGAAAATGCCCAACAGAATCGATAAAATTTACACTTTTGCTTTTTGAAGGAATCAGATTTAACTCATGCCTAAGTTAGTTGACTCACCCCCGAATACTCAAACGCGACTCAGAGTTAAGCACGTCTCAAGTCACGGTTTTTTGACAGTTTTTGGTGAAAACCTGTCAAAAACTCATCACTTGAGACGTGTTCAACTCTGAGATGCGTTTGAGTATTCGGGGGTTAATCTATTTAAAATGTATTTTAGGTAGACTTGAAAGACCCACACACACCACTGAAGAACCTAACGAGAATATGCCTCTTAACAGATGTGACACTGATGCTCGCATGGAGTCCAGAAGAGGCAGCAAAAATCATTGAAAATTACAAGGTGTTTGAGAACAAACCACCTGATAAGATCATGGAGAAGATTGAGAATGATCCTCATCAGAAGGTAAGAAAAAGTTAACTATTTCTGGATTTAAGTTCTTTATGAAAGCTTCACCACAGTCTGGAGTTTGTTGGCAAATTTGTAGAGTTAGCTTATCTCTATTTGGGCTGACCATGAATTGGTCATGATGCTAGGTTTTTTGCTTTACTCAAACCTGAATGAACAATTTAGTAACTGATAGCTTTGTGGACTTTAGTTCAGAAGCTTTCCCATAGATGCCGCTGTTTTAGATATGTTTTTTTTTTCACTGAACATACATAAATATTATCACGCCCATATTAGTATGGGTTAGGTAGGTAGGTAGGTACAAGTAGTCCGCCAAATTTGATTTGTTTTTTTGTATGATAATGCTCAAAACATGCTTTTATGGGTTTTATGATCGTGATGTCGTTATTGAAAACGCGGGGCTATTAAAACGGGCCTAAACACGACATTGCTTTTTTACGTGAACACGTGCTGCATTTTAATGGGTGCTGAATACCTATACTGACATCTGGTTAATAAATAGGTGTTTTGTCACACTAACCAAATAGTTACAAAGTTAGTTATAATAATTCTGACCTCTGAGATTCTTGCCTCTGAAAACTTATGTAATAGAACACACGGTAGAGATCTACCTGCTCCGCGTTATAAACTATAGGTACCTGACCTACCTACCTAATTAATTATTATTACAATACATACATAATTATCACGCCCATATCCAATGGGGTAAGCAGAGCCACAAATAAACATAAGAAAACTTGCAGCCACTTCTGATTTAAAATCCTAAGATGGAAATGGTAAACAATGGTGACAGGTGATCAGCCCATCGCCCATATAGGTGGTCCATCATTTTGGAGAGGATGCAATACAATACAGTACTGTATTTTTTTATCGCTTCAGACACAAAATGTTTTGCATGAAAGTTGCCTTTGTGTATTTGCCTTCTTGACCCTTGAATCTTAATTTCGATTGCATTCGAAATTTCCTATAACTTGTTATTTTCATACATACTGTACCGTACTTAGCTTAAATTCTTATTGCATTCGACGGCTTTTGTGGCGTGGCGGGCGATTGCTCGGCAGAGACGCAAGAGGTGCGGGTTCGATTCCCGCTGCGGAAGAAATGTTTGCATGTTCTGTAAATATTTCTTCCGGGTCTGGGTGTTGTGGTATCATGGTACTCGTAGTTTCCGATACCCACGACACAGGGAATCTTAGTGAGGGGTCAGAACTGTTATAGTTATTTTAATAAACTACTCAAAACAAAATAGGGCCCACCCAATAAAATATGATTTAAATTAAAATAATAAAGAATACGTACAATATATTTCAAGTTTAATTTTAGGAATAGGTTAACACATTCAGGAGCATTAAAAAAAACATTACAGTACCTTATTTTTGCTGAAAAAATTCAAGAAATGAGCGTTTTTACGCATTAACTTAAAATTACACGGTTTTGAAAAACAATGTCTTGAAGACACGAGCACATTTTTTTTTAAACAGGTTAGTAGGGTTGCTTTAATGCCTCATGTTTAGTAACGCGTAGGTCCTCCCCTATTGCGCACACACTCTCTGAGTCGGTTTGGAACACTCTCTATGAAGTGGATAACGTTTTCATCAGGAATTTGCTCTCAACACACTTTTAAAGCAGTTATCAACTCCTGACGGCTATGAATTTCAGTGTAGTTGTCTTTAAGGCTTCTTTTTAACTGGTCCCAGATATGCTCGATCGGATTCAGGTCCGGACTCATGGCAGGCCAGGGTAGAACTGCGATACCAGCTTCGGAGATTGCACTTTGGGTCACTCTGGCAGTATGAGGGCGAGCGTTGTCTTGCATCAGAATAAAGTTAGGGCCTACTCGCTGTGAATATGGGATCACATGAGGTCGGATCACATGCTGAACATAGCTGGCTGCCGTTACATTGCCCTCATCCAAAATCACTAGCTCGGTTTTGCCCATTATGCTAATCCCACCCCATACCATAATACTGGGTCCACCAAAGCGGTCAGTTTCACGTATACATGGTTCTGTAAAACGTTCTCCAGGTCGTCGCCAAACTCGTACGCGTCTGTCATCATTAAAAAACTTTACTTTAGATTCATCTGTAAAGAGCACTGTCCTCCAATTATCCATGGTCCATTCGAGGTGATCACGTGCAAACCTTAATCGCGCTGCACGGTGGGCTCTGGTCAATTTGAGCCGAACAACTGGCATTCTGGAACGTTGTTGGTCTTCATGAAGTCTGTTCCGAACAGTTTGGTCACTCACTCGCGTACCAGTGGCGTCACGTAAGCGGTTTCTCAATATGCGTGCAGTTACAGTTCGCTCGCGACGTGCAGAGAGTCGGATGTATCGGTCTTCCTGGGAGGTTGTGGCTCGGATTCTACCTGAACCGCGCCTCCTACTCACACTACCTGTCTCTTGATAGCGTTCCCACACATTTCGAATAGCTCGTCTAGACACACCTAAGCTTGAAGCTACCGATCTTTGCGAATTTCCCTGCTGAAGCAAAACAATGGCTCTTGTCGCGGATTCTGTGTCCATGTGACGTCGAGAACCAGGCATTGTTTATGCAAACACTAATTTAATCGATAATTAAAGGTAAGGTTACGATAACTTCTTCGTTAGACACAACAAACACCACTGAGCAACAATGTAATGGCACTCAGAAATTCTGCGGTATATCGTAAGATTTTTGTTTTTTGTCTACCCACTTAAGAACCACCCTAAACTTGGAGTTTAAGTGTTAATTATGATCAATAAATATGCCTACTTAACATTCCTATACTTCAGTTTGCCAACAACTCGCAAAAAAAAAATTGTCGGGTAAAATATCAATATATTTCAAGTGGGCCCTATTTTGTTTTGAGTAGTTTACTTAATTATTATTGTTAATTTTCTTTTACTTATCATCAAATACATCAATATTTTCATTTGTCTATTGTCAATTCAGTAACAATAGTTGATATTGTGTTCACACAATGTAGTTTTTTTATGTGCATGCATTGGTCACCTATAATTGAGAGAGCACCGGACATAAGTACTATAAGAAATAAGTTCAACATATCTGTGTACCTACCTACCTCTCGTTGGTGTTTCAATAAAATTTCATTATAATTTTTTTTTTACCATCGGTCGCTCAAGCTGTACATACGAAACTAAACCCGCCTAATAGGCAGGTATTTAAAACATGATATCCAATCATAAAACCAAAAATATATTTTGTTTTAGATCATAAACGCGTTATCGTCGATAAAACCCGTCAACAAAACAGATGCGATGACACTGATCACCACATTCGGGACATTGGAGAACATCATAAAGGCAACAGAGAACAGATTAGCAGAGTGTCCAGGTTTTGGCTCGACTAAAGCAAAAAAGCTTTACAAAGCTCTACATGAGCCTTTCCTCAAACGTAGCCAAGTAAAACTGCCTAAAGATGATTTCGATGGAGATATGAGCTTAGAAGACGTTGAGAAACTGGAGAATGAGGTTTCAACCGACGTAAATAAAGGTAAAAGTGAAGTACAAAACTAAGTATAAGCGTAAAATGAAGCTTCTGTGATAGTAGGCAATAAAAGCAGTCAATCGAGGTGTTGTTTTATTAAATCTCAAGTACGGTGTCCCATTACAAAGAGGTCCTTGGGGATTGTTTTGGATCTTAGCACGTATTTTTTGTGGCTTTTTCGTCCAAGCTTGGCGTCTGAAGGCGAGTCGCGTTCAAAATAAACGTCTAGCGCAGCGCTCAACGGGCTTCGAACGCGGTTAGACGCGTCTCGCCTCCGTACGAATTGAGTTTGTTTATTTTACTATCCGGCGTTCTTTGGCGGGAAACTGTGTTTTGAACTATTTTAATTACTGCGAGAATCTATTCGGCCAGTATTATTTTTTATGGACTTGCAATTAAAAATAATAGAAAGACTTTTGAAAGACTTGTGCTTTGAATAAACAGTATATCGTGATTTGGTGTTTGTGTGAAGGATTAAAAGGTGTTACCGAAAAGGTGTGAACTAAGTAGTTAGTTTTGGATAAAAGGATCGCTACAGTGTGGATTTAACCTGTGAGGTAAGTGTAAAAAAATAACAACACATACCTACCGTCAAATACATAGTCAACCTACACTCAGATTCCTTGAGTCGTGAGTATCAGAAACAACGAATACAATGATACAGACTGAAGAAATATTTACAGATCATGCAAATATTTCTCCCGCCGTTGGAATCAAACCCGTGCCTCTCGTCTCGAGTGCATTCGCACTCTGTGCCAGCGAAAACGTATTTTTAAAATTACCTTAATATTAATTTACCTAAATAAAAAAAATCTTTCGTAGAAACACATATTTTTAATGTTTTGTCCCTGTGTAACTACCTAGATATTTCTTGCAGTAACCTGATCATTATTTGATATTTTACAATTACAGAGATGTTAAAACCACTTCACTGTAATCAAAATTCTGAATACCAACTAATATTTAGCTAACACTACATGCCGCTAATACTAACCTTCGTGCATACCTCTATAATTACAATTTACTATGTACCGTACAGTAATTTCAATACCTACGTAAAAATAATAGGTCTAAAAACTAGCTGGCAAAGACGGGTCCATCCAACAGGTGAACTTGGCACGTGCCCGCCAGGTGAATACGATATTTTTTAAATTCATATTATTAGCCATTTGGTACATAAATACTCGTAGTATGTGAATTATATGCTATGTCTTGGTTAAATTGTAGAGGCATTTGTACAAGATCCAGCAATGGCCGGTCTTGTACAATTTTACATATCTCATTTTTATATTTCTTATTTTTACATATTCCTCATTTTTAAATGCCAGATTTTAAGATCGAATGAAATGGTCTAATTTCCCTAAAATATCCATAATCCTGTTACGTTGATTGTTATGCGATTTTTTTTTGTATGCTAATAGACGAGTTTTTTCCTTAAAACTAGAAGAAGTAGCAGTTAGATTGACGCTAAAGCTCAATAAAATTCCAAGTTTATTCAATTCTACTAAAGAACGGGTTCCTTTCTATTAATATTTGAAACAACACCATCGAGTTTCACACTTTCAACGCTTTCGAAGCGTTTCTATTTTTTTCTATAAATCATTATAAACTACAAGTTGCCGCCCGCGGCTTCGCTCGCGTGGTACCCCGATAAAAAATAGCCTATATGTTAATCCAGCACATGTACTATGTTTATTCCAAGTTTCATTCAAATCCGTTCAGCCGTTTAGGCGTGAAAGAGTAACAAACATCTATACATACAAACTTCTGCGTTTATAATATTAGTAGGAGACTGAACTCAAGTTCTGGGTACATTCAAACTAAGTAAGTACTTAGGAGGTATGGACATTGGTCAGGTCAACATAACCGACATCAATTTGCGGAGGTTCTTCGTTTTTAGTCTTGTGTACATAATAAGCAGCACAGATGGTCTGAATAGGCTACCTACACGCAAATACATTACGACCTATTTGCCTCATAAGATTGTTGGTAGAAAGGATTTTAAAATGTTTGCCATTCACCCATTGAAGAAGCTTCGATGGCGGACGCGCACCGTTAGCTAAACATGGTCAATTTAACTCTTGTTTGATCCTATAATTTGCCGACAGTTATACCTACTAACTAATTATGGCTACATAGTATTTATGCCGTGCTTCACTCTATTGCACATTTGCAAGCCCAATTTAACTCAAAATAACTGCTAAGCGTAAAGTATACTTGTGTGACAGACGGTTAGTGTAATTTTATAGGCCAAAGATATAGGGAAGAAAGATTTCATGGGTAGAAAAAACGTATAAATTACCTTTGTATTTATATGTATTTTATATTAGTTACCTTCGATGTTCACGACATCGAAGGATAGAACTTTGCTATAAACAATGCGCATGAACGGAAATAATGTGAGCTAAGAGTATCGAAAGTTATAATACATGTAATCGCAACTTCAAACCATGTGAACGCTACTTCAAATCTGTTTTTGCTCCAATTTTGTATGGCCTTTTAAGATAGCTTATCTTTGCGCGGTTCCTTTCAAGAATATTGTAGTTTTAAAAGTTCAGCCTTGGTTTTAGTAGAGCTTTTGCCATCTGATAGGAATGTTCGTAAAGATGCATACCTACATGCGTTTCAGGTTTCTAAAGATACAATCTTTTTACCAGCTAGTACTAGTTGTATGTGTGTTATTCTATATATTATCTCGTAAAAGCTCATGGTAAAGATGTAAAGTAACTTTTGTTACATACTGTTTTATTTGCAACGTAGTTTTGAGTTTTTGAGCTACTTGTACCACCTTTTTGTAAAGGAAGAAGCGCCTCAGTCATTGTCTTCGGTACCTAACCATACCTTCAATACTTCCAGCCATTCCATCATTCGATACCAATCAATAATATGTATATCGAACAATGCGTTATTCCAAACTGGATTGATTGTCGTGATTATGCATTACTACGCAATGCTATGATCATCCGAAGGAATCGTGTGACAACTCTCTCGATCGTGTAGCTTTCATCGCGATATGGCCCACATCACGACCGACTAATCTGAACCAATCTGAATGTGGAGTCCAGACAATGGCGCGGGAACAGCTCGGCGAAACTGTCTAAAACTAACTTATACATGCAGCTTTGCCTGTGTAGGTATTCGTAGACTTATCATTTGCTATGTCTCCTTTGAGTCCACCAGTCCACAACGGTTCTTTTATGCTAAAATTAAATACGTTTCATATTGGCATAGAATACCCAGTAGGTGGGAAGGTACACAAGTTCTATAAAATGATAACAGCCTCTGGTGTGGGCCAGAACATGATTTTTAAATGGATCTATAATAACGTTGCAAGTGCTTAGGAGGTATGTTAGGATCCTAGCAAATGGAGATCCGTGATCTCTGTCCGTATGGGAAACATGCGTCATTTTATGTATGTATGCTTAGGAGGGCTGCAAGTTGGAACTGTGGTTGATATAGCCATTTGTAGAGTAGGTAGGTACGTGTATATTATAGCTACGCGAATGAAACCTCTCGTTGTTCGTTGTTTTCTGTTCTCCTTTACACCTATTGTGTTGCTTTATTGTTCAATGTATTTTGTTTACCATGATATAGCTAATTTGATTTGTTACTTCGTTTGTGTCGATACAGTTATCATCCATTATATGAGTACACTCTAGTACCTACGTGCCTATTGTATCTAACTAGCTGTTGTATATATTTTGTGATGATATAAATTTATAATTATCGGTAGTTGGGGATAAACAAAACTACTCAGTGATACTTTTAAAAGAACAGTATAAACCTGTAAGCGCAGTTCGTTTTATATCAAATACGTTGAAATATTTTGTTCCACGAATTTCCTCATCAATAAAAATGCTTCTGCAATTCAGTTTTTATGGCTTAGCTGTATTGTGGCTTTAAGGAATAAAGACACTGTAATATTGTTGCATGTTCTGGGTACCTACTACAAGACAAAGAGTCAAAGAGCAAATCGTTTCTTATTTTCCTTGCTGTGTTGTGGTCGGTTTATAACCCCTGGTGCCTTTGACTGGACCGTCGACTTGCCGTGGTTGGACAGTCTTTGTTAGTTTTGACGTTGACGAATGATGGTCATTACCATAATGTCACCAAATCCCTGTAAACTTTAATGGACTTCGATCGATTTTAGATATAATGCATCTTCACGGTAGTTAGCCACGCTGCTTTGGTAAAGTGAATATTTTAATTCGGTTTCGAAATGTTCTAATGCTTTCGTTGGTGGTCCTTATCTTTCTTAATACCAAGAAAGTCTATCATAGTATTTTTGTATTGTTGTATCTCAATCCTTTTCCTATAAAATCTCTTCAGATTCATCACGATTGCTTGCAGAATAATATTTGTATTATAATTCACTCCTTGCTTATCAACATTGATGATATTCCGTCCTACATCCAAGCAAAAAGAGTCATTAGTCGATCCTATTCAGATTATTCCTATCTAAATAAGGCTGAAGTCGGTGTGAAATAATAACAGTGGTATTGCGAGGCTTGACTCGTGCCATCGCGCGGGTCGGCGCACGCGCAGCCTCCGTTCTTGCTCCTTTTGTGTTACGTGTAATCAACTTCGTGATGTTTGAATGTGTGCGTGCTTTCAACACACGCGTGTTTCAAATCTCTGGATATACATCCAGGTATACGTATGTACTTTAACGAACTTTGTTTGAATTTCGAGGACGCCTTTTCATTGCTTCATTGAAGTTGTTCTTAGATTCAGAGCACATTTTATTATTACTGAATTTTAATTTTAACGCACTTTTTGAAATCTGAATGTTGGTTCTTGTTATAAAACTTGTTGGTACTATTTATTGCGCTTGTGGTTAAGATATTCTGTCTAACAGTAGGTAACATCGCTGACTCTATCATGTCCTTATTTTTTGTGCTACTCGTTTCTCTACTTCAAGCATGTACCAAGATTGAATCGCAGGTCACATAGCTGGATGTATATCAATGTGTGTTAAAGTTTGAGCTTCTGTTGAAGCCAGGTTTTTGGCTATGATTGTAGCCTGAGGCTTGATCGTGGCCGCGATCTCCGACTATGATAATTACTTAAAAGAATGCTCATACTTTTTCGGTGCGACCGTCCGACTGACACAGTAGGTACTTGTAAATTGATGTTATCTGTGTGTTTTAATATTTTTATGCAAATATATGATATTTGCATAAAAATATTAAACTTATCTAAGTTCAACTCGTTCAAATGAAAATCAGATAGAATCTTTCGCGCTTTTACACTTATGTGGGCAGGGCACGTAAGCAACACGCTATAATATTTTTTCTTAAGAAAAGCATTTCATTTTCGTTCTACATGTACTGTAATTTCAATTATGATTCAAAGCATGCATTGTAAAACGTTTTCAAGTGGACTGTAGCTTTTTACTACGTCTATATCCCCTAACGGTAAGTTCTGTACACAGTACACAGACCGAGCGTCTTGAAAAACTTAAAGATTAACTTTCACTATTCTCATAATCTCGCGCCTTGAACTTTATAGGACTCGTCTGAAAGGCGACGCTGTTAAGGTTATCATGATTTATTTATTACCATGCACTTGAGACCGACCTACGTTTTTGTCCCTACTTTTAAGATGATGACTTTCTTTTAAGTTCCATTCCCAGCGCACAAGTGCAACCACTCGATGATTATGTTTTTTGCATTTTAACACCATATCACACGTTACTTCTCACCAGGCACTTGTGGCTAAGATTATATTATATGTTTTCGTAGAAATAAATGAAATAAACTCACATTTTAAAATATAAAAATAAAATAAAATAAATAAAACGTTGAAGTTTCGAATTTAGAATTACTGTATTTAATTTGAAAAGTGTGGTATTGTCAAACTATTGATTGAACCTGTCAATTCCCCCCACAAAAGTAAACAAACAATTTGAACGTAAACAACTATTTTATCACTTAGATCTTCCTCAAATTACCAGTCGTTTGACGAAAGGGCCGTGACTTGCACTCATCGATTGGTCTGTCCAAATTATGGACATAACAGACACGTTATTATGCTTTCAAAACGTTTAGTGTCAACGTTGATAGGTTTTTAATGGTAGCTTGTTTTCGTTTTAGATTTGACCGTGGTAGGTTGTAGATCAAATACACATAAATTGAAAAACCCTACAGGTACTTTGTAGGTAAGTTTTGTAATTATTTTTATTCGAAAGAAAAAAGTGCATGAAGATCTTATGTTTTCGAATACTACCATTACTAGTCGTAGCAAAAAGTGTTTAAAGTGCGCCTCAAAGTCTTTCACTTTGCACTTGACACATGTTTTCAAAGTTTTTTAGGTTCTACGACATGTACGGTTTCCCCACTATGTTTTCCTTCGCCGTTTGAGAGTACGCGCATAGATTTTTTAAACAGAAATATCCATTGGTACACGACCGGCTTTGAAACCACGATCTAAGAATCGGAAGGCAGGGCCGGTACCACTGGACCACCAGTGTTTTAATGTTTTCAAATAAATCTTCATTTATCAAAAGTGAATTGCTTTTTACAAAAAACTACACTTTCTTAAGTCCACATTAGTATTGGAATGCAGGTCATCGTATAATTTCGGTGATTATGTTCAATCATTATTACTTAGTTATAGTTATTACGCGTTCGTATCACGCTACACTTACATTCTTTTAAAAGTATTTGATAAAGAATTTCAAGTTTTCAAACTTCCTTACTTACCCAAAGCTCTTTAGTTTTACTTACTGCATTTCTTTTTTACAGTACCTATGTGCTTATACATTATTCAATGCCAATATTTTCTGTTACAAATTGAACTGAAGAATTAGGTTCGTTGTTAGTTCATCTTTCAAAAGACGAGTTTTATCGAGTTTAAGATGTAAGTTTAAAAGAAAAATACAAACTATTGATTAAAATGGGCTTACGTCACAAGAATTAACACGTCTACGATCTTTTTAAATCGACGCTCAAAGTGGTTCCACATGATATTAATTTCGGGCGCGGATTAACCACGGTGCATGTAGATGTAGTTATGTTAGGTTCTTAACCCTTCGTCGAGTTCGTATCACCCATATGTTTATGAATATTTAAGGCTACAGATTGATCAATTATTATAATTGAAGGCTTCTTGAAGGGAAAGCTTAATAGAAACCTACTTAAACGTGTATTAACCTAACGTTTATATAGATTAGGTCGTAAATTGAAATAAATAAATAAATAAAATAAATAACACATTCCAACATTTAAAATTTATTACTTGAGTAATTTCGTTTACAATTCATGTTACTGCATCCGTAAATAAAAATTGGGACGTGTTTGCATCACACAGGAATTAACCTGAATTTTGTGATTATCGACTGATCACGATAAATCGGAAGTGCGTGCATTTACTATGTTACTACTTTACTAGTGACTGAAATAGCACAGTTTGCTTGCTGTGTTTGGAAACAACATGTATACTGGGCACGTATTCAGCTGGACTTATTAAGGATACTTTCAGGGGCAATTAAGTACAATGACAGATAAAATGACAATTGTATCTCTTTTGAAGTAAGAATATTAGATGAAAAAATACTACAAATCCTACTAATATGATAAAAACATTTTTTAGTTCGATTCGCTCAAAACTTGGTACTAATAAATCTTAAATTCAATAATGAAACATGTATTTTTTTTTTTCAAAATGTTGTATTCGGAAATTTTGAGTACAAAATCATTGGACACGTGTTTCGTATTATTTAAATTACTATTTATATATATCCGTACGTATTATTTGTATCTATCCTAACTACATAAGCTATTTTGTCTTGCGTCGTGACCTTACTCGACTATACGCGGGATTCGTTTTCAAAAGCTATGAAAGCTTCTACTCAACTAAAATGAATTAGAACTCAATATAACTAAAGCCTAATCTCGAAAACATGTTAAGTGCAAGGAGGAGCCTTTGAACTTTAATTTTTTTCACACTGGTTCGAAAGAACTAGTGACACGAATTGTAGTAATAACCCAAGCTTGGAAAAATGCCCACTGCTCTGACTACGTCCACAGGCATTAGCATTACAAAATCACGCTTGTACGTTCCTTAACGGGAGCGCCATGTACGCTCGCTGAAAACTAAACACAGATGTGTGTTTTTACAAGTAAACACATTCCGTAAATATTAATTGCCTAAGAGCCTCCGTGTATGTGCGAATGAATATTGTTATTATTCTTATCCCTTACCTTTTCTAGTGTTACCTACTAATGTTAAACTACCTGTCGTCTTTATAAAATACGTCAGCGTACTCCATAGAACTTGTTTAGAGAGAGTTGAAAATCACAAAATTCATTATTTTTGTTTTACAATCACGTACTTATTTACTTTAAGAAGCTTTGGAAGAACCAGTATTGTTATTGGTTTGTGGAATTGGCCATATGCGCACACGCATGCGGACCCGGTTCCAATCTGCAACAACATTATTAGTGATATCACATCCCTGTTGAACACATGTTTTAACCTACAGAATGAACTCAGTTTATCTTTGACTGAACATCATGTAATGTTTTTTTATTGAAAAGCAACGCTGTTTTATTTTTGCCTTTAGAACAAGCAAATCAGTTTTAATAAAAAATTACTTTACTTTTATGGTAAGAAAGATCAAATCTTCAAGTACTTATAAGTAGTTCAAAAGAAGCATCTACATTTCACCTTTCAACTGATGTTTATCGTCGACCGAAACATAATTTTGTCACATATCTCTATCATTTCTCCAGCATGTGACGTCGTCAGTCCATCTCAAGAATGTGATGTCATTTGCCCCCGCCATTAGCGCTGAGATATGTTTTTGTGCCTCTTGAACTTGAGTAGGTACTCTTCCTTGTACATTCTTTCCAAATGATGGTATCAACCTTGTAGCAATCCGCCATTATTTGACTTGTCAAAATCATGATTTAATATTAGCTTTTAGTTCTACACTTCTAATAAAAAGACTAGATACCTATTAAAATCAATTGGCGCTCTTTGTTTCCAAACAAAGGTGCACAAGTCGATTCATTGTTGTCGTCGGCAACAATAGTCGCCGCAGTGAAAGGCATCTTAACGTCTAATTGTGCAATTAATATGAAACCCGGCTTATTAACCCCAATGTTTCAATTACAATGAGAAATCAGAACAAAACCGACCCCTCAGTACGCAGACGTGTGAACTGAACGAACGTCTTCAATTTCTTCGCGATAATTTCTTTGATGCTATCTATTTGGATGTTATAATTGCTGGGAATCGTTAACTATGAGAAAGGGCTTTGAGAAGTCCACTTATAAATCTGAGAGCAGAACGTCTTCTCTAATGTATTACGTCCAAGAAAATAAGAGGGTCTGTGAGCTAACATTGATATATCATTGATATGACCGAACACGGGTCCGCCTTTATTGTGTTGCCAATTTGTCAAGAATTCATAATTTTATCGACACTTCAAGCATTTTGTGGCTGTCTCAAGTTTTCAAACATATTGTTTTAATACATTGTGAAACACCAGTTAATCAGATGACTTGTTTGGTTAGATGGGGTGTAGACTAATTGGAGGTGCTCATTAATTGTTTCAGCACTTATCCGGAAGCCAAACAATACGGTCAGCGGTGTAAAACCGTAAAAGTTTATGGCTATTAACTTTTCAATAACCCCTTATCTTTTCAGATATCGCAATGTCGCGTTACAAACTGCACCAGAATGGCGCTGAGTGATTTGTGATGGTGACTGCGATGGCGGCCTCGGCGCAGGGCTACGAGGAATTGCGACCTCAACACTCCAGAGACGGGTCAAGGGACTCGGGGATATTTCACACCACCAAAGGGTTATGGAACGCCCCTGGCCTGAACAACTGCTTTCTGAACAGCGCTGTGCAGGTAAGCTTTTTCCTCCTATTGTTCAGCTGACGGACTGTGCCAATCTGAATAAGTTTTCAATGAAGAATGTGCTTTACTGCGCTTGTTTAAGATACAATTCACACTGGTTGGTGCGCTGATCCGTCTGATTTCTAAAAAGAACAATGTTGATCCCAAGTTGATTTGCTGTTCTGAGGTTGGTCCCACAGACTTATTGCAGTCTGTAACATTGTCGGAGTGAATATACACATGAATACTGTTATACCTTCTATGCCGACACTCGCGAAATTCTTGGAACATTTTACGGTGCTTATAAGGATGTATACGAACCACGTGTTTGTTGACTGTGGTGGGCGGACGTCGATCCGTATTGACATGCCAAAGCTAAAACATGGGCGGTGGTGAGATAATCGCGAAATTTTAATTCTTGTACGTCATACATAACGTGTTTTGAACTACTGAAGCCACATTTATGGTGAAAGTGCAACCCAAAAGCTTAGCCCAAAAGTAATACTATGCCTCGGGACTCGATTGTAGATACAAAAGTTTTAAAAGTATTACGAAAGTAAAATACTTTTTTAACACCTTTAAATCATTGGTCTTCGTTATCGCGACCTCTTGACTTGTTGGCTTTAAAACATTTTAGTGCCTGATCCGTTTTTAAGATGACGTAAATAATATTGAGAGATAAATCGAGAGGCATTTGTTGGCGTCAGAAGGCACTGCGTGGTATTATTTAAATTTTAACGAGTAAGCTGGGAGCTTAATCCCCTATTTGAATATTTAACAAGGTATTATGTTCTGACGAGCTTGCTTATAGCCTTCTATGCACTGAGTAAATAATCTTCCTTCATCGGTCACTTCACCTTTTTTCTTGATCACTCAGCGATAACCCTCAGTGACCAGTTTCAGCTTCGGCGTTGGTGCTGTTTATCAATTTTCTCTTGCGTTCATCTTGGGTCAAATAGTAGTTCCGTATAAAAATTCCAGTTGGAAAATGTCACCTCGATCACGGTCAAAGGTACAAGCCAGCGGTCAAACCACAAGACAATAATAGTTTGGTGACATACGAGTAACGGCCTGTACTCATTTACGCGAGCTTTCTTCTCACTCTAAATGAAAGCTTATGGGGTTACGTTAAGGTTGGTTATTGATTATAATCTGGTGATGATGACACCGAAGGCTATTAGCATTAGGGGTCGTGTTGACGCGACATAACCTGTTTCAAGTTTACGTCGCGTTTGTTTGTTTTCTTCGTTGATTGTTCGCTTTTATCTATTATGCATTGGACTCTGACTGACTGTTATGCAACGTTATTCAATATCCCTAAACACTAGTCCCTATGGGGGGTAACTTTCGATTGACTTTTCGTTATAACAGGAAGCAATGTGTTATAATGTTAGTCTGGTGTTTTTAACCCTTTTGAAGTTCACTAATAAATTGACTTTTTCGTTTGTGACAGATACTTTTCAACACTAGCTGCCGCTTGCGGCTTCGCTCGCGTTGCAACACATTCCAGCACATATATTCCAAGTTTCATTAAAATTCGTTCAGCCGTTTAGGCGTAATTGAGGCACAAACATACAAACATCCTTACAACCTTTCACATTTATATTAAAGTAGGATTACAATAGTACCTACCTATACTTAGAAAAAAACAGCCTATATTGCGGTGGTGAATAGTGGCCTATAGTTCCATAACTGAGAGCACCCATTTCTTAAGACAGCTATTTGTCACTTCCAACTTTTATATCCCTATTATTCAATTGTTATCTAACCAGGCTATTCTCCAGGGATCTTCGTAGGCGTAGGCCACGACGATCTGAATCTTACTTTTATGTAGAAAGCTGGTTTTCGGTCTTTGTGTGAAGACGAGTGGATTTTGATTCATATTTTTTAATTTTTAACTATTACAAAAATCTAGGCTTCAGATTTTACGAGCAGTATTTTTGAATACGAGCCTTAATTAATGGTTCTTTGTTATAAAAAGTAGTCGAGTAACTAGACTGTTGTGAAATGGACATCATCACAAGCCTACAGAAGCCCACTGTTGGACATATGGCTTCCTAATATACTTCATTTACTAACCTACTGTGTCTGAAAAGAGCCTAGTGATTAGTTGAAAAATCCAGTTCGTCTTTATTTGACTTGTTAGTAACAGACCGACATCGGCGCTGACAATCTGATAGTTACATAAATGAGTTTTAACAAGTAGGTTTAACAAGAACTCGTATATTCTCTTCAATGTCTCGTAAATTGTGTAAAGCTTCTTGTGTGACATTTTTTATAACGTTTTTACGTAGGTAGTAGTCTAGGAAATGTCGTAAAACTAATGTTGATCAATATAATATTTAATTTGAAGATTCGAGACTGGTTTTACTGTTTATTAGCACAATTTCATCATAATTAATATTAATTTATTGTAATTTTGCAATAAATATGGAGTAGAATTCAAAAACAACAGCATTGTTCGTAATATTGTTTAAAATAAATAAATATAAATTTATATTTTATATTTATTAATTCACGTATCTTTATCATCCCCGTAAGTCGAGGTTTCTTGTACCTAGGTACTCCAGATTTGCTAGTCTATGTTCATTTTGCGAAATACGTACCTAGATTCTTTACAGCACCAAACGACCAAATTCTGGCTCGCAGTCTACATAAGCGTGTATTTGTCATTTTTTCAATACCTAGTATTCTTTTATTTTATTATTTTAGACAATAGATACAATGTATTCAAATCCTTTATTATTTAACAATACACAACACTATTCTCATCACGCAAGTTACGTTACGTTACACGCACACATTCCATCGTACGCCGTGTACGCTTGATAAATCCGTTCCAATTTACACACGAGTAATTACCATCTCGAAAAGGAGTGAAAAAATCTGTGGCGTGGATGTAATGACGTACAATCCCAGAGAAAAGAGTAACGAAATATTAGCTACTTACAAGATATAGCTAAAATAAAAAAAACTTATATTTTCTGACTAAACGTGCCACTTATTTGTCCACTTACGTACATTATGCAAATATCTCTATCATGATGACACTAAAGCATACGTTTTCCCATAAAAAAACAGTCATCTACATAAAAGCTATCTAAGTCACTTGTCTTGCTGATGTTACAGACGACGCAATGTCGTGTTACCATGGGTGCCGTCAAACTCCATTAAAATACCAGCGTATGTACAGACAGTAGTTTCATGTTGGCCTGATGAAGCCATAATAAGATGATGGGCTATTTTTTATCGCCTTTCAATTTTATAGCCCAAGTTTAGAATTAGTCTTATTATCAATTTAACAGTAACCAAGTTTTATAACTTGCTATAAAATAGCACTAACATGTAAAATTTGTTCACCGAAATGTTTTTTGGATTGTCTTTTTTAGTTGTTTTTTATGTAATTAGCTTCTGGCTTGTAAAAATTACATTTAGCTTATTACGGAAGTCGGCGGTGGATACGTCCGCAGGCCTACTCCTGGGACGACCGTATGGGGGAGTGGCCATTCTCTGGAGAAAGGGTATGTTCGAGTCTGTTGCAGTTCTGGATTGTAGTAGCCCTAGGCTAGCTGCTATTAAGGCTACCTCTGGTGGTCGCTCTGTGATTATATTTTCTGTATATATGCCTACATGTAAGAAAGACAATCTGCCTATCTTTACTGAGGTTTTGAGTGAGATAAGTGCTATAGAGGAAAGTAGTAATGTCGAATCCATCTTCATTCTAGGGGATTTTAATGCTCACCCGCAGGAAACTTTTTATAGGGAGTTGTCTAACTTTTGCTCAGAACAGTCCTGGCTATGTGCGGATGTAGAAAAGCTGGGATATTCTTCAAACACATATACATTCACTTGTCAAAAATCCGGCAGTAGAAGATGGTTGGACCACTGTATTGTTTCCCTCTCGGCTTGGCATACTGTTAACAAAGTAGGCGTATATGAGGACGTTTACACGTCGGACCATCTTCCTATTTACATAGAATGTAATTTGTGTGCGGTCAGACAGAGGTTAGTGACCCGTGACTCAACTTCTAACGCTGTGTTTTGGGGCGAAAGGAATGACGAACAAATAAAGAGGTATAGTGATATGTGTAGCAAGACCTTTCGTAGCATAATTTTCCCCCCAGAATTCGTAGAGTGCGGTCATGGGCCGTGTAGTCTGGCAGAGCACAGGTCTATTCTAGACAGGCTTTATAGTGTTGTAGTGGATACTATGACTGAGGCAGCTGTACAGACGAAGCAGTGTAGTGGTAGGAGACTTAGGAGAGGAAGGAGTTTCTGTGGATGGAACACATATGTTCGCGCCGCACATGAGGAGGCCAGGCTTAAATTCAAATACTGGTTGCTGTGTAACAGACCCACTTCAGGTGAAACTTATGAGCAGATGTGCGAATCTCGCAAAATCTTTAAAAGCCGCCTGAAATGGTGTCAGAAAAACCAGGACCAGCTAATTATGGATAAGATTGCTAAAGAGCGTGCAGCGAAGGATTTTAAGACTTTCTGGAAATCCACAGGTAATCTGAATATTAGGCCTGGCCCCCCCGTGAGCGTGGAGGGGAAGAGTGATCAAAGGGAAATAGCACAGCTGTTCATGGAACACTTTAAAGTTCACTCCCCCCTCGGTCCTTCCTCTGAGGTGTCCGATGCTGATTTCGACGCTCCGGGTGACGAACCTCTTTTGCATATATCTGCAGACCAGATCCGCGTGACAATTAAAGGTATGACGCGAGGTAAGTCTCCCGGACACGATGGGCTCAGCATCGAGCATCTTAAATATGCGGGGAACCACTTGCCCGGTCTCCTCTCCATGTTCTTCTCAATGTGTCTTAGTCATGCGTATTTACCGGCTGACCTTATGAAGACGATAGTAGTGCCGATTGTGAAGAACAGGACAGGAGACATATCGGACAAAGGGAACTACCGACCAATTTCTCTAGCCACTACAATAGCTAAGGTATTGGACAGTGTGCTTGATTCTATGCTACAAAAATACCTTAAGCTACATGACGCACAGTTCGGGTTTAGACCCGGACTATCCACAGAAAGCGCAATATTAGCACTCAAGCATACTGTCCAGTATTACACAAGGCGCAGGACGCCGGTGTACGCCTGTTTCCTCGACCTCTCCAAAGCATTTGATCTCGTTTCTTATGATGTGCTCTGGGGAAAGTTGAGGGATAGGGGTGTTCCGGCGGAACTGTTAAAAATGTTTCGATATTGGTACGGGAACCAAAAAAATAACATCAAGTGGTCCAATGCTCTCTCTGACACATATAGGTTGGAGTGCGGGGTGAGACAGGGGGGGGTAAGTTCACCCTCGCTCTTCAACCTATATGTAAATGATCTCATTGTTGGGCTCAGCGGCATGCGTGTTGGCTGCCATGTTGATGGTGTTTGCATAAACAACATCAGCTACGCAGACGACATGGTGCTGCTGGGCCCGACAGCGAGGTCTGTCGAAGAGATGCTGAAAGTCTGTGCTGACTACGCTGCTTCTCATGGTCTCCGCTACAATATAAAGAAGTGTGAATACATTGTCTTTAAGGCCGCCGGTAATAACCTCAAAGACTTTCCAGAGATAACCCTTAACGGCATGAACATCAATAGAGTCACAACTTTTAAATATCTTGGCCATTATATTACCGACGACCTTAAAGACAATGCTGACATTGAACGAGAGCGTAGGGCTCTGGCGGTAAGAGGTAATATGTTGATCCGTAGGTTTTCCCGGTGTACAGAAGAAGTAAAAATAACGCTTTTTAAAGCGTACTGCCAAAGCTTCTACACCGGGAACCTATGGGTTAGCTACACCAAACGACCGCTAGAGACCCTACGTGTACAGTATAATAATATTTTTAGGATGATGTTGGGCCTGCCCCGTTTCTGCAGTGCATCGGGGATGTTTGCAGAATACGAGACGGATGGGTTTGCTGCCATCCTCCGTAAAAAGACCGCATCCCTGATGCGCAGAGTGCGTGACAGCCCCAACACCATCCTACAAACAGTAGCCGGTAGAATCACCTCTCCCACGTGGCATTGCTTCGTGAGGAGGGTGATCTACTAAAATGTTTAGTGGTAGTAGTATTTAGTATTAGTCTAATAACTAACCCTAATTATAAGTGCTTTACTAACAAATTATGGACAATGTAGTCTGAAATAAAATCTTTTTATTTATTTTTATTTATTTATTACCTTAATTTCTATAACTAGGTATTTAGAATTACTTTACTTAAAAAAAATATCTTTTATCATCTATCTTTTTTCACGATCCATTCCACAATCATACATTCCGTTCCGTCTTGAAACGCGTATAAAATACTTTGCATTCTAAAATTCTACATAAAAGCATAGCCAAAGAATATCAGCGTGAACGTATGGCACGAGCCGGGAATGTTTGAAAAAGGAAAAAAGGCGTCATCTCGCGAATGACGACGTGACGAGACGCGGAGATTGTGTAATCTGTGATGATGGATTACATGCGATGCTCAGGGAATAAGATACGTAGATATGCTTGAATTATCAGGCTACATTGTAGTAGCAAAACAGCAAAATATATTGCCATATCAAATCAACTCATTCTGTATTCACGTAGGGCTCGACTGCTCCGACAATAAAAATCGCATGCTATCACGATTCTTCAATTCATGTTGAATCTCATCAAGGAAATTGCTTTGTATTCCTAATTGAATGTATGTAAAGAACTAATAAAAATCGTGTGAACTCTATAACTTAAAATCTGGCGGTTTTTAATAGCCCTCTCGTTCCCATAAAAGGTATAACATATATAATTGGAGCACGCGATAGCCCTATTAATCTTCGGCACTTAATAGAAATTAAATTGCTTCATTGTTTTATACTCGGGCCACATTTGAAGAAAAAACTAGGCGCAGTTTTTTTGTAACGCTGAATTTGCCTTTGTTTATTGATAGCTAGCTGTCGCCCGCGGCTTCGCTCGCGTGGTATTTGGATAAAATTTGCCTATATGTTATTTCTGCACACATACTATGTAAGTACATAATTATATTCCAAGTTTCATTCAAATCCGTTCAACCGTTACGGCGTGATTGAGGCACAAACATACATCGTCACATCCTCACAAACTTCGCATTTATAATATTATTAATATATATAATAGGATATGAAATGGTCTTCTGCCATAAAAGGACATATTCTCTGTAAGTCTATGAAGATTGTTTTGCCATAAACTCCAAGAAGTACAGCGTAGATCGTAAGTACCTACATTTGGAGCCACGGATCAAAATTAAGCCTTCGTACTTTCTTCGAACTTGCATTATCTCTTCAGTTCCGAGAGTTCTAATAGAATCAAACTTACCCGGTCGTTGACCTTCCGGTTTCTAATTAAAAACTTAGCGCGAGTACTCTGCACTTTTTAAGATAAGCCCTTTAAGCTTAGCCGCATTTGGCTGTGATAAAGAACGGGTTCGTTGCACAACGAGTACATAGTAAGTACCAAATAGATAAGGCTCTAAAAGGTTTCTTTAGAAAGTGGTGTCCGTCATATAATGAACATTGTTTTTTTTAGTTAGTTAGGGAAGATAAGCCTCTTAGATCAACTCTTGTCTATTGTCTTGAAAGTTCTTGCTGATGTCAGTTACCGAGGACGGAATCCGTGGTCCTAATTCTGTAATCTCATGAATTTGTTCAACTTTGTTCGATCAGGTATTAAATAGCGTAAAGCTCTTCCCGGCCATCTTAATATTCGTGGAAGCGCTCGTGGCGTAGTTCAGTCGTTTTTTGATTGATCGTTGAAGTTAAGCAACGTTGTGCGCGGTCACAATTGGCACCCTTTGAGTACGGACTAAAAACGGTGTTACGGTAGTTATAAAACGGCCTCGTTTTCCTAACTCAAAGAACTAGCTTCACCTATTGTTTACAACCGTTATCGTATCCTGTACTAAGCTCGTGAAACTGATGCTAATGTTACTAAGGTACATAGTACCACAAATATTGTGCACCTCGGCATTTTTCGTTTAGCTTCTGAAATACGAACTAACGCAATAATGATAATATGTTATATAGAGATGTTACAATAATTATGTAGATACTTAATTTTTTCAAGGGTTGGTACAGTTATTATTAGTTGCATATTCGGACAAATTCGGTTTTCATATAAATATAAATAAATAAATAAATAACACCCAATAGTCACATACATAGTACATGACCCCACACTAGGATTCCCTGTGTCGTGGGTATCAGAAACTACGAGTACCATGGTACCACAACACCCAGACCCGGAAGAAATATTTACAGATCATGCAAACATTTCTTCCGCAGCGGGAATCGAACCCGCGCCTCTTGCGTCTCTGCCGAGCAATCGCCCGCCACGCCACCGAGGCCGTCAAAATATAAAGCACGAAGTTTGCCGAAGCGCACAATATTTTGTGGTACTACTGTACTCCCGTACAGGATTTGTATTTCTTAGATATTGAAATAGGATTCTTGTAACGTTTTTCTGTTGGCTGAGAGAATGCGTTGAAACTTATAAGGTATAACGTTTTAGGCCTCTCTTTGTGTGTCCTACACGGTCTGTTGCTAGCCTCATCCAAATCTGGCCAGCGACGGTCACTCGTCAGCCCATCTCACTGATGATATAGCATCAAAGAGAGACCTATACCCAGCAATGGGTGAAATCAGGCGGATGATGATCAGAACCTTTTACTACACTAAGGTATCTGAAACAGAATGATTTATCAGACTAATTTATAATCAACCTTTTTCAGTAGTTACCTCATTTCAAAGTTTACCTTGCCTTTCTTTGTAGTTTGTATCATGAATACTTTTTGTTATGGCTACGCGCTCTACTTGTGTCGTAACTACGTCTACGGTAAAGCCGATCAAAGAAATGGTCTGTCATGTTTACTGTAGCATGTACCTTTTACAATCAATCAGTACGCGAATGTTTATACCCAAAGTTTGTACTGAATCTGTCGAGAATTTTATTGAAAATGTCAACTTACAGTACTGATTTTTGTCTACTTTTCACTTCTAAATAATTCTATTGATTCCACTCACTGACATAAGGCTGCATTATCCATTAGTACTATATGCAGTGTGGCTATATTTTTATTTTTACTTGAGTGAAACTGCTCGGGTACAGCAAGTGATTTTATACAGAGTTATATACTTTTACTAAGAACAACTATAGTTGATTCTGTTTCTGCTACTAGGAACAGTAGTCAATTCCTTGTCAATACTTCAAGCCACATACGAGTCTCGACAATGTAAGCCCTCCACAGCGATCTTTGTACAGGTGCACAAGTGGTTACACAATAAATTTTAATATAAGCAACTTGTTTTCTATTCGAAACACATATCCGATGTTTATTTGGTGACCGCGTACAGGTATTTTTTATTTTTGAATATGATTTTGTATTTGTGTATACTTTTACTATTCTGCTCACGAGCCTGTCAAAGATTTCAAGTCTATACGATCAGAACTGTTATCAAAAGCACGTTCAAATGATATCTCTGAATTTTCACTATGTGCTCAGCTTTACCTGACCCGTGTATTTTTGGTGTAGTGTCTGTAATACATAAGTATTCATATGTAGAATCAAGCTCCTATTTATGCCCGGTCCCTATGTTCTAATAACGGTTGACGGAAGGAAAATTACCATATTAACGTTATTTATTTGGCAGAAAATGTATTACGCATTTTGGCAGAAAACCATGTTTATTTAGCATCTATCGTCCGTTAATCAAATATAGGAAACTAGGCACTAGTATTTCGATAGTCTTTCATGGATCTATGGTAGAATCCATTCTTACTAGAAATTGAATATCTAATTTTAGACGTCAATCCCTCTGTCGCCAATGAAGGAAGCTCGTGAGGAGTGTAGCCTTGCCTTGAATGTAAAATGACCATGCGTGGACTGTGTTAACATATAAATATCCTCGTGGCATATTTATGAACATATACTACTGGAATGGTGGGAATTGTGTATGCATTGCAATCGTGCTTTAAAAATGTGCCTTGGAAAAAAAAATCTCCGTGACTGAATAGCTTAATATTCATATTTGCCTATAGTCTTGTAACTAGTTTGTTTTTTACCTGGGAAAGCAACTGAGTGAAATACATAGATAGAGCTAATAATACGTATTAAAAACTATAAACAAAACCGACTTCAATGAAAAATAAATTGAAACTCCTTGGTCCCATCCTATAGAAAATAACAGGTAGATAATGTCGAGCAAGCTACAATGCCATCAACATCCTCTTGAATTAAAAAAACAAAGTAATGTCATATTTATAGCGGAACGCCCCGTGACTTTGATCGTGTTTTTTTTCTAAATTCATCTTCTCGCTGTGTTCCCTAGGAGTTGAAATTCGGATGTAGTGAATCACTACATCATGAGAGGAATATATCTTCCAAGTTTCAAGCTTTAATTACTGTAATGTTGATTGTCAGTCAATCAGTCAGTCATTACTGACTGACCGTCTCTGACTACCATAAGAGTTTTATATATTTAGATGATACGCATGTAGTATGTGACTCAAAAAAATAAAAGTGCTAGAAAAGGATTCGTACATTCAGCACTTTCATTATTTTGAGTTTATTCTTGAATTGAAGTTGAAAATGGTCAAAGATATGGTATTTTTCTCTTGAAAGAAGTACTGAGTTTTAAAGAAGCGATCACCGTGTTTAATAAAGCGCCGTCTTTTCAATAGCTATGGCACACAAACAGCGGCAGACCGCACAACGTTACGTAGGCGGGGATCAATCAGGGAGCGCGTGCCGAACTGTTGCTTTATAGCTTCTATGATTATACCTCACTTTATTATCTGAAGAATGAAGGGAATGAGTATAGAGTTCAAATGAGACGATTTATGCATATGTGGTCTGGTTTTTCTTTTTATGATCCCACCAGGAGAGTTCTTTTTACGCAAATTAAATTAGATTTAAGTTTTGCTAACTATCTTTTCAACTATCGTTCTTTATTGATATTTAATCGTTTAATTTATCTGCCTATTTTAATTTCTTGTTTTTCCTCTGATCACATGCCTTCGTCGTAATTGACACTTCACCACCTGTTGGTATTCATACAATATTTCACGATGCTACGATGAGGTCCCTTCAGCATATTTTTGTAAAAGGTCAGTGTTTTAATTAATAATTTAACTTACTTTTTTATCTAAAAGGCTGCACGCGAGTTTGCACTCCATGTTTGTCGCGGAACTAATTTTAACTAGAATTGCATTGAGATTATAACAAATGCAAAATAAGCGTGAAATAAAAGCATTTGTATGAACTCATTATTTTGTATGGTTATTTGCAATTTATTTTAAAGATTTATAGTCATGATTATAACTTTAATTTTAACGACAACTACGTCTTCATATATTTGGGCGTTACAGTTTTCTTATTAGCTTAGGAATATTAGAAGAATAATATACAACGGTTTCATTTATTAGACAAGCCGTGCTGTCGATAAGTGTCAGCCATTGCGCTGGATAGCGTTGGATGCATGTGTGTACGGTCCTTGCTGATAACCGTAAAGGAAAACAAGACTTCAATATTGTTGCACGGGCTTCGCATTCAACTACCACTGCATTTTTTTCCAGCACTGCTATTCCAAAGCAATAAAGACCATTGTAGTAGTACCGATGCACCTGCCCGTTGGCATTCCGGCATGCGTCGTCCCGTTCAGCACTCCATTCGCTTCCGTCAAGCTTTTTCTCTGCTAAATATCATCAATATAGATACCGCCGTTGGGGAAAAAACGAACGCTTACCGATTTATTCGGAAATAACCGCTATTCGGGTTTATGAGCGCCGACCTTAACTTAGACTTTCACGATGTCCGTAAGTGTTCTAAAGAACATTATGAGTTATGAATCACATGCAGGATAAAAAGTAGCTGGTTATTATTTTGTCTCGTTTGAGACGTTTACAAGAAAATTGTACAAAATAGTCTCGCTTCGCCGAATTCTAATATGCAAAGGGCAGGTAACATTGTAATGACCAGAAGTAGAGTCAACAGAAAACTTCCTTGACGAGTAACAAAGTTGAACAAATGTTTAATTGGCGATCTCAAACTTGACTCATTTAAAACTCCGAAACATAATCATATTAATTTCACGAAAGATCTACTCGCAAACGTTGCAAAAAGCCTGGATGCTTATACTAATTTAGAGTAAGCAAAATCCACTTTTCGTAATTCACCTAAAATCGAGTGTGTATTTATTGAACTTAAAAAAATGAAGACATCAACGAAGACGAATCTCTCAAATATTTGAGAGAGTGTCTTTGAGAATTGCTTGAGGATACAGCAAGTTGTGCTGACCTTACGTAGAACAATGAGAGGCGCGAGGTGGGCGAAGACGGTAGCGTCACGGGTCGCCGCCTCCGGAAGGAACTATATCGTGGGAAAGCCCCATGGGAGCACCTGCATTCTAGTAATTACGTCTTGACGTGATAAACGTACGATAATTAGTCCAATTTTGATAAAATCCTTAATTTATATGAAGTTGATCCGACAGGTTTTATTAGGAAATCCATCGCTCGCTTATACTATTATTGAATTAATTTAAAATGAGTAATTAACTATTGAAATGATAAGAGGATTGAGGATTACGACACTAGACATACAAACACACATAAGATGCCACTACGAAAGATTACAACTGACTGTCCTCTGGAACTGAACCTTGCACGCGCGTTTAATCTTTGATGCATCTTTCCTATTGCTAAGATAAGAAAAACAAGATATGTAAACATGAATAATTTAATTTGAAATTACTTATCTTTAGCTGATAAACTTGCTATTCGGATTCTCCGACTGACAACAACGCCGATCGCTGCGAAAGATGCAGCGCAGTAAAATGTATAAACCACACCAATATACTGATTACTTATACCCGAAAATAATGGTATCACTACTCCTGAAAGAGATCTAATACTGTTCGAAGCCCCTATCACAGTTCCTCTATGGTCTCCACTAGTTCTACTTGTCACCATTTCTAAGCTTACTATCCTCATTACAGAGCTAGCTATAGCTAGCGGTATCAAAAGCGTTGTGTAAATATAAACATTTGGCGCACACGCGAGGCTTAAAAGTGACGTCGCCACGATGATAAAAGCGTGGTAATTCCTCTCAGTGTAATCCTTGTCGGTCTCATAATACTTGTTAACGTATCCGATGAAGTACGTGCATAGTGACCCCGTCACTCCTTGAAGCGAGATGATGTATCCAAGATTCATTGGCGAGACTGTGTGCACAGTCTTCAAGAATAATGCGAAGTTGTTGAAGTACATTCCCATTGATAACGTTATCAAGAGTTTGTAAAGAAAGATGTCTCCGTAGACTTGCCAATTGATTTTGTAGAATATGTCAATTGATTCTTTTAGTGGGCCTGTTAAGATCTCGATTAGCTTAGGAGCTATGGCAGTTACTTCTCTGGCTGGGTTTTTGTTATCTTTCTTTTCTTTGGGAATATCTGGCAGTGACTTTACTAAACCTGAAAAAAAATATTTGGATTAGGAAAACTTCAACTTGTTTCTAAAGATTTTGGTTTGTTTATTTATTATAAGACTTATTATTGGATATTTGAATTGAACATTAAAAATAAAAAAAATAAACCATTTTCTTTTTCTCCATAACCTATGTCGTTTAAGTAGTTTAAGTGCTTTTAAACAGTTTCCTTATTATAAAAATGATTTATTTTTTTTCCAATAACTATAAATCCTTTACCTAGATTAACGGCAAAAAGCGCTCCCATAATCGTGGTGATTATGGTGAACCCATAATTAGGGTAGGCTTCCATTATGTGGCCTCCTATAATGGGCCCTACTGACATGCCGACTCCTGACAGCGAGGCCAATCGGCCGTACAGCACCGACTGGTTACTTGTATCCTTCACATGGTCCGGGGCTAAAGCTTTTGATAGCAACTGGGTTTGTTTCATCAATCCTGAAAATAAAATTATGTATCTCAAATGACTTGCCAAATTAATTTGCTTTGTCATGATGAATAATTATGGATTTTCTTGATAGGTCTTTATGATAAGTTATTGGGCATCAATTCTAGTAGGTAATTTATGAATAGAAAGTTTATGAGGACGTGACGATGTTCGGATGTTTGTGCCTCATTCACGCCGTAATGGCTCAATGGATTTGAATGAAACTTGGAATAACATTTAGGCTACTTTTTAGGGTTCCGTTTATCGGTACAACGCTAGCGAAGCCACAGGTGGAAGCTAGTAAGTGGCTATCGCGAATAACTTACCTATAACCCCTCTTAGACAGAGGAACAGGAAAACAGATGAAATTAATCCGAGCGAGAAGTAACAAGCGCCGCATACACTCAAACATAGAAGCAGTATAGGTTTTCTTCCTTTCAAGTCGCTTAAACTACCCTGAAAATTGAAGTATGTTATTAAAATGCCTTGCAAATATTATAAATGCGAAAGTCTGACTGTCTGTCTGTCACCTTTGTTACGCCTAAACGGCAGAACTGATTTTGATGAAAGGCAAGGAGATAGATTCCATCCCGGGAAAGGACATAGGCTACTATTTGTTGCAAAAATAAACCTGAAGGGGTAAAATAAGGGATGAAAGTTTATATGGACCATTTTTCATTTCTCTGAGTAAATTTTTATGCCGTTATAACTTGTTTCTATTCATAATTTCGATGAATATAAACTTACAAACACGATTCTTATTATCGGCTGACCAATACCTTAAAAAACACTTTGAGATTTCAACTGTTTTGATAGGTAGGTACGTATTGTGTTGTATTATATGCCTACTTACAACAACAGGTCCTGAGATCAGCTGAGATGCGGAGTATATTGCGCCCATCACTCCTATGACTATGTGGCTTCCTCCCAAACCCCTGACATGGCTGGCAAGTTGTGGCAGCAACATGCCCGCAGCCAAGGTGTCCTAAAACAATATCATCATAATTTTCCTGCCCTTATCCCACTAGGTGGGGTCGGCACACCATGTTTCCCTCCTCCATTTTCTCCTATCACAATATATTCATGCTATATCCTACAAAACTTTCAGACAGAAGTTGCTGAATTGTAAGATGATGTTCTTTGTTTGTTTTGTCAACAACTACGTTATTACTTGTCTCTGCTGGACTGGGAGTAAAGAAAAAGGGTCGAAACACAAAACTGCAATGTTGCATCGCAGTTTTGTGTTACGACCGCGCCTCTTGCGTCTCAGACGAGCACTCGCTCATCAAGCCACCGAGGTCATATGTATGTCGGTATCAACTACATAGGTTTCTACCCAGGAGCAACTCTGTCCGAGACTGGGTGTATTTTGCTATTGATGTCCTATTTTACTGTTATGATATTACTTAGGTACTGTTCTCGTTATTTTTTTTGTATTGTCATTTAAAAATGATACCTATTGATTCACCTTATGTATTTCGAATAGCAAACATGACTCTACCACAGCTGTATATTATCGTATCGTGCTATGAACGCATAGACAACACTCGTGAGTAGTTGTGTACAGGCTACTCATACAATTACTCACCTAGTTGCTCGTGATTGCAAGATTATCTTGTTATACATATTATACATATATGTATTCCTTGAGCGCGAGGCTACTGGAGACACTTCTGACGAATGAGGTTTGTTTCTGTTTTACGAATATGATTGTATTTACTTTAATACAAATTTCTTAGTATTTTTAGATACCTATGCATAAATAACTTACCAAGAAGCTAACGATGAGGAGGACTCTGAACGGAGACAGATCCATGTTGTAAAATAATTTGATCACAGCGCTTTTTTATACACTAGCCATTATTGTTTGAATAGTTCGATCACACACACATATAAATGGTTTTTTCGCGTGTTCAACACAATAAGACTAGCCAGTCGTTTCGATAGTGGCAAATCTTATCAATGTGCGTGTACGCTCGTACGTCTCTATTCACGAATGTTTGCATACATACTGATTGTATGGTTAGATTGGTGGGCATTTCAATATCTGTAAATCCGACGCTGTTCTGTCTGTATGTCTGCGTTATAATTACCAGTTGTTATGGTTTATTTTATTGTTACTATCGTGTTGTATGTAAGTGCACAATGATTATGATAAACAAGTATTCAAAGTTTTGCTTAGTTTGGAGTTCGAGGTATTGTAAAACTTCGTGTATTTATCAAGGTTGTGCACAGGTGGAATCCAGCAAATACTAGTGTTATGTCTGCAGCTAATATTGCTTATTCATCCTACGTATTATAAAAAAATTATAAGTTGCTGCTAAATTACTGTTTTCCGGGTCTGATAGTAAAATAAACAAATCATTACCTGCTAATTAAAAAACATATATTATTTTAAATTTGTTATGTAATTTGTAAACGTATAATATTATAATATGTTTAGATTATTGATAGACATGACTCAATAGTAAGTTTGCAGCACACAAAAGCGTTATTTTATTACCGATAGCGAAAATTCTTGGATATTTTAATAACTTACTGTTCTTTCATGGTCATTGGATTTTATTGCTTAAAGTTATTAAAACTGCTTACCTAATTTGTAGTTTCTTTACTACTCTCCTGTTTTACGATGTATCTTCAATGCAATTGTTTTCACGATCTCACGCTGGATCTCAATAATTATTTCGATATTTAGTTCCTCTAATGTAACTTTAGTGCCCTACTACAAATTGCTTTGAAAAGATAAATCTGTTGACCCGACACGTTGAATATCTAAGTGTACCTAATATTAATAAACGAATGCACCTTGTATGTTTAGTGTAGGTGGTCATTTTTACCGATAGTATCTCTCAGCACTATCATTAAAAAACTAGTTTAATCCACTATTTGTTTTAGATATAATGTGAACTGTGTCACATAATTTTCAACTAAGTACTCATATAATTTTCATCCAAATTTGAGTATGGGAGCGGTCACGAACTATGTGGGTGTTCGTCTCAATTCCTATCTCCGGAAATCTTGAATTTTTGTAATGTCTCACTTCCTACAATTTCGCTGCCTGTCGGAAATAAGTCTAATCACAAAGTAATTAGAGTTGCAGTTGTCATTTTATTGTTGTCATTAGATTCGTAATGAATTGTGAGAAAGTTTTGGTTCGTGCGCGAATCGCTCAAGAATCGAGTATGATAGACATTTCTGTCGAAGGAAGTGTTGCTCGTGTGAAGTGAAAATACCTATCTATTATTCTGTCTGTAGTATGTCTGGGATGTAAGGAAATGAAAGATGATTAATCACTTGATACTTGTCTCATTAGAACTTGATTGCTTTGATTGAACACGTAACTAGAAAATTCTAAAGCATAGTAACTATCATTGGCACAGTCAGTTCCAAAGAGTTTAGCAGGAAATGTTGCCAAGAATTGTCAAAACACCTTTCTCTTGAGACAGTAGTTTATGTTATGGGTCTGCGGAAATTGATTCAGGTGACCAACTGTTCTGTTTGGTCAATTGATGCCTCAAGAAGTGTGAAACCACCGTTTAGTATCGTAGTTAACTATTCGTATCGACTGCTGCGAGCCCGCGTTTGGCCCCTACTTAGGGCATTACTCGGTCTCAATGGAAGGCGTACGATGGCACGCTCCATTGATTATGCCAGTAATTAGTCTTGAGGAATTGGGCCGGCGTCTATAATACGGCAGGAACGAACTCTATAATACGAACTTTAGCTTTAAAAAATGTAACCGGAAGGACGCCGTGAAATAAGTCCTATACAAAAAGAGATGTAAGAGGGACTGCCTAATAGACAAACGAGACAAAATGATACCTATAATAAGAAACATACAACTGTTATTGTACATAATTATGTAAAGGAGAGGAAGGAAGCAAGATTATTTTATGGCTTGATCACGTTTTGAGAGCCTAATGAATACTGTCAAATTAAAACTGAATGAAAAATTATCATACAGCGTCCATTGTTCCCGCCTAATTAATGTTCGTTTGCATGATGTGACATGCGTAGGCCAACTTAAAAAAAACTGTATGAATACATTCATATAGAAAGCATGAGTGTTACCCTTTTACTAAGTCTCCGCTGTCCGTCCGTTCGTCCGTCTGTCAGCGGGCAGTATCTCATGAACCGTAGCAGGTAGAGACTTGAAATTTTCATAGAGTATGTATTTCCCCACAAAAAAAAACTACGTTTGTAATCGATCATCGACACATTAAGCAGTGCTAGGCGCGGTCAGTATTTGGATGGGTAGATTGACTTTATGCACATTTTTTTTGTATGTAGTACCTATTTTTGTGTATTTATTTTTCAAACGATCTGACATTTAAAATAATAATAAAATGAAGGGGACCCTCATAGAAGAAACATTTTTAATTTTGCAGATTTTAATAGCGAACGTGCTGCTACCTATAATAGGTGGGATACAAGAAACATGTACACGTACGATGGTATAGACCCTTCGTGTGAGAATTCGACTCGCACTAACCCAGTTTTTTTTTTTTAAATAAGTCTTACACATCTTTATTGACCAGCACTAAAACCAACAGTGTAAACGAAGTTTACTAAAAGCGGTTAGCATTTAGGACAATTGCTTCATGGTGATGCAGTTCTACTATCGTCCGCTAATATATATTAATTATAAGTAAATGCTGCTTTTGTATGTTTGCATTGTGACCGTTGGAGTGAAGTTATTATGTGCATGTGCAGTGAACCGAGACCTTCGACCCGACTGATGACTCACCATTCCTGGCCTTCAAGGATTCAGGGTTCGGTGTGACTAAACCGCAAAAAGAACTCCCATTGTTCGACCTGACTATTGTGTCATGAACTCATGACCGTAAATTGTCCTAAAGCAGAACAGTATTTTGTCTGTTCCGTAGCTTACAGTTTTAAGCTCTAACGATCTGTCTTGATCGTAATTATCGTAAATGTCAAAATCTTGTAAGTAAAGCCGCTGTTCATTTGCCAATTTGCTAGGTTTCTCCGGCAATTTGATCAAGTCAGGAGCTCGTGCTAAGAGATCTGGCGCCTGAGTGACGTTTACTATGCCTTTTATGGAGCTTTGGTTCAAAGCCGATTACTCGTGACTATAGCCTCGTTTCAGGCATTAGGTCATTCTTTAGTCTAAGTTATAGTTACGATTTCTTACTCATTCTACTTTATGTTCTAAAGTCCGTAAAGACTTTAAGTTTTAAAGTTATCTCCTCACTAAAAAATATAATAAAACTTACAAAATTGTAGAGCATGAGACTGACAATTATTCTTTAAACAATACTCTGTAATGTGTATAATTTGTATGTCTAGTAGGTTTCAGCCAATATATCAATGAACCGTTTATCACTATTGTAACCCATACATGTCATTACGAAAAACACCAGACAGAAATCCACCAACCTTATCCACATAAAAACTGTTACAATTTATTGTTTTATGTACCGTATCTCAATCTCAAGAAGCGAGGGTTCAAGCCCGAATCAGACGTGGGAAAAGCGGCCAAGCGTGACTCTACCACGGTTCGCCTATCTAATTACTCCGGTCAGAGGTGGGTCACACGTGGCTTAACCTTCGAATCCTCACCTGGCAATCAGGAAGTTGCAGGTACCCTATAACTAGGTCCTTTATAAAAGGCTTACGTTATGCGTCCACTGGAATCAGCCAATCGCAACGGCTTGCATTGTCATTTCAAAGCTGACGATATCCGCCCGCCGACGCCGCCGTGCCGTCTTGCATGTAGTAAACTTCGTAAAGAAATGCTCGGCGGACTTTTGTAACCTATCAAGTGGACGCTTACCCTTACATTTCTTGGCAATGATTAATGACAGACTAGCAATAAGGAAGTTGCAGGAAGCCTATAAATAGGTCCTATAAGGTTAGATGTGTAATTTTATTGTGTCGCATAATTTTAACTGAGAAAAAGGTCTTGGATACGGGCCGAAGGGTTTCAAGATTTCAATTCTTCATTGGCATTGTTGTTTTTAATTGATGCATTAAAGTTGCTAGCCGCTTTGTAATGTTAGGTTGTATTGTCCACTTGGTGAAGTAGTAGGTATGTGAAAGCTAAATTTGCCGTCTTTTTGTCCTCTTGTAAAATAAAAAGTTAAAAAAAATCAATAGTTTTCATTTTAATTAATTATAAATAGATCGTTGTAAGCTTTAAAACAGCTTGCACCAAAAGTGACCTGGTCCTAATCAAACACTCACTAAGTCTAGACGAAAGAAAAGTCGGTGTACGTGAGGGAATCGACACTATTGTTTTCCAATATTATTGGAAAATGAAAGTGCAGACTACAGAAGCTATTGTAAGTATAGATTTACTATATTGGGATAATTGTGGGATCGCGGTCGACTCGAGCTTCCCGCTCAGGTACTTCGTTTTCACTTGTGGTTACCTTGTGATAAAGTTTTAGCTACCTATTAATATGTACCTATTGTGGTAAAATAATCATTCGCTGTTATTGTCTGTCTTTAAAATATACATAACCAAAGACAATTTGCACCTTAAGTTTGCCTTGAATACCTTTAGAAGTTGAATAATTTGGAGCAAGTGTAGAAGCTGCCATAAGTAGCATTTCAATTCAACGTTTGTAGTTTTACGATTGTAAAAAGGCCGTAAAAAAACAAATTGTCTCCACACCTACACAGCCATAACAATGTGTATTATCGATAACTCAGACCAAATTAAAGAAAAGACGGCGCGCCGCGATCAACAAAAGTGAAGCCACCTTTTTATCTATTACCTTCGACATACGAAGGTTTTGAGGTTTTGTTTTCCAAATAACCTAAAATTCATAGTACAGTAATTAAGAAACGATGTTATTTGAAGTACTTACAAGTGAAAAGTGATTCCGTGAGACTTTATGTGATTTGCTGCTGTTTTTACAAGTTTTCACTACACAGGAAGGCATAATTCTATTTTTAAGACGCGTGACGTACCTACTAAGAGCGATGAGCATGTTTTTAGTGTAGGTGTGTGCTTGAGCGCGTATGTTTACTTGCAGGAGCACGGTTTTGTGTGGCTTCACTTTTGTTGTTCGCGGCGCGCCGTCTTTTCTTTTTATTTGGTCTGAGATCGATAATAAGAAATCCACGAACCGCGACTGTTGTATGATTTCTCACGACGATCGCATTGGTTTAGCGCGTGGCTGCGCAGGCGCCGTCTACCCGTGAGACTAGTCGAGCACTCCGACATGTTAGGAAACAGCTACTGATATGGAACTCTATCATTTATTTATGGAAAATTTGTACAAATATGGCTCGTGATAAAAAGTGTAAGATATAGGAAGTAATGTCATTGTCGATTGTAATGGGAATAGAGTATCTGATAAGAATGTACTAGACAATGTTGTGTGTGACATGAATAAATGGACAAAACAAATGATGCGATTGACTACAATGATATTTTTTGCAAAGTTTCAGCAACCTTCCAGAAACCAAACTGACACGCACGTAAAAAGTAAATATAAAGTCGAAAACAAAAATCACACCAAATATGTCTAAACGAAAACAAAGCAGGAAACGCAAATCCGAAACATTTACCTTTTACAGTAGCAAAACGTTACTGTGTTGGTTGAATAGAAAACGTAATAGACTAATATAGTTTTACGAGCAATTTGAGTGTTTTCAGTAGAAGATAACATTGATGGTCAACATTCCTCCACGCCCACACAAATTGGCGTGACGAAGTTTTAGACGATTTAGTTTTTGCAAAAACTTAATAGATATTATGTAATTGAGCAGAGATTCAAATAAACTAACAAAAATGAAAATAACAGTAATATCCTAACAGCAATCCTACTATATTATTAATGTGAAAGTTTGTGAGGATATTTGTGCCTCAATCACGCCTAAACGGCTGAACGGATTTTGAATGAAACTTGGAATATACATATATAGGCTATTTTTCATCCGGGTACCACGCGAACGAAGCCGCGAGCGGCAGCTAGTATTACATAATTAGCGCGTAACCTAGTTAAAGTAAGTTATCTAGTACGATATAATATTTCTAAAATCAAATATAAACTTTAGCGCGCATGCATTTATTCTCATTGGAACTGAATTTTCAGTTGAAACCGGTAAACAAGCTGATACAAAAGATACAGTTACAAGTTAACAAGAACTGAGGAACAATAGGATAGTCTAACAGTCTTCCAATGAAGTCCACGGTTAGGTTGAGTCCGATAATAAAATGCTAATGAGCTATTTAAACTCCAATTGCCTGGGCGTTAACCTGTCCTCACTACGCTACATACTCAAAATTAAAGTATATACATATAGGTAACGTTTGAAAAAGCCGTTACTACCTTACCAGTTTACGGAGATATATTTTAGAACATTTACTTTTTGAAACAAGAGGTCTACGAATAATGGTTTGTTTATGACAAATCCATATGCCACGGCCCGAGCCAAACCAGTCGTAGTTTGGGTGAAATTTGTTTTATTATGCTGGATCTATCAGGTCGGCGAATCCAGTTTCGAGGTACCTTGTATGTAAATGATGAGATCCACGGCGTGATATATTCGATCTTCTTCAAGGGCGATTCGGGTCATTGGAGAGATTTCGTGGTTATTTATTGATAGAAATTTTAATTTCAGTGATAGTTTTACACCTAGATAGCTTCTTTTTTATAAGGTTTCCAATTATAATTTCAAGTTCTTATGCCTTTTCATCACCATACCT
The DNA here is from genome assembly GCA_949320045.1 of Scotopteryx bipunctaria. NCBI lineage: Eukaryota > Metazoa > Arthropoda > Insecta > Lepidoptera > Geometridae > Scotopteryx > Scotopteryx bipunctaria. The sequence continues at coordinate 8,894,204 of OX439447.1, forward strand.
ACACAGTCTGACTTTGCTCACTGCAGGCTTTTTTATCACCCTTGGTTTGATTACACTGTCATAAGCTAGTTTATTATTATTATTAATGGGGTGGGCAAAGCCACAAGTTTTCCAGAAACTTGCAGCCACACCTGATTTAAAATCCTGGAGGGATATGGTGAACCATGGTGTCAGGTGATCAGCCTATCGCCTAGATGGGTAACGCGTAGATGGGTCATTCTTATGGAGAGAATACTATCTCTCAGTCGACTTTTACGACATGCTCGGGGAGAGAAGCAGCCGGACGCATTCTATGCTTTTTCTTTACTCTCAGTCGAGCAGAGAAGTATACTAATATCAAAAGCCTGGTTTACCAACCTACGAGTATTATAACTCCAAAAGTTTGTATAGTTAGCCGACACTGCGTAACGTCTGAATCTGATTAAAATTAAACACGATCTGAGCCGCGGGCGGGAGCTAGCAAATCATAATTTCGTCAGCATTCGCAAGCTAATGAGTCATCTGACTTTTCTTCGGTTATTTCGTTACAGCCATTGTGTCAGTCGAGTGCTAGCTCGATGGTGGTGTCGTGGGAATTGCGTGTACTGTCTTAGCCCGCATGTTTTGCAAACATGAAGTGTCTTGTAGGTACTCGCAGTTTGGACTTGCAGGTTAAATCTTGTGTTATGTCTAAACTATAGAATAGAGCAGAGACTCGACCCTTTTTAGACCTCATGAGCTGACTAGAATCTTCATCATCATCTAAACCCAATTGCACCTACTCTTTATTACGCCATTTTGTCTGGTCCCGAGTCTAGAATATTCCTTGAAATACTTATGTCGAAAAGTATCTACGTTAAAATTCCTCATAGGCCGAAATAGTAAAACTGATAAAAAAGTCGCTTACACTTACATCATCATCATCTTCCTTCCTTTATCCCACTACATGTGGGGTCGGCACAGCATGATCTTTGGATCATGGTGTAAGAGTTTTGGCTAAGGTGTTTTATGACCGGCCGCCTGCCTGACGTTAACCCTCCTTGGGATTACTTGCTTATTGTATCTCATCATGTTGGAGGATACTATCCCTTAGTCGACTTTAACGACATGCTCGGGGAGAGAAGCAGCTTACACTTAGCTTTATGTAATAACTTTACTTCAGATTATGATTCCTCTTATGATTTTTGATACTTACTTTCATCATGTATTTATTTTCACACGGTGAAAGGTGCGAAACTATAATTTGTGAAAGACAATTAAACAGGAACAAGGCAATTTTGATTATCAAAAATCTTATTTCTTGTAATGTTACAGTTTCTCACGGTGACTGTACTGGGTAGGTATGCTATGACAGTGCTTCTGGAAAGTTTACTAATCTGGGAAGTAGTTATTATACTCGTAAAGAACAATGGTGTGTACATAATTGAAGAACACCCATTGGAAAGGTATTGTAAACACTCTACTTGACACGTTTATGAATGTTTTAGCTTATGTCAGCTGGTTACGCTTCGTTTTATTATGTAAAATAAACACTGTACTTATACCTAGGTTATAACTGTTTGTAAAATTATAAATTTTAAGAGCTTTAAACTTCAATCTTGTCGATGCGATGATGCAATTTCTTTCATTTTCCCTTTCCAACGTTATTAAGAGTGGTTTTGTACTAAAGGTAAAATATATGAAGAAAGCTACTTACGTCGTCGCTAGAATGAAAACGCCTTCCCATAGTTTATAAGCAAAGCGATGGGAGATTGATCTTCACTTTTACTCAGGCGCATGCATTATAAAAACTGGTTCTGCTAGTCGTGTGATTAGTTATTTTGAACCAGCAGCGTGGTGAAATAATTTTAAAGGGCGCCTCAAAGCCTTCTTTCGCGCAATTTCTTTGCACTGATGATGATGATTATTATTATTATTGTAATATTATTTAAACATTTAAATACATAAATACGAATTCAAATTTTCAAACAAAACTTCAGATACGAAATATTAAAACTTAAAAATTGAGGTCATTAACTTAATAATTTCTTGCATTTTGATTCAAATGACTATGCTTTCGGCAAGTTGCCACTACAACTCTTATTATTAGCGATATCTCTTGATAGTACTTATTCTTCCATATTAAGTATCGTTAACGGTACATAAAAGCATTTTGAGTGAGCATTTCCTTTTAACACCAAACTGGTTTAGTTTACTACGACCTACTACTAAACCAATTGTAGTTACGAGCTGCGTATGATAACATGTTTTAAAGACATGCTTATAAAGTTCAGTTTTCTTTTTCCCTTCTTTTTGTTTTGGTTGTGAACAACGGGAGGAAAGGAGATATTTTGAGACTAACCGGTTAGATTAAAGTTTTGATAAAATTGATTAGACTTTACATAAAGTAAGTTTGGGTGTAGATAATATGTATAGAAAACTCTCTGCGCTTTATAACGGCTAATACTTACTAATACTGAGAGTTTGTTGTCAAAGTCAAGGCTCAAGTGCCAAATTGACGTTCCTCTGTCATTTGACAAGAGATTTCAATCAATGATTTGATAGTCTGATTAGGATTAGGTAATCACTGTTCAAGATAAAAGTATGAAATCGACGTTGAAGCAACGTTGATATGGCAGTTGACATGAGATTTGACCATTGAATAATTAATTCGAAAGATGATCTGCCTTCGGGAAACTGATCGTAAGTTTATAGCATTTGTGGTTTATTATTGTGACAAGTATTTTTTATTTAGGTACCTACAGTTTCATATACCTTGTAGGTAATTTTGTATTATTATTTATATATTTTACAATTAAACTGCAAGTCATTAAATGGGCACGCTACAATACGTACAATTAGTACTACGTAGTTTTCTTTCACATTTGAATGGGCTACATTTACTCATTCTAAATCAAAACAAACCAAGACTCCGAAAACCAATTTCTGAGTCTGTTATCAAAGATTATAATCTTCTAAATTAACTGTTGTGCTTCCAAAACTCCTTCGGAGTAATCCTCTTTTTTCGTTTTGAACAAATTGCTTTTTTATGTTCTCGAAGGGTGAAAAGGGAAGTGTGAAGTCCTTTCCTTTGTACGATAAAAAAGTTTAGTTTTTGAACTGCACGCTGTGTGGAGTTGATTAATATAGTGTTGATCGGCATGGATGGATAATATTAATTAGTATTTCGTATAAAAAACCGTTTACGGCTTTTTATCTTAGTCAAAAAAGGTAGTCACCTTTACCTCATTCATCGTAAGATAGAAATATGTTTTTATTTTTATTATTCCTAAAAATATTATAATTAAGCTAATGACCGGCTTTTTTATGCCTTATGACCAAATTCGTTTCGGAGGCCCTTTTAATCACAAGTTCCTCAAAATCTGAGACGAAAACAATCAAAGACTCATAATGCAAATAATATCAACTATCAAATGTAATTTGTCAATTGCGTCGGTAAGTTGAAGGCATAGTTCTTCTCAAACTGGTAACATAATTCAACATCTGCAGTTTATAATAATAATAATAAACACTTTATTGCACACAAAACACAGAAAATAAATAAAGAAAAAAAAAGCAAAAAAACAGTACAATGGGCGGCCTTATCGCTAAGAGCGATCTCTTCCAGGCCAGTTTAAATTTCTTTGCACAATATAAGTTAAATAGTTATAGTAGGTACGGAGACGTACACAACAGTCGAACATTAGGTACAACGTTTCAAAATTATCTCTTTGTATTCTTAATATTTCTCTTGACTTTTTAATCAAACTAACTAAAATTTCACTTTTTAACCAAATTTTAATTAAACTGAGTGTTCCTACTAGTATTATCAAATCGCTAGTTTATTATGATGTTCGTATTTTTGTGAATCAATAACGCGGTAACATAACAACAAAGTGTGTAGTTTGAAACTTTAATACCTATATATACATATAGGAAGTATGTGTGCTAGAATAATATAAATACTACTTTTTGATGTTACTACGCCAGCGAAGCCACGGACGTAAACTAGTGTATTATAAAATACAAGTTCTCGTTCAACGCCAATAATGTAGCGTCCAAGGTCCTCGTTAGCGCAATCCCTTCTGCATTCTAGGCCTGAGGAATGTGGCCACGTTGCCATGGCATGTTCATCAAGGGGCTTCGTACTGCTCTTAGTGTGACACCTTGACGTAACGGGGCTAGTGGGCTGTATTTTTAGACTGTTTCGCGATTCCAAACTTTTCTACCTAGCCTAAGGGTCTCCGTGTACTACACCGCTCTATAATAAATTGTAAAAGAGGGTGTGGCCATGTGGTCTAACAGCAAGTCGTGTAATGAGTAGTTTTTCAATATGATGTAGAAGTCAGTCAGTCGACTCGACTATGTCTCGGTCCACTCGAAAAAGTCGACTTGTGATTTCTTAAAAAAAATAGAGTCATCTTAAACAGACCTAGGCAATCAGTGCCGTCTTCCGTCTAATACCTTGGTACTAAGTTTACTGGTTAGGGTTAATATATCGAGAACCATGTAAGTGATTGGCAACATGAAATTAAAAGCACCTTCACAAAGTCATACTAAACGGTTTTAATATCAGAATCCCATCCATCTACACTATGAAAAACGCTAGTAATGTACCTGAGTATTAACTTAATAAATTTTGTAAATTGAAGATATAATATCATGACTTTAAAACCACACCTGCCCTACACTAAAACAAACAAAACTGTAAAAATGCATTTATCTTTTTTCGGTAGAAATAAATAACGTATAATCCAGCCTCTAAGATAACTCTAAAATTTTTGATGGGCTGGTTATAATTCGTTTCGTTTTTCAACTTCAAAAGCTGCGCCACATAATTATTCCACCAGTAGTATAGAATAGGTACTGTGTTTTCGACCATTCGAGACTCAATTTTTCTAGATACTAACAACATAATATGAACCGCTTCGACAGGCAGATTCGCTCGCGTTTTACCAGGATAAAAGAAGGCTCGTGAACTGTTATCCAAGTTTCATTCATCCGTTAAGCCGTGATCCATAAATGAGGCATAAACAATTTGCAACCTCATATACTTTCGGATTCATTATTAGCAGGACATTTAATTGTTTGGTCTTGCTAAAGCCTAGAGGACATGCGTATGAAAGGAGTGAATACTGAGATGACGAGTGAAAGGAGAAGATGAAAGAAGAAAACATGTTGTGCCGACCCCACCTAGTGGGATAAGGGCAGGAAAATGATGATGGTCTTGCTAAAGCCTCTCAAATACTTAAGTTACTACATTTGTAACCAAATCCGCTCAGAACCGGTGTTCCTCGAAATTCAGCTCACGTTCACAATAGTTTGCATTACAGGGTAAGTACGAGTATACCGCAGCTAGAGCAGAAACATATTGTGGGCACGTGCGATGGGACAAAGGGAAAATTATACCTCGGCATACCTTTGTAGAACTATGATACGCCTCGGACATACTTAACCACTAAAACTGACTATGTGCCAGATTTTGTTGTACTAAACTTGTTACTTTAACGTTTAAGAGAAAGAGCTTTAGGAGAAAGAACTTATTGACACAAACTGTTTCTACCACTACTTGTTTGATTCTCTGGTGAAAGTATTATAGTGCGCTTCAAATAGGCTCCTTTCGGCAGCGTCCTCTTGACACATTTACGAACTTTTCGAGCACCTTCTTGCCAGAATCGCACGAATCGAATCATGTATGTATGCTAGGCATACCATACAAACATGCGTACTACATTCGAACAGATAAATCCATTGGTTTCCAACAACAACTGGATTCGAACCCAAGACTGCCAGTGCTCTCGAACAAGCCAGCAATTGGCGTGTACTGTAATTTGTTAATACACCTCTCCGAAGATAAGAACGAGTTAATTTTCCCTAATTAGGGTTCAAGGCTCGAAAGTACATAGTGAAAAAGCCATAGCGTGGCAAAAACAGTATACCTAATAAGGGGCTGGATACGGCAAGTCGGTTTACCTGATCTGTATACTAGTTTATATATTTCCTGATATGTTTTAAACTACTACATGTGACTGCGGTTCCGTTCGCCTGGTGCCTGAATAAAGATCTTGGCCATACAACTATGACTACTCGTGTCAATCGTTCTTTAAAACCAGTGTGGTGAAAGGATTTGCTCCCTTCGTGCACTCTAATTTGAATAGACATCATTTCCCAAATATGCCTATACAAAAATCATCTCTGTTGCTGCGTGATAGAAAAACAGACTAAACAAGCTATTAAATTAACAAGTTCAATGACCCCCGACCCCTAAACAGAACACCATAAATTAATCGGACTTGTAAAAATTAGAAAGATCCTTTTGACGAGTAGAAATCTTCAAACGCCTTAACAGATTTTCATAAACTATAGCTAAGAACCATCTCGATCACATTAGCTTTTAAATATAAAAAAATCGATCAAAATAGGACCAATAGTTTGTGAGCTATGATGCCACAGACAGACACAGATACACACTATAAACTTAAACACCCCTCTTTTTTGTTGAGAGTTAAAAACACACTTTCGCAAGTATATTATTGATAGGAGTTATCATATATATATTTTATTTGTATTCAAATTATCAAACAAGATGGTCATTCGTTTTTATTCCCTCTACATGCTATATTAAGCGTCATAAGTAAAATAAATAGGTATGAATAATGAAGATAATGTTGTAAAATATGTTGTAAAAATCGCAAGGTGTGCAACCTAATAAAGGTCTTCATATCTTGATCCATCATCCCGCTGCGTTGAGTCCAAATCTCCCCTTACGCTGAACCTTTTTTGTGAGTACCACCTGCTTCGAAAAAAGAACTATAGAATTGTATGCAGGTAGATGTTGAGCACAGGTACCTACATTATACTAATTCTCTTATTGTGTTGAGACTGGCTGTAGAGGGTAATATTACAAATGGTTTGAAAATAAGCACTTTGTATATAGGTTTTGATACGTTTCATGATGTATTATCTTAAAAAAGTTTATTGTATGTATATTATCACTCCCGTATCCCTAATGGGGTGGGCAGAGCCACAGCCACAGGGTACTCATAAGCCACTCCTGATTCAAAGTTCCAAGATGAATATGGTGAACTATGGTGATAGATGATCGATCAGTTATCGCATCGCCCATATTAGTCTTAGTCGACTTTTACGACATGCTCGGGAAGAGAAGCAGCTGTACGCTTTCTATGTTTTATCTTAATCCTAGTCCAGCGTATTATTTATTTTTCATGTTCCCTACATATTAGGTAGGAAATTATGTAATATATAATGTTGGTAAGTTGCATTACACTAAATAATATTTTAGGTTGCCAGATCTTTCATAAACATGCAGTCGTTTTTATTTAAGAAACCTTTTGATGATGTTTTAATTAGTAGCTTCATGAAAGACTTATTATAACATCAACAAAAAATCCATCAACACTAAAACAAAATAAAACGAAAACTCCGATGGAGATTTCTCATACTTTTATTGCGTCCATTTCATTTCTCATGACATGTTTATAATGACCATAATTATTTTATTCCATCATCATCCTGTGTCCCACAGGTCCAACAAAATGGCGGTTAAAAATAGAGCCTTTGGGCGAGATCCTACGATAATTTGTGGATGCATTAAAGTTTGATGCCGTAGCCGCCCGCGGCGCTAGTGAACCGGTAGTGAGTTTAGTTCCGATCTTAGCCGCGGCTCGTTTCGGCGCTAGCGTCGGCTTCCCTGCTTCGCTGAGTCTGCTACACTCCCACGTCCGTTCTCTCATAGTAAACATCGCGCTCGAGTATAAGTTTCGCTATTTTCTCACAGACATAAAACAGTTGTAAACAATATGAAAGTTCGTGCAGTGTCGTGATGAGAACAGTGATGTGATTGACTGGATTGCCCAAAATGACTAAAGCTAAAATGACAAGGACTAGTGCTCTCTACCACAGCGCGAAGGTGAGCCTTTAAAGCCTACTTGAATACCTTATCTAGGTTTTCATGAATGAAACTATTTATAGTTTTGTTGTTTTACGTTTTATTTTGCATAGATTTGATAATTGCATGTGCTGTTTTAGTTCAATGTGTTTATGTAAACAACAATGTTTATTATGTGTACCTACTGAAGTCCTGAAAATGTGTTGACATACTGATAACTTTACATTATATACTACAGTGGTATTATTTTCAAAGAAGAAAGAACGTTAAAAATTTCAAAAAGAGATTCCCTCCGAAAAAGTTTTGTAAATGTATTCGTCCAGGGCCGGTTTGACCACGATCGTGTATCTTGATCCCTCCTCTCCCTGCTTCCCTTCCAACAGCCTTCGTGCCTCCAATTTAAAACGAATGCAACTTGCACAGTATACTTTGAAGTTCCAGACAGTCAGAATAAAACTTTGATTAACTATCAGTACAGCGAGAGAATAAGTCTTACTATTAGAACAAAGCATATTTTAATATAAATCGGTAGAAAAAAATCGCCAAAATCAACATCTATGCAACAAAGCAATATACTTTAGTAATGCAGTAAAAAAACACATAATTACAAATATAAAATTGTGTGTGATTGATTAAGTATTGTATTGATAGTATTTCTACAGTAAATTGTCTGCACTTTGCGTATACTATGTCGGTCTACGCTTGTGCTACGCCGTTGCACGCGGTAAGAAAAGACATGAACGCGCTCTAGAGCGAGACAGCGATAATCGTACCGTGTTTTTGTTTACGTGGAAACGAGACAAAAACTCACTTATATTCGTTTTGTTTATGGCCGTACACAAATTATAGACTGGGATTTTGTATACAGGTACTACAGGTAGTGGCTATTGCACGGATGGACGATCTCCCCTTTTAAAAGGGATGCTTCGCTATGTGAATTGTCCAGGGGAATTGTACTGGCAATTTAAACTTTGGGGTCTTTTTGTTTCGGCCGGTGGGTCCTAATGATGCATGAATGAAGTCACTCATTTACTTGAATTTGATGTAGGCAGATAGTTGAATTAACAATCGAACCATCTACTTATATTTCCTGTGAAGTTGCCCTGTCTTACAATCTGAGCAGAAACGCGACGAGATGAAGACGATGGAGTAAGGAGTCGGAAGGTAGTATTTTCATGCTATGATTCTTTCTCGCCATTGTACTTCTACTAGTCGTGTCACTAGTTCCAGATTAGAACCAGTGTGGTGAAAGGATTAAAGTGCTCTTCAAAGGCTTTTTTCATGCATTCTAATTCAATTTCATTCTAATTTCAATCACTGGCATTCATTCCATACGGATAGGATAGTAGTACATTTCGACAGGCATAGACGTCAGGTGATAACCGATTATAGACACAGAGTTTCCTCCAAAACGGGGATAGGCAGGAGCTAATGACATTTGTTTCCCTGATTTGCTTGTTTTAATGTTGAAAGGTAAATGGAGCTAAATGCTTTTTGAATACGGCTATTAGCACAAATAGTAAATTCTGTCTACCTAGATTTGTAAACCATCTTTCATTAGGCGGCAATTTGCAATGAAGCAAAAACTGAGGGCTCTGTAATCACGAATGCTGCTAGCTAATACGTGAATAATATATGGATAGGTTAATTCTGGCGTATAAAAAGTAAATTGACTCCGATGTATTCTTAGAAATCTGGCACAAGCTGAATTTGCTGACCGGTTTGCGGCGGCCATTGGCCATTCGCTCGACTCTTCGCAGCACTTCCAAATGCCTTTCGATGGAAAATGTACTCTATTGTACTATTATAGGTTATATATTGCTTAAAACGTACACATAACTATCAGCAATCAGTCAACACCAAGAAAATTGCAGAAATTAATTAATATTTCTAAGGAACTTTGCGAATCCTATTCTGAATGAAGGTATCCAACCCACAAATACTACTCATTGGGTCAGAGTTTAAAGTAAACCTTTAAGAATTTTGATAACAAAATAACACACATTATAATTTTTGATGTATCGTATAAAGACATCGAATCGTCTCACAATTCATTGAAGTTGGATTTGACCGGACAAGCATATTTTACAAAATTAAATGATTAATTTTACACCTAAGAGCCATGATATTTTTGGATAAGTATCGGCAATTTATCACACTTTATAGCTTTTAATGTAAAGCGCGAGTCAAATTCGCACACGAAGGGTTCCGTACCATCGTTCATGTACGTAAATGTTTCTTGTATGGGGCCGCCTTTTATTGTTTTTATTTGTCGTTATAGCGGCAATAGAAATATACACTCTGTGAAAATTACAACTCTATCTATTACGGTTCATGATTTTCAGCCTGTTGACAGAGAGATGGGCGGGCAGACAGCGGAGCGGACGCTTGGTAATAGGGTCCCATTGGCACCCTTTGGGTACGGAACCCTGAAAAAAAAAACAAAATAACATCTCCAATCCATCCAATTACACTTTTAAATAACCCGGAAAGACAAAAATATACTTAAATAATTAAAATAAGTATAATTGGCGCGCAATGTAATAATTTTCGATACTTAAGTCAATTTACATTTACAACAAGTAATATGGATACAGTTTCACAAATTATTGGATTTATGCAAGTAGTAAATATAGCTCGGGAGTAATTTTAGTAATTGTAATGCCGCGGGTTGTTTAAAATATGTAGAGAACGTGTTAAATGCTCCAACATTACAGTACTTATGTACCTTAATGAGAAATATTTAAACTAAAAACAACTGACATACTAGAGTAGAGCAAGTACGATGCTTCTTTACTATTACTGTTAGTAATAAAATAAATATAAGTTATACCTAAATAAATATTTTTGGACATTTCACACAGCGCCATCTAGCCCCAAACTAAGCAAAGCTTGTACTATGGGAACCAGATGGCTGATAGAATACTTATATACTATACTAGCAGCCGCCCGCGGCTTCGCTCACGCGGTACCCAGATAAAAAGTATCCTATGTCCCATTCCAGCACACGTAGGTACCTACTATCCTCATTATTCATTATAATATAGTGTACGCTAAACGATGGCTAAAGTATTGCCATCTCTTACCATTTCATAATGACAAACAGTGACAGGGCTAACTTTAAGCAATGGCTAACTTTTGCGAACGAATATGAATAATAGGGTATGTAAGTATATTCCGTAGTTTTTGCGTGAAAGATTAACAAACATACCTAAATCTAAAAATTAAGAAATTTCGGTGAATTTAGTAAAAATTTTGAGAGTTAAGGTAAACTTTTCAAAACGCAACGATAGCGCGTCAAAATTTGATCAGAATTAGCAGCGACATCTAGTTTTCAGACGTAGAATTACGTCAGAACTCCATGAATAATCAAGATTGGAAACTTATTAGACCAGAAATAATTTATGCTTCCTTTCACAGGTAATTTGACATTGACAGTTTCTTTTACATATGTTTTGTATCATCTATTACTAATCTTTGGTATCATGTATTTATTGTTCTGAGGTATCATCGCTGTCATATGTCAAAATAAAAGTATTCTATTTTTCATGAAAAACATGCCAAAAATAAAGAATTTACAGGTAATTATGACATCAACTAAATGAGAAAAATCGGCTCTTTAATTTGATATAGGTTATGTGCAGTTTTAGACCAAAAATTGATTTCAGGTTTTCATCCCTTTTCACCCCTTTAGAGGTTGAATTTTGAAAAATGCCTTCTTAGTACACCCCTACGTACTAAGGTTTACCTACACTGAAAATTTCAAGTCTCTACGTCCAGCGGTTTAGGCTGTGCGTTGTCTGTCAGTCAGTCAGTCAGTCAGTCAGTCAGGACAAAGATTCTTATAATATAAGATTATGTATATTATTATTGATATAATTATTGCGTCTCAGCCGAGCACTCGCCCGCCATGCCACAGAGGTCGTCACGAGGTTAGTGATGTCACTGTGCGCCTCAAAGGCTCCATTCGTGCACTTGACACGTGTTTTCGAACGTTTAAGATTCTACGACATGACGGTTTCCTCACGATGTTTTCCTTCACTGTTTAAGAGTACTGATTTAGTGCATTAATTCTTCGGACAGAAAAAAAAATTGGTGCAGGACTGGATGTGAACCCACAACCTTACTATCACAGGGGGGGGGGGGGGGGGGGGCAGTTTCACTAAACCACTATTGCTCTTGGTATTTCTTTGATGAATTTTATAGCCAAAACCGTATCTAGAGATGTACAAGAAGATTATTCGATAAAAAATGTTTGTCCGTGACTTCCTTTTTGTTAGAAGTACGTGATTCTACCTGCATTGCCCTACTTTTATGAAGAACTAGATGGCAGCACAGGTAAAGCTAGTACGCGCTATTGTTGCGTTTTGAACTTTACGCCGGTAATTTCAAGCAAACTAAAGCTTTTCAAATATTTATGAAAAATAGATATAGATATAGATATTTGAGTTTTATTACACCGCTATAGAGTTCTAGCGCTCTTGGTGAAATAAAGTCGTTTTGACTTGGTCTGAAAATTCACATTCAGTACTTTTTAAAATCCAGTCAAAGAGTAAACTACCGTGACCGAAGCGTCATGCCACACTTGCTGTTCTTCACCTAATTGCCTGCAAATTAGACGGTATCAGTGCCTACATACAATGTATTATTCTGCTGATCCAGGCTGTTCTGATTGAAGGTAGAAATGACTGAGCAAACTATCTAATCAAAGATCTTTTTAATGCCTACTCATTCTTAACTGATCAATTAAAATTGTTAGCAAATGGATTCCAGCAAAAACGTGACTAAAATAAAATGACTCGATTACCTTTAGGTATTTTAATGATTATCATTAGGTTCCTATTTGAAAGTTGTTAATTCATAGCATAATTACGGCGACACAAAAATGCGTATTTATAGCATAAAGTTAGTCAAAAATTCAAATCACCCAGCCTTATTTGAAATCGTCTTAGTTTCGGTTTCTACGGACTAACGGTAAGAAGCTAATAGGTGACGACTCTCTGGTTGAGTCTCGGCTACAAAGCCTTGAGCATCGCCGTAGAGTCGCCAGTTTATCGGTCTTTTATCGGATACATTTCGGAGAGTGTGCGCAGGAACTGTACAATTTAGTTCCGCCGTCTCCCTTCTTCCATCGGACTTCCAGATACCCGGAAAGGCGCCATTTGTACATGGTTGACATTCCAAATGTTCGTACTAAGCGCTTTGAGTCCACATTCTTCATACGAACTGCAAAAATGTGGAACTCTCTGCCGGGGTCTGTATTTCCTGAAAAGTATAATATGGGTGTCTTTAAATCGAGAGTCAATAGGTTTCTTCTATTAAGCGTGCTCCATCTTAGACCACACTGTTACTTAACATCAGGTAGAGTGTGGTCAAACGCAAACCTATTTCGGTAAAAAAAAAAAAAAAAAAGATATGGTAATGAACGATCCATCGTCTGTTAGTAGAATTTGGAACTGGACATTAGAGGTAGATCAATTTTGCCAGTTCTTACCTTACTTACCCCGAAAGTACTTTAGGAAATTGAGCTATCATTTTGACGTGAAATGAGAATGTAGGTGAGTGGCTTTGGCTTCCGGTGGGAAGTACACTATATTCCGATTCAAATTCATTTCCGCTCAGTATCGTGCATTGACAGCACGCAATCCATTCTGATTCCTGTATGCACGAACATTTCTCTTAGCTTATGAAGGAACTTCCTTTTCGTTACTTGTATAATACTTACGCAATGCTGAACAGGATTGTAAGCAATTGAAAATTTTCTTTAATGGATTTCATTAGTTAGTTGAACCACTTTAGTGATGCTTAGAAAAGGTTTTTTTTTGTGACCTGGAATAGCATATCAAATAAGCCGCAAGCCGGTAAGTTGATGGAATGTTGCTGAAAATATTTTAGCAAGCTAAAAAAGCTCCTCACGGAAAGCAACGGTTTGATGCGAGTTTAACCAGTATTTACTCTCAGTTCCATAACATTACACAGATTATATTCCGATTAGCAGCTCTACTCGTAATAAATCGTGTGAGCTCGGGCCTTCCCACGCCGCTCGCTAGCCGTCAAATCGTACTTTTTACTCTACATTATAAATTCAATAAGTTAGATGCATCACTGACCTCCCTATATTCTAGTGATGTGCTGGAACTCCGCATTCGAAAATCGGAAACGTTGATCGTTGCCCGTCATTTGTTTTTGCCCGATTGACAGGTCAGCGGGGCCATTTCTATCGTGAAGATTTTGAACTACTCTTCTGATTATTTTAATAAATTTCTAGCTGCCGCCCGCGGCTTCGCTCGCGTGGTACCCGGATAAAAATAGCCTATATGTTAATCCAGCACATGTACTATGTATATTCCAAGTTTCAATCAAATCCGTTCAGCCGTTTAGGCTCGAACGAGTATCAAACATCCATACATCGATACTTACAAACTTTCGCGTTTATAATATTAGTAGGATTAACTAAAAATTAAACTTGAGGATCTGTCATCTGTCTAATGATTGCAATGCCATGCTCATAAGAGATGTATCAAATATTTGTTTTAAGCTTTCAAAAACATGTCTTTATTATTCATATAGTCCTTCATGAATATTTTAAAAACTTCCGTCTCTTAAGAAGTGATCTTTTCTATCCAGTACATCTCTAATAGCTTTAGGCGTAACATTAACACAAAAACGTGTAAAACTCTGTAACATTACATTTCTTTGTGGCTCGCTTAGCACTTGCAAGTACTTAATAGTAATGAACATAGATTTATTGCTACTTTGCTACTTATTATAAGGTAACGTCGTGTAACATTTGTCTTGGTCGATTTAACTTGGTTATACACCTGCATAAAAAGATACATTGTATTGAACCGCACATTATATAGAATGCAAGATGGTAGTTATTGGATATATTCGTTATTATAGTCGTAGATCGTGGGTTTCAATTCTGAGTTGGAACTTGGAACACTAATGGATTTACAAAACTGCTCTCAAATTGTGAAGATCAAAGGATACCATCGATAATCCGTTAGTCTTCTTTTTAGTCTAATGCTGCAAATCTTGTGTCTTCGGTTAGCCCCTCAAATATCTCTCTGTCCTCATTATTTCCCACTTCTATCTCGCTTTTCTCACTTATGTATTAGAACAGTCTAATGCTACTAACATTAGACTGCGTAATACTTATCAAAAGTTAGGTTATTGACGGCTATTAAAGCCCAGGGGAATATTAACATTTAGTTCGCAAAAACCATACCAGTTTGCTTATAAGTGTCTTACGTCACACAACGTACGCCTACGTCCCGTTATGTTCGCCGACTCGTTGCTGACGCCTCGTTATAGAGGCGAACGGATTGATGCCTACTTTTATGAGGTTAAACAGAATTGTAACCTTTAAGCTTGTTTGATTTTGATGAAATGAGCAAAGTACTACACTTTTATGTAGGTAAACTGATAATAATTTGTGGGATGATAATTATGTAAGGATGGGGTGGTGTTGAGTACTTGGATGGATTTTGCTGGCGATCCCCTGATCTATTGCCTTAGGGATTGGAGGTATCCTGTTCTGTGACCGCCAAGGCGTTGATTTTGCTTTTGCGTTAAATGTTGCCTCCTGACGCTGTATAAATCATCTACTATAGATGGTAAAAGGCCTTAGTATATACAGCAGTAAATTTCTATAGGCCGACGATGAAGTTACTTAGTAACTATCGCCAGTATTAACGACGATTCACTACTGGTATCATATGTAAACAACTTAAAAATTATTTATAACTAGCTAAGATGCCAGCCAATGTAACCTGCCATTACCCGAAACTTATCAATAACGACGTTGATAAAAGTCCGTTGTTCCAGAAAAACGACTTGTTTTGAAATATTTATCTCCCTTCCATTAGCGTGACATTTTAACTGTTTGCCACGAGCTCTCAAATGTAGGTTGTACACACAAAGCTCTGTATATCACTTAGCAGAGTCACAACTCACTCAGTGTGAACTTAGCCTTAGAAGCCTTATTTGTATAGGAACACAATATTTGTATACGCTTTTGAAGAAATACAACGAAATGTTCAAATTCTGAAGAAATTGATAAAGAGTTGAGCACACAGTCTTTTTGTTGCTTTGGACCGTGACGATAAGATTCACTTTTAGTCTTTGGTTGTGGTTTTTAAGCGAAACAGAACGCTTCTTTTGTTGTTCATAAAAACTTTCAAAAACTCACTTTTCTGTAAAAAACTTTTAAAAAAGACTTATTAATGCAGATTTTTTTTTAATTGAGCACGTAACTCCTAACATGACTTTTCGATAACTCTCACGGTTTCAGACTTCGCCTCAGTGGCCCTGGAAAAAAATTCACCCTGTATAGAGAATGATTCATCGGTGGTTCCATATTTTATTCCTGAAGGATTGCTACTTTTCCATTAAAATTTTAAAACTGTAAACATCAGCGAGTAAGTTGTTTAAAACGTAATTATGTATGGAACATCTCCACACCTTGTTATCCACGTGTCCCCACCTGTGAATTGACACAAATTACATTCATCTTCAAACACTATTAATATTATAAATAGCATGCAAATGCAGGTGTGTTTCCCCACTATTTCTAGTCAGTCAGTACGTAATGTTTAAGATATCAGGTAAAAAGCCAATTTCCATAAAATGTAGCGAACGGCGCAATTTTTGCAAAATGCATTAAGTATGCAAAAATAACTGTCTGAACTTCTGAACACCACTGGAATAATAACATGGCTAAGTTACAGTCTAGATTATCCGTTACTAGTTTAAAAACATTGGACCTACTAAGCTAGGTAACAGTACTCCAGTTACGTGACTCAGAAAAATCAGCATTCATCTGTTGCTACTTATGTGCAAATATACTAACGACTAGTTTGTTCAAGTAACTGCCTTAATCACATAATTTTACGGTATAAAATAGCTTGCAAATCACTCTGCTGACATTTCCAGTGGCAAAGTAAGTGAGCTACTTATCTGCCCTTTGCACAGAATGCGCACATCTGCTCTTCCGCCTTGACGGCTTTTTGTGGTTCCGTCAAAATAGGATGTCGATTCGAGCACCCTACATCCTCATTAGCTTGAAAAATCTTTCCATTATCCACAAATTATGAGTTCTAGATAAGTAAATAAACTTTTAGAGAAACCTTGATCAATAAAAATAAAGTATTTTAATTCATTCAGGTATTTCTAAAACGTGAGAAAACCACCAAATTCTTAATCATGAAGATAAGGAAGCTATGCATCAAATGTTCTAATAGCATACTTGCCTTGACATTTCCAAGTCAAGTTCACAAGGGACAAGCAGAGGTCGAAACCTCAAAGCGAAGAGCGATCATCAGAAAGGATTATTTTGAACGATTATGCGAATGCATCTGCTCGAAACTGGTTCTTTTCAGCTGCTCCGAAACAATCGCGAAAAACAGTCTTCGATCCTCTGTTCAACAGGTGTCTGTTATTTATGGCAAAACAATTTTATTTCGACTCGTACGTAAAGATGCGTCGTAATTGCACGAAACAATGTAACTTGTCTGCTAAATACAGGTCTTGTCTAGCTCTGTAAATAGACACTTATGTTTAACTTTGTTGTTTTGTATTCATAAAATTAATGAAGCATACATTTGCAGTGAACCAAGTTCGAATTGCAATTTTATGCCAATTGTCAAAGTACTAGGTACATTTAAGATGCACTTTATTTTTAAAGATATTTTGAAGATAAAATGTTGCGATCTTACGTAGGATTAGGAAAACTAGTATTTTGGAACACCTACGTTATAATGTGTGGGCGAATGCTACAGGAAGCGTGTTGGCGTTGTTGAATTATAACGAAACACATAAAAAACCCGCCTTCTCAATTTAAATTGGTTTCAATTCTAAATTATTCAGCGAATTCAAGACATTTAAGCAAAAAACCCAAGCTTCTTTTGTATAGAGAGACAAACAGTCTAGGAAGAGTACACAAATTGGTTTATGAATATTTTAAAAGTTTTTTTTAAACACGCGTTGGCACCTGATGCTCTAAACATTCACCCCGATATTATGCACCTTATAATAACTGACGCTGTTTTTGCAACGTCACATGTTGCACACCTGACGTTCTCGTGCCAAGAAAGGAGTCTTTATTTAGACCATGTGGTGTGTAAGCTCAGAAGGAATACTATCCTATCCAACTATATAATATTATAAATGCGAAAGTTTGTGAGGATGTGACGATGTTTGTGCCTCATTCACGCCGTAACGGCTGAACGGATTTGAATGAAACTTGGAATATACATGTGTGTTGCAGTATCATATAGGCTACTTTTTATCCTGGTACCACGCGAGCAAAGCCGCGGGTGGAAGCTAGTACTATTATAAATTAATGAACATGTGGTAAATCCATTGTCGAAAGTTTGAAGTCATGTGTTATGTTCGTTGCTCCAGAATATCATAATTTATTAGCGGTCTTGCTTAAAAGTTTTTTGCATATATTCGAAATTAAGGCAGCTACAATTTTTATTTCTTTTTTCCCCTGGCCTGGTTTTTTAACCCTTTGGCCCCTTCTTATTTGGTACAATTCTTATTATCATATCCGTATCCATTTATTTTAATTGATTTTTCACATTGAATATTTCAAAAAAACATAAAAAATAGAAATTATTGGTTATGTTTTTTTAATAGGAGCCTGTAGTCTTCCATGGAAGATTGACTTCCCTTCCTTCTTTTCAGACATCCCTGACCCCTGTTCTGGGCCACGACAATTCTGTTTTATAGACTAGTCAAATGACCAAAATAATAAAAAATCTTAGACAAATAGCCTTACTTTTTTCTACCGCAGATAAGTTGTGAAAAAACTCATGGTGTCATTGATGTGTGGCATAGAATTAAAGTGACTTCTTTGTTTCCTCCTCAGGTGTTATGGCATCTCGATATATTCCGGCGCAGTTTCCGCGAGCTGACCGGCCACGCTTGCCTCGGTCCGTCCTGCATTTTTTGCGCACTCAAGGTAAGCCCAACCCTATACCTATATTGTACACAGTACACACGTATGTACCTCTATTATTGTATAGATATAGATTATAGACATCTATCTTTTGAGGGATCAACAAAACCTAACAGGAGATCCCATTAAGCACCTACCTACTATAATTTTGCTATCGACAAATAACTTGAAAACGTTAAATCCATCAAAAGTGTGAAAGTAAATACTTATGTAACTCGTTAGATTATCAAATTATTTAGGAAGTCGTAACTTACACTTGCAATAACATTTGGAGTAAACGGGTTCTACAGAAAGTATGCCTTCTTTCCGATTTCGTAACTTAAACGTAAACTTAATACATTAATAGTAATAAAGTCGTTATGCAAACACAAAGTTCAAGTATAATCACAGTAGTAAAAGTTGTATAGAATTATTTTTTGTGGAGATAGAACCATCGTTGAAACGGGACTACGGCTCGTTGACTGACAACTAGGCGTTACGTAGACAAGTTTACATTTACATAGGAATCAAAACGAAACGTTGGGCTTGAGGTAGATACTATTCCAGTCATTACAGAAAAAACTTGACCTGATTTCAAATCTCTTTTACAATGTCGTCAGTTGGTCAAGCTGGCCAATATACGTGTACAACGGAGTATTTGTATAAAATAAATAAATATTAGTGGACATTTCACACAGTATAAGAGGCAGGTAAGTCATGGTAACAAAGAGAAAGACAGTGTGACCCCGGCCGTCGCACGCTCAAAGCGTGACCTTTAGAACAATAGCTGGCTGTTCCAACTAAACCCCAAGCTTTCAACACTGCGGTATAACATTTAAAGAAAAGCTTATAGGAAGCTCATGGTTTAAAGGTAGAAATCGTGGTACCCTTTTACCTACTTTCTGCAAGATACCATGATTGGTGAAGCGCTATGATAATGTGGTGTGCATTATTGCTAGTGAACTTAAAATTTTGATGTACATAAATAACGGTGTCGATTTTCGCTTTAATTAAATCTACGTTGAATTTACACCTGTTCATGTAGGCATCTGACGAAAACATTTTTTTTTATATTTGTAGATTTGGCACAGCGATATCTAGTCCCAAACTAAGCAAAGCTTGTACTATGGGCACCAAAAGGCTGATAGAATACTTATATACTTTTTTTGTAAATACACACTAGTATAATACTACAACACCCAGACCCGGAAGAAATATTTGCAGAACATACAAACATTTCTCCCGTAGCGGGAATCGAGCCCGCACCTCTTGCGTCTAGACCGAGCACTCACCTGCCACACCACCGAGGTTGTCAATTAATTCTAAACTCTACTGGAATAACGCCAATTTCAATTGAAGGCATTTTTGAACGTGTTGGCTTAAAATAGCCACTATTTGCTAAAGTCCAGCGTTCTATAGGATTAATCTTAAACTAGTCCGGTTCGACGGCTGGGTCGGCGCCTACTCTTGAATCGTGATTTAGCTATTCAGACTAGCCACAGAGCTAGCTTATATCATAGAGACTTATTATAGCTATTTATAAAGCCCTTAGTGGTCTAGGTTTATGGCCCTTTGTCTATTCTATCAGCTATTCGATAAATCAATCTGAAGCGGTACTTTTATAGCTGGATTTTTTCAAAATGATATGATAATGATTATTTTTTGAAGTCCTACTGCATAGTCAAAAAAAACTAACTTCAAGCACTCTGTGCCCATCGCTAAAGCTTTCAAATTAATTCAATGTCAACATAAAAGATGGCGCGCGTGCGTAAGCTTCTATTTTCAAACCGGTATAAGTTGGCGCGCTTTTCAACCAATAATAAAGTTGTGCGAGTTCGTAGAACTTTTAGCCTCTGCCGTGATTGGTCTGCAGTTGTTGTGGCGCCAAGCCCGTGTAGTCATTTGTTTTTATGTGTTCAGTTCATTTGTTTTTATTCACCTCACTGCATTACATTGTTTTCACATAAAGCCTGTGTGAGCTAATTACATATTAAAAAAGTTATTTCACTTGGAAGTTATTTCATTTCCTTTGTTTTTTACAACTCAGTAGTTACGTGTAACTCCTTTTACCCGTAAGTAGGTACCGGGTATCTATAAATAACTTTGTTGAACAGTTATAACTAGTTATAAAGTGTACTTACCGATATTTTAAATAAAATACTTATTGTGGATTTCGCGTAACTGATATTCTAGATGCAAAAAATACTTTTACACCACAATTTTCTTTCAATTTTGTCAAATATTTACGTTACGGACGAGAAGCGAGGAAATCAAGTATGAAGTGAGTCAAAGGTGCAATAAAATTGATACAATTGGAAGCATTGGACCATTACTTGACTATTATTTATTTTCTTCATATTTACCAGATTTTTAACACCTCTTGAAAGCACTCCTTTATTTACGCTATAGGTACTAGTAGTACTCTCAAACGGTAAAGGAAAGAATCGTGAGAAAACTGGCATGTCGTAGAATCTAATAAGTGCGATAACATGATGTCGAGTGCACGAAAGGTACCTTTGAAGCGTACTTTAAATCCTCTCACCTCGGAAGAACCAGTGACACGACTAGTAGCTGTATTAGTACTATCTCTTACTGAACTACTGAAATATCTAGAAAGGCAAACAGTGATGGTAATAATAACAATGCAGTCTGAATTATGCGCTCGGATATCAAATAATTAAAACTTTTACTTTGGCTCGGCAACTTTCTTGTAACAGTGACTTGCTTTTTGGTTGTTAATTTAATTGTTTTTGGAATATTATTAAAGCATTTTATTCATCAAGATTTTTGTGCTATAAACTCTAGGCTATTTTCTAGTCTAAGAGAAGATTAGACTTTAATTTCATACAATTATGCAATATAAAAGTTACGTATTAAATGACTGTATTTATAAAGAAAATATAGCAATAAATAGTTGCGTGTGCGTAAAATTAACGCAACTAAAGTTTTCTTGGAAAGAGATTACTATGCAGGTTTGGTAGTCTATTAAGTATTGTTTCAAAATACACAAGACTTGGAATATGCTCGTAGGTACATATACAGCTAAACACGCCCGTATCCCTAATGGGGTGGGCAGAGCAACAAGTAATCGTAAGAAAACTTGCAGCCACTTCTGATTCAAAATCCCTAGATGTGATGAACCATGGTGATAGGCGATCTATATGGCCGATAGGCCCATCGCCCATATAGATGGTTCACCATGTTGGGGAGGATACTATCCCATAGTTGACTTTTACGACATGCTCGGGAGAGAAGCAGCTAAACGCATTATATGTTTTATCTTTACTCCCAGTTCAGCAGAGAAATGTAACCTATATAGTTTTATTTGTAACCTGGAATGAGCACAAAGTTGCAATTCAAGTTAAGGTAGGGGTAAAGTGGTCCAGCAGAATATGTTTATATTCGTTTACCAGTAGCCTGATTGATCTAGGCACGTTTCCCAGAACCGTGTCACGGTGCTACGTGCCTCAACCGCACGCAAATGGGGCCAGCAATTACTTCATACTCAACTCATTGTAGTCATATCATAAATAATAATTATTATTCTATTATTTCATCATCTTCCAGCCCTTATCCCACTCTTTGTGGTGTAAGAGTTTTGGCTAAGAGAGATTTGAATGAAACTTGAAATATACATAGTACATGTGCTGGATTAACATATTATAGGCTATTTTTTATGCGGGTACCACGCGGGCGAAGTCGCGGGCTGCACATAGCTAATAATAATTGACAGCGAATAATTATTTTAATAACAAATGTTAATTGCTTCTGCTACAAACGTGTTTTTGTTTCGATTTGTGATATTTCCACTGTCATTCAATACTCGCTTATTGTAGGTATATAACGACAGTATCAAAACGCCATATTGTGTAATAGAGTTCATTTCCTCCTATCTAATCTAGTGGGACAATCGCACAGTTAAATATTTTGTGTAATTGGATGATATCGTGTTTCTGTCTACTCTACAACGCTACACTATATTTATTTTTTGAGGATACCCAAAGAAAAAATCACGTAAAAATTATAAATAGAAGTTAATTATTATTTATTTCAAAACAAAAGAGCTTACAGTTTACACCAAAACGCACTGTCTTAATCAAAACTTAAAAATACTCTTAGATCCTTAAAAATTATATAAAATCTTAGATCTATGCTATGTGTTCCTGTTCTTTCATTGAGAAGTCTATGAACATTTGCCGTCAGAAATTACTGTGGTTTAAGAATTAAAGCCTATATAAAGCCTAGCCTAAATGTCTTCGAACTTTAAATCACTGACCCCTAAATCTGAGAGAGGCAGTCACGCTCATGCAAGAGTATACTCACTACGACTTGAGGCTTAAAGTTATGGCTCCTACTTACTACGATTAATAAACCATCACACCTACGGAATAGGACAAATCTTATGGGACCAAGTCTAATGCCGTAGATACGATTACACGGCAATACTGTGGGCCGTAATCAGTGCACTAGAAATGGACCAAAAAATGTGAAAACTAAAAGCCTTTGGCTTTGGGGCGCAGACGTAGTGTCAGGACGACAGCAAAGACAAAGTCAAAAAATTTTATTCCCTAAAATCAGGAGATCATTTGGACGTCTTAGATCTACGTTGCATTCACACCTGCTCGTAACGCGACCAAGCGTGGAAGATACAGGTAAGAAACCACGCTTGGCTATAGCCTACCCAGCACCCGATTCTCTCAGCTTAGTCAGCCTTATTCACAAGTAAAGCATGGTTAATACCTGCGGAGCTGACTAAACCACGGATTTCGTCCTGGTTTTTATCAAGTAGCTGTCGGCAAAAAAATCTCAAACAATTCGTTAGCCGTTCCTCCATTGCTGCGCTTTGTATCAAAATGTAGGTAGTGATACCGATGTGCCGGTTGTTCCCGGCCGTGGGCGTGGGTCATATCTGTGCGCCGCTGTCAATCGCTGTTAAAAAGCCCCCATTTTAAACAACAACAGCCTCCTAGCTCCCTCCCTAGCGCGGTGTAAACGAGAAGCCAAGACCGGTTCTGCAGCTGCGCGTGCCCAACTATATACAACACGTAGTGTAAGTTGAGTACGCTGACAGACAGAAGTGGATGAGGGCTGATAAAGCATAAAGCTAAGATCGCAGCGTTCTTGAAAAGCTTGTGCTTAGAGTTCTTACCTACCTTTATCATCATCTTCCTGCCCTTATCCCACTCTATGGTGGGGTCGGCACAGTGCTGTAAGAGTTTTGGCTAAGGTGTTTTATGACCGGCCACGTGCCTGACGTCAACCCTCCTTGGGAATACTTGCTCATTGTATCTCATCATGTTGGAGGATACTATCCCTTAGTCGACTTTTAACTACGACATGCTAGGGGAGAGGAGCACCCACCTTTATATGGGTACTAGTATTTTCGCTTGCGGGCGCGGGCTGCAAGCAGCCCGCGAGGATATCGTTTCTTAGAGGTCGCGTGGGGGCGCGGGCTGCAAGCAGCCCGCGAGGATGTCGTTTCTTGGAGGTCGCTTGCGGGCGCGGGCTGCAAGCAGCCCGCGAGTGACGGAAATGCTGCTGGAGGAAAAAGAAAAAAAAAAAAAAAAAAATTAAAAAAAAAAACATTCGGCATCAGCGACCCTCAAAACCCTTAAAACCAAAATTTCAGCCCAATCGGACAAACCGTTTCGGAGATACAAGCAAGAGGGGGTGAAAATTGGGGGAGAGGGGGGTCAAATTTTTATTTAACTTTACTCGCCATCCCATTCTCTATACGAATCCACTTGAAAAAATCCCATATCACGAGTCATTTCGGAGAACCATTAGGAGGGGGGGTCAAAGGGGGGTCGAAAGGGGGGGGGAGTAAAAAAGTTGTATTCCATCGAGCACCCTCTATCCGAATCTACAAAAAAAACATGCCCTCGTCGGGAAGAATCGGGACACCGAACGTGGGGGGGGCGAGGGGGGAGGAAAATGGGGGTTTTCGGATTTTTCCCCCACTCACTGAGACTCCTCGAACATTTCCCCCATACATCATCATCACCCATCTCCACTCCTTCTGGGAGAACAATGATGTCAATGAGTGAGTCAGTGAGTCAGTGGTAATCGAGCTGTATATAGTATAACTAGTATTTTCGCTTGCGGGCGCGAGCTGCACGCAGCTCGCGAGGGACGTAATCGCTGCTGTTGAAAAAAAAAAAAAAAAAAAAACTGTCACTTTCGGCATTTGCATCGCGCCATCCTCTATGACATTTGTTCGAGCACCCCCTACTTGTCGCTTTTAGTTTTCGAGATATCGTCGGTCAAAGTTTGTATGGCGGCCATCTTGTTTTCCGCCATTTTGAATTTTTTTCACCGCACATCGGATTCGACCAGGGTGCATGTCCACATTCCGCAAGCAGGAGAGATCTTGGTCTTGTAGTTTCGTCTGGCAGTAGGTGAGGTCCCTGATGAGGAGCAGTTTTCGAAGATTTCGGATTTTTCCCAAATTGGAATTGACTCCCTGAACACTTCCCCCGTACATCATTTTAACCCATCTCTACTCCTTCTGGGAGAACAATGATGTCAGTGAGTCAGTGGGTTTGCAGCTTTATACAACGTGTAACATAATGTCCCTATAAGCCCGAAACGGGGGTGTTCTATACGTCATTGCGAACAACGTTTGTTCAACGACTTTTAAAATTTCAAAGGTTTTCATTCATGAAATGTCTCTTAAACTTTGCTCCAATACGTAACTTGACACAACATGAGGCATCCCTATTTACAGCTGTTTTTTGACCTTTAAGTGTGAACTCTAGATGAAACAGGTAACAGAACAGACACCATTAGTAAAATGCCTACCTACTTACCTAAAAACGAGGTGGCTTAATAAGTAATTTCTATTTTTTTTGAAGGCCTAGTGGTACCTTGGTATTTATTGGTAATTAAAATGTAAGGTCACATCACGACTAAAATCCCTAGGCACCGTAAACATCCTTTCAGATCTCTTTGTTAAGTACCTAGTATAGGAGATAGGTACCTTACCTACTCAATTTTGTATCTACCTACTCGGGCCTTAAAGGTATCCTCAGTGGGTGCCAAGGAGTATGAGAGGATGTCTACCGTGCCTGAGGATAAAGCCGTGATACCTACTCAATTTTGTACCTACCTACTCGGGCCTTAAAAGCATCTTGAGTAGGTAACAAGAAGTATGAGAAGAGGTCTACCGTGCCTGAGGATAAAGCCGTGACCCTATTCCACTTTAGTTTTTCCAACGATGTATTATTCCAATATTCATTGGAGCATTTTTCAATGCAATTTTGTACCTACCTACTTGGGCACTAAAGTCAAAGGTTGTGACTTATCTGTCTTACTAATCTTCATTTTCATCGTGAACAGCCTATTTGTCATTGGTTGCATTGAAACAATAACAACAACTAGTGGGATGGCACCTCGCCCTAATTGGCTGTCGGTGCCTTTGCTAAATTCAAAATCCGCAACCGTCAACCGACACCGCACCGCAAGCGTTTGTTTAATAAAATCAAATTGGTTCCGTAGGTTTATTTGTTTTTTACTTTTCTTGATTGAACTACGTAATTGTTGGTAGGTTATTATGTAAGTAGGTAGTAGCAAATGGGGATGGAGCACATGGTAGCATATTGGTATGAACCCCGCCTTCCCATACTTAAGTCGTGAGTTCGAATCTATGGATTTTTCGATTCGAAATTTATGTGTGCAATATCAATGCTCTCAAACGGTGAAGGAAAACCTCGTGAGGAAACCAGGCATGTCATAGACGTGTGTCAAAGTGTACGAAAGGAACCTTCAAGGTGCACTCTAATCCTTCCACCACACTGGTTCAAAAGAGCTAGCGACACGGACACGACGACAGTAGTAGTAGTAGTAGTAGTAGTAGTAGTAGTAGTAGTAGTAGTAGTAGTAGTAGTAGTAGTAGTAGTAGTAGTAGTAGTAGATGTATGGTGAAGTTTTTTTCCTTTTTTTTCCCAATCGGTATTTAGTGGGTTACCCCAGACAAGGAACCCTAAAAATTCGGCTTTCGGCAATAGGTACCTACTTTTGGTCGCAAAACAGATCGGTTTTTATCAGTCGCAATTAGCATTCGTTCCTTGCAACAACTGCAACAAGCAATCTCTCGGTTCGCGTAACTAATTAACGATACGATGTCGGCTTTGTACTCAAACGGTGAGTATTATGATATGGTGTTGTGTGTGTGTGTTGGAGCAGCACCAAATAATTAATAGCTTAGTAGCGGCGCGTCAGCTCTACAGAGAGCGTTATCCAGGGCGGCCATTGCCATCTTACGGGCTATTTTCTGGGATTGGTAAACCGTCTTCTCTCGACGGGATCTTTCCACCGGCGCACCAGTGAGGGAAGACCGGGAATTCGGTGGTGTGTTGTACCTACTTCCCTTTGATGGATACCGAGTACCTACTGTGTGTGTCAACAGTGATAAAATTCAGTGATAGGTAGGTATGATGATAGGTACCTAACCTATCACCCTACCTAGTAGGTACCCCATTAGTACCTAGCTTACTAATAAAAAATGACAAAAATAATTTTGTGATTGTGAATGTGAATGTGTACCAGTAATACCAACCTAGGTACCTACATACCTACCTAATACCTACCATGTCAATTAGCCGTGTTCCGAGCCAACCAAGAAGAAGGGAGAAAAGGTATAACTTAACTTTTCCTGTACCTAGGTCCTTAGGTAACTACCTAGGTAGATGTAGGTAGGTAGTTGTTTTTTTATGTGTGAAAGATATCGTGATTTTAATCTTCGACTTTAATTTCTACGTAGAATTAAAAAAATTGCAAATTCTTACGAAAACTTTGGTGATTACACCTAGGTACTTTTTGAAACTTGCCGCGCGTTCAATTGTCTGCGTATGTGTGGGTCCGACGCGATAGGAGGGTGCGCGTGTGTTTGTTACCTACGCAAATGGTAAACAAACACATAGGGTTGTCACAAATTTCTCATGAAATAATTTGTTTTTAATTGTATTGGAATTTCAAATATGATGTATTGAACTTTTGCACACGTCAATGTATTCAAGTGCTCGGTCTGAATACACCCCTTTCGGGCTTATAGGGACATTATGTTACACGTTGTATAGTATAACTAGTCTTTCGCTTGCGGGCGCGAGCTGCACGCAGCTCGCGAGGGACGTAATCGCTGCTGTTGAAAAAAAAAAAAAAAAAAAAAAAAAAAAACTGTCACCTTTGGCATTTGCATCGCGCCATCCTCTATGACATTTGTTCGAGCACCCCTTACTTGTCGCTTTTAGTTTTCGAGATATCGTCGGTCAAAGTTTGTATGGCGGCCATCTTGTTTTCCGCCATTTTGAATTTTTTTCACCGCACATCGGATTCGACCAGGGTGCATGTCCACATTCCGCAAGCAGGAGAGATCTTGGTCTTGTAGTTTCGTCTGGCAGTAGGTGAGGTCCCTGATGAGGAGCAGGTTTCGAAGATTTCGGATTTTTCCCAAATTGGAATTGACTCCCTGAACACTTCCCCCATACATCATTTTGACCCATCTCTACTCCTTCTGGGAGAACAATGATGTCAGTCAGTGAGTGGGTTTGCAGCTTTATATAGTATAACTAGTATTTTCGCTTGCGGGCGCGGGCTGCAAGCAGCCCGCGAGGATGTTGTTTCTTAGAGGCTGAACCAAAATTTCAGCCCAATCGGACGAACCGTTTCGGAGATACAAATAAGTGGGAGTGAAAATTGGGGGGGAGGGGGGTCAAATTTTTATTCAACTTTACTCGCCAGCCTATTCCCTATACGAATCCACTTGAAAAAATCCTATGTCTCGAGTCGTTTCGGAGAACCAATAGAGGGGGGGGTCAAAGGGGGGGCGAAAGGGGGGTTGAATAAAAAGTTGTATTCATTCGAGCACCCTCCATCCGAATCTATAAAAAAAACATGCCCTCGTCGGGAAGAATCCGGGGACCGAACGTGGGGGGGGCGAGGGGGGAGGAAAAGGGGGGTTTTCGGATTTTTCCCCCACTCACCGGGATTCCCCGAACATTTCCCCCATACATCATCATCGTCCATCTCGACTCCTTCTGGGAGAACAATGATGTCAATGAGTGAGTGAGTCAGTCAGTGGTAATCGAGCTTTATATAGTATAACTAGTATGCCGCGTGGGGCGCGGGCTGCAAGCAGCCCGCGAGGAGGTTGTTTCTTTGAGGTCGCGTGGGGGCGCGGGCTGCAAGCAGCCCGCGAGGATATCGTTTCTTGGAGGTCGCGTGGGGGCGCGGGCTGCAAGCAGCCCGCGAGGGTATTGTTTCTTGGAGGTCGCGTGTGGGCGCGGGCTGCAAGCAGCCCGCGAGGATATCGTTTCTTGGAGGTCGCGTGGGGGCGCGGGCTGCAAGCAGCCCGCGAGGGTATTGTTTCTTGGAGGTCGCGTGGGGCGCGGGCTGCAAGCAGCCCGCGAGTGACGGAAATGCTGCTGGAGGAAAAAGAAAAAAAAAAAAAAATTAAAAAAAAAAAAAAAAAAAAAACGTTCGTCATCAGCGACCCTCAAAACCCTCGGAACCAAAATTTCAGCCCAATCGGACTTACCGTTTCGGAGATACAAGCAAGAGGGGGTGAAAATTGGGGGGGAGGGGGGGAAATTTTTATTTAACTTTACTCGCCATCCTATTCCCTATACGAATCCACTTTAAAAAATCCCATATCACGAGTCATTTCGGAGAACCAATAGAAGGGGGGGTCAAAGGGGGGTCCAAAGGGGGGGGGAGTAAAAAAAATGTATTCCATCGAGCACCCTCTATCCGAATCTGTAAAAAAAACATGCCCTCGTCGGGAAGAATCGGGACACCGAACGTGGGGGGGGCGAGGGGGGAGGAAAATGGGGGTTTTCGGATTTTTCCCCCACTCACCGGAACTCCCCGAACATTTCCCCCATACATCATCATCGTCCATCTCGTCTCCTTCCGGGAGAACAATGATGTCAATGAGTCAGTGAGTCAGTGAGTGGTAATCGAGCTTTATATAGTATAACTAGTATGCCGCGTGGGGCGCGGGCTGCAAGCAGCCCGCGAGGAGGTTGTTTCTTTGAGGTCGCGTGGGGGCGCGGGCTGCAAGCAGCCCGCGAGGATATCGTTTCTTGGAGGTCGCGTGGGGGCGCGGGCTGCAAGCAGCCCGCGAGGGTATTGTTTCTTGGAGGTCGCGTGTGGGCGCGGGCTGCAAGCAGCCCGCGAGGATATCGTTTCTTGGAGGTCGCGTGGGGGCGCGGGCTGCAAGCAGCCCGCGAGGGTATTGTTTCTTGGAGGTCGCGTGGGGCGCGGGCTGCAAGCAGCCCGCGAGTGACGGAAATGCTGCTGGAGGAAAAAGAAAAAAAAAAAAAAATTAAAAAAAAAAAAAAACGTTCGTCATCAGCGACCCTCAAAACCCTCGGAACCAAAATTTCAGCCCAATCGGACTTACCGTTTCGGAGATACAAGCAAGAGGGGGTGAAAATTGGGGGGGAGGGGGGGAAATTTTTATTTAACTTTACTCGCCATCCTATTCCCTATACGAATCCACTTTAAAAAATCCCATATCACGAGTCATTTCGGAGAACCAATAGAAGGGGGGGTCAAAGGGGGGGCAAAAGGGGGGGTTGAATAAAAAGTTGTATTCCTTCGAGCACCCTCTATCCGAATCTACAAAAAAAACATGCCCTCGTCGGGAAGAATCGGGACACCGAACGTGGGGGGGGCGAGGGGGGAGGAAAATGGGGGTTTTCGGATTTTTCCCCCACTCACCGGGACTCCCCGAACATTTCCCCCATACATCATCATCGTCCATCTCGACTCCTTCTAGGAGAACAATGATGTCAATGAGTCAGTCAGTGAGTCAGTCAGTGGTAATCGAGCTGTATATAGTATAATATTTTTTTTTCGAAGGGTTTAAAGTAGTACCCACTTCGAATCAATTAGATGATGAGGAAAAGGGATTTTCCGTTGTTTTACAACGGAAAACTACTTACCTATCTAAAACCGTAAATACGTTTTCAGCTATGTAATTCAAAAATATTTGTTTAAAATTACTATGAAATGTGTTTAATAACACCCAACAATCACATAAATAGTTTTGACCCCACACTAGGATTACCTGTATCGTGGATATCAGAAACTAGGAGTACCATGGTACCACAACACCCAGACCCGGTAGAAATATTTGCAGGGCGTGCAAACATTTCACCCGCTGCGGGAATCTAACCCGCGCCTCTTGCGTCAGACGAGCACTCGCTCGCCACGCCACAGAGGCCGTTTTTACTTTAAGAGACAACTGATAGCTCAAAGTTCAAAACAAAGTTTTTCGGAAACAAAGCAGTAGAATCGAAAATGTTTTCTTCTCGCCTCTACCAGACGCAGTCCAATCACGGTCGAGGATCGAGGCACGCTCTCGCGTGATCTATCCCATGGAGGTAGCAGATGTATGGCCAATCAGCGGTTTCACGACCATGCAGGCCTCGGGCAAGTGTCTATGACATGATTGAATTCAAGAAACACTTATGGTCTACTTCACTACATAGTATAAAACAAAGTCGCTTCCCGCTGTCTGGCCCTATGTATGCTTAGATCTTTAAAACTACGCTACGGATTTTGATGCGGTTTTTTTAGTAGATAGAGTGATTCAAGAGGAAGGCTTATATGTATAATACATGCATAATATAGTAGAGAAACACTGATAATTTTAGAGGTTTCTAATGTGATGTCGTAAAAACACATTTTTTTGCGCTTACATTGCAAACGCTGCGCTGGCTGAACCCTACGAGATAGACAAAATAATGTGCTACAGTATATTGTACACCTTAAAAAGGTCTGCAAAAAAGTCCGCGATGATATATGTTTATCCCCGTGCGAAGCCGGGGCGGGTCGCTAGTGTATTATAAATCCGAAAATTGGAGGAGAACGAAAGGGTTTTTTGTATGTTTGTGCCTCAAACACGAATTTACAGCGGAACTGATTTCAATGAAATTTTGAGTACACGTATGTTGAATTATATGTATGTTATTCCTAGGCTGATTTTACGAATATCACACAAACGAAGCCGCGCGGGAATGCTAGTCACTTATAATCTTACTTCTTACTTATATTATAAATGCGAAAGTTTGTGAGTTTGGATGTTTGGATGTTTGTGCCTCAATCACGCCTAAACGGCTGAACGGATTTGAATGAAACTTGGAATATACAAAGTACATGTACTGGATTAACATATAGGCTATTTTTTATCCGGATACCACGCGAGCGAAGCCGCGGGCGGCAGCTAGTGTTATATATTTCACTGCTTTATAATGGCATTTTTGATACATATTTATGTTAGTACTTACACCTGTTTTTGTTGCAATAAATTTATTCTTATATTCTTGGGGATAAAAAAAAACTAACAGTTGTTACTCGTATGTAGCGAATGAGACAACAATTACCTAGGTACTGCAATTATGGTAGTATTTCCATAAAAAAGATTATACAACTGATATTTGATCTAAATCGGAGTTCGCTAAACCAACTTAAACAAGCATGAAATATTATGAAAGCAATTGTGGGAGCCGCGAGTTAAAATGGAACTAAGCCGGCGTAGCATTGCAGTCCAACGTCAAGTCTGGTTGAACGGCACTAGCGTCGGCAATGTTGCAGATTGTATATCATGAGAAAATCACATTGTTGTTATCATCTTATAATTCGAAAGTTTCTGAGGATGTGAAGATGTGCATCGCAGCGTGACGGCTAGACAAAGAATAAGAACCGAACGTGAGCGAAGTCGCGAACGGAAGCTTGTAAAAATGTAATTTTCGATTGAGTGAAACAAACTTTTTTTTTAATGTCTTTATTGGTCGGAACTTGAGACATACATTATTATCACGCCCCACAGAACCATAAGTAATCATAAGAAAACTTGCAGCCGCTCCTGATTCAAAGTCCCAAGGTGAACCATGGTGATAGGTGATAAGCCCATCGCCTATATAGATGGTCCATCATATTGGAGAGAATACTATTCCTTAGTTGACTTGAGATTAGCTTCTCTGCTGGACTGGGAGTAAATAAAAAACGTAGAATACGTCCAGCTGCTTCTCTCCCCGAGCATGACGTAAAAGTCGACTAAGGGATAGTGTCCTCCAACATGATGAGATACAATAAGCAAGTATTCCCAAGGAGGGTTGACGTCAGGCAAGCGGCCGGTCATAAAATACCTTAGCCAAAACTGTGCTGACCCCACATAGAGTGGGATAAGGGCAGGAGGATGATGATGAGTTTACTTGAGATTAGATTGGCCTAAAATCCACAGTTGGCATGTCAGCACAATTGCAACAAGATCTCAGGAAACCAAAATGTACAAACATAGTATTGTTTTCAAAAATACATGATGTTTTTCCAAACAATGCAGTATACAAGTAAAGGGACCATGTTGTTGCAAAACTAACGTTTTCAGACCACGTACCTGTTATGAACGCTGCATCCTGTGCATTGTAGTGTCAGGTGGTTCGATAGCGGCCGTGTTTTGCTTTCTAGAGGTACATTTTGTGTTATCGATTCCTACTGTATTTTATAACGATCTATCGGTTCCCTTCTGTGTATCGAAATCCATTTGAAAGCTTATAGATGCACAATTTGAAAGTTGCTCCGGTTTAAGATGACTAAATTCGGTTTTAGAGTACTCATTGCGACATTTACTTGTTCACTTATTCATAGATATAGCTTGCACGTATGCACCTACATCTTAAAGCCAACGATGAAGTCATTCTGGTCTCATAAAGTCATTGAAACAATTACAGGAAGCAAGCTTTAAGATACTCCTACATTGGTCACCAAGGCCTCTGCCTACAATGCAAGCTACATCGGCGCCTACTAGATTAAGTTCACGCCTGTCAGATTATTTAAAACCCAATATAGATATTTAACCATACCATTTTACCATACTAATGACCAATTTGTACAAATGATTAAAGAATTGCATCCCCAACAGCCCACGAGATGTTGAAAAGCTCTTTAAAGGTGAAGCATGTTGCCGCGTCACCGCCCACTACTGGTGACAAAGAAAGGCTAGGCGCCAGTAATGGTCGCCCCCGCTGCCCTTACTACTTGTTAGCTTAAGGTGCTGTTCCGAATTGGCGACCAAGTCATAAATGCATACATACATTATTATCATGCCCTTATCCCTAATAGGGTTGGTTCCAAAAGTAATCAAAAGGAAACATGCAGCCACTCTTAATTCAAAGTCCCAAGATGGATATGGTGAACAATAGTGACAGGTGATCAGTCCATCGCCCACATAGATGGTCCATCATGTTAGAGAGGATACTAGTCTTAAATGAAAGCTGCAAAAAGATGGGTTGCATAGGCGAAAGACACGTCATTTGCCACTTCTTCCTTTGCTCAGTTTTGTAGTGAGTAATTTGGTGTGAAAATACTGCACACGTAATGATAATCGTAAAAATTGTCACACAACCGACCGTGACCATGTGTCAATTTTTATTCATACGGTACAAACAATAGCAAATTGTCTCACGATCGCTGTGAATTTCTTATGGCGGTCACAGTCGCTAGCGTGTGTTCCGTCGCGCAGGTAGAAACTTTTCCTTAAATAATATATCATTCTCTAAAGGTAATATTGACCCTAAGGCATTGAAATTCTCTGGATTAAATGTGATGTCATTATTACTTCTGATTACAAATTAGTGATCCAAGTCAAAGTTCACTGTGTGGGCGCGATCTATAATTTTTAGGGTTCCGTACCTGAAGGGTGCCAAATGGACGGACAGACGGATAGTCTTAGTAATAGGACCCTATTACTAAAACTGTCTGTCTGTCTGTCCGTCCGTCCATCCGTCCGTCTGTCAGTGGGCTGTATCTCATGAACCATATTAGCTAGATAGTTGAATTTTTTACAGAGTGTGTATTCCCGTTGCCGCTATAATAACAAATAATAAAAATAAAATGAAATAAAAGGGGGCGACATACAAGAAACATTTATATACGATGGTACGGGACCCTTCGTGTGCTAATTTGACTCGCGCTTGACTGTTTTTTTTTATGAATCAAATAATTTTCGTATTTGACCTTTTATTTTTATAGGTATAGGTTAATATTAATATTACGCTGTATAAAACATCTACCTACCTACTATAGATGGTAAAAGGCCTTAGTTTAGGTTAATATTATATTCTCACCCGATACCTACTTAACCATGTTTCATAATTATAGGTAATGTGAATGATTTATGCAACTAATTTATTCATCTCAAATAGAATCATAAATTATTATTCTTCAATGGATATATTTGGTATTTGTATGATCAATTATCATTACAAATGTCAATACAACACAGATTTTCCATTATATACCCTAAGTTCTAGCGAATAGAATGGGTTTTACAAAACTTCTGTTCGGTAATTATAAGATTGCCCAAGCGTATATCAATGTACATAAATATTATTAACTTACCTTACGATCTTAAGCTTACAAATTTTCTTACGTTTAGTATAAATCGAATTTCTCCAATGCTCTATTCCAATATTCTACTAATGGACAACGAATCGTTCATAACCATAGTATCTTTGTTTTGCTGACAGAAAAAAATATGGCTCTATTCGACAGATAACATCGTTACTATGGTAATGAACTATCGTTTGTCCGTTAGTAGAATTTAGGGACAGGACATTGGTCTAAATTGATTTCATCTAATCATAAAAGATAACATGGAAACGCAATTGTAGTTGTAAATTATAAAAGAACAAGTCAAGCGTAAGTCGAATTCGCACACGAAGGGTTCTGTACCGTGGTACATGTACGAACCCTTCGTAAATTAACAAATTTACGAAAATGTTTCGTGTATGGGGCCTTTTTATTTTATTATTCGTAAGCGGCAATGGAAATACCTATACACTCTCTGAAAATTTCAACTCTCTACCTATTACAGTTCATAAGATACAGCCCTCTGACAGACGGACGGACAGCGGAGGTCTAGTAATAGGGTCCCGTTGGCACCCTTCGAGTACGGAACCCTAAAAATATCAACTGCTCAACTATTTCTTTGAGAAGCTGCCCAAGTGACTATAGTTTTTTATAAAGCCAGTTTATTCGAATTTTATAGCCTGTATTAATTGGATAAAATTTAATGCGGCTTCAATTGAGGCAATCGTTTTAGTACAAGTGAATGTTGTTTTACTATTTGTTCGTCTGTCAATTCTAGTAATTTTGTATCTGAATAATATAGAAACTTTGTTTTTTATTTTTAAATCGAAATAGGTTTGCATTCGACCAGACTCTAACTGATGTTAAGTAACAGTGTGGTCTAAGTTGGAGCACGCTTACCTAGAAGAAACCTATTGAATCTCGATTTAAAGACACCCATATTATACTTTTCATGAAATACAGACCCCGGCAGGGAGTTCCACATTTTTGCAGTGCGTTTATTTTCACCTCTCACCATGGTTCTCCATATCCATCTTAAGATTTGAAATCAGAAGTGGCTGCAAGTTTTCTTATTTTCTTGTTTACTTGTGGCTCTGCCCACCCCATTAAGGATATGGGCGTGATAATATGTATGTGTGATAACATGAGCCTTTTGTTTGATAAGTTTTCGGAGGAAGGCAGAATTAGTAAATAATACACGGGTTTAAAACATTATATTGTGTTCTTTCATACTTCGAATTAGTACATTTTTCTTCTATTTGTTTTACTGATACAATGTAGACTGAGTTACACCACAATCGCCAACCTTCAAACCGAAGTGAGTGGAGTCGGACAAGTCGGAGGAATTCTAAATAGTTTCACTATTATCTTGATGGACTATAGCTATCTGAGATAGCTGTTTTTACTGAAATATTTGATTAATACAACAGTTATGACATAATTCCGATTATTTTATACTTCTTTTACTACCTTACTATTTTTATCTTATACTAGCTGCCGCCCGCGGCTTCGCTCGCGCGGTACCCGAGTGAAAAATAGCCTATTATGTTAATCGAGCACATGTACTATGTATATTCCAAGTTTCATTCAAATCCGTTCAGCCGTTTAGGCGTGAAAGAGTAACAAACATCCATAAATCCATACTTACACACTTTCGCGTTTATAATATTAGATAACTTATTTCTTTTATTAGACTTTTCGTCCTCATCTCAAGGTAAGAAATTGCATTAAAATCAATCAGATTTCGTTAAAACATTGCCATATTAATCAAAAACTCGTTGCGCGGGATGAAACCTTACGGAAATCATAAAATAAGTTGCGGTGTGTCCCCAAGACAATAATTATTTAGTCAAATAACTTAAGTGTTTCGGCGACAAACTGTTTGCAAGTGAAATGAGCAAGTTTAGGCACAACTTGTATAAGAATCAGGTTTTCTCGATGTCTGAACTAAGTCAGTGAGTAGTCGAGCTCTTCGTAGTCTGGATGTTAATAAAAAAATTAGGCATAGTAATACTCATATAACGTAATTGCGTGACGTCATACCCATAGTAAAACTATTTATAACTCTAATATCCCTATAGTAATTGAATCGATCTTCTATCAATCAATTTGTATGAAGTGTGTAGGTCAGTAAATAAATAAATATTTGTGGACATTTCACACAGCGCCATCTAGTCCCAAACTAAGCAAAGCTTGTACTATGGGCACCAGATGGCTGATAGAATACTTATATACTTTTTTGTAAATACATACTTATTACTATTACTACAACACCCAGACCGAAAGAAATATTTACAGAACATACTTTCTCCCGTAGCGGGAATCGAACCCGCGCCTCTTGCGTCTCAGCCGAGCACTCGCCCGCCACCGAGGTCGTCAGATATTATAATAAATCCAATATTTTAACTTGAATAGCTCGTTGCGAGTTTTTGCAATCTGATTACAGTGTAAATGTGGTCTATAGCGAAGTACTTGTAAGTAGGACAGAGTACAAAGACGCAGTGAGAGTGGGCATTGGTTGATTTTCCTGTTTCGAAAATTGTGGGCCTTTTGACACAAATCTCCTGGAATGGTCCGGTTTAAGTGTCCGTTATAAAAAAAGCTCTTGCAATTAAAGTAAATTGAGTTAACATTTTATTGAGGGAGATTCGCTGTTGTTTTTTAATGTTTTGTCTTGATAAAATGTTGATTAAACTTTGTTGGTTTTTCCAAGCTCTAAAATTGAATCTCTATAAGTCAACAACAAAAGTAAATGCATTAGTTTCGTCCATTGACCACCGATAGCTTTAAACTTTAAACATAATATTTTATTGCCGTGTGAACCTCCATAGATGCAGTTCCATTGTTGAATCAGCTAATGTTCTTTTTTTAAACTTTTCAAAAGATGTCGTCAATTTTAAAACTAAGAATCGAGATTTATTTGAACGCACGTTTTGGTTTTGTGCAGTGCTCCCACAATTTGCTACGCTCAAATTGTATTTTTCAAACAGACTTTGCTTTTTATGATTCTTGAGACGCAAAAGGAATTACCTACTTACATTCTTTTAATCAATTTAATTGTTTAAAAAACATACTTACCTTTCTCAGGCTTGGTTCACACACTTGAAATCTTGAACATCATTTCTACTTTTTCTATTTGAATTTCCTATGACTCATTCCACTTCTGTAGCCGACCGTAAACAATTTTATCGAAAATAGTAATCCCGTCGGTATGTAAATTACCGCATAAAAACATGTTCATTCGATGACTACAGAAACGTTGCATATATTTCTATAGTACTTCTACGAGTAGGTATATAAACCTATATAGGAGTACTATTCAGTTATTCTCAGTATATACTCAGAAACTGCCACTCAAGTGGCTTTTTTTACAGGTTAAAATTGGTTTCTGTCAATATAAAATTATACATAGGGTATTGGAATCTTCTAATATCCAATTATATAATACTAAACCGGTATATATAGCCAACATGTTATAAATTATAATGATATTAGCAAGTTGTTGCAACTGCAATATTGCTGTTCAAACTCTTGACATTTGCATGTCAATTGCCAACTATTCCTTTAGCGCCAGAGCCTTTTTGGCTTCAGTTTTAGTCTCGGCTTGGATGTTCATAAAGGCACGTTTTATCACGCATATGCTGTAGAATTTCAGATAATCGTAAATACTTTCATTGTGATGTGCAATTGACGCAATTGTCGGACATGAACATTACTTAGAAACTGATAGACGAGATGTAATGAGACTTTGGTTGAAAGGTAACCTCGAATAAAGAACAGTCTTGATCGTTACTTTGTTGTTGGTTTTACAATGATGATCTAAAATATCTCTTTATTACAAAACAAGAAAAAACGGGACCGAGAAAAGAGGTTCCTTCCAAAAATGATGAATTTTAAAAAACGATTATAAGTGTGTGTTTTTTTTGTGACTGGGAGTCATAATTGGGCACATGCATGCATCATCAAGATCCTTGTATTTTGCAATTGTTAATGGTTGCCAGCAAACATTTACCGCTATGGTGACCGCAGCACGACCGAAACTGCATCGCTTTTGAATACTAAATCGTGTGTTTCAGGTCTTGCCAATAACTTAGATTATAAAGCAAGATTTTTTGTGCAACTGTACCTCCTTAACTGTTTAATGTATATCAAATCAAGAAAGTTACAAAATACAACTTCCAAAGCGGTCGGTGATGCAGCCAAGATAGCTTAAAGTACTAAACCAGTCTACGGAATAGACTAATTACTAGTTCACTGCTCAATACCGACTAGACTGATCTATAATAGATAGCTAAGTACATAGACCACAAAGCCGCTAGTATTCTCTTGCAGCGAAAGCTTCATCTTATCTTGCAAACCATCAATCTGATTCACTGTTAGCTTTTCGTATTAATTAAATTAGCTTGATAGCAGAATTCCCTGCAAAACATTCACAATAGTAATCAAGTATATTTATTGTAATTTTATGTGCCATTTACTTGTCAACAATTAACTACCATAAACAATTTAAATGATAGAGTTTCTACATACAAAGACTTTAATCTTGCCTTATGTAGGAGATACGTAACCGGACTCCCGCGCAAGCCTCAGTATCTTCCGTCTCGCTCGCACTTGTGTGGGGATAGATGAGCGTCGGAGCCTTCGTGTTGTCTTTGTCTGGCGCCTGCACAGCCTGTCTCTGTGGTTAGTGCGCGACGCGCGTACGTAAACGCCGACTCCACATCGCATCGTATAGTCGTGTGCGTTTTAAACAACTTAAAAAAAGAACTCCGGGATCGCGAAATACTGTGTTGTTTTTTTCACTTGGATTGGATTGACGCATGTTCCTGCAGTGTTTTCCATCAAAATGTGCTCTTGTGTTTAGTGAAGTGTAAGTGTCAAAGGTCGACATCATTTGTGTTCTAATCAAGTGAGCGGTGTATTGGATTGGAAGCAGTTTCGGTATTGGCTACTCGTTAGCCTTGTTGATGGCTGCTCGAATAATGCACAGATAATTTATTTAAATGTCTGGGACAACTCTGTATTGCGATAAGTAAATGCTGGTATACTCAGGGTCAGGTTGAAGATATATGGTAATAAAGCATTGAAACATGTCGTAGGCGCGCGAAATTGCAACATTTCATAGAATAACTTGCGGTACCGTTGGGTCGTGTCTAATCTATTTCTCATTATAAATTGTGCCTACAAATTGTTACTAGCCATGGGTCTATTTACTTATTAAGCAGGTGGCGTAATAGAGAATGCATCAAATGTTTCTGCTGGTGTGGCGTTCACTGAAGTTTTAGCTCTATTCTTAACACTTTACAGTTCTAAATCTTGCTCTGATACGCAAACGTATTGAATTTCTTCAAAACATTTGTCATCTTTTATTCGGTCAATGTGCCTTTGCCTTATTAAATACTAGGCTTACGTGTAGTACATTAAAATATAGCTGGCGATTGGTGAAGACATATGACGATCATTGTAAAAGTATTTAATTAGACCTGTTTTTTAGACTACAGGTGGGGTACAAGTAAGTAATTATACAGTCTAGTCCTTCGATGCCCCATTGTCTCGCCCACCACGTGGCTTATTGGAGCGTAGAGGTAGACTCGCCAAATGTACTGCCTACGTAAAATACGTAGGAACTAAATGCTCTTATTGTCCTCGGTTCGAATTGCGAATCCTGCCCACAGCTAATTCAAGTTTGCAGCCAAATACAACTGCGTAAACTTTGAATATGGAAATGAGATTATTTCATGAGTCTTATTTTTTCTAATTTTTAGGGTTTCGTACCTTAAGGGTGCCAACGGGACCCTATTACTAAGCCTTCGCTGTCCGTCCGTCCGTCCATCCGTCTCTTAGTGGGCTTGTATCTCATGAACCGTAATAAGTAGAGAATTGAAATTTTCACAGAGTATGTATTTATATTGCCGCTCTAACAATAAATCTTCGTAATCAATCATCGAAGTTAACAACATTAGGCGCGGTCTATAATTGGATGGGTCGAATGATTTTTGCATATTTTTTTATTTTTGTATTATTATTGTGTATTTCTTTTGCAAACGATCTTAAATTTACTCATTTGTACAAAAATAATAATAAAATTAAAAATTATGGTGATCCTCATAGAAGACACCTTTAACTTTGCATTTTTTGTTTGATTTTAATAGGGAACGAGCTACCATCGTAATAAGTGGCATACAAGAAACATTTATGTACATGTACGATGGTACGGAACCTTTCGTGTATGAATTCGACTCCCACTTGACCGTTATTATTCGACATATCTCTATGAATGAAGAAAATTTGTAGTGGTAAGTTAGGTATTTTGCATAATAAGACTGCCTTCATTGATTGAAAACTATAGGAATTACAAGAATGTAAAAATGCCCTTAAAGCAAACCGGCGTCAATCCACATTTTTGCATCGTGAGGCACAGGAAATTCGCAGCGTTCCACACCTTTACCTTCACAAACTTGAAATTAATCTCTTCATTAAAATGTATGTCGATAAATCAAGGTTTATCGAGTACTCGCCCAATAGCAGAACCAGCACACTCTTAATTCAATTAGATGTTGCGCGTAGAACGAATCGATTTGAAGACCGATAGTGGGACAGATTAGTAAAAAGTTATTACGGAGAGCCACAGATTACTTGACAGTGTGTACGTAATCTGTGTCACAGATAACGTGGTAGTTACTACGTGGAACCAATCGCAAAAGTTCATCACACTTGTGTATGGCCGCGGACGTGTTTGGTTCCCGTTGAATTTACCGGCATGTAGGTACAACTTGCGTATGGGTTGTACACTTGTATCTGGTTTTATGCTACAGAATTGCTAAGCCTGTTTACTGGGCTTTCTCGAGGTGACGTAAAATGAAATAATAGCCACCAAACCACGGTACTACGTTGGTAATTTCTTACCTACTAGACCTCTAACAACTTTCCCTGATTGAAATCCCTCTAAAAATCATTTAGTAAATATCAATTTGGTGACAGCTTTAAACATCATTATTCAGCATCAAAGCTATCAAGGCCAATGAGCTTATATCAATTCGGATCAGTATCATGCTAATTTTGCTCTACAAATGTCATCTTACAAAAATCGGTAACGTTCTCTAAACTAATTAATATTATGATTCGATATTTTCCAATCCTACTAATATTATAAATGTGAGAATGTGTTACGATGTGAGGATGTTTGTGCCTCAATCAGGCCAACGGCCGAACGCATTTGAATAAAACACGGGCCATACATAGTATGTGTGCTGGTATAACATATAAGCCACTTTTTATCCGGGTACCTACCATGTGAACCAAGCCAATATCAGACGCTAGTATATTAATTTTCATGAAAACATATTTTTTTATTCACTTGATTCTTCTTATTACTAATTAGTTTAATTCATTTTTAAATATTAAAATAATTCTACTTGGCTACTTGCTTACTAAAATAAAATAAAACTGATCTAAAGGTAGGTAGCCTTCTAGGTCAAGGTTTTGTTTAGCTCAGCAACAAAGATAAAACGCAGTGCATGCAATTATTGATTATCATCGCATGATTTTCAATTTCCTATAGCTACCTAATGCATGTTATTGCTT
The DNA here is from genome assembly GCA_949320045.1 of Scotopteryx bipunctaria. Taxonomy (NCBI): domain Eukaryota; kingdom Metazoa; phylum Arthropoda; class Insecta; order Lepidoptera; family Geometridae; genus Scotopteryx; species Scotopteryx bipunctaria. The sequence goes on from OX439447.1 coordinate 8,936,974, forward strand.
AATTCAAGTGTGATTTCCAATAACAGGATACAATGCATGACCTCATATGCTTTACCTTGAATACCAGATCTTTGAATAGGTTTATAACAATGGCATTATTGGCGCAATCGTAAAGCAAATAAATTCTATAGAATTACGGCTCCTCTTACTCTTACTTTGTAATCTGAATATTTAAAATTCTTTTGTTACTGGCTGACTGACAATCAACACACGCCAACTATAAGAAGCATAAAACTAGAAAGGCATATTCCTCTTATGGTATAGGGGTGCATTAAGAAAGGAATTCCCGAAATTCAGCTGCTAGAGACTCGGCACCCAGGTGAATTTTCAAAAAACTCAACATGGACAAAGTCACGGGGGTTGTACTAGTTTTCAAATACTATTGTTTGACTTACCTTAGCAACGCCCAATGGACGCATCAAAATATAAACATGTGTTTGCAACACGTGCACCTCGCCAGCCATTTAAATAATTGCTCCAAATTAATTGCATGATAGGTCCGTCAGGTCTTTACAAAACTGCTCGCGATAGAGTGATTGAAATACTTCGCTAACGAAGATTAATCTAGAATTGAGCAATAAGTAATTAATAAAAACTATTATTGACGATATAAATCTTAGAAAAAATATTGTAAATGTTTTTATACTACTCCAATCAGAACAAATTGAAGTTTATTATAGAATTATAATGGAATAATGTAAAAAAGTAGCTGCCCCTGTCCGGTTTCACTCTCATGAAAATCTTAGCACTCAAGAATAGTGTATCTTTCTATACCAGTGAAAGAATTTTCAGAATCCTTTCAATATTTTCTGAGATTACTCCGAGGTACAAACAAACGTTAAAACCACCACCTCATAATAATAGAGTGGTTCAGATGGCAACGCAACATAACAGGACATAATAAAACCGGTCAAGTGCGAGTCGAATTCGAACACGAAGGGTACATGTACATAAATGTTTCTTGTATGAGGCCTAGTATGTGTTTATTTTTTATTTATTTTTATGGTATGTTGTTATAGCAACAATAGAAATACACACTATGATTTCAACTCTACCTATTACGGTTATGAGATACAGCCCGCTGACAGACGGACGGAGGCTCAGTAATGGGGTCCCGTTGGTATCCTCCGGATACAGAACCCTAAAAATGACACATGCTCTTGTAAGGAAAACGTCAAAGGCTAGTAATTCGTGAGTTAAAAAGAACTCGTGAGGTTCTTAGGCACCAAGGCTGTTGTCGCAAGCATGAGTAACGATTGTGTGATACGCTCAACTCATTACTCGGAACCGCCTCCTGAATGCCCGAATTTGGCAATTGCACACACAAGGGTTTGAAGATAAGTTAGTTTCACTTCTAAAGATAACTTAGACAATGGGTTTTTGTTCGTGGTCTTACTCTGCGATTAGTAAAACCATCAGATAATATAGTATCGAAGGGTAGCAAACAGTTTCAATTGCAAAACACGTATGAGAAAACGTTCTATTAAAAATAACGTATTTTTTTAAATGACTCCATACTTTTATTGTTATGATAACTTGAACATCTGCGTAAATATTACTTTGCAATATTTCTACAGTCTCATCGATGACGCAAGAGTCATCGTTGCTGCAATTTTTGAAACTAGTTTAGGATATACTAACAAAAATATATTATGTGGCAGTTTACCAGTTTGTCTGGTAGAACTAGTTTGAAATAAGCTAGACTACCAGACTTATGTGATAAAGTATGGACTGCGCAGAGAACTTTTCCTAGAATCAAGTTTGGCTGCGTGAGTCTTTAAGGTCTATTTTACTTCACCCTTGTTAGATTTCTCTGATGAATAATAATAGAAAAAGGTTTGAATTATTATTTTCTCACACGTAATAAGTAGGTTGATACTGTAACTGGATCGCAGCCTCGTCATGTGGGAGCGTCTCACGGTGCGCCCCGCTTCATTGGAGTTTCATTAATAAATGTATGTTTCTCACTTCCTATACGAATCGCAACAATGTCTTTATTAGCGCATTACTCTATAACTTTTTGTCAAAGTTTCACCACACATTTGTTTCTTTATATAAATTTTCCTACAAATGCCAAATAGGTTGATGAGATTCTACAAAACTTTTGGCGGAAAAATCACGATCGTTTTCAAATTACAAGGTCTACCAATAGCTGTTGCTTATAGTACCAGAGTTTATATTGGAAAGTTTACTAGTGTGTAGTTTCTCTGGTAAACCGGAACATAGGAGAGGGACCAGTAACTTGAAAAGAAAAACTAAGTCTATCCCAGACGAGTCCGTGAAGGGACAAGAAGAGGTAAAGCTTTGCAAATAACCTTTAGAGACAACACAAGTTTGCCTTCGATTTAATCGGTATTGGAGTCGAAACAAATTCATTCATAAAACCTGAATGCAGAATTTATCTAGAACACGATTATACAAAGACGTGGGCGCCGATTTTATTCGGTTTTTTCCCTAAGAGGCGTTTAGATCAGAGAGGCGAATGGATCCATTTCTTAGAACACAGCCTCTAACATCACTGCCTAATAAGTTAGGGTTACCGTGACCACGTAATCTGATGATTCATTAACCATTTTCTCAAACTAAAAGTATATAATTAGCCATTAGATTAACATATCCGTTTTGGATGGACAGAAACATGGTTTCGTAAGTGGAAATGGAAGTTTAAATTGTTCAGCTACTTATATGGAGCTGCAGTTTTACAAGCTGTCAAGTGCTCGAAGTGAAATTATAGTTTTTACTCGAGTTAGGTAACTTCGATGACGTATTTCGAGAACCGCTTCGAGTGACCTCATAAAGGAAGTTTATAAGTTCGACATACTTACAGACTGACTCATGCGAAAGTTCATTCATATTATAACTACTATGCGGCCGTTGAGCGTAAAAAAGATTTGTTTTTTATTTGCTCGTCAATTCTCCAAAGAGTCGTATATCATAAGGATTTTTCTGGAGTTATGGGCATTCCTCAAACATGAATCATCGAATGTTGAGGTGATAATCATCGCAAGGATTAATAGTTAATGTTCTTGATGAGATTTTAATACAAGCACCTAAGTGTTCGTTAGTTAGCATCGTTTTTAATTCGATTACGAAGAATATATAATTTGCAGAACTTAAATATTATTTCTGCATTGGCAGGTATTTTTGGTAATTTTGCGTGCACATCTGCAAAGCACGTTTTCAATTCCAGCACGTGTTCTTCAAACATTGTATGAACTTTTACAACTTTATCTATTTTTCTGGTTATCTCTTAGAAACATAAACAAAGCGTCAGATCATAAAGCGTCGAGACAGCGACCCGCTAAATAAGTTAGAGAGAGAGGTCGGAGAACCCACGTGGGTTAAGTTAACAATAGATTACAAAAAAGCGTGTGTACCTGGAAGGTAGAGTCGTCCCGCCCCCGCGCTCTCCGCTCCGCAGTCAGTTCGAAAGCCTCCGCTGCGCCGATCGCTTTGTTTTCACCTCATTTCAACATAAAAAGCAATTAGGCGGCTTGAATAGCCATTAAAAGTTATATGTGTCGTCTGCCGCCGTTAATTAGTACCTAGTGCGATGCCCCGCAACAGTTACGTTCTATAGGTACTGTGCTGCCCACCTGCTACGCAAGGTGTTTACGCGCCAAATCCACAATTATTATTCAGCTCGAACTTCGAATAAAAATAGTGCGGATAGATATATCTCAACGTTTCACGAATAGAATTCGAACGAAAAGTATCCTTTACGTGCTTCGTTTACTTATCGCCTTATACAGAGTTGTACTGATGTGTGTGTTATTTAGCGCGCAGCAATTGTCCTGTATGGTGATTGAATTGTAATGATCGGATCGATCGGACGATGCGGAGATGATAAAGTTTCGGTATAAGCGTAAGGAGAGCAGCGATGGAGGGAGCAACGCTAAGGCTGCTATACAGAAGCAGAAGATCGAGGGTTTGCGGGAGCTGTTGCCTCCTAAGGATATGCTCCTCACGGGCTCGCTGGCAGGAGTGCGGCACAACACGCTGCCGCGGTCACGTCCCTCCTCTGCCGCGCGACACGACCCGCCACCGGACCCACTAATCAGTCCCACCACCTTAACCCTTTTCAGAGTAAGTATTTCTAACTAAACTGGTCGAAATCGCAAATCAATTGCACCCTTTCGTTTCATTGCAAGTTATAAATGAAAGCCGACAAACTCTACCTCAGTACAAAAGTGTATTACACAACTTACTTCAAATAGAACTACGTTTTGCTTGTTTTTAAAAGGTGTACCCAGAATGATAATCACTTCATTCTTTTTCAAACTCGGTGCAAAAGACATCAACGCGTTTGCCAGCTAACAGAACTCGTTACTGCATTGTGTTTAATTCATAAGCATTTGCTAATTTGTTAAATTAAATCACGGAACCGGCTGATTTGTGAATCGATAATTTAAGTGCATATTCAAAGCTGATTTGCTATTCACCAAGCGAGTAACTGAATTGGTAATGTGCGACTCGACATGTTTTTCGCAGTATATTTAGTGGAACTTTTAGCTGATTACAAGACTTTTCGACCTGATTTCTGTAGTATGTGACGTTTGCAAAAATCTCCTCGCTTCTTTGAATGCAAGTAATATTTGCAAACAGTATTTGTAAGTATCATAATATCATACTTCTCTGCTGGACTGGTAGTAAAGAAAAAACATAGAATGCGTCCAGCTGCTTCTCTCTCCGAGCATGTCGTAAAAGTCGACTAAGGGATAGTATCCTCCAACATGATGAGATACAATAAGCAAGTATTCCCAAGGAGGGTTGACGTCAGTCAGGCGGCCGGTCATAAAACACCTTAGCCAAAACTAATACAGCATGATCCAAGGGTCATGTTGTGCCGACCCCACATAGAGTAGGATAAGGGCAAAATGATGATGATTTGTAAGTATCATAATTTTCTTTCGTTACCAATCAAATATAAATTGAATGAATATCGGCATTCTTTAATGAAATACTTCAAACACGTGTTATTGCAGTTTAAATGAAATTCTCGCACAGACTCGCACAAAGGCCGTTTTTGGCATTTGTCAGGAATACATAAGGCTAAGCCTACATTATTATGCATATACGCATGGAGCTTCTCCGGTGTAACGCGCGTCTTGAATTGTCTATTGTTCCCACTAGTGATGGGACCATATTTTACTGTACACTGTATTTTTACTGTTTTTCTAGAAGCTGCAGTGAGGTAAAAGTAGGGTTACATGTTTGTGCGTTTAGCCGTCTTGTCCTTCTAAATCGTATCTGCGATTTAGACTAAATAATGCTGAAGCAATAAAAACAGCCGATACAAAAACAAAAACAGAGTTTCAGCAATACCATAAGCAATCTAGTTTGTGTCGGGTAGGTTTTATTTGCTATAAGGTAAAGATAATCTTCGCATCACTACGATTTTTTACCGTGACAATTGCGCAAGAAGTATTTTATTATTGGAAATAATAGCTTAGACTTCTCATAATTGATATTCAAAGCATACGTCGAGTATTTCTGTATTTTAATAGCATAAGATAATAATCCTATTCGAAGGCACTCTTTGAATTTAAGGCTTTAATCTAACAGAAACGATTCCTTGTGTATTTTATTTTACGAAGGGGTCTAGGTCGCCTTTAACTTGGACATGATTATCATATACTTTATTTCGAGTGGCGGTTCGTTTTAAATAACTTCCTAAATTACGATTTAGACCACCATTTGCCAATTTAACACAAAAACATGTTTATAAAAGTTTTTTACTTAATGATCATTTATTTTTATTATTTCGTTCTATTCGTTCGTTCTGAATGTAATTATTTTTTAATGTAATATTAATTATCAGATGGTAAAACTAGTAGGCCGATGTCGTGCAAAACCACGAAAAAAAGCAACACGAAATAGAGACGTGTAACGAATTTAGTTACTGAATTTAGTCATTGTTTAAAGCCTTTAAATCCCACCATTTAAACTTATTAAAAGCCTTAAGGCTTCGCGTGTATCGCGTGAGTAACGGAAGGCAAGCTGCGTCCGCCGTTGCACCGGAAAACGTAACAATTATATTCATTTCTTTAACCCAAACCCACGTGGCTCTGGGCCCATAACCTTCAAACAAGGAATAATAAACGACGATGAAAGTTAAAGATTTTAGCTAGATGATGAACCTTGAGTTTGGAGAAACTCGGGCCTCGAAAGAACCATGGAAAGTTCTAAGATTGACCTGATTGTAGGAGAAAAATTCCGAGTCGAAAATTTTACTACATCGTAAATAGCATTATGCAAATATAATAACTGGACATAGGACATACGTGTTCTCGGCCGGCTGTAATTTTGAGAACAGTTTCGCGCCAAGCTGCTTGTTCCTAGACGAGTCAACAAAACCATAGTCCCCTCAACTAACGGTTGCGAAACATAAAACATCGAGATACAAGTTTGAGCGTCGAATGACCGCCTCAGCCTAGCCGGGTCACGGTGGTTGTGACCTATACCTTACTCGTATTCGTGCCATACTGGTTTTGTTCCACTCGTAACGGACAAACAATATTCGATCTTGAGCTACTAAAGTTTGGATCCTTATTTCCATAACCAGTTGGGACTTTCTTTACGAATTGGCTTATTATTGGAAGCTTCGCGCGTGTATAACATTTATTTTTATAAACTTCTGCTGTTGAAGATTAACTCAAACTTAACAAGCAAGTACAGTGTTACCACAAACATTGTGCGCCTCGGCAATTTTCGTCTAGTCGTGAAATACGAACTAACGCGATTATGATAATGTGTTAAAGAGATATTACAATAATTATGTAGATACTTATTTTTTTAAAGAGTTGGTTCAGTTATTATTAGTTGACTATTAGTTGCATATTCGGACAAATTCGGTTTTCATACAAAGCACGAAGTTTGCCGAGGTGCACAATATTTGTGGTACTACTGTACGTGTTTAGATATCTAAGAAAGTTCTGTCTATTCTTAGGTTATTCAAAAATTGTTTAATAATTATTGGTTCATTATTAACCAATTTTTTAATTTAAGAAGTTTTGAAAGTCAATGCTCTAATGTATCTGAATAGAGCTCTCCCAGAACCACAATAACTATGCTGTTTTATACCTTATCCTAAATTGGCGTATCTCTTGTCCGCAGGAATTGTTCACGCAGCTGCAATGGTCAGCCGAGCGAGCCCCGGCGGCAGACAGCTTACGCCGCGCGCTCGGGGGCGCCGGCGCACGGTTCCAACTCGGCTGCATGGCCGACGCCAGCGAATGCTTCGAGCACTTACTCCTCAGAGTGCACGCGCATGTCGCCGCCGGCTCGGGGGATCGGAGAGACGATGACGCCTGCCGAGCGCCGCACTGTGTCCCTCACAGGAAGTTTGCGATGATGCTGGTGGAACAGTCCGTCTGTGGCGCTTGCCAGGCGACATCCGAGCCGTTGCCTTTTACTCAGGTTTGTACTTTCATATCTTGTGAGGCTTTTGTTTTTCTGAAGCGCTTGTGGGGTAACTTGCTTAGACGTTCTTGATTGTTGAAGTTGAGCGCGGTCGCAATTTGGAGTATCTTGTGAGGCCTTTATTTTTCTGAAGCGCTTGTGGGTTAGCTTGCTTAGACGTTCTTGATCGTTGAAGTTGTGCACGATCACAATTTGGACGGGTGGCCACAAGTGACCGCGAGCTGAGTGCTTTCGTGCTTCGGAGGGCACGTTTTATTTTCGGTCCCTGCTTTTAAGTCGTTAAGCCACGACGGAGGCCTTTAGGTGGCCTAAAAACTCTGTCACAAGACTTGGCTACTAGCTCATACGAACTTACTTTATGTTGTTTGAGAAACGTAATCCCTATTTTAGGACAACCGATTTTATAGAAATAAACGTAGTGTGTTCTACATTTGACAATTCTGAACATCTGAGAATAATTATGTTATTTTTAGTGTGGTAGTCCTTGAAGAGTAGGAAATAAATGTGTTAATTGATAAATGCATGATTGCATAGTATTACCGTTAAGTTAGTTATCAATTTATTTTGTCTTACAGATGGTACACTACGTATCAGCGACAGCGCTGACGGCACAAGCGGCGCTCGGCGAACATGGTGACAGCTTCGGGTTGCTGCTCAGAAAGGCGGGCGGCATGGGCGATATCAGAGATTGTCCGGTAAGTAACCCAACCCTTACCTATTAGAAGAATCAATGTTAACAGCCCAAGTATTAAAGCGGCTAGAAATAACAGGAATAACAGTGTGATTATTTCTTTCCAGAATGCATGCGGAGCTAAAATTCAAATCTGCCGAACACTCATGAACCGACCTGAAGTAGTATCGATCGGCATGGTGTGGGACTCGGAACGTCCCTCAGCTGAACACGTAGCTGCGGTTTACGCCGCGCTGGGAACGGAATTGCGACCCACCGATGCCTTCCACGCCTGCGTCGACCGCGCCTGGGCAGACGCCGCCACCCACCGCCTCGTCGGCCTCGTCACCTACTACGGGAAGCACTACTCCACCTTCTTCTTCCATAGCAAGCTTCGGATGTGGATCTACTTCGACGACGCTGATGTGAAAGAAATAGGACCTGAATGGTCGCAAGTGGTGGACAAATGTCGTCGGGGACGCTTTCAGCCGCTGCTGTTGCTGTACGCAGCGACTGACGGCACCCCGTGCGACACGAGACATGCGCCGCGTGACGTCGTTCCTTTCCCAGTGGGGGAGCCCAGACGTGCCATTACACCAGCCCCGGAGCGGCCCCCGCCTAGCACGAGACGAGCTCTGACCCCCGGCCCGGACTTCGAAGGGGATTGCGCCGATGCACAAAGAAAAGCCTTTGATGCCATGGAGGCTCGGGCTAGACGCACCCAGCTGGCCAGAAGTCTCTCGGCCGGCTCCGATACGGCTGAGGCCGGCGGGCGAGCCCGACGGGACTCCGGGAACTGGTCCGGTGACCGTAATAGCGGTAGCAGTGGCTCGTCGACAGCTGATAGCCCATACATGTACCCAAGAGGACGCGGACCACCAGGCAGTCCCACGCGAAAAGGCGAGCTGTCGAGCGGCGGCTCCTGCGATGGCGGCTACGATTCGTACTCGCTATCTTCCACGGATAGTTTACCGTTACAACAGGGATTACGACACAACCTCCAACTCGCGCAGATCCCTGAAATCATAGCGCTAGGCGACTGTGCTGCTTTGTGCCATGAGGCTGACAGACTGCTGGAAAGATCCGCCGCTGCGGAGACCGCTGCTGATTTAGAAACGGCGCTGTTGCTCTGTGATGCAGCGGCGGCAAAGTCTCGCGCCGCTATGGAGGCTCCTTACAACAACCCGCATACCATAACCTTCGCTCGCATGAGGCATAACAACTGCGTGATGCGCGCGCGGCACCTGCAACGCCGCCTCGCCAGCGCGGCGCGGACCCCGGACCCAGTGCCCGTTCGCAACACCAGAAGCGGTATCGAATCCGCTCCCGTCCCTATAGAAATATACGCGACGCTTCCGAAAAAGAAGGGCTCGAAGAAAGCTGTCAAGAACATCGACGATGATATCGAGATAGTCTCCCGCGAACGCCCGCCGCGGCATAAGTCCCGGGACGAAGACAAGGGGAGGGAGAAACGGTCGAGAAGCGAAGACCGAGGACGAGCGCGAAAAGAAACGCCCGCGGTCACTGAGGTCAAGAAGGAAGAGCCCGCAGAGGATAAGAAAAACAAGAAGCAGCACAAAATTAGACGGAAACTTATGGGCGGATTGATCCGACGCAAAAACCGATCCATGCCCGATCTTACAGAAGGCGCTGATGCCAACGAAGAAGCAGCCGCGAAAGAAAAACGAGTATCGTCAGTTGATGACGCAGAAGTGGGTAGAAGAACGACCGATGATCAGACGAATTTAAGCGGATACTTGTCTGAGGGACATCTCGAATACTCTGCAGCGAGTGGAACTAATCCTAACCTGGAGAGAAGTAAGCTGATGCGAAAGAGTTTTCACGGCAGCGCGGGGAAGATGCTAACAGCTGCTAAAGTACCACCCCCACCACCGCTGAGGACCACTTCACAGCTCAGTGGGACTAAGTACGGACAGAATGAAAAACCTAATCAAGAGATCGAAGAAGATGGTGGCTTTTCTGAACAGTTCGGAGACGAACCTCAATCCATGCCGTTCATGAACTACGAGGACCAGCCCGCGAACCACTACGACAGTTTCGATAACTCCACGCAAAACTTCCTGACTGTAGTCACGAAAGCGATGATCCATCAGGAGCAGAGTCCAATCAAGAGAGATACATCCACGTATCCTCAGCAACCTCAAAGAATGCAAAATTTCAGCAGATCGTTTGATAATGGAGTGGATGTGGTCGATTGCGCTCCAGCAAGACGCTCCCCTCAAATGATGGAGCTCCCTCCTTACCCCAGTCCACTCAACTCGGTGAACCACTCGAGACAGCCCAGTGAAGAGTTCCCTCCCCCACCCTCCCCTATCAACATGACTAGCATACTCGATGAGCTCCACAGGGTTGACCACTACGATCCCAATCAGAGACATCACCAATACCCACAGCAGCCACATTACCAGATGAATGAAGACGGTATGCCCAAAATGCCTTATGGAAACAATTTCCTGCAAGAACTCCAAGATCGCCAAGCTAAGGCAGCAGAAAACCAGAAGAGAGTGTTCTCTCCAGAAGGACATCATTTCAATCATAATGATAACGAAAAATCCTTCGAAAACATCAATAGCGTCCGAAACATGGCCTCTAGATTTGAAAACAACGCCCAAACCACGCTAAATGACAGTGAAAGGTCTCACGTCGCCCTCGTCGGTATGGGGAGCAACAGAAACGTTCTGAACCTCTCAACGCAACAAAATGTCAACGTCCGAAGAGCTTCCTCCTCTTCCATAGACCCAATTCAAATGGAAGAAGAACTTGGAATGAAAGCTAACAACTCGTACGGCGAAAAACCTAAAAAGAAGTCCGTATCGTTCTGTGACCAAGTGATCTTAGTCTCGACTGCGGAGGACCAGGAAGACGACAGCTATATACCGAATCCCATCTTAGAGCGAGTGCTAAAATCCGCAATGAACAAGCCTGAGCTGACCACTTTACCTTTACAGTCAGAAAAACCGTCCCTCCAGAGACAAGAGTCGTTCGATAGCCAGTCCTCGCGATCCACAATATCGTCTCTATCACAGAACTCGATCGCGAACAACGACGGCGCCCACAGCGATTACGTACGAGTACAGAACTATCCGTCGTCGTACCAAATGGCGCAAGCGCGACTGCAACAACAACACAGCGCTCAGAAAAGTACCGCAGTGTATGGAAGCAGCCCCACACAAACGAACCAGTCGCAGGGCGCCGCGAACAATCAGATATACCAGGCGCTTCCCACGAGCGCGCCGCACAGCGCGACCCCGATACCTTACACGCAACCGCCAGTCTACACGAGCCAAAGCAACGCAAGCCCACCGAACTTCAGCCAAAACCCCGCGAACAGACTGACGCCGACCTCTCAGAACCCCATCGCCAAACAAAACATCAACTTACCAAGAAACGTACCTAATACTTACCCACACCCACCTAGCCAGCTACATCAGATGAACCAACCGAGTAACGCGTACTACCATACGCTTCCTCAAAATCAACATTCGCCACCGCATGCCGGTTATAGCGCCAACCGCCAAACGTACCAATACAACCATAATGTACAAAATAATAACACGTCTCCGTATCAAAGCGTGCCTTCTAGCTCTCCCTCGTATGCGAGCTACCACAACCCACCGACGAGCCACGCCAGCTCGGAGTATTCTAGTCGATATCCGGCGAGCCAGCCCGCCGCCTTCCAGCGAGTGCCGCCGCCGCACGGCGACCAACCCGTCGACAACTACAATAACAATTACCAGAAGTTGCCGACCAGCTACTACCCTGAAATGACGACAGACGCAAGGCACTTCCCTCCCCCCCACCAACAGAGACCTCACCAACCTGCCTACAGTCAAGGCGAAAGCACCGCCCCTAATGACGTTAGGCAGTATCAGTACCCTCAGAGTGGATACAATCCGTATCAACACCTACCGCCGCCGAAGCAATTGCAGAAGAAATCTGTATCCTTCGAGCCAGGGACTAAGGGAGGCACTGATTCCCCCGTGCCCCCGCAAATGATCCCTCCGTACATAAATGGAGAGAGCGTCGCGCACGGAACACCAAAACTGCCCTGCAACTTGTGTCGTAAAAAGCTAGTTAATCCTCCCGCAATGTATTGCCCAGATTGTGATTTTTATATGTCAAGATTTAAGCCCAGATCATAGCAGTAAAGATAGCCACTTAGTTTTAGGTGCACAAAATGTTTATAAAGTGTTTAGATGAGATTAAAATAGGTACATACTATATACGAATAAATAACTACTTAATTATGTACCTATGTAAATAAAATATTTAAAACTTCGTGTAAGTAGGTAGTTACTTACCTAATTACTTAGACTTGGACGTGATTTGTGGACTAGACTAGAACTAGCGAGTGGTTTGATGGCTGCTTGATTTATGAAAAGGATCTCATTCCAGATTTTTACTAGCTATTAATTATTTTGTGCCTTTGTTCTCATCTATTTTGCAAAAATGAGAGAAAATTAATTTACTTAGGTACTTAGATATAACTATTTGAACCTAGGTGATTAAGGCTGAATATTTTTGTACAATGAAATACTTAATGAAAATAAAAAATGTATCAAGATTAAACATAATATTTAATTTATTTTTTAGAACCTACATACCTTCTAGAATCTTGCAGGTATGTAGGTACTAAAGAAATGAAATCTAAACCTTCCCACTCCCACTTTAGACAAATTATTGGTACCTGCTTGTCCGTACCTGCCTGAAGAGGTAATGCAGAGCTCTCACAAGTCAAGTACCTACCTATTTTTAATTTTGAGGAATAATTCGTGTTTGAACGACTACATTAAGATAATTTACCATCATACTGACTGATAATTTTCGTTGCAATGAAAATATTGATTAGGTACCTAGCCTACAGGTAGGCATGGAACGCCCGCGACTTTGTTCGAGGTGAGGTTTTTTTCATAACAAACTTTGTCTTCCTGCTTTGCCTTTAAGATCTATTAAACTGTAGCAACGCCATAATATCTAAGTTCTAAGATTAACACACAACAATGAAAAAAGTAATTATTTACGTGTCCTTATTAAATTATATACTAAATGATCATCGTTTTCTGCATTTTATCTAAGTAGAATTACAACTATGAGTGTTTGTTTGGTAGGTAACCTACGGTGTTTGCATGGAAAAACTCAGCGTGGTGTAATATCCCTCAAAATATCCTTTTTTGTTACAAAATAGGTGTATTGCTACCTGTGCGAAGCCGGGCGGGTTGCTAGTCTAAGATATTCATATCAAGTAGCAAATTTACAATTTAGCGCCATCTATTGTTGATAAGTGTAGGCATTGCAACAAGTATGGACTTAGTTCAAATAAATAACAAAAGGTGACTCTGCTTGATTATCCAATAATGCTGCCACTACCAAATAGCTAAATATGTTTGGTAGTTTCCAATGACACTAAAAATCCGATTATTACCTACGTGCCGCTGAAATTCTTTTCTAGATATTTTTAAAAGAATGACAAATACTTTTATAAGAAAGGAAGAAAAAATTCTGCAACAAACCCCGACTATAAGTTTTATTTTCAGTAGAAAGTTACGTTTTAAGGCGGTATTACTAAATCATATTGGCAGTTTTGTGTTGGCAGATGGCATTGTTGCCACCTAAGAAATTTTCCCCATAATTATCAGAGTTTTATGCACTTTGTGGGCAAGTGATTAAATCAGTTGAATGGATTTTTTTTAACAATACAAATAAACTTTGCATTGGGATAATTTTAGGACTTCCAACAGGTACTTACTGGGGACATGTAATAAGGTACTTAGAGAGAGAAAACATCAAAACCTCGAACAGTTTTATTCATTACAACATAGATAATAATACCTATCACATCACATAATATAAATATAATAATAATAATCTATCAGCCATCAGGTTCCCATAGTACAAGCTTTCCTAATGGGGTGGGCGGGCAGACCAAGAAGTAATCATAAGAAAACTTGAAGCCACTTTTGATTCAAAGTTCTAAGATGGATAATTATGGTGAACCATTAAGTATGATTATACATAATTTACACAATCATTATGCAGGAATCTTATTGCAACTTTAACTTTAATAGCAGATTATGTACCTACAATAAACGTGTTCATCTATCAAACCCCAAATCCCCAGTTTTCATCAATCTCCACATGATTTACAATTAATTAGCATATACGTACTAATGCATGATCACTATAAGTTAACTGCCTTTTTGGGGAGAAGAAATGGTAGAAACTGGCAGCATTAGCAAATTCGGCAGATTTTAATGGCGAGCGACCGTCGACCAAGGCTGACGGGTCGTGTCTCTCGAACTGTCAATATTTATTTTATAATTTTAGGTGTAGGATCTGTGTTTACGTAAACATGACGGGAATTTTACCCACTTACCAGCGTTTTGTGAATGGAGTACCGGTCCCTACAATTTCTCGGCGATCGTTCCGCCTCCGAGAGAAATATCTAATTGCCTCAGTACTTTTGACTTTTGGGATCGTATGGTTGGGAGCACTTTTCTACCTGCCAGAGTTCAAAAATTCTAACAGTGTGAACGATAGTGTGTATAATGTGTACAAACGAATTCAGAAAGCGGGCCCAGAACTGTTGATGCCTCCTCCGTTGGCTCAGAACGATGTGGGGGACTTTCCTATCGTGGGTATCGTGCGTCATGGAGAGGAGGGCGATGATCCTCACATAGTGGAGGATAGGAACCGCCTGAAGGCTAAGATAGACGAGGACATGGGTATGAAAGTACTGGAGAGACCTCAGTTTGACGTAGCGCCGTCGGTGTCTTCTTCCAAGGGTCCTAGTAAGCCTCCCGTTGATGCTATTGAAGAGCCCGTGGTCGGTCACCACGCTGGTAAAGATGTGTCTCCATCAGTAGTGAAAGGAGACGGCTCGGACAGGTACGAGGTTGTAGCGCTGGCTCCCGGGGCAGATCCTGACACTAAACAGAAATTAGAAAAAGTCAAAGAGGTGAGTCTTATTACAAACATATCCATAATATATACAGTCAAATATTATTTGGTTTCATACGGAAAAGCAAACCTCATGCTGCCATAGTAACATTGGTACATAAATTATAAACAGTAGTGATTATACATAATTTGTACTTCACCTGACTTATTATTATTGTATTGTATTATATGTTGGGTGGCCTAATGTCAGAATCACGTATATGAAAAAATACTCTGGTAAACCTAAAAATCTATTGTTATGTATAGATTCACCAACATAAAAGTGATTTATGATTTAGATAAGGCAGGTAGGTATTACGGATACTTTACTCCTATATTTTTTAATTTTTTTTGTAAAAACATGCAAACAATGTTCAAGGCCGTGAGATAAGAACTCCAAAGCACATAATCACAGTGGTTAATTATTATACTGACCAATGATAATCAAATGCTGTGAACCATGTCCGCTAAATTGTACAACATAGGTAGGTCATCATAGAAATCTAGCATTTTATGTAATCTCCCGATCTAGTCAGTGAGTAGGTAGGTACTAGTATACTATAATTTTATTATTGCGTGTGTGCTGGATACAAATTATTTATGTACGGGTGAAGTGTGTATGAGTGTCTAATCATGTTATTATTTCTGTATTGGTTTGCTACTTACAAAAGTTACATGCAAATCTTGTTGTTATGACGATTAAACAAACAGACATCTTTGCAAACTTTTACATGCATTTAGATAATAATTAGATCTATCAGGACTGAGTTTCTCTCTGATATAAGTAGAAAATAAGCTCTTTATTGTGCACAAGAAAAAATTATAGTTACAAATTAATTCAAATCTTCTTGATTGATCGTTGAAGTTAAACAACGTTGTCGCTGTTACAACTTGGATGGGTGACCGCAAGTGACATTACGAGCTGAGCGCTTCCGTGCTGCGGAGGGCACGTTTAATTGTGGGTCGCGGCTTTTAAGTCGTTGAGCCATGATAGAGGCCTTTAGGCGGCCTAAAAACTCCGCCACAAGTGTTGGCCACTAGCTCATACGAATTTACTTAATTCAAATCTTGGGTAAAGTTTAGTAAAGAGGCCTAGAGATTGGGTAAAGTATTGGGGTACTAACAAAAAGCCCACCGTTAGACAAAAAGATTGCGCCATGCTCCACAACCTTTGTTTTAGTAGGTAGGTTGGTACTTTCCTTACTTTCACGCGTTACTGAATTTGACGCAGAATTTTAGATCGTTGACCGCGATGGCGCCTGCGCAGGAAAGGTGACAGTCGGTGCACGCAAGTGAAATTGTACACTTATGCACAGCTGGTCAATTCTGTAGGTTATTGGAGTTAGTCAGATTGCATATTATGTAGCTTTATATAAACGTGTTTTAAAAAAGAAAGGAACGAAAGGACTATTACAAAGTATTGTATCGTCTTTTCTTGGTGTCTCATCAGGTTCAATGATTTGAGGTAGGTTACGGCCAGCCCTTTGAAATTAGTACTTAAAATCTTTCGCCCGCGGCTTCACTTGCGTGGTATCCGGACAAAAAGTAGCCTATATGTTAATCCAGCACACATACTATTATGTATATACCAAGTTTCATTCAAATCCGTTCAGCCTAGCCGTTACAGAGTGTTTGAGGCAAAAACATACATTGTCACATCCACACATCCTCACAAACTTTCTCATTTATAATATTAGTGGGATTAGTAAGACGGTGAACATTTTCTTACTACCTTGACTCGTCATACATAAGTACCTATCCAATGAATGAAGGGTACCTTCTAGCTACAAGCAGAACGAAGTACACTGTTGTTAAGTTTAGTAGTTATTTAACCTTTAATGTGCAAAATTCGGTGCTTTCTTTGATTTAAAATTTAAGATACTGACAAGTAGCTACTTAAGAGTGCAGATCGTAAGAGTCGACTAAGAGACAGTATCTTCTCCAATATGATGAATCTATGTAGGCGATGGGCTGAACACCTGTCACCATGGTTCACCATATCCATCTTAGAACTCTTGGATCAGGAGTGGCTGCAAGTTTCCTTACGATTACTTGTGGCTCTGCCCACCCCGTTAGGGAAACGGGCGTGATAATATGTATGTAAGTGAGTACCTAATTGCCAATTTGCATAGATAACTGACATTACTTACCATAATGTAAAATAAAGAATTGCCCATTTAGCCCCCCATATAATTCTTACGGCACACCTAACACTATGATTAAGATAAAGAAGAGAAAGAATGAATAATGTGGTCCATATTTTTGGTCAGTTTTATGATTTGGCCATTGCCACGTCAGCTTCGTTATTCTGACCTTAGCTCAAATTTGGTCGTTCCGTTCCGAATTTTATTACATACCTAGTGAAACTTCTGACGTAGTTTTATAGAGGTAGAATGTACCTATGAGAGAACAATAGTTTTCGATTACGTCTCAGTTTCGTAGTCATTGAATACACGCACTCGTGGAATAATTACGATGATGATGATTGATGGCTTGTACTCTCATTTCTTATTCTCTCTTGATATAAAAACAGGTGGAAAGCTCCACGGCTTTGTTTCCTTTAGATAGATAGAAAATTATTTATTGCTCACAAGAAAAACACGTACGTGTTTTTCTTGTGGCCGGCATGTCGTAGAACCTAAAATATTCGAAAACATTGTGTCAATTTCACGAAAGGAGCCTTTGAGATGCACTATAAATGCTTAAACTGGTTCGAAATTACTAGTGACACGACTATTCTTCAGCCAAACTGGAGATACAATTTATTTAAACAAACCGCCCATACTTTACCTAAAACTTACTTTTTCATTACACGTTTATGGAACTTTTAAGAAGTACTAATAGTTTAGTTAAGGTGTGAAAATTTATGCTGCGAGGATTATTTATCTAAAACTAAAGTGATTTCATCATAATAACGAAAAATACGCGACGGTTTCTTAACACAAATTTTATCTCCAGTTTGGCTGAAATATAGATAAATACTAGTAGTTTTTTTTCCAAATTTATAAACTTTATCTTCCCGCTGCGTCCTTTAGGAGATTATGTAGAAGGATATAAAAAGGAGGAAGAGGAAAGGATAACATAATTGTGCTTGAAAAGGTCTTCTTTTGTCATTGGCTGCGTCTTTATCATGAGGTACCCTAAGCTAGGTTCTAAAATTGAACTAAATAAGTCAAGAGATCAAATAAGTAATTAATGGCACGACATATTAAAAACTTGTTATAATCCGGTGTCTAAGCCTGTTGCATGCTAAACTCGTTTTCTGTAAACTCGGGTTTTTCCATACAAAAAACGCTACACTTCGACATCATTACCTTGCATCTATTGTACTTATACTTACCTACATAATTGGATTGTTTGGCTGTATGTACTTAAGTGTATGCAATCTCCACATTTCATCTATAATTCACGCAGCAACATTGCGCTGTAATCGATAATGTTGAGAAATTAAAAAATCCATTGCAACAGGTAACAATAAAGTCGAGCAAAGCCCTCTATTATGCAAAAACCTTTTGTTATTCAAGACGAATTGGACAAATATCCAATCAGGCTCGTATTATTTGGGACGATGGCTCGGCGTAAATATTTGATCAGCCTGGCGACAAACACTGCTTCATTTTCTTCGCTTTCTTGTATTCCACTTTCAGCTGTAACTTAGGCCTTGCTCACTTTAAATTGATAGCAGTTCATAGCAACAACTATTTTATAATATCTTTTGATTTAAATTGCTGGTTTTTACCATAACATTGTCTAGGAGCCGCTGCCTCCTTGTCAAAATCCCACCCATATCTACATACCTTTGTGCCTTCATTTACGTCCACATAGTCTGTCCACATCTTAGATGTTACAACAAAATAGATTAAAAAAACGGGTTTATTAGGAGTAATCGATCTGTAAGCCAGTCGGGCGCACCATGATTACGGCGGAACAGTGAAACGTGAAACCAATTTTCCATGGGACACAAATCCGGGAATATCTCCCAAAACCACAACAAACTACTTGTCGAATCTCTTGTAGTTGACATCAAATGCCCTGTCCAGCCTTTCATTAGTCCCGTATTATTTTGGATGATAGCTTCGCTTTAATATTTGATCAGCTTGCGACAAAGACGGCTACATTTACTTCATTCACGCTCTGTTCCTCGAAGGCAAATATAAATTTAATTATTTATTGCTTAAATTGGGTCCTTAGATCGTCACTAAATATTCGCGACTCTTAGACCATTCAAAGCAGAGAGTGGAGGAACTCTTAATTCAAATTTTTACCTACTTACAAATGGATGGTATTTGCCTGAACCAGTCCTTTACGCACCAGTTCATGGATTAAAGTAATGTAGGTTAGCGATTGTACCTTATTTTCTTTCAATGCAACTCACGCATACATGTAAATACATACGTATGGTTTTTTTGTAAATATATACTTATAATAAATACTATTTATAACACCCAGACCCGGAAGAAATATTTGCAGAACATACAAATATTTCTCCCGTAGCGGGACTCGAACCCGCGCCTCTTGCGTCTCAGCCGAGCACTCGCCTGCCACGCCACCGAGGTCGTCAAAATGTTCTATCTACTGATATAAGTATATATAAATCTACTGATATTAAGTTAATACAATACAGCTTTAGGCATTGCGTCCGTATGTTAACTAAGCGCTAACGAGATTATTTTTACGATTCTTTGGTAATTTTCATGTTATCAGTTGTCGGTAATATAGAAACCAGTCAGTGAAAAGCCAAAGATTACTGGACTGATAACAAATATAATATTTATATATAGGCTACTTATTATCCGGGTCCCATACGAGCGAAGTCCCGAATGGAAGCTAGCACACTAATACACATTAAAGATGAAATTATAACTGTTGGAAGGTATGTTTTGTTTCAAACAATGATCGAATTGATAAATTGAACAAAGCGGTATTTCACGGTTGGAACAACCAAAATTCGTCCAAGACACGTTCTCCATTGTATGGGCGTTTTAATGAATAAGTTCTTTGATTATTGTATGAGCTGTATGAAGACTTCGCGGAAGGTGAAGACGGTAAAAATAACAAAGAGTTGCTCCATTGTGAGGCGCAATTCAAATTACCGTACAAAATTAACGAGAACTGCAGAATCTAATTGTAGACAGGAAGGACCTTTTTTTACAAAATTATCTGTGAAGTTTATTAATTGCTCAAATTTTAACCAATTCTTAGTGTGAGAATTACTCAAGAAACGCTTGATATTTTTCCTTCTGTCAGTCGAGGTTATTGTTTGAAGAATTGTTTTGTACAAAAGTTTTAAAAACTAGACCTGGCGGACGCAAGGCTCAAGTAGGTAATCTACAAAAGTAAAAGGGACCTTAGTTGTTGGACTTTTGTTGAGAATAATCATCTTTTCATTGTTACGTCTTCAATAATATTCATATACTTAGTGGTAGAGACCCCGCCTATCTATCCTAGTCTTTTATGTGCGTTATACCAGTACTCTCAAACGGTGACGGAAAACATCGTGAGGAAACAGGCATGTCGTAGAACCTAAAATGTTCGAAAACACTGTGTCAAGTGCACGAAAGGAGTCTTTGAGGCGCACTTTAAATCCACCACACTGGTTCGAAAGAACTAGTGACACGACTAAATAGATAGATCATATCTCATCTCTGGACAGGGAGTAAAGAAAAAACATAGAATGCGTCCAGTTGCTTCTCTCCCCGAGCATGTCGTAAAAGTCGACTAAGGGATAGTATCCTCTCCAAAATGATGGACCATCTATATGGGCGATGGGCTGATCACCTGTCACCATGGTTCACCAAATCCATCTTGGGACTTTAAATCAGAAGTTTTTTTTTATAATTAGTATACTAAATATGTATATTAATTAATTGTACTCTAATACTAGTACAATCTGGCCAAGAAGGCCAATTAGTAATTTGACTTTGACCTAGTAAATTATATCTAAGAATGTGTCCAATAGCACTTTTCTTACTGTCTCTATTAAGGAGAAGACACTTTGTTTTTGTGTTCTTATTGTATGTAATATTCGCTAAAACTATATTATTTTGCACTAAACTTGAACGGTTTAGTTCGTTTGAGTCGTCTCGAATCAGAAGTGACTGCAAATTTTGTTATGACTACTTGTGGCTCTGCCCACCCAGTTAGGGATATGGGCGTGATAATATTATCACTGTACATACATATTACTTTAAAACATTCAAATGCTCATCTCTTTAAACTGAGATATAAGAAACATAAGTGTGGTTTGTAAAACCCGAAGTCAACCGTTCTTTATGATGACTATTCATCAGCATATCAATAGCTCTAACCGCTAACCTACTTCACTCATACATTCTGCGACACGAGTCAATTATTACTATCAAAATAGCCTACGATGTTAGTCTTGTTTATGGCGTTACTGTGAAATGTCCACAAATATTTATTTATTAAGGTACGATTACGCCAAATTCATTATCGGCCGAAGTATGGTCGGACGTCGTTGACCGAACTTGGCCGATCGAATTAAACGTATGCTAAAAGTAGATGGTACGTACACTACTACGACTGATGTCGTCCGTTCGATTCCATCGACATTTGATCGGCCGATTTCGTTCGACGACGTCCGACCGTACTTCGGCCGATGACGGGTTAGGTGTATTCGTGCCGTGAGTCTTGCTTGCATGGTAACGGTACCCAAAACCGTCTGCTCTGCCGGCGAACCGGCATACATTCTCAAACGGTAACATCGTTGTCGCCTATCAGGCCAATATCGTCACTTTCTCAAAGTGACCTTGTTTTTCAGTTATTTACTGCTATTATAGCTTTGTTGGGACATACTTTCTTATCTTGTAGCTGTTTTGAGATGCTGTACTTTCGTGATTTCATCTTAATTTTATTCTCTAAAATCGGCTTATTTTCTTTATAGTATTTTTAGTTGCTTCGGTGGGCACGTTAAATTGTCGGTCCCGGCTTTTAAATCTTAAGCCATCACGGAGGCCTTTAGGCAGCCTAAAAACTCCGTCTCAAGAGCTGGCCACTAGCTCATACGAACTTAATTTTGATTGTTGATATACGTGTTCTGTCCAACCCAAACCTTACACAGATGACAAGTGCTTTGCAAGGACAAAAAAAGTACTTACTTTTGAATTGGTCAACAATTCACATAATAGGAATAGGTTGTTTTATTTCATACAATACAGCTCATTGCAGCGAACCGCACTATTTGCATTGAGTTCATCACCTTGACATGAACATCGCCGGTATACCGGCTATTATTCAAGTCTGAACTATATAACACTGCTTGTGTATGTAACGTATAAATACATAATATATATTTGGTTAGTTTCCTATTACCGACATAAATAAGTAAGTCCGTTTGAGCTAGTGGGCAACTCTTGTGACGGAGTTTTTAGGCCGCCTAAAGGCCCCGGTAATGGCTTAACGCTTTAAAGCCGGGACCGAAAATTTAACGTGTTCTCCGAAGCGCGGAAGCGCTAAGCTCGTAATGCCACTTGCGGTCACCCATCCCAATTGTGGTCAGCCATCCCAATTGTGACCGCGCACAACGTTGCTTAACTTCAACGATCAATCAAGAACGTTTAAGCGAGCTACGTCACGAGTGCTTCAACTTCTTACCTATATAATAAGTTGACTCTTGAAACATCTATCTCTTTAGATTAGAATCACTTTTTGAGCTTCGATATTTGTATTAGTTAGACAATGGTAGGTATGTACCTATCCCCTTCTAGACGTCGATCGCTATTTACATAATTTGTTGTTCATGAACACGACCTTCGCTTTTATTGGAATTTATCAATACCTGCCATGTATGAAGAAAATATGATGACCTAGTTTCCACTTTCCATCTTACTAATGTTTCTAACTAGCCCAAATTTTGTTTACAAAAGCAGCCTTTAGTAAACTTAGATTGCGTTCTGCTTGACTCAGTGGATGCGTCAGCAGTGTTTCTTAGCAGTTGATCAATCGTTTAGCCCTGTTAGCAACATACAATGAAATTGCATTGCAATTTAATCTAAATACACCCTAAAATGTTGCTTTACAATAAATTGACACATAAACAAGAAGATTACTATTTTGAGGGTAACCCAATTTGGGGTGTAGCTACTAATTAAGGAATTCTCTAAATTAATTCCTATAGGTGCCAAATATGGAATACTTCGTAGTTCCATCTTAGTTCCAACGCGGGTTACGTCATTTGCGTTCCACTAGTCCTCTATATCCTTCAAGAAATGCGAATATTGCATTCCATCGCCCCCTTCATTAAACCTGCTTTACATATGTAGATATATCTTTTGTGCCGTGTTATCCTGCGAAAGACATGGCCGAAGAAATTGTCACATTGTGACAGCTGCGCAACTAAATAAATCACAACTAAATAAATAGTGTTGTGAAGGATTTAAAAAAGTAACGAAAAAGCATAGAATGCGTCCAGCTGCATTTCCCCCTGAGCATGTCGTAAAGGTCGACTAAGGGACAGTATCCTCTCCAACATGATGGACCATCTATGTTGGGCGACGGGCTGATCACCTGTAAACATGGTTCACCATATCTATCTCAGGACTAAATCATAAGTGGCTGCAAGTTTTCTTATGTTTTCTTGCGGCTCTGCCCACCCTATTAGGGATACGGTCGTAATT
Source organism: Scotopteryx bipunctaria (assembly GCA_949320045.1). Lineage (NCBI taxonomy): Eukaryota > Metazoa > Arthropoda > Insecta > Lepidoptera > Geometridae > Scotopteryx > Scotopteryx bipunctaria. Next base: position 8,960,659 of record OX439447.1, read on the forward strand.
ATGTGTATTTATGTGAAGGATTTTAACTTTCATTTAGATCAGCCTCGTCTCGGGATTCAAAATTTGAAACTGCCATTCAATATTTTTGGTGAAATAAATTTTTCGTCGCTTATACTTCGCCTCTGAAATAATATTTAATTTTCACTCTCTACTTTCCTTGTTCTACTGGTTGTAATATTATTCGCATCGTAAAACAGCAGTTTCGTTCATGCGTGATGCTTAAAACACGTATTATATCTGCTTCATTACAACAATTCTCCTCTTTATCGCCCAGAGTTTCAGGGTCTTTGAAATTAATAACAAAGCCAGTTGGCAAATGACTTTTGTCATCACAAAGTTATTTCTTAAATCAGGACATGCCCAAGTTTGTCGTAGAAAGCGAGAATTCTAACTACTTTAAGTAGGTTCCTCGCTGTGAGATCTCCATTGTTTTGTAACTATTTACGGCTCGTTGAACTTAGTAATGCAAGTTGGTGGTCGCTAACAGGTAATGGTCATCCGGCATGAAACCGTATTCTTAACTCTGTGCTTCAAATAAGAGGGTACAAAATTGTGCCATTTAAAAAATATATTATATAATATTTTTCACGCGGCTTCGCTTGCTTGCTTGAACCTAATAAAAAGCAGCTCGATACGAACTATGTACATAATAGCTGACTGTACCAACAGTACCTACTGGAATTTACGTTTATTATTGCTGTTATGTAACGCACTACGCTGTGATTGTCGGTATGATGTCACTCACATTTTAGTTTAGATCTGTCGGATATAATGTTTTGTGCCTGCTGGTGTTGAATATTGATATTGCCTATTTCCTACGGAAAGTTTGACCTAGATTATATGATTTAAAACTATTAAGCGACATGCGGGTGTAGACCGCTGCTAAAACGCACACTAAAAGGTTTAACCGATGCCCTCAGTGACAAAAGTTACAGCAACTTACAAATACAAATAAAAACTCGACGGCAAAGTTGGATTTACCGAGCAAACCCGCCAATTAAGTGAACTCCTTTATCTTTCGCTTATTCCACAGGGAGATGAATCATTATGCACATAATGAATTCCTTCGCAATCTCCCAGTGGAGTATTGACCAGGTTATCGTTGATGGATATAAGCTTTAGTTTTAAACGCGTTTGTATTTACTTGGTAAACTCGTGGGCTTCATGAGGCATTTCTCATCCCGAGCCACGAAACGTAAACAAAGGAACAAAGTTCGTTCGAAAAGGCTTGGTGTGGCAACCATTACGCGACACGAACGGTAGTTGATTTAAATTAGTTCCAGCTAAGGTTCAGCTAATCATACAATGACACCGCTCGTCCTAATGCGAGGTGTAATTAGCAAAACGTTGCCGCTCCGGAACGCTTTCATTACCCTTAATGCGTGACCGTCTAAACAGAACTCTTCTATCGCTTCTTCTAGCATTCAAAACAACGTGAACCGAAATAAGTAGAAATTATGCTGAATAATGAAAGTTTGTGACGATGTATGTTTGTGCCTCAATCACGCCGTAAAGGCTGAACGGATTTGAATGAATGAACTTGGAATTTACACAGTATGTGTGCTGAAATAACATATACTTAGGCTACTTTTTGTCTGGACACCACACGAGCAAAGCCGCGGGCGAAAGCTAGTAAATTATAAAAACCTTCAATCAAGAACATACTATGTAGATCTTTGACATGCACCTAGAAAATTACAAATCCAAAGTAGGTACGGTCTTTTTAGACCTGCTCATAAAAAATGCAGTAGACAATATTTTAAGAAAGAAGAAAACAAAACCCGGGTACAATTTCTAGAGAAAATACCATTAAGCTTTCTACCTACTTACTTATTCCGTGCAACGACTAACGTTTTGTTACACTGAATGGCCTTCCATTAATTTTCTGTTTTCTCCTCTAGGATAAATCGCACGGGTCTTTTCTTGATGATCCTCATGTTAATACATTAAAATGAATGTCGCATTAACTTTTTTACCTTTCAACTTATCTTGCTTTACTTTACTTATCCTTTATATATTAACTTTAAGTAAATTTAATTACCTAACGCTCTAAAGTTACATTATGAACCCGTATCTGCTAATTTTATGACAACTAAAGCAGATACATAAAACTCCATCACGACTCTGCTACATAATTTCACCTTATTGCCGTGGTTAAATCGTAAAAGGTACTATCAGTTAATTTTTTACAGTTCTAGCTTCAGTCCGAGGATTAGCTCAAATGATAACGTATATTCTTAAATTCGTACCTAATTTCACCCTTGCTTGCACCCAAATTCGTTCAGCTTTGACGGAGTCGAAACAAACATACACACAAACTTTTGCATGTATAATATTAAAGTTTATGTCTACTACAGTATTTTTAAAGATTTTTATTTCAATCAAATTACCTCACAAATGTACTAGTCTCATTTGAGCAAGACTAATAAATTGCGTTTAATTATATCAGAGTTCTAACTCCACGGTGGTCAACTACCGGTGGCTTAATGCCCACTGGGATATCTTATAATGGGAGTCTTCCGCTGCTGACCGCGAGCCTGGACCCTTTGTCCATCGGTCGATCTCGATCAGTGTCAATGAACCGACTTCAGACACTTTTGAGACAGCCGAATGGAAACTTGTGTCGTATGTCACGAATTTATGTATAGTGATTTTTGCTTTTATTGCGACACTGCTATCTGATTCACACGGTATTTAAATATTGAATGCATATTTAAAGTTGTAATAAATTGCTGACTATCGGGTCTTCATCCGCTTTACTGATACATACAACAGTTCAGATTTGTGGCATTCGGCATTTCAGTAGGTATTAGAATTATAGATTAAAAATCTTAATCCACTTTCACCATACTATATGCAAACCACCTTAATAGGTTTAACGGTGTTCGATTATTCATCTACAACGAAAATGTTGCCTGCTCAACAACTGCTGTTTTGCAGGCAGCTATGGATGCAATATCTGATTACGATTTTCCAGTCCATTACTTATCCTATTACATCCAAGGCTAAGCGTTCAGCGTTCCATTTCGTCCCGTCTCTTCCCCAATACTTGTCCTATTTGTCTTTACTCTTATGGCAAGAGAAGTGCCTATCTATCAAACTGTTGGCGGGATAATGTGCTCGTTGATGTGCCCTGATGTTCGGCTAATGTGCGATAATGTTGCTCTAGGGGCTGGCGCGCATTGATTCATAACCACACCATGTTTCTGACACCACTGGATAGTTGACAACTTATCTTTTGTTCGTGGGTTGGTCCGAAGTGGCTTTCTGTAGCTCCTATTTTATTTAGTACAATATTTTGAAGAGCACTCGTGATTCCCACGCTTATATCGCTATCGCTTTGATGTAACTTATGGCGAAGCGCCGTTTTATCGGGCGATTTCTATCTGATCTATATTTTATTATGGCATTGTGTTACATCAAACGCTTGATTAGCTGATGAGACCACGATGACCACTTGAGTTTCTTGTGCCGCCTCCATTGAGTCAAGACCTTTTTCAGACTGTTGGAGCTGCTGGAGCTAGATAGTCAGTTCAATATCACTTGCAAATTTTAAAATAAAGTTTACTTTATGTTAAACTTAGTACAGGTGATATATTTCGTGTTTTTGTTTTACATTTCAAGATTAATTTCTTTTAAATGTTGACCGCCACTGCACCTAATTTGGTTCATGTTAACCAGGTTAATCGCAGTGGCGGTCCCCACATTTAAGATAGTTTATCTTCATAAGTAAATGTAAAGAATCTTTCTTTCATATAATAAAAAAGAAACTGATTAAATGAATTTTTCTTTATTTATTTTACGTTTACAAAAAAAGCACCAAATGAATCACCCATTATTTACATATACATAACACACTCCGCACTCACACATCTTTGAGTGCATTTAATGCATTTTATTTCCATTATTCTCGTATACTTAGTAAGTTAGTTTATAGATAAATTAGTGAAACAGAACCAACTCCCATGTTCAGGAGGTAGGCTTTGTGACTGCGTATCAGTTTCACAACTTTTGGTGTCTTATCGTTTTACTTGTAATATTTGTTCACTATGTATTTGTTCTGAAACTGTTTTAAATCATTTTTTTTACATATAGAACCTACATACCGATCCCATTACTTAAATCCTCTGCTGATGTAAACGTCTTTGACGTATTCATCTCAAAATGGCGCATATGTAACAACCTGTAACAACAAACCAAATTGTATTTATAAAGAGATTGGTACCGTTAAATGCAATCGTATAAATCTATAAAGGAAGACAAAGAGCACGCTAGATAAAGACTTCCTTAGAAAGAAACGAGAAAAAATGGTCGGGCGAAGCTCATGAATAGACGCAGGAAAGTCTAAGAAGGCTAAGGAAGTCCGAGATTGAGAAACTTTATCTGGGACTGGTTTGTGCCGCTACTTGTTTATTTACATTATGGAATAAGAAATATTATTATACAATTAGAACTCACTCTAGGAGTTGACTCACGCAAAAGGTGAACTAACACTCACCTTTTGCGTATGTTAAATGGAATATTTTATTTACAATGATGTCTTTATGCGTGAATAAATCCTGCAGAATCGTATGATTCTACAGGACGCATATGCGTGGGCACAGAGCTAAGTGCTTCCTACGAGCCATGCTCGTGATGGATAGTGCAAAGTCTTCCCCAGAGAGATTTCAAAAGCGATACAGCGATATTCTAAAATATTAAACGCTGCTAGCGGTGCTTAGCGAGCGGGCGGAGTGCACTGCTCCCAGCTTATCTGGCTCGTTTGTCCTCCGGGAAGCTCTTTAGCCCGATACGGCTCTTTTAGCTCAGCCTTCAACGTTACTTGTCTCCCGAAACGACAGCTTCACGGCAATATCACACGTCCGATACCAGTAGAGATTGTAAACTGAAATATTCATACCTTTATTCAACGTACAGTATAGGTGCTACTCGCATTATGCATGGAGGTTACCTATTTGTCTAGGGATCAATGCTCCAACTGAAAGGTCACCTAGCTCGAATCAAAATGTGTAAATTGCTTCGTGAAAAATATATGATTTTTGTCAATGTATAGGCGAGTATTATTTTATTACCTCAACAAACAACGACCCGACTTTTGTTGGTTTAGTGTTATACTGCTATGTAAACACGATCATGTCATGCCACAGCGACATGTCAGTGCTCCTTTTGTCCACTAATAGCGTTCAACTCACAGTACGTGAGTATTATCCAGTAAAACCTAATTGTAATAGTTACATCTAACTGCACACAAAATCAAATAAAGAGAGAACGTAATTTTAACATAATCTTTCAAATTGTCCGTTTTGCAAAGTCTAATTTAATAATGTTGTTGTTTCAGGTAAGTGAAGAATCCTAACCCTTGGGAATAAGCTGATTTCAGCGTGGAAAGTTAATTCGTTCAGATTCATTTTTATTTATCCTTTATTTGCTATTGTGGCAATTCGCGATTTTCGCTGTTCCGGTAATATTTTCATGTTCTCCGTTTTACGAGCGGCATAAAAAACATCCCAAGAAACGGCTGTACACGGTTATTCCCGTGATACAATGGTTTGGGGAGAGGGATCCGACCGGCTTCTCTTGAAATATGAAACTCAGCGTTGCCTAATTCCTCCGGCCATTTTCCGAATGGAAAAATTCACTCAGCCAGCAGCCGCAAGCGATTACTCCTCTTTACGTAGTGACACGAGGAGGGGGCAAGCTCGGCGCGAAACGAGACCACATAAATAATCGAGAGCTTACGAATTCACCCACCCGAAGCTACGCTGGAATATCAAAGAAAGTCCGACCAACTGATCGCTGAAAGTAATTGAGTGTAAGGAAAATACTATAAGACTTGAAACAGTTTAATGCCGCTAACTGTGATGCTTTCTTGATGTTCAATTACAAACTAAACTTATTTTTACAACGATATGACTGTTTTAATTCCGCTAACTGTGGTGCTTTCTTAATGTTCAATTACAAACTAAACTTACCTTTACAACGATACGGCTATTACGGTTATTGTATTGGTAGGTACTTAATAATTTTCTGTGTTGAGCGATAATATTTTATATTAATGCTAACAATTAAATAAAGCCTACACTAGGGTCCATGGTCCATTAACTAGCGGAGATACTTACAACGGTAAACCTAAACGCAATAAAATGTTTACGATATTCTTCAAAAAAATTACAACCGATGAATAAAAACTTTTGCTTACAGAAACGTACAGAAACGGGCACGAATCGATAATTGGGCTTGTTAGCTTATAAATGAAATATCGACAACATGTTCGTCATTTTAAAATAGACACATCATTGAATAATGTTATCCACCTGATGAAGGAATCTTTACTTAAATAGAAAGATGTTTTAAGCCCAACGATGATGATGTTAGTCTAAATAAAGAAAGCTTAGTAATGGGTAAGCTTAGTAATAACCTGTCGTATTGTATGGATCTGAGTGTTGATCAACTAAAGGGACGGATGAAAGAAGATTGCATGCATGTGTGGGGTGACAAGAATGGACTAGATACGGAATGAGTATATCAGAAGAAGTTTGAAAGTAGCACTTGTGACAGAGAAGTTGAGGAGTAATAGGTTAGCATGGTATGGGCATGTCATGAGGAGGGATGAATATCATGTGACGGGAAGAGTGCTAATTATTAATGTGGATGGATACAAAGGTAGAGGTAGACTGAAAAAGAGATAGATGGATTGCGTGAAAGATGACATGAGTAAGAAAGGAGTGAATACTGAGATGAAGAATCGAAGATAAACACATGTTGTGCCGATTTCACATAGGTAATTGGGATAAGGGCAGGGAGATGATGAGGCTTAGTATTAACTAAATTATTAAGTAATATAACTAAATAAATGAGACCAAACTAAAGGCTTTTGCTTAGCTTCGAAATCGAACAAATGTATTACTCTATCACGTTTAATTAAACGTAAATTCGATTAGGCTATATAGACGTACTATCATATATTATATGGAGTGAAACTTATTTTATTTCGAGAACCTTCTGTATTCAGTAAAATCGATCAGGTATCTCGTATCTAAACAACATCAGGAAAGTATCATCTGCCATTGATCTTCGAATTTATAGTCAGGCCAAGTTATAAATAAGGCTTCAACACAAACAAGTAACCAGTAAGTAAGACTGGCAGAGCCTGAAGGCGCGATGTATTGACGATTGTCCTGTCAGCGTGGGCCCTATCTCATCCGACACATTTAATCATTTCGGCCAAGATATCCGAGTATATCTCCGATAATATCCAAACTCGGATCCAAAGAGCCTCGAGAAACAGATCAGTATTCATATACACACAATATTTAAAATTATGCGAATGAGTCAGCACAAAGAAACCCGCCCATTATAGCTGTTGATTTTGAACACATTATAGTAGAAAAGCTCTATTTTAAATGCTTCTGAAATCGTTCCTTTTCCAAATAATTTCACATAAAAAACTGTCTAATAAAATTGTTCCCAAATCAATAGAAGCACCGATATTTCGATATTGCCGCAGGGTTAATAGAAATATGTAACTAACTGGTATAAAACTAATATGAATTATTGAGAAGAGATGAAATTCTTGTACGAATAATACCTATGTCGTGGACAATATTTGCTTTCCGAGAGCAGTAAATAAGAATATAGGGACGTAAACAGAGCTCTAGCGTGGAAGCAAACAACCTTTTGCTATAACTCCGGCTTAATACACTTTTATGTTCATCTAATATGACAGTAGGTATTACCCCTTTAGTAATATTGATGTTCCCGTATTTATAAAGTTTGGCCTGAAACTGGAAATGTAGGGTCTATTTTGTCGGTTGACTCCATTTATAATGCTGTCCTGATATTGTAGTGAGCGTGCCCCGGCCGGTGCGACGTCACGTCTCCTAACTTCATTTAGTCACTAAATTGATTGTCTCTCCGAACAATGTTTATCACTACCTACGGACTAGTAATATTCTGCTTTATTACATTATGCCACGTAGTTTGTAGTAAAAATATTCCGATCCTAATTCGTATACGCCTTCAAAATCAAAGTTGAGGGATATCGCAAATACCGCGATAAGCATCCTCGCTTCGTGCTTACGTCCCTTGAAAACGATTTAACCATTCATGGTAACGTTCTGAGAAATCCCGATCTCGTTACGATAGTTTTCATGTTCAACACCCGCTCCCCCAGGCCGCTGCCAGACCGAAACTTATCGTGGGAGATAGCCCGACCGATGCTGCCTCCGTGGGATGAATTAATTCACCTGCTATTATATAAACTACCCAGATCGCAGTAAAGATAACTCCACTTTCCTCTTTAATGTAAAGTATCACGTTATTCAAGCAAATGATCACAAATTTGCGGTTCATTCAAAATTATTGTATATGCTAATACGCCAGATGCGCCCGTCGGTCGACTGGATTGATTATCTTTGAATTGTAGTCCTATCTACATTTCAATTTCAAAGGCTATGCCGATAGGTATGATCTATCGAATACAATGCCGGTGTTCGATGTGAAATGTAGTGCTTGTTGTCCGCCGAATTTATGATGTCATAACAACAAAGAGAGATCCGGTATTCAATAGGATTCAATTTCAATAGTTTTGGTTGAGAGTTGAGACGGGTTTCTATAAATCTTCCTTTATTATCGTTATCGTGTACCTAATACTTTTATAACGAAGCACTACTATTAAAAGACGCACGCGTTGGTATGTAAATATGAACTCACGGGAAAGTAAAGTGAAAGTGGTGTTGGTAATAATTCACTAACTCATGATGGTAACTGATCTTTTTGTAACAGTACACTTACCGGCTATCTTATGCAATGTTACTCGTGTATTGCGATATTCAGTTGCGTTTTCTGTTAGAATTTACTTCAGGACTTCTGGCACACCGACTTGTTAGACCGTTGCCACTTGATATGAACTTGAATTGAATAGCTTTCGGTCAATGCTGCTGAGCTTTTCGGAGTACCTGAGTAACACTCCACTAGTTAAGTTGTAATATATAAGGATGATAAATTGAACAAAATCAGTGATAACCTCGTTGCCTGTATGCATATTGTCTAGGTGATATAGAAATAAAGCTTTTCAGGTTTAAGGTGCATACTTGCTCGTCAATATTCAATATTTCGTAAAAAGAAACATATAAATACCCCTGTATGTGATGCTTACTTTTTAGTTAATGCGAAAACACTTGTGTTTCGCTTTTGGCATGATTTAAAATGTAACATGTTCAAAAATCATCAGCTGATAAAAATAGGGTAGGGCTTAAAACGATAAGGGTTGTTTTAGATATTTAATACCCATCATTAAACATTTTAGTATCGCATCACATCACAAACGGGGTTGATAACATGAGCGAAGTATTATCGAGCTTGAAATAAGCTACCTCACATGGTATGTCTGCCAGTACTACATAGTAGTAGCTAAACAGTACCTCAGTTTCGTGGTTATGATTTGTGTTGGTAAACTGCAACAAAATAAGATTGTTCTGAAAAAGTATGGCTATCGTTAATGTCACTATGTTTTGTACTAGGTTCATTATCGGCAACCTTTACTTCTTTTATCAAATTTGATGCAGGATTCTCTGGTCGCTTATTCACTCAAAAGTTTTCTAAAGCATGTTATAGGTACTCCTATAGTAAGCGGCGTTCTCCTTGAGTTAAAAAGTCTCATGTGTCCGTTTTATTTACTGGTTCCGGAGGTTTACGTTGTCTGTGTAGCTCCGTTGCTCGCCCAGTGATGGATGCCGTTTGCCCTCTGTGATCCGTCATCGCAGCGGATTCCTTAGCCAGCGGATGCGACACCAGCTTTTTGCTCGAACCCTACTTTGTGCGGACAAATATCTCCAAGGACTTGTCTTAGATATCCGTTCAGATAGTACAAAGCTTTAAAGCAAAATTCAGTAGCAAACCAATGTGTCCTTTAACTTTTATTTTGGATTTGTATCAGTTCCATTAACAATGGTACATCAGCACCACATAGTATAAGTTTGCCTCTCGGCAAACTTTGTGACTAAGACCGAATCTGTCCGGATATATAATTAAAATAATAACTGAACCAACTCTTTAAAATAAGTATCTACATAATTATTGTAACATCTCTATATTACATCATCGTCGCCCTAGTTCGTATTTCAGAAGCTAATCGAAAATTGCCGAAGCTCTCAATATTTGTGGTACTACTGAACTGAAGATTTATTTCACTTAAAAGCATCATAAACATAATGGTAGCTGATAATAGCAAGATAAGACAATATTTTTTGCCAAATTTTCATATCTCTAACTCTTAAAGTCCATACGTATACAATGTATTCATTCATCTCTCCGATTGCCGCACCGTCTGTGCGTTGATAAGAGAGTCGTAATTAAATGCATCCCTACATAAAACATTGCCCCCTGAAGCGAAGTGTCTTGTTTCATTTATCATATTATCTTTATCGGAAATGTCCGCAGTTCAGCATTTCTAATTAGCCTTTATGTCTTGCTTTACATTTTGTTTGGCGAGTAGACCCTCTCGGATACGCTCTCAATATGGTCCGAAGTATTCAATTTTGTCGTGAGAGTTTTTGAGTTGACTTTTTAAACGGGTCGGATTAAAAATAAATCAAAGTAGATACTTCGAAGAGCATTAATCATGTTGCATGTTGTGTTGCTTGATAATTCTGTCGGTGTCCGGCAGTCGACATTGTCGGGAGCAGTCGTGCTGTCGTTTTTACTCAGCATCTGTGCCTCGTCCCATTGTCCCGCCTTGCTGCATTATTGGAGTCGCAATTGAATATTCTCAAATTTAATCTGCCATAAATATTAATAAGTTTTAAATACAAAAAAACGTCAATTTCAATTTTTTAACCCATTAATTTTGGAAAATCAGTTAAGAGGTAGGTACTCATCCTCGTACGTACGTCAAGCGTAGTTGTGATTGCGTCACAAATGTGTAAAAGAACTACACAAATTGTCAAGCAAAGTTGTTTGTTGAAGTCCTATTAAGTAATTGGGAACTGAAGAAAGTTTCCTGCCAAGATTAAGCGACTGCTTCATCAATAGGGAGCATGACACGACGCTCCCGAAGGACATTACCGTCGAGTTTCCCACACGGTGATTGATTGATTGCACAAAGTTCATCCACATAATAACTCTTATTCTCTCATAAAGCCAAACCTCGTTATTTCACAGGAACATGAGGTAATTGGATTTACATTGTCCATATTTTGGTCCAGCTCTCGTCACAAAAATTTTATTAGCTCTCGTAAGTAGTCAACATTTACGAACCGCCTGCCGTAAAGCCGGTGTTCATACTGCTCAATGTATCACTTTTATTTATATCCTAAAAGAGACGTTTCATTACCTAATTTATGAATTTAAATCATATAAACAATTTCAGTTGTATTTTTATGTATACGGGAAGTCTCTAAAAAAAGTACTATGTGTGAATATAAATTTATGTTTGGATCCTATTCTATGCAGTCTGGGACTTACAGTTGCAATTTCAAGATAACATGCTGAGCAGTTACAAACAGCTCGAGACCGTTTTGCCGTCTTTGTGATTACTGCAGCAGATATGTTGATGGCTCAATTAGTGAGCGGGTGGCGTCTCGTCAGCCTCCGGGTGAGAGCATATTGCCTTCTCCGGTCCTTGGCTGGCTCCGAACTCCGATTGAATTCTTGGCAAACACACCCGAACACCGACGTGCCTCGAGCGATTCCCAAGCGCCTAACAGATCTCTCAAAGTCTACATCAACACGAACATTACGAAGGATAAAGGGAGCTTCATCCTTCAATATTATGAATAAAACTTCAAAGATTATTAAAAACTTCCTTATGAGATTCACAGGATAAACTGTTGCGGAAGTTCTGCTTTATTGTTGCACGACTCGTGCCGGCTAAGTTTATTGACCATCGCCGACTTAGCTCTCATCCAAGTACGCCACTTCGAGTAACTTTAACTTAGCGAAGCTACGGCCTGAAAGCATGTTTTTTTCTTTTTATTGCCGAAGTTCTCTCATACGTGTTTTAACAAGTTGAAAATGTTGTTTTTTAACGTTTTCGAGTTCAGTTTAGTGTCGACTGGTGCGCGGCGAATTGTCGTGAAAGCTTGTTAATTTGAATTTCAAATGGACGCTAAAGTGCTTAAATGTTGAATTGTAGAGCGGTGCATCTGTTGGCAGAGTGCCTGTTTTTTAGGAATTGTAGCTCTCAGCGCGACCCCATGGCTATCTCGGCGTCTGTGCCACTGTAGCGCATCGCAGCCCACCTAGCCTTCTCTGTGCGCCTGTCCTCCACACTAACTGACGACTGTTTATCTAAATTTAGAACAGTTAACGTCACACACAGACTTGGTTTTATCTCAGCTTACTTATCTGATTTTATTTTAGGACTAACCTCCATTTTGCAACGTCAAAAACAGTTGGAATATCATACAGTTTTAAATTAGAGTAAGGTGACACGATGTCCCAGTAATATTTTACTCTTAAACTTGCGTAACATGGGATTTCATAAGTCTACTGATCGAAATTAACTAAGGTTATCATTTTCTTTTTCGCGAAAATACTTTTATTTATTATCCTAATTTTGACCGATTACATCTCCTTGCGCATCCACAAGGGACGAGACATGATTAATTGAAGACATGTCGACAAATGAATATGAATATTAATCGATGTTGGATGGTCTGGAAATGAAATCAAGATTAGGTTGACTAAATTCATATAGAAACATTTTGTTTGACCATATTGATTTCGCAACATAGAATTCCTAAAACAGGTTTAACGTCCATAAGTAATTTGCTCTAGCGAAATAACATACTACGACGACCTACGTCATGATAAACCCGATTATTATATAAACCTTAAAGTTTCTTACGGACCGTCACTAACTTAAAGGTTTTCGGCAAATGGCGAAGTCCTCAAGTTCCGAGGGAATAGTTACGTGTCTGCATGCGACGCTCGAGACCTCGCTCACACTCGTTTCAACTACACAATGCCGTTTAAGGCATCGACTCGTGAGTTTCCTAACAGCAGAGATACCGAGCATTTTCACTATGATTGAAATTTTCCTTCTTTTTAGTTTACCATGAACGGATGTGAAATTTTTTACCGTAACTAATGGCTCGGCCGATCGTGTAAAAATAGCCGCCAGCGGTCTAGAAAAGTTTTTGTCTTTTTTTGTAACATCTGACATCTGCAGTTGACCTGTGCAGACTTAAATAACCCTTATGAAATATAGTGCAGTTTAAACTTGACTCAATTGAATTTGCGTGCTCGATAGCATAGTGCTGAGTTGCGAGAATTTTCTAAGAAGGGCATCTTTCATAACACATCAAGGGAACGCTGACTACGACACGTTCTAATAGAAAATTTTCATATTCATAAGGACGTGGAAAATTTGCATATAAAACGAGCAACTTCGCCACTCGCCTCCCTCGACGACCCGATGCTGGTTCAAGCACCCTGTTTTCCATTCTCACTTCTTGTAAGAAGTCGAGAAGATTTCAGCGTACATTTAAAGAGTAGGATGCGGTGTACAGTTTCCCGTGTGTAAACCAAATTTACACGCGATTTGCTTTGATCAAGAAGTCTTTGTGGTCTCAAAATCATTTATTAAATCCGCTTTATACCTCGGAAATACTGAGGTTCTTCCTTAAAAACACATTTCATAACGTTGATAGGATCAAATATGATATATGATTTTCTTTGCCGAAACTTTGATTATGTTCTTGCTTCGACTTAAATAATTTGCTTCAGATATCAAAGAACTCCATTGGATGTTCTTCGTCCCAATTTTGCGCGATTAATTTTACGGTCACTTGTAAATCTAATTTGCTTGTTTAATAAGATCTTGGTCCTACACAAAAATGCTGGGATTTCCTTTCGTCCGAACTCTCTGTATTTTTACGTGAAACTGACTGGATCATAATATTTGTTTTCGATCTGACTTCACATAATTCTTTAATCATAAATCCCTTTTATATTCCTTTTAATAGTTATTAAGTGAAAATCTGTTGTCTTATTTTAAAAGAGCAATAAGTGAAATCAATAAAATAAAATCTATTGATTCATAATTCTAATTCTTTTCTACTAAGACTTTCCTTTCCTTATCGCCTGGAAAGGAGAAGCGTAAGAAATGATTTATTGAAGACCGAAAAGTGTTTTGATGCTGCCTCATAATGTTTATCGATTCGGCCGCTGGCCTAGTATTTTCGATTTGTTTTTGTATAGCTTATCTAAAAATAGTCGGGTATTATGCTATAAATAATACAGTTCCTCATCTCCCAACGTCTTATCTTAAACATTTAATGCGAGATTTGTATTTCTGCGTGCACATTAAATAGGTATGTAAAGGTAAAGAATACTAACTACATATAACTACGTAGTACGAAGTAAAGGTATGCATTGTTAGAACAGTCGAGAGACTGAACTGTGACCGCGAACAGTGGAGCTGGCACACTTGGATTGAAATTGAAATGAATTGTTTGCGGAGTTGGGCCCGCAACTAGATTATATGCGGTTTGCTCCCAGCCTCTCGTAAATTGGATCTCGAATGAGATGTCTTTTTCAAACGTACTGCATATTTGCTTGTCCACTTATAAACTCTGCATATACTTTACGAGAACTGAATGCATTTCTGTGGTATTTTTATAGATCACAATCTCTATTAGCTTCGGAGCGGAAGTTGTGCAAGTTTGATTTGGTTTGATTGGATTGTCATAGAGTTTCCGTGTGGTCCAGTATACTTATTATAGTGATGGTGTGCACCATTATCAAAATTTCATGGAACGGAGTTTCTATATTTTTTTTTTTGACTAACTTTTTGTTTATGAATAACGGCAACTATTATAGTTATTTTGTGATAAGGGCAAGTAATTATTTTAAGGTTTAATGTTTTTTTTTTAATTTGAAATATAAAATAAAACGCAACATTAAAATACTTATTTTGTAAAAGGAATGTTTATGAATAATGAAGTTTAAGCATATTTTATAGTGGAGGCAGAGCTCCAAGGTAAATCCCTAGTTGTAAATCTTTGCAAAGATCGAAGATTGTGACATGCTCAGATGTAAAATTATTACTAACTCATGTCCCGATCTAGTGATTGAATATAAATCCACAATAAAACGATGGGAAATTATTCAATATCGGTAAGCGAGCTCGGTGCTCGCGTGAAAATCTTATTGCCCAACAACAACGCGCTTATGTGCGCCTCGTGACTCCTTCGTGATTTTGTCTTCAGATTAAAACCCTAACATAAATTCCCTTGTAACATTTAATATTATCGATGCAAAAACTGAATCTAGCCGCTTCCAAATCGAAATTTATGTTAGCTGAATCAAGAAATACTATTGATTATCTCTGCAATCAAACAATGCTGGCTTTTGTTAGATCAATGGATCAGTGTAATTTATTACTGCAAGTTGTTTATTTGGAGGTTTACGAGAGCTAAAGCAATTAGGCGTAGGAGAATTTGATGAGAATACAATGACAAATACAACTGGTTATACAACTGCTTGTGTAATTGCATGCACGAGGAGACTTCCGAGTGCCTAGGTCGAGTGCTGCACTCTAGAGCCTTTCTCATCGGCACTGAATGGATAATACGTGCCGAGCGCTAACTTAGCCAATCGAGCATCGGGCGCGATGCCATTTGGGGCGCGTCATTGGCTGCTCCCACTGTTTATATAAACTAAGCAAACATTAACGAACCTGGGTAGCTGAAGAATTTGCCATAGGGGATGTTAATACTATTGCGTGACAATTAATTAGCAGGTTGAAAGGATGACACTGGTAGGTAGAGCGGATTTCATAAATAAAATAGGCGATAATGCTATATTTTCATTAAGATGTAAATACTACTTTTTATATCTTGTTTGTCATAGAGTTTTGTTCAAATAATTAAAGTATAATATTTGGATTTTTCTAGAAAACAATCAAAAATAGATCGCAGAAATTCCCAGTGACTACAGTATCGAAAAAGTAAAAACAGAACCTGCTATTATCGATCGTTTCGTACTCATTGGGCATCTGAGGAATTCACGGGCAAAAAGTGACATTTGTGTCGAGTAACATACTTACAGAGCATTATGTCTGTTGACAATGCACATCTGGCATACCGGAGCTTTTGACGCGCTCTGTACCAACAATTAGTTTCTTGCGCGGGTAGCCCTCGGCGAAGCCAAATCTTTGGAACCAGTCTTATATCATCGTACTTACACACAGTTCTTTACACACGCAGTTTATTTAGCAGTTTATTCTCACAAACCTTAAATAAATTACGGTCTAGAGTAGCATGATTTTATAAAGAAAACCGCGCACGAGGTAAATCAGCAATTTCTTTGAGTGTCGCGAGGAAGCATTAGGTTAACCCCGACTTTGAAGTAGCGTGGCCTTTCGTCCCAGGGAGCTCGCATTGTGCTATTTTTCTTGAGCAAAGGCTTTGTCTTATAAAACGGATTAGTGGGAATTTCAAAAGCGCTGCTTTTAACCTAGTTAGATACTTTATTTTATTGTGCTCCGCTCTCTATTTTCTAACTCTTTATTCGAGATCTTTAATTCAACTTATTTTACTTACAAATAAGATTATTGTGTGGCGTCTCTAAGAAAAAATGGACTAAATTACAATATTAATTGTTTTAGAGGCGGCTAATCCATTGTGTCCAAGGCGGTTCACAAATCGACAAGTTCTCAGTATTTTATCTTGCCTGCAGTTGCAGCTCTCATACTCTGTTTGTACGCATATTCCGCTATTTACATTCTTATTATGTGCGTGTGTTTAACATATTTCTACGTCATTTATTTTAAATTATTCAAATTAGTGTATGTTTTTCTGTAACCAACCACACTTGTTCAATCAAATGTTACTTGCGTTTGTAAGTATCAGTTCTATAATAAGTGATAATATTAATCTTTGGTAAAAGAAGAGGTAAATAAAATTGTGACATTTTGTTTGTTAACGTTTTGAACTCGTGGCACATAACAAAGAGAAAGATAGGTATTGAAATTAATGGGGTCAATAGTTTTACCACGCCATAAACTCAAACAATAACTATGTCTAATGATTAACCGTTACTTAGAAATTTTATTGCACTCTGTCATGAATTGCATGGAAAGCAATTTGGCATTGTAAAAGTATTGAGAGTAAAAAAGGAGTTTAGAACCGTTTAGAAACTTGGTGCTGGAATGCTGTGAAAGTTGGGGATTCCGAGCACGGGCGCGGCAGCCGAGGAAGCACCAGACCAGCCATTACTGGGAATATTAAAGTACAGACGTGCGGCTCGAAACTGCAACTTGCAACGCGTCGTATGTAACTTCCCTAAAACCGCAAATTCACCACGTGCTCGCCGAAATACAGATTTAGAATTTTGAAACGTCCCATGAGTTATTGCACGTTTGCAACAGAGGCGTAGTTTGAACAAGCTTGCGCGTTATTATCACATCACAATTACAATACTATATGTATAAAATACTTTGACGTGCGTGACTGATATATGATAGACAACGCAGAGCCTACACCGCTGGTCCTAGAAGCTTGAAATTTGGAAGGTGCATATCTATAGCACGTAGACGTACACAAAGAAAGAATTTTTGAAAATTCTACCTTTAAGTGGGTGAAATTTATTAAAAACGTTTGTATGAAAAATCGTACTCCTTGAACTTCAAAACTTAAAACTTAGAGTAGACAATCTTAAATACATTTATAAAAGTCTATCATAAAATAAGTCTTTTAAGTCGTCAAGCCATGACGGAGGCCTTTAGGCGGCCTAAAAACTCCGTCACTAGAGTTGGCCACTAGCTCATACGAACATACATACATACATATCATAAAATATTATCAAAACTAACCCCGTGACGGGGTGCAGGGGGTGTTAAAGATTGTATGGGGAGTGTATAAGAAAGTAAAAAAATAATGAGAGGAAAAAAACGCTTGTGTATGTGTCGGTCAGGCTATCTGAACAACTACGTGGTCTAGTCACTGGCTCTTCGTCCGCCTTTTCCATGTAGAGCGGCTATTGCAAACGCCACCGCGGCACAGAGAGTCCCTCGTTAGGGCCCGTCCACTAGGATAAATCGAGTTTTCAACACTCACAGTCATCCCCGTTGTAATTCAACCTAGGCTGGCCACGTTCGTACTCAACATTTTTACGCGGTAAACTAGTTTCCCGGTACCCGAGCTAAACATAAACTGTCCCTTTCCTGACGTTTTGAGCTGTTCATTTTTCTCATACGTTTACGACACTTGAAGAATTTTAATAAGCGCCGTTGTTCGTAGACAAGATGTTCATAAATCAAAACGGAGTCTAAGATCGCTGCGCGCTCTCTGATGTAAGATTTACTGTGGGCCAGTAAATCTGTACGTAGGTACTCGTACCTACGGCAATTGTGAAACCCGAATACACTTGAGGAACCCCTCAAAACTTTGCCAATATCATCTTGTCTTCCGCGGTTCTCGCTTCAACTGGAATTAACGTGAGATGGGGAGCGTCCCTTCCATATTTTATACTTTACAGTCCTCGTCCAGCTTAGTTTCCCTATACTTTAACAGGTTGTCGTTAGCTATACTGATAGCGAATTCCACGGCGCCGGCGTGTTGAACTTTTAAAATCTCAAGTGTTATTAGCTACTTGGCATTTTATGCGCTGTATTCTGTGCTTATTGCGTCTACATCTACATAATTCCGTTTTGTACGTACAAATTGTTCAACTATATTCATGAATTTAATTTTATACCTTTCTGCGTACGAGTAACAAGTATGCTAATTCATGTTGATTCCATATTTAATTAAGTAAATGTTGTATTGTTATTACATTTCTTTAAAATATAATTTCTTAATGCTCATACTTGTTTCTAGATATAATTTTAGACCATATTTTTTTTGTTTCATAAACTCATAAAAGATGTTATTGGCGTAATATTTGTAGATTGGCGTAGTCTTAATAACGTATAGTTATTCTAAATAATTCTGATTAAATCTGAATAAAAACAGCAACAAAACTAAAAGTACGCGCCATGAATAGGTAGCAGCGATCCGGTTTTAAACATTACATACGGTCTAGACAAGTGCATGCATAAATAAACACTCCAGATGTGAATAAGGAAAGTGTATTTTTATTTTATTCCGCTAAGCCGACCATGATTATAAACATACAACCTCTTAGGCCAAACGCAAACCTCCGTTCCGCCGTGGGTAAAAATGTCAGTGCGTACATCCGAACCGGCCGACGTCATGTCGTCAAGTGCCGTATGCAAATGTTTATCTAAGGGAACGAGGGAACAACGGTACACCGGCACCACTCG
This sequence comes from Scotopteryx bipunctaria, assembly GCA_949320045.1. Lineage (NCBI taxonomy): Eukaryota > Metazoa > Arthropoda > Insecta > Lepidoptera > Geometridae > Scotopteryx > Scotopteryx bipunctaria. The sequence goes on from OX439447.1 coordinate 8,979,929, forward strand.
TCTACTATTTTCGCAAGTGATAAACACATTGACAACTCGCTCAACAAACAGAATTTAGTTTTTTACCTACAGATGTAAAAAAAAATTCAGCATACTTTGCTAGGACCTTTTTCGTGTACCAATGGATTTTTCTGTGCGAAAAATTTATGTGCTCTATACCAGTACTCTCAAACGGTGAAGGAAAACATCGTAAGGAAACCCACGGCTTAGTCAGCACCGCATGTATCGACGATAAGTATGTCTTTCTTGTGGACAAGGCCGACTAAGCTGAGAGGATGGAATAGGTGCTGGGCAAGCCTACTCCATCTTAATTCGTCCCGGACACTACAGCGTCCCGTTTGTGAAGGTAAAAGTTGCCTCCTGACGCTGTATAAATCAATGATCTATAGATGTTAAAAGGCCTTAGTTTTTTTTGTACCGGCTCACTGTGACTGGAGACCCTAAATCGCTGCATCAATAGAAGCTTTAAACGTACCGGTTTAGAAGTAGTTACTAGTAATCTGTCGTCGGAGTGCGGAGCACCTGCCACCGCCGCCGTCGGTCGTCTAGTCAATCTGGAGATGACTTGCCGAATGCCAAATTCAACTGCAGTATTTTAATGCACTCCGCACTATTTTAATGCACTCCGCACTAAAACTGGCTCGTAAACGTGTATATAGCCAGATCCAAAGACAAGAGCCAATCGTTATCGTAATATGAGAGAAATTCTAGGGGAATTTTGTTCACTTTCACAGCGTGATTGTGTGTTATACCGTACATAATATGATATCTTTATTTAACAAGCTTATGGGGAATGAAATAATAAAATTCTACCGTGAAAATGAAAACTATTAAAGCGTTTTCACTCCCGTAGAGGCAGTATTTCCAAATGTTCATTTCTCAGTACAAACTATAAAATAATACATAATAATAATAAAAAAAAACAAGTTACTTCTAAAACGGGGTGTTAAGACTTGAGATGCACTTAAGAAATCTAATAATTTTGTATGAGGCCCCATTTTCCGAATGTTTTAAAACTACTCTAGGCTTTGATTGCAACCTGTTTAAGGAGGCCGTTGATACCATTAAATATTATGAGTTTTGTACAACGGATGAGGCTCAGTGTTATTGCAATAACTTTTATAGGTCCCTACGATTTATGGTTCATCTAAAGGTTTTGAATAAGCTCGAAATACTCTGCATTTAATAGGCTATTGATGGACGGACACTTATTGGCTGGAATTATCGTAAGATATGGAATGCTGTTCCAATATTATTAGGTACCACTATTCTTGCCAATGGGAATTTTATTGAAATGCAGTAAGCCTTATAAAATTATGTTATTGGTAAAATATTAAAAGGTTCAGTCAAAACTCTCGGAGAGTTATCTCAAACTTGTTTAGAAGTACATGCTTAGTTGAATGGACAAGTATTTCACTTTTCTAGCAACGAGGAAAAACTTGAAAGTCGCAAGAGTACACATGAATGATTTTTACCCGATTGCCTAGAAAGAAGTTTCCTCGGGAGCTTCGAGTAAATAAACTGCATCTTTGTAAATAAAGACTTGTTTCTTCTCAGCCTTGAGCAGGCTTAGCGCCAGCGAATGAAGGCTTACTGAAGATAAACTTAGCCCGGTAACTAACGATTAGCTTTACTATCTCTCACCTTTATGTACATTGCAAAATGTTATGCGATTTTTAAAGTCAGCATCTGTGATACGATGATATCTCACACAGACAGAGAGTTTTTTCCTTTTCGCCTAAGGTTTGGCTTTGTACCCGGATAAAATGTAGCCTACATATTATTCCAGTTCACGTACTATGTATATTCGAAGTTTCATTCAAATCCGTGCAGCAGTTGATCGGGGCACATAGGTACTAATATTTTCACAATCGCACAATCGTCGTATCCAGTACAATCTTAGTAGAATAAATGCCATTGCATATAATATAACCTAATTACTTTATTGAGGAACAATTACTAATTGTGCCAATAATATTTTTACGAAAAAATAATTAAACGTGAACACAGTGGGTCTTGACGCTATAAAAGCGGTTTTAAAGTTCAAACACACTGACTAAAAGGTTGAATACTTGCCTTAATACACCATTTTATTTGCTAATAACACACCAAATGGTTTTGACTGTAAAATAAATTTCTATAATTTAAATTTAAAAGTTACAGGTTTTGTTACATGTTCACAAGAGACAAATAAAAAGTTTGAAAATCTTGTCATACCGACTTGCGTACCGGGTAGATATTTTTGCCAGTGATTTTTCCCTCTAGATATTGTTGAAGTTGTCTGTACTTACCTACCAAGAAATATGCTGGTGCGTGGGAGAATATGGAGAGGAAAACTCAACATTAAAGTGTAGGTCAATGCCACTTTCAATTATCAACATGTGAGGATAGCACGTTTGATAACATGTTTTGAAAACATTTAGCTAAGGTGAAAGGATATTATAATAATATGTTAATAGTACTCGCGTACCTAACCTACTGATAGATTTAAAACGCTAATAGATTTAAGACATTTAAAACGTAAAAAATACTTACCACATCATACCGTAATTTATACAGTTTAAGTAAATTTTCCGAACCCCGAAATATAAATTTTGTGAAATGTTTTTCAAGCTTTCCGAATTATAATGTTTTCCCGGCATATTCTGTGTAAATATTTGCAAGGAGCATTCATTGGGCGCCTAAGGGCGATTACTCACTGTGAGCGAGGCGTTGGCGGGCCGTACTCCAGTAATTTACTGAGTCCGCAGGTGTTGCAGGAAAAATAACAGCCTTTAGAACCCCTCCTACCTCTGACCAGTAGTTATAGCTGGGATTGCCGTAACTTGCGCCTTTATAACGCCATTGAAATGTCGCTGCGATTTCTTACTTGAGATTTATCGACTTGGGAACTGTTTACGCGTGACTGGACGAATGTGTTTCTTGTCAACCAAAAGTTGGCTTGTGTTGCTTCACTTTGTATTGACAACTCTATCTTCTAAGTACCTCAGTCCTTCTATTCACCATTTCGTATAGAAAAGGTACAGTGGTGAATAAGGGCACTGTCCCCATTTTATGCTGCCCTGATCCACATTCAACATAAAGCAACAATAGCGAGTTCCGCGCTGATCCACTCTCTTCGTATTGATTCCACCGCAGCTAAGTAAAGTTCTATAAATTACTTTATTGAGTATTGCGAAGTGTACCGCAAAAGCGGAAACACCGGTGTTTGCGTTCCGCGCCTACACGTACTTCCGACTAGCCCTGTCCTGGGAAGGGGTGCTTCCCGACTTTTCAGACGTTGACCGGTTAAAAAAGCCTTTATAAGGTGAAAATGGACTTCACTTCACAAGAACTATTTCCAAGTATAGGGTTCTTTTAATTGAGTGTTTGATATGCTCCCATGCACCTATTCAGAGAAACGCTTCTTACGAAAAAGTATTCTAGATCGAACAGCACTATTATACCGCTTAATATTTGCATGCCGCTAACTCCTGACAAAACAAAAACTGGCTACAGCAACCCTTCAGTATATTGCACATTTACTTAACAGTTTTTTTAAGGTATGTAAGTGAATATTGATCGAGTTCCGGCTTCGCCGATTTCACCTGACTTGCAGTCTCTAGTACGGGCAAATAGAGCGGTACCGATGCAGCCCTCTGAATGGGCGTTTCATTGCGCTTACATGCGCCCATTTATAAATTCAAATGAACGCTCCAAATACAATGCACGTGCGGGTGCGGTGTATCGAGTATGATAGCTCGATACTGGCATACCGCAAATTTATAATAGAACCTATCCTTTTTCATTCTGAAACTTGTAATTTTATATCAGACTAGCAGCCGCCCGCGGCTTCGCTCACGCGGTACCCAGATAAAAAGTACCCTATATCCCATTCCAGCACACGTAGGTGCCTACTATCCTCATTATTCAATAGTGTACGCTAAACGATGACTAAAGTATTGCCATCTCTTACCATTTCATAATGACAAACAGTGACAGGGCTAACTTTAAGCAATGGCTAACTTTAGCGAACGAATATGAATAATAGGGTATGTAAGTATATTCCGTAGTTTTTGCGTGAAAGAGTAACAAACATACCTAAATCTAAAAATTAAGAAATTTCGGTGAATTTAGGAAAAATTTTGAGAGTTAAGGTAAACTTTTCAGAACGCAACGACAGCGCGTTCTAGGATTTGATCAGAATTAGCAGCGACATCTAGTTATCAGACGTAGAATTACGTCAGAACTCCATGAATAATCAAGATTGGAAACTTATTAGACCAGTAATAATTTATGCTTCCTTTCACAGGTAATTTGACATTGACAGTTCCTTTTCCATATGTTTTGTATCATCTATTACTAATCTGTGTGTATCATCGCTGTCATTATGTCAAAATAAAAGTATTCTATTTTTCATGAAAAACATACCAAAAATAAAGAATTTACAGGTAATTATGACATCAACTAAATGAGAAAAATCGGCTCTTTAATTTGATATAGGTTATGTGCAGTTTTAGACCAAAAATTGATTCCAGGTTTTCATCCCTTTTCACCCCTTTAGAGGTTGAATTTTGAAAAATCCCTTCTTAGTACACCCCTACGTACCAAGGTTTACCTACACTGAAAATTTCAAGTCTCTATGTCCAGCGGTTTAGGCTGTGCGTTGTCTGTCAGTCAGTCAGTCAGTCAGTCAGTCAGTCAGTCAGGACAAAGATTCTTATAATATAAGATTTTTTTTTGTTTTGGTACAGATAAATGTGTTTACGTTCTACTTTGCGTGCTTGAAATGATAAAAAAAACCGGTCAAGTGCTAGCCGAATTCGCACACGAAGGGTTCCGTACCATCGTACATGTACATAAATATTTCTTGTATGGGGCCCTCTTTATTTCCATTTTTTATTATTATTTCTTGTTATAGCGACAATAGAAATGCACACACTGAAAATTTCAACTCTTCCTATTATTATTGCTATTGTTCCTATTACGGTTCACGAGATACAGCCCGCTGACAGACAGACGGACGAACTGACAGCATAGGCTTAGTAATAGGGTCCCGTTGGCACCCTTCGGTTACGGCACCATAAAAATGATCATCACATCAAACGTCTTTTTTATATTCGTTAGATTCTAACCTATTCAGTTAATCTAAATCGAGTGCGCGACGCTGATCGCAAAATAAGAAGGTAATTTAGAGATCGACATCCATTTTCAGTAGTCGATTAGACATTCAAAGTAGCCATTTTTTTCCATTTCCTAAAACGTTACTTCCAATCCTATCAGGAACCTTATCACGATCCAAACAAAATTGATGAACGTTTTTGTTTCCATCTATTTATCTTGTAAAGGTATCGAGTACACGAAACAAGCAAACTAGGTACTAGTTTCGCTTGTTTCGTCTATTTTCTTGTAACCTTTTCCTTCGTCCGCTCCAATGGACTTTGTGAGGTATTGTGAAAATATTTCTCTTCGCACCTGTCGGCTCGCACGCTTACTCTCACCTATAAACGCCCTCCAGTCACATTTTCCTTTTCTACACGAACAGCTGAAACAATCCCCCAGTGTTTTATTTTTATAGACCATTCAATTTACCTTTTTCTGTATTCTTATCGAATAATATAATATGATGATGACGAAGGTGCAGTCTACTGTCATATCGTGAGCGCCACCTTGATTGTGATAAATGTATCCCTAGCTATCTATCAAAAATATTGTACGATTCTCCCCCTCCGTACCTTGCCGCGGCGTTTGGCGGTTCGTCTGCGGCTCTAACAACAAACGAATTTGCATTGTTTCGCGAACAAATGAAACTGGCTCAATATACCTACAACCCCAATTTTTCCGGAATTCCGTGCAACCCGAGTTTACGGCTCGCTTTGCATTAATTAATTGCCTCGGCGTCGTCATACTTTTTAATATTTCATTTTCGGGGATAATTTATATCTCCCGTGTCACTTTTAGGTTTAGCGGGCGAGCCAACAAATCTCTCTGGCCGGTCGCCTCTGTAATGGCAACAAAACACGAGTGCGCTCAAGGGTCCGACATTATTGGATATCGCTTACAAGGGTCCCATGGTCCCATGTTTGTCGGAGAGCCGCCGGCCGCTCGCGATCATTCATTTTACGTCCGCGAAAGGAAGTCAAGTCACAACCTACTTGTGAGTTCACTTTGCAAAGGAGATCGACAAAAAACTGTCGTCTTCCGCCGCCGAGTAAATAGCGACGGTCCATTAGAGGGTGCGGCAGTGGCGGCGGCGGCGGGACTGAGGATAACGTGTTCTGAACAAATCGAATCACGGCAAGCGGCCCATTATGCAGATTTTCCATTAGTGAAAAACTCGAGTCAGTCCCTAGTCCCTCGTCTGATGTCGATGTTGCCTGTCAAAATGACAACTTCAACTCCTCCGAACTCGACCGCAGCACAAGATCGAGATGCATTAGGTTATTAAAACCATTGTTTGGTTTTATTAATTTTATTGACATGGTTATAATTTGAACATCAAAGAATTTATTACTATGCTCGTCTACATGATGCCGCACTCTTCTCGCAAAATTTGTAGAGAATAGATACTTATGTATTAAGTTGCGGAAACATGTGCGGCAAAAGTTTGCAATTCTCTGGAATTGATATTACGGAACTACAAAATAAACCAGCGGTTATAGCTTTCGCGGAGGTTTCAATCGGGGTGGAGCGAGGCAGTTAAACGGATAGTTTGGCGGGCCGCAACAGCGATAAGTCAGCTTGGAGATGTGTGCGGTGGAAGCGGTCTTAGACCGCGCTCATGTAGAAAGCATGTTGCCGGCATTACCTGCATGAACCCGCCTAATATTAGTGCGCAGAGCAAGTCCCGGAAGAAAGTCGCCGATAATATGTTTTCATCGTGAACATGCGGTATGCCTGCGCGGGCCATAACACTAAATCTGGAGGAGGCTCGGATTTACTTCGGCCACGAGCAGCCTTCCACTTAATTACCGCCCGTTGAGATTGCTTCCCGCAGCGGCAATCTCGACACATACTGCCCTCGTCTCACGTACACTGCCAACATACACTTTTCACTATCGACATAGAAGATATAATAGTACAGACAGAGTTATAAAAGTTTTACTCCGACGCGACGCCCCGACGTCCCTGGAGCTCAAACTATTATGATCGCAGTATATTTTCTGCATCGGCCATGTTGGTTGGTGCACACATACTCAAAGCGTGTTTTTATGGAAAATTGCGTGCGAACGCATTCACGTCATATATACCTAACCTACCATATAAAACGCATTCCTTATTTGTAAAGTGACAGCCGTGTCGAGCAAAACGTACTTTTTTTTACTAATACATGAGAATAATGGGAGGGAATATGAATTGTCGGTGACATATTTTATTTATATCTACTCTTCGAGTTTCTTGCAGAGATTATCACAGCTTAGCTCACTAATATTGAGGGTATTAGGAGTGAGTAGTGAAACATTTCTCCTATCTGTACAGTCGATGCTCAACTAGTCTACTCAGTGCTCTTCACCCTCCGTTTTATTGGGTCCATCGATCTTCGACGATTGAACCAGAATATTTCAGCTGTCAGTGAAACTGATTTTATCGGGCTTGCGATTTTTTGTGCAGAAATACTGAAATAGCCAAATCCCTTTCATTACTGGCATTTGATTTTGTTATGATTTGACTACATAACACTAAAGTAGAGCATGTTCCAACACCTTTAATCTGATCTATATTACTCTGTACGTATTTCTCACACAAATGGACAATATTGCTACATTGATAATATAATGTCTGGGTTCATCGATTTGATATTAGGAATGGCAACAAATTGCTTTTGTTTTATGACCTGTTCAGATTTCGATAGCAACTATATGGCTTAGATTAAGCGCTCCAAATGCAGATGGTCCAAAGGTCGCGTTATAATCATTCCGACCTGAATACTGAACGATGTCAGTCAAACGCCAAGTGACTTATTTCTCAAACCTATTTATAAGATAAAACAGCTATACAACAAGAACATATAAAGGCACCCGCTGCTTTTGTCTGTTGGTTTCTTTTGTTTGCAATCTCGGAAACTACCTGCTGCAAATGGTAATCAGAATAAGTAGAGCTGATTTCATTTACGTCTAGAACTTGTGTTCTTCAAAATTATAGATGTAATCAGCGCGTCATAAATAACCTTGTTTTTGAATAAAAACTACGGAATGACTCGGATTGAAAATTAGTTTTAATTAAAAGATGACACAGTATTTTCGCTGGACTTTTGATTATAATGAATTGAATAAATCTTCTGTCGCCGCATCACTCCTAATTTCGCTGGCCTTGTCTTTAGTTCATTAGTTTCTAAGGCTCGAATAATTCAGGGTGCGTCATCGTTTTTGGTATTGATCATACCTTTCTGACACGACAACTTTTTTGATTGAATGAACGTCTATCAGTATTGATAATCATGAACTTTCTAAAATAAAATTATTTTAAGGAAATATTTAATTTTCGTTTTCTTATGATACTTTGAGATTGAGACACATATCGACTAAGAACGTATGTATATACATATATATACGATACGTACGTACCTAGTTATGCAAATCCATACTTTAGGTAAATAAAGAGACACTTAACTATCTCACAGAGTACCTACTCGGTGAATCCCAATTCATTGATTTGCCTTTCAGTGTAGTTGTTTTGCTGTGGGATTTCTTATTACATCATTCACTAGCTTCTGCCAGCGGCTTCGCTAACATGATGACAACAAGAAGTCTATATGCCAAACTACACCATATACAATTCAGATTTTAAGATTTTTAATATTGGTAGGATAAGTATGATATGATACAATATTATAACATAAAAATGTAGCACTACTAGTATTTCAGAAATCACTTTTATCACCTGATAATGCGATTGCTTCCGAAGCACCTTTCAGAAAGTACTACCACCACAAAGTATTGAAAATGCAAAACAGACACGTGTCACCATTAATCACAGTATTATCTAACCCCGCGTGTTTATAAACCAGATAGCAGGATTGATAACAAATAGTTTAGCCAGTGCGTGGCATCATTCATTCATCAATATTAGTGTCACCAGTAACTTGGTTGACAGCTAATTATACGCACGCCGCGCTCTAAGTCAGTCGCGAGCGTGTACACACGCACTTTTTATTTTTTATTTTCCAAGTTAAAGGTTTCAGTTTATCGCAATTAAAACAAATAGTGCAGTGCGAATCGCTTACTCATAAAATCGATTCGATATAGCTTGTTGCGAAATTTTTCTTGCCGCGATAAGAAAACATGCGTTCGCTGAAACGGTTGATCATAGTCGCGGTAGCGTTTACATTTGCTATGATCCTTCTCTTGCGGGCGTCAGATGTGGATCCTAGGGAGTATGTGCATCCAGCTGGAAGGATGGCCCGGGCCGTGCGGTGGGGAACAACTGAAAGCAGTGTTAGTGACATAAATGTTTTGCTAGCCGCTGCGAACACTACCAGGCTCAAACATTATTATGTCAGAAAGGTACGTACGCTATGACTCTACATGACTCTACTGTCGCGACTGTAGCGGGAAAGGGTAGCCCACTATAAGTATTGTCATTATCGGCTAAGGAATTTAAACGGAGCTGCCTCGACGAATGAAAAGTAGCGAGTCGGTACGTGAATGGTCTTCTGTGAAAACTCTGGCTAAAAGTTCACTGGAACTCGCTTGTTTACTAATATCATTGGCGACATTTCTTTGATAAACTGTACTAGTGATATCTAATTTTGGTAGTGGTACCAGGATAAAAAGTAGCCCATATGTTATTCCAGCGCACATACTGTGTATGTTCCAAGTTTAATTCAAATCCGTTCAGCCGTTACGGCGTGATTGAGGCACAAACATCGTCACATCGTCACATCCTCACAAACTTTCGCATTTATAATATTAGTAGGATTAACTGAACATAATGAAACCTCATTAACGTTTTGTCTGTAGCGGCTCCTCTTTGAGAATTATTATCGGTTTAACTCCCCTCTCGTCACAAATCATAAAATTTCATCGTCTCGTTCTGCTCAAAAGTATAATTGGTAAAGTCGCCAGTTTTTCCAAGTCATCGGCGATTTTCTCAGTGAGTTCCCGGTACCTAATAATAATTAATGGCCTCGACGAAAGTCCGATATCCTTTCATTAGTGTCCCGCCGCTGCACGAGCCGCCGAGATTAAAACTTGCCCAGAACGAAAGCTTTGCGGGCTCTTTTTAAGAAATACTTCGTTCACGACACGCCTTTGAGATGTGAAATGTGACTTTATGAGAAAAATATTTTCTTTCACCATTGGAGTTTTCAATTTTTATTTAAAAATAAACTTTTCTCGTTTCAACCGTATAAGGAATACTTAAAATACATGCGGCAAAAGACTGTACGAGAACTATTACGAACTTGTTCGAGTTACATTATGTTCCTCTGCAGCTACTGCTTCCTGGGCCCACATCCTAATTAAGATCTGCATCATGCCAATGGGCCAATAATTAGGTCAAGTGATCTAGAATGACTTGTTTGTTGCAGATGATGCGTCACGCGTGGAACAACTACAAACTGTACGCATGGGGCAAGAACGAGCTGAAGCCTATCTCCAAGAGGGCTCACCTGTCCAGCGTCTTCGGAGGGGGTGACCTTGGTGCCTCTATCGTCGATGGGCTGGACACTCTGTACCTGATGGGGCTTATGGATGAGTTCCGCGAAGGGCGCGACTGGGTTGCCGATAATCTCCATATCACAGAAGTGGTAAGTTTACGCAACAATAATATGGCTCTACGGTTTTATGTTTTCAGTTTAGTTTGTCTGGGTTTCTAGTAGAGTTTACAATGTACAAGTGATTATTATTACGTACCGTATCTGTGATACAAGGTATGCTAACATTCTAAGGCCTTTTACTATCTATAGTAGATGATTTATACAGCGTCAGGAGGCAACTTTTACCTTCACAAACGGGACGCTGTAGTGCCCGGGACGAATTAAGATGGAGTAAGCTTGCCCACCACCTATCCCATTCTCTCAGCTTAGTCGGCCTTGTCCACAGGAAAGACATGGTCAATACGTGCGGAGATGACTGATGTTTTCCTTCACCGTTTGAGAGTACTGGTATAGCGCACATAAATTTTTCGCACAGAAATATCCATTGGTACACGACCGGGTTTGAACCCACGACCTTTTAGGATCGGAAGGCGGGGTCACTACCAACTAGACCACCAGTACTCTCGCTAGCATTCGCAACCATAGTTATACATCGGAAAACTTTAACTTTTGACAAACTTACAGTTGACAGTTTCGTTACTTCGCCTTCGAAGATTCGTGTTCAAAACTCACGGCGTATTGTTATTCTTACTATAGAAGTTCTATCTATTAGATAGTTCGGCCTGAGTACTCTGAGTCACGATATAACAGGAAAATAGGTTTTTAAAGTTATTTAATCCACAAACCTATTGGATCACCTCTAATGAATAAAACTGAATAGAATTCCTTAAGCCTTAAAAGCCCTTTGCAAAACCGAGAATGGCCACTAATTATCCAGCTTCAATTAACTCGATTCGTGAAATTGACCATTATCTCTGACGTTATCCAAGTTCGATAACTCTTAAATTGCTCGAGTACACCGCGCTGTTTATATAATTGTAATCGCCTTATCGTTCCAGAGATTTTTTTTCCATAATATCATTTAAATGGGCTTCAAGTAAAATCCATTTTGTAAGTACCATAGTATTGTGATTTATCAACACTTGGAAATGTTTTGAAGTACGTACGTTTCGTTCTAAATACAGACCATAAATGAATTATCACAAGTTTACGGTATCTACTATGCGCTCAAGCAGCAACCGAATTTCCAATTTCTGCATTATTGTGTTCCAGAATCTAAATTCTCTCTCTGAATCGGAATTCTAATTTAGACTTCGTCTTTGCATAGTTTTGTCAGAAGCCTTTGAAACTTGCTGAGCACTTAGCTAAGCTCTTTATTTCCTGAAATATCGCGCAAACTACCTTTTGATCATCTTAGTTTTGAAAGCCGAGTGTAAAGTGTTCTTGGTGCTATTTTCCCGGAATCTATGAAAAGCCTTTCATTCCATTCTTGAGCTTTTTCTTTCACGTTTCTTTTAAAGTCCCGGCTACTGAAAGCCGCAAATGTGAGTACAACTCAGAAAAATATTTCTATTCAGTATTTGTTTAGACAAAGCACGTGCCACACCATTTCAAAACAAAGGTCGCTGCTATTGTTCTAGTTTGACACACTGCCTCTTCGTAAACATTTACGAAACGTTGAATTATTTACTGCAATAAAAATAATTGAGTATGAATAGTCGTCAAAGCACGCGACGGCGTTTATGTGCTTGTCTGCTGATTGCAATAACGAGTGACTGGGTGTTTTAATTAGTCCAACATATGTTGGATGCTCGTAAAGATCAATGTATCACTGAGTTAATTTTAAAAACTGCTCATGTTACTGGCAGATCCAATTATTATAAAATCACACAACTGAATTTTAATCTACTGAACTGGATCGATGCAAATAAATGAAGCTCGGGGCTTATCTCAGGACTGGAGAACTTGTAAAATGTATTATTAGTATTTTTAAACTATTATGGCTATAAACATTATTAGCATTTGTAACGAAATATTTACCATAATTCGATGTGTTTGAGTTTCCCGATATTTCAATTGCATGCGCCATGATCACGGAATAAAAGTTCATAGCGAGGCGGTGCTAGTGATTATCAGACGAGGGAACATCGAATCATAGTAAATATTCTGTTATAAATGATAACAGATGAGAAAACTACAATGTCGATATTTTTAATAAAATACTTTGTACTGGTAAAAAAGCCATCTTTTTCCGCAACTGACTTTTGATATTTATGTTTCAGGATTCCGAGCTATCAGTTTTCGAAACGACCATTCGATTCATAGGAGGGCTTCTTTCCTGCTACGCCCTGACCGGGGATTCCGTGTTCAAGGACAAGGCTGCTGAGGTCGCCGATGCCTTATTGCCGGCCTTCGCGACCCCCACTGGTCTACCGTATGCCCTGATCAACCCTGCGACTAAGGTGAGTGTCTCTGAGACCCAGGATAAGATCAGATACAGATTGCTTGTTAAGTAATCTTTTAAGATTAGGTGCCTACTGAAATAGCACTGCTAAACAACAAAATTGTAATGTTCTTTAATTAAATCGTTATGTATTATACTGGTAAACGTAGAGCATTGAAATTTTTTATCCTTATTTACATAAATAAAATAATCCTACTAATATTATAAATGCGAAAGTTTGTGTGTGTGAATGTTTGTTGCCACGTATCTCTTAACGAATAAACCAATTTTGATTTAATTTAGAACGTAAATAATTTAGGTTCTAAAATGACATATAGGCTAATCAATTTTTCGAAAATCGTCTCCTAAGGAGGTTAAACAGGGTGGTGAAGTTTTTATGGAAACTTTTATTTCTTTGTTCGATTTTCTCAAAACTCGGTACGAAAAAAAAATTAAAATAAATAATAAATCATATTTTTTTTAATTGCCTCTAGGGGGGTTTTAAAGTTTTGAAAGTTTTTATGAAAACTTTTAAACGGCCAGTGCGATTTACTTGATGCTTCGTCTGGAAATTAAAAATACAAAATAATTGGACACGTTTTTCAATATAACCCTCAAAAGGGGTGTCAAAGTTTTGATAGAAACTTTTTAAAGAGCAGTGTGCTTGTCTCGGTTAGGATACTTAAAATAAAAATAAAATTTTCACGTGTTTCAAGTTTTTTTCAAAACTACCCTTGAAAAGGGTAAAATGTGGTGTCAAAGTTTGTATCGGAACTTTTAAGCAGGCGGTGCGATTGGCTTGAAACTCGGTCTGTATATACGATAAATGCGAAATAAATGGACACAAATTTCACGAGTTTCTTAAAAACACTTAACAATGGGTAAAATGGGGTGTCACAATTTACACCACGCAAGCGAAGCCGCACGTATGAGCCAATTGTTTTATGTATAGGCTTATCCTTGTATGCACGGGTTACTGAAAAACGGATAACTTTATTTGTTTATTTGCAAAACGAATGATCGTCGAAAAGTAATTATCTAATAAATCCACTTCGAGACCCGACTCCACGGGTCGTAAGCGATGAGCACTGTTAACGGCCCCGTCTTTCGATCCTAAGGCCGTGGGTTCAAATACGGTCGTGCACCATGGATCTTACTGTTCTTAAAATTTATGTTCGCTGCGCCAGTACTCTCAAACAGTGAAAGAAAACATCGTGAGGAAACCGACATTGCATTTATAGGGGCTTTACGGCGCACTTTCAATCTTTTCACCGCACTAATTAAAAAGAACTAGTGACACGACTAGAAATATGTGTCGTGAAATGTCAATGTAAAAATTACGGGGTATTTATAGGCTGGGCAAGCACGACCGACCTTGATTAAGTAACTATCGATCATTGACGACACATTCTATGCCTCTTAACTCTATCATGAGAAAAATATAACTTAGGCCTTAAATGTACCTAACATTTCAGGCCTATGGCTTGCAGTGGGCAAATACTGATGATGATGAGGTACTTAAATAGTAAATGCAAAGAATAAAATAGACGGCCTGGTGAACAAGAGACTAAAGGATACGAAAGATAAGGCAAAAAACCTGCCGGAAATGTCAAACTATAAAATAAATAATACACACATACATGTATGTGAATTATCACGCCCGTATCCCTAATGGGCTGGACAGAGCCACAAGTAGTCATAAGACAACTTGCAGCCACTCGTGATTCAAGGATATGGTGAACCATGGTGACAGCAGGTGATCAGCCCATCGCCCATATAGATAATCCATCATGTTGGGGAGGACACTATCCCTTAGCCAACTTTTACGACATGCCCGGGGAGAGAATCAGCTGGACGCATTCTATGTTTTAGCAAAGAAGTAATATAATCCTACCAATATTATAAATTTTAAAGTTTGCGAGGGTGTGACGATGTTTATGCCTTAATCACGCTGTAACGGCTGAACGGATTTAAGTGAAATTGGAAACATACATAGTATGAGTGCTAGAATAACATATAGGCTAGTTTTTATCGTGGTACCACGCAAGCGAAGCCTCGGGTGGAAGCTAGTATAATATAAAAAATAATACTCATACTAAACTAAAAGTGACCACTACATTCGTGTTCTTGCTAACTGTGGCTACTTGCTGTTGCCTCTAGCTAAAACTTTAATCTGATAACATGTTGGGCATCTCACGGATGACAAAAAAAAATTACCATGCCAAAATTGTAACACAAAAAGACCTAATGGTTCCTTATAAAGTTTTCCTATATCCTATGGCCTCGGAATTACCCATACTGTCATGGGGCATTCCATGTAAAAGAAGAAGAAGTCAGTTGTAGAAACCTGGCGCGTATATTTTACGGAAAGTGTGGAAAAAACTAAGTTACAACATAAACTTCGCTGCAACTTTGCAAGCTGTGGTGCAACGGTCATTATTTACATCTCCCTAATAAACAAAAACACGGCAGGGGAAGATGTCATACGTTACGTGAAGAAGAGGTGCCAGGGTCTGAGAAATTACTACAAAATCCCATGTGAAGCTAACTTCACACCCTAAGGTTAGAAAGGGTTGGATCGAATCGAATGAGCCCTCAGGTGTGTTGCCAGCGGGACTGTGGTTTACTTTAGAGTTAGACAGTAGTTCGTGAAGATGACACTTGCGCAATGAGGTCAGCATTATCAGCATTATCGCGCTTGCTATTAGGCAACCGGATAGCGAGTGCCAAAGGTGACCGAAAAAACCGAGTTGCTCATCAAATGGCCTAATTAGGAAATGAGATGACTGACAGATTTATTATTGTAATGGATGAACTTAGGAGACTGCGATAAAGATAGGCGATATCGATAACAAATAACAATATTTCAATATCTTCTGTAATTATACATTTTTTTACATTTTCTCTGGTGTATATAAATATTAGACGACCTCGGTGGCGTGGGGGGCGAGTGCTCGGTTAAGACGCAGCAGGCACGGGTTCGATTCCCGCTACGGGAGAAATGTTTTATGTTCTGCAAATATTTCTACCGGGTCTGGGTGTTGTAGTATTATGTTTTATGTATGTGTTTACAAAAAAAAAGTATATAAGTATTCTATCAGCCATCTGGTGTCCATAGTACAAGCTTTGCTTAGATTGGGGCTAGATGGCGCTATATGAAAACCTATCCCTACTCGGCGAGGCACACCGTTTTATCCATTACCGAGGATCTCTGAACCACACTTAATTGACCACAGAAACACGTAAAAACAACAAAGGGTTTTTATTGATACCCTAACCAGAAATTCATCATCATCATCATCTTCCTGCCCTTATCCCACTCTATGTGGGGTCGGCACAGCATGAACATTGGATCATGCTGTAAGAGTTTTGGCTAAGGTGTTTTATGACCAGCCGCCTGCCTGACGTTAACCCTCCTTGGGAATACTTGCTTATTGTATCTCATCATGTCGGAGGATACTATCCCTTAGTCGACTTTTACGACATGCTCGGGGTTTTTTCTTTACTCCCAGTCCAGTAGAGAAGTTATTACTAACCAGAAATTATTAGGTATAAATCAACCTGTGATAAACAATATTGTAATGTTCCAGGCGAGCCGTCAGTACCACTGGGCGGGACCGAACAGCATCCTATCCGAACTGGGCACCTTACATCTGGAGTTCACCTACCTGAGTGACGTCACCGGTCGCGATGGTAACTACAAAAGGATACCTAAATGTCTTTCTAACTTTCCTCAAACCGTTCAAGTCAGTTTATTGATAAAAAGGCGTGACTACACTGCCGCGAAAGTGGAGGCTACACGCGTTTACTTAGGTTGTTGTATGAACATGTAGGCAGTAACCTCTACTGCGGCGTACGGCTACGCACGGACGCGTCGATTGATCGCGGCCGTGGGCGTGAATTATATCCGCCGTAGTGGAATGTGGCTTTACACCCACACTCGCTCCTACTGCTTATAGACGTGTCGCTAGTTTTCACGAACCAGTGTGGTGAAAGGATTTAAGCTCCACAGAGGATCCTTTGACACACGTTTTGCACATGTTAGTTTCCTCACAATGTTCACCTTCACTGTTTGAGAGTACTGGTATAGCGCACTGGCATTATTTTTTTCGACCAGAAAACCTTAAGTGGACACCAGCGCGCGATCTAAAAAAGGATTCAAAGATATCGCCCACTATTGATAAAATATTCAGTTACCTCGATTCTACCTATTTGCCCTAAAGAGTTTCCCCATGGACTGAATAAATAAAAACGTTCGATCGTCACAAATACTTCGATAGCTTTACTATGAATTTTCCTAGGGAATACTCGCTAGTAACTAGTAAAAAAAATATAAAAAGTGACTATCCGTCAAGTCGTGTCACCAGTTCTTTCGAACCAGTGTGTTGAAAGGATTTAAAGTGCTCCTCAATGGCTCCTTTCGTACACTTGACACATATTTTCTACGATATGCCCGGTTTCCTCACGATGTTCTCCCTCACTATTTGAACAGAAACTTAGAATCCTTAGAATTACGGCGTTCCTAACGTTTATTTTGTATGTTCGTGATCTGAAATGACATACTACTTTTTACCCTCGACGAAAAAGAGAGGTGTATATCTATGTTTGTAGTGTGTATCTTTTTGCCTGTGTGTCTGTCTGTGGCATTTTGATGCGTTTTTTTTTCTATTCGAAAGCTAATCTGCCATCATAAGGAAAAAAGACGTATCTGACATTTTTTCCATAATTGAGTTATATACATCATCGGAATCAGTAAAAAAAGACGCATTTACCAGTATTTTTTTCTCCATTTCGCAATATATGTAGAAACGTCCTTTTTTCTTATGACGGCAGTAATGTGAGAACGATCTCGAGCATAGCTATAGTTCATGAAGATCTGTCGAGCATCAACTTATTTCCTAATTGTCAAAATGATATTTCCAGCTAACACAGATCCGAATTGATTTGTGGTGTTCTGTTCGGGGGTCGGGGGTATTTTTTTTTTTATTTAATAGCCTCGTATCTGGAAATATTTTTAGACTTATCCTCATCTAAGTTTGTTTACAGTTTACAGGCAGAAGGTGGAACGGATACGAGAAGTGCTAAACAATATTGAGAAGCCAGGCGACCTCTACCCGAACTTCATAAATCCGCGCACTGGACAGTGGGGTCAGAGTGAGTATATAGACGAAAATCATCTTGTAAATCTATAGAGGGTCTACAGGAAAATCTAATAACGCGTCTGTAGTTGGTATGCCGCCTAAATTGCGCGGAGGCGGGGTTTTATTTATAGATACTTGTTTTAATAACTTGGTAGTTCAAGATGGGCAGACAATAAAGTAAAATCCGTGGGCAGTGGAACGACGGAGTCTCGTCCAATCGTCTCATCAGTCGTGGATTTTTTGAGGTCTTCCTCTGAGCAGTGGGTAAAGTCGGACTGTGGACATGCTAATGATGATGATGATGATGACTTGTTTCAAATCAAAATCGAGCCCGTTACTTGTAAGAGCATTTTTTCATATATATAGCTGCTTATATTATAGCCTCAGCTTTAGAGGGCATTCGAGAAAACTCACCATGCATCTTTTCGCTTATTCGTCGAATTGATAAGAAAGCTTGTGACTGAATAATGCTTCAACTCTTCATAAACATGATTATAAAGGGATTATTTTTAAAAAAATAGCCAAACGTTCTTGTATCGTCCACGCTAGGTCGCGTTACGAACAGGCGTAAATTCAACATTCTAAATGATCCTAGTAATTTCAATGAATAAAATAGTTTTTAATTTAAAATTGTTGCATGTGTTTGTTTCTCAGGACACATGTCGCTGGGTGCTCTCGGCGATTCCTTCTACGAGTACCTTCTGAAGGCGTGGCTGGTGTCGGGACAGACGGACGAACAGGCGCGTGTCATGTTCGACGCGTCCATGCAGGCCGCGCTCGACAAGATGTTGCGAGTCTCGCCCTCGGGGCTCGCTTATCTCGCCGAACTCAAGTACGGACGAGTGGTGGAGGAGAAAATGGACCACCTGTCGTGTTTTGCAGGTTAGTATGCTGGTGTTAGTTTTAGAATGGGCCATTGAGCGCGTACTTTTGAAGGTAAAAGCGCGTGTCATGTTCGACGCGTTGATGCAGGCCGTGCTTGACAAGATGTTACGAATCTCGCCCTCGGGGCTCGCTTAGCTCGCTAAACTCAAGTACGGGCGAGTGGTGGAGGAGAAAATGGACCACCTGTCGTGTTTTGCAGGTTAGTATGCTGGTGCTTTTAGTACTAGTTTAAGAATGGGCCATTGGACGTGTACTTCTTGATTTTTGAAGTTAAAAGCGCGTGTCATGTTCGGCGTGTCGATGCAGGCTCGCTTATCTCGCCGATTTCAAGTACGGATGAGTGGTGGAGGAGAAAATGTACCATCTATCTTGTTTTGCTAATACGTTTCATGTAGTTACAAAGTTTGTTTTTAGTCCACATTTGAGGAGGTGGATTGGCGATTTGACGCCAATTTTATACAGCGTCAGGAGGCAAGTTTTTAAGGAAGATTGTGTATGTTCCAGGCGGTATGTTCGCGCTGGCGTCGACGACACTAGACAACTCGCTATCGGAGCGCTACATGGACGTGGCGCACAAACTGACTCACACCTGTCACGAGAGCTACGCGCGCTCAGAGACCAAGCTCGGACCCGAAGCATTCAGGTACAACTTGTCTCTTCTATTTAACATCGCCTAAAGTACATTTGTTTATGAAATGATTCAGAAGAATCCAATTCGAAATCGTAAGCACGTATGCTTGAGCAGAAATTGATATCAATATTTAGGAGTAAAAGATTATATACTTAAGGTATTTCCATCGAAATCTGACTAAAATGTATGCTTGAATGTTAACTTTTGTTTCAATCAGTTTCTATTTGAAATCATCATATATATAGCAAAACCGTCTCCTTTGATTTTAAACAAAAACTAAAGTTATATAAACTAACACAGGAAGAAGTGCATCACTAAGTTTGTAGGCATAGGTTTTTGTAAAATAAAATATTTGTATTTGTATAATCATTATATAAACATATTTATAACTTTAATAGCCAAGCTAGATTAAGTAACTCCCCGTCCTCTCTTCCTCCTCACCATAGGATTACGTATCTTTATTACAATCAGTTTCTATCTGTTGTCAAATACGTCTTTGCCGTACAGATTCTCAGGCGCGGTTGAGGCGCGCGCTCAGAAGACTAACGAGAAAGTGTACATCCTGAGACCGGAGACCTTCGAGAGCTACTTCATAATGTGGCGGCTCACCAAACAACAGAAATACCGCGACTGGGGCTGGGAGGCTGTACAGGTATATTATAATTTTTTATTATTATCCGGACTGATGATCTTTTCCCAATTCTCGGGATGCATCCCACTTCGTGGCCCACCCACTTTCACTGAAAAATCAATAGAAGCTCTTGGGGGGGCATATATTTCAGCCAAAGCCGTTGAGCCATTCGGCACAATACAAACAGAAAATATAGCTAGATGGCTCCACTGTTGCCAGATTGAATTTTCAAAACCCCTCTCAATACCTTAATTTTACTAACCACAGATTATTTAAAAAAACTATTTCGCCAAATTTTTCCGCAAACTTGTGACTTACCCAAAAATCCATCTCGATTTTTTTCCCCAATCCGCACAAAAAAAAAACAATCTGGCAACAGTAATGCCTGTAATTGGTGCACATTCCATAGTACTACTTTTTGTTATTTATCCTTGACAGTGTGTATTATGTTCTGTTGGCGTCGCCTAATAAATAAACAGTGATTAGAACGCTTTATAGTTTCGCTACCCTTTCGCATTCTAGGGGTTTAACTTCCCCACAAAATTTTGTATACTAGTAAGGTTTCTGTGTGTCCGCAGGCGTTGGAGAAGCACTGCCGTGTGGAAGGCGGCTACACGGGCCTGGTGAACGTGTACCAGGCCGAACCCCAGGGCGACGACGTGCAGCAAAGCTACTTCCTCGCAGAAACGCTCAAGGTAACTCCTCTACTCCTTTATTGACTAGCCTCATATGTATAAAAAAGCATGCAAGGCTTCGTTTCCACCATAGCCTCATATCTGTCTATGTAAATATAAAAAAGCATGCAAGGCTTCGTTTCCACCATAGCCTCATATCTGTCTATGTAGATATGAAAAGGCATACAAGGCTTCGTTTACACCAGAAGTTACGGTTTACCCCTTCTATGGAACATGACGCCATCGAACAAAATGACACATTTTCTTCCCAATTTTTTTTCCATAGATCTGCATACTAGCTTTTCTCCCGAGTTTCATGCCATAGAGCAAAATGGGAATCAGATTTTCTTAATCAAAATGAGAAGCTAAATGACACTGAGAATGTCAATTATTCTATTTTTACCATAACTTTTTTATTTGAACCCGCAGCTTTGCTTAAATTGGAGCTAGATGTATAATTATAAATATAATTATATATAATTATAAATTATTTATTTGACGACCTCAGTGGCGAGGTGGGCGAGTGCTCGGCTGAGACGCAAGAGGCGCGGGTTCGATTCCCGCTACAGGAGAAATGCTTGTATGTTCTGCAAATATTTCTTCCGGGTCGTGGTGTTGTAGTATTATGTATTCTATGTATGTATTTACAAAAAAAAGTATATAAGTGTTCTATCAGCCATCTGGTACCCATAATACAAGCTTTGCTTAGTTTGGGGCTAGATGGCGCTGTGTGAAATGTCCACAAATATTTATTTATAATTATTAAAATAAAAATCATTTTCAGTACCTATACCTTCTATTCGCCGACGACACTCTGCTGCCTCTAGACGAGTGGGTGTTCAACACGGAGGCTCACCCGCTGCCGATCAAAGGAAAGAACCCGCTCTACCGCCTCGCCGATAAGGACAACTCACTACCGCAACTGAATGACGACAACAGACTGTGAGGCTGAGGTAACTTGCTTTTTGTTCGATGGCGGCATCGGAGCTACATTATGTTCAATAACACCCAGTTTCGACAACTTCTAACTCAATGAGTATAACATCTGTATCCGGAATGCCTTCGTGAGTTCAGAATCTGAATCTAACCTACTACTTACTTTGCACATAGGGGCTCTCCGCCTATTACGCCGTTCGGCAAATCAAGTTTGTTTGTTGTTTGTGTCTGTGAAACCTTACAGGGCTGTTTAGATCTGTTTCCTAGATTGTTCTATCAGGGTTCGAAAGGATAATTATCGTGATAACAACAGATGTATAATTATCGATTTATAACAACAAAAAATTGCGCTCGTGAAAGTGAACTGTATTCGAACGTGTATTTCCGCACTTGCGTATATCCGAACGCACGAAGTGTCAACGTGCCGCGCCGTGGGGATTCCCCTAACCTAACATACAAGAAAAAAATTAGTTCGGATTATGCAAGGTTGAGTGAACTCGAGTGTCATTGGTGGTGGCGCCTTTTCGATTTTAAAATCAAAGTGGGAAAGCGGCGAGACATTCGTTCATCGCGAACCGCGAGCGCAAATGTCCCGCCGCTTTCCCGCTTTCCCGCTAACCGCTGTCACCGCTATTTTAAATACAATTTGTGCTGTGAAAAAGAACGTTGATATTGTTCTCGAGAAATATAATGTGTGTGTCGCCAAAACCCGCTATTCTGGAGATTTGGACAAGCGTTCATAGACTCGTGCACGCCAGGAGATGTCTTACAAGCAACTTCGTGATCAACAGGTCAGTGCGCACAGGTCCTAGTTTTTCCCTATCCTTCCAGAATTCCTCAAGGGCTCTGTCGAGCCGTCGAAGGCTTGAGGACGCTTTGATTTTATAATCGAAAAGGCGCCACCAATTGGTTTGTTAAGTTAAATATTGTTTTAACGATAATTATCGGATAATTGTCAAGAAGCGTAAGCGTATCTTGATACTTTCGAACCCTGTGTTCTACTAGGGGTTTAATGAGACCTATAAAACGAAATGATTATGGCTGTATTACTAGCATTTGTCACGTCTCAAAAGTGCCGAGAAAGTTAAAAAAAGTCTTTTTTTATTGTACAAAAACACTTGCATTCGTGTTGTTGATTTAATTTTGGTTGTAGTGTTTTGTTTTATATAAATTGTATAGATCAGATCCTCCTACATAGAATCCCACTAACGTTGGATATTTGAAAATTTTGTGAGTACATTTAGTGACCCAAAACAGAAATATCATGCAAAGACGCGGGCGGGCGCTAGTAAAATCTATAGACATCCCTTTTGGTGACTCATCTATGAGATTTTAATATAATATCCTAATAAAACTTAATGTAGTCGGTCTTAGGACCATGAGTATAGTGCAAATGAGTAAATGTATGATATCAACTTGATCATGCTAAAGGTGAACGCCCACTTGTCAGTGAAGGACATGATGTACTACCATAAATAATACTGATGATAAGATCGAAAAGATACATGTTGTGCTGACCAGGGGTCATGTGGGGCCGACTTGAAGTTGTGATGGTTTCGTTTTCATCGAATAATATTATTTTGATGCGTTGCGGACTAGTGGGCGTTAACCCTAATATTGACATTGCTCAAGTCAATTAGCGAAGAATGAATGTTACTTGTAGTGTAAATAATAATAGAAAATTGCTGTTAACATAAAATCTAATTTAAATTCCTAAAAAATTTCCCCTCAATCTTATATGACAATATACCTATTACCTAATTAATTATTTTGAAATAGACGTAATTACATTTTTTACTTGTAAACTGCGTTTATTTGGGCATTAATATCTAATATTGCAATCGCACAAACTCATACTTTAAAGTTTGATTTTGTTTGAACATAAACAAAGAATATGAAAGTTGAATATATATTTCCAAATTCAGATATTAACTCAAATAAAATATGAATACAATTATATGTACAGTGAATGATTCCACTTAGCTCATAAATAAAAATATATTATTATTTATTAAATAAATAAACATAATTTCATTGTTCTAGTGCGTGAATCAGATCTCGTATTTATAAAACATTAATTTCAATATACCTAATGTATCATAATAATTTGATTTAATTGTGACAAACATATCTTTAAAGTTTGTAGCGTAATATTAAATTAAGAAATTATATTGTAAGTTACTTGCAGGCCTACCAGACTTGATAACAATATTACGCTTTGTGAACAGAAAATTGTAGTAATTTTGTAATATACTAATTTTCTTCTATCTACACTCTCCTATTCTGCTTCTACGAACTACAATTTTCTGCTCAAGGTCTACACCCCTACAAATTAATACTTTATATATTGATAAACAAATTGTCATACATAATCTTTTTTGTATTTTTTTGCACTTGTTATTTAAGCATTTAATATGATTTACATATAAAACATTTTTTTGTAAATCTATGTATCCAATTAAATTATTTTGTATTATTCGTAACAATGAGATTTAAAATATATATATTTTGTACATTATGTATATAACAATAGTGTTAGATAAATATTTTAGCTATAGTTTTCTGTGTGTAGGTTTATAATTGTTAATTTTGAGCCAAGCTAGTTGGTGTGTATGTTGGTGTACCTATTTGTTTTGTATTTGTAATTTAATAGAATAAATTGTAGCGACATGACTACTGCCAGGTTGTCGAGTGATTTATCGCCACCTCAGACCAAATAAAAAGAAAAGACCCCGCGCCACGAACAACAAAAGTGAAGCCACCTTTTTATCTATGTGTGTGTCGAAGGTTTTAAGATTGTGTGTTCCAAGTAACCTAAATTCATAGTATAATAATTAAGAAACGATGCTATTTGAAGTACTTACAAGTGAAAAGTGATTCCGTGAGACTTTTTATGTGATTTGCTGCTGTTTTTACAAGTTTTCACTACACAGGAAGGCATAATTCTATTTTTAAGACTCGTGACGTACTAAGAGTGATGGGCAAGGTTTTAGTGTAGGTGTGTGCGTGAGCGTGTATGTTTACTTGCAGGAGCACGGTTTTGTGTGGCTTCACTTTTGTTGTTCGCGGCGCGGCATCTTCTCTTTTTATTTGGTCTGAGATCGCCACGTAAAATGAAAACGTGGATACCGTTGCGCACAGACTTTTCCTCTTGTTTCACATACATACATATTGTCAAGCGGTGGGCAGAGTCACAGTATAATAAGAAAACTTGGAGCCACTCCTGATTCGAAATCCCAAGAGGGATATGGTGAGCCGCGGTGACAGGGATCAGCCCATCGCCCACATAGATGGTCCATCATGTTGGAGAGGATACTATCCCTTTTAGTCGACTTTTATAATCGAATCAATTCGAATCTTTTTACGAAGAGAAACAGCTGGACACATTCCATGTTTTTTTCTTTAATCCCAGTCCATCAGAGAGGTTTAATTGAGGTAAGTAAGTAAAAAGCATCATCTCAGCCCAATGGCAATATGGGCTTTCTATTTATTAAGTCTTTATTCAAGTCCCTCGCAAGTCTCATCCACTGAATTAACAAAAAGAAAGAAAAATAATAAATAAATGCAAATACTTCTGTGAGCAAGAATATACGCGTACCGACTTTTCCCGCGACTTCATCTTACGTGGGGCGAACTAAACTTGTATTAAGTACCTACATATTCGGTCCATTGTACGGTAAATAATAGCTGAATTTATAAATAACACATTGATATTATCGTCCATGATTTAACGTGTTTACAATGTATCGAATTTGTATTGTAAGGCTTTCGGGGTTGCATAATCGTTTACGTGTCCGTTAGTAAACTTTATAAAGGAATAGTTAAATAACAGGGACTAAAAAACCGGTTAAATTTGTATCAGAATAAGTGAAATACCGGTTGTACGATGAATACGATGACTCATTAGTTTAAAATCTTTTGCTTTGAGTGTCATTTAAATACAATAATGAAGTGTTATTACAACTTTCTTTTGAAGTATTTTAAGTGAGTTTCATTGATATTATATACCATGCAGACTCTGAATTTAAATAAATGTATGATTTATGTAACTGCACATGCGTTGTAAAAGTTTTACTAAATAGTTTGAATTTAACTTTCTACTAAACGTTACTGCTATTATTTCTGCTTAATAAAGCAAACCTTAATACATAATATTGCACTTGTAAAATTCCAAATACAGCAAACGATGCTAACCTGGTTTTGCAAAAGATGATATTCTACTAAAAATGCCATCTCCATATTTCTTACATATGAAATTATTCGAAATATAATATTTTTTTATGATTTTTTTTAAACTAATCTCAAAGTTACAACGCATGTGAGCGTTACACGCTATCAGACTTGCTACTGGATTGTACTGCCTGTTATATTTATTGTGTAATGTTTGTATGAAGTTGTAGCATTTAAAATAATAATGTACATTTTTCGGTTATTAATAAAAGATGTTTACAAATATATTTATTTTATTTCAAGAACGGTAAAATAGGTATTTTTAGAACCAGTGTGGTGACCACCTTTCGTGCACTTGAAACATATTTTCGAATTTTCTAGGTTTTATGACATGCCGATTTCCTTATTTTTCGATAAATCCATTGGTGCACGACCAGATCTGAAACTACGACCAGGCGTGGCCGCAACCACTAGACCACCGGTGCTCTCAATTAAATTGTGCTGAAAAGAATTCAGTTAACATCAGAAAAAGTCTATTTGGGAACTTGGGAATCTTGCTAAAACTATGAACTAACGCATCTGCGCGTCCAGTTCGTACACCAGGATCCCCTAGCCCGATCCCCTGGGAGACCCCGCGAACTCATCAGTTCATCAGAATCCCCAAACCAACGCTAAGCTGCATTCACAGTACAAACAAAAAACCGGTCAAGTGCGAGTCGAATTCGCACACGAAGGGTTCCGTATCATCGTACATATACATACGTACCACAAATATTGTGCACCTCTGCAATTTTCGTCTAACTTCTGAAATACGAACTAACGCGGTGATGACATGTAATATAGAGATCTTTCAATAATGATTAATGACCTATGTAGATACTTATTTATTCAATGGGTTGGTTCAGTTATTATTTTAATACCTACTATTAGTTGCAAATTTGGTTTTCATACAAAGCACGAAGTTTGCCGAGGTGCACAATATTATCACGCCCGTATCCCTAATGGGGTGGGCAGAACCACAAGACAAGTAATCATAAGAAAACTTGCAGCTACTCTTGATTCAAAGGATATGGTGAATCATGGTGACAGGTGATCAGCCCATCGCCCATATTTGTGGTACCTACCTACCTAGTACTGTAAATAAATAAGTGTACACTTTCTTGTCGTTAGATATGTATTTATAACGACAAGTCTAACTATATAATTCGTATTATAATGTATACATAGGTACGCACTCGTAATACTAGGCACGTACTTCTATTTATTTCTTTTCGGAAAACCAACTGCTATAATAAATGTACTAATAACTATGATAGAAACAGTGAGCCAATTATAGGTTTTCGCTGATAGTAGGTA
This sequence comes from Scotopteryx bipunctaria, assembly GCA_949320045.1. NCBI lineage: Eukaryota > Metazoa > Arthropoda > Insecta > Lepidoptera > Geometridae > Scotopteryx > Scotopteryx bipunctaria. Next base: position 9,007,372 of record OX439447.1, read on the forward strand.
CTAGAATAATTAGTTATTCAATGTGAACACTAATTTTACAAGCTATTTTATCACTAAGCTAAACTGTAAGGAAGTAAGTTAAACTTTAGGGTTAAAAAAAATTAATGTTAGGCATAGCCTATCAAGTATCATCATCATCACCTGCCGCTGTCCATTGCTGGGGGTAGACCCCCGCCGCTTGTGCCGTCCAACACGGTCCTGTGTGACTACATGGTCCCACATTTCGACATTTCATAAAAAAGTAGGTAAATTAGCCTCAACAAATCTTTTACCCGCAGTAAATTCCAAAATCCTTGAGCATAGAGCGCTAGCCTAACAAATCCACACTACCACCCCATTTTAGTGGTACTCCGTAAATAGGTTGATAGCCACAGACTATAAAGCGTTTGTGCAAAGGTAAGGCCTTCGGGGGAAATGTCGCCGTGATCGCCGCTCTGCTAACATTTGCAGGCGCCCAATTAGGACGGGACGGCCTTGTCCCACACATAGACTACTACTTATGTAGGCACCTACTAGCATAGAGAAATAGTTGATTTGCTGTTCTGAGAGTAATAATAGGTGTAAAATCGAATAGGTAGGTAGGTTTGTGTAAAACCTATGTCTACATAACCTACTTAAAAAAAACTAAGGCCTTTTACTATCTATAGTAGAAGATTTATACAGCGTCAGGAGGCACCTTTTACCTTCACAGACGGGACGGTGTAGTGCCCGGGATGAATTAAGATGGAGTAGGCTTGCCCAGCGCCTATTCCATTCTTTCAGCTTAGTCGGCCTTGTCCACAGGAAAGACATGGTCAATACGTGCGGAGCTGACTAAGCCGCGGGTTTCCTCACGATGTTTTCCTTCACCGTTTGAGAGTACTGGTATAGCGAACATAAATTTTTCGCACAAAAATCCATTGGTACACGATCGGATTTGAACCCATGACCTTAGGATCGGAAGGCGGGGTCACTACCAACTAGACCACCAGTGCTCTCTACAGAACCTACACTGCCACTGCTACTACTAGGTACTACTAGAGTCACTTGTTCTAGAACCAGTGTGGTGAAAGGTGAAGTGCGCCACAAAGAGACTTCTTTCGTGCACTTAACTTCGAACAGCGAACTTTTCAGGTTCTACGACATGACGGTTTCTTCACGATATCTTCCTTTACCGTTCGAAAAGTACTAGTGTAGCGCACATATCTTTTCGAACAGAAAAATCCATTGTGCCCGACCGGATTTGAACCCACGACCTTAGGATCGGAAGGCGGGGCCACTAGACCACCTAGAGCTTTTTAAGGTTTTCTAATGGCGGCCATGGATCGGAAAACGAAGTGTTGCTCGGCCCCCTACCCCATGGACCGACGACATTGTAGGTAAAGGTCAGTGGATAGAGGCAAGACAAAATCGTTCATCATAGAAGTACCTAGGTACCTATAATGGATAAGACAAGCAATGTACTTCTATGTATGATAATGATGATGATGACTCGTCCTGTTTATTTGCGATTACATAAGCCCCAATTAATGTTAACTAGCTTGACCATGAAATAAATTGTCCTGTTTATTTCAGTCATTTATTTGTTATGACGGTCAGTTTGACTCAAACTAGTATTTGTATTTTTTTAAATACCATTTCGTCCAAATAGTGGTTTAGTAGTGCTACAACGAGATATTATAACTAACATAAAAGATTAAAAAAAAACTAATAAGATATCTGATTAGTTTATGTCCTCCTTTCAAGCAAGTTTTGAAATGATAGCTTCATTGATTCATAAAACGAAATACATACTCTCTCATCAATCACGCAGAAATTCAATCTTGGTAAAATCTGAACTGAATCACTTCGACGGTGATCACGTCGTTAAAATAGAACAAACACTGTTTCAATTAGTGACGGCAAGACAATATTCTTCATGGGCACTCCCTGTCCCCATTTCCCCACGAGGGTGGCTTGGAGCTGGTGGGGTTGAGACAAATGGTACTATCGTCTAAGCCGTGGTCGGGGAGTGCCAAAACTGGCGGCACAAACCACGGGGCCGCTCGCGAATCCACGCGATTCACGATAGCTTATGGGGTTTAGGAATATAAATCAGATAAAGTTTGCGCTATTTCTTAGTTTTTGATTTCTGGGTTTCTCATTTGCTTGCTTGTTTATTTCGTTTCTTCTATCACCTACGCTGGATTTCAGAAGCGCACTTTTTGACTTTTCACGAAAAAGTTGAAACCAAATTTTATTTATTATTAAAAATGCAGTGATGCTGTAGTATTTAGAAAAAGAAGACGTGATTCCATGGAACATCGGTTGCGGAGCGGCGCCATGAAGACATCGGTGCAGTTTCAGTTTCTGCTTTTAGCACTTGTAGCAGGTAAGATTTAACTATTAAGGTACAGGTAAGATTATCTAACTTATTTCTAAAATGATTAAATTACAAAAAAATGTCATTGTTATAAATTGGAATTTAAATTGGTCCCACTAAGATACACTATAGTCGTGTCACAAATTCTTTCGAACCAGTCTAGTGAAAATATTTAAAGAGCGCTTCCAATTCAAATATTTGAGTAGATACGTGTTTGAATCACGCTTAACCCTTTATAAGGCAGAAGCATCTAAAGGTGATACAATAAAACTATTTACATATCTAGTTTCGTTTTTTTATTTAGTTTAAGAAAATGAAAAAAAATATATAAAAAGTTAAAAAAAACACGGTGGGAAAAATATGCCCTCTACCTGCATGGCTCTGGCATTTTTACATGGAATATTTTTATTTTCTGTGAAAAGCAGCGAAGCATGGCGTTATACACAGGGGAACTCTACATTTCTCACAAATGATTTTAGACCTTTTGTCTTTTTGCTTGGTGCTACACATCCTGCAGCGTTTATACGAGGGTGATTCCGCGGGCAAGTGGACTCCAACATTACTAAAACGGAGCTCCTGAGCGACAACGTGAATAGCCTTTTGACGGTTTTCTGACACGACGGCTTTATTTCTGCCAACATAATTCTGGCCAACCGACCTCTTTCTGCTCGTAAACCCACTAATCAGTCCTCTTGCCACTGATACACGGAATTCAAGATTCGACAGTTTTGTTATGTTTGGATTCTGGCAATACAACAAAAAGGAATTTGTAATACTTGCATCAAGCAGAAAATAGAATATACGGAGCCACCATTTTCTACTCCTTCTGCCAACTGAATACGTGCTTTTTATCTGATCAAAACGATCGACTCCTCCCATCCTTTTCGTGTATTCTTTTACAGCTGCAGGGCACTTGATCACCTGTTTTGCGCCGTCTTTCTGAGTCCGCAAAACACTGGTTTCTCCTGTTTTTGGATGAAACGCATTAGTCATAAGAAGAACCTCTTTGGTGTCTTGCCAGACGATTAAAGCTACGTTGCGCTTAACTCTCCATTTAAACTCTCCTTTTTCCAGTCTCAATTTACGTTTACCCTTTATCAGTGTGGGCATATCTTTCCTATGTCTTCGCACAGTTCCAGTTGCGTAGATACCATTTTCGTACAGATATTCCAGCAACTTATAGTCACAGAAGAAATTGTCAAATGTAACAACAATGTGATATTCTTCAAGTGCTTTATCTATTAGCTTTTCCGTCAGTCTTTTCACAACGTTATATCCTAGGCCTTCCTCTGTTCCGGTTCCTGTTTTCCCAGTATAAATTTCGAACTCGTAGAGGTATCCGGTATTGCTGTCACAACGGCACCATACCTTGTAGCCTCTTTTTATGGGTTTTAGTGGCATGTATTGCCTCATTGATGACCGGCCTTTGAAAATTATCATTGATTCGTCAATACTTTGGGACGAGGAATCTCTAGCATTTGTCAAACAAGCACGATTAATAAAATCTAACAATGGGCGTAACTTATAAAGTTTGTCAAAGTTATCGCTTGTATTTGCTGGCTGTTGTGCGTTATCATTTAGATGCAAACACTGCAATATTTTTTTAAATCTTCTCACAGTCATCGTTTCTGCTATTTCATCTACTCGGAAACCAGGGTCAGATGACCAATAAAGGTCCATGGAAGGAAGTTTATTATATCCCATAATTATAATAATACCTATGAAGGCTTTCAGTTCTTTTTTATCTAAGTCCGACCATCCTTCAGCTTTGCTCTGCGCGGCAAATAAGTTCGTTTGATACACGATGGACTCATAGACCTCATCAGTAAAGAATTTTTCAAATAAAGTTACAGGTCTTGTTCGGCTGGAAAACATTGATTGAGGAACCATTGGAATTTCATCATAAACGCTAGGCGTTGGCCGATATGTGGTCCATTTACTTTTTTTCCAGGTTTCTTCATCGCCGTCCGAGTCATCGGTTTCCGAATCACCATAAACATTAACTGGTGATATTGTCCTTGGCTCTGAGAGTTCTTGCGTACCAGATATACTGGGTAAAACTTCAGTTGCCCGTCTAGGACGGTCACGTTGTGGGTCTGAGATTTCATGCGTACGAGATGTACTGGGTAAATCTTCAGTTCTAGGTAGGGCAGACTGAATTTCTTGAGGTATGGAACTGCCAGACTGAATTTCTTGAAGTATTGGGCTACTAGGTGCATCGGGTGTCGGTGGCATAAGCCCGTCATTCGGCTCATCAAAATTTTCAAGAATTCTTTGTAGTTTCGTGGTGCTGTATTGAGCCTCTTCTTCATCTGATTCTAAGTTATCGTCAGATATATTGGGATCATCGGGGAGGCCGAAAATTTCTTCCAATTCATTGACAATATCTAAATCGTTGAGCACTCTTCTACTCCCACTCATTTTCTGGAACACACAATAAGAAAAAACATGCAAAGCTGTACAGGCAGAGGGAATATATTTACCACCACAAAAAACACGTGTAGAAAAAAAGATTCTAATTCAAAATTATAAATTTTACTGAAATCAAGTAAAATATACTGTAGACTATTAGAATAATAACAACTTACCTCTTGATGGCTCCGAAAATTTGAGATATACAAAGATTTATCAACAGGTGTACAAATTCACTTATTTTCACATTGACTACCGCCACAGACTAAAAAAAATATATGACGACCGCATTCAACTCCCTCATAAAAAATGTTAGGGGATTTTCAGAGATAATGTTGCCATAAAAAAAAAATCGATGGCACAATTAGTTTTGGGTAAAAGTACCAAAATAATTGGTGGGAAATATATTCCCTCTACCTTAAAAAGGGTTAAACGGCTGAACAGTTTTGTAAAAAACTTGGAATAGTCAGTCGTGACCTAGATCTACATAATAGGTACAAATATATTTTATCTAGATCATATTTTTTCTATCATGTTTGCGTTGGTTTGTTTTTTTTTTACTTATTGGCCGCTACGTAAATTAGTTTACGAAAAGGATCGTTTTGTGATCAATTTTCAGTTAATCAAAAATGTGTCATGCTTAGTATGTAGATACCTATAAACATAAGACGTACTACGAGCCCAAATTTCGAACCTGTGACCACACGGTCCAGGGCCATTGTGACTCCCATTATTAAGGACACGGAAAGCCTCGGGATTTCGTCCATGTGGAGTATTTTTTTTAATACAAATTTCATTTTCTCTAGGAGTTCAATTTTGGGAAATCCTTTTTAAGTGTACTTACCCCTACATCATAACAGGAATATACCCTCCAAGTTTCATACTTACTTTGCGTTGATTGCCAGTCAGTAACATAATAGTTTTAAGTATTTCGTGAATCAGAGCACAATCGGCTAAGCTCTATAATTTGACCTGTCCTTTCTACTTTCGCTGGTTTGTAGGGTTCCGTACCCGAAGGGTGCCAATGGGACCTTTTTACTTAGCCATCGCTGTCCGTCCGTCCGTCCGTCCGTCTGTCAGCTGGTTGTATCTCAAGAACCGTTATAGGTAGAGAGTTAAAATTTTCACAGAGTATGCATTGTATAATTTACTAATTTGTACAAAAATAATAACAAAATTAAAAATTAAGAAGGTCCTCGCAGAAGAGACGTGTTTCATTTAGCATTTTTTGCTCGGTTTAGGGAACGTGCTGCCTACATAATAAAATATAAATAAAAAAACCTATAATAAGTAACAACATGTACGATGGAACCCTTCGTGTGAGAATTCGACCCGCACTAGACCGGTTTTATTATAATCGAGTCAGTTTTCGCTGCTTTTGGGTCGCTTCCGGAACATCCCCGGTTCACGTCAACTTGACGGCTTCATAATTGAAGGCTTAAAAGGTGTTTAACTATCTCAAGTACAGAAGTTTGCGGTCCAACGTGGAAAACTTACTTGTATATGCTTCAATCTTACGAGGTATTTTTACTACGTTTTATTACGTATGACAAAAAGATAACAGCTGACGCTGAGCTAGTCGACTTGTCTAAAAACTCATCCAATAATTTATGTGATCAAAATAACGAGCTAACGAGCCTACAAAAAAAACGATACCTGACATCCGCTGCTTCTGACAGTGAGTGCGAGGGGCTCGTCCCAGGAATTGAAAAGGGATGGAGATCAGATCCTGATTCCTGGGTATAGTAGTTACTCCATAACCTATGGTCTTCGTATAGTAATTAGCTTTTATACTGTTGAGGGGCCTTCTTGGGTGCGACCGTGGGAAATATGGGGCGCCGGTGTTCCTTAGCGATCAGGAGAACATGAGATGACAGGAGGTACGCTGGACCAAAGGGATGTTTTGGTTTTATTTTCAACACCTCTGTGTGCGGGTGGGATCGCTACGGCCGAGGCGGGCACGCTTTGTAAGCATAAGGTAGTACCTACTAAATACATAGTAACACGGAGGTATTAAGACGGTTTAGGTGATATCGGAGTCAAAGAAAAACGTGTAGTTATATTAGTATTATAGTTGTATTTTGATAAGAAGTAATGAATTGTGATAAAACTATGATAGTTTTCCTGGGTCCTTTAGAAAACGTCTCCCATAACGTCCTTTCATTGCCCGTAAACAAATATAATAAAAATTTGCATAATAACATCCTGCAAAGGTCACTCTATCCACGGTTCTGTCGGTCCACGGTCGTTCCACGGTCATCGTGGTTAACGATCGGAGAAGCTATTTCATCCGTAAAACGAATCCATAAACCCTGTGCTAGAAGGCGCGCCGGCACTCCCTGACATTTACTCGGAGCCCATAAAAAGAAATATCTACCAGGGTAGCATGGAGTTAGGCTTGCGAAAGGCCGCGCCCTTACAAACGCCCCACTAACCTGTTTATGGTTACCTCTTTGATCGCTTTACTGAGCTCTTAACAGCTTTTGATTTACTGGTGATTGAAAAATATGTGAAAGCTTTTTTTGAACCAGACAGATAATAAAATTTATGTTTCCTTTTATTATAATTTGATTACAACTTGATGGCGTTGTATGACAAATGTAATGTGCGTTTAGATAGTGTAATTACGCGACAAGGTTACTATATTCAACTCACACATGTATGTAGGTAACATAGCCACGTTAATAGTTATTACTTATTATCCATCAACTTTAATTGGTACTCCATTTCACCCATTTTAATGGTTGTTTTAAAAATCCTGAAACACGTAGGTACCCATTTATTTTGTATTTACAGTATCCGAACCGAGTTTCAAGCAAATCGCACAACCCGTTTAAAAGTTCCATACAAACGTTTTCACCCCTTTTTCACCCCTTTAGGGGTTGAATTTCTAAAAATCCCGGGATAGTGGGTGCCTTTGCTATAAAAGGAAGCTACCTTCCAAGTTTCAGCTTTCTAGCTTCAGCAGTTTCGGCTCGGCGATGATAAATCAGTCAGTCAGTCAGTTAAGCTCTTTTATAGGTATAGATGTAGGGGGCTAGTAGCAATATTTGTTAGATAAGCAGATGTTCAATGTTTCGGCTTGGCAGACTGTTCTCCCACACTTATCTTTCGTAGGTGAACTTAAGTAGAATTCATTTCAATGTTTTATATTACACCTAGCTAAAAGTTTTTAATATATACTAAATAATACTGAAAATAAATTTAAATTTCTTCCTCGGTCATGAGCGATGCGCCCTCCCTACCGACTGACCCAGTCAGGGTGCGTGCGAAGTGACAAATGACCTATTGTCTTCCTTTATTGCCAAGGGTTAGCTTGATGGCCCGAACGCTGATTTGTTCATTTTACGCGTTTCCGGAAATAGTTAGTTTCCCCTTTGAGGCCATAAAAAGGCAGTCTTATTTCGCTAAAGTAGTATTTTTATTTAACAAAACATTTTTGACATCAAGCCCCCAAAGACGCTCATTAATAATAATAATAAATAATTGTGGACATTTTACACAACACCATCTAGCCCCAAACTAAGCAACGCTTGTACTAAGAATACTTATGTACTTTTTTTGTAAATACATACTTATATTTAATATTACAACAACCAGACCCGGAAGACATTTGCAGAACATGCGAATATTTCTCCCGCATCGGGAATCGAACCCGCGCCTCTTGCGTCTCAGCCGAGAGCACTCACCCGCCACGCCACCGAGGTACTCGAATCATTAGGAGAGCATTATATCCAGCAGTGAAATAGAATGATGATGATGATGACATTAGAAAATTCTCCTACTTATGTAGTTTTTAAACCTTTTTGAAACCTTAAATAGATTCGACTAGATAATCTGATGTTAAAAAATCACAAAAAAATTGAACAATACGAAAACTTGTTATATGTTAAACTTACCTTTTTCGCGTGAACCAAATAATTAAAACGTTTAGTTAGAGAAACGACATAGGTGACCTACACGGACCGCACCCTCTGCGGGCATTCTGTCTACGCTATTGTTCGTTCAATACTACAACAATATGTTAAAGTTAAGAGGTATAAATAAATAGGACAAGTGAAACCACTTTTGACCTCTGTCAAAAATATTTTTGTTTTTCAACTATATACATTAACTTTGCAGCATCAGTCCCCTTATTCTGGAAGACTAAAGAAACCGTAACGCGGGCATGTTTGTGGAATCACCGTGTTATCGTATTCTATATGTCAATTTTGTATTGCAAAAACACGACGCAGAGCGTCACAAATAAGTTGCGAGCTGTCAAGTTTCGTATAAACTATAAACAGTTTACAATGGTATTTAAATACCCTGACCGTTTCTTTTGTATTATCTCAATAAAATTATTCTTGTAAATACTTGTTCTAATTTTATTTCTGTTAATAAAAGTACCTGCTTGGTGACAGTTTTTTATCTCTAGATTTTTTTACAAGCATAGGTTTTATGGCCTGCCACAGACTTAATAAAGAGGACTATGTTGTGAGGAGATGTTTTCATTATTTTTATTTCTCATATTTTTTTCAATCCAATGTTACCAGTTTTATCGATGACTGCAAATATTTTGACAGATACCTGTGCACATAGAGTGAAATTATTAAAATTAATACTCAAATATCTCGGAAATGACGATGAATCTAAGTACCACTTGGATAATTATTTATGGAATACTTTTTGTTTCTCATAACTTTTACTAATCTAAGAAATCTTGTCATTTCAATTAGTATATTAAAAATGTTAGAGGTTCTTTAGCAATTTTGTATACGGGTAGACAAGTGGTTCACAATATGAGTGGCACACAAGTGCATTGACTGACTCGCTTGTCGTCGTCGTTGCCACCGCGGTGAATGCACTCTGCTTTGCAACCTGCCCCGCCCCGCCCCGCATGCGTCTGTTTGCAACGGATGGTATTGCCAACTTATGTTGGTTTTGGTTAAATTAAGATATCTCTAGCAAAATTCGATGAAATGTTTAGTATAGAATCTTTGCTAGGCTAGACTTGGGTGTAAAAATCAGTTTTGTTTGTGTTTATAAATTATGTAATTGAAATACCAAACTATTTTAATTAATATAGGTACTCTTATTGTGTATGTACTCAATTATAACAAAATTATGTTTAACGATACTGACCTAGCCATTAGTACTCATCATCATCATCATCATCACAAAGATTTTATTTACTATGCGTAGGCACTACTAATCTACACTACTCTACTAATTGAATTTGGCTAGAGTATCCAACTTCGTATTAATATTATAAATGCGAAAGTTTGTGTGTTTGAATGTTTGTTACCACGTATCTCCGTAACTCTTCTTGAATGAAATAGGCTAATTTAATTTCCGAAAATAAACCCCTAAGGGGATGTTAAACAGGGTAGTACCTATAGTTTATATGGAAAAAAATATTTCTTGGTTCGATTCTCTCAAAACTCAATACAAATTTTTATTTTTCGAAATTAGCCCCAAGATAAGGCTCGTCCACTTACCTACAGCGTTTGACTACCTTGAAGATGTTGATATTAAACGCATGGAGTGGTCAGCACGCAGTCCAGACTTGAACCCCAGAGCGAGCATGCCTAGGACGAACTGGGACGACGTGTACGCCACAAAATTTCCATCTAATCACGCTTCGTGAATTGAAAGAAGCACTGATAGAGGAGTGGGAGAATATTCCTCAGCATCGGCTCTGAAATACGTTGGAAAGCATACCAAACCGTAAACCGCTCGTGGCGGCAATACAAAATACTTAAAACGTGTGAAAATTGCATATTTGGTACCGTATTGCATTTTTCGAAATCTAATGAAAAATGATAATTTTTACTTAACCTCCTTTTATTCAAAATAAATTTCATAATGTTGAACTTTTATGACTTTTATTACAGCACTATAATACAGTCTTTATTTCATAAAGCCAATATTTTGAAAGTTATTGAGGTTTTTGTTACCAACCCGCTTTCTTTGCGGCCCAGTGTATTTAGTCAGTTGTAGGCAATGATAAAAAAGGCCTTTTACCATCTATATATACAACGTCAGGAGGCAACAATTGCCTTGCAACTCTTGCCATCCTCTCAGCTTAATCGGCCTTGTCCACAGAAAAAACATGATCAATACGTGCAGAGCTGACTATGCCGCGGGTTTCCTCACGATGTTTTCCTTCACCATTGGAGAGTACTGGTGGTTTAGTTAGTAGTAACCCCGCCTTCCGATCCTAAGGTGGGTTCAAATCCGGTCATGTACCAATGGATTTTTCTGTGCGAAAAATTTATGTAGGCGATGATAACGTACGCAATAATTTGGACAAAATTCAATACAGAAATCTCTAAAGTAAAGATTAGAAGAACAATTTTGAAAGTCATGTAATAGGTAAGACTGGTAGGCGACGACTACCATGTTTCAACAGTCTAGTCACTTTTTGTGGGATCACCAAGCCATCAGTTGGCAGTAACAAAGCAGCATCTCTTCAGTTTGCTGTGCGCCTGGTGTAGTGGCCGCGCGTCCCGGGCCGCCTCGCCGGCCACTTGGCAACCAGACAGACAAACAGACACGGCCGTGGCCCACATACTGACCACTCCGCCTTCTGGGCCCAACCGGCCGGCCGCAGACCATCTTACAGATAACTCGTTAAATATACATCACGGAATAATTTGATTACTGTACTTAATGTGAAATTGCAGTTAGGTGTTATTTTATTACATATCTTTTCATATTCACGGTACCTTTGCGTAGCAATGTGTGTATAGGTACTGCATAAAGTAATACGATTACCTATAATGATTATAACGAGGGCATACATACATAATGAAAATCAATGTAATAGTTTTTTTTACTAGCACAGCGAAACGGTTTTTTTTATGTCCAAAATTTCTAAAAATTATTTTAGTACAAGGTAACATAATAGTAATATTATATAGTTTTTCGCCCCGAACTGAGATCTCGGTACAAAGATAAATAGTTTCCCATTTAGGTCTAGTGCGTGACGAAAAAATCCTATGGGTTTAATGGACTTTTCTATAAAAAGTTAGACTAGATTATAATGTCTTAATTACTGTACAAAATCAAAACTTTATGTTGACGTTATAGGAGACGTAGCAAACACAACTAAATTTGAACTACGAAGACATGGAAACTAACATAAGGGAGCTCAGGTTACAACGTTTTTAAAATTTTACTTAAAATAAAAACCGTTTTCGAAATTAAAGCCTTTTCTTATGGCACCCTACACGACACATTTGTAAAACATTTTTACTCTCTTGCGAACCCAATATCTTTACAACCAATGCTTCCCAGCAAATCTTCAAAGCACAATCTATTGACCTACCAAGTTTCATAAAGATTGGATTAACGATTCGAAAGTTATGCTCTAACAAACATATACACAAACATAAAACGCCAAATTGCCCAAGTTGCCTGAGATCTTCGCTCGTTCGATCAATAAATTGTGTTTCCCCAGCTAATTTTTTTTTTCTAGTGGGCAAACTTTTTCAATCTTGCACATGGTTGGTTTGGTAGGCAAACCACCCCATTCTTCTAATTACTTTATGCTCTTTATTGGGCAACCAATCTTGCTTGCCTAATAAGGTGAGAACTATTAAATCGGGCTAACATGAAAGAAGAAAGGTTATCATTAATTTGTATTTACACTATCCTCACTTCATGATTCACTGGTACACTGATCACGCAGTTTCCATAACAACACCCACGTGGGACGGTTACCCCGCCCCCATCCGGATGAAAGGGACGTGCTCGAGACTCGCAACACTTCTTCCGGTTAATGCAGCCCTGGTGTAAGCGGATTGTAAGCTTTCAGGATAGGAATTGCGAGCAGTCTACAGCACATTCTTAACTGTCCGGGTTTTACAAACTTACGTTCACTTGTTGCTCTACTGGATAGAAGTTAACTTTGATCTTACATTTTATGATTTGCCAGATTTTTTTATGTAAGTAAAAAAACGAACAGACGGGCTTTCACACAAAAGCTCAAAGCCAAAATTCGAGGCCCTACGCCCTTACAACTATTATTCATTCTGTGTCTTTCTTTTCTTGTATTGAACGATCTCCTGCGGTAGTATGCTGCCCTAATACATATTCGATCTAATTACGCATAACATTACGTTTTTTTATCAAGTTTTTGTTGAATTTAAGACGAAGGGCGTTTCGAAATCGTGTCACACACAAGTACTTGGTACCTACCTCTAGCTAGGTATACGAATATCGTGATTGAATGCTTTGTCTTATGTAACACACATGTTAGCTTTGAATTTAATCATAATGGTGAATATAAACTATGGTTGAATATAATGTTTTAGTCTAGCATTATATTTATAATTTAAAATGTTTTTTTACTACATTTTTGTTTAATGGCCGCAAACTTTCAGATGACTTTGCAAACTCACAGGTAAACTCAAGCTTTTTTGAACTTAGGATGAGATGGAAAACGAAAACATCTCCCATCTCATGCGGCCCGCCCAACGCATCCCCTATCGTTCCATTCACCTGCCGGAACCAATATACCGTGCTGTATAGCTTCGAACTGTATTAATGGAGGATCGATTTCTGGTCGAAAGAACTTCTCTGGAGCCATGATGCCCTAGTGTTTTCCGAACGGTTCGACATTATCGGTGATCGCCGATACCTTCCTAATAGCTGGAACATCGACAAATAGTGATTGCTGCTTGCAAACAAAGTTTGCAATAAATATTATCGAAAAAAATATATAAATATTTTAAGTAGTACCTGTTGTTGATAACTAGCTAGGAGTTGTATGAATTTCAATATGTTTGAAGATTTGTCCTAAAATTTTGAACGAATTATATATCAAAATTATAGCTCAATTAATTAGCGTTGAAGTGCCCCTCCCTCTGCTTACTTCAATATTTCTTATAAAAAGAACTCTAAGCCAATGCAATAAGGTCGATTTAGCTTCATAATCGTCTTTAAGACCAGGTACCTATTTATTGAATTAGTTAGTCAGATAGAACTGGTTTAATCTGCGTCAGAAAGTTTATTTAAATGAATATTGTACATATTATTATTTAATTATCTAAATGACATAACGATATGTGTGACAATATCCGCCCTTCCGCCCTATGCCTACGTTCCGGCCATCTTGATCACATGGAGGCGGATCCGCACCAACACCGCGCACAAATGTACCAGGCGAGCAGAACTTGTTAGAAAGTCACCTTCATGGATATGATAGAATGGGATTTTAAAGATTGATACCATTCAAATATTGATTATTCATATACATGTATATATTATTATCTACAACTAAGTAGCGATGCGCGATCCAAGAGCTGGTTCTTATTTGACTCAACGGATCAGTATTGCCATTCAGCGTGGCAATGCGGCCAGCGTTTTGGGCACGTCTCCACCGTCTGATGAGCTGGATCAGGTGAATTATCTATAGACTGTTTGCAACGGTCTTTAGATAGCCAGACTGTTCCTTTGTATTTTGCAAATTATATTTTGCATTAGTTGTAAGTTTATTTCTGTTAATAAATCTTTTGTTTTAATAAATAAAAAAATATCTTCCGACCACGTCTTCTTTAGCGATATTCCAATTACACGTACCTACATATCTACTTCAGATTTCATTCAAATTACTAATTAACCCGTTACGACGTCAAAGGGCGCAAACATATTCTCTTATTATCTATTATACTTGTAGAGGTAGCCATAACCTGATGATTCCACCTGATTCCACAAACGTAACCCACGATACGTTTTGTTTGGTCATAGTCAATAATACCTGATATGAAATCTGTTACATACATTGAAGTTGACTGCGTGTTGCAATCACTTTTGTTCGTTAAAGACTTGACTGCTCTCATAATTTCTTCCATCTCTTTCCTTCCCCAAAATAAGAAAGAAGTAAAAAACTGTCCCGTAGGCAGATAAGGGACCGGTGCGTGCCGTCTTGCGTAACATACTCTCCGTCGATTGGCCGGCCTTGCCTTCTAACCACGCCCCGTGCGTACCCAAACCTTGGAATTCGACAGGCCCTTGAGAAGCCCTTATTCATCGCCTCTTAATTCATGTTCTCCTGGTGACTTGTGTTATATTATAAATAATTTTAAGGGCTCGGAGATGTTATTATTTGATAACAAACAAGATTATCAATTTATTTTATTACAATTATAATTTAAAAAATAAAAAGATTACTTTAAGGTTTAATTCTGTATCTCTTTGTTTCAAGCTGACGTTAAAACAAAGAACAGACCAACAAAAGGCTGTTCTAGAAAGCTAATTAACAGTAATTAAATATGGTAATTATCTAAAGGGCACGATTCAAGGTGTGAATGACTGAAGGGATTTCCTTAACGAGAAATAATGGGCATGTCACTCCCAATGACTTTGTGGACCAGGAGTTCATGACTGCCAAGAAGTTCAAAAAGGGTGGCTTGTACCTTTGTCCTTTACCTACCAAACATTGCCCTACATTGAGGTAGGTTCTTTTTCCAACAAGCCCGCATTTTAAATGTGCCCTGCCAGTACGACATGCTACCGAATCCGGTTGCTTGGGCTCGTACTGAAAGTCCGCTGTCTCGGGGAATATTTTAAAATTGGTAGCTTACCTACTGTTCCCCCCTAGGTCGTATTTTACATTTTTAATGACATGACATATTTTTTTAGATTAACCATTATTATAATTTAATCTGTCAACATGATATCAATTATTGAATATGTTAACATGCTTTAATATGCTGATCATAGCTGAACCTATATTGTTTTTATCACCAACCACTATAACCCATGTTTCGCAAATAAATCTGAATCTAAACCAATATATTGCTCTGGAATCTAAATTATTTACATAAAAATCGGTCAGTGGTTACAGGGTAACAAACATTTACACACACAAACTTTCGCATTTATAATATTAGTAGGATTATTTTTATTTGTCCATTGGGGTAAGTCCATACATAGTTTCTTGAAAATAAGACATTGTTTCTTTTTCAACATTTCTTGGCATATTTGTGATGAA
Source organism: Scotopteryx bipunctaria (assembly GCA_949320045.1). Classification (NCBI taxonomy): domain Eukaryota; kingdom Metazoa; phylum Arthropoda; class Insecta; order Lepidoptera; family Geometridae; genus Scotopteryx; species Scotopteryx bipunctaria. Next base: position 9,023,106 of record OX439447.1, read on the forward strand.
ATTGAACAACATACATAAACATAATGTAGTTACTTAAATAAAAGAAACTAAAAGTTAAATAAGTTAAATTTTACGTGTGCTCAATGCGCAACTGGAGCCACCACGCCCCGGCCGCCATTTCGGTAAAGATGGCCTCACTTGAATCTCGGCTACCAGGCGAACATGAGTCAGTACGAGGTGGTAAGAATGCCACGGTAGCATTCTTCACATTCGTAAGCCACTCCGCAAGGTCGTCTCGAGGGATGAATATGGTTTAACTTTTGATATGAGCTTGAAGTTGTTTGATTTTGTAAAATGTCTACTGTGTATAAATTAATATCTAAGCTAAAACTATCAAAGTAAATTAAATCAAGAAATCTAATTTCTAGGCAATTATGTTAATAGTAAACTAATCAAAACGAAGTCATAATTAAAATAAAACTGAAAATAAAAATAATCAAAATTATGCAATCAACGTTTGCTACGCGAAATGTAGCATTAGGATTGCGTAACTCCCAAAAAAAGACATAAACGCGGTCGCGTAGCAATGAGCTACGAAAAAATAGCACAGCTTTATTTATGCACAAACTTCTGCGTCATCATTATTTATTTTGATCGATTGCTCGCAACACGTTTTATCAAAATTTTAATGCAACATTTGAATTAAAATAATGAAAATAAGGGCAATTAAAACTTTGCTCTAACTAAATGTTTTATATGTAGCAAAAGTATGAACCGTCGCATGCGTGTAATGTAAACACAATGGAGGTAGTTTACTTTCAATTTACACACATAATGAACACGAATAATAATCCAACACCAACAAACATTCCATGGATCCAGCTAGACTCATATGGGGTGTATCAAAGTGTATCCCACACAGACGTACCCTAACTTCCCCTTTCTATTCACACAACCCTGCGCCCCTAAGCAAGCTACACACACGCGCAAACATATGTGATGTCCTACCTCCAACGTGGTTCTGCTGTCCTGGTACATATAGCCCACATGTGCAACCCTTTCTGACACGTGTGGCTCATATGAGCCCCACACACTACGTCTAATACGTTCATACATGATATGCTACATTAGTATTGTGTAGTGTGTAGTGTGTATCTTTTAGTTTATCTAATTAATGTGTTTGTAAAAACATGAACGTATTCGTGTATGCGTAGTATGTGTACACACAGGTACACATGCGTGGTTCACATTAACGCATGAATTACCTACCCACCATAAAAATGGAAGGTTTGGATAATAGTTATCTAACTCATGTGTGTACAAATATTTTTATGGAATTTGATATTATAGATAAGTGGAAGTGCGTGCATGCACACAAACATGGGTTTTCCTCACACCGATTCACACCTCCGTATCTAAGCGTGTCTTGTACCGTACGCAAATAAACCGACATAGTTACTTGCGCTTGTGTCACAGACAACCTAACCTGTTTGCGTTCACGGAGCGAGTGTGCCGGCGCCGCACACGCCCCCATGACGCAGTGACATGCGTCAAACGCGACCGCTGCACCAGGCGCCCAGCACAGCCGAGAGGTGCAGCGCCCTACTTCACTCCACACTCCGACCCCGTCCAATCTACCCAGACCCACGCAGCGCGCCCCTACCGAACCGCTAAAGGGAAAATAAAAGTGATAACCGGGCTCAGCACATTCTGGTGCATTTGGAAAACTCGCTCTCTTTCGCTCACGTTGCTGGTTTTGAACGCGGTTAGCTGTGTGCAGTTAACTCAGAACAACACACCAACGCCCATCGTAACTTTTCTCTGTCGATGTAACCGTAGCACGAGAGAAGTTAGTATGAATGAAATCCGCTGCCGTCCCTTTCGTCGCATTAGCTATTTCATTTCGACTAGTAGTTACTATTTTTGTTTACGGAGTCTAATGTTTTATTAATAACCATCGCGGTTGGTAGATTTGAACCAATGCTCATCGTCCGTCTAATAATACAATTTTATGATTTTAACAAGCAATGGTTTTTGTTATTATTTTACAATCACAGGCACCTAATACGACCGTATACTCGTAGTAAGTTCCAGATTCAATAACGTACTAATTAATCATTACGAATAAGTAAGTATTTAGGTAAATAGTTTGAAAGTAATGCAAAGTACTAGAATGATAATTGTTTAGTTAGCTAGGTTGAGCACATTTAAAATACCTTCTCATGTGCAATACTCACCTAATACTTCGCCGTGATTTCATCCACCTTCTACGAGTTAGATGCGCCTAGTAGCTGAGCGAACCTAAACACAAACGGGTTAGTAATTCAGAGGCGTAAATTGTTAGGCCAAGATTTATCATTTTCTCAAATTAATCTAGTACGTGTAAAGTGTACCTTAAAAAATATGTAGAACACAAAAACAGTATATAAATTATAAACATGCATTGGTTAGTACCTAATAACAAACAATCATTTAAATAAATATTATAAAATTTTAAGATCGCCAGGCCAAAACACTTTGCGAACTTAAGCAAGTTTGCCCAAGTCAGAATAGGGACAGAGGGAAGAACTCAAATACCTCCTACGATGTTATGGTAGCCAGGTAGAATATAGACGAGAATGACGTCATATCTTGCCTCCCTCAAACAAAACAAACAAAATGGGTTCCTTTCGTTTTATGTTGAAGGCTGAACTTAAACTACATACGTGTATTATACGTGCATATTATTAAAATCTAAAAATATTGTATTATTTGCAGAGCAGAAGCCTCAAAAATACTAGGAATAAATTAGTATTTTAAATTCATTATATGTATTCACATCGTAGCTATCGAGCTGGGACACATTTTGTTCACAGAATAAAAAATAAGCATAAAGGACAAAGGAAGCTTTCATACAAAAAACAAAAAGGCATTTTTACGCTCACTCTACACCGCGCCACCCGCCCCGCCTCTATTACCGCCCCCATAATAACAAAAGCGATCCCAAGCTTTCGGATGATTTTATCTCCTCACAACCTATACATCCCTGGTATAAAAAGGGGGCATTCCATTGTTCTTACGCACACGCATTTTTAACGCACTTTTAAGGGAAATATGTATTAGAGTTTAAATTGTTGAGTTAAAACGGTTTTAAAAAAAATAATTTGTTCGTGTGATTGTTATTTTTTACAAATAATAAAAAACCTATACTTCAGCCTTACCGGAGATACAATATAAATAAACCACCCATACTTAACCTAAAACTTAATTTTTATTACATGTTTATGAAACTTTTAAGTAGTACTCATAGTTAAATTATGTATTAGGTGTAAAAACTTATGTTGTGAGTATTTACCTAAAACTAAAATGATATCGTCGTTATAACGAAAAATACGCGACAGTTTGTTTACATCAAATTGTATCTACAGTTTGGCTAAAGTATAGTCTAACTATTTTAAAAGACCTAACATCTAACTGACCTGAGTTACTACTAGCTAATAAAGTAACCTAAAAGTTATTGGTTGGTGTTGGTTAAACAAAACAAAGTTGTACCTATAGGAGAGCGTAGTCAACCGCAGTGAAATTAAACCACGGACAAAGTTCAGAATGAAACACACCAGCAAGCATATCCCACATACACCCACACCACTTTACAATGTAAAATAAATGTAACGTCGAACATCCTGCAAGTTTATGTTCTCCTGATGGTATGAACGGGAAAGTTACAATCCGTTTCGTTACGTTTCGGAAATATCATTCCCGTTTGCCTTTCCTCTAAATGCCCCGCTACATTCATTTATCATTATGGATTTTCTTCACAAAAAATCAGTACCTATATCTAGTGATAGGAAATACTATTTATCATACATAATACGCAGTAATTTAGCTAGATGTCTTTGGAGTATTTTGATATAAAATGAAGATACAATATGAATTCTCTCCAACGCGATGGACTATTTATATGGGCGATGAGCTGATCACCTGTCACCATGGTTCACCATATCCATCTTAGGATTTTTAATCAGAAGTGGCTGCAAGTTTTCTTATGTTTACTTGTGGCTTTGCCCACCCCATTAGGGATATGGGCGTGATAATATGTAATATGTATGTACAATATCGGTACAGTACACCAACGGTATACACCATGTACGGTAAAGGAAGCTGCGACGGCAGCGTAGCAGCCAGCTACGCGATCGCTACGCCACAAGATTTCAAAATTACCAAAATGGTAAACACTAAAATGGTTTTCTAAATATTTTAATGTGAAGATTCGATAGATCAAAGGATGTTACAGGAAACATCTCTGTGGAAATAGTACTGAATTCGTATCTTACTTGCTAGCCATATAATATGGAATAATAAAGGGTACCTATGAGTGATACGAGTAGAGAAGCAACAAAAAATACTCATTTATTTTTGATACGTATATAAGTGCAATAAAGTGTGCTTGTATGTTTCAGACCTGTTTACCTCATGCAATATTTACCTACTCGTTGCATATCATAAAATGCACTCGAGCTGCGGAGTGAACGGCCGGCCGACCGCGCGGTCGTTGCCTTATCCTTGAGTATCCTTGCAGGACTACGTCACACACACCTCCACGCTCGTTCTGTTGCCCTGGTAGTCCGCAGGATATTTCGTCCCTTCGGGAACACGTCATTTATCCTTAAGGGACGTAGTCACGTGCGTAAAGATTTTTTCGCTGGTAAGCGTAAGGATGTAATCTTTGCTTGTGTGAGAGTCCTTTGTTGCTTGCTACACACTTGTAAACGTAACTCTGCAATGTAACGTCATCATCGCTTATTTCTAAGTTATAAATAATAATCAAGGTATACTAACACCTATTGTTAATTTGGGGGTAAATTATTATTCTTTATCTATATTGTGGCAAGGTACTACATAATTGAATAAAAAAGAGGCAAAGTTCTTTTATTCTGGCAACAAAAAGGAAGACTATTATAACTAAGACTTTACAAAATAGACGTATTTTTTTCTCTCTTAGGTCCTTATTAACAGAAATGTAATAAGGACCTAAGCTGATCATTAGGTAGCTATTCCAAGCTGATCATTAGGTACAATAATAATTATCTACTTAGTAACAGAAAGAAACTTACAACTAATAGAAATATAATTTACATAATAGAAAAAACAGTCGGGCTATCTAAAGGCCGTTGCAAACGGTCTACAGATAGCTCGGCTGATCTAGCTTATCAGACGGTGGAAGTATGCCCAAGACGCTGGCCACATTGAATACTTAGATATATTTAAATATAAGTCGAGCAAAAATTAGTATTTCTTTTCCAAATATTTTACTAACATGCTGAAATAAGCTTACAAAGTTCACTCACACCAACAATTTAATGTTCACGGACCGCAGCTGCTATGTGTGTACGTATTGAAAGCGAAAGGGCTCGAAGCCTCCTTGCAGGCTCTGAAGTCCTGCTAGTTGTTGACGTCATTCCAATGGAATCTTCATCCCTTGGGTACCTCTCCTCAGGGTGTTGACCCCGTTGAGCCTGCGCAGTAGGCACTTTGTAAACACACTCAAAATCAGCCTCAAAACTTATTAAAAACATACTAAAGGCTCATTTATATAGGAACCTTTCATAAGATTAAGAGTATGTTTTCGAAACCACAGATAACAGTATAGGTGCCTACTAGGCGAAATCTTGCATCTTTTTGTTTGAAGCGACAAAACGTTTTAATTAAAACTACATTTTGTACGTATCGTTTAGGAAATCTGACAAAAAAATATTTAAATTGAAAAGTTAATCGAGCAAAATAAAAACTCTACCATCGTCATTCCCTAGTTTCTTTTCGGAGGCCAGTTAGGAATGAAATAAACCACCAAGAACTCAATTAGGGTGCGAAAACGGGAAGGGTAGACGTACCCTATTCTGTCCTTGTTGCACCCAAGAGCTTTCACCAAAGCTCCACCATCGACTTCCGAATGCGCTATGTTGCCCTGGTAGATTCCCGCGCCACAAACGCCGTTGTCGCTAGCCGCTTTCTCCTTCTGGTGAGCTTTTTTAGGAATTCCACGAGAAAGGGATGTGGTATGCGTTTCCTCTCGTTCACTCGTCACTTTGATAAGGAAAGCGGTTTGTGACTGCATCGTTCTGCTAACAAAGAGGTGGTGCGCGGCAAGAAATAGAAAGAGATTAGCTGAGGACTTCAAAATTCCTAACCTAAAATTAATTTTTTATATTTTTTCAAATTAAACGTCCAAAATAAAAGTCATAACTCGAATAAATGAAGTTTTTACTCGATGGCATTTTTTTTTAATTAACCTTCTCTAATTTCCCAGCATGCCACGGCGCGCGGATGTCGCCATCCACCAGCACAGCCGCGACCCCGCTGCCCTCCCCCGCCATGTCCCCCGTCACCATCACCTTGCAGGAGATGTCTACCCCGCCGGCCGCGTCGGTATGCGTAGATGCCATTAGCGATACCAACCCACTGGGCAGGCTTCGCAGCGCTATGAGAAACACGGGCTATACGCAGATGACGACGGCATTTGATGCTTTTATCGTGTTCTTCAGTGACGAGCATTTGGTAAGTTATCGTCTTAAATACTACTACTATGTGTTATGTTACTATCGCGTGTTATGTTATGCTACTCGTGTCACTAGTTTTTTCAAACCAGTACTGTATGATACTTTCAATGCACTTGACAAAATGTTTTCGAACTTTTCAGGTTCTACGACATACCGCATACCGGTTTCCTCACGATGTTTTCTTTCGCCGTTTGAGTTTGCCATTGGTGCACGATAGGGTCAGCAGTCAGGGTCATTACCACGAGACCACCAGTGCTCTCAGCTGCCATATCTATGCAACATTTGCCTAGCCGGTCTGACTGCTTCATCGCTTGCTTCATCCCCGAAATATAACTATTTTATGAATAGAGTGAAGACCCAGCCCCAGAAGAGCGTCGTCTAGAGTACATCAGCAGCTGGGACGGCACCGGCACGGCCGCAGTCCTCGCTGACGGGGGCGCGGCGATATGGGTGCCCAGTGGCGACGTGAACCGCGCCCGCGCCACGCTCACCTGTGCCTGGCTGGTACTGGACGCCGATGACCCCAGCCAGCCCACTGTGCCGGAGTGGATTGCGGTAAGTTCAGAATTTTTTCAGACTAAGAAATACCACAACAAAAAACATCATTCTGCAAAAAGTTATTTTTTAAGTTTTTCGTTTATTTGATGGGGCGATATGCCCCATCAAATAACGCCCCGTTAGTCTTCTGTCTATACGATATAATTAACCTACGAAACGAGTAAACGGAAAACTTAATACGTTAACGATACACCTTATTAAAATATTTTATGAGAAGTAGTCTGAACTAATTCCAGCAAACATCTAAAAGTAAGTAGGTTTCCTTATTGCAGGAGCGCTTGAGCCGCACAGGTCGCGTTGGCGGCGACGCAAGACTCACCTCGGTTGGGGAATGGCACTCCCTCTCCACGGCTCTGCAGCGAGAAGGACTCCAGCTAGTGCACATCCCTACTTTAATGGACACGCTGTGGAATGAGGAGTTGGAACCGGCAAGACGGCGCCCTGACTTCTCCAAGATTGTCGCTAGACTACACGATTCTGAATATACAGGTCTCGTTATGTTCATTTGATAAGTTGTAAAAAAAAAACAAATAGGTAAGTAGGTATCTAACTGTTTTTGGTTCTTATTTGGTTCTCAATAATATAAAGGCACTCTGTTGTTCACCTTAATACTACATATTACACTATTAGCGTCTAACAAAACTGCCCGAATAATGGCCTCAGTTATTACCATGCATAAAGATTAACTAATCATTCTGTTAATCCTAGGCGTTAGTTGGCGAGAAAAGGTCTCAGCAGTCCGCGACGAACTGCGAGCTCTAAGCGCAGATGCTATGGTTGTCACGGCCCTGGACGAAATATCGTGGCTCCTCAACATCCGAGGAAGAGACCTGCCCCACGCACCGCTGCTGAAAGCCTTCGTAATCGTCACCCTGAGAGATGTAAAGGTGTTCGTGCCTCCAGGAAAGCTTTCTATGCCTGTGAGAGAGGTGCTGATGGTTTCGAATTGCTACAACTGCACCAAGTAAGCACATTGGTTCAATGTCACTGCCAAAATCATTGTATAGGTAGATGAGTTCATTATCTGATGATGATGGTTCACTGTATAAACTGTATTTTTTTCCAAAGGGTCAATGACTATACCACGATCTACACCGATCTCCGTCGCTCAGTCGAGAGTAAGATCCTAGTTCCCGCTGCCGGAACCTTCCAGCGCGGCGCCTCAGCCGCCATCGCGCAGAGCGTACCGCCGGCCAAGCGCCTATTCCAACTGTCTCCCATCATCTACCTGAAGGCGATGAAGAACGAGGCCGAAGTCAAGGGAATGAGACGGGCGCATTTGAGAGATGCTGTCGCAATGTGCACTTTGTTTAGTTACATTGAGGTAGAAACTTATTTATTACTTCATGTATAATGCTGCCTAGTTAGACATTTGTTCAGACATTGCTTTTGGTCAATAACTATCACCATGTCCATTGTAAACTGGAGATTTCCTCCGCAAACTACACGTCGTCGTGAAAATAAGTAAAATATTTGATTTGTATGTCGTCTTTTACAGAACAAATTAGGTTTAGATGAGCTATCAGTCACCAAGATAGTGGACGATACCCGAGAGACGCAGGCTGGGTACATCGGCACGTCAATGAAGACCCGAGTAGCCTTTTCTTCCAGCGGCGCAGAGCCCGAGTACAGAGCTACCAACGTATCCAACCGGAGGATATTCAAGAATGGCACGCTTATTGTGCATTCGGGAGGTCAATATGGTGGTAAGAGGCACCTCATTTTGTAAAAAAAAATTACATTATCTTCAACATATTCACTCAATTGTTTGTATTCTTCATCACCTTCATAAAAAAATCGAATTGGCATCTAGCTCTCATCTTAGTAGGTACTGTACTGATAACAAAATCTTAGCGTACAGTCTCAATCACTGAATAGTGACACGCCAACGTCTACACGCCAATCTTGCAAAATCGAGTTGATATCCGGCCTGAAGGACCAATACTAAAGAACAAAAACCTCTTCACTTTGATACATTTGGTCTTTTCTCAGAGGGTACAACAGTGGTAACCAGGACAGTCCACTTCGGCATCCCGAACCGGGAGGAACGGCGTGCCTACACTACAGTTTTACGTTCTCTGGCCGCGCTGGCGCTGCTGAGCATGCCGTCTGTGCTGCCCGCGGCCCACGCCGACCCCGTGGCCAGGGCTCCGTTATGGAACGCCAAACAGGATTACATGCATCCCACGGGCTATGGCGTTGGCGCGGCTCTGAATCGGAAAGAAGGTACCTTATGCTTTAACTGTGGTGTTTGTTTGAAGCGATTCCCCTGTTGCAACTGAATGATTTATTTTTTCTCATACACCTGTAAGATTTGTGTTTCCATATCATTTGTTCACCATATCCATCTTGGGATTTTGAATCAGGAGCGGCTGCACTGCCTATCTCATTAGGGATACGGGCGTGATAATACGTATGTATGTATGATGTGAGATCGGATTGTCCTTCCATGTGAATTCTAACTATTTTCCTATTGAGCTCTTGATTGTGTCATACTTTTTCAGATCCGGTAGTGATTGATTACAGACAAGACACAAATCTCCACACATTCAGAGAAGGATACTTCGTTACTGCTGGTAAGATTTTCTTAAATTCTCTCAATTGTAGGTACCACCAACTCACAACTGTTCCTAACTGGAATACCTACCAACTTATTTATATAGACGAATTACTGAAGTTCTTTAGTAGGTACCTAATTATGGCAAATAGAATACTATAATATGGTCATTCATTGCTCTTTTCTTAGGTCTTGAGGTGAGGTATATCATTTTCATTTATTTCTTCTAGAGCCAGGATGGTATGATTTATTCAAGTATGGAGTTCGCCTCGGTAATGTTCTGGAGGTGGTCGCAAAGCCAAACGGTTACCTTGGCTTCCGAGAGACAACGCTGCTGCCGTACGAACCTAAGCTTATCGATCGATACTTGCTTACGGAGTATGAGGTAAGAGAAAAGCAAAATATATTTTTCATCTCCCCAGCTTGAAAAAGGTGCTTTTGCTGCGGTAAAAACTCGCCGCAAAATCGCTTTTTGCTGCTCACTTGTGAACAAATAACTATTAATACATAGTGAGGAAATAGGAAGGATTCGAAGAAGTTTAGCTTGCATGATTGTAGTGACTTCGAGGCCACTGAATGTGGTCTTGTTCATTCCTCTAAGTAATTCCAAATCATGACGTAAAGAAGACCTTATAACAGACTAACTTAGCCTCACCACGCATTTATGACCAGAGTTGTCTCGATCAAACTCTCGTCCTTGGGTTTTAAGCTAGTAGATTCTCTAGAAACATTGTTTTTTCCAGATAAACTGGCTGAACGCTTACAACGACCGGATACGGAAGACAGTGGGTCCAGAACTGAAGGCACAGGGCCTCCACGAAGTCTACTATTGGATGATGAACAAGACCGTGCATGTCGAAGCGCCCTCTAAAGCAAAGAAATTTTACGCCAATTCTGGATTCATGTGTAAAGACCCTAAGGAGTTGACAGGGATCTTAGTTGTGATATCGCTTTTTAATTTTAGATTCTGATTTGATGACCGACTTTAAATATTTTCTTATAGAAAAGTCGACAAGGTATGAGAGAATTTGATGGACAGACATTAGATAATCAGAAAATATTATGCAGGTTCATTGTTAAGCGACCATTGCTTACATAGCAAAGTTATTTGGCGTATGTAATAATAGTGTACTTACTCTAAATTGTCTTGCTGATTATAATACTGCCATGACATACAATCACTTATCTTGCAGGCGTAGTTTTAATGTATGTTTGTGTGTACCATTAGTTAGGAATTCTGTAAGCAATAACATTATAAAAATTATCGCGATCAAAAACGTAGGTAAAATTAAGACGGTATGAATATGAAAAGTTGTCTGAAAACTTTAATATTTTTCATAGAAGCATAGACATTTAATGGAATTCGTTAGTAAAGTATGCAGGTAAGTACTGAATGCGTAAAGTAGATTTCAGTAGCGATAAAACTTAAAAGGTACTTCATTTTGTGAATCATCTAGTCAAAATACTTTTTAGAGTTTACATTGTAAATGACTGCACTTACTTTTAATGGAGCTTATCCAGTGTCCCATATGGTGCCTTAGTATAAAATAGAAGTCACACCAGTAGTTGCTATAGAAGATTCAGAGCTTTCAAGGCACAGAAGGCGTTAATGTTGAGACTTCATTTCTGCGGAGACGAAGTTAAATTTAGTGACCTAAATTATGTAAAAATTTCTGACAGTGGCCTTAACTTGATAGGCCGGAATAGAAGGTTATTAGGTACTCTATCTAAGTACTAAAAACTAAGGCTTTCATCATCTACATGATGATGAATTATAGCTGCGTCTGTAGTCACTCGAAGATACTATAGAAAATATACCGTAAAAAATCGTAATATGTCTTGCTATAATATATATTATAGCTATGTATGTGACGGCTTTTATGGAATGGTGTATGGTTTCTTTATTTTATACAATTATATTTATTTACTTCGTTTGTAAGATAATCGTATAGCCAAAGAACCATGTCTAAGTATAAACAATTTTACTACATATCATAATAAATAGTTCTAAAATGATTTGGTATGCTTAAGTTTTAGATAAATAAGGTTATGTAAATTAATTTGGAAGAAGCAAGCACCGAGTGCCTTATTAATGTAGTTTGTAATCAATATAAATTAGATAAATAGATAATTAGATGTATGTAACATAAAATAATCATATTCTATCTTTTCAATGTTTGATGAATCAATGCACTAATTAATATTATATGTATTAGAGCACAATCATTTGTATGTTCATTACGTTTTAAAAGCATTTTTATTATGGCTTTAAAATCCTACATAAATTTACTCGTAAGTATTACGTACCGCAATAAATAAAAGTTATATTAATTTAGTACATGTTTTATTCACATTGGTCCATATTAATATACATTAACAAAAAGACTCAACTTGATTAATTGCACACACAATAACTAAGGCCTTTTACCATCTATGGTAGATGATTTATACAGCGACAGGAGACAACTTTTACCTTCACAAACGGACACCGTAGTGTCTGGGACGAACTAAGATGGAGCAGGCTTGCCCAGCACCTATTCCATCCTCTCAGCTTAGTCGGCCTTGTCCACAGGAAAGACATGGTCAATACGTGCGGAGCTAACTAAGTCGCGGGTTACCTCACGATGTTTCCCTTCACCGTTTGAGAGTATTGGTACCTATAGCGCAATAAATTTACGCAATAAATTTTTCTCACAGAAAAATCCACTGGTACACGATCGGATTTGAACCCACGACCTTTGGATCGGAAGGCGGGATCACTACCAACTAAACCACCAGTGCACACACTTAACACCTTGTGATCTATAAATAGATAAAAAACTTTACCTTCCTTCTTCGCAGTCTGGTGAAAATCTGATGCGCTACTCTTTAGGAACTTTAACTAGAATTTTCATCTTAAATTTAAACAGGTAATTATAAAAATGATGGTTCATTTTTAACCGACTTCAAAAAGGAGATGGTTCTCAATTCAACTAAGTATTTTTTGTATGTTTTTTACGCGGTTATTCCGCCAATTATGAATTGATTTTGATGATTCTTTCACAGATGTATGTGAATGGTCCCATGGTGGTCCCATATAAATGTTATGTCTGCGGGATTCAGTAATATTAAAAAGCCTTAAATAAAATTTTGAAATGATAACTTGCCTACTTATTTCTGACTCAATTTTATTCGAAAGAGTGTCGATGGCCATTGACTTCCTGGCATAATCTAAACGCCAAACTACCTGTTATTATTTTCTATAGTCGGTATTAGTCTGTTTTGTTTTTAGTTTATAAAACGTATTATATGACAAAAATATTGAAGCTTGGGTTTGCAAGTAGTTTGTTGTCTGAGGATACTGTTATATTTCTAAAAGCTGTACATTTAATGAATTAATCATTCACAATATTATTGTAATAATGGCACACACATCATGAATTTTAATACAAGTAGGTACGTACATAAAAATTATATATTTCAAGTCACAAAGTGAGAGGGTCGTGCACTTACTACCTAAAGCTCAGCGCGTGAACATAAATATTGTGATGAATAACAAATAAATAAAATTATTTTACACTAGGTGTAATAAATAAGCTTTAAGCTAAATTAGGTTTTAAGGCTACGGTCACATTCGAGTGAACATCAACTTTGGAGACTTGTGACCGCAGCTAGTCCAAATGCAATCAGAAAAACATTCAATAGTTTACCGAATAACTAGATAGCCTTCAAGAGTATACAATCCCTGGCGAAATTGAAACCAAACATCAATAAGTTCGGAGTTGATAACACCGGCTTCGCTCGTGTATCTAGATAAACAGTACCTATACTTCAGCAAAACTGGAGATACAATTACTTAACCTAAAACTTACTTTTTCATCACATGTTTATGGAACTTTTAAGTAGTTCATGTCACTGGAAAGGCAAATTTACGTAAGCGCCAAAAGGCCATTTCGATAAAAGACGGCTTCTTCTCGAAATGGCCTTTTGGCGCTTACATAAATTTGCCTTTCCAGTGACGAATACAGTTAAATTAAGGCGCGAAAACTTATGTTGCGAGGTTTTACCTAAACCTAAAGTGATTTCGTCGTAATAACTAAAAATAAGTGACGGTTTGTTGACATAAATTGTATTTCCGGTTTGACTGAAGTATAGATAAAGTAGCCTATGTGCTATTTATTCAATTATTCGAAAGCTTCCTTATTTTATAAGCCGGTCGCTGTCGTCCTCTAATATTCGCGTCAGCCTGTCCCGTAAGCCTGTCACTGTTGTTCGTGTCAGCTAGTCCCTTTCACACCTTTTCGTGTGTAAAGGCTTATAAAAATAAGGCAACGTATACCGTTTTGTACATGCCTAGTATAAGTACTGGTTTTTGTTTGTGCCAAAGAAAAAAGGCGATCTAGTTATTTCGACAAACTATACCTACTGTACATCTACCCTACAATTAGCTTCAGTCTTCAGGCTGCGCCTCGTTATCACACGATAATACATGAGCCCCGAAGGAAGCTCCTTACAACAGACTTTGTAGACATCGCAAAAACTTACTGTGCGAAAAGGAAGGATATATACACGAATGTATGGAAGGAAAAGAGACAAAAAGTGTTCTAACACACCATCCTCCCTTCTATATCAAAACTAGGTTCAGATAACTACGAGTATCATCATACTCGTTATTCATAATTTACGTTTTATTTTCATCGTCAACTTTATTCATATCACACTGTGAGACAACCTCAAAGTATATGAATAATTGAGCTTTTTTTAGCATTGAAATTTAGTTTGAATAAATTTCTAAATTATGACTTGGCGATGTCTACGCGTGCTTATAAAATAATTTATTTTACAATTAGTACTTATTTAAAAGGCAACATTCATGACAATAAATTATGACATCAATCTAAAAACATCAAATTCGAGTTAGATCCTACATACTTTGATATCAGATATGAAATAGATTTATTATTATTATAACATTCATTACTACACGTATTTGGCATGTTTGTATAATAAATGCTAATATGCACAAATAGCTTCGAATAAATTATTTTCGTAGAAAGATAGTCACAATTTTTAGAGAGTGAATATAGCTAAGTAGTTATATAACACACACCATAATATTTAGAGTGCACTCTGTATGTAGAACAGAATGAAAGAGCTCGTAAGTGTAATTACCTTTATAGAAAATTGTACTACTAGAATCGTTTTGGGTCTACAGGGCGTTTTGCTGCACAGAAAAAATATCGATTTTAACACTTGTACTAGATGAATTTCATCTTCAGATTTTCTTTTAAAGATTATCCATTATTTCAAATTTAGTCAAATATTGACTTAAAACGATATTGTAGGACAAAAGGCCTCCTGCTCAGCTACACGGAGATTATAAAAATCTGTATAACTTAGACCAATGAATATAGCGGAACATACTAGCGTTTCAATCGGTAAGTATTGAGGTCCCCGATGATCCACCCCTCTAGTTACACCTGTATAAAGTTGGGATAAATTGTGCTGTATATGCGGTGAAGGTAAGTGAAGTTATTTATATGTAAATCCATCATCGCAGATCCACCATCTCGACTGGTGCAGAATCATCCAGCCGAATGTGCGCCACGTTCTGAAAAGACAAAGTTATTTTAAGAGTAAGAAAAACAATTGAGTCAACATTTAAAAATATGTTTTTCAGTGCCGAGTAATACCAAAAAGTGGTGTTCGAAATTCGAATTACTTTCACTCGCCAAAAGCAGGGTGCTTTGGTGCTGGAGAAGTGAACACATTTCTATAACAATAACTAGCATCTGTCCGCGGTTCCTATCGCGTTGCGTCCGGATAAAAATTAGCCAACATTCTATTCTATATTTTCAATGTCGCGTGAAGTGAAGCAAATTGAACCTTATTACAATAGAGATACGAGTTCTTACGTGAAATAGGGGCGGGTCGGCAGGGTGCGGATGGAAGCCAGACTGCCGACAATTAGCTATAAACTGCATTCCGTAATTTGGAGTCAGGGCGAAGTAGCCAGTTCTGAAAATAAAAAATAACGCGTCTTACTTATCGCAATTGGATGTTTGTACCTCACAAACCATCCTATCTTTGTGTAAAGATAGGCTAATGTTTTTATTCGAGCGAAAACGCGGTTTTTTGGAAGAAAAATCGATGGTCTCGAACTGTAATAGCGATTTCATAAATATGCTTACTCGTTATACTTGGGTGCGCAAACGATGGCGATAGCTTCGGGCATCATCAGCTGATACGAGCACTGAGTGTGGAGATCCACGGACGACAGGAACGCCGTCTGAGTCGGATGCGTCTGAAATATAAAACAACTAGGTACTCATCAGGTCAAGTCTTCTCTGCTTTACTTGATAATGTTAATAAATGTTATAAGTACTAAAAACATTTGAATTATGCAATAAAATATACTTATCAGAAAAAATAAAAGCCAATAGAGGTTTAAGGGTTGTTTCGCTTATCCAGAGCCCAAAGTGAAGTGGTGCAAGTTATTGCCATTACTACAAGTAAAAAAAAGTAAGTTCGTATGAGCTAGTGGCTGACGGAGTTTTTAGACCGCCTAAAGGCCTTCGTCATGACTTAACGACTTAAGAGGCGGGACCGACAATTTAACGTGCCCTCCGAAGCACGGAAGCGCTCAGCTCGTAATGCCACTTGCGGTGACCCATCCCAATTGTGACCGCGCACAACGTTGCTTAACTTCAACGATCAATCAAGAACGTCTAAGCAAGCTAAACTAAGTCTAAGATCTTGATAACTCACATGTATCCAGCCGATAGTGATGAGGTTGTGCTGGTCCTGGTAGAGGAAGATGTCCTCCTCATTGTTGGTGCTGCACGAGTCAGGGGTGCCCGATTGTTTGGGTACAACAACATGTGTGATTATTAACTGGTCTCGTTCCTGAAAGCAAATTTTAAAGAAAGTTATGATAGGATTTGTTTATTTGCCTGAATATTAGATAGAACTTTGCTGAAATCGTTTAGGCAAATCAATACTGTCTCATGTTTAAAACATAATGAATTTTGAAGTTTTTTAAACGTAAAGCTGTCTAGGTCAACTTTGATACCAGAGGTCAATTTTCATACAGAACTTACCAATTAACATATTCGGACATTAAACCCTCCATTTCCGCAATATTTTTGTTATGTTGTGTAATAAAGAATTACAGCTTCAGCCAAAAGAATGACATACCCACATAGACATTACCCTCCTTCACAGTATGGTAATTCTCCACGTTCCGCGCTATGTTGCCAGCGGTGAAGCTCAGGAAGCACCATAGTAGGTACTTAAATCAATTTTAACGTTTTTATACAGAACTACCAGTAATCGTCTTGATAATGAAGGTGTCATACGGGTATGTCCGCGAGGATGCCGCAGGTCTCGACATTCCGCAGCGTGTTGGCGGCGGTGGGCTGAGCACCATAGTACAGTACGGTCAACGTATCTAGACCGTCGTGAAGTTAGCCGTTTCAATGCGCAGTAGACAATTTAGTATGAAAAAGCTGCACTGCGCATGTCAAATGGCTAACTTCACGACGGCCTAGATCCGTTGATCATACTGTACTCGGGCAAATTTTACAGTTTAACCAGTAATCTGCCAGGTGCCATACCAGTATGCCCGCGAGGATGCCGCAGGTCTCCACGTTCCGCGCCGTGTTGGCGGCGGCGAGGCGCAGGAAGCGGGACAACAGCGACGAAGGCACGACCACCGTGCGCAGCCGCTGTGAGCCGCACAGAGCGTCGCAGTACGCACCCTCACTGAAAAATAAATAAATAAAACAATTGCTGTTCGTCGTTTGTCTCGCTAAAACTCGAGAACGGCTGGGCCGATTTAGCTGATTTTGGTTTTGAAATGTTTGTCTAGGGAAGATTTAAACGGTGAAAAAACATAGTACATGTACCGGGTACCACGCGAACGAAACCGCGGGCGGCAGCTTGTAAATCAATATTTGTGGACAACACCCAGACGCCAAAGTAAGGCTTCCCAGGCTTTCTCCTATTTTATTTATAAGGGAAATGGCCTCAATGACGTGGGCTGCGAGTGCTATGCCGAGACGCAAGAAGTGCGTGTTCGACTCCTCAGCGGGAGAAATGTTTGCATGTTCTGCAAATATATCTTCCAAGTATGGGTGTTGTGGCACCACGCATGACACAGGAAATCCTAATGTGGGGTCAGAACTATGTATGTGACTGTTGGGTGTTGTTTATTTATTTATAAGGCTTCCTAGATGGCAGTGGTGGGATCACTGAATTGGGAATAACTCAAGGAACAACTACAATTTCTCTATGGGTAGGAATGATCAAGAATCAGTACAAAACACTACTTCTATCAATGAGACATATTCACAAAGGTATTTACATAAATACTAAAATTAATATTGAGGTCATAATTTGGAGGGCACATAAATAAGGAAGCATCACAAGTTCAGAATATACCTCAAACTGATTCTACTAATATTAACTTTGAATATTCATAAAAATGGGAGCTAAACATATAGGCTATTTTGTCGTCCAAGTTAGTAAAACGCGAGCAATGTCAACTGCGAAAGCTAGTGTACTTTTAAATGATTCACACATCATCTCGTTCTGGATTTATTCTAAAAAAATAAAATGTTTATTTTTTAAATTAACAAGTAATATTTACTTACTTATGAGGTCGGGAAGGTGGTATGAGCGGCGGCACCGGCTGGTAATGATGGGGCGGCGCCCTTGGGGGCTCCGCTGCGAAGTCATCAGGATATAGGACTCCGTCCACCGGCGGCGCTGAGGGAGACGCCGCCCACGCGTCCTGAACATAGCAGTTATTGTACAGAACTTTCACTAGCACTGAGCGTTGTCCATTTGTGCAATACACTGACTCGTAACGATACATATTGATTTTACTTTGGGTATTTCTTAAACTTTGGGAAAACGATACGCGATAGTACCGTTAACATAATAATATGTAGTGTTAAAAAGCTATTGGTAATTCAAAGACCATCATTAGTAAATACCGCATTTTAAGAGCTTTGGAAAGTGCATGAAAGCCTTTAAGTTGAACTGGTCCAAAAGAACTAGTGACAAAACTAGTACTAATGATGACTTAATTCTTCAATCTGATTGGAGTGTAAACTTATTTTTACACACAATAATTGTTGTAGACATTAAAAGAAACAATTTGGAATATATGCTGTTCTTTCAATGTTATTGATGAGACTAAAGAATTTGTATCAAGAGGTGTCTGATTTTTGTCATTAATGCTAATTAGGTTGTGTGGGACTAGACAAACAAGTTCTACTAGTTATGTAAGGCGGTTCTAACAGATATCTCATGTAGTATCCAAGGTCCTTGAATTTCCTTGAGAAAAGTCCAAGCAAGGAGATTAATTTGAATTAATGTATTTTGAGATTTTAGGTTCTGGAGAGCACTGATGGTCTAACTGGTGGCCTGTCTTCCGACCCTAGGGTTCAAATCCGGTTGTGCACCCATGGATTTTTCTGTTCAAAAAATGTATGTCTGGTTTACCCATACTCTCAAGCGGTGAAGGAAAACATTGTGAGGAAACCTCAAACGATGAAACCAGCATGTCTTAGAACTTAAGCAGTTTGAAAGCAAGTGTCAAGTGCATGAAAAGAGCCTTTGAGGCACAGTTAAAATACTTTCACCCCACTGGTTCGTTCTTGATTGATCGTTAAAGTTAAGCAACGATATGCGCGGTCACAAATTGGGATGGGTGACCGCAAGTGGCATTACGAGCTGAGCGCTTCCGTGCTTCGGAAGGCACGTTAAACCGTCGGTCCCGGCTTTTAAGTCGTTAAGCCATGACGGAGGCCTTCAGGCGGTCTAAAAACTCCGTCACTAGAGTTGGCCACTAGCTCTGCTCTCCTAGTGAAGAACGCAGTAACTTTGTCAAACTTCTTTTGATATGTGAGTGAGAACAGAACGTTGTATTTTGTTAGGGGATTCTGAATAATGTACTAAACAATTTTTTGACAAAAATGCTAGTTACTGAGTTCTTCACTAGGAGGGCAGAGCTCATACGAACATACATACAATACCCCACTAGTTCGAAAGAATGAGTGACACAACTAGTAGAATACACTGACACCTCTGAGATACAAATCTTGTGGGTTAAAGATTAGGAACAGAAGTTTATGGTATCAACTTACATCATGAAGTAGATGTGGATGTGTGTCCTTTTTATCTTCATCTTCCTGTAAGCGTAGTGCCAGTTTGGCATCTTCTGTCTCTTGCTTCTTCCTTCTTTCCTCTTCTTGACGTCGAACTTCCTAACACAGGACAGCAAACCATACAAAATTGATTCATTGATTTATGACTAAACTAAAGACTTACACATTCTTTAATCTACATTGTAATCAACAAAATATAGTATACATCAAAGTAAACTCAGAGTTAGATTATCTATAAAATATAGTAAAACAAAGTTCAAATACAAGAGTGTGAATAGGTATTGGGAATTAGTATCGATAGTATCATAACTTTTTTTTTAAATATCATGATTATAAATATTCTTAGCACTTATACTGGAATATTTACCATGAGAACACATTATAAGTGCCGATAATGAATGGTGTTGTTACTTACTGCATTTTCTATCCATGATGCATGCTCTTTGGCAAATTGTGCCAGTAGCTTTTGCTTTAGTTTCTCTGCTTTGGGTATTACTTCCTTTAGTTTTGATTGGTTCACTACTTTCACTTGTGCAGGAACACCTGCATATTCTGGATGTTTCCTTATCTTCTCCAGGAATAATGTCATGAACTTCATATACAAAATATATGCATTTTCTAAGCTCCCTTCTGCAAGGTATACGTTCGCCATCCGTACCATTTCTAAGCCAGAGCGGTAGTATCTATAATATGCAACATTTTTCATGTTTCATCACAGTTTACAGAATTACTAGTATAATTGGTAGGTAGGTGTTTTATAATTAAATTTGACATTGAACAATTAAATATGAGTGCATAGGTAGGTAGTTTCCTATTTATCTGACATGAGTCAGACAGGTATCATAACATGTGGGCAACAAATTGTTAACTGTTATCTTGTATTGTACTTTTGGTGGATTGTACCTTCGGGGAGGAACATTAGGGTCCACTTCTACCATTGTTCCATAGTTGGCTAGCTGCTTAACCCTGGCAGCAGGCTCCAAAGACGCCAGGTCTACCGACTGCTTCCGACGTTTGTCTTCGGCCTGCATCTCAAATATTTCGCTGTCCCAATAACTCTTGCGCAAAAAGCAATCTGTCTTGTTTTCGGAGTTAATGATAAATAAAGAAACCACTGAGCAAATAATCACTAAGAAACAAACAATGTGACTCGGGAAAGAGACAAAACAAATTCTAAGGAAAATTCTGCTGTTTTTCTTTCAGTTTTGATTTGACTGACTGCAATGCAAGACAAAAATATTACAAAAAAGAAATGTCAATGTCAATTTCCACGGTTGGATTGTCAAAGTCAATCCACATTTAATTTTTTTTCCATTAAAATAGGAAAAACGATAGGTAGTACAATAATACCACACTGTGAGCCCCAGCAAACTTCGTGCTTTGTATGAAAGCCAAATTTGTCCGCATATGCAACTAATATTCAACTAACAATAACCGAAATAACCCTTTAAAAAAATCTACATAATTATTGAAATATCTCTAGGTATCATCATCGCGTTAGTTCGTAATTCGTATTTCAGAAGCTAGGCGAATATTTGTGGTACTACTGTACTATTGGAATGTATCTGTTATGTTATTTCTAAGTGCAATAAAGAATTTGAACTATTAGCTAGGTACTTAGTAGGTACTCTCACTAGTAAGAGAACCTGCGCCTCGTTGTTGGTGCACCGCCTCTATGCGGTTGGGTGTAAGGTATGACTCTTTCTCTACCTAGCAATCGTTTGGTATGGTCTAAGTTAGCCTACAGCGTCTGCTCCGCTAAAAGGTGAGTGGTAGTGGTAGGTAAGGTATATAGGTAACCTCTATCAACTACCTCTTGTCGGCTTCACTTTTGTTGTTCGCGGCGCAGCGTCTTTTCTTTTTAGGTCTGAGGTTCTGGTCTGAGGCCTAAGCACACTATGCCGAAGATACGCGACCGAACTTCGGCGTGATTGCGCCTGCGATGCTATTTCAATTATCTACTATCAACACATTTGCCGAAATTACGTCACGTTTTTGCGTACAATCGAACTTTGGTGGCGACTGGCAACGTGTTCTTTATAGCAACACATTATATTACGCAACGGAAGTTCAATGAAAAACAAGCATTGATCATACCTCTACATGTAGTTGATAAGGGGATGAATGGTGTCAAACTAGTGGAGAAAACTTAAATGATTATTTAATTGTTTCAGGTGTTATTTTGTATGATTCTAAGGTTGTGGGTCGATCCGGAATTCGGTCGTTCACGAATGGATTTTTCTGTTATGTTTTTGAATTGTTTTTAAATTATGTGCGGTAGCGCATAATTATAAGTACTTAGGTACCTAGTATACTACGTATGTATGTACTTTCAAACGCTGAAGGAAAACATGAGGAAACCGGCATGCCGTAGAACCTAAGTTCTAATAGGAGCCTATGGAGGCGCACTTTAAATCCTTTCACCACACTGGTTAGAAAGAACTAGTGACACGAATAGTACCTATTACATGCTAAAATAAAAAAGTCATTGCGACGACCACAACTCAATTTACTCAATCACAACAACATGATGAACACAGCTGATAACAAATCCATAACCACAAACCAATAGGAGCCCAAAAGCATATGGAAAAACATAGCAAACAATAAAAGCAACAGCATTTGTTGCAGTAGTGCCATCGTAGGAACGTAGGATATAACGAAGGGCAAGTTCTGTAAATCCAAAAACAAGGTCTCGCGCGGAGCGTGTGGATGTATGCATCTTGACATCTTACTTCAACTGGACATATCGCTTTGTACAACTCCCTATCAAAACTCTTGATGAATTTGGCAGTCTTTCGGCCCAAGCATCGAAGCCAACGCCCAAACCTCCGGCAGGGAGGCACCTTTTTGATTTTTTTTTTAGGAAGCGTTCTTCTTGTTCTGTAACCAACAGCATTGATTCGACTATTTTTTGGAGAATATGACCTCACCCTTGACGTAGGTGGGATCCTAACTTGCGTTCTTTTTGTAAATGTTAGCGTTTTTTTCGAAGATGGCGTTTTTCTCAAAGATGGCGTTCTATTCTTAGATGGCGTTCTTTTCTTAGATGGCATTTCTGTCGTAGATAGCGTTTTTCTTATAGATGGCATTTTTTTCGTAGATGGCGTTTTATTTATAGATGATGGTATTTTTTTCATAGATGGAGTTTTTTTTATAGATGGCATTTTTTTTATAGATGGCATTTTTTTCGTAGATGGCGTTTTTTTCATAGATGCCTTTTTTCTTAATATGTTTGGACAACGACGATAAGTCTGAGTATTTTTTGATGTACAGATTTTGATGTTAATAACTTTTTTAGAACCTTCCGAGCTACATTTCATGGGATCACATTCAGTTACAAGTATTCGATCTAGCTTCGTACTACTACGCTTAACTTCGTTCTTGGAGACGGATCGACTGCGCACTGGGTTCGGCTGATCCGGTCTTGGTTCTAACCGATGAAGAGCGTAGGTGCTACGATAGCGTTCCTTATACATCTCTTTAAGAATTTCACATGTTGATTTAGAACTTTGTTTGGAAAATACCTTGCGAAGTTTATCTCCGTGTACAACGTCTAACAATTTTCCTATTGCAGATTTTTTTATAGATGCATTTAGGCAAATTTTTTCTATGCATGATTTATCAACCTGATTTTTTAGGCTACATATACTTTCATCTGACTGGACACAGGGTCTGTGACTGCCTTCCGGTCTTTGTGGCGGATCCGTTATAGCCAAGCATATTTTATTATCATGATTGCGTTGTTCTGTATCATTCAGTTTTCTTGAAACATTCTTTATACCATCAGCGTTGACCTTTGATTCATTTACATTATCGGCTTGAGCACAGGATTTGCACGATACTACTGATTTCAGTGATTTCGACTGGCTTAAGAGTATTTTATCTCTATGCTTAGTGTTAATGTGTTTTCTTTGACACAAACACTCAGGGTGTGATGATTTTTGTTGATTTGACTGAGTCAAGTATGTACTTTTATCTGTGTCTAACTTTATATTTCTGCGCTTCGTGTTGGACAGATTTCCTGAAAACTTTTCGTTCTTCAAGACGGAACGACTGCGCACTGGAATTGGCTGATCCAGTTTTGATTCTAATGCGTTACGAAGAGTGTAATTTGAACAACTGCGCTTCTTCCCTGTGTTTAGAAGTTTAGTATGCATCTGAGGCTTAACGCTTACTTCTGGGCCTGGTTTCGATGGTATTTTACATGGTACTACCAAGTGAAGTTTATTTCTGTATATAGTGCATAACAGTTTTTCTATTACAGATTTTTTTGCTGGGTATTGGGGAATTTTTATGCATGACTTATTAATCTGACCGCAATTAACAGATTCCGCATTTTTTAGATTACACACACTTTGACCTGGTTGAGTACAAGGTCTGGGATTGCCATCCGGTTTTTGCGACGGTTCTGATATGATAGCTATTTTATTCTCGTGATCCGGTTGTTTAGTGTCATTTTGTTTTTTTAAAACAGTATTCATACCAGCAGCGTAAACTTTACATTCCTTTGCATTATCGGCTTGAGCACAGGATTTGCACGATACTACTGATGTCTGTAATTTTGCCTGACTCATGGATATTTTATCTCCGAGCTTAGTGTCAATTCGTTTCTTTTGACATGAACACTCATGACGTAATAATTTATCACTTTTCGTCTTAGTTAAGCATGCATTTTTATCCCTGTACTGAATGCTACATTGTTTTTCTGGATACGTAGACTCTTCGCGTGCAGTTTTTTGTGGTTTCGTAGTCGAGCATTTTCTTTCATCTCCGAGATTAGTGTCAAATTGTTTTCCCGAGTACGCAGTTTTACAAGTATCATGAAATGAGGCATTGGTTCTACGTTTAGCCCTAGTCGAATTTTGAACAGTTTTTGAGTTAATACAACCGCAAATCAAGTTTTGAAATACTTGCGTGAACCGATTTCGGTTGGTAGGCGCGCGTACGTTTGTGCCATCTGGTTTTATCACCCAACCTCTACCATCCGCATGATACAAAACGTATCGACGATCTGGGTCTGGATGCGAACGACCATGTGGTATGTCTGTCGATCTTGGCTCCGTCTCCTTCGGTCGTAAAATAGAGGCGAAAGCATTTTTTGATACTTCTAAAAACGTAGACCACCTATCATACTTGCATTGGTTACGATAGCAATCTTCACTGCATTTATATTTATTCTTATTAGAACTGACAATATGCCCAGGTTGCAGCGGATACGTTAACAGCCAGCCAATCCCCAAACCTAAGAGACATGGTGACCACGCCAAAGCCACCAGACTTAACAAAATATATTTGACAATAGTTCTCGTTGTGGAAGTTCCTGATTTATAATGAGCAGAAGTGGAACATGTTAAAAGCTTATTATATACTTTTGAGCAAACCATAGATTTTGGAATCTTTCGCGTAGAAAATTTAAGGTTTCGGCGTCCATTGCTTGATGATACTAAACGTATACATTCCTGGCGTTTATTACTTGATTTTAGTGATACTAATCGTTTACATTCCCGGCGTGCATTGCTTGATTTTGATAGTGATTTAACTTTACATGACATTTTCGAGGTGGTCGGTACTTTTGTAATTTTACATATTGATACAGCCATATCCACACACTTGTGGACCATAGGGGCTTTAAATTTAGAAGTAGCGACTGCTTGGCCCCGTGATACTTCGCGCGATACACGAGGCTTATTCTGGACAGAGTAACATCGAACTTTGTCATTAACCAAAGGTTGGCTGCGGTACATTATCAGCGAATTTGTCGGGCGCAACTTTGTTTTACTGCTTTGTGGAAACCGAAGTACATTGAAGTGAAGGGGATCATTGCAACAAGACGTATTGGACTGCGCTTTCTTAATTTCACCTGGAGTAATTACTTTAAAAGAATGACGAGTGGAAACTTCATGATGTTTTTTTCTCTTTAGGGTATTTCTTGCCCTAAGCTTTTGAAAAGGATTGATATCCTCGTTGTATTTATGATAAACCATGTACGGGTCAATCAGTTGTTTGTTTCTTTTGAAGCCAAATATATCTGACATGTACTGGGGCTCATCATATTTTTTACGATGCATGTGCCGTGTTTTGTTTCGAGACCTGGAATCAGCAATGTATAAAACTTTTAAATCGTCTTTCTTTGCTACATTTTTCTTCCTTTTACTGGTTTCTCTTGAATCCTTCAAAGAAAGCCGCCTTTTGAGGTCATTTAAACTTAATGTTTTCCTGGTCGAGAGTTTCTTCTGCTCTGAAATAAGTAAAATTTATAAATTACTTTATGGAGGTAATAAGTACATTAAGTTTTATGATTGCCTATGTAAGAAATCATAATCATGATCATTTATTTCGTAAAGGTATACGTAAGGGTAAATAGTACCTAAGGTATCATAACGCATGTTGAACTTACTTGTAGGAATTCTGAAGGTTTCACTTTTCGATTTATGCCTTAGACGAGGTGTAACAAATAAAATACGACTCAAGGGACTACTTCTGTTCTTTACGGGTTCCGCTATATTTTCTTTATGCTCCTGCTTCTTTTGTGCAACAACTTTATTTATAGGCATTTTCAAGGTTGAGGTATCATTAACTTTATCTGTTATCACTTTGACATCGGGCTTTTTTTTACTTGAGCTCTTAAAACTTAGCAGAGATTGACTAAAACTTATCACTCGTAATCGATGGAAAATCATAGCTCACTTATATAAAAATAACTATCTTAATAAAATTTGTAACTCAATCAAAAAATAAATCAGATAAAAAATCTACAAAAAATGCATTTAAAAACATCTTCATCTTGTTTTGACAGAACTGTCATCTGACACAATACTCCTGTCGCAGAACTCTATGGTTCTTGTATTTTGTCTCTAAAACATAAAGGGGCATCCTCAGAACAATACTGAGGGGGCATCGCACGCGCACCGTTCGCATTGAACCTAGTGAACTATGATTCTAATAGGAATTACCTACATCCTCGGTGGACGAGGACGGCCTCGGTGGCCTCGGCGGGCGATTGCTCGGAAGAGATGCAAGAGGCGTGGGTTCGATTCCCGCTGCGGAAGAAATGTTTGAATGTCCTGCAAATATTTCTTCCGGGTCTGGGTGTTGTGGTAACATGGTACTCGTAGTTTCTGATACCCACGACACAGGGAATCCTAGTGCGGGGTCAGGACTATGCATGAGACTGCTGGGTGTTATTTATTATTATTATTACATAAAATACGAGTAAGTATATAATACATGTATACCTACTCCTTTTCATTCAAAAACAATTGTTCCAAAAATCAAATAAACAGATCTATAAGTAAGTATTTATAGGTATCTCATTTGCTTAGACTATTTGAACATTAAAAAATTATTCAGTACAACAGGCACAGAAACAGCATTTACATAATTCCAAGCAGAGTAGACAAGGTGTCCAGAACAGGATTCCCGCGATAAATAATAACAAATGTTTACAGTTTTTGCACTGCTTCCGAGCATATAAGTACTGAGGGTAGAAATGTGGCCATCGGTTGTATAGCCACAGCTGAGGCGGTCTTCTCATTGCCATCAGGTAGCAATCACCAGCTGCCCTTTCCAAGCAGCTTTCTCGAGTAGGCTCATGCCTACTTTTGCGTAGACTGCCTTCACTAAGATTTTTGTTCAAATTTTTGCAGAAGCTGGGCCGGCCGAATATCTTCCCCAAGTAAGAGTCCGGTTGTCTTTTTTCCCAAAGTGTGGAACACTCATACGGTTTGTTAAGTAAGTCATTAAAAAACTGAACGGGGCTGAGTGGATTTCGTTTTACCTTCTCAATCGTTTTTTTCTTGAACTTTGCATTTGCGTTGATGGAGTGTGTTTTATTCCACTTTTTGAAGGTGTGCTTATCGCATTTCTTTACTTTTTCTTTCGTATCAAGTGTGAGTAATAATTTCTTACGAGCATCCCGTAATTTCGCTGCCGCTTTCAAATCATGTTTTGCTTTATTTTTCTTCCGTTTGTTGAACTTTGTTATTTTTCGCTGCAGTATCTTGTCTTTTTTGAGCAATTCTTTTTCTTTCTGCCTAAGAGCGAGTTCTTTTCTATAGAGCTCATTGAGATATTCTTCATGTTGATTGACCTCTGTCACTACAGGGCAGTTTTTGCAAGGACCCAACCGCATAGGTAAGGTACCTACTTACTTGTATTATATAACAAATCCACAAAAGCAAGCCAGGATTCAGGCATTTACTGTTTCCGATATCTTATCGATGGCTATAGTTCTTTCTATTAAGATACCTTAGGTAGGTATTAGATATTCCTTGTTTAGATTTAATTTTATGGGTCGATTTTCTTTATTAGATACTTACATTTTTTAGTTTTTTTAAGATTTTGCTGTTTTTATTAAATTTTCAAGACATTTTATTACAAAAATATGCTAGACTCGTACATTGATAAACAAATATTAACAGAGAAATTAATTGACAAATGGAAATACCTCAGGGAAATACACTACCAACAGCGAGGTTCAGAGCTACCAACCAACGTAGTGTTTATATGCTCTTTGCTACCAACAGAAAAACCTTAAAACTCTTGCTCAAAACCTCGGAACAAGCTCAAAACTTAGAAAAACAATATGTGACATATGTATATTATACAAAACATATTTATCGACGTCAGAACAGAAAAAGTAAGTACCATTCTAAAGACTACCTATGTATACCTACCTATACCTCGGAACAATTATATACAAGTACTAGCAGCCGCCCGCGGCTTCGCTCACGCGGTACCCAGATAAAAAGTACCCTATGTCCCATTCCAGCACACGTAGGTACCTACTATCCTCATTATTCATTATAATATAGTGTACGCTAAACGATAACTAAAGTATTGCCATCTCTTACCATTTCATAATGACAAACAGTGACAGGGCTAACTTTAAGCAATGGCTAACTTTAGCGAACGAATATGAATAATATGGTATGTAAGTATATTCCATAGTTTTTGCGTGAAAGAGTAACAAACATACCTAAATCAAAAAATTAAGAAATTTCGGTGAAAAAAAAATTTTGAGAGTTAAGGTAAATTTTTCAAAACGCAACGACAGCGCGTTCTAGGATTTGATCAGAATTAGCAGCGACATCTAGTTATCAGACGTAGAATTACGTCAGAACTCCATGAATAATCAAGATTGGAAACTTATTAGACCAGTAATAACTTATGCTTCCTTTCACAGGTCATTTGACATTGACAGTTTCTTTTCCATATGTTTTGTATCATCTATTACTAATCTGTGTGTATCACCACTGTCATTTATCTTATATTATAAGAATCTTTGTCCTGACTGACTGACTGACTGACTGACTGACTGACAGACAACGCACAGCTTAAACCGCTGGACGTAGAGACTTGAAATTTTCAGTGTAGCTAAACCTTGGTACGTAGGGGTGTACTAAGAAGGGATTTTTCAAAATTCAACCTCTAAAGGGGTGAAAAGGGATGAAAACCTGGAATCAATTTTTGGTCTAAAACTGCACATAACCTATATCAAATTAAAGAGCCGATTTTTCTCATTTAGTTGATGTCATAATTACCTGCAAATTCTTTATTTTTGGCATGTTTTTCATGAAAAATAGAATACTTTTATTTTGACATATTATGACAGCGATGATACCAAAGATTAGTAATAGATGATACAAAACATATGGAAAAGGAACTGTCAATGTCAAATTACCTGTGAAAGGAAGCATAAATTATTACTGGTCTAATAAGTTTCCAATCTTGATTATTCATGGAGTTCTGACGTAATTCTACGTCTGAAAACTAGATGTCGCTGCTAATTCTGATCAAATTTTGACGCGCTATCATTGCGTTTTGAAAAGTTTACCTTAACCATGGGCGCCGGCAAGGGGGTGCCAGAGGGTGCACTTGCACCCCTTGGGAATCTCGGGATCAACAGGAATTATTGAAACTGTATTGCGCTTTCTCTGTTAAGTTCATCCCATTTATGCTGGTGCCATCTGGTGTAGAGTAGCGGTACTTTAACGTTCAGAGAAGTAATGGAAATCGATTTATCGATCCCGGTACTCCTGGCCCACCAATTTAGAATTTTTAAATTTCGATCGTCGTGAACAAATAGGTGTGAGCCGTGACGACTGGGTACCTATATAATAAATTCATAATGAATAGTCAGAAATTTGTAAATGTCTCGAACATTCAGACTAAAATTTCATCTTTTTATTAACAATCATATACGGCAAAGATTGTAAGAAAACTAAAATCTGCACCACCTGGAAATTATTTCTGCCGGCGCCCATGACCTTAACTTTCAAAATTTTTACTAAAATCACCGAAATTTCTTAATTTTTAGATTTAGGTATGTTTGTTACTCTTGCACGCAAAAACTACGGAATATACGTCTTACATAGGTACTATTATTCATATTCATTCGCTAAAGTTAGCCATTGCTTAAAGTTAGCCCTGTCACTGTTTGTCATTATGAAATGGTAAGAGATGGCAATACTTTAGTCATCGTTTAGCGTACACTATATTATAATGAATAATGAGGATAGTAGGTACCTACGTGTGCTGGAATGGGACATAGGGTACTTTTTATCTGGGTACCGCGTGAGCGAAGCCGCGGGCGGCTGCTAGTGTCAAAATAAAAGAATTCTATTTTTCATGAAAAACATACCAAAAAAAAAGAATTTACAGGTACTTATGACATCAACTAAATGAGAAAAATCGGCTCTTTAATTTGATATAGGTTATGTGCAGTTTTAGACCAAAAATTGATTCCAGGTTTTCATCCCTTTTCACCCCTTTAGAGGTTGAATTTCGAAAAATCCCTTCTTAGTACACCCCTACGTACCAAGGTTTACCTACACTGAAAATTTCAAGTCTCTACGTCCAGCGGTTTAGGCTGTGCGTTGTCTGTCAGTCAGTCAGTCAGTCAGTCAGTCAGGACAAAGATTCTTATAATATAAGATTGATTGATTCTTCGAAGACCTAATACCAACCTAACCAAAACTAACCTATACCAAAACAATCAATATAAGTATTATTAATCGTATTTTTAATAAAATATAAAATAAATATTTGTGGACATTTCACACAGCGCCCAAACTAAGCAAAGCTTGTAGGTACCTACTATGGGCACCAGATGACTGACTTATATACTTTTTTTTGTAAATACATACTTATAATTCATGATAATACAAGACCCAGACCCGGAAGAAATTATTGCAGAACATACAAACATTTCTCCCGTAGCGGGAATCGAACCCGCGCCTCTTGCGTCTCAGCCGAACACTCGCCCGCCACGCCACCGAGGTCGTCAAAACGTATTAAGTAGGTACTTTGGTTCCTAGCAGGTCTCTTTTAATAATTACAAAATAACATAGAATAACATGTAGAAGGCAACACTGAGGGCTCAAAATAAATCCTCCGGAAGAGAGTTAAACACAGATGATGGAATGACGAGAATTACGGGTCAGTTCAGTAGTAAAGTAATCGCGAACGCGCACACGCATGTAATGAGGACCTTCCTACCTTTGATAATAGATATTTAGGTACATGAGCGCGCATATTCAGGATTCCAAGGGAAAAGCTACTGTCGCATTCGCGGCATCGGATAACTGACTAATTAATGGCCGAGAATCAACTTCAATTATGCAAGCAATGCAAATCTTCTTTTCTGCAGAAATAACGGTAGCTACCTTTAGGCAGACGAATGTGGGAATGTGGGAAAGGCAGGGGTTTAGATCTTTTCACAAAGGTAATCCTTTCTGAAACGACTTTCAAGACCAAAACAGAGTTACCCCCGAATACTCAAACGCATCTCAGAGTTGAGCACGTCTCAAGTGACGAATTTTTGATAGATTTTCATCAAAAACTGTCAAAAAAACCATGACTTGAGACGTGCTCAACTCGGAGTCGCGTTTAAGTATTCGGGGGTCAGACATCCAATGGCTTAAAAAAATCTAAACCATTTGTGCCCACTGAAATAATTTTAATACGACGACATTCTAAAAATTCTTTTTTAATAAGACATGTAGCTAAGCCAGGGCATTTCATCCTTAAACTATTTTGACCTCCGGACCAAGAGTTGAGCTTCCTGCGTGAGGTCAGCGAAGTCCAGTCCCACTAAGAAAATCTACATAGCGAGTCAGAATCCGCGCCGACACCGCCGCACGCGCACGCCCGCGCCGCGCTAATGTCAAGTGACACGGACAAAACCAGTGTATCACGAGTTACGTGCTAAGTGTAACATCCCGACAGGAGCCGAGAAGTCCCAGGTATTTTTAGCAGTCGCGAAACAAGCCCAACTGGTTTCCGATACATCGCGAAAGTTCCTCGACGATTTAATTCAGCGTGCTTTAATTAATTTGAACACAAAGTCATTGTATCATATTTTTCTTACTAAAATGTTAAAAGTTTCATAAAAATAAGAAATTTATCTTTGCTTTCACATAAATTGTTGCAAAATAATTTAAAGAAATATGTGCTACTATATCCACTTTATCTTTAGAATAGCCATTATGGCTTTCAGTGTTCTGTAAACACATTTCAAAATAAATGTTAATGCTTTGGATCGTGTTTACACAACAGTATAAAAATAGACACGCCGACCTGTGCTGTACACAAAGTCACGCCGATCAGTTCCATTCCATTGTCCGCTTATCAGTCTTTACGTGTGACCACAAGATGATAACACTAGCCTTCGTTTACATGCCAGCCTACTTACAAGTAGGCCTGTCTAACGTTGGTTATCTCTTTACAGGTGTAATGAAATGGCGTGCTACCAGATCTTGCTAGTCTTCGCTGCGTTGGGCAAGTGATTTTTTATTATTCATAAATACATGGAGATTGCACACAATCGCATACAGAGGGCAATGTACCATATGGGAAAGTTCTCAAGGAACGGAATTGTTATTTACGTCCCGCTTTATGACTCGCCCTTCGTTTCGAATGGCTTGCAAACCTGAATACTTGGCTAAACAACTCCGGTTCTGACTGTAAGAAATATAATAGTCAACAAAGGAGCATTAAAATGAAAAACTTGTTAGGCAATTTATAAAAAATCACGCGGCAACTTAGATATGCTAATTTCCTAAAGAAACTCATCTCCATAATATTTGGAACATGAATAAATATTAATGATAGAGCAGCTTTTCGAGCTATGAGAACGCGAAGGGCTATATCAATTTACGTAAATTATCGATAAAACTAGAGATTCCTCACATTTCCACCGGTTCACGACCTCCTGCATAGAACGCTATCGATGTAACAATTTGGTACGCCCACCCGACAACACCACAGGCCCATGATAGTCGGCACTTAACACAATCATAGCAATGCTACTGTGTAGGAAGCTGACATCAAAAAGGTAGAGCATCTATCAAATAATCAAACTTCCTTTTAAACAGTAGAAAATGCGTAAAGAATATTACTTCTTCACTAAACGTTCACGACCCCCTACGACGGCCTGTACCAGGCTATCGAACTATCAATAAAAACAATTTTGTGCGCCCACACCTCAGCCACAGGCCAGTAGTCGATAATGATACAAACCAATGATAAGCATCGATACTTTGTAGGGCTGAAATGAGTAGCTTATTATTCTGGATTCTAAAACATCGAAGTTCTTTTGTTTAGATCTCTACACATACATGCATCATGTCACGCCTGTGTCCCTACTGGGGTACAAATAATCCTGAGAAAACTTGCAGCCACTATTGAATTAAAGTCCCAAGGTTGATATATGGTGAACCGTATGGTGACAGGTGATCGGCTCATAGCCTTTTTACAAGATGTCCCATCATGTTGGAGAGGATACTATTCCTTAGATATAATCGGGAGGATAAGCGGCTGTACACATTCTATTTTATCCTTACTCCCAGTCTGGCAGAGAAGCTCTCTAGCCAAGCATTATTTCCTATTTGGGTACTTGCAGGTCTTGTAGTCAGCTAGTTAGTGAGGTAAAACGAATTAGCAACCATAGAAGGCGCAAATGTTTATAGAGCTGGGTAAACTATTACCGTCCGTTGAATTTTAAAACAAAGTTAAGCGTCTGTTTAGGACATGTTTACCTACTTAGTGAACGATTGCCAGAGACTTGACATTTTCAATTGAAAGATGAAGCGAAGCTGTTATTTAGGAACATCGTGTTCCTATTCCGATGGGAAGAACAAAATTATAGAGGCCATATTTAACGCACTGTGGATTGTAAAAACTAAGAAAGAACCGAGTGTGTTGTGTACCTACGAGTAACTATTTATACATCTGGGGCCTAATGAACCTGAGAAGATTTGAGATTCTTTGAAGTAGGTACCTACATTGTTGACGAAGGTCAGCTAAAAGGTCCTTATAACGGAATAACCCATCCTCAAATCCGAGAATCCAATTAAAACGTTAGCCGACAGTCATAACGACATTATAATAACATGCATTAGTTTATCACCTGTAGATTCTCCGAACATCTGTGTAGGAGTGATTCACAGATCGATACCGAATACTACTCATGACTGGAAGGAAAGGAAGTTTAAATATAATTTTAGCGTATAGCGTAGTAAATTTTTTAACATAATGATTCATACTCTTTCGGCCGTGAATGGATGAGGCATGCTGTCGTTTGCCTTACGATGACCTTTGACGGACCCGAGTCTGTTTTTATCTTAACAGCACCTTTATGTTACGAAATCGATAGATTCTTTAATAGAAGGTTAAATTGAATAAATTGATTGTTATAAACGTCTCTGAATTATTGGCTAGAACTATTGTTTTTTCATCCTTTTTTTAAATGTTGTTTATGTAAAAACAAAGGGTCATTTCAGAAAACCTTGTAGGTATTAGCTAACTGAAGTGAAGGTTAAAAACTAGAAAGCTTCAACTCTGTGCCAGTCTTAATTATGTTCAAGTCTATTTACCTATTCGTTCTGGTTTAACCTCTATTAATCGAGATGCATAAACGATATAGGGTGATTCACTGCACATGGCGTGGTGGAGGACTTACGGTTCATTAGAATGAAACTTTGTAATTTTACGATTTTCTATTGTTTATAAGTTATGGTCATTATCCAGTTTCACTGTTTTGCATTATGTCACCGTAAAATTGTAAATACCGTTAGATTATAATCTATCTCGCGAGATTGTAAACTGTCGAAAGATTGTGAACCATAACATACTGCTTACAATTTAACTGCTTTAAATTTAAATTAATAAATAAAACAAAAGTACTTACGTACATAATGAAACCCAAGACTATTAAATTTTTCTAAGCAATAAGTAGCCTTCCAGGGACATAAAAAATACTCATATTTTTTAAAACTAGAATATTTCACACATAATTATTGGATCCGTATCAAATGAACCATCCTGTAAAGTGCACCTTCAGTGAAACGTGACTAAAGCAAAGATTGCTTTGCTTTGCAACAAGCTTAGTTAGAGAGGACGTGGAGCAGATATTACCTTACATGGACCAGGTCAACGGTTCAATGTAGACAATCTAAGGAACCGTGAAACTTTGAAATAATATGTATTGGTCGCCACTATTGCTCGATTCCAGTACTCTAACCCCCGAATACTCAAACGCGTCTCAAAGTTGAGCACGTCTCACGGTTTTTTGACAGTTTCTGATTAAAATCTGTCAAAAAAAAAATCGTCATTTGAGACGTGCTCAACTTTGAGATGCGTTTGAGTATTCGGGGGTTAGTCTCTTGGAAGACGAGGTTAGTCTAAACGGATGACGGATGGTTTATTATGAGGTTTATTACCATATTAACGTTGTGATCTGTCGAAAAGCGACTTACAATTTTTGACAGGAAAAC
Organism: Scotopteryx bipunctaria; assembly: GCA_949320045.1. Classification (NCBI taxonomy): domain Eukaryota; kingdom Metazoa; phylum Arthropoda; class Insecta; order Lepidoptera; family Geometridae; genus Scotopteryx; species Scotopteryx bipunctaria. Next base: position 9,058,630 of record OX439447.1, read on the forward strand.
AAATGATGGTCGGATAATAGAGGAGTCACAAGAACTTGAATTTTACTGCCGATGACTTCATGATAATGCAGATGATCAGGAAGCAAGATTTTACGCCGAAAAGCATTTGTTGATTCTTTAGATACCGCGGAAATTACCTAGTAGGGATAAGAAAACTAGATAGTAGGCTAGTCAGTTTATTTCAAAAGCTATGAAGCAATTTCGCCTCAGATTGTGAATATTATAATTTATCTAGAGCAGTTGGGAGTTATATTTTTACGCTTGCGTAAACCAGAAATAATGTAATTTTGAAAGTATCTCTAGCTAGACTGTCTGACGAATGACCACAACAGAGATAAGAGTTAGGTATATGAACACTTAACCAATTTACGACCGTGGACTATACTCAATAATGGAGCCCACAGGCCTACTATTACCAAAACGCATTAGTGTTAATAGGATAGATGTATTTTGTTAGTCATTTGTCGAGCGTGTCTCGGGTTTCATCTCTTGAATTTGTAGGTATATTTACCGGTTGCATGACATTGATAGGTTGTTTTCTTTTGATATTTTCCTTGCTGTATTGATAGGCTCTTATGGAAGGTAATGTTTGCACGACGAAATAAGTGCTTTCATTAGAACTTTTCAAAACGTTCCGAAATGTGTTTGCCCATTTTTACCCGACTGCGAAGATTAACAAATTAGGTGTAAATAAAGAAACAATAAGAGTCATTTCTATAACTAAAAACGTAGACTAAAATGGTACAAATTATCACTATCATCATCATCATCATGTGTCACAACATCAAATAGGTATGTCATTAGTAGAGTTTTTTGTTATTTTAAATAAATAGTTGTTTATTTGATTTTTTTTACTGGGTGGTCCTCTGTCCTGTCTTAAACAATTGCCTTACCAGTAACCTATAAATAACTCGGACACGGAGAGCAATCAAAGTGTTGCAAAACATATTACCAGCCTATTCACGACGCTATCACGCGGAAGCTACCACTTAGCAGTCTTCCGGTAACCGTCGTGGGATCGGTTACTGATTTATTGCTTCAGACAAAGCGAATAAACCACATCGAAGGTGGTAAAATGGAGTCATGGGAGGTCATGCTCTAGGGCCCAAGTTTTTCGAATAAGTTAGTCTACTAGACAAATTAATAAGTTGCACCAAAAATATGCATTAGACATATCGTGTTGTGTAGCATAGTAGCTATATTTTATTTAGCGCATTTTGTTAATATTAATTAGCCTTAAAGGTAAGAGATAAAATGAATAATATAAAATTTCTTCTAAGAGTAAATAATGATGTTATTGAAAACCCTAGATCTAAGACATTTCCGTAGATAATAATGTTGATTTATGGCCGTTTGAATCACAGTAGGAGCAGTAGGTAACCTTGTGAGGTCGACAATAAGGTCTCTTAATCAGCATCCTTTCAATGAGAAATTATAATAAATCAAGCTTTGAATAATATAATCAAAGAAATCAAGATTTTCTGATAGTCGAAATTCAAGTGATTATTGAATGCTGATACTATTTACGGTATGAATTACTTAGCAATAGTAGGTGGTTATAGAAACTTCAATTCACACAAGCAAAAAATCGAGTAGAAGCTTTCTCCTTCACCAATGTGCTAACAAGATAACTATCTAAACTTATTGCAAAGCTTCAATGAACAGTTTCTCAATTGATAAAGCGCCTTAGGCATAAGTATGTCTAAATATAATATATGAATCTGTTTGCCTACTGACTGACTGGATGCTATCGACGCTCAGTCTTATACTGACCAGATCAAGAATGCGTTCATTACTTGGGCAAAAAATTATGCTTATTTGAGTAAACAAAAACGTATAGAATATAGAAAATGTTATATCTTAGTAAACACAAATCTATAAAGTCGCAAGGGAAGATTAAATTTTCATGTAATTTCTTATATGTACCTACCTATAGGTACTTATGGATTTATTTTTCTGAAATAAAATATTTTCATTTCATTAATAGTGGCCGAATTTCGCGCGGCGCAGGATAAAGTTTGTATGGAAATAAGACCACGAACGGAGTCGTGTGAGTTCCAATACAGTCAAACCGATAGGTAGGTATGTACTTTCACTCTGGTAAACGAGTCTGAAACAACCTCCATGAAATCAATGACTCACTGACTCATGAGCTCAACTTCAATGACATACCTATGTATTACCTATGTACCTACTACATGCGCCAGCAAGCTAAAATATTAATTAATATCTGAGTAACTTTCAGAAAACCGGATCATAACACCGTTAAGTACACATTAGTTCAAAGCCCTCGTTTTCTATAAGCTTAAAATCTGTATAAAACTGCAGTAAACCGAGAATGCAATTATCAATGAATCGTAAAAAAATTATTAACTTGACATTATGGATGGGACTTGTGAAGGACGAAAACGGCGAGATAAAGATAAGACCTCTACCTAACAATGGAACAAGGAGTAATCTGATACATTACGCCCATCTTATAGCAGCCAACGCATTACAAAAGACCAAACTTTAAGGCAAAGTCTGACCCACAACTTGAAGCGTCCGCTTGACCGGTATAGTGTTTATGTTTGCATTTCGATAACTCTACTGCGCTTCTTGTAAATATTAACTTTAGACTTTGCCGATAACGGGGTATCTAGGAAGGAACTTTCACAAGGGGCTCGAGTCAAATTATTAAATGTAAAATCCTACAGTGACAGCTATGGCAGGCTGAATTGGAAATCACTGCACAAACAACCGTTACTACTAAATGGTTTGTGAAATCGGACATTTTAAACTTTGCACGCATCAGCGATAAATCATGATCTACATTTTATTACAATCAATAAAGAGATTAAGCTTGATTTTATTTCTTCTCTCAACTAATTGAAATTTTATATTCCAGGCTGTTTAATTTATGGCGATAACTCGGATGCTTTGAAAGCAGAAGAAAGTGTGCTACCAAATCTTGCTAAAGAAGTTGAAGATAATAGTCGGTACAAGATCTTGGAAGCCAATGCGACTGTGGTGAAGCTACTGGTAGACGATAAGGATGGAGTCAGCAGGTAAGTTTTTACCACAAGTGGTTACTTTAACTATTCGCGTTTGTGATGCAATGCCATATGAATACTAGAGAAAATTATAGGTTAAGAAGAAAGAGAGATTTTAAAACATAGTATTTTATAATATCAGGTCAGAAGTCTTCGACATGCTTCATTCAAGAGACGACAATGAAGAGCACATGGATCTGCCAACCTTCCCCGAAGACACGGAAGACGCGAAGGCAGATGTACCAGCGGTCCCTGACTCGCAGGCAGAATTTCTGCAAGGTTAGTTTCCTTTCAGTTCGTGAATAAAGAATCTTGCCCAAAAATAACTAAACTAATTTCTGAACAAGGTGTAATAGATTGAGTGATGAGAACAGTAAAAAGCAGCAGAGCCTTATTGTTGTCTTTAATACACGTGAGAGTGTGGGTTGGTGTATGAATTGAACAGTTAATCGTATTATGTGTTTATGGGGTCAGAGAGCGATTAAGACCATGTGTCTAAGTCGTAAGTTGAGTCATTATCACAGCATTTACATTTAAAATGTGCCAAATGCATCGTAATATAATAAAAGTTGAGGAGTGTTAAACTTCCCATTAAGATAGAAATGAGACTAATTCATAATAGACCGCGAACAACTAAAAAGTGGTCTGTATTACTTACTAATATTTTCAGCGAAGCTTATTCTGCCTTGCGCCAATAATTTATCTGCCTGCCTTTTTCCTATTATAAATCCGGAAATTGTGAGGATGAGCGGATGTTTGTGCCTCAATCACAGCGAACAGCTGAACGATTTTTAACGAAACTTGGAATATACGTGACCTGGAATAACATAGGCTCTTTTTATAAGGATAAAACTATCAACCTTAACCCCTAGATTTCAGTAAATATGTAATGCTTTTAGCCACAGACGCAGTTCGCAAGGACTCCAAACAGCAGCGGTATTCGAGTCCACGAGGCGAGCAGGCCGGTGCGGCAGCCGGTATCATGATTGTCATCACTTGCAGCATCGTCTGCATCGCGTACACCGCTCTTATTGTTTGGAGGCGGATATACCTGTGAGTGTTGTAATTCACTTTTATGAAATTGGGATGCAGAGTTGCATACTATTCCATTTCTGAAAAAGTACTAAGCTAAAAATGGCGCCCACGACAAAAATGTGTAAAGTAACGTACGTACAATAAATAATTTATTTCAACAAACAAGTTATAAAATGAAGTCTTGGAAAAACGTGAGCTGGCTCAATAACCCAGTTCCCTAGGTAAACTTTTTTATATTCTGTAAGCTATGAGTACGGTAACGAATAACTATTACTGATTTGGTGGCGAATCGGCATTTCTTATTACATCAACAATTTTGATTAATGACTTTCAAATTTTTTCCGTGAGATTTTTAGGTACTTTTTTTAATTATTTGCAGATCTCGATCGTAAACATACTATATACTAAATCTATAAAAGAAAACTGCTACTTAGGAAGATAAGTAGTACTAGCACGGCAAGATAAGGTTCCAGTAGACCAGGTTCGATATCCAATAAAGATTGCAATTTGTATTCATACGAAACATGATACTGGACACACCACACACAAGATTTGGACTCACCGTGGGCGTGCTAGAAAACTAGAACATACCTATTGTTAAATCGATGTAATATTTTAAGAATGTTTAGACAATTTCAAAATTGTTATAACTTTAATGATATTTTCTACCATTTGATTGGTATTATAGAATTGGTAACAATAACACAGCACGATTTTTACTCATAAATATGCAAACGTCCAACATAAAACCAGAATCTGTAACAGTACTCCCGATCCGGCTCGAAGGACCATAAACATAATGCGTTTGAAATGCACTTCAAGGGCTTTATTAAATGAATGGCTCGGAGTATATTTATTCGTGGCTTCCATGTTTGTGTAGAGTTCATTGTGTGGGTAACCCGACACCTCGTCCCGAGCTCAGTAAAGTACCTGTGAGTACATTACACACCTAACTATCCTAAGTGCGTAGGATGAAACTCACTGCCCGGAAACCACTCTACAGCCTACAGTTTAAATCCCGTTTTATTTATAGTTTTCCTTATAAAGCCTTATTTTACAGGAAAAGGAATGGATTGAAACACGAACTGCTGAGAAACGAGGAAGTGATCGCAGAGACTAGAATAGAAGTAAGTATATTTGTCTAGTTATTGGTTATTTTATGGTCACCCAGATTTAAAACATTGTTAAGCTTGTTCTAATGTTGGTATAGTATTAGAATTCGATGACTATTTTAGAATTTGGAAATAATATATATTGCTAGTAAGTACTAAATGCAACATTGAACTCAAATTAGTACTAATCTGTAGCTTATTTTCTTTCCTACGAAAACTTTAGATTTTAAAGTTTAGAACATTGTATGATCATCAATTACTTTTGATGTTGACTATGTTATCTACTTACATCCTTTATTTACAAGAATGTTTATTAAATCCTAAATAAGTACACTTTCCAACACCACAGGCAAACTAGTCCTTGCTTCCTCTAAATAGGAATTTTGTTCTATCGATACGATACCTATGTATTCAGCGTTTCATACATTTATAATAATTGCTTGGGTCCTTAGGCAAGTACATAGGTATTTTTTGTGGAATATTTCATATTTACTCGAGTTAAGATTGTGCCAAATATGATGCTGGTAATTTAATTTATTGACTGTTTTAAACTGATAAACATAAATGTGTTACCTGCTTGACAAGTTTATATCAAAAGCATAAAAGGTAACTAACATACGTATTTTAAGTGGGCTGATACGTATTTTATGTCATAGACAGGTTCACCTGCTAGTGGACAAACTACTATAGATTTTAGCTTCTATTAATCCGGTCCGGGTTGTGATCTTTCTAGCTGCCGCTACCAGCTTCGCTCGCCTGGTAAAAAAGGTTACCTACTTTTATATTTATTTACAGGCTTCGTGGTTAGGGGTATCTAATAGGTATATTAGATACCTCTAACCACGAAGATTGTAAATAAATTTCATTCCAGTTCACTATTTGTACCAAATTATATCAATCGTTCAGGTGTTACAGATTGAATTGCAAAAATAACGCTACACGCAACTTTCGCTTTTAATGAGTTAAATTGAATAGCTAGCGTCCTACTTATGTATCTGTTACCAGCAATCTGTATAATCCGGTGTTCTATAATCTCCTCTTTAGACTACTAAAACTATTGTTCCGAGACTAAAACTTGCTTGAAGTATTGCCAACTTTACAATCAGCCACATGGCCAATTAAACCAAAAATTTTTTGACAGTATGTTTTTTGACTATCTATCTAGTTGTGTCACTAGTTCTTTCAAATCAGTGTGGTGAAAGGATTTAAGAGCGTGCCATAACGCCGCTACGAGATGGATTTAGTGCCCCTCTTCCAGTGTGCCTCAAAGGCTCTTTTCGTGCTCAGTTATAAGTAGGGTTTTTGACGTACTTTGACTTTGTTCAAGATGAAAACTTCTGGAATCTCTAAAGAAAATGTATTCTAGCAGAAATTATAAATGAATCATACCAAGTTCCAATTAAACAGGGCTTTAAAGTCTTTATCAAAGTGTGTTAGACTAACAGAAGGAACAATGAAGTAGAGTAAACAAATATGACTAGGTTCTGATAAAAATACCAAATAAGGCACGTATTTATACTAGTTTTATCTGTTTCAGTTGTGAAGAAATTGCACCATTACCTACTGGGTCCATCGCAGCGCTGCTTCACCAGTTTCAACCTACAGAGCCCTATCAGCAAGACATTTGCTTCAAGAATCAACAATAAGTTTAGTTTCAATAGTTTGTAAGTTAGGTATGCTCTAACAAACATACAAACGAAAATACTCCAAATCTGAGATCTTTAACCGATATAAAAATATATAATGACCTTGGTTGTAACTTACATGAATCGTTGAGGCGACAGAACGCCCTTAGAATATAACAAATAGTTGTTGGAATGGATCCTACGAGTTTCTTCATAAAAACAAAGACTGAGTTTAATTAGAATGAGAGTGAGCTTGAGAATTTGTCTCTCGCAGTTTTGGATGAATATTCTCGTCATTTACAAATTATATCTATGTATTTTTAGCATAATACTTATGCAAAATAAGAGCATTGGTGGTCTAGTTGGTAGTGACCCCGCCTTCCGATCCTAAGATCGTGGGTACAAACCCGGTTGTGTACCAATGGATTTTCTGTGCAAAAAATTTATGTGCACTATACCAGTACTCTCAAACGGTGAAAGAAAACATCGTGAGGAAACCCGCGGCTTAGTCAACTCCGCACGTATTGACCATGTCTTTCCTGTGGACAAGGCAGACTGAGCTGAGAGGATAGAATAGGTGCCGGGCAAGCCAACTCCATCATAATTCGTCCTGGGCACTACAGCGTCCCGTTTGTGAAGGTAAAGGTTGCCTCCTGACGCTGTATAAATGATCTACTATAGATGGTAAAAGGCCTTAGTTTTTTTTATGCAAAATAGGTTTTGCTAACCCCAATGAACATTGCTAGATGATGAATATCTATAAAATAATATATACTATGTGTACTTACAGTAGATCAATTTCCATTTTACAATAAATCTTTAAAACATGAATGAAACTGAGATACACCTGATTCCTATTTCCTGTATTAATAAAACATGCATGTGCTAACATTGTCACATTAGAAATTATAATTCACTGGCGCATTTCAGTATTTTTTGCATCACTTAGCCAGTACCTGTTTTATGTAATACATGACTAAAATAAATTATAGAGACTACTAATCAATAATAACAGGCGCAAATCCAGCTCTCAAAAGAGGTCGTGGCCACGGCCACCCGAAAATTGGCCAAGTTTGAGTCAGACTACGGACTCGCTCACGCTTATTTTGCATTCAATGTATGTGTCTGTCTGTCTGTCTGTGTGTGTGTGTGTGTGTGTGTGTGTGTGTGTGTGTGTGTGTGTGTGTGTGTGTGTGTGTGTGTGTGTGTGTGTGTGTGTGTGTGTGTGTGTGTGCTGCGTTCCAGATCTGCGTTTCATTGGTTTTAATTTATTTATTGCAATGGATTAAACATATCAGCCTGTCGACATCAATAAACAAGACATTTTACGTGGATACTGTTGTATTCAGGTTCCAATTGTTTTATTCAAGTATAATGGCTATTTTACAAAAATGAATTTATAATTACTTAAACTATAAGCTAACATCTGTGAGCAAAAATATCCACCTTCAAAATTTGTCCTACAATTTATCTTACGATTTACGTAACTTTAAATTTATAAAAATTTTTTGGCCGCTGCCTACACCTAACATATTGTCAATTACTATCTAGGAATGATTGTCTCTTTTCAATACACAAGTAACGTTTTAAATAATTTAGCAGTATGAATTTTTTCTAATATATTCCTATACTTTTGATAGGCCTCGTGTCTGAAATATACTTTAATGAAATTTACTAATCAATTCAGTTGGTTTTATAGGATATGTAGCTCAACTTGTTTTGAGGACTAGACTAGACACAGTGGCGCCCTCACCAAATATTAAAAATGTAAACAAATAAATAAATCTAGCCATGTCATCCTAATTAGAGTCACAGCTAAAACATTAATTAATAGATTGGCTTTCATGGACTATTACAGCCTAATTTCCGCATTTGTAAAAGATTAAAAAATAATAATTAGCATTTGCTGTGATGACCTTATTATATTTTTAACTTACATTATTTAGTTTAAATAATTACCCTCTTGAACATTTTGTGTCTGAACAAAATGTTTAAGAGGGTAATTATTTAATGACCATGGCAAAGTCTTGATTATGAACTGTAACAAAGACATTATGTAGGTCTACTCTCTAAGTTTTTATAAGGTAAAGGGTACATCTATGACGAGGGCGCCTCTAAGCTTAGCCTATGTTTATAATAACAGAATAGTCTAGCAATAATTGATATAATTCTTTGTTTTGTAAGTGTGCCATAGATAAGAACAACCTTGTAGTTTTAAAACACTTTCAGCCCTTTCTATATTGTCATACAATTAGGATATCTACTATTTATTTCTGTTTAGCTAAAGTCAAATGTTTCTGTGATGGTGTATGAGTATTGAAGGTATATTAAGATTACTAATTAAATTCTATATTTGATTAAAATTGTTTTATTTCATTGTACTAAAATAAATTAACATTGGCAAGAGCCTAAAAATTTTATAACAAACTGATTATAACTGATAATATACTATTAATACAAGTTGAGCAATTTCACTGTATTCTTTTCCTATGTACTAATAAAAACTCATTTGGCTGTGTTGCCCTTTGGACTTAGATTCAATAATGGATAAATTATTTCATAATTATCCGAATAAATAAACATAATATACTTTATCAGCAAAGGTTATATAAAAGCAATTTACTTACTCTCCTTACATTTAACCACTAGGGGTCCTGCATTGTCTCCGGTGACCATGTTATGAGTAGCATGAGTCCCATCACAGAGTGGCCACTGAAAATTCAAAAAGGTAATGATAATTTTTGTGGCAACAGACCAGAAATTGAAGTGTAGAATGGCCCCCTGAAGGACCAATGACATTGTGAAGGTCAGTGGATAAAGGCGCTCGTGGCGTAGCTTGCTTAGACATTCTTGATTGATTGTTGAAGTTAAGCAACTTATTGGGATGGGACCGCAGTGCTTTGGAGGGCATGTTAAATTGTCGGTCCCGGCTTTCAAGTCGTTAAGCTATGACGGAGGCCTTTAGGCAGCCTAAAAACTCCGTCACTAGAGTTGGCCACTAGCTCATACGAACTTACTTACTTAGTGGATAAAGGCAATATTAAAACGTTCTTCCAGGATATTGAGGAGGCCTATGTCCAGTAGTAGACTTTTTTTAAGTAGATGACAATGATGATGGACAATTATGGTAGAGTAAGAACTAGGCACTAGATTCCAACTATGTAAGCCATCTCTTACTCATAATGTAATGAACTTATTATAATAATATTAACATTTTTGGGAAATAGATCATGTTAATTAAAGCACTTACTATGCCACTCTTCCAACACCTGCAAAATGCTTGTTTCCCATCTATATCTTCAATGTCAACAATATCCACCACTTTCGGCTGGTCTTTTCGAATAGAAGCGTTTACTGGAACCGTGCCGTTTCGCACACTCTTGATCACTTGGTAGGAATAATATGAATAGTATGATATTCCACCGATGACCAGAGTTGGCGGGATCAGGGCTAGCCAGTCTTTAACTGAGACAAAAATTAAACTTTAGTTAGGTATACCTAGTTATACCTATGTAGGTAATACTTTATTGTGTATACCAATATACCAATAAAAAAAAATATAAAGATTACAAAAGTTTACTTAATTATTCTGGTAAAGTAAGGTAAGGTACTTTCTATATTTATTTTATTCTAGATTCCGCCTGTGGCTTCGCTCGCGTGGTAGCCGTAGGTATATAAAAATTAGATATCTTATAAACAAACTTTCGTATTTATAATACTAGTAGAAAATAGTACAGCATCGTAATATACAATTATAGTCTTACCTCCAAGCTGAAACCAGCCGCCGAATGTATCGGGTATCGGCAAACTATCCAAGTAATCTGGAATGGTAACTCTGACCAGATTCGACACAGTCTGCATGGCTGTTTTTAGTAAATGCAATTTCGAACGACCTCAATTTTCTCAACCCTCCACTCTACTTTTTCCCGATAAGTCAAATATAAAAATCACACACAGTTATTCTTAATTTGATTACACAACACTCCGTTCATTCATTCTTCAATTGCGTAGAAGATACCTAACCTACCAACCAACCAAAGTACCTATCAGCCAAAAATAAACATACTCGAAGTTAGCTGCAAGTAGACGACAGTGATCTTACAGAATTCTCGATAGATTGAGGGATGGCTCTAATGAACTAGGTTTAATTTGCATCAGTTTGAACCGTACAAGTTGATTGAACTAACCAGCTATTCTATTAGTTGCTCCTTACTCTTAAATAATCAATTAAAAAAGGAGGGTTTTGTTGCACTTTGTAGTGGAGTATTTAGAAAAACCGGACAAGTGCGAGTCGAATTCACACACGAAGGGCTCCGTACCATCATACATGGACATAAAATGTTTCTTGTATGGGGACCTTTTATTTTTTATTTAATTTAATTTTTATTATTTATTGTTGACTCCCCCTACCTACTTTGTAGGCAGGCAGCTATCCCAGAAATTTAATTTAAATCTATAACAGTATTTTAGTGAAATGCCCCGGACTAAGGATGGGCAGACGGATAATTATGGAGAAATATAAATCAATAAGTTTAAATCAGTGTATATTTAAAATAATATTAATACTAAAAAAAAAGGAAACATATTAACTTCAGTTAGGTATTTCATCTAAAGTAGTTAAATCTTATCAACTTTGTTGTTTTATTATTAACAATACAACATTTTACGTTACAAATCACCTGGTAACATTAGGTATGTTTTTTTTGATCACAATGTTTTATATTTTATCACTTTGAGTTGTGAGTAAGTATAGTCTCAAAATATAACTACATTGTTAACGCGTGCTCAAAATATAAGTACAACTCAAAAACATGGACGTAAATTATTGGACGATAATTTCAGTGGATCACATAATTTTGACCAAGTAAATAATTGCTAAATAAAAGAGCTAGCAAAATAGCATGAAGTAATACAGTCATGGTAAGTATTCAATGTATCTATTTTATTTCCAAAAGGAAAGGAATCCTCCATCTTGCTTACTTACCTTATAATTTTATTATTAGGGTAATCAAAGTATATTACAAAAAATGATCCACTGTAGAGCACAATGATCATATCTCTATTAAAAAATGCTTACGCAGCGTTACTTGTAAATGTTTCACTGTTATCTTTTGTGCTAGCGAGCTGAGACTATGACCTTGGAGCACGGGTTAACAGTAGTAGAGTATTCATTTTGAGAATAGTTGCAATAGCTGTTTACTTTGTTTCCTTGTGTCTCACCACCACTGGTCCAGTGTTATCACCAGTCTCCTTATTATGAGTGCCATGGGCTCCATCACAGTACGGCCACTACAAAAAATACCAGATGAAAGAATTATGTAATATGTTATCAACAATGACATGAGTTTATTTATGTGATGACTTGATAAGAAGTATGTGTGGATTACATGTTTTACGGCTGGTTGATAATAAAGGTCATTGTACATACCCACATAAAACAACACAACCATCAAATAAGGAATTAAATTGTATAAAAAAAAATTGCTTTAATGTACTGGGCAAAATAATAACAGTAAAAAGACAAGCCAAAAAACCTAGTTGGCTAATTTGCAAGACCTAGAAAATTTAATGAATGCAAAATCACAGCCTACAACTATAACTAATACTTAGGGTTCATACTTACATTCTTGCTCCTCCAACATCTACAGAGCGAAGCCTTCTCAGTAATGTCTTCAATATCAATGAAATCCACGACTTTGTTAATGTCTTTTCTAACACCTGGATTTACCTGACCATTACCAGCCTGGTTTGCCTTTTTTATTGTTTGATATGAATAATAAGAAATTCCACCCACAACTAGGGTTGGTGGTATTAATGCAAGCCAGTCTCTCACTGAAATAAAGTTAATAAAATGGTAAATAGGTACGTATTTAATGTCATTGCTGTATTAATAGCAAAAACATAAATATCTAGTACAGTATATTAGATTAAGCTATATGATAGGTAGAACCTGAAAAGAGCTATTAGCACATTGCATGTTTCTAAGAAGTTTTATTAGGTTGAAAGTGTGTCATTGAATAAATTCACTGTGTTAAATTGAGTTAGGTACTTCGTTAAATATTTGTAGAATACCTTTAACATTAATGAAATTTTATTTTTTAGTGTACCTAGATCCTAAACACTAAAAATCTTATCATTTAGATAGTTAGTAGGTCGATGCGATAAGTTTAATACTGAAATGTGCCTTCTGATGTACTAAGTACCTAACCAAAGCAAATAACATTTTCCTTATAAGTAATGCTTACCACCAAGACGAAACCAGCCTCCAATTGTGTCTGGTATAGGTAATCCAGCCAAATAATTGGGAATGGTGACCTTAACAATGTTTGATACAATATACATAATGCTAGAGATGAATTCAACTAATACAAATGACGAATTTTGTACTTGCTGAGAGCAATCACCTATAACTGTGCTTCTTTCGACTCGCTTTACACGTTAATGTCCGTCCTCCTTGTATCACGCGTCAATAAAAACAGAAAGATTTAGCATGACAATATTTCTGTGAGTGTGAGCAGGACAACCCAACACTAGCAAGCTCAAAGTGTGAAATAAAGAGATTTCGAACCATTACTCTAGCTTACTCTTCATTTAGACAACTAATGTCATTTATTTTTTTTTGAGTTGTTTATATTAATCAAAATAAATCAGATGATCTCTGCTCAAATTGCTGGTGAACTAATAAAAGAGAGCTCGAGCATAACGAATGAATTTATTTTCTTCAGCTCTTTTTTTTCATCACTAGGTATATCACTAACTTCAGGTTGTTGGAGGTTGGTGTTGCTAGATTGAAATAAATATTTTGCTATGAATTATTTCTTACTACACACAGATTACAATCTAAAGTCCGTTTCACGAAAGAAGTCCCGTAGGAGGGGCGCTGCTGTAGTCTTCGTGTATCAGGAAATTGCTGTAGTGTTGTAAATTTTGTTTAGTACCGCAAATTTTTGCGGGACTTCTTTAGCGTGAAAATGACTAGCAGCAAGTCATACACACCAACAAAATTGTCTTTTATTCTCGTAAATTAATTGAGCATAATACTTTTTCTTCTTTTGCAATGTAATGTTTTGTATGATTGAAAGATTGAAAAACATTTTTCAATGGCAACATGAAAACACCTTTCAAACCAATCAACTAATCAAATTTATTTTATCATCTGTGCTTGTCGTTCGCTTTGGTTGGTTGGGTGCGCTTGCATTTTGTCGTGCGTTGTAATTAGGAATAACTTCGTTTTTAGATCAAGTATTATCTTCTTACCTTAGTCCCTCATGTAGTTTTACTATAGTGGTTTTCGTGAAATCCCTGTGAAGTTTCTCAATGCTGCTGTACGGTGAATATGGCCGACGAAAGACTAGTGATCCTGAATCGTAGTGAGAATTTGGGATTCGGATTCTCTTTGCTTGGCGAAGCCGGTTTGCCACATATTATTTATCAAATTGAAGAGAACTCACCAGCGGCTCGTAGTGGCGAGGTAAGTTCTTTTACTAACACCCATTGAAGTATTGCTATTGGCAATCAATGAATGCATTCCCCTACCTACCTGCTTTCGTTTTGTTATTCTGTCACTCCTTGCCCTTGTAGAAGAAATAAAAATGCGTATGTTGAAATGTGTTCTAAACATTCCATTCCTTAGATAAACACATTTTCAAAATATCCAGTAATAATCTACCAAATATAATAAAGCCTGAGTTTTAGTCAGTCCATATAATTTTTTAACTGCCTAAAGCTAAATCTGGCGGAAATCCCAGCAAGGAGTGCCTGCTGTTATGGTACTGAATCAACCTTAGCAATGTACAATAAATTCTGGTTGAACTATAAAAAGTAGGGTACATCATACTATTATTCAAATATTTATGTTTGCAACTTCAATCAGCTAGCATTCATTGTTTGCCAGGATCCATTGAAAAGTAATGACCATGAAAATGACATTTTTATGCATGATATGGTGGTATTGTTTGTTTTTGTTAAAATGATATGAATCATATCACATTCTATATAAAAAGTTTTAATGAAATCATTGCACACCTCACAGTACTACAATTGTAACAACCGTCTATTTAGTAATTGATTTAGTGTCAAGGTGGTCATGTTTTAGGTACAAGAGATTATGCAGGTAGCTATTAGTTACCCATCTCTCACAGTGTGCTTAACATACCTACATGTAATTGAACTCTAATTCACAACCAGAACAATTTGACAAAGCATATTTGTGTTGGAACAACAATTGAAAAACAATACCTTAAATTAAAGCAAACTGTATTGGCCCACTCAAAATTAAAACGATACTCTCCAATCAAATGCCACCTGTTCAAGGTTACACAAGATTATTGTTTTAAATTACGATAACAATATAAGTCAGTCTAGGCCTTTGCAAAATCGGAAATCTAATATGACAATGATGTAACTGTAAACTGACTGTTTAAAGTAATACAGCAAGGTACATTGAAATCATGACCATTCTTGAAAAATGCCCTTTACAGCTACTTGTTTGCTGTTTACCATGAAACCAAAGCTTTAAATGTCACATGGTCTCAATATCACACATCTATTTATGTCCTACATAATTTATTATTGTATGTAAAGTTGTCAAACTAGTGACAAATGAGATTTTATCATTTAGCTGCACACTTGACCATTTTTAGTAATCGCAATGTCAACTTATTCCGGCATATCTTTTTATGATGCAAACCATATTAGAACAAGTAATAAGCATAAGTTTATGCATTTGATTGGGATCTTTAGGCTCTAATGTTCAAACCTCTTGCCTTAAACTGCATACAGTAGCCAATACCTACTGCACTGCAGGCATAAATACCTGTACTTAGACTATTTTTCATTAAAGATATTAGATTGCAAAAATGAATTAAGAAGCTGTTTGTCTAGATATCTCAACATTTACTAGATCTTATTGATTATCTCATAAAATTGTTTACAAATAGTGCTCACTCTTTTTCTCTCGGTGACATCATTACCTTCATTTAAGCACTAATAAACGCGTTATTAGCCATTATATTAACGTTTTGCATTCGTGACGCGAATGTGTGACGCACCGGGTACTCAACCACAGTGGGAAAGGGAAAAACTGGCTCACTCCACTATGATATTTTTTTTTCAACCTATTTCGTCCCACTGCTGGGCAAAGGTCTCCCCCAAACACTTCCAGACATCCCTATCCTAAGCCTTCTCCCACCATCCTCTTTCGAAGGCATCGAGTTCGTCCCGCCAACGCTTCCTCGGCTGACCCCGACACCGTTGCCCCTCCGGTGTAATGTTAGCCGAGGTCGTTTGACGGTAGGATCTCGCCCGGAGATTCTTAGCTCCCCTGACCCCAGGGCTGGCATGGCTCCCGTCAACGCCAGCACAGCCGCTGGTGTCGCCGGGCACTTGGGGCCTTGGTTGATTGTGTCTGTCCATATTTCTGGGGGTTTGGACCATAATCCACCACGCTGGTCCAGTGCGGGTTTTACATAACCGAAATTTTTAGTCTTTGTAATCACACTGAACACTAAACTTAACGAAATTTTGAATATGTGTCCTGTAATGGCATATTTGCTACTTAAATAAATAAGAATACCTAGACAATGTACTAGTATCTTACTAGAAAGTATACATTGACACTTTTATTTACTACTCTTTCGAAACCTTCCTTAGTGTTAGTACACCTATTATACTATAGATTTGTTATAGTAGGGTGTAAAACATCAATCAGTAGCAATCTCATTGTGCAAGTAAAAATTGATATATTTGATGTATAAAGAACCAACCAGGCTAACTAATAAATAAATATTTATGAACATTTCACACAGCGCCATCTAGCCCCAAACTAAGCAAAGCTTGTACATACTATGGCATCGAGCATTTAAATTTCACCAGATGGCTGATAAATAACACCCAACAGTCACATACATAGTCCTAACCCCACTAGGATTCCCTGCGTCGTGGGTATCAGAAACTACGAGTACCATAGTACCACAACACCCAGACCCGGAAGAAATAAATACTTATATACAAACATTTCCCGTAGCGGGAAGCGAACCCGCGCCTCTTGTGTCTGCCGAGCAATCGCCCGCCACGCCATCGAGGCCGTCGTCTAACTATAAATCTATTAAGTACCTAATATTGGTAATCTCTTGCTTTGTCCTAGCTAGTTCCCATAATGGTTTTATCACAAAGTACTTGTATAACCTACCTGCCTACCCGAAATTGACGACGCTTTAATTATTTACTAGCTGCCGCCCGCGGCTTCGCTCGCGTGGTACCCGGATAAAAAATAGCCTATATGTTAATCCAGTACATGTACTATGTATATTCCAAGTTTCATTCAAATCCGTTCAGCCGTTTAGGCGTGATTGAGCCACAAACATCCAAACATCCAAACTCACAAACTTTCGCATTTATAATATAAGTAAGATTATTATTATTTATTTTGGTAAACTTTTTAGAAGTACATATTGAGCTGAGTAGGTAATTTTTAGATATTTACGTACCATATTTAGGTTGATTAATTTTATAGATATATAGCGCACGAAAGGAGCTTTTGAGACTCACCTTAAATCCTTTCACCACACTGGCTCGAAAGAACTAGTGACACAACTAGGTAGATAGATATTTACCTTTCTATTTAGAAGGTTTTTACCTGTTGAATTCGCTAGCCCGTGATTTCGAGGTACTAGCTATACATAGTATTGCTTACATTATGCAGTCAATCGCATCCTCAACGATGGAGCTGTTGGAGCTCAAAGTTGCACGCACGTTGAAAGTGTTAGCTATATTATGCACTTGAGTATACATGCAGAGATCACACCTCTACTCACGCTAAGCTGTAATTGAACCAGCTGTTTTATAAAGCTGTGTCACAGTTTAGTGAAGAGTTACTTCAGCTGGGTCAAGCAGGCGTCGCCGTCGCTTCTCTACTCGACAGAGCACGATCACAAATTATACCAAGGTCAATGATCGATACTCGTATACCTAAATGTTACCTATCTATTTATGTTAATGAACATTCCTGTCTAAACTGACCGTCAGGCTACGGCATGTATTTTCAAATATGAAACAGTCCTATTAATCCGAAAGTTTGTGAGGATGTGTGGATGTGACGATGTATGTTTGTGCCTCAATCACGCCGTAACGGCTAAACGGATTTGAATGAAACTTGGAATATACATAGTATGTGTGCTGGAATAACATATAGGCTACTTTTTGCCCGGATATCATGCGAGCGAAGCCGCGGGCGAAGCTAGTACCTAAATATTCTCTTTAGTTACGTTGTAGATACAAATTAAATACAGTTTACCTGAGCTGGTAGGTACTTCGTGTTTTGATCTTTCCTCGTTAGTAAGACCATAATCAGCTCCTTTACTTTGATAATACTAAATGTCGTATTGGAAAGTATCCGCTTCGGAAACGGCAACACTGTAGTAAAAGTCAAATGTTTACAGAGCCTCAGGATCTCAGGCCTCAGACCAGAGGACCTCAAAGCTTTGCGATTTAGGATGCTGGATGTTCGAAGAAGTTTACAATGAAATGGCTCAAAAAAGTGCACCATGTCGATCCTGGCTAAAACTAAGCTTTTAGAAGACTCTTATACAGCGTTATGACACAACTTTTGCCTACAGCTGGACGCTGTAGTGCCTGGGATTGTTTTCAGATAGAGTGGGCTTGCGCAGCACCTACACTATTCTCTCCTAGCTTAGTTGGCCTTATCCACAGTCAATACGTGTGGAGCTGACTATGCCCAGTTAAAAGCAGTCGTTAAGCTAAGACAGACATGACTGGCTTCCGATCACATTGATGAGCTGAGAAATATCGCCTGGCTAGCTGGTCAGCTCATACAAACTTACACTTATTACGGCTTACCTAGCTCAAGTCACGGTCATGACCGTAATCTCACGTGGGTCTGGGTGTGGGTGGCCGCTCGCTGTTACGACTGAATGACTATTCAATATCACAAGTACCTTCAGTGTTTATAGATGTACTTGTCGCAAAGAAATTTTATCCGCAACGAAACAATTCACTTTTATGCGTGGTTTCGTTGCAATTTAGCTCGATATGCATCATGTCCATGCGAAGATTGTCAAGATGCTGTATCCCACTATTGTAAATCTAAAAGTATGCGAGGCTAAAAAGCGAAGCTAAAATTATAGTACTTATTTAAAAAATATTTTTTATTTCTCATAGATTTCTACATTGTTTTTCACCGCCGCCAAAAATTTTATAATAACTTTTAAATTCAGTTATGACCCTAATATCATTACAAATCTATCATTAATGTCACTTTTTATCACCATTACCGATGTCAGCTCTTTACTATTACATTATTTTTAACCATGACAATGAAATACTAACGACAATCATAAAACTAACACTAATGTTATGTTTTAATTGGGCAATTAATTTTATCTGACTCAATGGAAGTAAACTTCAATGTCAGCTAGCAAAATAAAGCCTTTAAACTTATAGCCGAGGCTGAAGGTTTACGATTGAAAACCTCGCTCAAACACATCTCATTGATCATCAAGCACCCGTTCTACGCGTATTTCCATTCAAATATTGTCTTCATAATAAGTATTAAAACTTTTTATCATACTATGTTGGAGGTACTTAGAGATCCTCTTGTTTAGAGGGCTTACTCGTTTTATTATATATTAAAACTTCAGCCAATACGGAATACTAAAGAAATGATGTAACCATGTAAAGTCATAAATAAATCGATGAACGATCGCATCCCTCCGTGTAAAACATTGGAAATCTTCCGCTTTGAGCCAACCGAGGAAACTTCGTTCACGATGCGATTTCCGCCGGCTGCGGAGCGGAATCAGCTCATTTGTAGGTCGGTTGAAAAATAAATCCGTCCATATCTATGCTCTGTATTATCTTTATCCTGTGATATTTTTTCTAAATTATATCATGGCCAAATATAAACTCCCCTGCAATGGCTATTTGAAACATGACTATAAAATTAAAGCAAAATAATAATAATGCAATAAAATACAGGCTAATATCAAAACCACAATGCGCAAAAAACACGCAAGGTGTCTAGTGAAGAATAATGGTTCGTAACTTCTATTACTTACTTTAGTATATGTACGATAACATCGAGCTTCGCAGAAATTAAAATGCAATAAATTTCACTTGGCGAAATTGAAAAGTAGCTCGTGTGTATAACCTGCGTTTCCACAACAACTCGAAGAGAAACACTGTTCACGTGATCGACCTGACTCAGGCAATATCTGATAGCAGTCTGTCCATAAATGTTCTACTAATTATAGCGAGACATGAATACTACTTTGCACTCACATGAATGATCTTCATTAATGGCCAGCCTAAGGCAGTATAGTATCACTCAATACTAATCGTAATCGTGTCATACTAAATTGAAACAATCCAGAATACTTAACTGCAAAAAATTACGAAAAATAATAGTTATTAAATAGTCCTACTTAGTGTATTTACTAACTAATATTATAAACGCGAAAGTTTGTATGTATGGATGTTTGTTACTCTTTCACGCAAAAACGGCTAAACGGATTTGAATGAGACTTGGAATATACATAGTACATGTACTGGAATAACATATAGGCTATTTTTTTATCCGGGTAACACGCGAGCGAAGCCGCAGGCGGCAGCTAGTAGTTTATATATAGTAAAATATGAGTAGGTACAACATTCCAATTGACCTTAATTCACAAGTTCATTGGACGCGTCCACTTCAGTCTAGTTCTTTTATTTTGTGTACCTACCGGTAGAGTTGTTTTTGACAACCTGATCTATTCGCAACCGTGTGCAATACCAGATTTTAGATAGGAAAAAGTGGCCTCCTTATAACATGCCCATTGCCCACACTCATCTTTGTCACTGACGATTTTTTCAAACTTCCTGGGATTTATTAATTCATATTTGTGTTCTAAGATTGAGACCTCTACTTTTCAATAAAGACGTTCCCAGCAATTTAATAAAGTCAACAACGTTTATGGCGTCTGACAGCCCCCATGCGCTCTTAGAATTAATACTCCGGATGTTATATCCACAAAACGTTAAGGGAAACAAAAATAAATACATCAAAGTAAATCATGCTCGAAATACAAAGTAGTATGCAAATCACCGATAGCGTGAAACGTGACTGCTGTTGATGTTGTTATGACAGTTCTTGCACTATTTTATTTTGTGCAGGTTGTAAAGAAACTTTTGATTGTCTGGTGCTTTATTGCACGTGCTGAAACATCATTACTGTTCATTCTCTAGTGGCATGTCCAAACAAATATTAATCTACATTATATTATTGTAAAGAGGTAATTTTTTTTATTTATTATATAAAATGGCAATAACAACCAGTCTTTCATACCTAAACAATGGCATTGTTTATTAATGTTTTTGTCAGCAGTTATCTTTATTACCAAGCCGGTATTCCCTTTTCTTTTGATCTGACCATCAAAACTAGACACTATAATGGTTATAAAATGGTTTTAAAGAGATGATATTACTTCTCAAGAGTAGTCTTGAAACTAAGCTGCCTGGTATTTTCTGTTAAATTGTTTATTTGGTTGAGTCGTTTGCTGTTTGCTTTCTAAGTTAGAAGCCGAGGTGGGATCGTTAAATTGATTAAAGTCAATGAACGTGTCCCCTTTATTTGGTGATAGGTTGGGTGAAAGGTGTGGCATATGATACTCTTATTTTTCACTATAACCAAAGTCTAGCAAAATAGGAACTTATAGTGCAAGAACGGGAATGAGCATAGACTGTAGATTAGTATCTATTTATTAGAAAAAAGTTTCAGCTGTTCAACCTATTCATCTATCTAGTATCTAATCTAACCATTAGAAAATTTATCTGCAACTCTCTTCTCACAGTATTAATGTAAAATCAAAAATGCCGTCACATGCTCAGCTATTTTTCCCGTTTTCCCTTCTTTTAGAAATAGTAATGGGGGCATTAGTGAACCGCGGTGGGAGGGGAGGGCCGCATGGCACCCCAGTCCTTGCATGAGAAGCCTTACCGGTAAAAATCCTTCAACACAAATAATGTAGAGTGCTCTACCTTTGATTTAAGCATCTATGAATGAGGAAAAACAAGGCAAAAAGAAAGCTTCAATATTGCGTAGGTTGAAAACCGAAGTCTGCACGAGTGGGCGTAAGCGCCTTGGCGTCGAACTCACCATACGCTCCAAGTACTATACAAGTACGCATGACTAGGCTTGTAATTCATGTCTGCGAACATATGCCACGCTTATGTAACGCAAACAAACAACTCTCATTCATATTGACCGCCAGATTGTTTACACTAACCAACACATTTGACACCTCTGAGCATGCCGATGTATACCGTTAGCTAATTGCCATGCGACCATCTAGCAATTAATCGGATTTTATTTTATTTTATGAATATCATCAGCATTGTTATAACAAACTGCCTTCTGCATCACCGACGTTCCCTGCTATTCCTCATCGATATTTTAATAGATTTAGCTCTTCAATGCGGCCAACTAATTAACATTTCCGCTGCGCCCTTCTGTGGGAGTTTGATCGAATTTATCTGTAAGCTCAATCCATTAGTGGACCCTCCTGTGATAAGGACAAGTTGACAGCGGAGCGGCGCGCGGGGCGGTCGCTCGCTCTCGGGGCTCCGAGCCGCTCTTACTTCCCATTAGATAAACTTGTCCGCTCCACGGACCGCGATCCTGTTCTCGCTCCATTCCGTTAATTGTGAGTAACGCACTCGGTTGTGTACGATTCAAGGTGCAGTTTTGTTTTCTGAACAAACCGCCAGTGATGAATGTATTACGCCTCAGTGAATCATTGACATCACAACAACATAGTGATACCGATTGTTAATCGACGTTCAACTTTTGATGACATCGGTTTTGTTGTGCTAAACGTGTGTCGTGTATTTAAAACATTTTGGTAGTTGTCCTGTCGACGAGGCTACTTTTTGAATCCACTTGAATTAATCATTAGGTGTGTATATGACGTTTATAGGGCAAAAGTCAACTTTTTGTCCGTTAAGTAGTTCACGATATCTATTTACTGACTAGGGGGTTCACTTATAAACGCCTTTAAAAATCTCTCAAAAATTAAACCATGTTTATAGTAGTGCCGTGCCATCCAGTTCTGTTAAATGGAAATAAATAGTGACAGGGCAAATCTTAAACAATGCAGTGCTTAAGTTTAGCAACTTTAAGTAAAGGAGTAGATGTTTGTCTTGTTCTATTTTCTATAATAGACATCACATGAGTAGTCTCCAGTTCAGATACATGGAAAGGCTGTTAACATTTAACGCATAAGATGTTTGTTTATCTTATATCCATGTTACAGTTGTACGAATTGTACAGAAGTATACTACTTCGCTGTGAGAACAAAACATATTTATCTGGACCTTGTTTGGACATTTCATTCGTCCAGCAAAGTCACATAGAACTTCTCAAGGGTAACATAATAAAGTTCTCGAATATTGGATTACTTACTAATTCATTTGGGCGTTCCATTATGTAATGCGACCAATTATTTATTTATTATATAGTTGTATGCGTACCAGGAATAGTTTGGCTTCTTGATATTTCTTCCAGTATTAAAAATCAAGGCTTGATGTTTAATATTGACTTTCTAGTAGCACACACAAAAACGAAAAACATTGTGAAATGCTAAGCAACTGTTCCTGCAGAACTTAAAGTTTGTTTTAAAGTACGTAACTGAATAAGTATGTGTTGAATTGCAGGTCGAGGCAGGAGACGTTTTGCTCAAGGTTAATGGGACTGATGTAAACCGGTTCACTACCCGAGAAGGTAAGGAATTTGCCATTTATCACGCACATGCCACTTATCTACGAAACATTCTCAACATGCAGATAACTGCTGCTGTAATTGAAATGTCGTTCCTTGTTTAAATACTGTGTAATAGATGATTTTCTCACTAGCGGCAATTTGCATGGAAAACGCACTCACTAGAGGCATCAGGCGATTACTTACTGACTCTAGCGGTGTTACGCATCATCGACCAATAGTTTTATCCCATGTTATTGAGCGTCACGTCCGCCCGTTATCTTCGAACTTATTAACACTAATTCAATGATCGCGTTATGACCGAGCCGGGCCGTGCTCGGCTATCTGCACGCAACTTCGCAATTCACATTGTCACACTCATTGTATACCTACTCGACTAGACTCGCAGCAAGAAATGACCATTTTTAGTAGAGCAATAGCCAAATTGATTTCCTCAGAAGTTTGTAATCAACATGTTATCGAAGCGGGATCAACAAATAGTTGCCTGCTATTGTTAGAGTTACGTTAACGGGTTGTATATTTTAATGCCCTTTTGTGTTGTCGAAAATCATACGCTACAGAGAACCTTTCGATTGTTGCAGTTTTAAAATGCTTGCGACTCTCGTCGGACCCCGTCACCCTAAGACTGAGAAAGGGTGAGTTGAGTTTACTAAACTGTAGTTTATTGTAGTTATGACGCTTGTGGGCGTGTTACAGCTGCAAGTAATAAAATTGGAGAATTCCCCGCTGGTTTGGTCGAGTTTGCGGAGTGCCACAAATATAAGAGTAGCGATACGTGGAGTAATTTTGTAGGTGGCTCTCGGGAGCTGAGCCGGGAAAGTCTCTTTCACGTTGGCTTTGTTCCCTTTAATAATGTAATCTCGATTTACTTTCATCCCAAGCCTGTTGAACATTAAATTTCTTTGGCTACTCCATCCATAGAAATGCTCTATAGAATTTTACCCTGTATTTCTTCTCGTTTCAAAAATAGACTACACGCCAAGCCCTCCCCTACATTCAGTTTTCAAAACAACCATTGAATCATATGCATGATCCCGCTATCCATTTGCTGCTTTTACCATTCCTTACTTATTCAAGGCACTATCCTGGATGTCAGCCAACTGTGCCTGTCTGTATAGTACATAGACGTTAAATATGCATCTCTCGAGCCGAGATAACAGCTAACAGTAGTAAATAGGACGGCTTATGTACAAGTCTTAGGATGATGAACACTATGCAAAGTTACGTAAATTCTCATTTGTATACATTTACTGATACTCATAATAATTACTGTGTTCTAGGTTCACTATCTTGTATTTAGGTCTTCGTAGAGAGCAATTGCTTGTTCATCTCGTTGCACCATTATCTGGCTTCTAGTTGAAGAGCATTGGTTTGCCAGTTTTTGTCTCGTCTACCATTCATGCAGATGCATTAGTATGTTGTCCATAGAAGTTTCATTATTTGGCTCAAGTGGGTCAACTGCCATAGCAATGCTTACAAAATAACAAACGAGCATAGCCCATGTTTCACAAAGTATCAGCGCTTTTTCATAAAAATTGCTTGTTTATTGATAACATCTTTCTGCGTTCGTTCCGTACCCCAAAACCCCAAGGGTCAAGTGATCGATGTCGCTTACACTACGTGCCAGTCTTACTCATATTTATAAGTATGAAAGTTTATGGTGTCTCTTAACGATGAACCCCAATACGTATAGATTAACCAATTTGTATCATTGAATAAATAGCCTGTTGTTAGTATTTTTTTGGGCAGAACAAAACTTGTTGGCGATAATTTCTCATAAATTGATGTTTCAGATCCACAGATCAAAGCGAGCGTGAGAAGATACCTCGCGTCATCAGCGGAGCGGCGTAGTCTGGCACGCACCAACCGCGACAAGTGAGTTTTTATCAACTTACTCAAGCAATAAATGATGGTGTGCTGTTTTTACGACTGTTCCGGTGTTTGTCTGCCTCAACTGCCTCTCGTAAAGACTTAATTCCACAAAATCTAATTAGACGGGTATGAATATGAAATCGTTCCCAGAGATTCTTTACTTCTCAGAGCATATACCAGTATACTCATACATATTATAACGCCCGTATCCCTAATGGGGTGGCCAGAGCCACAAGTAATCATAAGAAAACTTGCAGCCACGCCTGATCCAAGAGTTCCCTATAGAATTTTTGGAATATTATATATTCCACGGGCCTTTGCTTTTAATGATAATGATATCAAAAAAACTTCAATGAGGTCGCAATAATCTGTAATTACATTCGGGTTTTTGTCTTACCGGTTGCAATTTATTATGCGTTCGCTGAATTTATTCGACTGGTTTTTAATTCGCTCATACATACTCTGTATTATTCGGTATTATTTTTAATGCATGTACCAAACTTGATATGAGTTGTCCATCACAGGTATCATCCAATTTAAAGAGCTTATTTCATGTTTCTATGGAGTGTTTCATACCAACTTTTGACATTTAAAAACAATCAGAATTAAATAATTTAATAACTACTATAACATAATATCTAATGGCACCAGTTTTATTGAGAGCTGCCAAATAGTTGGACAGATATTTTGCAATTATTAAAGTATTTTTAAATACAAATATCTCAGAGTGGCTGCACTTTGGTGAATTTTTCAAAGAATACTTTCTGTTTCTTATCGTTTGAACTATCCAATGGCACCAGTTTTATCGGTGGCTGCGATATTCTGTTTTTTTGTAATGTCATAAATTTGGTAAGTATACCAAGTAGATATAATATCAATAGGAAATAGTATGTTACACTTGTAAGGAATAAAATATGGCTCGTGGCGATGTGTTTGCTACCTAAATTTCGTTTGTTGACTTCATAGATAATAATGATATGGAAACTTTTCTATTTGCTCCGTAGAGCGATGTTGCAAGATGCATGTTTACCTGTGAAACAAAAAGTTGCGTTATCGGTGCGAGATTGAGATTAAAAGTACAGTCACCTCTTGCACATACGAGTTAGTGTTCAGTTACATTATTATTTTATTTGAGAGATACTCAATCGCAATTTAGCTATGATGAACTTTGATTAAACCAATCATGCCTGCTTCAACAATAATTATGCTACTTCAACAAGGAATAATTACTAACAAGACGCACGGAGTTGACTTGATGAAGTCGTTTGAAAACTGTCGAAGCCCATGCTTCTCAGATCGCACATTCCCTACGGTTTTTAACGTATAAATGGATACTGGCATGGATGCCATGTCGTTGTTTATATCAATTGCTACATTGGTGCTATACTCATATTTATACAATTACTCAGGTCTAGAAAATTGATCTACCGATAGCCACGCCATAACTTCAAAGTAATTTAAACGATACTCCGTCTGACATGCAGTGAATGCTATATTTACCTACTCTATTATAGCTTCATGGTTTCATAGCTTTTCAATTGTGATCCACTAGCAAACCAATTACACAGCGGGGTCTCACTGGAGTGATAGGGCAAAGAGTCTTAGGTTTGACCTTTCAATTTGAATAGGCAGCGATTGAATCGCTCAACTGTAAAAACTAGACACTAAGCTGAAGATATTCTTGACTTGATTAACTCAACTTTATCTATTAACGTTTTGCCCCATGTAAACCTTAACGAACCCCTAACAGTTTGACAGCTGATTTCCGACGCGATAGGTGACGGTACCATATGCGTTGTAGGGGACGCCAGCCACCCCCTCGACACGTCATTGTGGGTTATCCACCCCTGACTTTGAAATATGCCTCTTATTTCGGCATTGATTGATACGGAACCTAAAAGTCTTTCTCGGCGTGATAAATCATTTTCTAATCGAATCCTTCCTTCACTCATGCTCATAAAAGGTTGCTTCACGTGTATGTTGGCGCTTATTGATTACTAGCTTTAGTCCGCGGTTTTGCTCGCGTTATATTCGCAGA
Source organism: Scotopteryx bipunctaria (assembly GCA_949320045.1). NCBI lineage: Eukaryota > Metazoa > Arthropoda > Insecta > Lepidoptera > Geometridae > Scotopteryx > Scotopteryx bipunctaria. The sequence continues at coordinate 9,086,115 of OX439447.1, forward strand.
AAATTGTGTATACTTCATGTTTAAAAACGTTCTCACAAACTTTCGATTTATATTATTAGTAGGATATTATGCACACGATATTGCCCTTTTCATCTTCTTTAACTCTTTAGTAACTTAGTTTTTCCGGATCCTTCACGCCTTTGATGTACAAATATAACTTTTGCTCAATATCTCATCTATCAGTCGAGACATTTTAGCTGCGTCAGTAAAAAAATGCCTATTGAAACTTGGTGTACGAAATTCCTTATGTCCTTGTACATAGTGAGATTATTAACGTACCCACGATTATATATTGCTGTGAGTTAGTAAACCTAAACAGATGATCAATCAGTTCAGACTTTAGCATAAAATACGAGTATATTTTCGTGTATTTGTTAAAAAAACTGTACTTTTTTTTATAAAAAGCCTATAAAAATCTCTTATAGAATTCGTCATTCAGCAATGTCCTTTAACGACCTACGAAGTATTTGTACGATTCCGATAAACTTAAGTTGACGGTAATGCCTCAAGGCGACAAGACTTTCATTATTACGTAGACGTCGAGGTATTTGTTGTTACCGGTTCTATCTACGACAGTAACATGTCAATTAATGTTATCTACAATTTGAACGAGTAAGATAGACGTATAGAGTATTTATAGAAAGTTTATCAGTACTGTTTTCTTTTTAAATAAAATCCGTGCACCAAAATTGAGTTACAGTTAGAGACGGTGCGAGTCATGTCTGTAGTTTTATCCTTCTATGCATTATTTACCCGCTGAGACGTGAATTGAAGATAGATGGATAAATTGATTATGCACTCTGCAAATTGCCTTATACACTACTCATTATGAATATGTATAAATACTTTGTTCCAATGTTGCTTCCGCCACAATATACGGAGTAAATAAAAGATCTTTGTCATTCATCTGTCATACACAGTGTTTTTATTTATTTATTTTATTTATTTACGTTATAAGAGTTCGAAACAAAAAAATAAACTAAACATGTTTGTTGCAAATTACGTTCATCCTTCCGTCCGTTTTCAAACCATTTTCATTTATGGCTCATAGTTTTTGGACATTACCAAATCACCCATTAACTCCGCTGAACCCTCAGTGTGCGAGTCGAAAAGTTTTAAAGGTTCCTTTAATGCCCTTGACACGTGCTTTCAATATTTAAGGTTCTACGACATGCCGGTTTCCTCACAATGTTTTCCTTCATTTATGCTTCTGAGTTTTAAAGACATTTGTCTTAAGTCCATAGCTCGGCTAAAATATCTGTGCCTTGAGACACTGTCTTAGAAACAAACGCTGAATGAAACCTAATATTCGTTTCACAGATCAAGTCCACCGTCAAGCAACTCGAACAGCAACTCAAACTCGTCTAGCAACTCGTCGAGCAACGGGTCGGGCGTCGCGTCGGGTGAGAGCTGCGAAGCGTTGCTCGAGGGCGTGAGACCGCGCGTCTCGCAGCCCAAGTTCGAAGCTTTTATGATGACTGGCGACCTCATACTGAACTTGTCACGTGTGGAACACCCGCACCACAATCATCACGCGCCGACGCATCGGACACACTACCATAGGTATTTATTTGAAATAAAAAAAAAATATTTCACATACCCATCAAAATAGGTATACTCATACCTAGTACTTATACTTAGTACTGATACCTAGTACTTAAACTTAGTACTTATACCTAGGTAAACAGTGAGAAAGTTAAGAACAAAGACTTTGGCAGGATCATTATCAACAACAAATGATTCATAACCTAAAGGGGTTTAAAACACCGCATTTTATTATGCTAAACTGTTTAAAATAATGTTGTACCTAATTGATAATAATTTGATGCATACTAGAAATGTTTATTAAATTCCTAATGTGAATGCGAATCATCGGTCGGCAGAGCATGATCCTCGGATCAAATGAATGCGAATATCTAATTAAATCATCTGCAAATGCTCGTTCATATTATCTACGCGATATTATTATACGCGTTTGAGACTGATGAGATAAAACTATCTGATGGAATCGCAAAGAAAGGTATGAATTACGTGGCCCTATGTTGCTGTTTGAAAGAAATGTAGAGAAATCCACCATACTTGATGATTACAGTCTATCGTATCGTCTCGTAAAAACTTTATTACATAAATGTCTTGATTACGGTTCATAATCAAGGGAATATCTTCTCTTTAAGTTTTTACGATCGTATTTCTTTCCATTGATTACTAAAAAAACTAAGGTATTTTACCATATATAGTAGATGATTTATACAGCGTCAGGAGGCAACTTTTACCTTCACAAACGGGACGCTGTAGTGCCCGGGACGAATTAAGATTGAGTAGGTTTGCCCAGCACCTATTCCATCCTCTCAGTTTAGTCGGCCTTGTCCACAGGAAAGACATGGTCAATACGTGCGGAGCTGACTAAGCCGCGGGTTTCCTCACAATGTTTCCCTTCACCGTCTGAGATTACTGGTATAGCGCACATAAATTTTTCGCACAGAAAAATCCATTGGTACACGACCGGTCCCACGACCTTAGGATCGGAAGGCGGGGTCACTACCAACTAGACCACCATTGCTCTGATTCTATTCTGATTATCTGCATTGATTACTATATCATCCTTATTCCAGGTATAACTCGACGCCGGCGTCGCCGAGCGAGTCTCGTCTCTGCGGACGGGTCGAGCTCTCGCAGAGACACAACTCTTCGCCTGACACGGGCCTCACGGGGGACCATGCTAATAAATTGTAAGTACACTTCAATTACTTTGTGGCCATTTACAAAATGAATGAATGGTGCTATTAAATCTATCAAATGTATATACCTACATTATAAACAGAAAGAAACTTACAACTAGTCTTACTTATATTATAAATGTGAAAGTTTGTGAGGATGTTTGCGACTCAATCACGCCTAAACGGCTGAACGGATTTGAATGAAACTTGGAATATACATAGTACATGTGCTGGTTTAACTTTTCATCCGGGTACCACGCGAGCCAAGCCGCGGGCGGCAGCTATTATAAACGAAGTTAATTGCTGTTCTGAGGTCAGGACTATGATAATGTATATGAGTGTTGAGAGTTACTTCATATTATTGTTTTATTCAAGGTTTCAAGGTATCCTCTCCAACATGATAAATCACAGGTGATCAGACTATCGCCCATTCTATTTGGGCGATCAGCCCTATGGTTCAACATATTCATCTTGGGACTTTGAATCAAGAGTGGCTGCAAGTTTTCTTAGCATGTCTTGTGGCTCTGCCTACCTCATTCCCTAATTTATTTATTTACAGAAATAGTTATAACACTATTACATACTTATTTCCAAGGCTATGTTGTACATAAACAAACATATTAAAGAAAAAAGAAACAAATAAAATATATTTTTTAGTTTCTAAAACTATCTGAGTAATTTCCGTGACTTTCGGCAGGCTATGGCAAAAAACATCAACATTATTAACATTAATGTGAATACGAGCATGATAATATAACTTCTCTGCTGGACTGGGAGTAAAGAAAAAACATAGAATGCGTCCAGGTGCTTCTCTCCCCGAGCATGTCGTAAAAATCGACTAAGGGATAGTATTATAGTATCCTCCAGCATGATGAGATACAATAAGGAAGTATTCCCAAGGAGGGTTGACGTCAGGCAGGCGGCCGGTCATAAAACACCTTAGCCAAAACTCTTACAGCATGATCCAAGGATCCTTGATTCCATGATCCAAAGATATGCCGACCCGACATAGAGTGGGATAAGGGCAGGAAGATGATGACGACAAGCGTGATAATATGATGTGTGTATATTGTAGGTTCATATCACAGCCAGCGTCGCCAGCCGGCTCGTGTAACGCAGCCAACGCCTCCGTAGATCTCTGCGCGCGCACGCATCACTCTGTGAGGACATCACGCTCTGAAGATCATCTGCAGGTAAATAAGTCTTTTTTCGTTCTTTCAAACCATTTTTTTTTTTTTTTATACAAAATGGGCATGGTTTGCATGCTCTGCAAATATTTCTTCCGGGTCTGGGTGTTGTGGTACCATGGTACTCGTAGTTTCTGATACCCACGACATAGGTAATCCTAGTGTCGGGTCTGGACTATGTATGTGACTGTTAATAAAAAAAGAAGGTTTGTGTACAAATACCAGAAGTTTTCACGTAGAGTGACAGGTGTAGCTATTTATCACAGAACAGACGAGAACGCAAAACACGTACATACCTTCACCGAAGCTCGATAATGTTGCCGCTGTATGAAATGTCTTATTTGATCAATGACTGCTATATGAAACATAGTTCCGCAAGTTTCAGAAGGAGTCTTCCCTGAGCGCGGTGGCGGTGGATATGGAAGAAGATGTGACGTCATCACTCAACACGTTACTCGACGCTCGGCCAGACTCGGCCACGCCCGCGGCTTCATCCGCCAAGTCCGATGACAACGAACGGGATCGGTATGTAACACTTTGTTTCTTAGAACTACAATCCCTTCTGACGACCTCGTTGACGTGGCGGGCGAGTGCTCGGCTGAGACGCAAGAGACGCGGGTTCGATTCCCGCTACGGGAGAAATGTTTATGTTCTGCAAATATTTCTTCCGGGTCTGGGAGTTATTGCATTATATAAGTATGTATTTACGAAATAAAGTATATAAGTATTATATCAGTCATCTGGTGCCCATAGTACAAGCTTTGCTTAGTTTGGGGCTAAATGACGATGTGTGAAATGTCCACAAATGTTTATTAATTTACATTAAACATGGCCCGTGATTTCAAATTATACCAGGGCTTGACCCATGGTCGTCCTATACGCCATTGGAGGGCAACATGGTGAAGGAATGTTGGCCACGGACCGGGAAGTGAATGTAGGACGTCTCTTATCAGATAGACCGACGGCATAGCGAGGCTTGCGAGTAGTCGGTTGATTCCACAAAATCGTTTTTTCCAAAACGTTATGGAAGGCAGTCTAGTAGTGGACTTTTATAAGCTGACTAGCTGCCGCCCGCGGCTTTGCCCGCGTGGTACCCGGATAAAAAATAGCCTATATGTTAATCCAGTACATGTACTATGTATATTCCAAGTTTCATTCAAATCCGTTCAGCCGTTTAGACGTGATTGAGGCACAAACATCCAAACATCCAAACTCACAAACTTTCGCATTTATAATATAAGTAAGATGATAAAGCTACTACAGGAAAAACCTCTAGATAATGTGATCTAAGAAATATAACATTGACAATGATATGTTGAGATGTGAGATAGGTATGATTTGATTGTGAGCTAAAAATAATGTGTAATCTTTTGGTATCGTAGCCTATAACTTGAGACTTTAGTTTATCTGATAGCAGTTTCGGAGTAAACATGGTGCGTTCGCGTTCTGTATTCTATGTACAAATTGAGGAATGGTTAGTTTATTTACTTATTAATATTGTCAACTGCAATTCGTGAGTTCTTGCTTATATTTTTATTGAATGTGGGTTATTATTATTTATTTCATTACCCGACTGCAAAGAAGGAGGGTAATATGTTAGGGGTGTATGTATGTATGCTAATGTTATGTGGGCCCGTACTCTGACTTCACAAAGTTATTATAGATGGCCTCAAACTTTGTTATCTCTGCGAGCTGTGTAACAGTTCCCTAAAGTCTTTGTGCGAAGGCATTTTAACTTTGTGCTAATTTTATTTTTGTCTCCGCCTAACTATCATCTAAAAGTAATCGTGTCACTTCACTAGTTCTATCAGTTAGAGTATTAGGTAGAGTGTGGTCAAACGCAAACCTATCACAGATTAAAAAAAAAAGTTCTTTCGAACCAGTGTGGTGAAAGGATTTAAGGTGGGCCTCAAAGGCTCCTAGCATCTGTTCAATAACTTATCGAGAATGTCATAAAATAAAAATAAAGTTAATCCAATATGACAGATGTATCTCATATGCTACCAAAATCTACGCAAACGGGTTTTTTGTTCTTTTGAATTAATACTTGTTAATTTGCGCGGTGACCCTTCAATTGTCATTCATTGTCAATTTTTTTTTCTTTGTTCTATTTGAGCCGGGATCGTAATGGACTTTAATTACGTTTGAAAGTGATCTTAGTAGTACGTAAAAATAAATGTTGTTTGTAATTGAAATGTCAAACTTTGTCATCAACATTTATATTTATTACTATTAGCCTTGGACGAAAAAATTCGTCCAACCTAAATGCTGTCCAGTGTCCAATGTTGCTCAACAATGGGACAGCCATTGTTGGACAACGGCCTCTCTCCAATACCGCCAGTCACTGAGAACCATCTGCCAGTTTCTCTCATTGTTGGCGCCTAGTAGCGTGGTTTCCGAACGCCACTCAATAACTAAAAAAAAAAAGATTCGGTCATATTTAAAAAATGACACTTCAAAATCACACTTCGACATTACGTTCAAGCATGTAACTACAATTATTATTTTCTCAAGAACAATATCAGTTTATAATACCAAAAATCAAGTTTCTACAATGAAAGGACGAAATAAGCTGTAAGGAGGATATTATCCAACACTCATTTAAAATCACTCATTTACTCATTTAAACAATAGCAATTTATAATACCAAAAATCGAGTTTCTACAGTGAAAGGGCGAAATAAGCTGTAAGGAGGATATTATCCAACACTCATTTAAAATGTTGTTTTGTTATACCTCACCGCGTGACGTCAGATCTTGGTTCCCCTACCATTAATAAGAAATTAGAATTGGATGTTGTTTTGTTGTTCCAGTATCGTGTGGACGTACAACGCGCCTGTGTCGTGCGCGTCGGAGCGCACGCACTGCAACGGATCCGCCACCTCCAACTCCACCTCCATATCTGACGGCATCTCACAAAGGTAACCCTTACAATACACCGAAATAGTAATAATAATAAATATTTGAGGACATATAACACAGCACCATCTAGCCCAAAACTAAGCAAAGCTTGTACTATGGGAACCAGATGGCTGATAGAATACTTAGATACTTTTTTTTTGTAAATACATACTTATAATACATAATACTAGAACACCCAGACCCGGAAGAAATATTTGCAGAGCATGCAAACATTTCTCCCGCTGCGGGAATCGAACTCGCGCCTCTTGCGTGTCAGCCGAGAACTCGCCCGCCTCGCCACAGAGGTCGTCGTCGATATGATAACATAAATGATGTTTGTGTCGCTCGGTCGCGTTACGAACAGGCGTAAATGCAATGTAGATTTTGATCCCCGTGATTTTATGGAATAAAATTGTTTGACTTTTTAAGACGTGCCCCAAGTGATCCCCGTGATTTTATGGAATAAAATTGTTTGACTTTCTAAGACGTGTCCCAAGTGATCCCCATGATTTTATGGAATAAAATTGTTTGACTTTCTAAAACGTGTCCCAAGTGATCCCCATGATTTTATGGAATAAAATTGTTTGACTTTCTAAAACGTGTCCCAAGTGATCCCCGTGATTTTATGGAATAAAAATTGTTGACTTTGACTTTGACTTTGCAGGTCGTCGTCGCCCGCGTCGCCGACGTCTGCGTCTTCGTCGCTGATGTCTTCGCGCGCGTCGCCGCTGCCGCGCGTGCCGCCGCACCAGCCCCACCGACCGCTCAATGGTAAACCAACATCTCCTCTATTATAAATAAATATTTGTTGGCATTTCACACAGCGCCATCTAGCCCCAAATTAAGCAAAGCTTGTACTGTGGGAACTAGATGGTTGATAGATTACTTATATACTTTTTTTATTATTTTACAATACATAATAGTACAACACCCACACCTGGAAGAAATATTTGCAGAACATACAAACATTTCTCCCGAAGCGGGATCGAACCCGCGCCTCTTGCGTCTCAGCCGAGCACTCGCCCGCCACGCCATCGAGGTCGTCAATTATCAATTCTATCTATCTATCTAGTCGTGTCACTAGTTCTTTCTGGCGTAGCAACGTTGTGCGCTGTCATAATTTGGATGGGTGACCGCAAGTGGCGCTACGAGCTGAGCGCTTCCATGCTTAAGAGGGCTCGTTAAATAGTCGGTCCCGGCTTTTAAGCCACGACGGAGGCCTTTAGGTAGCCTAATAACTCCGTCACTAGAGTTGGCCACTAGCTCATACGAACTTACTTACTTTGTACAAGTGTGGTGAATGATAATATCATTCACCACACGTATTATATCGTAGTATATCGTATTATATTATAATACGTATAGATAACACAAACCGTTAAATCCTCAGGTGACATGAGCCTATCGGAAGCTGTATCAAACATATCTAGTCCCGATTACCAAGACCAGGACGACATGTTCGAGACCGGTCGAGAATGCCCCCGGATGGAGCTCTCCGATCCATCAGACTCCGACTCGACCATCCTAGTATCGGAGCCTTGCCACAAACGCGCCAAATCTAACTCATCTTACTCAAATGAACACGGTAGTGACGTCACGTTAAATGGAGACCACAGTAACGAATATAGAATAGTGATACAAGTTAAGGGACCGGACAAACAGAACGCTAATAGTGAGAATGTGAATAATAATAATAATAGTGCGTACGCGCAGAATGGGAAGGAGAATGGACACAATTCGCCGGAGCATCAGGGTTACCAGGTGAGCAATTTTACTTCTCTGCTTCTCTCCCCGAGCATGTCGTAAAAGTCGACTAACGGCTAACTTCACGTCTGATAAGTTCCGTCTGGCGCACTGTACTAATATTATAAGTTCTGATATTTATATGCTCATGTTTAAATCGCGCCTTAACGGCCGAAATAAATAACACCCAACAGTCACATACATTGTCCTGAACCCACACTAAAGATTCCCTGTGTCGTGGGTATCAGAACCTACGAGTACCATGATGGTACCACCCAGATCCGGAAGAAATATTTGCCGAATTACGAGTAGATAAATCTTAAGAGTAGATAAGAATTTATTAAAATTATGTAAATAAATATAACACTATATTCTTTTATTAGTCGTGTACAATTCCAGGAGCTGTGTAGCGGGTCGGACGGCGGCTCGGACGACGGCTCCGACGGCGATTCCCTTCACTCGTTCCACTACAGCCCCAAGGCCGTGGACATTCCCTCGGCGGAGCGCCTCGCCAAACGACTCTACCACCTCGACGGGTTTAAGAAGTCGGACGTGTCGCGGCATCTCAGTAAAAAGTGAGCTCTTTCACAATCCGCCGTATTATAGTCGGGTCGGCGCGGTTTGATTACTTCCAACTGACGATTTACCGGAATTGATTATCAGAGGCGAGTGTTTTTTGTTTTAATCTGATTGTTTCTATTTAGAAAAAATGACAAGGATTGTCTCGATACGACTACATTTTCACCTGTTCGAAACGCGATCAGGCATGAATAGGAATAGCAGGATAGGGAGATATTGCGACAAAGTATGCGTCAAATAACTTTACGGCTCATTTGTATTTTTTTATGTATTAGGGGACAGTCCACCCGATGTACCACCCGATGGACCGATGACATTGTAATGGCCGCTGGTGGCAGACCATCACAAAATTGTTCACCCGGAAAGTATCATGAAAAAGCTTCTATAGACTGACGATGATAATGCTTTCTATTTCAATTTAAATGTACTTAACATTAACACAACCAATAGTGGGTATTTCATTTTATGAAATACTTGAAATTTTAGTTATACTCGATTCCACCGAGGCAGGAAAAGAAAACAGCGAATTCTGTAGCCGAAAAGTTATTTGACTGTTCTCGTAGACAAAACCTGTTGGAATTAAATTAATAAATAATAGTGGACATTTTACACAGCGCCATCTCGCCCCAAACTAAACAAAGCTTGTACTATGGGAACCAGAGGGCTGGATAGAATACTTATGGGTACATATTATGTCACCGTAAAATTGTAAATACCGTTAGATTATAATCTCGCCAGATTGTAAACTGTCGAACATCTGAGATCGAAATTAGTAGGTTAGTTAGTGAAAAACGGTAGCGGTAGTAGGTAGCGGCCGCCGAAGCGCCAGAAATTTTAAGCAGTATTTTGCGGTTCACAATCTCGCGGGATAGATTATAATCTAACGGTATTTACAATTTTACGGTGACATATTATTATAATTTTTTCTTTTGTAAATACATACTTGTATACATAATATTACAACACCCAGACCCGGAAGAAATATGTACAGAACATGCAAACATTTCTTCCGCAGCGGGAATCGAACTCGCGCCTTTTGCGTCTCAGCCGAGTACTTGCCCGCTACGCTACCGAGGTTGTCAAGTCAATTCTGGTTCAAGTTGAAATATGGAGTGTCAAATCGCGTCGTTTGCACCGACTGTTGTAGTTTGCATCTGTGACTCGTTACGTTTATTTCACTACAGTTCCGAGTCTGTAGACATCCCGTCCGCTGAGCGGTTAGCCAAACGGCTGTTCCATCTCGACGGGTTCAAGATATCTGATGTGTCCAAGCATCTGCGTAAGAAGTAAGTTCTTTTTGTTTTGAATACCCACCCAGACGTCTTCGAAGTAGCAGTCGAATATGAATACTACTACCACTGGTCGTGTCACTAGTTCTTTCGAACCAGTGTGGTGAAAGGGTTTAGAGTGCACCTCAAAGGATCCTATCGTGCACTTGATACATGTCTTCGAATATGAATGACTCGATGTGACAGTAACTTGGGTTTTTAGGAGATTTTAGCTGTCAAAAATATTTTTTACCAACAGATATAATTATAAAGTCGAAATCGGTCGACAATTTCGATACTGTTAAAAGTCTACTAAACTTAACATGTTAACAATAAAGTTATTTGAATGAAAAACGGGACGCCCTTCTGTATTTTTAGGCAACAAATACGAAGGCAGGGTGCAAGGCGTTTTCCGTGGATACACTCAAACGGCTAAGGAAGTACGGGCGCGGTGGCGCGTGTGAGGAAAAACTTCTTCATATATTTCTTGATGAATTTGTCGGCTTACACAATGTATCTTTGTAACTCTGCGGCTACGGTATTGCCATATTATTTGTCACAATATGAATCTTCGACGACGCCAGATAGTGCACGAGTAGCTGCAGCGTTCTTTCCCTGTAATTTGCGAAGATCGTCTATCTATCTCAGACCAAATAAAAAGAAAAGACGACGTGCCGCGAACAACAAAAGTGAATCCACCTTTTTATCTTTGTGTCGAAGGTTTTGTGTTCCAAGTAACATAAACTTCATAGTATGATAATTAAGAAACGATGTTATTTGAAGTATGTACTTACAAGTGAAAAGTGATTCCGTGATACTTTTTATGTGATTTGCTGCTGTTTTTACAAGTTTTCACTACACAGAAAGGCAATTATATTTTTAAAAGTTAAGCTTACTAGACGACGACTCGAGAGCGATGAGCATGGTTTTAGTGTAGGTGTGTGCGTGAGCGTGTATGTTTTACTTGCAGGAGCGGTTTTGTGTGGCTTCACTTTTGTTAGCGGCGCGGCGTCTTTTCTTCTATTTGTTCTGAGTTATCTATACATATAACATAGAGTAAGCTCGAGTTGTATTGTTGCAGCAACGAGTTCTCGCGCGCTGTGGCAGAGGAGTATGTGAAACACTTTGAGTTCGGCGGCGTGACGCTCGACTCGGCGCTGCGCACGTTCCTGTCGCGGTTCGCGCTCAGCGGCGAGACGCAGGAGAGGGAGAGGGTGCTCGTGCACTTCTCACGGCGATACCTCGAGTGCAACCCCGGCTCCTTCAACTCGCAGGGTGAGTGCCATTCCTAGGCCAAACAAAATCCTACTTATATTATAAATGCGAAAGTTTGTGAGGATGTTTGGATTTTTGTGCCTCAATCACGCCTAAACGTCGGAACGGATTTTAATGAAATATAAATATACGTATATCCGGATACAAAGCGAGCGAAACCGCGTGTGGCAGCTGGTATTATTGAATTCATTTGTTGCACTTATTTTGGCATCAGCAGGTTATATATCTCAAAGGTTTATAAAATGACGAGTGCTCGGCTGAGACGCAAGAGGCTCGAGTTTGACTTCCGCTACGGGAGAAATGTTTGTATGTTCTGCAAATATTTCTTCCGGGTCTGAGTCTTATAAGTATGTATTTACAAAAAACAGTACCTATATAAGTATTCTATCAGCCATCTGGTTCCCATAGTACAAGCTTTGCTTAGTTTGGGGCTAGATGTCGCTGTGTGAAATGTCCAGAAATATTTATTTATTTAAAAAAAGAACCACGACCGGAACAGCCAAGGTCGCGAGTAGTCGGTGCAATGGGGACGGCCTCTGCAATATCTTTGTCGCAGTAATCGAACGCACACCTCTCATCACATCGACCCATCGTGTGTTTGTTCGCCAGTCACTTATGTTTATAGATAGATAAACACTATTGCACACAAAAACACAGAAAGTAAAAAAAAACCAGCAAGATTAGTACAATGGGCGGCCTTATCGCTAAGAGCGATCTCTTCCAGACAACCTTTGAATGGAGAGGATAAACAAAACAGAGCAGGAAGACGGCAGTGTACATAATGTTAAAAAAAACTTACTTATAATATACCTATAAACTAAATACAGGATTAATGTAAATAGTACAATACAAATAAGCGTTTTATGTGTTTTCTTGTCACTTAATAGAATTGTGTCGTTCCAGACGCGGTGCACACTCTAACGTGCGCTATAATGCTGCTCAACACGGACCTGCACGGCGCGGGCGCGGGCGCGGGCGGCGGCTTCAGGCGGATGTCCTGCGCAGAGTTCATCGACAACCTGGCGGACCTCAACGACGGCGACAACTTCCCGAGGGACACGCTCAAGCACCTCTACCAGGCCATCCGCGCGCAGCCGCTGCAGTGGGCCCTGTGAGTCTAATACATTATTCATACAGCGACATATTGTTTACATCACCCTTGAGTTTTCTTACTCTACTTTCTAACCCATCTCTTCGTTTTGAAGTTTTTTTATCTAATATAATTATGTACATATATAATGTTTTCGTGACTGACTCATATATCATCACACAGCCTAAACCATAAGTCTTAGAAATATGATACTTGCAAGGTGAGCTCCTCTTATGGCGTAGGGGTGCACTAAGGAAGGAATTCCCGAAATCTCACTTCTGAAGTACGTTGCGGAAGATGCAGTTTGTATAAAAAGAAAGTCGCGGGGCGTTCCTTTAAATAAATAAATAAATAAATAAATAAATATATATTTGTGGACATTTGATACAGCGCCATCTAGCCACAAACTAAGCAAAGCTTGTACTATGGACACCAGATGGCTGATAGAATATTACTACTATACTTATTTACTTTCTTTAGTAAATAATAAATAAATAACACCCAACAGTCACATACATAGTCCTGGCCCCATCCTAGGATTCCCTGTATCGTGGGTATCAGAAACTACGAGTACCATGGTACATACTTATAATACTACAACACCCAGACCCGGAAGAAATATTTTCAGAACATACAAACATTTCTCCCGTAGCGAGAATCGAACCCTCCTGCGTCTTAGCCAAGCACTCGCCCGCGCTATCGAGATCGTCAATTGCACTTTAGTACAAGATAAGATAATACTTTACAATATGCTTCTTGCGTTTTCAGTATCTATTATCTTTATCTGCAGAGACACGGAGGCGGGTAACGGCGGCACCGGCGAGGCGCGCGCCGCGGCGCCGGTCGGCGGGAACCCCTTCCTCGACGTGCCAGACCAGAGCCGCGCAGTCGAGTACAAGAAGGGATACGTCATGAGGAAGTGCTGCGTCGACGCCAACGGCAAGAAGAGTAAGTAACTAGTACATAACATACGTCCACAAAGACACAGAGCCGGGTGAAGATAGATAAACACTTTATTGCACATAAAACACAAAAGAGTTTAAAAAAAAACAGTACAATGAGCGGCCTTATCGCTAAGAGCGATCTCTTCCAGGCAACCTTTAGATGGAGAGGATAAACAAAACAAAGCAGAAAGACGGGGCGGTGTACAAAAAGTTTAAAAAATAAATAAATAAACATTAAAAACAAATACATGAAGATAACTAATGAGTGCAGTGACCAGATAGAGATACGAAGGCAGGACGACGGCGGCAATTCTTTCCTCTACGTGCCAGAACAGTCGCGATGTTAACAACAAGAAAAGAACAATTAAAGTGACAATGGACAGGCCATTTAGCTTAACATACATACTTACATATTATCACGCCCGTATCCCTAATGGGGTGGGCAGAGCCACAAGTAAACATAAGAAAACTTGCAGCCACTTCTGATTTAAAGTCTTAAGATGGATATGTTGAACCATGGTGACAGGCGATAAGCCCATCGCCCATATAGATGGCAAAAAGATTATTAATTAATCGAAAGGGCAATTAAATTATGATAATGTTTTGTTGACAGCTCCATTCGGACGGCGCGGCTGGAAAATGTTCTACTGCACGTTACGAGATCTAGTGTTGTACCTTCACAAAGACGAGCACGGTTTCAGACGCGGACAGATGTCCGATAACCTTCACAACGCTATCAGGTAACATAACATAACTTGCACAACATAACATACAATGCAAAATGCTATCAGGTAACAAAACATGGGACACGTGCCCGGGACGAATTAAGATGGAGTAGGCTTGCCCAGCATCCATTCCATCCTCTCAGCTTAGTCGGCCTTGTCCACAGGAAAGACATGGTCAATACGTGCGGAGCTGACTAAGCAGCGGGTTTCCTCACGATGTTTTCCTTCACTGTTGTGAGAGTACTGGTATAGCGCACATAAATTTTTCGCACAAAAAAATCCATTGGTACACGAACGGGATTGAACCCACGACACGATCGGAAGGCGGAGTCACTACCAACTAGACCACCAGTGCTCTCGGTACTACTACTAAGTAGCACAACTACACTGCCAACAATTATTTTTCTCATAATTCAACATGAAATAGAATTAGCGGTGGTTGTAAGGGTGTAATTATATTGTTTCCAGAATACATCACGCGTTAGCGACGAAAGCGACTGACTACACAAAGAAACAGCACGTGTTTAGATTGCAAACTGCCGACCAAGCAGAGTATTTGTTTCAAACAAGGTAACTAACTAACATATTATTATCTTACTAATTTCAGTCCTTTGCTCGCAAGGCATCATAAAAAGTAACATTATTCCAAGTCACATTTAGAAGTTTCATTCAAACTCGCTTTGCTGTTATATTATGGGTCTTGACTTGACGGTAACAGTGGCACACGCTATATGACATCAGTCCTAATTTCATCGAATTAGCTCTAAATGCGAAAAATATTATGGGTAGTAAACCAAACACAATACGGTAACCAATCATATTGTTTAGTTTCGAATGAAATTGTTTGTGGTGTACGGTCTGAAAACGTAAGCTTTTACGTGTTCCGGTTTTAGTTAAAATTTGTTTAAATGGTAGATTTTAAAGTGTAGTGTTATTGCAGTGATTCCAAAGAGCTGTGTTCATGGGTAGAGACCATAAACTTCGTGTGCGCGGCGTACAGCGCGGGCGCGCTTGCCGGCGCAGTGGGCTCGCAGCGCAAGTTCCAGCGACCTCTACTGCCCTGCTCACACACTAAGCTATCCATGGTATATGCTTAAGTTATTCATCAACGCGAAAAAGCGACATACAGTTTCCGCCAATTCATTTATACCGAAAACTTTCGATCCGACCCATGTACCGTAAACTATTATTCAACATGCAAATTATATACATTGTAAATTAAGCTAGCCGGAGTGGCATGAAAATAAAGTCCAAACAACATATGCCAACAAGGGCTATATGATTATGGCAAATAATACTTCTCGCGCTTTCCGAATACAAGTTTAGCACAACATCTAGGCCCCCTTGCAGGAAAATCTCATTATACGTCAAAATATAGGGCTAATTCTAGATTAAACACCTGCAAGTGGGCTCTAGTCTGTAACCCTCGACGTGTTAAACCATAGTTTCTAATATTGTACGGCATTCTAAATCGGTTTGTGTGGTTGGTTTCAGCGTGAGCAGCTGGCATCTCACGAGGAGCGCGCGGCGCGGCTGGAAGAAGAGTTGGCGGCGCTGCGGCACGCGCGGGAGAACACGCATCATGCGCGGGATAAGGAACATTATCTAGTATACGAGGTGAGGAAGGACTCAACACAAACTTGTGTTTGCCACTGCAATCTTACTGAGAGCTTTGTAGTCTTGACATATCTTCAAATTAGCTTTCGTCTGAGACTTTGCTCGCGTGTCTATATGGCATTACAGGTCATATTCCATCCATAGTCCGTCTTTGTCCACCGCTGGGCTTAAGGCTCGCTTTACTTGTGCCATCCAACACCTTAGCCTTATCGATTCACTGACTATATCGTCTGCCCATTTTGCCGCCGGACGTCCTACATTTTTATAGCCATACCTCGGCGACCATTTCAGTTTGAAAGTAGCATCTGTGACAGAGAAGTTGAGGAGTAATAGGTTAGCATCGTATGGGCATGTCATAAGGAGGGATGAATACCATGTAACGTGAAGAGTGTTACATATGAATGTGGATGGATGGGTAGAAGTAGACCGAACAAGAGATCTTGAACTTAAAAGTTATTTGTTGACAGATAAAGCGGTATCGTACATATTCGTACGTGATGCGCGCGCGGTCGGGCGGCGCGGCGGCGGAGGACGCGGCGCCCGCGCTGCCCGAGCGCGCGCCGCCGCCCTGACCCGCCCTCTGCGCCTGCTGCCTGCCGCGCCAGCGCGCGCCTTAGCACCTCCACCACTACAACACTGTACAGACCGAGGAACACTACAACCGAAATAGTCCAAGGAATACTAAACACATTGAGCAATATAATAGAAATTATCAAAATCGGCTGTTACGCACCTGAACCACTTTTCTCTGAGTCTGCTGTTTGTCCGCACACCACACGCCTCAGGCTGCATCACCCCCTATTCGAATATAAGGAACACTAAAAACAGCATCGTCACTTATAGTTACTTTGACTGTTCAATCCTTGCAATACAATTCAATAAACACTGGGAATCAAATGACCAAGATCAGTTAAAAAGCGCGCACAACAGGCGACAACAGGCACCGCGAATACGAAGACTGGCTTGAGGATATTCGACCACCACGCTCGAAGTTCCTGTGGATCCTATTCAAGTCACTCATTCTGGTTTGTGTCAAAATCATCCTTTGTCTACATAACTAAAGCTCAAATCGCCTACAACTTAGAAACTCTCACGATGTGGCTACTGAAAGCTAGCAATCGAAAACGACAACGGAAATTAGTAGCTTCCTACGCTTCATTTTATACCTTTAGTCATGTACGATAACGATAATCTAGATATTGAAGTAGTGAGAAGTAAACTAGATCCATTTCGAGCTCTGAATGTTTGTACCTTAGTACCTGTAGCTTTATGAAGTAATCTTACGACTGTGGGGTTTTGTAACTAATTTTAAGTTTGCAAGACAACTGGGCCAGTCTCCTCTCTTCGCAAAAGACTGATACTCAAGCTACATTCCTTCGATGTGAAATGTGCGGATTCGGGCGCCAAGGGTGCGTGACTCAATGGACACAACGTGAATGTTAGACGTAATGTTATACGATATTGATTCATCTAGTCCTGTCTTCCTGCGATCCATTGCTGTTGGATATTTGTTGATCTTGTTGCAATTCTAACCTGTTTTGTATCATCGTGCGTGAGGAGAGAATGCGAAAGATGTGTGATATGATGAAGAATGGTTGGTGTCGTTAAAATTAATTGAATACTCAAAAACTTCATATTGCTGCTGTCCTATTTTATGCTGGTATTTTATTAAATTGGCTGTAGTCTTCTAGGAAGTAAACTTGGTTAGACTTTGTTTAGCAGATATTGCCAAAAGTCCATTAGCTTTGAAAATTCTGCAGCCACACACGGTTGTTTTGTACATTATTATATTTTGTATATTATTGGGATCAGCTATGAAGCTGAACTTACTGTTACTGCTTTAATATTATTTATATTACAAAATCACAAATATTGGCTTAATTAAGATATGCATAGAAAAATCATCATTCCATTATCTATCTAAAATCTAAAAAAAATAAATACGATGGAAGAGATTATCTGGCTAGATTTAGCTGTTGACTCATTAACTGTTTACATTTGATATTTTACATTGAATTTTATTTAACAACAGCTGAATTTATTGCAAAATTGTAAATAGATTTTAAAGTGTTAAGACTGATACGTGAAGTTATTTATTTTGTTGATAAAATAAGCAGTGTCAAATCTTAGGCATCAATAGTGTATCGAAATCCATAGGATCTCAGATGTAAACTTTATAGTAGAAGTAAAATTAATGTTTACAAAATGGCTTAACTTGCAGAGGTTTGTTCATGTTATAATTGTTGTTTATTACGGCACTCTCGAAATAAAATATAGAAAATGAATGACAAATATACTTGCATGATTCTATAAATTTGTGTATGATGTAGCTATTGACTCGCTAAATTAATATTGTCTGGGTGAAATACTTTCGTGAATCTTTCTATATCTTATATGACATTTAGTGCAAGTCTGTGGCTAGCTTTATCATTGTTAGTCATGCTAAAAAAAATGTTAAAAAAATCGCATGTGATTTTAAATGCTGATTCATTTTATAAGGCTTGTAGTAATCTTGATAAGTTTTGTCATTGGAGTGTAATCTTACTTGTAGTTTTGCTGAAGTGATTTTGAGTTGCATCATTGTATTATATTTTTTTAATTCAAGATGTTTGTGAGATTGTGCTTCAGTGAAAGGTTTATATTGTAATCATTGTAAATATGTTTTATGGCTCGTTTGTTATATATACATTTATTTTTGTATTATTTACGTGATGTAAAGTTTGCCGAGTTTATTTTATTAAATATTTTTTCTGCTTCTCTATATTGTAAGTGTCAGCCCACATTTTTTTATGTAGGTATTTACTAAATCATTAGGAACTTGTTTTTGAACTGTCATTTGTATTATTTATTTATAATGGCTCAAAACTAAATTATTGCACTTCATCCATTTAAAACAGAATTAAACATGGCATCATAAAATCACTATTAAAATGTAAACATCATTTATAGAATATTTGAATAAAGTATTATAATAATAAACTTCTTTATTAGTAAGTACGGAATTAAGAATGGCTGTGCCGAAATATGTTAGAAAGGATAACATTTTTGTTAATTGAGTAGGCAGTAATGTTTCTTGTGATGTTACAGCAAGTTTCAATGTTTAGATACTCAGTTGATGTAAGATCTAGTGATGATGGAAAATTGTAACATCCTGCATTTTAAGCTTACTTATATTGAAATGTAACTACAGAGCAATCCTTATGTATTGAGATATCAATCCATCTGAGAAAAGTACATAGTTAATGTCTAAGTATTTGGAACTTTATTGTAATAATAGTATTAGTTTTTTTTTCTTTTGTACCAATCATAACCCCTTGAAGAGCTGAAATAAATACTTCAAAATTATATTATGTTCTTATTTTACACAATTTGTTTTATCATACATTACAGTAGGCAGTAATTATGAGGCAAAAGAGTAATCTGTATTTTTTTGCAGTGGTCTTTGTAAAGGGTGTGCTAGTAATTTCGCAATACAGTCGTGGATCTTGGTAGCGTTCCGTGACACCTCGTACACATATGAGTAGCCATCATCAAGATCCTGAAGAGCATCATAGATCCCTTCACATTTGTATGCAGAGCAGTCATCCTCATGGGCCAGAAGGATGTCAATATAGAAGTACATCTGTTTCTTGAGGAACAAATAGTATGGATCATCTTGAGAAATCACTGGGAGACAGTTTGATCTACCATATAACACAATCATCCTAACAATGTATGGTGGAGGCAGGATACTCTCACCTTCCTTGTATTCAGGTATTTTAATCTTTTGTTTCACTAATTGGAATATTTTACTGAAGTCAAAGTTTTCTGATGTATATTCTTCAACACTTAGATAGTCGAGAGCGTTAATGATATCTTTCACATTGCTTGTCATGTTTTGTACCCAACAGGGTTCATTTCCCTTCATTATTAGTAATGCAAACTCAGTGCGTTTGTTGATGGAGTGCTTTGTATACAAGAAAAATTCTAGAACTCTTTTCATCATATTTATCGGAGTAAAAGTAGTTCCATCTCCTAAGCGAAACAGGGCATTGTTGTTATCGTAGCAGACATCCAAGCAAAGTATGATTTTCTCAGGAACATTCACATTGGGTAAGACAGGTTTGTGAAAATTGGACATCACTTCTTCATGTAGTGCAGTATAATCTTCAGGCAAGTGTTTTACTTGATCAGTATTGCTGAAAATTATAAGACAAAATTTAAAATAACCAACGATAAGTTAAGGTTTCAAATACTGATCAAATCTTTATGGGTATCTACTTAAGTACCTTGAGGATGTTGGTGAAGTTGGTGCAGGTATTTCTGGAACACTTTGTGAATTACTAGGTGAACTATTAACTGATAAATCCATTTTATCTTCTCTTTTCTTGCAAATATGTACCAAATTCACAAATTCAGTATTAGCTGTTTACAATTTTACAGAAGTTTCTTTCTAAGCCAGTAAAGTAAAGTAAACAGTAGTGGTTCACAGTCATACACAGATAGAAGTACTACTCCCTCAGAACATACTGTTCTGAGAATAATCCTCAGAACACTATCTATGTCTATGAGTACTACTCACAAAGTCACAGACAGGGGCCCTATTCACGATGACCAAAGAAAACGAACCACGTAACGAGCCAAATGTCATCGTGTCTCTAAACACAAACGAGACACGCCATGGTGTGAAATCAAAAACTGTATTCTGCATGCCATAATACTAGTTGTCTATGACCGTGTTTTGGTTTTACGTGATTCGATCAAAATCAAGCATCCGGTCTTTCGGAAAACAATCCGTTTTAGATTGATTTTATTTTTTTGTTTACAATTTTAATCTCAAGTAAATAAATATTGAATTATAAAATTGCTAAACTCTTTCTACTAATACTTTCGTTATATTTTAAAGTTTAGAGAACAAAAAAAAATATATATAACGTAAAATGGTTAGCTACATCAAACCAACCACAACTTGTTTCCGAACGAATTATCAATCAAAATATTGACTGACATATTGCATTGTTTGTTTTGAAAAAAACTTGGATATACATAATATTTTAACGGAGTGATAAAAATGGACGTTGTTCTTCGAAGACAACGTATGATATGCTGGCGCCAGCGACGCCCACACATAAATAGGAGACTGTCAAGGGATTCTGCTGAGCTGGACCCTAAATTTTTCGTGCTATTTTATAAGGTGGCCAAAGAGTTGTTTTGGTATTGTGCGGCGTTCTTGGAGGCAGGCTAGTTAATTCTGGGCCTCAGAGATGTTCTAGCATTACAACAGACGTCAAAGTAAGTATTGTGTTAGCTAAACTTAATTTATTGAACAATAATAAAATGGTACCTAGGTTAGACTGAAACCTACAATATTTACTGTATTTTTCCAGATACTTACAACCCTCAATTTCCTGATCACCAGTAGCTATCAAAAGCCAGTGGGAAACTTTTGGTTAGCACCTGTAAGCCTCTGCATAGAGTAAGCAGTGAATGCCTTGAATGATGCCAACCTACATCAAATTTCCTACCTCCGAACAAGAGAGGAATTAAATCAAACAAGGGTAATATTTAATCAACTATTTATTTTAGTAGGTATTACATAATAGTATTTGTGAGAGCATCAGCGAACTAAAATAAATTAATTTAAATTTTAATTAATAAACTTTCACTTTCATTATATTAGTAGAATATAATCTTTATTTCGAAAAACATGAAAGTATGTACCTACCTATAAAAACAATAACAATGATATCTGCCTCGTTTCAGATTTGCAACAGTGACTTAAAGGCATACCTACTCATGTGCTACATTAGGAGGGGCAGCTCATGATGAGTCATGACAGTTATATTATGTTAAATAAATCAGAAATGAGAGTGTGTGTGTGTGTGTGTGTGTGTGTGTTAGTGTTAACGTATGGGTACATGGGGTTGCGTAGGTATAATAAGTAATAATAAATGCATTAAAACCATAAAACACAAAAATACTCACAGCACACATGCTATGCATATCTAAAGTTTCACTCAATCCATGCAGCCATTTAGAAGTAAATTATGAGGCACAAGCATCGTCACATCTTCACAAACTTTTGCATTCACAATAAAAGAGCTATGTTAAGTTATGTTATTTTAAGTTACATGTGCATATTAAGAAGTTTAGTGTATATGTGTAAGCATGACTGTGTGCGTGTGTTTTAGATTGTTACATTTAAATTGTTATATTTCAGAGCCGCCCACGCACTATGCCAACACGTGGATCAGAAGCAATTGCTGTACGCAATACAGTCTCAGTACATGTCTGGTCCACTACGCCAGGGCTTCTACGACATCCTCATTGCGATGCATCTCGAGTCGCACGCCACTACCATGTGAGTACACCAGCTTCGCTTGAACAGCATCTGGAAAAGAACAGAATTATGAAATACTAGATGGCAGCACAGGTAAAGTACGCGCTATCGTTGCGTTTTGAGCTTTACGCTGGTAATTTCAAGCAAACTAAAGCTTTCCAATATTATAGTATACATACATACATATTATAACGCCGTATCCCTAATGAGGTGGGCAGAGCCACAAGTAAACATAATAAAACTTGCAACCACTTCTGATCCAAACTTCCAAGATGGATATGGCGAACCATGGTGACAGGTGATCAGCCCATCGCCCATATAGGTGGTCCATCATTTTGGAGAAGATCCCTTTGTCGCCTTTTACGACATGCTCGGGGAGAGAAGCATATAGTATAACCCCCGGATACTCAAATGCATCAGAGTTGAGCACGTCTCAATCTCAAGTGACGAGTTTTTGACTTCTGTCACTCCGTTCCGTTCCGTTTTGTAATTTAAAGTACTTATCTGTATTCAAATTTAATTATTGAGATCGTAGCTTTATTAAAGTGATTGTGTGAACTTTAGTTTCGTTCGTTATTTTATTGCCTGCATGCATGCAGGCAATCTCCCTTAAGCGCAAGCTCATTGACGTATGCATTCTCCCTATCCTCACGTACGGCGCGCAGACTTGGTCTTTGACGGCTCAGCAGAGGTCCACACTCGGGGCTTGCCAGCGAGCGATGGAGCGCAGTATTCTCGGAGTAAAACTCACTGACCGAATACGCAACACCATACTGCGCTCCAAAACAAAAATCGCTGACGTTGCTCGGAAAGCAGCCACTTTGAAGTGGAACTGGGCAGGGCACGTCTGCCGTATGTCGGATGACCTATGGGCGAAAACCACTACCGAGTGGGCTCCTAATGGTGGTAAACGGCATCGTGGCAGACCAACACTGAGATGGCGGGACGACTTGGACTCATTCATGAAGGATTGGTCCTCCAAAGCACAGGATAGAGAAAGGTGGAAGGGGGATAGGGAGGCCTTTGCCCTGCAGTGGGACGATATGGGCTAATAATAATAATAATAATAATAATAATAATAATAATAATAATAATAATAATAATAATAATGCATGCCCATAATGTCTAAGAATCAAGAAGATAATTATATAACAGACAAGTTCTTACTTTTTTTGCTTGTTTTTGTTTTTTCCAGGGAGGTGTGCAAAAACGAGTTCGTGATCCCCCTGGGACCGGAACTGAAGGCGTTGTACGAAGACCCAGAGATGGGGCACAGCCTCCGCTCGCTGCAAACAGAGAGTGTTCGACCGCAGATGAAGAATGAAAAAAGCAAGCAAACTCACGTGATATCTGTAAAGATATCACGTGAGTTTGCTTGCTTTCGTGTTCACAGACATTCGGAAGAATATAAATATGTCCCAGGTGGCCGATTTGTAGGGCTCAGTGGGCACGTGTTCTCGTCGGGTTCCGACATAATGGGTAACCTCGAGAAAAAAATCACACTCGGTATAATCGTACGAAGTTATTAGCGTCCAGTACAAATACCAAGTAACTCTTGAATAAACAAGTAGGCAGAACA
This sequence comes from Scotopteryx bipunctaria, assembly GCA_949320045.1. Lineage (NCBI taxonomy): Eukaryota > Metazoa > Arthropoda > Insecta > Lepidoptera > Geometridae > Scotopteryx > Scotopteryx bipunctaria. The sequence goes on from OX439447.1 coordinate 9,110,058, forward strand.
GATACGTCCCGCTCGGCACGAGCTCTAAAAATAGACTGCCCGCCAGCTCCAACGGCCGCATCCAAGCATGACTCAGCTGTGACGTCACGCTTGCGTTCTGTAGGTAGTGAGTCAGTGTTGCAGTGTGATTGTAGATGGCGCTATAATTAATCTCCGACAAATATGTATCGCCATCTAGCCCCAAACTAAGGTTAACTTAATTTTGTTCTGACAAATGTAATTTTAACTGTGAATTCCTACGAATAGGTACTGAATGTTGTTATTTCGATAGAAAATCTTCCAGTCCCAATTTATCTTCATCTCTCAAAACATCTTGTTTCAGAGAGAGTATAACGGAGATCAGCAACTTTTACTCCCCCTACTTACCGCTGGAGGTGGTCCGTGAGTTCGTGATGCAGGCGTTGGCGGACGCAGTTACAACCAACCAGGTGCACAACCGCGACCCCGTGGGCGGCACCAATGAGAACCTCTTCTTGTGAGTACACTCTTCCTGTCAGTACACACTTCCTGACAGTACACTCTTCCTGCGAATACCTTCTTCCTGTGAGTACACTCTTCCTGCGAGTATAATTTCCTGACAATACATTCTTCCTGTTAGTACTCTTCCTGATAATATACTCTTCCTGTGAGTACACTCTTCCTGTAAGTACTTTACCCCTATCATCAGGCCAACTCTCATTTTAATAAATAAATAAATATTCATAGGCAACTCAACCTGTTAATCCGATAAGAGTTTATTATTCTTCAGACGTTAAGCTGTAATTAAGTCAAACACATCAAAACAAACTTTTTAAATGTATTTCAGACCTCTGATCAAACTGGTAGACCGTCTCCTTCTAGTCTGTATGATGCGAGATGAAGACGTTGAGAAGCTCCTCATCATGATCAACCCTGAGACGTGGGATCCCACCTTTGAAAGTTACAATTCATAAAATTTTTACTGCCTTACCCACAAGTTTCCATTATCTGAAATTCTTTATTGTACACGCACGAAACGAAACAAATACACACAAAACATTAAAAAGTACATGTACAAAGGCGAGCTTAACTCTTAAAGAGTTTTCTGCCAGCAAACCTTTGAGGCAAGGGAGAGGCTTTAACACAAGTGGAAGTTATGTGTACAGAGACATAAAAAAGAAAAACATAGAGATAAGCTTACAAATATAATAAACTAATAAGATATACTACACACAATATAAATATATACAAATAATATATATCTACAAAAATATATACAATATATACATAAATAAATAACACCCAACAGTCACATACATAGTCCTGACCCCACACTAGGATTCCCTGTGTCGTGGGTATCTGAAACTACGAGTACCATGGTACATACATATAAATAAATATTATTAAAAAATTAAACATTATTATTTTAAATATTATTACACCATCATCATCATCATCATCATCATTTTCCTGCCCTTATCCCACTAGGTGGGGTCGGCACAACATGTTTTCCTCTTCCATCTTCTATCATTCGTCATCTCAGTACTCACTCCTTTCATACGCATGTCCTCTTTCACACAATCCATCCATCTTTTTTTAGGCCTTCCTCTGTCCGTGCATCCATCCGCATTCATATTCAGCACTTTCCTTGTAACACGACTTTCTTCCCTCCGCATAACATGCCCACGCTAACCTATCACTCTATTTTCTTATTATTACACCGATTACCTGAAAGTTTTTAATGATAATATAGATTGTCTTTGTAAATAAATTTTTGAAGTTTCTATAAATGTTTCTTTTTATGTCCTATAGAAGGAAAAGACGAGCACAGGAACAACATCTGAACGACATACAACTGAGGCATAGAGTGGAAGCCATCATAGCTTTTGCTCACGACTTCGTAGGCGATCTGCAGAGCGATCAGTTGAGGTAACATCGGCATAACCCTGCTTTAAAAAAAAAATTCTATAAATCTCACTTATATTATAAATGCGAAAGTTTGTGAGTTTGGATGTTTGTGCCTCAATCACGCCTAAACGGCTGAACGGATATATACTGGATTAACATATAGGCTATTTTTCATCTGGGTACCTACTACGCGAGCAAAGACGCGAGAGGCAGCTAGTATAAATATAAATATTTGAGGACATTATCATACAGCACCATCTAGCCCCCAACTAAGCAAAGGGAGCCAGATGGCTGATAGAATACTCCCGCAGCGGGAATCTAAGCCGATCAATCAATGCTTGTGGCCACCAGAAACAATAATACCAGCTTGAACTGATTAAATATTATGTACGCATATTTTTCTTGCTTTCAGACGTTACTAAGAAATCAAGCAGTCAGATTTGCCGAGCGCCGTGGCTGCCAAGAAGACCAGGGAATTCCGCTGTCCGCCCAGAGAACAGATGAACTCAGTTTTAAGGTAAGTGTCTCGTCTTGTTTCAAAGTCGAAGTCTATAGTAGGTAAATAAGCACACAATCTACATCGTCGAAACTAAAATCTTACTTCTTACTTATATTATAAATGCGAAAGTTTAAGTAAAAAAATTCGGCTCGCTTCGCTCGCATTGGTTTGAAGCTCGCTTCGCTCGCTAACTTTTAGAGACTTCTAGAAATGGTTTAAAACTACATTGAGTTAAAAAATTTGGCTCGCTTCGCTCGCTAACTTCTAGAGACTTCTAGAGATGGTTTAAAGCTACATTAAGTTAAAAATTTCGGCTCGCTTCGCTCGCTAACTTCTAGAGGCTTCCAGAAATGGTTTAAAACAACATTGAGTTAAAAAATTTGGCTCGCTTCGCTCGCATTGGTTTGAAGCTCGCTTCGCTCGCTAGCTTCTAAAGACTTCTAGAGATGGTTTAAAGCTACATTAAGTTAAAAATTTCGGCTCGCTTCGCTCGCATTGATTTGAAGCTCGCTTCGCTCGCTAACTTTTAGAGACTTCTAGAAATGGTTTAAAACTACATTGAGTTAAAAAATATGGCTCGCTTCGCTCGCATTGGTTTGAAGCTCGCTTCGCTCGCTAACTTCTAGAGACTTCTACAGATGGTTTAAAGCTACATTAAGTTAAAAATTTCGGCTCGCTTCGTTCGCATTGGTTTGAAGCTCGCTTCGCTCGCTAACTTCTAGAGACGTCTACAGATGATTTAAAGCTACATTAAGTTAAAAATTTCGGCTCGCTTCGCTCGCTAACTTCTAGAGGCTTCCAGAAATGGTTTAAAACTACATTGAGTTAAAAAATTTGGCTCGCTTCGCTCGCATTGGTTTAAAGCTCGCTTCGCTCGCTAGCTTCTAAAGACTTCTAGAGATGGTTTAAAGCTACATTGAGTTAAGAATTTCGGCTCGCTTCGCTTTGAAGCTAGCTTCGCTCGCTAACTTCTAGAGACTTCTAGAGATCGTTTAAAGCTACATTAAGTTAAAAATTTCGGCTCGCTTCGCTCGCATTGGTTTGAAGCTCGCTTCGCTCGCTAACTTTTAGAGACTTCTAGAAATGGTTTAAAACTACATTGAGTTAAAAAATATGGCTCGCTTCGCTCGCATTGGTTTGAAGCTCGCTTCGCTCGCTAACTTCTAGAGACTTCTACAGATGATTTAAAGCTACATTAAGTTAAAAATTTCGGCTCGCTTCGCTCGCTAACTTCTAGAGGCTTCCAGAAATGGTTTAAAACTACATCGAGTTAAAAAATTTGGCTCGCTTCGCTCGCATTGGTTTGAAGCTCGCTTCGCTCGCTAGCTTCTAAAGACTTCTAGAGATGGTTTAAAGCATTTAAACCATCAGACATTGAGTTAAGAATTTCGGCTCGCTTCGCTTTGAAGCTCGCTTCGCTTGCTAACTTCTAGAGACTTCTAGAGATCGTTTAAAGCTACATTAAGTTAAAAATTTCGGCTCGCTTCGCTCGCATTGGTTTGAAGCTCGCTTCGCTCGCTAACTTCTAGAGACTTCTACAGATGGTTTAAAGCTACATTAAGTTAAAAATTTCGGCTCGCTTCGTTCGCAATGGTTTGAAGCTCGCTTCGCTCGCTAACTTCTAGAGGCTTCCAGAAATTATTTAAAACTACATTGAGTTACAAAATTTGGCTCGCTTCGCTCGCATTGGTTTGAAGCTCGCTTCGCTCGCTAGCTTCTAAAGACTTCTAGAGATGGTTTAAAGCTACATTGAGTTAAAAATTTCGGCTCGCTAAGCATAGGCAGCAAAGATCGCATAGGCAGCAAAGATCGCATAGGCAGCAAAGATCGCATAGGCAGCAAAGATCGCATAGGCAGCAAAGATCGCATAGGCAGCAAAGATCGCATAGGCAGCAAAGATCGCATAGGCAGCAAAGATCGCATAGGCAGCAAAGATCGCATAGGCAGCAAAGATAGCATAGGCAGCAAAGATCGCATAGGCAGCAAAGATCGCATAGGCAGCAAAGATCGCATAGGCAGCAAAGATAGCAATATCGAATTAACACATTAAAATATAATGTAACTAACCTAGGTAATGTACATTACCGTCGTACTGATAACTTGTGTTTAAAGTACGTACCTACCCACAGAACACTAATGTATTAATACGATATAGGTACTTACTCAAACACAAGTTCTCAGCACGATGTCGAAACACGCAAAGCCAACGGAGCAATGACGCCCGATACGACAGGTAAGCGCTTTTATACAAATCCTTCGTAAACAACAAGATGGCGGCGATGTCGTACCGGTAGTCGTTCAGTGACTTACATTAAAATCATAAATTGACTTTTATATTAATTTAACTAACATCTTAATTCAGGATATTAATTTACGGAACTTTACACTAAAAAAAAAAAAAAATAGTTCCTATAATGATTATGTAGATAAAATTAAATATTCGTAGATATTTGAATTCCTGTTTTTTTTTTAAGACTAATTTTATTTTGAGTAGTTTCTATAAATTATTACCAGAATACGGTTAAAAATTTGTTTAAAAGATTGTGATTTTCTATGCTGTTTTTTAGTAGATATTATATAGTTTATTTATAAAAGACTGATTATTAATACTTTGTTTCATAAAAACATCGTTGTCTTATTTTTTCCTATTCCGTCTGATAGGAACCCGCAATTAAAATGGACGCTTTTATTATAAATTCAAAGTGTTAGGGTTTCTAACATGTATAGCGAATTATGTATGTTGTTTTACCATTATAATTATATAAAAATCGAAGAACTATTATTTTAATGTAGGAAAGTTTTTCAATTGTATTTATAAGATGTCATTTCCGGTGATTAACACCACGAGGACAAGGTTGTTTTATATTAGGTATGTATATAATAAGTATTTGATTGGCATAATTGATATTTTAAATTATGGGTAGCTTATATCAGTAGGATTAATTCATTTTTATTGTATTTTTTTAATTTACACTTCTATTGTTAAGCCCCACGATTGGTCTGAAGTTTTGCAGCAATGACGCTAGCCATTCACAGAGCCGCTCGGGCTGTGATTGGATAAGCGTTTTGCCACCAATTCGGGGAGCTATTTTTTGAAACTTGTAACGAGATATGAGTTTGGAAGGACATTCTGTTTTTGGGAGCTGAGGAATTTATATATTTTATAAAACTGTTACACTAATAATAGTTACTAAATAATAGTTCTTCGATTTTTATATAATTATAATGGTAAAACAACATACATAATTCGCTATACATTTCAGAAACCCTAACAAAAGGTTAATTGAGTAATAGGTCGGACCTACCTGGTAGGTGTTACTAGTTTAGAAAAGAGTAAATGGAGTAAAAGGAGTAAACTTGACTATATACTTGTCCTAAGCCTCGAGCTCAACTATATACCTACTTGTCTTACCCCCGAATACTCAAACGCAACTCAGAGTTGAGCACGTCTCAACTCACGGTTTTTTGACAGTTTCTGATGATAATCTGTCAAAAAAATCGTCATTTGAGACGTGCTCAATTTTGAGATGCGTTTGAGTATTCGGAGGTTAGGCCTTTTACGAAATCTACTAGGTAACTATGATGTTTTTACAGGCTTCAAGCACATGGACCAGGAAGAAGAATCTTGGAAGGAGAATTGTCCTTGTGGCGAGGAGTTCATCGTCAGGATGAACGAGATCCACGAGAGCCTCATGGTGCATGTGTCTCTCAACGCTCTGCAAGAGCCACTGTCTGAGGTATCTATTACTAATCATAACGTAAATAACATTTGGAATTTCTTGAAAAACATTTATCCATGGAGCGAAAGTCTTTAGAGAGAACTAGAAAGAGTTGAAGGTGTGAAAGGTTAATTATAGTTGAAAGAGAACTAGAATAAGTGAAAGTATAATTAAAAAAAAATGTCAAGTGCGAGTTGGATCCGCACACGAAAGGTTCAGTACTAGTGCAAAAAAAAAACTTGAATCTACAGTAATTTTTATTATAAAAGTGTCTTATAATAATTTGACGGCCTCTGTGGCGTGGCGGGCGATTACTCGGCAGAGGCGCAAGAGGCGCGGGTTCGATTTCCGCTGCGGAAGAAATTGCATGTTCTGTAAATATTTGTTCCGGGTCTGGGTGTTGTGGTACCATGGTACTCGTAGTTTCTGATACCCACGACACAGGGAATCCTAATGTGGGGTCAGGACTATTTATGTGACTGTTGGGTGCTATTTATTTATTTATTGTACCTACAGGCCATAGAAGAACCGGCAAATAAGACTCCAGAAGAGAAGTTTCGTAAAGTCCTGATCGGCACTATTGTCAGTTGGGCCGAGGAGTCGCAGATCGAGACGCCCAAACTCGTCAGAGAAATGTTCAGGTAATTTTACTCATATCTCTGTTCCAGGTACCAAACAAAAAAAAATGTATCTTCGTTGCCATTTATGTTTTACACTATTTATATGTTAATTCATGTAACATGATGAAACTGGCAGATATATTACAGACTTCTTATGATAATAATAATATATTTCTTCCTTCCAGTCTCCTAGTCCGTCAGTACGACGCTGTTGGCGAACTGATCCGTGCTCTCGAGAAGACTTATGTGATAAACGCGAAGACGAAGCTGGATGTAGCGGAGATGTGGGTGGGGCTGAGCCAGATCCGCGCGCTGCTGCCAGTGCAGATGAGCCAGGAGGAGGAGGAGCTCATGAGGAAGAGACTCTGGTGAGCCATCATTCCTATTTAGATCAAGAATATACGTAAGACTAAGTTGGAGGTGCGAAGTTGTAGGTGGGATTGTGTCAGATCCGCGCGCTGCTGCCTGTGCAGATGAGCTAGGAGGAGGAGGAGGAGCTCATGAGGAAGAGACTCTAGTGATCCATCATACTAATTAAGATTTAAAAAAGACTGACTTGTTCTTAGAATAGAAGCAAACAAACAATTCCAAACCTATGATTAATAAGACTGAGATATAGTTTGTTTACTTTATTATATTTGAAACTCATCAGATATTATATCTTATTTCAGGAAACTCGTGAACAACCACACCTTCTTCCAGCTGATTTAATCAGGTATGACTTGTTTACTATAAAACACAACTACTTACCTACATGCTCAGACCAAATAAAAAGAGTAGACGCCGCGCCGCGAACAACAAAAGTGAAGCCACACAAAACCGTGCTCCTGCAAGTAAACATACACGCTCACGCACACACCTACACTAAAACCATGCTCATCGCTCTTAGTACGTCACGAGTCTTAAAAATAGAATTATGCCTTCCTGTGTAGTGAAAACTTGTAAAAACAGCAGCAAATCACATAAAAAGTCTCACGGAATCACTTTTCACTTGTAAGTGCTTCAAATAGCATCGTTTCTTAATTATTATACTGTGAATTTAGGTTACTTGGAACACACAACCTTAAAACCACACACATAGATAAAATGGCGGCTTCACTTTTGTTGTTCGCGGCGCGGGGTCTTTTCTTTTTATTTGGTCTGAGCCTACATGGTTCAATTTGGGAAAATTGTGTCATAAAAAAATGTTGATTTTTTTAAATATAGAACTCTCTAAATTCACATACAAACATGACCCACAATACAGAGGGACACTAGGATTATGTGTCTTGGGTATCAGAAACTGCGAGTACAGTACAGTCAACGGATCTTGACACTCGTGAAGTTAGCAGTTTGACATGCGCAATGAAGTTTTTCATACTGTCTACTGCTCGAAACGGCTAACTTCACGAGTGCCTAGATCCGTTGACCGTACTGTACCACAAATTCCCTTTTTTTTCTTGATAGGCACTTGATATGAATAAGTAAGTAAATAGATACCTATTATGTATGGTATGTATGTTCGTATGAGCTAGTGGCCAACTCTAGTGACGGAGTTTTTAGGCCGCCTAAAGGCCTCCGTCATGGCTTAACGACTTAAAAGCCGGGACCCATAATTTAGCGTGCCCTCCGAAGCACGGAGGCACTCAGCTCGCAATGCCACTTGCGGTCAATAAACTTAATTTATTGAACAATAATAAAATGGTACCTAGGTTAGGTATTAGGTTAGACTGAAACCTACTATATTTACTGTATTTTTCCAGATACTTACAACCCTCAATTTCCTGATCACCAGTAGCTATCAAAAGCCAGTGGGAAACTTGGTTAGCACCTGTAAGCCTCTGCATAGAGTAAGCGGTGAATGCCTTGAATGATGCCAACCTACATCAAATTTCCTACCTCTGAACAAGAGAGGAATTAAATCAAACAAGGGTAATATTTTAATCAACTATTTATTTTAGTAGGTATTACATAATAGTATTTGTGAGAGCATCAGCGAACTAAAATAAATTAACTTTATTAGATTCTTTGAAAAAACTTTCACTTTCATTATATTAGTAGAATATAATCTTTATTTCCAAAAACATGAAAGTATGTACCTACCTATAAAAACAATAACAATGATTTCTGCCTCGTTTCAGATTTGCAACAGTGGCTTAAAGGCATACCTACTCATGTGCTACATTAGGAGGGGCAGCTCATGACAGTTATATTATGTTAAATAAATGCATTAAAACCATAAAACACAAAAATGCTCACTTTTCTTTAACTTATTAAGTACTACCTGCCGCCTGCGGCTTCGCTCGCCTATTGCCAGGATAAAAAGTAGCCTAATGTTATTCCAGCACACATACTATGCATATCCCAAGTTTCACTCAATCCGTGCAGCCATTTAGAATTAAATTATGAGTCACAAGCATCGTCACATCTTCACAAACTTTTGCATTCACAATAAAAGAGCTATTAGTTAGGTTAGGTTAGTACCTACTACAACTACTACTAGCCCCTAGTTCTTTCGAACCCTGCGTGGTGAAAAGATTCAAAATGCGCCTCAAAAGCTCCTTTTGTGCACTAGGGCTCCGGGAGTAATAATTATTCTGTACACTAGGGTTAGGTTATTTCACTTATTTACCACATCATTTATTAGGGATATTATTCAATGGTACCTAGATTATATTATTTATTGTACAAATAATCTATTTTGCTATTAAATAGTTTAAAGAAGACTAATTTATTTACATAATTAGTAAAAACACAACCTAGTTTTTAGCAAAACACGCAATATTGAAGCATGTAATTTTGACAATTCAAAACGAGCCTCGTCTCGCGCCTACTCTCGTTTATGAAATCTGACATTGTCATGCAGAATACGATAACACGGTAATTCCACACGTTTTCCCGCGTCTCGTTTTGTTTGGTCATCGTGAATAGGGCCCCAGATACCAACCAACGGGCCTAGAGTGCACAATGGCCCATGTTAGTTCGAGGGAGTGGCTGTCCATTTTTGTCTGAAGGTTTAAAATTGTCAGCGAACTTAATTTTTGAGTTTGACACTGACACATTATCTTGCAATCCATCAATCATTCATCACTCACAGCTGTTTTGTCTGTCTGTCTGCCTGTCTGTGCCATGGTGGACTGTCTGCCGCTTTCTTCCATAAAAACTTGCTAATAACACTTGCTTCGGTTTTGCAAAATCCGATGAAAAACGTGTAAACTAAACTTTTTCAATAGATCATTCACAATGGATTACAATTACGAACAAAGTAGTGAACTAGAAGCATTGGATTCTATCTATTACGGGGATATGAAAGGTATGTTCATCTCATAGGAACGTTTTTTCCGTCTTCATGTCCTGGTTTCCTGATCTATGTACAGCAAATAATCTCTGATACACAGTCCTCAAAAACTATCATTATGATAAATATCCTAAATATTTTTATTAACCTCTATTGATAGTTCTGTAGGTAAAAAACATAGAATGCGTCCAGCTGCTTCTCTCCCCGTAAAAGTCGATAGGATATAATAATAGGGATAGTATCCTCCAACATGATGAGATACGATAAGCAAGTATTCCCAAGGAGGGTTGACGTCAGGCAGGTGGCCGGTCATAAAACACCTTAGCCAAAACTTACAGCATGATCCAAGGATCATGTTGCGCCGACCCCACATAGAGTGTGATAAGGGCAGGAAGATAATGATGATGATAGTTCTGTAGGTCTAACAGTCTTCTTCTCTGACTAAAGTCGACGAACTAGCATACTGTTATTAGTACTTTGTAGTATTAGTAGTGCTGTGGTGATAGACCACAGCACTATTAATACTAAAATACACAGACACATGTCTTCAAATTAGATTCCACAAGCCAGAAAGTATGAATCAGCCTTTAAAATTATTGTTTTTTTTTTCAGTTTTAGAAAAAAAGCCATTCCACAAGTTTAGTATACCAATAAAATCAGAAGGATTTGATGACGGGGATGGGATAGCATGTCAGTTAGTCTTCACTTACACAGCAAGGTATCCAGATGAACTACCCATCATAGAGATTGAGGATGAGGAAAATTTTGATGATATTATTGATAAGAATGAACTACTGAAACATTTAACAGAACAGGTATGTATTAATGTGTTTTTTACCTGACTGCAGAGAAGGGTAATGTTTTTACTATAAAATTTAATGATATTCATAAATAAGTTTTACACCATATATTTTTTGACAACCATTCGCATGTCTGGCGAGTACTCAGCTGAGACTCAAGAGGCACGGGTTCGATTCCCGCTGCAGAAGAAATGTTTGCATGTTCCGTAAATATTTCTTCCAGGTCTGGATGTTATAATATTATGTATTATAAGTATGTATTTACAAAAAAAGAATGTATATACATAAGTATTCTACCAGCCATCTGGTTCCCATAGTATAAGCTTTGCTGAGTTTGGGGCTAGATGGTGCTGTATGATATGTCCTCAAATATTTATTAATTTACTATGCTAACAGGGCAATGAAAACCCTGGTATGGTGATGATATTCACACTAGTGTCAGCTGGACAGGAGTGGCTGAATGAGAGATGGGATAACATCAAGAAAGAGAGAGAAGAGAAGGTCCAAGCTAAAATCAAGGCTGATGAAGAAGCGGAACAGGTAATAAAATGCATTCAAATGTTGTTAATAAAAAACTATGTTATCTCTCAGTACAAATTATACCAGAATAAATATAAGATTATAATTTTGTGTTACAATTGATATCAAAACTATATTATATATATATTATAGGGTTAGCAGGGGGATAATGCACAATACACCCCACAGTGGGACGTCAGTGCAGATCTTTATTCCCCTATCTATAGAATTATATTGTAATTCCAAATATATAATTTCAGAAACGATTTGAAGGCACCAGAGTTACAGTAGAATCTTTCCTGGCATGGAGGAAAGAGTTTGAAAATGATTTGGGGATCCCAGCAAAAAGGGAAAAGGAATTAAAGGATAAAAACAAGCTGACTGGCAAGGAGTTGTTCTTGAGGGATACAACACTCAATGAATCTGACCTTAAATTCCTTGATGATGGTGAGTCCACTTCCTACTCTATAATCAATAAAATAATAAATATTCGTGGACATTTCACACAGCAGCGCCATCTAGCCCAGAACAAAGCTTGTTTGTACTATGGGCACCAGATGGCTGATAGAATACTTACATACTTTTTTGTTGTAAATACATACTTGTGATTGTTGTGATACAAAATAAAAACAAAAACCATTCAACCGGAGGAATGGGAAAAAATATTCCCGCTCCTCCTACCAATCGGAGTTTCGATCGGAGGACTGGGAATATCCCAATACTGCAACACCAAGACCCGGAAGAAATATTTTGCAGAACATACAAACATTTCTCCCGTAGCGGGAATCGAACCAGCACCTTTTGCGTCTCAGCCGAGCACTCGCCTTCCACGCCACCGAGGTCGTCAAAATTTTCATATTTGTTGTCTATATTTATACGTCATAGTAGAAGAGTTTCTTTTTGTCTACTGAGAAATATCGCAGTTTGCAACTCGGACCACATTGATCTAACTACGGAAAATTCTTTTGGTTGTTGTGGTACCTAGCTTCGGATACTCTGAAAATGGAATCCTAGTGTGTGGTCAGAATTATGCGACTGTTGTTGAGTGTAACTTATTTATGTGGTTTTCAGGAGACGCGGTAAAGGTAGACGAATCACTCTTCCAAGACCTGGACGACCTAGACATCTCTGACGAAGATGATGCTGACTATGTACCCGGCCAAAGCAGCGACAGTGATTAACATCCACTCTATGAGTCAGCACGGCCCTACTGAAATTACGTACCTACTGGTTTTGACTTTTACACTTAACGAGCTAGTACGCGCTTTATCAGAATAAAAAGTTGTCCAAGTCCTGTATGGTATTATGACGTTCTACTTTCCCTCCGTGTGGCATAGCTGTGGGACGCCCTATATACATATATTTGTTGCAACTTTACTAGGTACTTAGTTACTGAGCCGCAAATACCTAACCTTAGAATCAACAGAAAGTAGATATTCAGTGAAGTGTAAAAGTCAGTAGGTAGTCAGTGTGAATAAGACTTTTAGTGCATATTGATAAGTTACGCGTCTTTTATACACAATTATCGCGATTGTAACCGTTAAGTTATTGTTAAATAAAATAAATGCTATTACTTGCGTATTTTTTTAATCTACTTCCTTATTCATAAGCCCTATTAGCACATAAAAAGATATATTTCCTGCCATTCGACGGTTTTGAAGTTTCCCGATGTTACGGCACAGTTGCATGCGCCATGATCACGGAAAGAACTGAAACATAGCGAGACGGGGCGTTAGTTATCGGCCATGTTATTGTCAGACATAGCGGTCTACTCTTTTTCGAAATCTTATATTACGAATAATGGTATCAACACCGGTCTTATTCTCGATTACGACAAAATACACTAACGGTGCTAATCCGTAGTTAACATTACCTACTTAGCTCTAAGGGTTACCTACAAAACTATTATGAACTAGCTTCCGCGCGGCTTTGCACATGTACCCGAATATTTATCCGAAAAAGACTAATGTTACCTATTATTTATACGCCCATCTAAATGGATGATGGGCTGATCACCTGTCACTATGGTTCACCATATCCATCATGGGGCTTTGAGTCGCTGCAAGTTTTTTTATGATTACTTGTGGCTCTGCCAAATCGCGGACCCAGTCCCCAGATATGTTTGTGGGCACGGTAACCCGAAAATTGACCAATTCGATTCGAGTCGGACTACGGAATCGTTTGGTGTCAAAGGTATTATACTATACTAGCAGCCGCCCGCGGCTTCGCTCACGCGGTACCCAGATAAAAAGTACCCTATGTCCCATTCCAGCACACGTAGGTACCTACTATCCTCATTATTCATTATAATTATATGATCAAGCGAACTTACCTGAAGTGAAGTTCGATCATAATTATCCTGGCTTCGTCGAAGAGATTTAAATTAACCAAATTGTAGTAGCCTGCTACGTCACACACTCACCGCACATAGTTCAGCGCTAGATAGAAAAAGAAAATATCTTTTGTCCTTGTCTTACTAGCGCCTTGGAGGTCTGTCCACTAATTCGTGTCATTATTTTTAGAGAAAAACAACATTGATTTCTATAGGGGTAAAGTAAAATATGGGAGGGTCCGGGACTTTAAATCTCTTCGACGAAGCCAGGATAATTATGATCGAACTTCACTTCAGGTAAGTTCGCTTGATCATATAATTATCCTGTCTTCGTCTCGAGATTTAAATTAACCAAATTGTAGATGTTTGGAGATGATCAATGTTGTTATGGACAATAAAATTGAAACAAAATGAGTTATCAACAACTCAAATATTTTGTAATAATTATGATCAGACAAATATTATTTTTCATGAGTATCTTAAAAATACTGATTCTGCAAACGCGTTAGAGCTATTAATAATCGGTCTAATAAAAAAGTTCGCAATTACTGTGGATTGTCCAGACCAATCCGCAGATTCTCGAATGACAGAAACTCCGGCACGACTAGCGGCCGAGGTAGCTGCATGACGGGAACCATAAGGACGGAAACTACTAGTATCGATGCCGCTTTCCATGACCGGTTTGATCTGGGACGATACTACATGAAAAATTCTCTTACAGCTCAATATGAGCTTATTCTCATTACCAGGGTGATTGTTTACAGTTACATATGTAACTGGGCATATGCCCAGCCTACACACTAATGGCATATTTGGATGCCAAGTATATACTTGGCTTCCCTTCAAATAAAAGGTAAATTTAATAACGGTTGACATCTACCGATATCAGACGTTTTGATTAAATCATTTATCTTTATAATTATTATAGTCTATCTCATTTATTAATCTCTTTCTATTATTAACACTTAGTAGAGATAAAGTCTGAGATCTTCATCCTGTTGCTAACGCTCATAGATTGACTAGTTTTTTAGTAATTTGTTAAATCATCAAAGATTCGTTAGTACATTACATAGATTCGATAAATAATTCAAAACTATAGTAGGGTTCCATGTTAAAGAGTATCTTGGAAATGAAAGCCGTAACTTGACAATTCCTCTAAAACACTTTTCTAAATTCCATCATTGCCTATAGGTACTATTAATTGAAATGATTGAGATAGCAAATCTGTGATAATTAAATAATGTACCGTAAGTAGCCCCACTTTTAAAACAATTATTAAGCAAATCAATTAAAGAAGGTAGGTTGGTATCTTTACATCAAATATATCTTTGATTCCATTAATTGCCACCAGAATAAAATTTCAAACTTGATTTGTATTGAAATAAAATTATTATCAGAGAGCGAGGACATATCTAAATCGAGTGAGGAACTTGTTTTCTTATAAAAAAAACGCCTACTGGATGATATCGTCACAGCCAAGGAAAGCAGCTTGTGAGGAGGATGTTTATCTTAAACAGACGAAAGCAGAGTTTTACTTGGTGGCAAAATGATAATTTTACTAATTGTAAGTGATTTAAACATAAGAAATCAAGGCTAGGATGGCCAATTGGAAACTAAGTTACGAGAATTCCTTTATAATTGTCGAATCTTAATTTTTCGTAAAACTTTTAAATTAAGCGAAAAAGGTGGAAAGGCATTAAAGAAGAAACCATTCCAGTTGACAGTAAAATCATCTATGTTAAAATCACAAGTGTCTCTTTTCCATGAGATATAATTTTCACACAGGCTTACCAAAAGTGGAGAGTATAACGATCAAAAAACGCGCGAGCACAATTCACACTCAGTATCGATATTGAGATTTCTTGATTCTGAGTCAGCGTCGGTACTATCAGAGGACTTCCCATAGGAAGCGAAAATGAAAATGTTTCGTGCTCTACCACTACCACATAATATCAAGAGTGATATTATTAAAATGTGGGTAGTTGCACCCCACTTATTCGATTAATACTTACCTACATGATATGGTAGTGGTGTTATCAATCCGCATCAGAATCTCATAGTTGTTGTATTCTTTCGCAAAATATGTTAATTTTAAAAACAAAACAGGTCACGAATAATTCCAAGTAATTTATGTGTTGTTTTTGTTAAATATTTCTAGTATGAGTATGATGTAGCTACTCGCATGACGAATGGGGTTGTATGCTGTTAAAAGGTTATTCTCCCAACAATTTAGATCAGCACCCAAATTACTTGCATGTAATTATCATAACTATGATCTTTCAAAAGGTTTAAGTATTTTGCACGTACAATAGATTTTGTATGTAACCAGCCATATGCAACGGCTGGACATGCTATCGTTAAAGTTCTTGCATACCGAGCTAGATGGCGTATGCGTATCCTATCTAACTGTTTGATTTGAATCGTATGCTCCTGAATCGCTTGTTTTTTATCAATAGGTAATTCTAGTGACATGTTTCGTAAATTTAACACGAAACCTACAAATTTACATGTTTAGTTAGGAGTCAAAACACTTTATAATGAAACCAAGTTTGCTAACAAAGGCAATTTGTGTGAGATGCGTTGTCAATACAGTCCTGATGTGAATAACCTAGACATATCATCTAAGTAGAATACGGATACGATACCCCTCTCACGCAGGTTTGTATTACCGGTCTTAAGATACGGAGCTGAGCAACAGCTGAAAGGAAGGGCGCAGAATTCGTAGAAAAAAAATCGCAAGTATTTTCTGTGTGACTCATGTATGTAGTAGGGCATGTAAACTGATTAAACTATTAACCGAAAAACCGGTTCACCGGCTGATTTTACGTCGGTTTTTAACCGGTTAAGTTTATTTTTATAAAAAAAATATGGTTTTATTTTGTCCTAAGAAATCTATATAAAAAACTTGCAAAATAACCGGTTAACCAGTTTTAACCGGTTATTGAAAAATAAAACCGAAAACCCGGTTTTTTTTTTTTTAACAACCCGGATTTTACACGCCTTAGTATGTAGGTAGGTAGTTACCAAAAAGTATGCCTTTTCAAGTCGATTCGACATTTACCTAGCAGTTAGGATACATGAGTCCCATTGCAGTCTTTGCATAACATACTTATTTCCTTTTTAAGATTCAAAAGAAATCTCATACCACCACTTCTTTTTGGGAAACAAAAAACACTAGTAAAAAATTAGCCATAGGTAGGTTGACATAACCTTATTGGCCTGGATTTGTAGTAAATGAGATCTTTTACTAAATGATAAAGATTCATTTTTATTAATATTTTGCCACTCTGTAAATAAATATTTAGTCTACTTCCCTGGACTAATTTCGGGAGCGGGACGCTGATTGCGCAGACTGTCGCTTGTGCCAGAGGCGACGGCGGCGGGCGGCGGCGGGCGGCGGGCGGCGGGTGGCGGCGGGCGGCGGGCGGCGGCGGGCGGCGGGCGGCGGGTGGTGGCGGGCGGCGGGCGGCGGGTGGCGGCGGGCGGCGGGGGGGGGGCAAGTTGGCACCAGCGGCGCCGTAGGTACAACTGGTGCGACGGATCTCTCCAGCTTATATTAAACGACGCCGTCAATGTATAAGTGACAGGCGGTGTAATCAGCTGTCCCGTTTCTCTAGAAGACTTAATAAAATCTCTTAGATTTTTTGCCAATAGGAAACTATAATAGGTATCTCTTTTACGGTCCTTGAAAGGAGTGACATAATGCAAGAGCAGGGTAATTAATTGCCGCCACTCATGATACCTGTCATCGCTTTGCCTTGTCTACTAAGGCCTTTTACCATCTATAATAGATTATTTATACAGCATCAGGAGGCAACTTTTTACCTTCACAAACGGGACGCTGTAGTGCCGGGACGAATTAAGATGGAGTAGGCTTGCCCAGCACCTATTCCACCCTCTCAGCTTAGTTGGCCGCAGAAAAGACATGCTGCTAAGGCATGTCCTATTTGACCTTGTTTGGTCTCTAATTCTTTGACGGGTCCGTAGAACCGCAGATATTTTATAATAATATCAGGATCAAGCGATAGGGCTCTTCTCTTACCCTCTTTTTTTTTTTTTTTTTTTTTTTTTAAGCCCAGACATTGGGAATATTGTTCCCCATTGGGGGGTATTGGCATAACAATAGCCTAAGAGCTTGCAGCAGTTTAGGACCAACTTCTGGAGCGTCAGGCGTCAGGCGCGGGCGGCGATGGCAGAGAAGGTAGCACTGGCTCCTCTGGGGAATTACTGCTGCTTTCCAGGTATTCTACCTCGTAATATGGTTCTGTATAAAACCACGCAGCATGTAAAAATTGTTTACTACAGCAAACAATTCTGGGAAAAAACTACCTCTTTTTTTTAAAAAAAAAAAAGAGGTTATGAAGCGGTTAATATCTCGTATTAACTCATTAACTGCCTCTGGTCAATATCTCGTATTGACTCGGGGAAATAAAGTCTGCTGCCTAACATCTCGTGTTAGATCGGAGACCAATATTTTGCACAAAGAAAATTTCTTGTACAAAAGAATAGTGCTATTGTTTTTCGAAAGTTTTTTCTAATATTGGCGTATTTCCGACGCCATATTATCACTTTCTTGGTAACTTCACTTTAACAGTCATGTGGGACTTGGAAACCAGAACTACGTGCGGAGCGCGTGAGCGCACAAACAATAATGACACGAATTAGTGGACAGACCTCCAAGGCGCTAGTAAGACAAGGACAAAAGATATTTTCTTTTTCTATCTAGCGCTGAACTATGTGCGGTGAGTGTGTGACGTAGCAGGCTACTACAATTTGGTTAATTTAAATCTCGAGACGAAGACAGGATAATATAGTGTACGCTAAACGATGACTAAAGTATTGCCATCTCTTACCATTTCATAATGACAAACAGTGACAGGGCTAACTTTAAGCAATGGCTAACTTTAGCGTACTAATATGAATAATAGGGTATGTAAGTATATTCCGTAGTTTTTGCGTGAAAGAGTAACAAACATACCTAAATCTAAAAATTAAGAAATTTCGGTGAATTTAGTAAAAATTTTGAGAGTTAAGGTAAACTTTTCAAAACGCAACGATAGCGCGTCAAAATTTGATCAGAATTAGCAGCGACATCTAGTTTTCAGACGTAGAATTACGTCAGAACTCCATGAATAATCAAGATTGGAAACTTATTAGACCAGTAATAATTTATGCTTCCTTTCATAGGTAATTTGACATTGACAGTTCCTTTTACATATGTTTTGTATCATCTATTACTAATCTTTGGTATCATGTATTTATTGTTCTGAGGTATCATCGCTGTCATATGTCAAAACAAAAGGTATTCTATTTTTCATAAAAAACATGCCAAAAATAAAGAATTTACAGGTAATTATGACATCAACTAAATGAGAAAAATCGGCTCTTTAATTTGATATAGGTTATGTGCAGTTTTAGACCAAAAATTGATTCCAGGTTTTCATCCCTTTTCACCCCTTTAGAGGTTGAATTTTGAAAAATCCCTTCTTAGTACACCCCTACGTACCAAGGTTTACCTACACTGAAAATTTCAAGTCTCTACGTCCAGCGGTTTAGGCTGTGCGTTGTCTGTCAGTCAGTCAGTCAGTCAGTCAGTCAGGACAAAGATTCTTATAATTATCTACACTAATATTATAAAGAGGAAAACTTTGTTTGTTTGTTTGTACTGAATAGGCTCAAAAACTACTGGACCGATTTTAAAAATTCTTTCACCATTCGAAAGCTACATTATCCACGAGTAACATAGGCTATATTTTATTTTGGAAAAAAATAGGGTTCCGTAAGATATTTGGGTTTTTCGGACACAAGGTGTAAAAAATCAACCAGAAAAGTTACTTATTTTGCGTACGCTGCCTAAACTATAAAAGATAGAACCATAAAATGTTCTAATTAATTGTAGATCTTATAAATATCTACAAAAAAGTCCGCGACACACTATACCCATCTATGTCGAGTGAGGCACAGCAACCATTTTTTTATTTAAAAATCTTGAATTTTTTTTGGACTACATTTAAACGCGTTTATTTTACTCATGCTATTAATCCTTATCAAAATAAATGATTTCATCACTAAGAACAGTTTATGGAGATAATATTTGGTCTTTGAATGATTAAAATTGGACGTTTGGTTTTGAAGTTATGGCGAAATTAAAATATTACGATTTCTGCTGCACGACCGCTGCGTAGGGAGCCGACCTCGCGACTGACCGTGTCTTTCCTGGGTAGGCTTTTTGCAGCGGTAACCGACATCCACGCGGGCGGAGCCGCGGGCGACCGCTAGTTATACTATATAAAGCTCGATTACCACTCACTCACTCACTCACTGACTCATTGACATCATTGTTCTCCCGGAAGGAGTCGAGATGGACGATGATGATGTATGGGGGAAGTGTTCGATGTGTTCCTGTGAGTATGGGAAAAATCCGAAAACCCCCATTTTCCTCCCCCCTCGCCCCCCCCACGTTCGGTCCCCGGATTCTTCCCGACGAGGGCATGTTTTTTTTACAGATTCGGATGGAGGGTGCTCGAATGAATACAAATTTATTTAGACCCCCCCCTTTTGCCCCCCCTTTGACCCCCCCTTCTATTGGTTCTCCGAAATGACTCGTGATATGGGATTTTTTTAAGTTGATTCGTATAGAGAATAGGATGACGAGTAAAATTTCATAAAAAATTCCCCCCCTCCCCCCAATTTTCACCCCCTCTTGCTTGTATCTCCGAAATTACCCACGATTCGAGTTCGCGGTTGGTCGATTCGTATAGAGAATGGGATGGCGAGTAAAAAATGTTAAAAAAATCCCCCCCTCCCCCCAATTTTCACCCCCTCTTGCTTGTATCTCCGAAACGGTAAGTCCGATTGGGCTGAAATTTTGGTTCCAAGGGTTTACCGCCTCGCGGGCTGCTTGCAGCCCGCGCCCGCAAGCGAAAATACTAGTTATACTATACAACGTGTAACATAATGTCCCTATAAGCCCGAAAGGGGTGTATTCAGACCGAGCACTTGAATACATTGACGTGTGCAAAAGTTCAATACATCATATTTGAAATTCCTATACAATTAAAAACAAATTATTTCATGAGAAATTTGTGACAACCCTATGTGTTTGTTTACCATTTGCGTAGGTAACAAACACACGCGCACCCTCCTATCGCGTCGGACCCACACATACGCAGACAATTGAACGCGCGGCAAGTTTCAAAAAGTACCTAGGTGTAATCACCAAAGTTTTCGTAAGAATTTGCAATTTTTTTAATTCTACGTAGAAATTAAAGTCGAAGATTAAAATCACGATATCTTTCACACATAAAAAAACAACTACCTACCTACATCTACCTAGGTAGTTACCTAAGGACCTAGGTACAGGAAAAGTTAAGTTATACCTTTTCTCCCTTCTTCTTGGTTGGCTCGGAACACGGCTAATTGACATGGTAGGTATTAGGTAGGTATGTAGGTACCTAGGTTGGTATTACTGGTACACATTCACATTCACAATCACAAAATTATTTTTGTCATTTTTTATTAGTAAGCTAGGTACTAATGGGGTACCTACTAGGTAGGGTGATAGGTTAGGTACCTATCATCATACCTACCTATCACTGAATTTTATCACTGTTGACACACACAGTAGGTACTCGGTATCCATCAAAGGGAAGTAGGTACAACACACCACCGAATTCCCGGTCTTCCCTCACTGGTGCGCCCCGGTGGAAAGATCCCGTCGAGAGAAGACGGTTCACCAATCCCAGAAAAGAGCCCGTAAGATGGCAATGGCCGCCCTGGATAACGCTCTCTGTAGAGCTGACGCGCCGCTACTAAGCTATTAATTATTTGGTGCTGCTCCAACACACACACACAACACCATAAATCATAATACTCACCGTTTGAGTACAAAGCCGACATCGTATCGTACGTTAATTAGTTACGCGAACCGAGAGATTGCTTGTTGCAGTTGTTGCAAGGAACGAATGCTAATTGCGACTGATAAAAACCGATCTGTTTTGCGACCAAAAGTAGGTACCTATTGCCGAAAGCCGAATTTTTAGGGTTCCTTGTCTGGGGTAACCCACTAAATACCGATTGGGAAAAAAAGGCAAAAAACTTCATCATACATCTACTACTACTACTACTACTACTACTGTCGTCGTGTCCGTGTCGCTAGCACTTTTGAACCAGTGTGGTGGAAGGATTAGAGTGCACCTTGAAGGCTCCTTTCGTACACTTTGACACACGTCTATGACATGCCTGGTTTCCTCACGATGTTTTCCTTCACCGTTTGAGAGCATTGATATTGCACACATAAATTTCGAATCGAAAAATCCATAGATTCGAACTCACGACTTAAGGATGGGAAGGCGGGGTTCATAGCAATATGCTACCATGTGCTCTATCCCCATTTGCTACTAGGTACCTACCTACTTACATAATAACCTACCAACAATTACGTAGTTCAATCAAGAAAAGTAAAAAACAAATAAGCCTACGGAACCAATTTGATTTTATTAAACAAACGCTTGCGGTGCGGTGTCGGTTGACGGTTGCGGATTTTGAATTTAGCAAAGGCACCGACAGCCAATTAGGGCGAGGTGCCATCCCACTTATTGTTGTTGTTGTTCCAATGCAACCAATGACAAATAGGCTGTTCACGATGAAAATGAAGATTAGTAAGACAGATAAGTCACAACCTTTGACTTTAGTGCCCAAGTAGGTAGGTACAAAATTGCATTGAAAAATGCTCCAACGAATATTGGAATAATACATCGTTGGAAAAACTAAAGTGGAATAGGGTCACGGCTTATCCTCAGGCACGGTAGACCTCTTCTCATACTTCTTGTTACCTACTCAAGATGCTTTTAAGGCCCGAGTAGGTAGGTACAAAATTGAGTAGGTATCACGGCTTTATCCTCAGGCACGGTAGACATCCTCTCATACTCCTTGGCACCCACTGAGGATACCTTTAAGGCCCGAGTAGGTAGGTACAAAATTGAGTAGGTAAGGTACCTATCTCCTATACTAGGTACTTAACAAAGAGATCTGAAAGGATGTTTACGGTGCCTAGGGATTTTAGTCGTGATGTGTGTGACCTTACATTTTAATTACCAATAAATACCAAGGTACCAACTAGGCCTTCAAAAAAAAATAGAAATTACTTATTAAGCCACCTCGTTATTAGGTAAGTAGGTAGGCATTTTACTAATGGTGTCTGTTCTGTTACCTGTTTCATCTAGAGTTCACACTTAAAGGTCAAAAAACAGCTGTAAATAGGGATGCCTCATGTTGTGTCAAGTTACGTATTGGAGCAAAGTTTAAGAGACATTTCATGAATGAAAACCTTTGAAATTTTAAAAGTCGTTGAACAAACGTTGTTCGCAATGACGTATAGAATACCCCCGTTTCGGGCTTATAGGGACATTATGTTACACGTTGTATAAAGCTCGATTACCACTGACTGACTCACTCACTCACTGACTCATTGACATCATTGTTCTCCCGGAAGGAGACGAGATGGACGATGATGATGTATGGGGGAAATGTTCGGGGAGTCCCGGTGAGTGGGGGAAAAATCCGAAAACCCCCATTTTCCTCCCCCCTCGCCCCCCCCACGTTCGGTGTCCCGATTCTTCCCGACGAGGGCATGTTTTTTTTGTAGATTCGGATGGAGGGTGCTCGAAGGAATACAACTTTTTTTGAATCCCCCCCTTTTGCCCCCCCTTTGACCCCCCCTTCTATCGCTTCTCCGAAATGACTCGTGAAATGGGATTTTTTCAAGTGGATTCGTATAGATAATAGGATGGCGAGTAAAGTTAGACCCCCCTCCCCCCCAATTTTCACCCCCTCTTGCTTGTATCTCCGAAACGGTTTGTCCGATTGGGCTGAAATTTTGGTTCACAGGGTTTTGAGGGTCTCCTCTAAGAAACAACATCCTCGCGGGCTGCTTGCAGCCCGCGCCCGCAAGCGAAAATACTAGTTATACTATATAAAGCTCGATTACCACTCACTCACTCACTCACTGACTCATTGACATCATTGTTCTCCCGGAAGGAGTCGAGATGGACGATGATGATGTATGGGGGAAATGTTCGGGGAGTCCCGGTGAGTGGGGGAAAAATCCGAAAACCCCCATTTTCCTCCCCCCTCGCCCCCCCCACGTTCGGTGTCCCGATTCTTCCCGACGAGGGCATGTTTTTTTTGTAGATTCGGATAGAGGGTGCTCGATGGAATACATTTTTTTTACCCCCCCCCCCTTTGGACCCCCCTTTGACCCCCCCTTCTATTGGTTCTCCGAAATGACTCGTGAAATGGGATTTTTTCAAGTGGATTCGTATAGAGAATAGGATGGCGAGTAAAGTTAAATAAAAAATTCCCCCCCTCCCCCCAATTTTCACCCCCTCTTGCTTGTATCTCCGAAATTACCCACGATTCGAGATCGCGGTTTGTCGATTCGTATAGAGAATGGGATGGCGAGTAAAATTTCATTAAAAAATCCCCCCCTCCCCCCACTTTTCACCCCCTCTTGCTTGTATCTCCGAAACGGTTCGTCCGATTGGGCTGAAATTTTGGTTGCGCGGGCTGCTTGCAGCCCGCGCCCGCAAGCGAAAATACTAGTTATACTATATAAAGCTCGATTACCACTGACTGACTCACTCACTCACTGACTCATTGACATCATTGTTCTCCCGGAAGGAGACGAGATGGACGATGATGATGTATGGGGGAAATGTTCGGGGAGTCCCAGTGAGTGGGGGAAAAATCCGAAAACCCCCATTTTCCTCCCCCCTCGCCCCCCCCACGTTCGGTGTCCCGATTCTTCCCGACGAGGGCATGTTTTTTTTATAGATTCGGATAGAGGGTGCTCGAAAGAATACAAATTTTTTTGGATCCCCCCCTTTCGACCCCCCTTTGACCCCCCCTTCTATCGGTTCTCCGAAATGACTCGTGATATGGGATTTTTTAAAGTGGATTCGTATAGAGAATGGGATGGCGAGTAAAGTTAAATAAAAATTTCCCCCCCTCCCCCCCAAGTTTCACCCCCTCTTGCTTGTATCTCCGAAACGGTTTGTCCGATTGGGCTGAAATTTTGGTTCCGAGGGTTTTAAGGGTCGCTGATGCCGAATGTTTTTTTTTTTTTCTTTTTCCTCCAGCAGCATTTCCGTCACTCGCGGGCTGCTTGCAGCCCGCGCCCGCAAGCGAAAATACTAGTTATACTATATAAAGCTCGATTACCACTCACTCACTCACTCACTCACTCATTGACATCATTGTTCTCCTAGAAGGAGTCGAGATGGACGATGATGATGTATGGGGGAAATGTTCGATGTGTTCCTGTGAGTATGGGAAAAATCCGAAAACCCCCATTTTCCTCCCCCCTCGCCCCCCCCACGTTCGGTGTCCCGATTCTTCCCGACGAGGGCATGTTTTTTTTGTAGATTCGGATAGAGGGTGCTCGAATGAATACAACTTTTTTTACTCCCCCCCTTTGGACCCCCCTTTGACCCCCCCTTCTATCGGTTCTCCGAAATGACTCGTGATATGGGATTTTTTAAAGTGGATTCGTATAGAGAATGTGATGGCGAGTAAAATTTCATAAAAAAATCCCCCCCTCCCCCCCAATTTTCACCCCCTCTTGCTTGTATCTCCGAAACGGTTCGTGGTTCAGCCTCTAAGAAACAACATCCTCGCGGGCTGCTTGCAGCCCGCGCCCGCAAGCGAAAATACTAGTTATACTATATAAAGCTCGATTACCACTGACTGACTCACTCACTCACTGACTCATTGACATCATTGTTCTCCCGGAAGGAGACGAGATGGACGATGATGATGTATGGGGGAAATGTTCGGGGAGTCCCAGTGAGTGGGGGAAAAATCCGAAAACCCCCATTTTCCTCCCCCCTCGCCCCCCCCACGTTCGGTGTCCCGATTCTTCCCGACGAGGGCATGTTTTTTTTATAGATTCGGATAGAGGGTGCTCGAAGAAATACAAATTTTTTTGGATCCCCCCCTTTCGACCCCCCTTTGACCCCCCCTTCTATCGGTTCTCCGAAATGACTCGTGATATGGGATTTTTTAAAGTGGATTCGTATAGAGAATGGGATGGCGAGTAAAGTTAAATAAAAATTTCCCCCCCTCCCCCCCAAGTTTCACCCCCTCTTGCTTGTATCTCCGAAACGGTTTGTCCGATTGGGCTGAAATTTTGGTTCCGAGGGTTTTAAGGGTCGCTGATGCCGAATGTTTTTTTTTTTTTCTTTTTCCTCCAGCAGCATTTCCGTCACTCGCGGGCTGCTTGCAGCCCGCGCCCGCAAGCGAAAATACTAGTACTATATATAGCTGCAAACCCACTGATCTACTGACTCACTGACATCATTGTTCTCCCAGAAGGAGTAGAGATGGGTCAAAATGATGTACGGGGGAAGTGTTCAGGGAGTCAATTCCAATATGGGAAAAATCCGAAATCTTCGAAAACTGCTCCTCATCAGGGACCTCACCTACTGCCAGACGAAACGACAAGACCAAGATCTCTCCTGCTTGCGGAATGTGGACATGCACCCTGGTCGAATTCGATGTGCGGTGAAAAAAATTCAAAATGGCGGAAAACAAGATGGCCGCCATACAAACTTTGACCGACGATATCTCGAAAACTAAAAGCGATAAGCAGGGAGTGCTCGAACAAATGTCGTAGAGGATGGCGCGATGCAAATGCCAAAAGTGACAGTTTTTTTTTTTTTTTTTTTTTCAACAGCAGCGATTACGTCCCTCGCGAGCTGCGTGCAGCTCGCGCCCGCAAGCGAAAATACTAGTTATACTATATAAAGCTCGATTACCACTGACTCACTCACTGACTGACTCATTGACATCATTGTTCTCCTAGAAGGAGTCGAGATGGACGATGATGATGTATGGGGGAAATGTTCGGGGAGTCCCGGTGAGTGGGGGAAAAATCCGAAAACCCCCATTTTCCTCCCCCCTCGCCCCCCCACGTTCGGTGTCCCGATTCTTCCCGACGAGGGCATGTTTTTTTCATAGATTCGGATAGAGGGTGCTCGATGGAATACATTTTTTTTACTCCCCCCCCCTTTGGACCCTCCTTTGACCCCCCCTTCTATCGGTTCTCCGAAATGACTCGTGAAATGGGATTTTTTCAAGTGGATTCGTATAGGGAATAGGATGTCGAGTAAAGTTAAATAAAAATTCCCCCCCCTCCCTCCCAATTTTCACCCCCTCTTTTACGCATCTCCGAAATTACCCACGATTCGAGATCGCTTTTGGTCGATTCGTATAGAGAATGGGATGGCGAGTAAAATTTCATAAAAAAATCCCCCCTTCCCCCCCAATTTTCACCCCCTCTTGCTTGTATCTCCGAAACGGTTCGTCCGATTGGGCTGAAATTTTGGTTCCAAATCGCGGGCTGCTTGCAGCCCGCGCCCGCAAGCGAAAATACTAGTTATACTATATACAGCTCGATTACCACTGACTGACTCACTGACTGACTCATTGACATCATTGTTCTCCCGGAAGGAGTCGAGATGGACGATGATGATGTATGGGGGAAATGTTCGGGGAGTCCCGGTGAGTGGGGGAAAAATCCGAAAACCCCCATTTTCCTCCCCCCTCGCCCCCCCCACGTTCGGTGTCCCGATTCTTCCCGACGAGGGCATGTTTTTTTTGTAGATTCGGATAGAGGGTGCTCGAAGGAATACAACTTTTTATTCAACCCCCTTTTGCCCCCCCTATGACCCCCCCCTCTATTGGTTCTCCGAAATGACTCGTGAAATGGGATTTTTTCAAGTGGATTCGTATAGAGAATAGGATGACGAGTAAAGATAAATAAAAATTTGACCCCCCTCCCTCCCAATTTTCACCCCCTTTTTACGTATCTCCGAAATTACCTATGATTCGAGATTGCGTTTTCTCGATTCGTATAGAGAATGGGATGGCGAGTAAAATTTCATAAAAAAATCCCCCCCTCCCCTCCACTTTTCACCCCCTCTTGCTTGTATCTCCGAAACGGTTTGTCCGATTGGGCTGAAATCGCGGGCTGCTTGCAGCCCGCGCCCGCAAGCGAAAATACTAGTTATACTATATAAAGCTCGATTACCACTGACTCACTCACTGACTGACTCATTGACATCATTGTTCTCCTAGAAGGAGTCGAGATGGACGATGATGATGTATGGGGGAAATGTTCGGGGAGTCCCGGTGAGTGGGGGAAAAATCCGAAAACCCCCATTTTCCTCCCCCCTCGCCCCCCCCACGTTCGGTGTCCCGATTCTTCCCGACGAGGGCATGTTTTTTTTACAGATTCGGATAGAGGGTGCTCGAATGAATACAACTTTTTTACTCCCCCCCCCTTTCGACCCCCCTTTGACCCCCCCTCCTAATGGTTCTCCGAAATGACTCGTGAAATGGGGTTTTTTCAAGTGGATTCGTATAGGGAATAGGCTGGCGAGTAGAGTTAAATAAAAATTTGACCCCCCTCCCCCCCAATTTTCACCCCCCCTTGCTTGTATCTCCGAAACGGTTCGTCCGATTGGGCTGAAATTTTGGTTCCGAAGGTTTTGAGGGTCGCTGATGCCGAATGTTTTTTTTTTTTTTTTTTTTTTAAATTTTTTTTTTCTTTTTCCTCCAGCAGCATTTCCGTCACTCGCGGGCTGCTTGCAGCCCGCGCCCCCACGCGACCTCTAAGAAACGATATCCTCGCGGGCTGCTTGCAGCCCGCGCCCCCACGCGGCCTCCAAGAAACAACACCCCCGCGGGCTGCTTGTAGCCCGCGCCCCCACGTGACCTCCAAGAAACAACCTCCTCGCGGGCTGCTTGCAGCCCGCGCCCCACGCGGATTACTAGTTATACTATATAAAGCTCGATTACCACTCACTCACTCACTCACTCACTCATTGACATCATTGTTCTCCTAGAAGGAGTCGAGATGGACGATGATGATGTATGGGGGAAATGTTCGAGGAGTCCCGGTGAGTGGGGGAAAAATCCGAAAACCCCCATTTTCCTCCCCCCTCGCCCCCCCCACGTTCGGTGTCCCGATTCTTCCCGACGAGGGCATGTTTTTTTTACAGATTCGGATGGAGGGTGCTCGAAGGAATACATTTTTTTTTCTCCCCCCCCCTTTGGACCCCCTTTGACCCCCCCTTCTATTGGTTCTCCGAAATGACTCGTGATATGGGATTTTTTCAAATGGATTCGTATAGAGAATGGGATGGCGAGTAAAATTCCATAAAAAAACCCCCCCTCCCCCCCAATTTTCACCCCCTCTTGCTTGTATCTCCGAAACGGCTCGTCCGATTGGGCTAAAATTTTGGTTCCAAGGGTTTACCGCCTCGCGGGCTGCTTGCAGCCCGCGCCCGCAAGCGAAAATACTAGTTATACTATATAAAGCTCGATTACCACTGACTCACTCACTGACTGACTCATTGACATCATTGTTCTCCCGGAAGGAGTCGAGATGGATGATGATGATGTATGGGGGAAATGTTCGGGGAGTCCCGGTGAGTGGGGGAAAAATCCGAAAACCCCCATTTTCCTCCCCCCTCGCCCCCCCCACGTTCGGTGTCCCGATTCTTCCCGACGAGGGCATGTTTTTTTTGTAGATTCAGATAGAGGGTGCTCGATGGAATACATTTTTTTTACTCCCCCCCCCCTTTCGACCCCCTTTTGACCCCCCCTTCTATTGGTTCTCCGAAATGAGTCGTGAAATGGGATTTTTTCAAGTGGATTCGTATAGGGAATAGGATTGCGAGTAAAGTTTAATAAAAATTTCCCCCCCTCCCCCCCAATTTTCACCCCCTCTTGCTTGTATCTCCGAAATTACCCACGATTCGAGATCGCGGTTCATCGATTCGTATAGAGAATGGGATGGCGAGTAAAATTTCATAAAAAATTCCCCCCCTCCCCCCCAATTTTCACCCCCACTTGCATGTATCTCCGAAATTACCCACGATTCGAGTTCGCGGTTGGTCGATTCGTATAGAGAATGGGATGGCGAGTAAAACGCCATAAAAATTTTGCCCCCTCCCCCCAATTTTCACCCCCTCTTGCTTGTATCTCCGAAACGGTTTGTCCGATTGGGCTGAAATTTTGGTTCCAAGGGTTTTTCCTCGCGGGCTGCTTGCAGCCTGCGCCCGCATTATACTATATAAAGCTCGATTACCACTCACTGACTCACTGACTCATTGACATCATTGTTCTCCCAGAAGGAGTCGAGATGGACGATGATGATGTATGGGGGAAATGTTCGGGGAGTCCCGGTGAGTGGGGGAAAAATCCGAAAACCCCCATTTTCCTCCCCCCTCACCCCCCCCACGTTCGGTGTCCCGATTCTTCCCGACGAGGGCATGTTTTTTTTGTAGATTCGGATAGAGGGTGCTCGAATGAATACAACTTTTTATTCAACCCCCCCTTTTGCCCCCCCTTTCACCCCCCCTTCTAAGGGTTCTCCGAAATGACTCGAGTAATGGGATTTTTTCAAATGGATTCGTATAGAGAATAGGATGGCGAGTAAAGTTAAATAAAAATTTCCCCCCCTCTCTCCCAATTTTCACCCCCTCTTTTACGCATCTCTGAAATTACCTACGATTCGAGATCGCGTTTGCTCGATTCGTATAGAGAATAGGATGGCGAGTAAAATTCCATAAAAATTTCCCCCCCTTCCCCCCCTTCCCCCCCCAATTTTCACCCCCTCTTGCTTGTATCTCCGAAACGGTTTGTCCGATTGGGCTGAAATTTTGGATCTCGCGGGCTGCTTGCAGCCCGCGCCCGCAAGCGAAAATACTAGTTATACTATATAAAGCTCGATTACCACTGACTGACTGACTGACTCATTGACATCATTGTTCTCCCGGAAGGAGACGAGATGGACGATGATGATGTACGGGGGAAATGTTCGATGAGTCCCAGTGAGTATGGGAAAAATCCGAAAACCCCCATTTTCCTCCCCCCTCGCCCCCCCCACGTTCGGTGTCCCGATTCTTCCCGACGAGGGCATGTTTTTTTTGTAGATTCGGATAGAGGGTGCTCGAATGAATACAACTTTTTATTCAACCCCCCCTTTCGCCCCCCCTTTGACCCCCCCCTCTATCGGTTCTCCGAAATGACTCGTGATATGGGATTTTTTCAAGTGGATTCGTATAGAGAATAGGATGGCAAGTAAAGTTAAACAAAAATTTCCCCCCCTCCCCCCCAATTTTCACTTCCTCTTGCTTGTATCTCCGAAATTACCCACGATTCGATTTCGCAGTTGGTCGATTCGTATAGAGAATGGGATGGCGAGTAAAACTCCATAAAAATTTTGCCCCCTCCCCCCCAATTTTCACCCCCTCTTGCTTGTATCTCCGAAACGGTAAGTCCGATTGGGCTGAAATTTTGGTTCCAACTCGCGGGCTGCTTGCAGCCCGCGCCCGCAAGCGAAAATACTAGTTAATTATATACAGGTGGTTTAAACAAATTATTACAGCTCTAATATGTCATAGTAGGACGAACAGAAACTGGTATCTTTCGTGGTCCTACTAGTAGGACGACGAAAACGGCCCTCGTGATCGACCATACTGTATTTAATTTAAACGTAACATCAGCCTATCGATATCAATGAGGGTTCATGCCCACCGTGCCTCCAACGGTGGATCCGTGCCTGCTGCCAACCCCATTCGGGATGCGGGCGTGATAATATGTAGGTAGGTATGTATTTATAGAACTGAGTTAAAATCTGTTCAGTCGTTAACGCCGCCGTGATTGAGGCACGAACAAACAAATAATATACAAACATATACCTAATAAGTATTAATTAGGAATAGATACAAATCTAATGATACACAGTTTCGTTTTCTTGGAGAATATTTTATTTACAGTTTCTCACTAAAATAGGTATTTACAACCAACGATTAGTGATCTAAAGAAAAAGCGATGACATGATATTTAAATGGCCCGATGCATAATTGTAGCCTTCTTTTATATTCAAACCATTCATAATGTGAATCTTACTATCAATGAACGAATCTTACCATCATTCCCAAGGTTTGATCCATGGTACATTACGGGTCATCATTAAATAGTTAGGTACCTACTTATAGATGTTGAACTTAGATCTAACATCAAACATGTTTTATCTTTTTGGATAAGTACATACCTACTTATTACACCTAATAGTTTTTGATCCTTAATAAAAAAAAACAAACATTTGTAGTTTTTTTTATCTTGGACCGTATGGATCAAACTGAGAATGATAGCGAATCGATAGGTGTGTAGGTACGTTGAAGAGTAGCAAGCGTGTAAAAAACTTGCCTTATTGTAATAGGTATCCTGGCTAAATCTTTGGCAGTTTTCAATCTCATTTTGGTGTTCAAAGCTACAATCTTTGCGCAGGCTGTGACAGATGACCCAAAATGATAGATGATCCAAAATCCAACATAAACCTTAGGAATGTGGCATGGTTAAGGGCCCAAACACAAAACTGCGAATCAGCGCGATAGAATTCGCAGTCTACATAATCAGTAAGCGTTGTTTTAAGTGAGATTTCTGCAATGCGACGTCGCATTGCATATTTGTGTTTCGACCCTATAGCAATTAAGTAATAAGTAGTGGATCAAATATTGTGAAATCTAACCCATTCATAGAATAATTAATTATTGAAGATCCAAAATAATCTCTAGGGATGCGTCATTTGTTTGGTTTTTATAGCAAATGATTGTGGATCATATTTGGATCAAATATTGTAAATGACTATAGCTATAAGCTTCAAAATAGCTTGCAGTTTTCACTATTAGGGAAACTCCCCCTATCTCAGCGTCTATAGCCGATTTCGGTAACTTCTGACTAGAATAAGTGAGTAGGTATCTGCCAGAGGTTTACTTTATATCTAGTAGGTAATATCACTGAATGGAATATCAATGTATTCTGTTAGAGTTAGACCATCAAGTACATTCAGCATCGGAAGTTGTTGACTTGCAGAAATCTGGAATTATTAAAGTGTCCACAGCTTATTCTCTACTCTGATGTACTGAAATGTAACGAAATATTTTATCATGTACAAAAGTTGTTTTGGGACTTTTTTGAACATTTCACTTTTGATGCTGATTGTACTTACATATTTTTACCTTTCACAAACAAGCACATCAAGTCGATAACTAAAACTGCAACCCTCGCATTCAAAACGTAACTGAACATTCAACATACATCTTATACCTAAACATAGACGGTAACGGATAAAATCACAAAATATTTACAAATGTGCAGTCTTTAAATAATGAATCAGTGAAATAAAGATTCATAACACTACAATAATGCAATAATAATTAACCATAGATATGTATTCGATTAAAGTTAACAGGATAGGATATTATCGGCCGTTTGCAATTTGTTCTAAACACATGTTGTCACTTTTTTCTCTGCTCTTAGAATAAGCGCCCTAATCAATGATTAGTCTACGAAAAAATACACTGGAAAGTAGAACGTTGACATTTTAAGTTCTTCGGACTCTCATGCTAAGAGGGCTATATGCTTTTGCAGGGAAACAAATATCCAATCTCTTGAGCAAACACTAAAACGGGATTATTTGATGAAATATTCAATTATAATACTTTTTAAATAATTATAACACACATTACACAACAATAATTAAGTACATTATGACAACAATTTCATTTTAATAAGTAACACACAATACAACAATTAGTTTTCTATTCAGGTAGTGCAAAGAGCACACAAATTGTACATTAGACTAACACATTTAGACTAGATTAATACAGATAATGTCATGGAATAACAAAGGATAAAACGCGAACAATATTAAACGGGAACAAATTTAATTATGGAAAGTGCTGTAACAAACAAACAAAAAAATATATTTGAAAGATTATTATCACATACAATTGCAAAAATAAGAGTTTAATTTTTTGTATCAAAAAGCCACTGAAGCTAGATTTCTTAGGATAGCAGCACCGTACCCAACTCACACTGAGGTTAAGCTAGGTGATAAAAACTATTAATACTACTACATTTACCGCGCCTTAAACTGTTATACAGCTATCCTAAGAAACCAAAGCTTTATAAAAACTACACAACATCAAAAATAAGGGCTATACATAGGCCATTTAATGTTACAGCCACGGCATAGATCTAGGATATGTAATAAGAATATTCTAGATCTATACACAAAAAGATCTACATTCAATTCTATTGTGAAAATATATTCTTTATTACTAAAATATTGTATTCATATTCGTTAAATGGCATTGTGTAAGACACGATCTCCTGTGATGGTGGCCCCAATGTGAAAATCTACCAATGGTAGCGTCTTAAATACACGTCATATGCAAGCGTTTCTATTGGTAGACACAGGGCGTTAATCATTGAGGCTGAATTTAATTTACAAAGCTACCTATCTAAGCTTGTGTAAAAATAGGTGAAGATGGGCGACGCGAATTTTCAGACTACGCAATATTTAGTCAAGCTTATTTTCAGCTAGTCCATCTATGGACATTTAGATTCACGAATCTATAGAGTTAGATACATTATCCAATACCTAGGTAGCTAGGTACCTACATATTATCTTGTTTCGAGTACAAAACATATAATAATTGTCTGTCTGTCTCATGACGTATCTTCATCAAAGGAAAAGTGGTTTCAAAGAGGTGAGCATTCTTTTAACAAAAATTTTAAACTTAAAAAAAAATGTTTTTCAATTTGCCTCCTAGATAGTCGGAGGATATTACAACGAACATATTACAAACTTATTTCCGGTATGGTATCTTAGTAGCCCCCTCTATAAAATCTGATGGAAATAAGTAAATATTTTTTAAGAATACTCGTCACTGGGTACATTGTCGCGCTTCAGCTAACATTTAGTGACAGGTGTAACCATATAATTTGTCACATGACTTTCCTTGAAGCCCAACATTTAGAACTGATTTCCGCTTTGCTAATCTAACCGAGCATTTGAACCAAAACTCCCTTTCCATCCACGGTCACTGCTAACTACATTCCTGCTTACTATAGATGTATTCACTATAGATGTTACAGACATGAGGTAAATAATGGATTCTGCATATCTATTATTGGTTGTCCAAATGGAAATCGTTCACTTGAGTCGTTGCGTCACATTAGCGAGCGCCACCGCGAAGGCTTGCAGCGCCGAGAATGGGTATTGGAAGTCAAGAGTGTAAGCGTTGCCATCGATTCGACCAAATTGCATCACCTTGAAAGAAATAAAAGCACTATTTATGTACGTTCATTGCCGAAACTCACTTCAAAATAGTACTGCCCAACATGACAAGAGTTGTGATCTGCCGGCGTTAGATGGCGCTATTGCAAATTACCTGTTTCCCATGGTATTCAATCTGGAAGTTCTTAGCAGATTCCTGCGTGACCCTGCCCCCGAAGTCCAGCTGGTAGACTTGGCTGTTTTCATTCCACATGGGCGCCTTATTGTGCATTACAAGTTGTCGTCTCGCGCGACATTCTCCGCTGGCCGCGGGCGCGATCGCCGTATTCGGAACCCCGCCCGCGCGGATCAACTGCAAATTGATATAGAACCTTTTTAGATCAAATTCGTAATGAAAACTTTTTGCACAAAGCCTCGTTTGCACAAGCGGAGCGTTGGTGAATCTAACAGCGATGCGAGAGGCATTGCAAGGCTGATTTTATTACTAGTGGCATCGGATAGTCCGATTTGTTTGCCATGCATATTTGCATGCCTACATAGTATTTAATTACTTGACTTAGTTTCGACTATTATTGTCAATTGCTTAGCTTCGTGTTATTTTGCTAGCTATTGTGTTCAAAGCGATATAGTGAGTTGCGATACCGATACCATTTTATACATTCTGTAGCATACCCAGTTAGGTATTCTGTATTGTCACTAACAGTGTAAGCAAGTGGTCTATAAGAGCGGAGCGTTGGGCGTTACTTCGAGCGGTGAGATCAACGCCCGGTCCGCTTCTGAACACCGCTCACCGCTCCACTCAACGCTTCGCTTGTGCAAAGAGGCTTTTAAGCTTTGCTTTTTCAATTATTTTTTTCCTGATATATTTGTTACATTTTGGTGTGTGCTGTATTGCATTTTGTAGTTAAAGCAAAGGTACCTAGTGTTTTTTGCGATAGGTACCTATAGTAACAGTCACTTAAAACAATCAATCAATGCATAAGTTAGCAATTGTCTTTGCTAAAAGATCGCATGGTCGAATGTCCACGTGCGATTTAAGCCAAGAAATAATAAAAAATGGCTAATCGGGCCGATCTATTGGCCATTCATGCCAGTAGTACCTTAGGGTTCAAGACGATCTTTTCCTGCTGCACATAAAAATACTTTTAGATTTGACAGCTAAAAATAAAATTAAAATAGCCAATGCAGTGAATATTTTTTACGCTAAAAATATATTTCAAATGTATAAATCAAATTGCCTATTTCTTTCAAAGCATTGGAACAAAAAGCAGCAAAACAAAAGTTATCACAAGTCACAACGGCTCGGAGCTTCCCCACAGATAAAACAAGATTGCACGATGCAATGTTTTTTTTTTAATGCTATTACAAACATAACAAATGAGCCCTTAGTGCAGGGACTGTACGACTTGAGGTTCGATATCATCAGCTGTGTACTGACTGACTGACCGAGCAGCCTCGCGAGGTGGGTACTTGCTTGATCAGGCAAATGCGCAAACTGCGGGCACGTTCCGACAAGAAAAACTACTTATTCCGACTGCTTGATCAGTCAGTATTGAGCTAATGACAGATCTGTTCGACGAGCCATACGAGCTCTGCATACAAGTAGCATACCTTATTCCTAAGCTGTGCTTTTTGGAAGCTCTCAAGGTCGCGGTAATTCTTCCCATTGACCTCGCTGTAGCCGGCCGAGTGCTCGTCGTCCGAGCTCTCAGATGGCTTCTTGTTGCGACGCCGGTTTAGCAGCGGGGAGTTCAGTAGTTGCCTGCAGTAGTCATTTATTCTGTTTCAAATTAGTGTGTGTAAGAGACGTAAGAACTTCTGTTAATTGATGTGTTTAAAATGAAAAAGATCTATAAAACTATAAAAACCGATTTCGATGATAAATGATAAACTCCTTGGGGTGTCAGAGTGTTTTTACGCATGTGTGAAGTTACGAGGGATGACATTGGGCACCCACCCGCCTTGAAGGCGCTAGTTGTGTGTTACCGTATAGGCGAGGCGATGATGGCGGGCGCGGAGGGTCTCGCTGAGGGCGCTAGTCTTATGTTACCGTATGGGCGCGGAGGGTCTCGCTGAGGCAGGCGCGGTCCGAAGGGGGGGTCATAGGGGACATGACCCCCCCCCCAAAAACACCGGTCAAATCGAAAATTTTTCTAAAAATTTACAAAGTATAGAATAGCAATTTTCTGCCCCTGCCTCGATGCCAATAAATTTAGAATGCTTCCATTTGTTTTATAATGTGTGCAACAAAATTGTGTGTTGCGACATATTCTATTATTACCTACTTATTAGTGACCACCCCCCCAAAATTTCAGGCTGCGACCGCACCTGCGCTGAGGGCGCTGGTCGTATGTTACCGTATGAGCGCGGAGGGTCTCGCTGAGGTCGCTAATCGTGTGTTACCGTATGGGCGAGGCGGAGGCGTGGCGCGCGCGCTGCGGCTTGGGGGTGCGGGGCGCGGGGGGCGCGGCGCGCGCGGCGCGGGGCGAGGCGGGCGCGGAGCTCGTCTCCCGCTCGCGACCGCGCCGCGTGGCACGCGACGCCAGCAGACGCAGCGCCAGCTGCTCTAGAGAACCTGCCGGTAAATTTGAAATGAGAACGTGCTTTTGATTCTTTATTTTCGTATCATAAGTTGGTTTTAGTTGGGTCGGTTTTGTGTATGGTAAGTGTTTATGTGTGAAGAGGTATGTGTCTGAATGAGTTAGTGTTCGTTTTGTTGCATATTTGTGGTGGAATGAGTTAATTTTATTAATATAAACCAATAAACAATTATTAAGGATTCTGTACCCGATGGGTGGCAACGGCACCCTATTACTAAGCCTCCTCTGTCCGTCCGTCAGTCAGCGGGCTGTATCTCATGAACCGTAATAAGTAGGGTTGAAATTTAGACAGAGTAGGTATGTATTTCTATTGCCACTATAACAACAGATAATGAAATTAAAAAAAACATACCAGAATCATTTTTTTAACGTTCGTAATTGATTGTCGAAGTCAAACGATCTAACATTTACTGTTTTGTTACAAAAATAAAAATAAAATTAAAAATTAAATTCGACTCGCACTTGACCGGTTTTGGTCTTTACCATTATATTTATTTAGATAAGACTGATGATGTAATGAACGTTGATTCACGACTTTTAGTAATAACATGACTGTGTGAGTTTGGTGTGGGCTTTCAATTACTTTGTATTTTATTAGTAGGTACCTATTATAGTCTTATCTGTGAAATATCTTCTAAATTTTGTCCCAAGAAACTACGTAGCGCCTCTAAAAGCATAGTGCATAGAGCAAAGCACAGAGCACGCGGCGAGAAATTCAGTTGTCTCAGTGATTTGAGTTTCGCAATGTCGCCATTGTGATCGAGAGAGTTATTAGGACCAATCCAAGCTTATAGATGTGTTATGAGAACCACATGTATCTACCGTATTCAAGTAACTTGGCTACTGTTGTAGTTCTACTAGTGTAGGAAACAACAGCCGATCAGATTTATTGAAAAGGGCAGGTTACAGTGATCCGAGAGCGCAGTAAGTGAGATAAGCATCTAATCATCTACTAACTATAATACTTGCTGTAGTCGGAGTCGCTGTCGGTGGCGAGGCGGGGCGAGGGGGCGGGGGGCGGAGCGGGGGGCGTGGCCCGCGTGGCACACGTCGTACAAACGTAGGCCTCGCCCCCTCCGTGAGCACCAATCGGAGCGGCGAGTCGGCACAGCGAACAAGTGACACGCGGCGTCTCGCTCTCACTGTTCTCCTTTCCTTTCACTTTTAACTTCTTCATTTTTAATTTAGGATTCTCGGCGACGGCCGCGGCCGCTAGCGGCATGTCGCTCGAGTCTAAGGAGCGGGACTTCCCGCAGCGGCGGAGAGATGGCGCTCGTTCCGCAGATTTAGCGGGAGGGGAGGGCGGGGTGGGGGGCGGTCGACGCCTCCTTTGCCTTCTAGGATTGACGAGCACTAAGCGCCTCGGAGGTTCTCCTCGTAGCGCGGCCACCGTCACTTGCGCGTGTCTCGGATCTACCAAATCCAAGTATCCGACACTACAGCTGCGCGTCATCGTGTCAACAGATGGCGCTGCGCAAACAGGGCTTATCGGAACCACAGTGGTAGTCCTTTGAACGCGCGCCGGCGGGGAGCCTTCCTCGTCAATATATTTCAGCTCATCCTTCCCGCCCTCCGTTCTAGCGCAGAGAGACTTTAAGATACGAGCGTTGACGTCGTACGCGTCCCGGCCGCATATATTCTTCCTAAGTTTGGAGAGACAGCTCGCGTCGGGAGTTGACGCGTCAACTTTCTTCACATAAGGTTGGTCCACTAAGTTCTTCAACGCTAGGGAATCAGATCGAAGGGAGTAGTCGGTACGACCGTAGAAGTCACCGCGACCACCGCACGCGACCGCTTGCGGCGACGGTCGCTCGAAGATAATATCAGTAGGCGCGACCGCGTTTTTAGGAGACTGCAAAGTCGGTACTGACGCCTCACACCTCAGGGGAGATATGGCGTGCCGGCCCGGGACGGAGTTGGGAGCAGTTCGGGTAACCTCGTTGCTAGTCTCCCCCGTGTCTATGTAGGGGAACTCTTCGTACGATTCAGCGCGGGCAAGCGACGCGGCGATGTGGGCCTCTTGGTTCACGAGCGGGGTCGGTCGGTCCACTAAAGTTAACTTTCTTTTCATTCGGTCTACTGACACGTGCGATGGCGACTCTGTGGCCGATTCCCCTGAATGAAACACGTCCTCTTCGTCCTCTGAGAATATGTTGGGGTTGAAGGTAGGGTCGGGCCCGATGGGGAAATCGTCCCGTAGTTCGGTTATCATGAGCGTCATTTGCCGCGGCTGAAGGTGCAGAAGGGACGTTTTGTACGTGACTTGTCCGAGGTTCGCGGGAACGTTTTTCGCGAGGCCGTGCATTTTGAACTTTGTGCCCCAGATATTAGAGGTCACTTCGACGAGTCGGATGTCCTGAAACACATTTTATTGTCTTTAGCATGTTTATTAGAATTAGTTTCTCTCTTGAAATATTTTACAGCATCAATTTGTTAGTTTACGAGATTCACATACAAACTTTAACTTTATATAAACTTCACATTTCAAATAATATCTTTAAAATCACATTGTCTAAACGTCTTTGTGTCACCACTCACCGCCCCGTTCCATGACCGATCTTAAGTTTGGCGCACTTTTGACATGTAAGTAACTTGTAAATGTTGACATCCGGTTATACAACGGGGTAGTACAAGCATATTATCACGCCCATATCCCTAATGCATGATCTCTTGCATGATCCAAGGATCATGCTGTGCCGACCCCACATAGAGTGGGATAAGAGCAGAAAGATGATGATGATGCTCAGTTTAGTTAAAATATGACTTTACCTCCGGTAAGCAGTCAATGGGCAGGCCTTCTAAAGAGTCTTCCCTCTCAGCTTGCCTCGCCTTGCGTCGTTCTCGTGCTTTCCGCCGCCGCTGCATTTTAGGCGACGCGGCACAACCTGAACAATAATAATAATAATAATAACACCCAACAGTCACATACATGGCCCTGACCCCACACTAGGATTCCCTGTGTCGTGGGTATCAGAAACTACGAGTACCATGGTACCACAAAACCCAGACCGGGAAGAAATATTTGCAGAACATGCAAACATTTTGTTCCGCAGCGGGAATCGAACCCGCGCCTCTTGAGTCTCTGCCGAGCAATCGCCCGTCACGCCACCGAGGCCGTCTCTGTGTTCGATGTGTCGATTCAAAGTGTCGATGTTCGTTCATCTGCGGGGTGGGGAAGCGGCGGGTGAGGCGCGGGGTGAGGGGAGAGCACTTCACTACTTTGTATCTTGACTATAAAATTTATTTCCCCGAGCATCTCGTAAAAGTCGACTAAGGGATAGTGTCCTCCAACATGATGAGATACAATAAGCAAGTATTCCCAAGGAGGGTTGACGTCAGGCAGGCGGCCGGTCATAAAACACCTTAGCCAAAACTCTTACCTTCTTCTCTCTCGGTGTCGGAGGAGGAAGTGTCGATGTTCATCTGCGGGGTGGGGAAGCGGCGGGTGAGGCGCGGGGTGCGGGGTGAGCCGCGAGGGGAGCCCCGGGCGCCCTTGCCGCTGCCCGCACTGCTGGAAGAGGCGGAGTCTTTGCCGGTGGTGCTCGAGCTGGAGGTACTGTTGTTGATGATGGACACTTTTTCTGTAAAAGAATAATATCAAGAGACAAATAGTTTTGTAACTGGTTAAAATCAGTACTTGACACTTCTTTTCAAATGCTAACTGACTTAGTTTCTTGCAATGTTCATGAAAATATCAGGACAGCAGAAGTTATCAAAAATAAAATGTATTTCCCATACCTAATAGGAGAACATTACCTTCAGCTTGCGGGTCGAATATCACGAACTCCGGTCGGATCTTGCTGGTCCGTCGTCCCTTGAGTAAAGGTACAAGTCCACCCAGGTGCTCCAGATACAGCGTATAGCAGCCTTGCTCGTCGTCGCCGTGCCGGATCATAGTGCAGTGCAGGCGTCCGCCCGCGCCCGGCGGTCGGGATACGAAGCGGCGGAGCTCGCTGCTTTCAGGCACGTTGCACTGTAAAAAGAGAAAAAACCAACAAAAATAAAACATCTAGCCTTAAACTAAGCCAAGCTTGTACTATGGGAACCAGCTGGCTGATAGAATTTAGAATACACTACTTATTTTTGTTTAATATCTGTTTATAATAAGAAAATAGGTATCAGGTAGGTAAAGACCACATGAAGAATAAATATTGTGCCGACCCGAGGGAAAGGTGAAAAAAAATATGATTCTGAGGATAAGATACAGAGGCAGTTAAAAAGGATTGTGTCAAATAAATAAAGAACTTTATATGGCTGGTGAGTTCTCTAATAGATAAAGTTTTATTCATTGACAGACCATCTATATGGGCAATTAGCTGATCACATGTCACCATGGTTCACCATATCCATCTCGGGACTCTTGGATCAGGAGTGGCTGCAAGTTTTCTCGCAGTACTTGTGGCTCTGCTCACCCCGTTAGGTATACGGGCGTGATAATTATGTATGTATTTTACAACATTATCACAGCACAGGTAGATGAGAGAAGCGAGCCACTTATTATCTAACCGGAAGCGAAGCGAGTCACTGTTTTCACTTTATTAAATTTTAAGGACCACTGAGTTTAGTCATATCGAAAGGCGGCCTATACCCAGCGGTCATACCATGATGATGAAATTTTAAGGTAGTTACCCGGATGGTATGAGCGAAGAGGTTCGCGAGGGCGGGTTGTAGACGCGGGGGAAGCGGCAGGCGGGGGGCGAGGCGCGGGTGGAGGAGGGCCTGCGCCGCGCGGACTCTCGCCAGCAGTTGTAGAGGAGCCACGGCGCGCCACACACGCGCCGTGCAGATAGCGCCGCCCACGCCCACGAACACGCGCCGCGCGGCGTGGCCCCACGTCAGCGCTGTCACGGGCGCCTAGGGAAACACAGGCCATAAATACAATCTTACTTATATTATAAATGCGAAAGTTTGTGAGTTTGGATGTTTGGATGTTTGTGCCTCAATCACGCCTAAACGGCTGAACGGATTTGAATGAAACTTGGAATATACATAGTATATGTACTGGATTAACATATAGGCTATTTTTTATCCGGATACCACGCGAGCGAAGCCGCGGGCGGCAGCTAGTGTACAATAAACCTAAACGCAGAACGACTATATAGAATTTGTTCCCCCTCCCCCAATTAGCATGGCCTTAAGTT
The DNA here is from genome assembly GCA_949320045.1 of Scotopteryx bipunctaria. Lineage (NCBI taxonomy): Eukaryota > Metazoa > Arthropoda > Insecta > Lepidoptera > Geometridae > Scotopteryx > Scotopteryx bipunctaria. The sequence goes on from OX439447.1 coordinate 9,152,588, forward strand.
AAATTAAATGTATAGAGTAAATAGTTAGAATGATTTAAAACGTTTTACGCGACAAATTAAAATTTTGAATAGAATATAATTTATTGTAAAACATTTGTAACAACAATTTTCACTAGGACACTAATATTAGGGTTGGTAGTAGGAATATTTGAAAAAATGTTTTCAGTACCTAGGTACATAGTAGTTTTAGTCGATCCCTTGCTTTCAAAGTATTTTCTGGTAGATCGCCGATACTTTAAGTTTGAGCACCCCTGATATAAGGGCACCTTGTCTTTACTTTCGTTAGATGCTAGTTCTGTTTTGTAAAAATGGGCCGCGGGCCGCACTAATCTTTGCTTCAGCCGCATGCGGTCAGCGGGCCCCAGTTTAACGACCAATGCTCTAATGTATGGTGGGGTTAACTAGGCACCTGTCTGTGAGAGTTCAGTATATATTTGGCTATGGATTTATATATTACCTGAGTGCAGGGTATAGGCACGGTATAGATCAGAATTCCAGTATCGGTATAGAACTTCACGACGTTCTTGTACGGCGGGGCATCTTCGGCTTCGCCCGCTTCTGAAACAACAGCATTATCCATTACATTAATTTTATACGTAACTAATTACATAGGTAGTCACATTAACATAATTTTTATCTGTCGCAATAATTAAATAACTTTTAAAATGGTGTTTTAAATAACACAATAACATTTACATTTTGGCGACCTCGGTTGCGTGGCGGGCAAAGTGTTCGGCTAAGACGCAAGAGGCGCGGGTTCGATTCCCGTTACAGGGGAAATGTTTGTATGTTCTGCAAATATTTCTTCCGAGTCTGGGTGTAGTAGTAATATGTATGTATTTAAAAAAAAGGTATATAAGTATTCTATCAGCTATCTGGTTCCCATAGTACAATCTTTGCTTAGATTAGATTAGCTTAGCTTTGGGCTAGATGCCGCTGTGTGAGACGACTGTAGATAGATATACGCATAGGTACCTACATTGTTCTCAATTTCGGGCTTTGAATAAAATATTTCTACACTAACGTAATCAAAAGAAAATGTTTCATCAACGAAAGTGTAAAAAAAAAACAATCAAAAGTTTGTTAGTCACAACTTCAGACTTTAGTCTCAAAGACTGACTTTGAAGGCAATAAAAGATTCAAAGTTAAAACCGAGCTGAGATAACTAATTAAAGAACGCTTTAACCTAAAGACATTTCAGAAGGTTTGTAACCTTTAGACGAAGTTACCAAAACTCGAAGGTAAAACGAGAGGCACGTAACAGCCGTGAAGTATCGCATTTAATTTTGCAAATTAACACGATATCTCGTGAATACGCTGCCACAGCCGCTGGTGCAAATTAACTCAAATCCCAGGAGCGAAGTCGATTATAAAAGGTGCCGTCGACAAAGCCTCTTTGTACTGGCCTGAGACTATCATCATCTTCCTGCCCTTATCCCACTCTATGTGGGGTCGACACAGCATGATCCTTGGATCATGCTGTAAGAGTTTGGGCTAAGGTGTTTTATGACCGGTCGCCTGCCTGACGTCAACCCTCCTTGGGAATACTTGCTTATTGTATCTCATCATGTTGGAGGATACTATCCCTTAGTCGACTTTTACGACATGCTCGGGGAGAGAAGCAGCTGGACGCATTCTATGTTTTTTCTTTACTCCCAGTCCAGCGAAGAAGTACTAGAGGAACGATAATTTTGACGACTTTCTGCACTTTCATAGATTTTTTTTTTCGAACGTGGAACTGAAAGAACGAACGCAATATGTAGAAACTATGTATTTGTGTTCTCTACCTACTCTAACCAAATTCGATGCGGATTGAACAATCCTAAATCCTATATTATAAATGTGAAAGTTTGTGTGGATGTTTGTATGTTTGTGCTTCAATAACGCCTAAACGGCAGAACGGATTTGAATAAAGCTTGGAATATACATAGTCATGCATGTGCTGGATTAACATATAGGCTATTTTTTATCCAAGTACCACGCGAGCGAAGACGCGGGCGGCAACTAGTAACTTTATAATTTGATTTCGCTACACCCACGAAGCGCTCGTGGCGTAGCTAGCTTAGACGGTCTTAATGATCGTTAAAGTTAAGCAACGTTGTGCGCGGTCACAATGTGGATCGGTGACCGCAAGTGGCATTACGAGCAGAGCACTTCCGTGCTTCGGAGGGCACGCTAAATTGTTGGTCCCGGCTTTTAAGTCGTTAAGCTATGACGGAGGCCTTTACGTGGCCTAAAAACTCCGTCACAAGAGTTGGCCACTAGCTCATACGAACTTACTTACTTTGACTAGTTCAGTAGCGTAGGTACCTTTTAAATAATTTACCAATTTACAATGGCATGAAAAAAATCTGAGGACAGCTTTACTGTTTGATGACCACCAGATACAATTTAAAACGAGTTAACTTGTAAAGCATGTTGGGAAAAAGGGCTTTTAAGCTCCTCTAAGCCCCGAATGATTTAAAGTAAAATTATCATTTCATATCACGAACGGAAGGACTTATCGATTCCACCTGGCTGGACACAAATTACGTGTACCGTAAAATGAAAGCGATTAAAGTCTACAAGACCCATCTTTATAGCGAGATGTAAACTTTACGAGTTCTTGTTACTTCACACATACCATGCCGTTAATGTTTTCTATCATATAAAATGTATAGCGGCCGTAACAAGGGTACCCAATTTTCTTTTAAAGGTCATTAATTATTTCCAAGAAAAGCTTGCGCTCTGCGATGAGATTTTACGTATTTATGTAGCATGTTCCGTTAGTGCTACGAATTTTTTGGGTCGCTAAATTATCGACTTTTCAAAACACCTGAATATTGTCGAAGTAGAGCGGATATAAACTAGCGTTATTGCGTAAGTAAGTTCGTATGAGTTAGTGGCCAACTCACGTGACAGAGTTTTTAGGCCGCCTAAAGGCCTCCGTCATGGCTTAACGACTTAAAACCCGAGACCGGAAATTTAACTTGCCCTCCGAAGCACGGAAGCGCCTCAGCTCGTAATGCTACTTGCGGTCACTCATCCATTGCGTGTAGTCCATATACCCAGCTGCTGACTGGTCTTCTGTTTTTAGAGTTCCGTACCCGAAGTGTGCCAACGAAACCCTATCACTAAGCCTCCGCTATCCGTCCGTCTGTCAGCGGGCTGTATCACATGAATAGTAATAGGTAGAGAGTTGACATTTTCACAGAGTGTGTATTTCTATTGCCGCTGTAACAAAAATATAAAAAAACAGGGTACAAGAAAATGTCAATGTACGATGGTACGGAACCCTTCGTGTGCGAATTCGACTCGCGCTTCACCGGTTTTTTATTTATTTATCTTTTATTCTAGAAAACGTTGTTTGCTTTTAATTATAATTTGAGAAAAAGACATGATTTTCTCAGTAAATGTAATCCAACATTTAAACAGTTGGTTTGACGTCTCTGAGAATGGTATCTACGCTATAAAGTTTACTGTGCCGTAAACTCGGTTAGATTGAAAAGGGACTTCTTTTATCAACGATTGAAAAGAGTTTCCCACAATTGTATATTTACAGAGTGTTCAGTGTTCAGTTCATTTACACAGTGTGAGTCTATTCATGGCAATCGCATCGTTATAACCACATTAGGTTCACACTTATCAACTCTAACGATGTAATTTTCTAAAAACTGTACAATATTATTATGAAAACACAATCACTACTGTGCATATTTGAGAGCACTGATGGCCTAGTGGTAGCGACCCCACCTTCCGACCCTAACGCCGTGGGTTGAACCCACGCACGACCTCGTGTATAAGATGATTGAGATTGTAAGCAATCTCTACCTACGTAAAGTAGCGGTTTTTCATCTACACTAATATTATAAAGAGGAAAACTTTGTTTGTTTGTTTGTTTGTTTGTACTGAATAGGCTCAAAAACTACTGGACCGATTTTAAAAATTCTTTCACCATTCGAAAGCTACATTATCCACGAGTAACATAGGCTATATTTTATTTTGGAAAAAAATAGGGTTCCGTAAGATATTTGGGTTTTTCGGACACAAGGTGTAAAAAATCAACCAGAAAAGTTACTTATTTTGCGTACGCTGCCTAAACTATAAAAGATAGAACCATAAAATGTTCTAATTAATTGTAGATCTTATAAATATCTACAAAAAAGTCCGCGACACACTATACCCATCTATGTCGAGTGAGGCACAGCAACCATTTTTTTATTTAAAAATCTTGAATTTTTTTGGACTACATTTAAACGCGTTTATTTTACTCATGCTATTAATCCTTATCAAAATAAATGATTTCATCACTAAGAACAGTTTATGGAGATAATATTTGGTCTTTGAATGATTAAAATTGGACGTTTGGTTTTGAAGTTATGGCGAAATTAAAATATTACGATTTCTGCTGCACGACCGCTGCGTAGGGAGCCGACCTCGCGACTGACCGTGTCTTTCCTGGGTAGGCTTTTTGCAGCGGTAACCGACATCCACGCGGGCGGAGCCGCGGGCGACCGCTAGTCCTCAATATTTTCTTTATTGATGGAGCGTTTCCGACGTTTTTAATTTCGAGGGTTTATAAAAGGAGTCAGTCGCAGATTCATCATTTTGGGCTCGATTCAATTTCGCTCGGATTACTTATAGCCTATTTCTGGAACACAATGATGTTACAACAATCGCTTGAAACAAATTGGTTGGTACTTGTTTAAATCCGATTTTCGGGTAAAGGTCTTTGTCTAAAACACATTGTCCCAAATTAGGTCTACGAGTACCTACCACAGATTATTTTGTAAAGCGATTTGTGAAGTCGACTTTCCGTAACCATGGTTCCAACCGTTGTTTCCTACTCGAAACGGTAAACCACTTTTCTTCCGTCACTTTATCTCTTTGTAACACTTCATAACCTGTCAAATAATTACAGAATAGTTCGTATTTCATAAAATCTAAGGTTCATTTTAGCATGACCGTCCCAAGTAATTAGTAAACCACTTACCAGCAATCATAGTCCCAGCAACCGCTAGCAGTTCCCTCGAGTTGGCCCACTCCATAGCCAGCGTTTCTCCTCTCATGCCAGTCACAACTCTATAACCAAAACTCAACATCAGAGAACTATACATAAAATAAATAACACCCAACAGTCACATAGGTACATAGTCCACCCCACGCTAGGATTCCCTGTGTCGTGGGTATCAGAAACTACGAGTACCATGGTACCACAGCACCCAGACCCGGAAGAAATATTTGCAGAACATGCAAACATTTCTTCCGCAGCAGGAATCGAATCCGCGCCTCTTGCGTCTCTGCCGAGCAATCGCCAACCACGCCACGGAGGCCGTCAAAACAATCACCACTTGTAGCGGCCATCCCTAGTGCTGTTCCTCACCCCCCGCCACCCCCGTTACCTCTCCGGAGGTCCTCTCGCCTGGCAGAGCGCACCGCCCCCAGTTGCAATCTTCGTACTGAACCGATAGGCCGCGCGCTCCGTCACGGGATCGTTAACGTAATTTTATTTTCTATCGTAACCTGACCTTTTTGTATTTTTGTTTATTCGTGTGTGTTTTGTTAGATTGTATTTACTTTTTACCGTAAAGTTTGTATTTTTATTGCCACTACATACACTAGACAAGAGTCGAGTAACTTAATAAATAACAGTCACGGATTCCGTATGTCGGTATTTACGGGTATGAGAAAAGGCATCTTAACAACAGGATCCGGAACAAATATTTTTCAGATATTTTTCCTACAATGTGCACTAAAAGATTTTTATGTACAAAAAATATTCTTCCATCTTGCAAATATCAAAAGTACCTACTCTTATTTTATTTATTCCATAAAATTGCTAGGATCATTTGGACACGTTTTAAATCTACGTTAAATTTACACCTGTTCGTAATGCAACCAAGCGGGGAAGATAGGCAAGAAACCATGCTCGCAGTCTCACAACCACGTCCTGCAGCGGGAATCGAACCCTCTTACCTCTCGTTCGACGGTCCATTCGAGTCTGATTCCGGTCCACTACCGATGTCATGAGGTGGGAGTTGCAAAGAGGCCAAGGGGCCATTGATGATATAGCATAGGTTTTTTATTAAAAATGTGTTAGCTCTTGACCTCCAGGCTTGCCTAGGCAAGAATGAAATCTACGATGGAGCGAGCATTCCTAGAAGATGCCTCTTTGTCTGTCAAGGGGAACACAGACGCATTCCAAAATATTGCAGTGCGTACTATGAAAGATGTTCAAGGATTTATTCACCTGACAGGGCTGACGTCATCGTGTCCGGTCAGCAAGACGATCTCCCCGTTGGCCAGCGCGACGGCCAGCACGTGGTTCGCATTGTTCTCCACATCGTCACCTTCCTCCATCTTGAACTTCTCGCACGACCACGCCATCGACGTGATGCCGCATTCGTCTACCAGTTGCACCTGGTTATAGAGTTCCAATCTTGACTAAGTGCCTTACATTCAACTAATGGATGTCAACATAGTTTATTACCGAAAAAAAATTTTTTTTTTAATAAACGTTGTTATGGTAGTCTAACTAGGGACATCCGTTGGTTGAATATATGAACCGGCCTTATGTCGTATTGTGTAAATAAACTAATAAGCAAAATTAGAATAAGACTGAACTTAAGATTCAACTTCACCTGTCAGTTCTCTTATTAGTGGCACCACTTGATTTAATATCTTTGTTGCCATCAGTGTCCTATTGAAAAACGCGACTCAAGACGACAGTTTCAAATAGAAAGCGATTGCAATCAATGTATTTTTTTAATTATATTAGATACGACGGTTATCAGTTCACTTACATAATTAGGCGGCAGCGAACTAGATAGGTAGGTAATACCTACCTGATAATCATAATAATTGGCTTTTTCTCGCCGTGTTAGGTTAGGGGTGAAATGGGCTGATACGCAAGAGCTACTTATCCCTTATGTGTCAAATCGGTCCAATGAAGTTCATTTTAATGAGCAATGAAGCAGAAAATTGAATGGACATACCTAATCCCTTCTACCCGCTAATACATAAGTATAGTAGGTAAGTGCTAAAATGTCCATCCATACTGTCATTATACGTAACTATTCAGTATATCAGAGTTAGCTGAGTTGGACTGATCAAAATATTATAAACTAGCGGTCGCCCGCGGCTCCGCCCGCGTGGATGTCGGTTACCGCTGCAAAAAGCCTACCCAGGAAAGACACGGTCAGTCGCGAGGTCGGCTCCCTACGCAGCGGTCGTGCAGCAGAAATCGTAATATTTTAATTTCGCCATAACTTCAAAACCAAACGTCCAATTTTAATCATTCAAAGACCAAATATTATCTCCATAAACTGTTCTTAGTGATGAAATCATTTATTTTGATAAGGATTAATAGCATGAGTAAAATAAACGCGTTTAAATGTAGTCCAAAAAAATTCAAGATTTTTAAATAAAAAAATGGTTGCTGTGCCTCACTCGACATAGATGGGTATAGTGTGTCGCGGACTTTTTTGTAGATATTTATAAGATCTACAATTAATTAGAACATTTTATGGTTCTATCTTTTATAGTTTAGGCAGCGTACGCAAAATAAGTAACTTTTCTGGTTGATTTTTTACACCTTGTGTCCGAAAAACCCAAATATCTTACGGAACCCTATTTTTTTCCAAAATAAAATATAGCCTATGTTACTCGTGGATAATGTAGCTTTCGAATGGTGAAAGAATTTTTAAAATCGGTCCAGTAGTTTTTGAGCCTATTCAGTACAAACAAACAAACAAACAAACAAAGTTTTCCTCTTTATAATATTAGTGTAGATGAAAATAGAAAACTGTTATAGAATGTACAAAGCAACTCCTTTTAAAGTAGACCATCTTAATGATACTGGTTCAAATTTCAAAACATTATTTGGGAGCTTCGATCAAATTTGATCTAAGTTTAGGAGAGAGCTCTTTGGAAAGCTTTTGAGGATGTGAGGATGTTTGGTTGCACCTCAATCACGGTGTAACAGCTAGGTATTTGAATGAACCTCATAATATGCATAGTGCAAGTCCTGGAATAGCATACAGACCTAAATTTTATCCAGGTACCATGCGAGCGAATCCTAGAACGAAAGGTAAATTTTCTAGCAGCGATGATTCGACCGTCTAGGTAATTTTACCGTATTCAGAAAATAATGAATGAAGTTCAAACAACAGACTGTTCAGTGACAAGAATAGAGCTCGTTTCATTTCTCGTACCTAACAACTGATTCAAAGTAATAATTGGCATGGAATTGTAAAGTACTAAATTCTCATTAAAGAGTCTTTGTTACGTGATTGGGGATGTAAGGCACGATTGTCCGTTGTAACCAGCCCCTTTATTTTGTTAATTTGATAACTACCCAATAATGACAATTGAACATGTAGCTCCTACGTTGAAATGTCATTTTTGAAGTTTTATTAGCAAACATCGGAAAGCGTTTTTTTAGGCGAACCGTGGGCGAGAGCAAGCAAAACAAGAACATAAATCATATCGAGGACAAAGGTCGCGTAACCAAAATTGTGTCCTATTTCTCGGAACGTTAACAAGTATCCACGTAACATTATAATATGAATGAATGGTTTTACAGTTCCACAGGCCATGGTTACGAGTTTTCTACTATTTTGTGAGTACTGCACGGAAATACTAACGACTTAATGAGCTAGCTACAGTACATTAGGTTAGGCACGTTATAAATACATTAATTTTGTTAATAAAAACCTGAGACCTCTGGTAGATGGATAGATAAAAAGGGTAGTGACCTCGCCTTTCAACCTAAGGTCCTTTTCAGTTCGGTTTATACTTGATCGAGCGAGCGAAGAGAGCGTAAATCTCAGTGGCATTTTGGGTAATTTGGCGTTGTATGTTTGTGGATATGTTTGTTAGATTAGAGCATAACTTTCGAACCGTTAATCCAATCTGTATAAAACTAGGTAGATCAATAGATTATGCTATTAAGATTTGCTGGGAAGCATATGAGCTTAATCATTGAAGGGGTTGTAAAGATATAGAATACCTACCCAAGAGGGTAAAAAAAAGTTTGACAAATATGTCGAGTGGGATGCCACATGAAAGGGCTTTACTTGTACATTCCAAAATGGTTTTATTTTTATTCTAGGATGTATAGTTTTTGAAATACAACGAAAACAATAAAATTTAGAAAACCGTTGTGACCTGAGCTCCCTTTTGCTAGAGTTACAATGTCTTCGTAGTTAGACTGGATTACTCATGCAGGTAATAAGTGCGTGAGATTTCATCACAGTTCGGGGCGAACTACTAGTTTTATGGACAAGAAACGGTGTCATCTCCTAGAGCTATTTTATCATCTTTTGTCCATACAAACTTTATCGACTAATAAAAGTAGGCACTCTGATTTATTTATCTTATTCGTTCACGAGTTTTTTCTAGTTCGCTCAACTCTAGAAAATGGTAGATATTTGTGATGAAATACCAGAAAGGCTACATGGAGTTGGAATGGTCAGGGTTGATCTTTCAACTTCGATCTGTCATCGTTTATTATACCCGGTTCCTATAAACAATTAACGGAACCATTGTTTTCTCTGTCAAAAATACATATTATTTGACAAATTAACATGTAAATGATATCCGTTAGTTGTATATAGGAACCAAGCATTAGTAATTCCACTGAATTGGAAACTACTAAGAGTATTTCAGACCCATGTCACAACCTTATGTACCTACATAATGGCACAAAAGTATGAAAGCAATCTATATAATCATACATACTTCAGCTACATGTCGGAGTACATATTGATGATACAAAGGCTTTATCAGCGTCGGTTTAACAGTTCACATTTCAACTGAATGTCAATACACTGAAAGGATATTGCGCCATTGACATATGGGTGCTGAAGTGTTCGCATTAGTTCGTGATTCGTTGAATATCTGTTGTAATTTCGTACCGTATCAACATCGTTCGAATTCGAAGCAATAATTGGAGACAATTTTCAGAAATTTCCATAACTTGGTAGTATTATTGCTTACTTTGAGGCTGATTATAACAGGCTTTTAACATGAATTTTTATTACACAAAACTTATTCCTTACCCGTTTCCGACAAAAGCAATTGCGTCAAGAGTTTTATTAACTTTCAACAGAATTTTTATCAAAGCTCTATGAAAGTGTTGTCAGTTTAGTAACATCGAAAAGCAATTAGGTCATTTTATTGGGAGGTTATTATTAGCTATGAAGACTTTGAAGAATAGTATAATTAGTCTGATTTTGTTCTGAAAAATTAGAAGTTAGCATGATATGAATGTGAAAGTTATAAATAATCTTCGTAATTTCAATAAATTAAATACTATTTAATTTTGCACCGAGATTTTTTGAAAAAAAAAAGAGTAATTATTGAGATGACGGCTAGTGGGAATTTACCAAACACGTTATGCCGACTTCCAGATAAGTGAGATAAGGGATCATAATTAGTCAGAAAACTAGGTAGGTCCTTACCTGCGAGACCATAGCTCTGTGCACGTCCATGACGACGAGCTGGGCAGACGCCGTGCTCAGGTAAACCTGATTGTCGTCCGGCGTCCAGCAGCCGCACGTGATCCTCGCGTCCAGAGACAACATGGTCCACTAATAGCGCTGACCCGCGAACAACTCCACCAGGACAAACACATGCTGGACATATCACTGTATAGTATTCACCTGCGAGATCATTGCTCCGTGCACGTCCATGACGACGAGCTGGGCAGACGCCGTGCTCAGGTACACCTGATTGTCGTCCGGCGTCCAGCAGCCGCACGTGATCCTCGCGTCCAGAGACAACATGGTCCACCAATAGCGCTGACCCGCGAACAACTCCACCAGGACAAACCCTTGCTGGACATATCACTGTCTAGTATTCACCTGCGAGACCATTGCTCCGTGCACGTCCATGACGACGAGCTGGGCAGACGCCGTGCTCAGGTACACCTGATTGTCGTCTGGTATCTAGCAGCCGCACGTGATCCTCGCGTCCAGAGACAACATGGTCCACCAATAGCGCTGACCCGCGAACAACTCCACCAGGACAAACCCTTGCTGGACATATCACTGTCTAGTATTCACCTGCGAGATCATTGCTCCGTGCACGTCCATGACGACGAGCTGGGCAGACGCCGTGCTCAGGTACACCTGATTGTCGTCCGGCGTCCAGCAGCCGCACGTGATCCTCGCGTCCAGAGACAACATGGTCCACCAATAGCGCTGACCCGCGAACAACTCCACCAGGACAAACCCTTGCTGGACATATCACTGTCTAGTATTCACCTGCGAGACCATTGCTCCGTGCACGTCCATGACGACGAGCTGGGCAGACGCCGTGCTCAGGTACACCTGATTGTCGTCTGGTATCTAGCAGCCGCACGTGATCCTCGCGTCCAGAGACAACATGGTCCACCAATAGCGCTGACCCGCGAACAACTCCACCAGGACAAACCTTGCTGAACATATCACTGTCTAGTATTCACCTGCGAGACCATTGCTCCGTGCACGTCCATGACGACGAGCTGGGCAGACGCCGTGCCAAGGTACACCTGATTGTCGTCCGGCGTCCAGCAGCCGCACGTGATCCTCGCGTCCAGAGACAGCATCGACGACCAGTAGCGTTGCCCAGCTACCGAGCCCACGAGCACGAAACCATCCTGGACACATAACTTGTTTATACTTGTAATTTGATTTTCACACAGGTATTTTAGCGTAGGTCACTTTCCCATGATCCCAATATGTGTATAAGTTGTGATCTCGAAAGACTTTCGAATGAAAGACTATAAGGCCACTATTTATGACAATACATTTGTTTCAAATAAATATTACTTATTCAAAATAAGACAATTTTTTTGCATTTTCTCTAAACAATGTCATTATGACCTTGATCCTTTTTCCCCCTTACCCTTCAAGTTCAAGAAACACTTTTGTAAATTTTATCAGAAAGGTTAAATGGATAGCGCAAATCATTATGCTCAGTTAGATAGATAGAAAATTATTTATTGCACATAAGAAAAAACATGTGCGTAGACGAACTTAATACTAATTAGAATTTTCTTCCAGCTAACTTTTATGCAATTTGCCAAATTGACGGGTGAGATCATTTGATTGTTAAATTACGAGGCCTTTGTTTTATAACTAGCAGACATATTTAACTGTTTCAAGCAGAAAATGAATGTCGTGGCAGAATGTTCTTATTGCCTGTTTTCTAAAAACTGAAGAAGCAACGAGATGAGGACAACATAAAGATAGAGCGCTAACAGACGGAAAATAAATGAATTGTTCAGATCGCTGTTATCTAAATATCAATCTTGGCATATTTAATTAAAAAGGATTTGGATAAAAGTGAAGCACTAAAGTATTCCACTACTACAATAGAATATAGAGTCAACAAGATGAGTCAATGACATAAAGAAAATGCTGAAATATTTTTTGTATATCCTTATTGGAAGCCGTAATATACATTGCGACGACAAAAGAGCTTAGAATATTCTATGAAAAAAAATATGAAAAGATAAATACCCTACCCTACTGGCATTTTCACCTTTTCGTGTAATTTTACTTCCTTATAAGTAGAGCTTATCGCACCTTTTCAAGAGAGCCTAAGTATTTGCAGAACGGGTTTTGAAGGAGTGTTCTCCTTTATGTCTTTATGTCCGGCCTTAAGGTGTTCCTTGAGGCCGGACATAAGGGTGTTTCCACACTAAGCGATACTAATGTTTCGTCACACGGCACTCCCATATTGGCGAAGTATAATTTATGCATCCCGATATCGCACATTGGTAAACGAATTCCGTCGAAGTACTCCCAACAAAAATATTCCATGAAAACGATATCTATAATTGACTTTATTTAGTACCTGCCTACTACAAAAGCTATCCACTATTTGGAAAACTTCAAAATAATTTCATAATCCTAATGATTTCAATCTAAAAATACTAAGTACTTGACCGTAAAAAAATATATTACCCTCATTCCGTATCGGAAAAGTACCAACCAATAGCAATCAACCGGAAATCGGAAGCAAATAAAAATAAGTGTGGTATTCAAGCGTGACATTGTCAGTTAATGTGAACGAGTTTCTGGCGGATACGGCATGACGGCGGCTTTTAATAAGGTGTTGCGGATGTTCCACTGAAGGGATTTTAGATGTTATGTTGGCATTTTACATTTACAGTCTTATTGGATTGTGAAGAGAGTGTGGGATAAACCAATTTTCAGGGCTCCTACCTGCTGCTATGAGAATGTCAAGTAGCAATAAGTAAATAAACCTTAACGCGAATAAATTATTCTTCAAATAAGCCGAATGAGATATTACAATTTCTAAGGCACGCAGCGAGATGAAACTTGATTGGTTGGAAACTTGATTCGATGTCTGAAGCCACGAAAATGAACTCAGCGAAACTCTACAAATGTTAAGCGCAAAATGAAGGAGCATCATCTAACAATAACTAACTTATAAATAAAATTCTAGATCCAGCAAAAAGCTATTTTGATAATCAAGACCACTTCGTAGCTATTTCTTACAGACCGGTATAAGCTCTTTACTCAATAACTTGGGTATCTATTGTTGTCAAATTGTGCGGCGTCGTATGATTCCATGCACAAGTCAATTGGAAATCGTGATCCATTCTGTGTAAGCCCTTTAGGGCTTTAAGATGACAAATAGAGCGTGTCATCCCTCCATTTACACGACAAAACAGACGAAAGAAAACGTCTTTGGAGAATAACTATCTATCAATCAACTTGTGGCAAAACATGATAAAAATCCCGAATCAGACCCAAGATCTCTTAAAACGTCCGTGACCACGCAAACATTATAATAATAAATTGGATTGGCTCCCCGACTATATTTTAAGTCTACGTTTACCAGATTTGTGCGACACAAATTGAAAATGTTTCAAATTCTGAATACCGCGAACTTGTACATCTGTTTGAACTGAAATGCCAAGTAAAGGACTCTTACCGCAAACCAGATTTGTGACGTTATTTATCTTCTTATTCGAACTCGAAGTAGGCAAATAAATTCAAGCTTGAACGTAAACATAAACTCTATTTAACAGGAATTGATAAGTATCAATATTTATTTTAGAAGACTGGGATACAAAGGATGTACCAAAACATCTAAGATATAATTTCTACATTCAGGAAAAAACTATGTTTCAAAAGAACTGATGTTAACATAACTATTGTCTTCGAGATCATGTTTAATTAAAGGTGAGTGAGTAGACAGGCACACGCCTCTGAAAAACCAGGCGCACCTTTCTTAGTCCATTTGCAATGTTTGTGTTCAGAGGCGTCACATGACATGACGTGGTCCGCCTCACATGGAAGCCTTTTAGCAAATTGAAGCGACGTTTTCACGGGAGCGAAAACTTCACGTTTAACGACACATTGATGAAATTGATTGGACATGCGTGATATCGATTCGCACTCTACAAAAGGCCCGATGTAATTCCCTGTCAAAACAATAGAACACGTCCAATGCAGTATTTATTCGATAGGTAAGCAAGAGCGAACCTTTCATATTCAAATTGTTAGTTGTGAAATATCGATTTTTATTATCTGTGAGCTTTTTGTTGATTGCGGCTTTTATACAGAGCGAGTTTTCTCGAGAACCCTTTGAGACTAAGTAGTGTAAGTACATTGTGAACGGCTCCATTTATGACAAAATTTTCTGAAGAGTCTCAGGTTCATCAAAGATTTGTTTGTTTGTTTTACAGTTCTTATTTTTAAGACCGTAACTTCTAAGAGCAATTTCTCATAACTTCAGCCGTTTAGATTATAGCCTCAGAAAGCCCTCGAGTAAACTCACCCTGTAAAACTTATGCTGTTCGGTTGGATGTCAATTTGTCATTAGCAATGCAAATAGTTCCGCAGCTTTGTCGTCATGTTCCAATTTGAAAGCTTTTTGTTAGACATTTCCATTCTAAAGATTTCATGTCCTAATGTCGCCGATTTGATTATTCCTAAAGCCAGAAAATAATATCACATACCTATTAAGATCTCCGTTCCATAACCGAACCGCCACCGTCGTCAAATCAAATTTGTCCCGGTTTAGAAAAGGTTAAAGTCCTGTCAAATATTATGCTCTGCTTTTGGTGTGAAACTGAACATACGCATACGTATAATGTATGATGATGAGCCGATGACAATATTTACAGAATATTTTTCGGCTACGATAAATGAAAAAGAGGGTTTATCGAAGTTTACCTGGTAACAAATAAGTGCCATCCGTCCATCGTGCGACCAGGAGAAGTGCGTGACGGGCGTGCTGCGGTCGTTGATCAGCTCGATGCTCCATCGACCTTCGTACTTGATCCATACGAAGATCACGCCGCTGCTGTCGCATGACGCCAGCTTCTGGTACGGCTCGTTCCATTTTACGAGGATTACCTTTAGAAAGAAAGAAAACTATATTAATTTCACATTACACCACCCACATAACTTAGCGCCAGACTAAGCAAAGTTCTGCTATGGGAACCAGATGGCCAATAGAATACTTATAATACTTTTTTTTATTAAATACTAGTATGTACGTACCTCTACCTACATACTTATGAACGTGGATGATTAGATAGATGTGGGTCAAAGAAAAGATTGATGAACTGTGTTAGAGATGACATAGATAAGAAAGGAGTGAGTGCATAGAGATGACAGCTGACAGAATAGAAGGTAGAAAACTTGTTGTGCCGACCCCACATAAAGTGAAATATAACTATACAATTAAAATTATAGAACAAATATCTGACGATATAAACTTTTTTTTCCACCATGGGGCCTCTATCTAATGATATCTATCCTTATCTATCTAACACCTGCTCATTGAGACCCTTCTTATGAGCCCAAACACGCTATATCTGCTGTAGGATGCTGAGGGGTTGGGTATTCCGTAGACTACTTGTTACAGCAAAAACAGTGCACCAAATTTCAAATCAATCGGATTTGTGACAGTTGGTAAGAAATACAATTATGTCAAGTAGGAAATAAGCTGATGATTTTCAAACGCCTGAACAGATCTTCATAAATTATAGCTAAGAAACATCTCGAACTCGATCAGATCTGTTTTCAAACAGAAAAAATCGCATCAAAATCAATCCATTCGTACACAAATACCTACACAAGTTACACTTATCTTATAACACGCCTCTTTTTGCGTCGGGGATTAAAAAGCAAGATGTTGATGTACATACATAATAACATCCAGGCACAGAAAAAACATCTACATTCATGACACAAATGTTTATCCTGAGTGTGAATCAAACCCACAACCTAACACACACCACAAACTTACTGAGCTGTGAAGGTAGTCAAATCATTTGTAAATTTGCAAGTCGATTATATGTTAATGTGTTTTTCGCGTGTGTAATCAATCGTGACTACTAATTGACACCTTACTGAAACACAGTAAACATGGCCGCAACATAACATATAATGTTGTTAAAAACAGATTTTCCAGAAGTAGTAGAAAAACGATTTTCCAGAAGTGAATAAGAGGCAATTTAGACGTAGACACGACGTAAAATGATTTTTTGCGTGCCAAATCGACCAAAGTAAAGAAAAACCCGGATAGTGTAAAAGATCTCATCTGGCTAACACTGAACAGTTAAAAGTTTTCGGCCTGATATATGAAACTCGATGAACAATGAAGACTCTATTCATAGCCAATTTACCCAGATTAACTGTAATTAGATTAATTTAACTGGTAACCTTGCGAAGCCTTACCAAACTGTTGAATAAAGGAAATAAATCAGTAATACGTAGGAAACTGGAATTATGTGAACAACTCTCTTTCGTCCGCAGTTTACCTCGCGTGGTATCTGTATTAAAAGTATAATTATTTTTTTATTTCAAGTTTGTTTCAAATGCGTTCAGATTTAAGGGCGTGTTTGAGACATAAATATACAAACATCCTGACGTCCTAATAAAACTTTCGGATTCATAATATTGGAAGTAAGATATCCAACCCACTTTCAAAGGCTAGGCAAGGGGTGGAAGACATGATCGGTAGTATACTTGCTTGGCATTCAGCCACAAAATATAACCACATGTTACCTTGCAACCCAATTTAAATTACATAGGTGTTTTCGTGGTTTGCAGCCACTGAGGAAACCAGAATATCCACAAACAAAGTGCTAAGATTAAAAATTATGCACCATAAAAGAAACGTTAGATTCAGAGATCTAGAGTAGTCCTAAGTACAAGCCTACCTAGTATTACTTATTTCATGATAGCAAAACACATAAAATAGAGTTCTATCAGCGAGCGATCATAACTTTATTTACGGCGCATACCTTCATGTGAGCTTTACTTTATACGAAGGTATACTTATATTTGCTTATTTTACTTCATTGCTTACCATAACCATAGAATACAGACTATTTCAGTATTCTGTGGTCCAAACGGCACTGCACTGCCGTACGATTCTACAATTCTCATGACCTTGGGAATTAGTAACTTCGCGTCGTAAACGCTTATATACGGGGTAAGTTCCAACTGGGTACGAAGTAGTGTTCGCGACGTTACACGTGAAGAAATAAAGTACGCTCACTAAAGTATAAAGAAGCGAATCACCTATTAATCTAGGGCAGACCGAGAAATCTATTTTAAGGCGAATCTTGTGTTCGACTCCACCTGATAGTCCAAATTTTCAAATTTTGATCCGAGAGCTGTTTATTTTTAACTTTGTCTAAAGTAAGAAACGGTTCAAAGAATGATCTAAGAAGTTTGAGTAGAAACGCAAACACAAGTTCACAATTACACTTCTGACTTGAAAAAGTAGCACAAAGTGATCCAGCCCTAAGCCATTTCTCCTTAGATTTAGACGATCCCAGTCGTGTTATTACATTCCGCGAGATCCGTAAAACTCACCTACTCGTACATTCTGTTAGACAAAGCCGACGGGATGTGAGGGAACCCAGCCAAATTATACGGAGTTATGGGAAAATACGGAACCTTCAAAAATGTAAGAATGTAAAAGTTCAAGGATAACACGAAAACGACATAGTTGGACTTTATACAATATACTACATATATAAAATTCCTTGTCGTGACTGACTGCCATATGATAGGCAACGCAGAGCCTAAACCACTGGTCCTAGAGGCTTGAAATGTGGAGGGCTGAATAATATACCCCTAAAGGGGTGAAATGAGGTAAAAAAACCATTTATATCAAAAAGCGTATTCCTTGAACTTTCAAACTTAAAACTTAGCATAAACACTCTTCAATACATTTTATAAAAGTATAGGTATACGAAGTGTAGGGGTAGTTAAAGATTGGGAACTTTTTAACGGGTGGTACGATTTGCTTAAACCTTGGTTTGTATTCTTTAAATGGGAAGTTGTAACGAATTTGGGGGTTTGCCACACCGGAAAAATGCAACGATATCTATGCTATTCGGGCACGACATGCACCCAAAAATACTTATACTTCAGCCAAACTGGAGGTAAAATTATGTAAACAAACCGTCGCGTATTTTTCGTTATTACGATGAAATCACTTTAGTTTTAGGTAAATAAACCTCACTACATTAGTTTTTACACCTTAATTGATCTATTACTACTTTAAAGTTCCATAAACATGTAATAAAAAAGCAAGACTGACGGTTTGTTTACATAAATTGTATCTCCAGTTTGCTGAAGTATAGGTAGGTAATCTACGCTAGTGAAACCGCGGGCGTCTGCTAGTATATTATATATTTTAACGCTTACAAAGCAACACATTTTCCTCGCTCTTCACAACATTCGAAGAATATACAATACACGAACACGTACGTTCGGTATGTCCCCATAACTTTGTATAATTTGGCTGGATATAATAACATTATATTTACTTATACAGAGTTTTCGCTATAAAGCTTTTATCTTATACAAACTTCATTTTATATCAAGCCGGTCCGACTCAGAACTCAATCTTTGCATCTTTTGTTGTGGCCAAACACTAAAGAAACCAATCAAATATTAAAATGGCCCTTAAAAATTTAATCAACTCTTTTACATTCTGGAGTATTTCGTTCCATTTAAGCTCACTTGCTTCAAATATACTCGATAGCGCTTTACTGGGCAGACCCTTCCAAGTCGAAGACATTCTTGGCTCAACTAATGCACTTACGTTCTGGCAGCATTTACAAGAAAGTTTAGTTTAGAAGATAAAGCCGATTTTTAGGTTCCAAGCCCTTACATAAATTGAGACGCGAAGTTGCGAATCGTTAGCTTCACATTTAAAGTTGAAAGATTTTAAAAGCTTTCAATTGTTTCAATGAAAAATAAAAATTATGAGACCTAAAACTTTTATAAACCAAATATGGCTTTTCTAGGAAATTTCTCTTAACATGTAAATGTAAAAGTAAGATTTTTATTATCATGAAAAGGGTTAGCATTATTATGTACCTTTGTTATGTGAAAAACTAAACCCAGACAAAAAGTCGGTTACTCGCACTTAATAAAAGAGGGTCTTTTCTAAAGATAAAGTTGTCCGACTATAAGAACCCAAGTACAGAATTAATGTACGCACTTACTTCAAGATTACAGCAAAATGGACGACCCTACTTGTGGGGTACTAGAAGGGTAGGATTGGCCGTTTTCAAGAGTAGTTTACTTATAATAAGCTCTGTATCTTCATAGCAGAAGTATAACCGTTCTAATACCTATAGAATTAGAGTGGTGAGCTCGCAAACAATGCTACCAGCAATTGTCCCCGTTAGGTACATTGTTGAGCTCAACAGTAAGTTCTATCTCAATATTCAGCCCGCTTAGGTACATTATTGCCTCTGTGCAGCGCCCGTATTGTTTCCGTCAAACAGTGTTTTCACTTAGTCTTCTGAACAGTTCTGAACGAGCACTCGTTCACGAGTATGAATTATCGATATGTTCAGATTATTATCAAAGCCAAACAAACTGATACGTTCATGCAAGAGTTATGTGTATATAAATGAAGATTTGTAAATATAAATATGTGCCGTGTAAATATGTAGAAAGGTTTTAATAAAACGGTATTGTGTCGAAAGTAAAAATGTACCTATCTATATTAATAAAAATAATGCGTAGGAAGGTTGCCTACACAGTAAACAAAAACACATTAGCAAGCGAACAAGTTTATTCGGAGATGATCGGTTGAACGATCACGCTCATTAAAATACCTAATAGAAAGAACTTGTAAAGTAGGAACCTAATTTTTATTTACTGATTTACATAATGCTGCCGCCCATTGTATGACGCATAATTTGTATATTACCTATTTTGATTATTATTATTTTTTTTCATGTGTTTCTTGTTTTACAATAAAGATATATTGTTGAAAATTGATAATAAGACTTTTCATTTTATTTATTTATTGTATTGTAATGTTATTTATTTCGAGAGAATTTTTGCTAAGAACAAAATGTTCGCGCGAGATGAAGTGGAAATGCTGCTTTAGATGTTTTGTTCTGTAGGAGCTTTAATCTTTATTTATGACAATGTAAAGCCGAATATCCAGCGCTTAGGAAAAAGGGATTTGAATCTAAATTCAATTTAAAGCTCTATATTTCACAAACTTCAAAACTAAAATCAGAGTAAGCAAAAACTTTAGATTTTAGAATGTACACGTCACGTTATCATTTGATTAGGTATTCCAAGCACGCTATGCTTAGGTACTTGATTATTATTTTCTTTGCGATGGGAAACTTAATTTTTTTTGCCGTCATACTAAATGGAGACTAGACATCATTATAACCTATGTATATCACCCATACTGTCCCTATAATACACATTTTTTTACAAAATCTGACCAGCAGTTTAGAATCTACGAGGGAGTTTTAATAAACATATGTGTATACTTCAGCCAAACTGTAGATACAATGTAATTATGTAAACAAACCGTCGCTTATTTTTCGTTATTACGATGAAATAACTTTAGTTTTAAGTAAATAAACCTCACAACATTAGTTTTTCCATAAATGTGTAAAAAAAAGCTAACGTTTAGTTTAGTTAAGTACTGATGGTTTGTTTTCATAAATGTTATCTCAAGTATAGTACAAACATAGACTATTAGACACACAACAACAATAATAAACATCTAATTTTGCTTTGCGTTGTCGGATAAAAATTAGACACAAGACCTTTACTGATGGCTTGATATGTGCATATTATATGAGATCAAAAAGGGATTCCATAAATTGCGCGGGCATGTGAGTGATAAAGCACGAGTACATTATAAACCATCAGATATACGCTAAACACATATACATCTTTGTTATCCAGTCCCGCTTTCGACCCTGTTAATTTATTGTACAGCTTTGAGAGTGAGCCTTCACAATATGTACCTACCTACACAAAGCATTAGAATCAACCATAACAATAACAGTCATCATCATCAAGTCAACAAGCAAGTATTCCCAAGGAGGGTTGACGTCAGGCAGGAGGCCGGTCATAAAACACCTTAGCCAAAACTCTTACAGCATGATCAAAGGAACATGCTGTGCCGACCCCACATATAGTGGGATAAGGGCAGGAAAATGATGAATGATGAATAATAGTCATCATCATAATCATTATTCGCAGTCAGATAGCATCCACTGCTGGGTATAGGCCTCTCATAGCTTTTGCTCTCTTTTGCCACATCTCACGGCCCTGTTCCACTGAACTTGGGTTACAATATTGTAATTTTCTTACGGATCCCTATTTTTTTTGAAAATATAATATAGCCTATACTGGTCCCTGATAATGTAGCTTTCAATTGGTGAAAGAACTTTTGAAATCGGTCCAGTAGTTTCGGAGCCTATTCGTTACAAACAAACAAAAAAACAAAAAATCTTTCCTCTTTATAATATTAGTATGAAGAAGATAGATAGTTAAGGCCTCAGCATGCTCACATCAGATCTATGTCCACGCAGATTGTAGTTTGTCCGAAGCGGCAGCTCGTGCGGTCGCCGCGCGTGGGACGAGGTAAACGTCACACCGACCACACCTCGAATGTTGCCTGTTGCCAGCCATCCCTCCTGATAGTAGTTGTTGCGGTTCAATTTCCAACCCTCCTCCTGTTGATATAAGACGCATTTTAGATCGATGATAAGAACTGATATTCTGCTTCTCTCGACTGGGATAGAATCCTCTCCAACATGATGAAATACAATAAGCAAGTATTCCCAAGGAGGGTTGACGTCAGGCAGGCGGCCGGTCATAAAACACCTCAGCCAAAACTCTTAACTCTCCACATAGAGTAGGATAAGGGCAGGAAGATGATGATGACAAAAACTGATATTAAAAGTGACAAAAAGTTTATAAGTTTAATACAGACAAGTGCGGATCCTTCCCTCTATCCAACTTTAATACACTTGAAATGGCAAACGATACCTTGTCAAAAAGCAACGAAAAATATGTTAACCACGAAAGCCCTTTTATATACGAGTATATAGTACCTGTGGTAACGAATTAAATTTCAGACACCCAAAAGAGATTTGTTGGGCTGTTGAGGAAGACCTTTATAAGCTTTATGTTTCGGAAGTCTCCAGGTAAACATAAAGAACCACAACTGGCTACATAAACGTTATTATCATCTTTGCTTATAAAAACCCAAATAGGTGTGTTATTTCTATGTTAAAAAGCATTTTGTTTTTATTTGTTTGGCTTTTAAACTGAAAGCTTGAAGAATTTCGATTTATCATCGTCATAACTTTGTTAGTCGCTAACGCAATTGGGACCCAAATACTAATTGGATTATTTTCGTATAATTGCCTGTTTTCACTAACTCGTACATAACTAGCAACCGGTAGGATGTAAAAACGTTGTAACCTGAGCTCCGTTTTGTCGGAGTTTCGATGTCTTCGTAGTTCAGGTTAGACTGGATATTAGCTAGATAGCGGTATCGTTGTCTTGATATGGTGTAATGTTAAAAGTGTGTAAGTACAATAAACCTCAACTTGCGGATTGCAGACATCGCGCACGATATCTCAGTTCAGGGCGAACTACTAGTTAAAAGAACAAAAACCCGACTGCGAAAATTTTGGTAGCATAGGAGTTATCTGTCATATTAGATGTTTTGTACTATTTTATTCCATGACACTCTTCATCCAATGATGCAATGAATCCAATGATGACCAGACCAGACGAATCCAATGATGCATCATTTTGTAATCATCGGTTAAGTTTGTAGTCATAGGTTTTTGTGAAATATAATATTTGTATTTGTTAAAATCCGTACAGCCGTTTGGAACACAACTTCAGTCAAAGGAATGCACATAGGTACCCACCCACATACATACACACCAAACACATTACCCTCCTTTACAGTCGGGTAATAATCAAAAGAATCTTGATAAAAGTTATCAGATAGAACGGAATATAAAAGGGAAAAGAAAACTGAAACAAAGTAATGGCTAGAAAATAACAATAAAAACGTATGTACCTTAGTACAATCGCAATACGAAATCAAACCTCTAAAAATATACATAGGTAAGGTACACAACTACAATCTTCGCCATTGAACGAGGGGCGAATGAAAAACAAACAAACCAGAATAATACATAACTTAACATAACTGTGAAGCAATTAACTAGGAGAAATAAACAGTGTGCTATCGCAATTCTAAAATACTTCCATCGAGACCATGTTCTTTGACAGAGCTCAGCACAAAGTTTAAAATTACATCTTACTCAATCAACGTTATCACTGTAGACTCAGAGCTCTTCAGTATTCAGCGTGGATTTTTACAGAGCAGCACTCGGCTGCACGAAGCGTTCACAGCTATCCAATCACGAACTTGTTCAAACAGTTCTGCGAACTTCAAATATACGAGCACTTTGCAGATATAGATAAGTAAAATCCACATTAACTGCAAATCCTGCGATCCGTCTACATCGCAAATTAATTACAATTCGTCGCTACAACATGTAGGTAATAAGCGCCATAATAGTCATACAAAAGCCAATTAACAGGCACGTAATGGTGCATGTCCTGTTCTATCCCGACACCGGAGATCGAAGGCGAAATTGGCAATTAGTCGAATATTACTCCATCCCTCTTCCATTAACTCCCAGTGATCGTTTAGTTCGGATTTCTTATGGCACTTTCCCCACCATATCGGAGTTCAATCAACAGGTCGGAAGTGCGAAGGAAAGGGGGAATCTTTACAATTCCTCGTTCAAATTATTAGGAAATGATCATCATTTATCTTCACGGTTTCTTTCTATTCCCTTAGATTGTTCCACGGATTCCACCGGCCGATTTTCATTTCACGCTTTTGGGCTCGGGAACATAAAAAAGGTTTTAAAAGTAGGTAGAAGGTAGAGCTCACCCTCAAAATCGATTCCTCAATCAGTGACATCAGTACCTACGAAGTGCACTTAGCATTTTTGGACCTTTTGTTTGCACAAAAGTTATTATGACTTTTCAAATTGATAAACTTTTGAACACGAATAAGTTACGGCTGACTATCTGATGCAGTGAACTATAGATTGGTACATTTTAAATGGGCAGTGCTTCATTAAAAGTTACAAGTGCAGAACGTGCTCATAGCCTCCAACTGACTGTAACTAATGGAGCTGCTCAATTGAAAGAACATTTTAGTTCAGACAAATGCATCGAGAAATAAAGGGACCGTCTAGCTCTGAATAAAAGAGTAGGATATTGGCAATATTGAAGGAATAGACTTCGTAAGCCCGGAGGGGTTGTTATTTTCACAAAAATTTCAAATAGAACAAACACGAACTTAAAATGAACAAAAATAACAATGGTGAAATACATTGCAACCAATTGTCTACAAACTACCGGGTACTGACTGGCATTACGAATTCAACGTGAGTCCTACCGCAGAACAATGCATTTTCAGCGGCAATGAAATCGGTTTCACAAGTAAGTGTTGAATAGAAATTAAATTAAATAGGTCAAAAGCCGTAGAGACGAGGAAAGGTTAATTGAATGGGACTTGCGAGGTCTCAGGCCCTCAGCCCCCGAATTGTAGCAGAAGGAACTGTAACACAATCTGTGTTGCAGCAAGGGTTTTCACAACATTCGATTTTAGACCTCTTTCTTCAGCACTGGTTCAAGTTGATATTTTTCAATACGAATACTTGTGCATCTTTAGCAAGAATATCCTAACCCATATCATACGTACAAAAATCTTAGGACATAAGTTTCAACTGGGTGGGATACTAGTGGTATAAAATATGACAATGCCTGTTTAGAGCTTATGAAAACGAGCTGTTACATAGATGTCTAAATTTTAATCAGATTTCTCAGGAATTTTGTTTGGTAGCCCTATTCGCAACTCCGTCCGTAGATTGCGACTGAGTAGCTGGTAGCGGTTCATATGAAACTTATGGCCGACAAAGGTCGAGAATTGTTTCAATCACCATC
Organism: Scotopteryx bipunctaria; assembly: GCA_949320045.1. Lineage (NCBI taxonomy): Eukaryota > Metazoa > Arthropoda > Insecta > Lepidoptera > Geometridae > Scotopteryx > Scotopteryx bipunctaria. Next base: position 9,177,883 of record OX439447.1, read on the forward strand.
GAAAATACGCCAGCTGTGATAAATGTTCACGTTCAATTTACTTTCAGTTTGAGTGAGACTGCGAATACACATTACACACATCAATATTTTACGACCAGCTCTGTTGGCGTTTTGGTTTGAGTGCTATGCCATCTATTTGATTAGTTCGTTTTTGTTCCATTACCCGTTTGAATCCCGTTTTAAACCAGAGTTGAATCGTATATTAAGATTATAAAAAATCATCTTATGCTTGCACCTGGTATAAGTACCTACCGCAATCTATGACGATGATGTCAATGAAAATATTGTTCGACCTTTCGTGTAATATGTTAGGTACAAAAAATCATATGACTATATGATTTTTTGTACCTAACATACTTACGTATGTAGTGATTCCCAATTCAGTGCATAGCCTTGTGTCAAGCTAAATACTATTCAGTGTTGCGACTAAATTACTCTGTTGCGGTTTTGAGACCAATGGAAGTCGGAGAAATTACAGAAACACGATATTTCCTGTCCTTTGTTTCAAAGCGACGACAGCCGTACAATTTATTTTTGTAGGCAGACAACGCCTTTTTCATACTGTAGTAATTTTGAAATTTTTGCATTGTTACCAGGTAAAGGAATCTACAAAACGAACAATCCAGCCTTTTCAAGAAATGTAGAGTTGCAGCCTTTCTTCAAATCAATAATGCAAGGCGTAATCCACAAAAGGTATTTTTTTATTACCTCTACGATCGGCTAAGGTCTAAGCAAGACAAGTTTAATGTATCCCGAGGTCAATTCAGTTTAGCAAACTTGAAGAATGGGGCAAGTGGTGTTAAATTACGATATTAATTCATAGGTACTGCAATATAAAACCGCAGGTGGATTATAAATGACACTGAAACAACTTAGTTCATTAACGGCACAGCACAATTTATCTCTACATGTGATATAAACACAATAACCTGTATAAAAAAAGTATTCTGTCCTCATGAGTCCGGTGCTACTTTACTCCTGGATCCTATTATAGGTTTCTTTTATTTTCTGTCAAACTCCTCTCTTGTGTTCGGCATTTTGTCATAAGACTATAATGATGACCGAAAAGACCTTAGTATTTTGTTCGATCATAAGAGCGGAGACTACCCTACTTATTTGAAAGTGAAGAAATTATCGCAAAAACTTCCACTGAACTGAAAACTAATTACAATCTATGTGGATATTAGCTAAGCCAGGAAATCACATAATGAGTAGCCTTGTGGACAAGCTATTGCGTCAAAGACCAAGGTGAAAGATGCGTTGCATGCGAGATTAGGTTGTGTAGGCTAGGGAATATTTGATGCCCTAGATTCAGGTGTTTTTAATAGATAATTATCCAAAAGTTACATAATTTAGATGTTATAGATACACAGAAAAGTAATAAATACCAATTGGTTTTAAGAAGTCCTTAATTTGAGAGAGATCTAGTCAATTCCTACTCCGAAAAAATCGGGAGTACAATAAAAAAATAACGTTGGTAAATAACAGAAAGGCAGGAAATAATTACTTAAGTGATACTATGACAAATTAATGAACTACTTCACTATGTACCTCCTTCCAATGAGCTACCTACTTGCACTAATAACAAACCGTAGTTACCTAACTAAAACGCGCTGTCAATACGGCCAAGCTAAAATTAACCTCAGCCACCTGACGCGTAACTTTGCGAATTAGCCACATTCATTTGTTCACATTCACTTCTAAGTTGTATCAAATGAAGAAAGCAAAAAAAGTATGGAAGGAAACTTACCTCAGGCAGCTCGTCAGGTACCTTGCCCATCCATGACAGGGACAGGATAGTGCAGTCACATTTTGAGTTGACATTCCTCTCGAAATGGAGATGCATTTTATCGAATCACTTCAACTCATAACATCATTGAGGTGACGCGTTGAGTTACGGCCGGGTTTCACGAGAGTTTTTAGGCACATTTCCCGAGTTACTTGTGCATTAGGTAATGTTAGGTTGGTGTCCGCGTCGGTTCTGACGCGACGGAGGCCTGCCACCCTTCGCGCGCAGCTATCGATTGAAGGCTCAGGGGACGCACACCCCGACCTCTGTCGCCGACCATCGTGAACGAAAAGCCCGGGAAAACCTTGGGAAAACACGCTGAGATGGCGCTGAGATTCACAAACAAGATTGGTAAGAGATAACAAGATAGTTTTATGACTTAATAAAGATAGTTTAGTTAACCTTTATAGCTATTGTAGTTAGGCTCTTAAGCAGTCAACTATATTGCAGTTATAAGTAAATCCTACTAATATTATAAATGCGAAAGTTTGTGAGGATGGGAGGATGTGAGGATGTGAGGATGTGAGGATGTGTGGATGTGTGGATGTGACGATGTATGTTTGTGCCTCAATCACGTTGTAACGGCTGAACGGATTGGATGAAACTTGGAATATACATAGTATGTGTGCAGGAATAACATAAAGGCTACTTTTTAAAGCTAGCTTTATTATAATTCTGTTTAGACAACATTGCATGCTAGAACACTTTTGGGTTTTAACTTTTCATTTGTATTATACCTTATACTCTATAGCCGATTGCCAACCACACCAAAATACAGTACTTACACCATATTATGTGCAGTTTATGTATCCCTAGATAAATAGTGTCTATTTCTCACCTCTACTTTTTTCTTTCGAAGACGAATTGAATGGGTTGTTTGGACCTAATTAAAACTGAAATCACTTTTTATTGTAAACATTATTTACTTTAGAGTGTACAATGATTAGGTACTGGAATAAGTTGGGTAAGTACATTAAATATCACGACATAATTATCACAGTTCAGGCTCACAGCCTTAGATTTACGAGTACAAATTCATCAAAGTTTTAACTCTTTAAGAGAGCCCCATGTGAACCCACATTTGACTTTGACCGGTAAAGGCACTTTTAACTTTATAGTTCCTTCCATGACTTCTTTCAAAATTCTACTAAAATCTTGCTTATGTTCTTCAGGAACTTCGTAAATAAGTTCGTCGTGCATTTGAAGTAAGAGTCTAGGTCTGTATGCAAGGGAATATGACCTCTCGTCTAAAGCGCACATGGCTGATTTTGCTATGTCCGCTGCGGACCCTTGAATAGTTGTGTTGACTGCCTGCCTTTCTGCTGCACCTGTGGAAAGTTACTTTTGTGAGATAACATTGAAATTTGAACTTCTTTAGTCAGCAAAAATTGGGACCATGTAAAGCCATAGAACATAGGTTAAACATGTTCAACATTTAGTATGCATGTATGTATATTATCACGCCCGTATGGGGGTGGGCAGAGCCACAAGTAGTCATAAAAAAACTTGCAGCCACTCCTCATTTAACATTAAGTAAATATTAAAATACCATCATCTGAAAAAGGGCACGAATTTTCACGTGAGTGAGAACGTTAATCGAACCGCTATCGGTCCCTTCCGTTCCACCCCGTGACCTCATTTCTAATAAATGACTTTAATAATACGTAATTTATGTACCGCTTTTACTCTTAGCGAGACGGAAACTCCACTAGATATAGGTAAATCTATTCGACCTCCTTTTTATATAATATACAGATTCTATGAGGGTAACTCACTCCGTGACGCGTTGTTAATTTTCAGTTGTATATTGGGCAAGTGTCTCACTCGCTTCATTATTGTTTCCACATAGCCCTTTTCTCTACATTGCTCAATTACACTTTGAGTATATTTCTGCACGTCTGGAAATGTTTTGAAGAAAGAATCCATATAAAATGCCGCCTCCATTTCTGAGACGTCAAGATGTTGTCCCAATGTTTTGTTTCCCATCCCGTACAATATGCCGTAGCAAAGTTGTTTTGCTTTCTGTCTGAGGTCATCGTCTACCTACGAATACAATCAGATATCGGTTTATCCAAGAAATTAATAGTTTATTTCAGGCTAAATTAGAAAAAGTTACAATTTAATCATAATCAATCCATATAACCCATCTATACAAATGAAGAAATGCACAATGTCTAAACGATAGACATAAGTATAAAATACTGCAAAGTAAGGAAGGACCCAACGTAGCAAAAGCGGAACTCCGAAATGGGTAATGTTTGATAGGACATTACGACAATAGCCGACCCGAAAATAGTATGAAACATCAAATTCACATCAAGGGGTCGCAAGAAGGGACAATTGCGTAAGTTCTTAAGTATATAGAAGTAGATTTAGCAAACTTTTTGTGTTTCTGTATTACTTGGAAAGATAAAGTCTTTTCTCAAGAATACTGATTGAGGTCTAGATTTTCCCGTCGTTTCGGAAAAATCAGCTAATAGCCCCAACTGGATTAGACGGGTAAAGATAGGTGAAATGTAAATATATTAAGATATTCTTACCTCCTCTTCTGGCACATTGCTCCAAGAAGCAGCAATAGACTTGAACACATCAACATCGCTCCTCATTATCCCCAACAAAACCCTATCTTCGCTAAAGTGCGTTAGCACCCTCATTTCCAACTGGCAATAGTCTGCCGAAACTAACACATACCCCTCGCTGGCTTTAAATATATTCCTGCAGTTGAACTCTACCAGTTCTGAATGTGCCAGATTAGATATTTCCAAGTATTCGTTAGGTATAGAGAAAGTTCGGGGTACGTTTTGTAAGTTTGGCTCGTGCATGCTTACTCGGCCCGTGCAAGTGTGCATTGTGTACGTTGGGTATATTCTATGGAATAAAGTTTAGCTCATTTAGTTCGAGGTCTGACATACATACATAATAGCCTTTTGTGATAATACAGAGTGATTCAATATCATAAGGCTGACTAATCTGACAGGATGGAATAGGTGCTAGGCAAGCCTACTCCATCTTAATTCGTCCCGGGCGCTACATCGTCCCGTCTGTGAAGGTAAAGTTGCCTCCTGACGCTATATAAATCATCTACTATAGATGGTAAAAGGCCTTAGTTAGTTCAATATCATAAATCAGGACTTACCTGTTACCCTCTTTGTAAATATACGCTTTCTCAGTCAGGGGGTAGAGAGTTTTCGTGAGAATACTGCTAAGTTTCCGCCAGAATATAACGACACTGGCTAGCGGACTGCTGTGGCACGTTAGCACGCTTTTCTTTGTACTAACTTTCCCTCGATTAATAATTCCTAATGCCTGAAAATAACAACTGTTTGTGTACTTTGTAATTGTCCAACCGCTAACAGGTATCGCTGAATTTAGTTGTAAATTGCTGATGAAGCACAGAATCGGAACTAGGAAGTTGCAGAAAAAACACCAGAGAGGCTCATTATCCAAAAGCAGCAGAATAACTATGACGGCGCAACAAAAAATACAAAATTCTGATACAAATGTAATCGAACTTAAATTGCATGAACACATTCTCATCACTCACCCTTAGTATTCGACTAATTTCTAAAAGGCTCTTTGTTCTTTGTCTTACCTTCGCGACACATTTGGAAGAGTTAAGATTGAGTTGGCCGCCCGCCAGCTTGTTAGCTTTCTTCTGTAATATTTCTTGGGAGCGTCTTACTGCGGTCAACATTTGAGACGCGAGCGCTCTGTCTACGACGATCCCGTGGTATTCACAGCTCGCTAGTATTGTTGCTACGTGGTGCTCAGTATCTACGAAATACTTGGTGTTATTTGTGTTCGTGGTGGTTAGTCGTATCGTAAAATATAAATCACCTAAATTCGTATTTTACTAATCATTTAAAAATCTAATTTATAACAGAAGCGTCGCATAGAAATTATTAACTATTATTTTTAAATTCAGCTATTATTTATATTGTTAGTTTCTCGATTTTTTAAATATTATAAACTGAAACTTACCTATAATGTTCTGTGTCATTTTATAATTTAGGAACTGTCTCTCAGTAATCATCGAAACACACCACGCTCGGATACACAATTCTACGTATAAGTCCAAATCTTTAAATGTTTTTTGTTTGCCATCTACTCTTATAGTAGCCCTTGACAAACTAACTCCACAGTACTTCTGCATCTAAAAATGAAATCATAATTCTTTTCAAAACAATTGACTGAGCTGGGAGTATCTGAGATGAACGAGCTCTAGTCTAAAAAGGCGAATAATTTTGTTTAAAAATCCCTATAAAATTTACTTACCAAATATTCGATATTTCGTATGGTTTCATTGTTATCAGCCAACCATTCGACTATGCTCACATCAACGCACGTTTTAGGCAACTGAATGCCCAGCCCTTTCAACTGAACGTAATTATTTTTCAATGAATGCATATTTATCTGTTTATTGCTTTCAAACAGAGACTTTATGATATCTTTGTTTTGTAGTGATATTCGGTCCAGAAAAATACAATCATCATTACCTATGTATAAACCCATTCCAAGAAATAAACTGTCTTCTGTTTGTTGCTTACGGACGTTCAGGATATCATTACCGATTTTTGTCTTAATGTGAGAAACTTGCTTGAATTTTAGAGAAACAGATGCTTTTGGAATATCTTCCAACAGGCGTATCCATTTGTTCAAATCCTTGGCTTCTATCAACACGCAATTCAAACGGTGATTATTCACAAATATGGTCGATTTTGCTGTCACTGGTTGTGTCCGCATCAAGTCGGATTCAATAGCAACGACGTCTACTTTTTTTTTCTTTGCTTGATGTTTTAGTCCTGTGTTTTCTTCACATGGACGCTTATTACTCGGGGATTTAAAATCATTGATCGACTTAATATTTTCTTGTGAGCACACAACTTCATTATCCTTTGAAAGATTCAAAGAAGATATGAGTTGATTGTCGTTTTCATCATCCTCTTCAAATACTAACTTTATATTGACGTCTTCATCCGTTTCATTTAACGGCGATTCAAAAGCATTCAATATTGAATTTGTGTTTATGCTTACAAAATCTGTAGTTATTTCTGGCTGTTCGGTATTTCTTTTATCTAGCAATCTGCTTGGTATCAAGTCTAGAGGCAAGCTCTCTTCAAAGAAACTTGAATCCCCATCGGTAGAAAATAAACTTACGTCCTTGTTAAACGTTACTTTACTCTCGTTTAATTTTAATTCTTTTTCATCGAGCACTTGGTCAAGAACGCTTTTATCCGTATCTCCAAAACTTATGTTTGGAGAGAAATATTTTTCTGATGTGCGAAGTTTTGTAATATTCCCAATATTAGTTTCTGTAAAATTCAAAGAATCCCAAACCACTTCATCTTTAATAATGGCGTTATGGCTTATTATTTCCGGTGTATTACTCTCTAGGATAGGTGTAGAATGTTTTTGAGTTATTTCTGATTTGATATTCGAAGTATTGATTTGTATTGTCTCTTGAAATATGTCACATACTGGGGAATCATTTTCTCTTTTGATCAGCATGGTTTGGTTCCTTATTGCATCTACGTTACAAGTATTGGCACTTATATACACATTTTCTTCGCTGAGATCAAGTAAATCGAGTGATATTCTAGAAGCTTTGGATTGCTGAATATTTCCAAAACATTCATGATTTTTTTCAATGGTATCTCTACTACATGTAATCTCTTGCTTACTATTTTGTACGAATACATTAGTGCTAGATTTATCTTCAAGCTTATTGGTATCTTTGACATATTCGGAGGGTGGCAAAGGCTCATCGACATTTCTAGCGTCCTCGCTGGGTTTTGTAATACTTGTCACACTAGTGCTCCATTTTATCTCCTTTACACCTATTTCATTTTCCAGATGTTTCCTAGCTTCTATTATAAGGTTTTGGGCAGCTTCTTTAGCCGTCATACCACAACAGCCTGTGATCCATATGGATTTTATTTTGTTCCGCTTTTTCATATCATGTGAATCATCACCCTCTCGTTCTTTCTCACTCTGGAACGGCACAGCTTTGTGTAGAATATTTTCTATAACATTAACTTCAGCGGACGCTACGCAGGTTACAGTTTCAAAGCCCGAATCAAAAAGAGTACGAGCTCGCACGCCGTTCAAAGAGGGCAGTTTCATTAATTCTAGCAACTCTGAATGTATACCGAAATGTAATCGATCTTGGAATTGCGATATTAGGATTTCCATGTTTTTCCAGCCCAGTTGGCGACAAAAGGCTGTGACCATTCCTAGAAAAAGTAAGATCTAAGTTCCATCAGCAAGCGGACTTTTATAGAACAAATCCAAAGTATTGCAAGGGTTATTAAGGTCCTCCACATATAAATAGCATAGAACTGAAGATAAATAAGTAGGTACCTGCAAAAGTAGCAGCAGCTTGTTGAAGGCTTTGCAGGAATCCTCGCGCGCACTGAAACTTCATCGCCACTTCTGACAAAGGCACTTCATTCACCAAATCTTGCAGGGCGAGAGCTGTGTAAAACCTGAAAATTAATAATTATTTAGAAACTGAGAAAGGTACCTACCTAAGAATAAAATTAAGTACGCTCATTGCCACGTCTGCCGCATGCCGGAGGATCTGTGAGCCAATTCACCACAGCGTGGAGAGCAGGCAGCGCGGCAGATCATGAATGAAATGGCGGGACGAGCTGGATACTTTAGAGAGAAACTGGCAGACAAGAACGGTGACTGGAAAATGGGGGGAGGCCTTTGCCCAACAATGGGACAGTATGGACTAATAGTAATAGTAATGCTCTTAGAAATGGACAGAACTCAGAAACATAGATTCTTATCGGAGTAGATTGGTATACCAGAAAAACCAAGGTTTAACAGATAGGTGACAGTTATAGGAGTCTTACCTTTTATGAATATTCAAAATATTCTGTACATTGGTTAATTTATTTCCTCCCCTCAAACAGCGAACAATAAAGCTCTCTTTCACACCTACTAAATCCCCTACTCTCTTCATAGCCTTTGTCAATGATTCCCACAATGTCAGAAGATGTAGCCAATCAATGTCCCCCCATTGGCTACTGACACTGTATGGAGTGACCAGATATATCAGATGCAAGTCGGTCTCCAAAACTAAGCATTGACGAGCTTTTTGCAGCTCCACAAATAGTGATAATCCATCATTTGGTGCCATAGATGCTGAAAGACAAGCCTTTCCCAAAGAAGTAGCAACATATTGAATTTCCTCCTGATTACTCTGAACTCTTACTAGCTCATAATTCTTCAATTCTTCTAGAGTATTCTCTAAGAGCTTATTTTGAGATGCAGATAAGTTCTGCTGTGCAAACAGTAAAGTACATTTTGAGTACAGATCCAGCTCTGACTGTGTACACAGCACTTGGCTGGCTATCATTTCTAATACAGCTCTCATGTATTTGTCAGCTGTCTCAATACAACTCTTGACAGGATCCAAAGCTCCAATCATCAACTCAAATCCGATTTTCTTTTCATTCTCTGTGCAAATCAAAATGCTCTCACCTTTAGTGTCTTTTCCCATCCTTCCAGCTCTTCCTATCATTTGCTTGTAAGTTAAAATATTTATAGGCTCTCTCATGAAGACTGGTGTTCTGATTATGACTTTTCTAGCTGGCAAGTTTACTCCAGAACTGAGTGTCGATGTCGCCACTAAAACTCGTATCGCCCCAGATTTAAAAGCACCCTCTATTATATCCCTTTCATCAAATGTAAGGCCAGCATGATGGTATGCAACCCCGAATGATATTGTTTGTTTCAATACTTGATCCAGGCCTACAGGACAGTTCTGTAGTTGCTCTAAAACCTCTGCAATACTATCAGTTTTCAACTGGTTCCTCAGTGCAGAGCCAAACTCACATTGCTGGCAGCCTAAGTTGTAAAATGATGAAGCTATTGTTTGTGCAAGATTTTCACATCTGTTCTTTGTCATGCAAAATATAAGAACAGAACAGCTCTCTTGGATAGTTTCCAAGCAAATATGTAATACACTGTCGCTTTCATTTGCAGATTTGGTTGTGTTCAGTGTGCTCACACATACTCCATCTTTGTTGAAGAATTTATTACCAACAAGGCAGAATTCATCCAATGGAATAGGCCTGAATTGAGTGATAAACAACTCTGCACTTAACCAATTTGCCAAAACTTCTAGATTGGGAAGAGTAGCAGACATGCCAACAATTTGTATCTGTACATTATCAGATCTTGAGGTCACATACTTTATTTTTGTTAATAGGAGTTCTAAAATATAGCCTCTGTGAGGGTCCCCAAGTAAATGCAGCTCATCTACTATAACAGCCCCCAGTTCAGATATATTACCATCATCAAGCAGTCTGTTTACTAAGCTGTTTGCCTTTTCTATAGTACAAATAGCTACATGGACAGCTTGTAGCCCTCCTGGAGGCGACTGTGATCCCATGAATCCTTCCACCCTGATTCCCGAGCTTGATAGAATATCATGTAAGTAGAACATTTTCTCCCTCACAATGGATACAAAAGGCAAAATTATAATTACTTTCTTTTGTCGCTCAAGGATAGTTTTTATGGTCAGTATCTCAGCCACAAGAGTCTTCCCAGCAGATGTAGGTGCAGAATAAACTAAATTACAGCAATCAAGAAGAACTTTTGAATTAGCCAAGCAGGTTACTTGCCAGTCAAACATTTCAGTTATCCCTCTCTGTTCATACTTCCGTGCTATTTCTTCAGGCAAACCCCAATTTTTCAAGTTCTTGCTCACAGTGTTTTGGTTTGTAACTTGAGATGGTGTGAGTTTTGCGACAGTTTCGGATGTGTTATGTAAAGAGTTTATTTGCTTGCGAGGAAGGCTTTCTTTTTTGTTTTCATAGTAATTTTCTGTAACATATTCCTTTACGGCAAGCAGCGAGCTTTGTAAGTCGAATGAAACGTCAAAGCAGTTATCCAAGAAGCCGACATGTTCAGCAATAATTTGAGAATCTATAGCTTCCTCTTCAGCTTCGGCCGTTGCTTTACAAGACATAATTCCTTTATTTTATTACTAATTCAGTTTAAACCAAACATTATCTTTTGTTATTGTTTACATTACAGTTTTCAAAATTCAAATGTAGGTGGTAGTACGGTCAACTCAGCAGTCAATCAATCAAAATGTTCGATGACATTGACATACATTTCAGAAGACTTAAAACTTGCTAGGGCCACTATGTCGGGTTTATCGCCTAATAATCAATCACCCACCCCTTATTTTGTAGTAGGTACTGGATGCACCTCAGACTCGAGACTGATGACTAAGATGCACAGCAATAGAGTCCACACCACCACTGAAGTCCGATAGACGCGGCGCTGCTATCGTAGAACTAAAACTAAATGAGCTTAGTTTCCCGCTTTTGCCGTAAGAGTTCAGTGGTGGCGCGGACTCTAGCGGAGGGTAGGTATTGCAAACTTACGGGTCCTAGCACACAGAACACTATTTACTCCTACTCTCCTAGCATGGGGGATGGGGGTAATCTCTCGAGTCAAACCGTTTGACCGTCTCGGGGGCCCTTTATTAGCCTACCATCCTACTTTATTATAAATGTGAAAGTTTGTGAGGATGTTTGTATGTTTGTGTCTCAATCACGCCTAAACGGATTTAAATAAAACGGGGAATATACATAGTACATGTGTTACATAGTACCCATAAAACTCTTGTTACTTATATTGTCATTATATAGTGCCATACGCCAGACACAAAAGATTTCCATGACACCTCTCCGGTGCCGTCCGCACGGAATCAGTTAATAGTAATAAGTACCTGCCGTAATACACTAAACTAATATGAAGTTCAAGTTACTATTTAGTATTTGAAAACTACAGATTTAAACATAAATATATTTATTTCATATTAATAATAAACATCACAGCAAAGAGCTAGTTTTGCAGAGCCCTGATTACCCATTGATTTAATTATACTCCCAACTTCAATTATTATTGTATCAAGCCTTACTTCATTCATAGTGATATCTTTTTTGATTTTGCTTCTTTACCTTCTGTGAGAGCCCGTGATTCATGTATAAATGTAGCATATGTAATGCCCTGGAACATAAACAAAATATAATTATGTAGAGGTACCTATAAAGATTCTGTTGAGGTCTAATTCTAATTCTAATTAATGTTAGGGGAACAAAGATCTGCACTGACGTCCCGCGATGGGGTGTATTGTGCATTATCCCCCCTGCTAACCCTCCCCCAGCCAGCCCAACTCCTTGAAGTACCGGAGAAGGACTTTGGGATGTTGGCAGCAGTATTTTGTTGAGGTATCCCCACAGTTATTGAGTTATGTATATCATATGATGATAACCTTTCTTTCTATCCATAGTATGTTCAAGTATAATTTATCCCACCTGTTGCAAAGCCGCCCGGACAAATCCATCATTTGCTGATACAGTCAAAGCTTTTATTCTGTGTCCAAAATTAAAAATTATTTTTGATCTTAGTCTGACATGACCTCTTACTGTAAGATTGGCCCTCATACTATCATCTTCACCTGAAATAACAGAAAATAATTTACTTAGAAATTATAATTTAGTTTATTCAAAACTTCTGCTAAAAAAACCTTTAGTATGTGTTAAATTAAAAGTAGAATATATTTAATTTATATTAAGAGATTTCTAAATGTTACCTGCATAACAATCTGGATAGATTTTCAACATTTTTTTAAGTTCAACAGTTCTTTTAACTTCTTGAGGTCCTCCTAAGGTGTTAACAATTTTTTCAAAATCATCCCATGCTGTTCTACAGCAAACTAAAGTCTTTCCTGTGGAAATGTAATAATGAATACAAATAGTAATATAGATCTTAGGTCAGGGTGAATGCAAAAACAGAATGGAGGCCTTTGCCTATTAAGCTTTAGTATCAAACATAACTATTTAAGATTCAGAATACCTTCAAATAATCTCATTAAAGTAGGCTTCACAGGTCTTTCAGCTTCCCACTGACACTGCTGAGTCAGAACATGCTCTTTGAACACATAGTTGCAATGTCCATTGGTCATATTGCTCACATACGCCATCATTGCAGTTACATCTAAGTTAAGAGTATTGATTTCTGGGTCTTCAATGCTAGTACTATAAACTTCTTCTGGCACTTGACTGCAATTAGATTATTAATTTGTACATACTTCATTACAGTTCATATATTTAGGGGTGATTAAGACCCCTTAATCACGAGATTGAGAGCACTGGTGGTCTAGTTGGTTGTGACCCCGCCTTTCGATCCTAAGGTTGTGGCTTCAAAACCGGTTGTGTACCAATGGATTTTTCTATGTGAAAAATTGATGTACGCTATTCCAGTACTCTTAAATATTTATTATTTATTTATTTATTTATTATTCAGCCGTTTTTGTCCCACTGCAGGGCAAAGGCCTCCCTTCCCTTTTTCCACTCTTCGCGATTTAACGCTGTGACAGGCCATGTGCCAAGGTGAGTGTCCAGCTCGTCCCGCCATCTCATCCTAGGTCTTCCACGTCGCCGCGTCGCGTTGTGTGGGGTCCACTCTGTGGTCCTCCTCGCCCACAAGTCGTTCGACATGCGGCAGACGTGTCCGGCCCAATTCCACTTCAGGCTGGCGGCTTTTTGACCAACGTCAACAATTCGGGTTTTGGAGCGTAGTATACTGTTCCGCACGCGGTCTGACAGTTTTATTCCTAAGATACTTCGCTCCATAGCCCTTTGGCAAACCCCAAGAGCGACTCTTAAATGGCAAAGGAAAACATCTTGAGGAAACCTGCAGCTTCGTCAGCTCCGCATGTCATTGTATTGACCATGTCTTTCATCAATTCAATCTGTTTCACAACCAACTAGACCACCAATGCTCTCAGTAACATAAGTTTCATTATATAACACTAGCTTCTGCCCACAGCTTGGCTCATGTGGTACCTACCAGGTTAAAAAGTAGCCTATATGTTATTCCAGCACACATACTATGTATGTTCCAAGTTTCCATTTAAATCTGTTCAGCCGTTACAGCATGATTGAGGCACAAATATTGTCACATCCTCACAAACTTTCGCATTTATAATATTAGTAGAATGATTACAAACCTGTCTTCAAAGTATTCATCTTCACTATAGTCAGAGTCACTGACATCACTAGACTCATCCAAACTATTATTATCCTGGTTGAAATCAGCTAGTATTTCACCTTTCACTATAACACCTCTTGCTTTCAATTTATTTGCTAAACTCTCTTCTATTCCACTCATTAGTTCAAATATAATCTGCAATTATTAAAACAAACATTACAGATAAACATTACAGAGAGTAAGCAGTAGAAGAAAACTTATTTGCTTGGCAATTATCAATCAGTTCTAAATAAGAAGAGATAATAACTTGCCTTAGGGGTTTGATACATGCAAGGATATAGCTTGGCACACTCCACATAGTCGATTGCTTGATCCAAAATAGAACGAGACCCATAAGAAGCTTTTCCAGAACTCAAGGCAGACAAGGATTTTGGATTGCGAGCTATAACTGTAATGAAAAAACAAACATAAAACCATAGAGCAACCCAGTGTATAGTTGTTTCAGATTGATTCTGTCTCACCAACCTTTTGTCCAAGACCTTCCTCCATCACTTACAATATCCACAAGTAGTTTAGTGTTACTGTCCAAGTGGAAGACTTTGGACACGGCGACCACTCCCGGCCTTCTGCTACACTCTACCATGGCCTCGAAATGACGAAGGTTCGAACAAGACAGATGTTCCCATTTTACTTTGCCCGTTCTCTGCAACTGAAACAGTAGGGTCCATTGTTTATGCTGTTATCTTCACTGATGGATCTACATAATCATCTAAAGGTCATACTTTTTTAAGAAATTCGACTTCCTGGCGAATTTTCCTCTGTAATTTGGGAACACCATCAACGTCCTGAACATCATGTAATTGCGCTATCAGTTCATCACCAAATTTAATTCTCTCGTCTAGTTTACTTAATAATTCTTCTTTGTCATCCATTTTTGTAGGATATGTATAAGTTTTAAAAGAGAAAATACAAAAATATCTTGTTTTATTATTATATGATCAAACGAACTTACCTGAAGTGAAGTTCGATCATAATTATCCTGGCTTCGTCGAAGAGATTTAAATTAACCAAATTGTAGTAGCCTGCTACGTCACACACTCACCGCACATAGTTCAGCGCTAGATAGAAAAAGAAAATATCTTTTGTCCTTGTCTTACTAGCGCCTCGGAGGTCTGTCCACTAATTCGTGTCATTATTTTTAGAGAAAAACAACATTGATTTCTATAGGGGTAAAGTAAAATATGGGAGGGTCCGGGACTTTAAATCTCTTCGACGAAGCCAGGATAATTATGATCGAACTTCACTTCAGGTAAGTTCGTTTGATCATATAATTATCCTGTCTTCGTCTCGAGATTTAAATTAACCAAATTGTAGATGTTTGGAGATGATCAATGTTGTTATGGACAATAAAATTGAAACAAAATGAGTTATCAACAACTCAAATATTTTGTAATAATTATGATCAGACAAATATTATTTTCATTAGTATCTTAAAAATACTGATTCTGCAAACGCGTTAGAGCTATTAATAATCGGTCTAATAAAAAAGTTCGCAATTACTGTGGATTGTCCAGACCAATCCGCAGATTCTCGAATGACAGAAACTCCGGCACGACTAGCGGCCGAGGTAGCTGCATGACGGTAACCATAAGGACGGAAACTACTAGTGTCGATGCCGCTTTCCATGACCGGTTTGATCTGGGACGATACTACATGAAAAATTCTCTTACAGCTCAATATGAGCTTATTCTCATTACCAGGGTGATTGTTTACAGTTACATATGTAACTGGGCATATGCCCAGCCTACACACTAATGGCATATTTGGATGCCAAGTATATACTTGGCTTCCCTTCAAATAAAAGGTAAATTTAATAACGGTTGACATCTACCGATATCAGACGTTTTGATTAAATCATTTATCCTTATAATTATTATAGTCTATCTCATTTATTAATCTCTTTCTATTATTAACACTTAGTAGAGATAAAGTCTGAGATCTTCATCCTGTTGCTAACGCTCATAGATTGACTAGTTTTTTAGTAATTTGTTAAATCATCAAAGATTCGTTAGTACATTACATAGATTCGATAAATAATTCAAAACTATAGTAGGGTTCCATGTTAAAGAGTATCTTGGAAATGAAAGCCGTAACTTGACAATTCCTCTAAAACACTTTTCTAAATTCCATCATTGCCTATAGGTACTATTAATTGAAATGATTGAGATAGCAAATCTGTGATAATTAAATAATGTACCGTAAGTAGCCCCACTTTTAAAACAATTATTAAGCAAATCAATTAAAGAAGGTAGGTTGGTATCTTTACATCAATTATATCTTTGATTCCATTAATTACCATATTGCCACCAGAATAAAATTTCAAACTTGATTTGTATTGAAATAAAATTATTATCAGAGAGCGAGGACATATCTAAATCGAGTGAGGAACTTGTTTTCTTATAAAAAAAACGCCTGCTGGATGATATCGTCACAGCCAAGGAAAACAGCTTGTGAGGAGGATGTTTATCTTAAACAGACGAAAGCAGAGTTTTACTTGGTGGCAAAATGATAATTTTACTAATTGTAAGTGATTTAAACATAAGAAATCAAGGCTAGGATGGCCAATTGGAAACTAAGTTACGAGAATTCCTTTATAATTGTCGAATCTTAATTTTTCGTAAAACTTTTAAATTAAGCGAAAAAGGTGGAAAGGCATTAAAGAAGAAACCATTCCAGTTGACAGTAAAATCATCTATGTTAAAATCACAAGTGTCTCTTTTCCATGAGATATAATTTTCACACAGGCTTACCAAAGGTGGAGACTATAACGATCAAAAAACGCGCGAGCACAATTCACACTCAGTATCGATATTGAGATTTCTTGATTCTGAGTCAGCGTCGGTACTATCTTCCCATAGGTAGGACTTCCCATAGGAAGCGAAAATGAAAATGTTTCGTGCTCTACCACTACCACATAATATCAAGAGTGATATTATTAAAATGTGGGTAGTTGCACCCCACTTATTCGATTAATACTTACCTACATGATATGGTAGTGGTGTTATCAATCCGCATCAGAATCTCATAGTTGTTGTATTCTTTCGCAAAATATGTTAATTTTAAAAACAAAACAGGTCGCGAATAATTCCAAGTAATTTATGTGTTGTTTTTGTTAAATATTTCTAGTATGAGTATGATGTAGCTACTCGCATGACGAATGGGGTTGTACGCTGTTAAAAGGTTATTCTCCCAACAATTTAGATCAGCACCCAAATTACTTGCATGTAATTATCATAACTATGATCTTTCAAAAGGTTTAAGTATTTTGCACGTACAATAGATTTTGTATGTAACCAGCCATATGCAACGGCTGGACATGCTATCGTTAAAGTTCTTGCATACCGAGCTAGATGGCGTATGCGTATCCTATCTAACTGTTTGATTTGAATCGTATGCTCCTGAATTGCTTGTTTTTTATCAATATGTAATTCTAGTGACATGTTTCGTAAATTTAACACGAAACCTACAAATTTACATGTTTAGTTAGGAGTCAAAACACTTTATAATGAAACCAAGTTTGCTAACAAAGGCAATTTGTGTGAGATGCGTTGTCAATACAGTCCTGATGTGAATAACCTAGACATATCATCTAAGTAGAATACGGATACGATACCCCTCTCGCGCAGGTTTGTATTACCGGTCTTAAGATACGGAGCTGAGCAACAGCTGAAAGGAAGGGCGCAGAATTCGTAGAAAAGAATCGCAAGTATTTTCTGTGTGACTCATGTATGTAGTAGGGCATGTAAACTGATTAAACTATTAACCGAAAAAACCGGTTCACCGGCTGATTTTACGTCGGTTTTTAACCGGTTAAGTTTATTTTTATAAAAAAAATATGGTTTTACTAAGAAATCTATATAAAAAACTTGCAAAATAACCGGTTAACCGGTTATTGAAAAATAAAACCGAAAACCCGGTTTTTTTTTTTTTTTTTAACAACCCGGATTTTACACGCCTTAATATGTAGGTAGGTAGTTACCAAAAAGTATGCCTTTTCAAGTCGATTCGACATTTACCTAGCAGTTAGGATACATGAGTCCCATTGCAGTCTTTGCATAACATACTTATTTCCTTTTTAAGATTCAAAAGAAATCTCATACCACCACTTCTTTTTGGGAAACAAAAAACACTAGTAAAAAATTAGCCATAGGTAGGTTGACATAACCTTATTGGCCTGGATTTGTAGTAAATGAGATCTTTTACTAAATGATAAAGATTCATTTTTATTAATATTATGCCACTCTGTAAATAAATATTTAGTCTACTTCCCTGGACTAATTTCGGGAGCGGGACGCTGATTGCGCAGACTGTCGCTTGTGCCATAGGCGACGGCGGCGGGCGGCGGCGGGCGGCGGGCGGCGGCGGGCGGCGGGCGGCGGGCGGCGGGCGGCGGGCGGCGGGCGGCGGGTGGCGGGTGGCGGCGGGCGGCGGGGGTGGGGGGCAAGTTGGCACCAGCGGCGCCGTAGGTACAACTGGTGCGACGGACCTCTCCAGTTTATATTAAACGACGCCGTCAATGTATAGGTGACAGGCGGTGTAATCAGCTGTCCCGTTTCTCTAGAAGACTTAATAAAATCTCTTAGATTTTTTGCCAATAGGAAACTATAATAGGTATCTCTTTTACGGTCCTTGAAAGGAGTGACATAATGCAAGAGCAGGGTAATTAATTGCCGCCACTCATGATACCTGTCATCGCTTTGCCTTGTCTACTAAGGCCTTTTACCATCTATAATAGATTATTTATACAGCATCAGGAGGCAACTTTTTACCTTCACAAACGGGACGCTGTAGTGCCGGGACGAATTAAGATGGAGTAGGCTTGCCCAGCACCTATTCCACCCTCTTAGCTTAGTTGGCCACAGAAAAGACATGCTGCTAAGGCATGTCCTATTTGACCTTGTTTGGTCTCTAATTCTTTGCCGGGTCCGTAGAACCGCAGATATTTAATAATAATATCAGGATCAAGCGATAGGGCTCTTCTCTTACCCTCTTTTTTTTTTTTTTTTTTTTAAGCCCAGACTTAGGAATGGTTTTCCATTATTGGGAATATTGTCTCCCCATTGGGGAGTATTGGCATAACAATAGCCTAAGAGCTTGCAGCAGTTTAGGACCAACTTCTGGAGCGTCAGGCGTCAGGCGCGGGCGGCGATGGCAGAGAAGGTAGCACTGGCTCCTCTGGGGAATTACTGCTGCTTTCCAGGTATTCTACCTCGTAATATGGTTCTGTATAAAACCACGCAGCATGTAAAAATTGTTTACTACAGCAAACAATTCTGGGAAAAAACTACCTCTTTTTTTTTTTTTTTTTTTTAAAGAGGTTATGAAGCGGTTAATATCTCGTATTAACTCATTAACTGCCTCTGGTCAATATCTCGTATTGACTCGGGGAAATAAAGTCTGCTGCCTAACATCTCGTGTTAGATCGGAGACCAATATTTTGCACAAAGAAAATTTCTTGTACAAAAGAATAGTGCTATTGTTTTTCGAAAGTTTTTTCTAATATCGGCGTATTTTCCGACGCCATATTATCACTTTCTTGGTAACTTCCTTTAACAGCCATGTGGGACTTGGAAACCAGAACTACGTGCGGAGCGCGTGAGCGCACAAACAATAATGACACGAATTAGTGGACAGACCTCCGAGGCGCTAGTAAGACAAGGACAAAAGATATTTTCTTTTTCTATCTAGCGCTGAACTATGTGCGGTGAGTGTGTGACGTAGCAGGCTACTACAATTTGGTTAATTTAAATCTCGAGACGAAGACAGGATAATTATGAAATAGCAAGAAACAAAGTAGGTAACAATTTTATTACTAATCTGTGCAGCAATGATTACAAGAGCATTTTAGGATCGGATTACTAAAACAGATTGTCAAACTCAAAATAATGTCTGTCACTGTCATTATTGTCTTCATCATTCATTCGTGGGTGCCGCCACGCGCCATGGCCGCCCACGTATACATTCGTTCAATGTACGAAGTGTTTACCTACTTGCTCATAACTTGTCACATTCAAATGTCATTTTTACCGCTTTCATTGTCTTTAATCTAGGTAAACCTTGGAGGTAAACTCTAGTGTAACCACACTACTTCACATGGTAATTTAGGCAGTATTTTATTTAGTGATATAATTATTGCGGTAAATGGGCAATAGACGGTAAGCTAGTGTGGCCGTAGCAAGAGATCTTTACTTTAGAGCTATGTAATGAAAAAAATTTAGACGTTTAAAGAGAAAACAAATTTCCCGCCTATTTCTGATTAGTTGGAACTGTCACGTGACTGACACTTGAGAACCTCCAATCAAAATCCATGTACAAACGTTCTCCGAAAATCCACAATTTAAAGAAATGGCTGACGACAAGGAAGTAGAAAAAACGATTGCAGAGGACTTGGTAGTAACCAAGTACAAATTAGCAGGACAAATTGTCAACCGTAAGTCATTCCCCGTCTATAATCTAGTTTTAGAATATTTGGATACTCAGATAAATTGACTGTATATGCAAGCTGTGTGAATGGGATGGACGCGTGTCATCGCATCGCCATGCGGCCAATGTGGAGGCTCCCGCTGATTTTGGCTTCGTTTTGGTATGCTATTTTCAGTATATAATACAACACTTACAAATTTTACAGGAGTACTAGAACAAGTTATTGCAAAATGCGTCCCAGATGCATCTGCAAGAGAAATATGCGAGTTCGGTGATAAGCTTCTGCTAGAGGAAACGTCGAAAGTGTTCAAGAAAGAAAAGGATTCTAAAAAAGGCATAGCGTTCTCAACATGTGTATCTGTAAACAACTGTATTTGCCACTTTTCACCTATTCCAAGTGAAAGTGATTACATTTTGAAAGCTGGAGACCTAGCTAAAATGTAAGTTATGTGGAACATTTCACCTTGCTATTTAGCAATCGTGTACACACCTGATTATCAATTTATAACACTACCTATATCAGTAATTCAATGTCATAATTTGTGTCGTAAACTTGTGCTGAGTTTCAAGATTTTCTGTCTGTAAGTTAGTAAAGTAACCTCAAACTTCACCATCCCAAGTGCTAAGTCCTATCTAGGGCAGACACAGTCACTTTTATCTTGTGGAGATAAGATTTGTTGTTCAAGGTTGGCACCTGTTGCTCCTGAGTTAAATATAATTGATGTCAGATCAAAAAAAATCTGCAGGCATTTGCAAGTAGGTACCTACACCATATGTTATTGTAGCAAAGGTTATCATAGTAGTTTTTATCAAAATTATTCGAAACATGTAAGTTTTACAAGTTACCTGATAGTTATTATTTTTTCAGTGACTTTGGTGCACACATAGATGGGTTCATTGCAGTTGTTGCACACACTGTGTATGTGGGCGGTGGTGAGGTCACGGGCAAGGCAGCTGATGTGCTCCTGGCTGCTCACTATGCTAGTGAAGCCGCCTTGAGATTACTCAAGCCTGACAATGAGGTAGACTTTTACTTATCTATTCTATGATGCTAAAATTTGAGAGCTGATATTATTAGTAGTTTGTACATGCCAAAACCAATGTTACAATAAGTTAATCTTCTTGTGATATGATGATATTCTGTTTGAAATGCTGTAATTTCTCAAAACAACAGTATGTCATTCTAATACACTAATTTTTTTTTTCAGAACTATGTAATAACAGATGCAATCCAGAAGATCAGTGCAGAGTTTGGTTGCAAGCCTGTTGAAGGCATGCTATCACACCAACTAAAGCAGTTCCGCATTGATGGAGAGAAAAGTATAATTCAGAACCCATCCGAGGCACAGCGTAAGGAGCATGAAAAAGCTACCTTAGAGACCTATGAGGTTTACGCAATGGATGTCCTTATTTCTACCGGGGAAGGTGTGGTAAGTGTCTAAAGGGAAATCTCTACTTAATTTATTTCCATACTATTTTCCAAATTATTTACTATGTTATGCCCTGAATTCTTTCCAGTCTAAGTTCACATTATTATTCTGGCAGTTCTCAGGGGAAATTAAATAGTTTGACTCTTGACCAAATGTAATTCATAGCATCTTGGTTATTGATAACTGACACTAATAAATAATACTAAAATGTGTTTAGATTGTTACTGCATTATCATGAAGTGTAGAATATTTTTTCTAGGGACGAGAAATGGACACCAGGTGTACAATATACAAGAAAACTGAGGAAGTCTATCAGCTGAAACTGAAGGCTTCAAGAATGTTCTACAGCGAGGTAAAATTGCACTGATTTCCCAGTTATTTTACCCTTCTTATATTCCCCTAAATTATATTATTTGTTACTGCTAGTATTTGGCAGCATCAAACAATTCGGGGGTATATTAGAGTGATGTGTTTGAACCAATGCATTTGTGTGGTTTATTGGTATAGAACATTACAACATCAGATCATATCATCCAAGTTTTGTCTATCAGCCTTCTTCATGATTTTTATAACAAATATTTTGTCTATAGGTTCGCAATAAGCATGGGTCAATGCCCTTCAATCTACGTAGCTTCGACAAAGAGACTAGTGCAAGGCTAGGAGTTGTGGAGTGTGTCAACCATAAACTTATTGAACCCTTCCAGGTATGTTGTTCAAGAAATTACATCATAAGAAAGTCAGTTTATTATTTATTTTTTTTGCTCACGTTGGTTTGTCTTGTTTCCAGGTATTGTATGAACGTCCAGGAGAACTTGTAGCTCAATTCAAGTTCACAGTGTTGCTGTTACCCAGTGGTACGCACCGTATCACCGGTCTTCCCTTCGACAAGAGTCAGTGCAAGAGTGAACGCTCCATCAAAGACCCTGAACTCAATGTAAGTTCCATAGAATTAGTTGTTCTGTCCCTGTAATCTTTCAAGGCACATTGTATCATTGTGTGACTTGAACAAGCACAGGGTAAAGTGAATGTAAAGTTTGAGAATCATTGTGTCTTTACACTTTGATTTGAAAACAATACAACATTGTTTAAGCGCTTATTACATTTGGCTGAATTTAGTCATCTAAATTCAGAAGCAACTTTAGGAGCAAATTAGAAAATTTAGTTACTGATTCAATTACCAGTTAAAACGTGATGAAGTCAGATGTATTGAGCATGTACGATGGCTTCAGTATTTTCAGTCACAAAAAATTGGCCTTGACCTATGGCTTTGCCCTGGCTGTTGGCCCAATTAAAACATAAAAAAGAAAAATAAGAACATGGATGAAGGAATATTTATTATGGTGTGGAAAGTTAGCAATCATGAACATTATAAGTGTTTTAGAACCAGCAGACTTCAGAAAGTATCCATGAATTGGATTCGAGATTGTATTAAATCTTGTGTTTTTATTTGGGAATACAATAACACTACATTTCCTCACATGCAGTGACTGAAATCAGTAACTAATTGCGATTACACCTTCCTAAATTCGTTTCTAATTAGGCTTCTAAATGATTCAGTCACTCAGAAACCATCTTTGCTTCTGAATTTAGGATGCTAGTTGGCTAAATGAGATTATACTTGACTAAATTCAGTTGTGACTGAATTAAGACTATTTAATTTAGCCAAGTGTAATAAGCGCTTTATGCAGAATATTTTAATAGACATCAACATTCTGACTGATGAATGTACAATTAATGGACACACTTTTGTTCTAGGCTATTTTGAACTCTTCTGCAAAAGCTAACAAAAAGAAGAAAAAGAAAGTTGGTGCTGAAGAAGCAATGGAAGTTGAAGCTGCAGTTGCCTAGCAACAACCATCAAATGAACACACTTCCGTTTATCCACAATCCTTTGGACATAAATCTCAGAATAATATTGTTGGGTGAAACAAACCAAGTTATTGATATTATCTTGACTTCAAGCAAGAATTGCTTGTTCTGTAAATTTTATGAATTTTTAATAATTGTTAATACTTGGACGATTTATGTACAAAGTTTAATGCCTTATCTTGTGGGATAAATACTTGCTATGTTATCTCCAAAAACAACATTTTCAATTCATTTATGTTCAAGATTACTTATTTTTTCCCTTTTGGTGTTTGTACAGCAAATACATTTTATGTAAATATAAACTTACTGTTATGAATCCCCACTCCTGAGTGAGGCATTGACTAATTAATTGGTAACATGCTGGAAGTAGATTTAAAAGTATGTGTAAAAACAGAGTACATACTTTTCAAGACCATTCCTTAGTAACATTATGTAAAGTATGTGATCATCGCGAAGTGCACAAAGGCGCATTCTCATAACAATTTCAACATTATCACTATAAAATAAAGATAATTTTTATGACAAATAATAAAAGTAATTCTTGCAATAACTGTGCAATTCCAATGCAATATTTTTCTGGTAATTAACTTAAGCTAAGAGCTTGGAAATGTTGAAAACTTGAATGGAGAATGTAAAAAATGTGTGTGACATTGTGAGAAAGGAATAAATCAAACTGCCACAACTGTGAGCTGTTTTTATAACTTTGTTTTTTTTTTTATTTCATGTACCTTTTACATCAATAAGATAATAACAATAATCAGAATTACAAATGATACAAGAACAACTAATTCAGTTATAGAAAGTTCAAATTCAGTACCTACATGGTAAATAAATAATTCTAGGCTATGCAGTTATTTCATTTTTCTTGGCTAGAGTTTGTTTTTTGATCTACAGCATCTAGTGAAGAAGTAATAAAGTCATAGGTCTTGGATACAGCATTGCTTGTGTGAGTTGGAAGGTTCACTAGGAAGTTGAAAGTCATCTTCACCCCACAGTTCCAGTAGTATTTCATCAAATAAGATAATCTATCGTTTGATGGCAGGGGAGGCAACTGTAACAATATCATTGCTTATAATAAAAAAATCAAATAGTTCATTGAATGCAGTGAACTATCATAATACACATACTTCGTAAGGGATTTGTTTCTTCAGTTCACCAACATATGGAGAAACTCCATTCTCAAGATCTTCATAAATAGCGCTTGTAGTTGCGCTGTCTTTCCATACTCCTTTGTCAATTGTGTAGTACACAGCTGAACCGAGTACAGCAGATTTTACTCCGAACCTGAAAAATATTAGTTATTTCTCTGAATGATAAAACGTAAACACGTTCATGATACCCAACCACGATAGACATCCTCTCAATTTGCAAACACATCAAACAAAAAATAAGCAATTACTTTAACATTATGCAAGTTATAAACGAGTAACACCGTCCAGTTTATCAAAACTCATTTATTTACGAAAATAAAATTATGTAATTTTCCTTTTCGAAGTTTCCTTCGATTCGATCGATTAATTTTCGCACACAAACAACATAGGTACATAACCTCAATTACATTACTGTCAATCTAAAACATGTCAATAAAAAAGTGGCAACATTGAAACATGTGTCATCATCATCTTCCTGCCCTCGGAACAATTTCCTGCGCTATCCCTTTTTATGTGGAGTCGGCCGGCACAGCATGATCCCTTCCAAGGATCACGCTGTGTAATTTGACTACTCTTTAGTATTATCTTAAAACGCACTTCCGCAAAGTTTCGCCGGAATCAATTAACTAGTTCTAAAACAATTTATTGTAAAAAAAAATCTGAATTTGTAATAGGATCTAGGTGTATATTCCTCAGATACAAAATCACCTTAAAAATCGTGCATTCGTAGATTCGTGCTAGGGCCGTATGGCAATTTAATTTGACATTGACAAATTCTTTTTCATTTATTGGTTTGTCAGTCAAAGGTTTGTTTGTTCTGTATTGTATTTTCCTTTCACTGAGGTTTTCTATGCATGAAATGCAATGCAAAGTAAATAAATGAATGTGAATAAACTGTTGCCTGTGTTCATGTACCTATAAACTATGGACATAATTTATAAACCTGTGATTGATACTGATGAAATTATTGTACATATTCAGTTTTGCTTACTTCCCAAGCTCTCAAGAAACATTGATGAAATCGATAATCACCCTGAATATTATGACCGGCATAACAAATTCGATAATCATTTTCCAGCAATTATACATTTATTAACGAATATGGACTTTAATCATGTTGATAGATTAACTTCGAGTGTTCTGCCTTCGCTAATAGTTCTCTTTTTACAACGTACATCACCCTCTTTGTGGAATACCGCCAAATGTAAAAGTTACATTCAGAAGATGAATCAAGTATTCATGGACAGAACTGGAATTCCACTGGATTCTGTGTTGCGCAGCAATAGCTTTTGTAACGTTCAAGATGTCTTTGACACCATAATGCTGGACTTAAATTCTAAATTAGTATCAGATGATTATAAGAGGTATCCTGCTCTTATTGATGCATATTGCTCTCTTATGAGTGATATAAAGGTAAGTATCATGCATTTGTTGGTTTCTTCATGGGAGTAAAAACTAAAAATACTTTACATGACACATTTTGTTTTCAGGAGTACAAAATAAAAATAAATCCAGTGAAGATTTTTCCAATAACTTTGCTCCTCATTGATGACAACCAAAATGTTAATAAAATTAAAGGATTGATGTGTTGCAACTCAATACTGCAGTGTTTGGTATGTTCATTTTTACATTGTGTCATGTGCTTAGGGAATCAGCAGATGGCACTACTTGTGAGGGATCAGAGAGAATGGTGTAATTAATAGGTGTTCTACATGAAACCCAACATTGGCTATAATTAGGCTGAGATGATGACAATACTAAAATAAAGAATCTTTGTTCTATTTTTAGAATGAGAAACATTTCAAAAGTGGGAATTATTATGAAGTGCTATATGGCAGTCTCAAAAAGACCATGCCAGTAAAGGATGTGGAAGTCACAAAATTAGTTCTACAAAATCTTCTAGATTTGGTAAAAATTGTGCCAACAGATGTAAAGGTTAGCATATTTCCTTGATACATTTAATTTTACATTTTACGAGACCGTCACTAACAGAGTAAAGAACAAGTGACAAGCGAACCAAATAGGTTTTTTTAAACTGTACAGGAGATATTTCAAAATGTATTTACCTTGAGTATAAATGGAACTATTTTACAGAAAACTAAAGCAGATGAAGTATTTGGGAGTATGTTGGAACAACTGCACTTGGAGTCCAATTTACACAGGAAGACAGTTTGTGTCCAATTCCTCAAGGAAGCAATACTTGTACACAAAGTGAATTGTGTGAATAAGAAACTGTTGAAGGTGGTATTACTTGAAAATATTGACATCTGCTGCAATGATGCAGTTGCTGATATCCTGCTAGTGGATGTTTTAGAGGTAAATAACCCTGGTTCTAATTGGGCTAATATATACTCTGTGGTTTTGGTTATAAAAGGACTTTCTGTGCAGTGGGTACCAGAAAATACATCAGATAGATAGCAGGTATCTCTGTACTCACTCCATTCTTAATCATGTCTTCTTTCACACAATCCATTCAATTTTTCTAACCTGCCTCTACCTCTAAATCTATCCCCATTCATATTCATAACTTTTCCTCTTGACATGCCCATACCATGCTAACCTATCACTCCACAATCTTTCTGTCACTGGCGCTACTTTCAAACTTCCCCTGATATACTCATTTCGTATCTTAACCCGGTTATTCCACAAACATGCCTGAGTTTGCCCGTATTACATTTTGTTTGGTCATC
This sequence comes from Scotopteryx bipunctaria, assembly GCA_949320045.1. NCBI lineage: Eukaryota > Metazoa > Arthropoda > Insecta > Lepidoptera > Geometridae > Scotopteryx > Scotopteryx bipunctaria. The sequence goes on from OX439447.1 coordinate 9,205,316, forward strand.
GTGAATAGGCTCCTTGATAACTCCATTTACATAACACGTTATTGTAAATACAAAAAAGCCATTATAAAGTAAATTGTTGACCAGTCTTATGCGCTTTATAGCTACTTTACCGCCAAGTGTCTCTACCGCTTCTCTGATTAACCGGTGGGTGTTTGTTGACTAGCGCATGGTGCAAAAAGGGGGCATTATTTCTAGAATTATTATTTAAACTTCCTACAAGAAATATCTAAAATATTTTTTCTTCCAGTGTCTTCAAGTTTGGATCACACATTGCTGGTGTGTATGGAAACTGTCAACAGATCACAAAATTCTGTCTGCACTCATCAAACTGCTGTATGTGTCCAGAAAGGAGTCCATAGCTTCCGTAATTCAGGACCTGATAGTGTCTTTGGTTACTCTTTGCACAAAAGATGAGCAAAAGACCATTTACAAAAATCTTGAGAAATCAGATATTAAAGCTCCTGAATTTGTAGAGAAGTTGGAAGAAATAAAAAGTGAAATATTAAAATTATATGAATAAATCATTTATTGGTAAAAAAATAGTTTGTAATTTTCTTATACTATAATATTCAAAAACTTATATATTACAAGTTGATAACCTATGTACTTAATAGTAGGTACTTGCAGAGTCACTATAAAATTAAATAACTATTCAACTTTACATATATAGCAATTTCTTATTTTATATTTTATGCAGTTCTTTACATACTTCATTCATGGATGGTCTATCAGCTTTATCAAATTTCAAACATAACTTGGCTATGCCATAAATGCTTTGGGCTTCTGTCCATTCACCAACAACTTTGTCAACAAATTGTGTTATATCATTATGAATACAGTTTTCTTCTAAATAATCTTTTATGTTCATTATAGCACTGCCATCATTGACTACAGGTTCTGATCCAGTCAATAGTTCTAGTAAAACTATGCCATAGCTGTAAACATCACTTTTTTGTGTAATGGTTCCGTTGAAGCTTTCTGGTGCCATGTAATATCTTGTGCCTAAGACATTAGCAGATAAATATGTTGTATCAAACTGTTTGGCTAATCCAAAATCACATAGCTTTGGAAGACAGTCTTTTGTCAGCAGAATATTAGCACTTTTAACATCACCATGGAAGAAATAAGACTTCCTAAAAGAAGTCAAAGCGTTCGGATTGGGTTTCACAGTGTTGTGGACATACCTTAATCCTTCTGCCGTCCCGATCATTATGTTCAATCTTTGGCTTTTATTTAAAGTTTTATCAACTAGTTTTTGCTTCAATGAACCACCATCAACATATTCACAGACAATGCACCTGGCAGGACCATCTAAAGAAAATCCAATAATAGGTACAATGTTTTCATGACGAAGAAGGGATAGCGATCTTACTTCACAGTTGAACATCTTCGACACCATATCCAATGACAGTTTGTCATGTACTTTTTTCACAGCGAGTGATCCCAGACCATCATGGATGCCCAGATACACATCACCAAATCCCCCACTACCTATGAGGGTATCTGTGAAATTGTTTGTAACAGCTTCTAAATCTCTATAAGCAAATTGAATCAAAGCATCATCTTCTAGAATATCAATATCTGTATGCTCTCTAAAATTAGCAGATTGAGATGACATGCCTTGTGTTGGATAATGAGATTGTTGAGTTTCTGAATCAACTACAGAGGCTGATGTTTGAGACAAACCAGTTTTATTCAAACTGGTAATTGTTTTTGGGTTCAATATATCAGATGCAGGGAGATATTCCGTACCAACATTACTTTTTGAGAATTCTATCATATCATTGGCTGATGCCTGGCCAGATTGTTCGAGACAATCTATATTTGTGGAGAATTTTATAAGATTCACAGAGTCCATCTTTTTTGTAGAATCATTACCATGATCACTTGTAGTTGTGTTTATCTGTTGTGTAACACTGGTGTTCAGACGTTCTGTGATATTAATCTCTATGGGTGCTGGAGGTCCATTCAAAGGCCTTTTCGGGTGAGGTTCTGAAATAAAAAGAAATATATTTCTTTAAATTCAATCAAATCGGATGCCTGTATAGCTTCGTAACCCAGTGAACTATCTGCAACCTATCAGACACAATACATAAAAGGTACATAATTTCAGACTATGGTATCAGAAACTGATTACTAGGTACCACAATACCCCGACAACAGAATGTTTACCTCCCAACATATCAGCAATTGCATCAGCAGCTTTAAACATTTCTGCCTTCACAAGGAGCGTTAGAAGAGTCATCAGAGTGGGTCTGACACGACCGGATGTTCCCCATTCTACAAATAACACTTTGGCACACCTTACTTTGTTCTGGAGTGCATATTCTTCAACCAATCTGTAAACATAAAAGTAGCATAATAAGCAGGCATAAGGGCAAGTTACTGCTTTGAATATATTGATGAATCACATACCTAATGTGTTCCCCATTGTATTTCAACTCGTAGTATTCATCGTCCAAATTTTCAAGGTTCTTAGGTATGAGGTTCATGAACCTTTTCCAATCTTCATTTGTTTCCAAAGTTTCTTCAACGAAACTCAACGAGTCGGCGGGTAATTTACGTAGTTCTATGTCTTTAATCATCTTTACTAATTGAGGTTCTTTTTATTTGATCTGAGAATTGAGGAGGGAGCTCACAGAACACTATTACTAGCGGAGCAAGTAAGATAGGTACCTAAGTCCTACCTCCTGGGGGTGCTAGAGTGCTAGGTGCTAGTGCTACTGCTATGGATTTTGTTTTGGTTTGATTTGATTGAATTACACACACACAATCACAGATTTTGGATCAAGTAGAACACGTATATAATTTTTCTTATGGCAATCGTCCCAACATGGACATTCTGCCAGCGTCACGTCATTTTAGATGAAAATATAAACGGCATTTTGCTGACACAGCTGACCAATATTATTTCCAACTTTTCCAAAAGTAAAGATTATTTTGTTAATTTAGGTACCTACTTATGTAGTGCTCTTTCTCTTAAAATAGGGATAAAATATTTCGTGAAGATTTCGTGCTAAGCAAGCTTGCCTGTCACGTAAATAATCAAAGCCTGTCACTCACTTTCAAAAGCACAAAGAATGGCGTTTTGTCATTCATTGTTTGTTTGGACACTCCTGGACACTCCTTCATAATTAGTGGACTATTTATGAGTGGACTCTTGGAACAATGAACTAGATATTTATTGTTCTGAGTAGATATCGGATTAAATATGAAGGAAACGTAGATAAAAAAAAAGTGAAGTAAATCTTTCGTTTATTTCTTTTATTGGTTGTGAGTAATAGTCTTGGTAATAGTATTCTGCTCTGTGCTGGTTTTGTTTGACAATGGGTTTCCAATCTAATTGTGTGAATGGTGATATTGAAAGAATAAACTAAAATATGTGCTCTAAAGTGTTTTCGATTTGTTTTGTGGCATACGAGTAAAATCTATAGAAGTTTCAATTTATATTCGATAACGGAAAGGAACAAATACGTGACCGAGATTATTTTTTTGAACTCGGATATAATTATATCATACAAATTCATACATACTTTGTCGTCCTGAGTGATTATCAGATGCAGCAGTAGAAGAATAATATTCGTGGCATCGATTGTCTGACCAAAAAATAACGGGTTGCAATCATGCAGCAGCCGGGAAACCCAAACCATAATTCTGGGCAGGCTGGCATGGTGACTGTACCTATGTCAGTCAGCTCCAGCGGTCAAAACGTCGTGGTTACTGCTCAGAACTTGGGCTCAGGTCAGCAGAACATTATACCAAACGTTCAGATATTGAACATGAGACCAGGAGCGCCGTCCGTCGCCGCTCAAAAGTCCGTGGCAGCAGTTTCACCGAGAGTGGTAATTGGATCACCACAAGTAGTGAACACAAGACCAGGACCGCCTGGCATTACTATGCAAACACTACAGACTCTTCAGGCAGGGCAACAAGGACATTTGTTATTAAAGACGGAAAATGGTCAATACCAACTGCTTAGGGTTGGGCCCGCTCCAGGCACAGGCTCACTAGCGGCGCCGCCGTCACAGGCTATCAGGCTGTCTTCGGTTCCAGCGCACTCCGGTGTGGCCACAGTATCCACCAGTGTAGCATCACTGGGCTCTATGGGTCAAATGGCAATGCCCATACAACAACTTTCACAATCCATGGTCAATGCACCCAATGTCTCCAACATACCAAACCCACAAGCTACAACTATCTTAAACTCGAACTTTTCCAATGCACAAATCATCAAACCGCAACTGGAGAGTAATACAAAAGAAAAATGTCGTAACTTCCTTGCAAATCTTTTAGACCTTTCCAGCAAGGAACCTCCTTCTGTTGAGCGAAATGTACGGAATCTTATTCAAGAATTGATTGATAGTCAAGTGGAACCAGATGAATTCTGTGACAGACTGGAAAAGCTACTAAATGCAAGTCCTCAACCATGCTTGATAGGCTTTTTGAAGAAAAGTCTACCTCTCCTACGGCAATCTTTGGTGCTGAAAGAGCTAGTAATAGAGGGCATCAATGCCCCTCCTCAACATGTGGCATTCCCAAACATCACCCCACAGTCTACCATCATAACAGCCAATGTACCGCTCAACATTCCTATGAAGCAAGGTCCAAAACCAGGCAGTTCAATCGCTGTCCTGCAAAATATTCCAGTTCACACCAAGATGCCTGTGGTGAATAAAAACTCTGAAGCTGGTAAAATAATCGTAAACAGCAAGGCAAACTTCCAGCGAAGTCAGCCTTCAGCAGCATTATCGACTGTCCTTACTCCAGGCAAGTCGTTATTGAAGGAGAAAGAAAGGAAGCCAACTATGTTCCCAGCTCAATTCTGTGATGACAAGATGGCCGGTGATGACGATATAAATGACGTGGCTGCCATGGGAGGCGTCAATCTGCAGGAGGAAACTCAGCGTATTCTCGGAAATACTGATATGATTGGCACACAGATTCGATCCTGCAAAGAGGAGTACCTAGTGCCTAATACTGCCATGATGGCTCGCATCAAAGCGATCTGCGCCAAGCAGGGCCTGGACGAGCCAGCGCCGGAAGTCGCCGCTCTCATGAGCCACGCATTGCAGGAGAGGCTCAAAACCATCGTGGAGAAATTGACGTGCGTCACTCAGCACCGCATCGACCCGGTCACAAAAACCGACGGTCGCTACGAAGTGACGCAAGACGTTAAAGGACAACTGAAATTCCTCGAGGAGTTGGACCGCGTGGACAAGAAGCGCCGCGAAGATTCAGAGCGTGAGATGTTACTGCGCGCAGCTAAGTCGCGCTCCAAAAACGAGGATCCTGAGCAAGCGAAGTTGAAGGCTAAGGCTAAGGAAATGCAACGTGCAGAGTTAGAGGAGCTACGTCAACGGGAGGCTAACTTGACGGCGTTGCAAGCCATAGGGCCGCGGAAGAAGGCACGTCTGGACGGGCCGGGTGAAGTCGCTCCGGCCACGAGCGGCGGGGCTTCCTCCAGCAGTAACACCGGGCGTGGTCAGCTCGCATTGCGAACCCGCCTGAAACGCATCAACCTTCGTGATATGTTGCACATGATGGAGAATGACCGCGAATTTGCACGTTCACCTATCCTATACAAAGCGTATCTTATGTAGTTACTATTTGCCGCTAAATACGGAAATGGAAGTTTAGCTGTAAATGATCAAGAATGGTGCACTGAATGTATAATGTAAATAAAAAGTAATGTTCTAAAATAATTAAGGTACTTAAGTGAAAATTGTTATGTAAAATATAATAATAAATAAAAAAATAATTATAAAATATGTAATACTATCAGCTAAACTGGAGATACAGTTTATGTAAACAAACTGTCGCGTATTTTTGTTATTACGATGAAATCAATTTAATTCTAGGTAAATAAACTTCGCAACATAAGTTTCACGCCGTGAACAACAAAAGTGAAGCCACCATTTATCTATGTGTCGGTTTGAGGTTTTGTGTTCTAAGTAATATAAAATTCATAGTTTAATTCATAGTTATTTGAAGTACATACTTACAAGTGAAAAGTGATTCCGTGAGACTTTTTATGTGATTTGCTGCTGTTTTTACAAGTTTTCACAACGCAGGAAGGCATCATTCTATTTTTAAATTTTAAATTTACTAGAGGACGACTCGAGCGCGATGAGCATGGTTTTAGTTGTAGGTGTGTGCGTGAGCGTGTATGTTTACTTGCAGGAGTACGGTTTTGTGTGGCTTCACTTTTGTTGTTCGCGGCGCGCTGTCTTTTTTTTTATTTAGTCTGAGGGCTGAAGTATAAAAATGTAGGCGGTATACCAGAGCAACCCCCAACGCGAGTCGCAACGCACGGATGCATTGATTGTTCCCGGTCTTGGGTCATATCTGTGCGGCGCCGAAATAAACTTGCGCCGTGTATGCAATATGTATAAACTATATGTAGGTATTATGTTATATTTTTTTTATGAAATAAAAAGATTCTGATTATTTGTTTTTTTTTTTTCGTTTTACTATAAAAAATAACCTATAATCTCACATTAGGATTACAATTAATCACAAACAGTATCGTCCTTGCCGACTTTTGCAGTATTAAATACATGTAATAGCGGAGTGCCGACTTTAGGAAATTTCTATGCAATTAATCGCTTATCGACTTCCGGATGCAAGGAATAAAACATTCATAAAAATAACTATAAATATATTCATGATTTACCTAAACTTAGCTCTTACAATAATATCACAACTCAAAAGTCAAAGCCTTCGTTGGCGAACTGATGAGGTAAATTGGAGACCACCTCGCGAATGTGGTCCAGCTTCTGTCGCGCTGTTATCCGACGGAAGAACACTGGGCACTCCGTGTTCTCACACGCGGACGGATATCTGTGGCTGCAACACGATGAGCAGATCTGCAAAAGAGAATAGGTGATGACGATACGAGGGGCTCTATTTATTTTTAGGGTTTGTATCCGGGAATAACATTATATGCTACTTTTTGTCCAGATACCACGCGAGCGAAGCGTAGTAATGTAAAGACTTTCGCACCCCGCACGCTACTTGACATGTAGCACACTGACCACTGTATACACTTACATCGTCGCAGTAGTTGAGGTACGTCCTGGCAGTGTTGCCGCTGACGGCGACGGTGGCGGCGGCGCAGGCGGCACATAGCGCCGCGCCCCTCACCCCCCGCGCCCCGCACGCCACACAGCGCTCGCGCGACATGTAGCGGGCGATGCCTCCGCGCGGTATCTCTCGCTGTTGGGACTCGCGGGTGTAGCCTAGTTCATTCCACCTGGAATTAAAATCAGAATAGCAGGGTCATACATACATAAAATCACGCCTGTTTCTCATTGGGGTAGGCAGAGATCACGGATCGCTATTTGCTACGATTCTGACATACTGCTTTCTCTTCATTCACTCTCCTCATGTATGCTCGTTGGTTTAGGCTCTAAACCTTGGGAAAGGGCCAGGTCAAGAGTACCCTGTTTAACGTGCCCTCCGTGCCCAACTTGCGGTCATCCATCCCAATTGTGACCGCACACAACGTTGCTTAACTTTAACGATCAATCAAGAACGCCTAAGCAAGCTACGCCACGAGCGCTTCGTCGACGTGGGTAAACTCTTGTGATATGATTGCTCAGTGTGTACTTACCAGTCTAGAACCACGGCGCCTTGCAGCGATAGGCAGCGGTGCAGGGGCGGTAGTAGGACGCGCGCCGCGTAGTACGCCACGTGTGGCGTGAGGCCTGGCTCGCGCGCCAGTTCCGACGGAGATCGCGCCAGGCGACAGAGGGCGGTGCCGGGCGCGCCGGCTGTTACCAGCCAGGACACCCGCTCGCCGGTTCTGGGCCCGGCGCGCCGGTCGCGGGATAGTAGCCGACTGGAATGCAACGAAATTATTAACACTAGCAGCCCGCTACGGCTAACCTATGTATTATTCCAGCACTTAAACTATTTACATTTTAAATTTCATCAAAATCGATTAGTTGTTATGGGGATATGTGGTAACAAACATTCACACACACAAACTTTCGCATTTGTAATATTAGTAGGATTAAGCGAATCCTAGTGTGACTGTAAAAAATGTGCGTGCTGTTGTGATTTATTAGTCGGCCTTATCCACAGAAAAGACATAGTCAATACGGACGGAGCTGACTAAGCCGCGGGTTTCCTCACGATGTTTTCGTTCACAGTTTGAGAGTACTGGTATAGCGCACCATTCATCAAAAATCCATTCCATCCACGACGGAATTTGAACCCACGAACTTAGGATCGGAAAGCGTGGTCACTCACTACCTACCAACTAGACCACCAGTGCTCTCGGGCACAAAAGACAGAGAGTAAATGTGGCACATCCTCTATTGGTGCACCAATAATTCATGTCTCTCTTACAGCATGATCCAAGAAACATGCTGTGCCGACCCCGCATAGAGTGGGACAAGGGCAGGAAGATGATGATGATGAATTATTGGTGCACTACACAGTGACATTGGATGCGAGCAGGGCCAATAACCCCATTTCACGAGGCTTCATTAGTACTCACAGTGCGATCTCATTGGGCGGCGCGGTAGTATGCGCCTTGTATCCGCCGGGGCCGTGGTACTCGCGCGTGAACAGCAGGTCTTGCACGGGCAGAGTGCCGCGCGCCAGCCGCGACAGCACTGAGCAAACCGTGCGCTTGACGCGCGACATGTCGCCTGTCTCGAACAACTCGCACAGCGCTTGTTTTAGGAGCTGGAATAAACTTATTATTATCAGTAAGATAGTGTTTTTTTCCTTCTTATTTATTTTGGGGACCGCGATCATGTCGGTCTCATAGGCCAACAAAGGCCTTTTACCATCTATAGTAGATGATTTATACAGTGTCAGGAGGCAACTTTTACTTTCACTAAGGGGACGCTGATCCCTGCGATAATCATTCCTCAATCAGACTATAATTATGCAGTCTGGTACAGCATGATGTCTGCATCAGATGTCTGTGCAGCTAACACACTCTGTATCAGACCCAAGCGTGACTTTGCGGAAGTCGATTAGAGGTACTACTAAATAGAGGAGTAATAATTATTACTTACTCCTCTTAATTCTCTTAAAAAGTGCCTTCCTGAACAAGAATGGTAGGGCGTAGTGGTGCACGCACACGTTTGCACTTTCTCTTATTGGTGAAGTTTTTAGTTAGTATTCCGAGTAAGAGGAGCTAGTACTAGATATTTAACCTTTTATTCAGAAGAATTTGGTACTTCTGCTGTTCCGATATAAACAGTGTGTAAGTAGGTACAAGAAACCTCAGGGCGCGAATGCAAATCTTGCGGATTGTGGACATCGCGCGCGATATCTCAATTGGAAACGAACTACTAGTTATATATAAATCAATCATCATTATCTAATGGTTTATATCGTATATCAGTTTTTGGATATCACCTTCACGCCCGCAGGGCAGCCATCCCGCCTCACAGTCTCAATGCCCTTCGCTTCGTAGACAGGCTTTTCCTGGTCCGCGCTTTCATACATGTAGCCCACGTAACGCTTCTTTGTTTGAAGGATGCAGGGCTGGTATACCTGAGAATGTTTGAAACTATTAGAAGAATAGAATTGGTAGTAAGCTTGTGGACTTCCGAAAACTCTCTATGTAGTTTTTATTATTAGAACTTTATATCGCCATCTCCAACTCGCCACTCCCTCGCACCCTCGCCGCTCTCAATAGACTTCTTGACCAGAACCCGGATTGTGATATTTTTGCCGATGAATGGAGAAGATAATGTTAGTGTGCCTGAGATTTTGCGAGATTGATGTATGAATGAGTCAAAATTTTTATGTGTTTAGATGATAATTTTTAATTAGGACTTGTATTTTATTTTATAATATTATTATTTTTTCTGTCTTTTTGTGTATAATGTTAATTAGTGTAATTGGTTCTAATAATCGTACTAATTAACAATGAATAAATAAATAAAAAAAAAATTGAAAAATACAATACTAGAATTTGATGATCTTAAATGTGATGTGTGTAAAACGAATTAGACTTGTAAAAAGACCGCATCTAGCGGACAGTTTCGCCAACTTATTTTATCCTTCCACACTTCGAGCTCAGTGGCGTGCCATGGGAGAGGCTTATGTCCAGCAGTGGATTGATGTGGGCTGATGATGATGATGAGGTAACGATTATTTAATATATGACACGACAAACAGGGCCTTTATAAGACGTCTTTTTGTATCTAAATAAATATATTTGTATTTGTACATGTCGTCAAAGTCGACTAAGGGATGGACTAATGAACTCTCCAAAATGATGGACCATCTACCTACATGGACAATGGGCTGATCACCTGTCACCATAGTTCACCATATCCATCTTAGGATTAAATCAGAAGTGGCTGCAAGTTTTCTTATGTTTACTTGTGGCTCTGTCCACCACAACTATGTACAACTTGTCCAAGAGGGTTTTTCTAACAAAAGATGTACCTTCTCTAATTTAAGCGCGACGGGCGATGGGTTGTCCGCAGTGACAGCATCAGCTATTTCCTGTCCGATGGTGAAGGCTTCGGCTCGCGTGGCGCCTGGTACTAGCACGAACATGGAGTCAGTGTCTCCGTACACCACCTGAAACGAATTTGGCAATACTACTTCGCCTTTTTGTATCTGATACAAAATTAAAAATGTAAGATTGATGTAAATGCATCCAGGCGTACTTACCTAGACCAAATTGGCGACTTTTGGAAAAGGGCCAGGTCAAGAGTGTACATACACATATACACAAACACACACACACACACACACACACACACACACACACACACACACACACACATGCACACACTACACATTCACCCACATTCGCACAATTTTCACAATATAAGACTCTCCTTTTTTTGCTCTTTTTTATGTTTTTGTTTTTATTATTACATAAAATAATTATTTTAGTTTATTCTTTGGAACATTGATCTTATTCTGTTCTGGAGGCGGGCGTTGACTCTGCTACACAGTTTTTACTTTTGCAGTTGTCAACATGCCATTTGTTTTATGTACCTCTAATGTTTTTGTTCCAAAATAAAAAAAAACTTTTGAATTTGAAAAAAAAGAGTACCCGAAACCTACGAGCATGTATGAAGAATGTTATGAAAGTGAAAGAAGTATGTCAGGATCATAGCAAATGGAGATCCGTGATCTCTGCCTACCCCTATGGGAAACAGGCGTCATCATCATCATCATCATCTTCTTGCCCTTATCCCACTCTATGTGGGGTCGGCACAGCATGATCCAAGGATCATGCTGTAAGAGTTTTGGCTAAGGTGTTTTATGACCGGCCGCCTGCCTGACGTCAACCCTCCTTGGGAATACTTGCTTATTGTATCTCATCATGTTGGAGAGGATACTATCCCTTAGTCGAATTATAGTCCCTTAGGCGTGATATTATGTATGTATGTATATTTCTTATTATGTACTCCAGCTATAGGAAATGTTTGTACCTTCACATTCCATTTGGAATTGTTCCTCACGAGTTTGATGGCGCGTTCCAAGGTCTCCCTGCCTTTAGCGACCACGCTGTCCCCGACCTCCACACACGGCATCCTCCCGCTGAAGTTAGCAGCCGTGTAACCGTAGGTTACGTTTGCTATCAGTTTTAGACCTGTCAATACATTTACTTCACTACATAGTATAAAACAAAGTCGCTTCCCGCTGTCTGCCTGTCCCTATGTATGCTTAGATCTTTAAAACTACGCAACGGATTTTGATGCGGTTTCTTTTAATAGATAGAGTGATTTAATAGGAAGGTTTATATGTATAATATGTTATATTGCTATATAACAAACGAGAATGTACTATTATTATTTAAATTAACTATGTTTTGAGCACACTTCAGATATTCATAGATGTAGAGGCAAGAACAGTCACGAAGAAACATTGAAAATCTATAAGGATTCCTTTAGAGTTTAGACTATAGAACCCTATGTGAAGGAAAACATCGTGAGGAAACCCGCGGCTTAGTTAGCTACGCACGTATTGACCATGTCTTTCCTGTGGACAAGGCCGACTAAGCTGAGAGGATGGAATAGGTGCAGGGCAAGCCTACTCCATCTTAACAGTACTACAGCGTCCCGTTAGTGAAGGTAAAAGTTGCCTCCTGACACTGTATAAATCATCTACTATAGATGGTAAAAGCTTTTGTTGAAGTACTAACCGAGCTGCCTCGAGTGCATAGCCTTTTTCACCGCCTCATCAGTCTGCGCCTTCATGCTTTTCTTCACAGCCTGTCTCGCCGCTAGTATCCTCCTGAGTAGAGCTGGCAGGACGCCCCGTCTGACTGACGGCTTGACGAAACCGACGCCGACAGGAGACCAGTGAACCAGTCCCTTCTTTACAAGCGTTTCTAGCTTCGATTTAGGGATTCGGAGACGCCATGCACCGAATTCGTAGGCTGCGTCGCTGAAAGTGTTAAAATTATTGAGCTTTGGAATACGAAAGGAGCATTTGAGATGCACTTTAAATCCTCTCACCACACTGGTTCGAAAGAAGTAGTGACACGTCTAATAGTAATTTTATGGCGTTGTTAGAGGTAGCATATTTGGTCCAATACTGTTTCTTATTTTCATAAATGAATTTAACCGTTATGAGGACGAAAGCTATACCTAACTATAATATACATCAGCCAAGCTGGAGATACAATTTATGTAAACAAACAGTCTCGAATCTTTCGTTATTGCGATGAAATCACTTTAGTTTTAGGTACTTAAATCAACCTTGCAACATAAGTTTTTTAAGTTAACCTACTACCACAGAATAGATACTACTTAAAAGTTCCACGTGTGATGAAAAAGTAAGTAGGTTAAGTATCGGCGGTTTGTTTACATAAATTTTATTGTATCTGCAGTTCGGCTGATTATAGCTGTAATATAGACTGTAATACTGTCACTGTGGTCTTAATTCTTGAATAATGGTGTATGGACTTACCCATTCATGTTCTGAACTCGGCCTATGCAGGTAGAAAAACAATAGTTATAAGCAATCATCATGGATGGATAAAGGCTTTGGAAGTCCAATATTATCACCGGATCGGTGTAGTAACGCGATTCTGCAAACAAACCCAGAATCAAATACTTTTGAAAACCGATGCAGTCATTGCATGCATGTGACACAACGCAACTTTTTATTCCCGCTGAGTTACACCAATTTATTACGTGGGTAACAGTGTGACTCAACGGTAAAAAAATCCTCTTGAGTAACACCTATTACACAAAAGGATTTTTTACTACCAAATGTTACACAAGTAAATACGTTTTATAAACTTGATTTGTAAAGAGATTTTATTTATTGCCGGTTTGCTCAAGATTTAAATGCTTACCAGGTTCAAATATAAGTGGTAAGCACTCTGGCGCGCGCATTGCCGCTCTCTGCTTGACCGTTGGTGACATAGCGATAAGATTGAGAGGCCTCGCCGCTCGCAACATCAAAGATTCCACTCGAAACTGGGAGCCTCTGGATAGAACCTCCCACCACTGTAGGCCGAAGAGTCTTGCTAGTTCTGATGTTCTGTCTGACAAGTTTTATATTTCACTAAAATAAGCCAAATTACCTAAATAATAGAACTCAACTTGCTGAAGCAATCTAGTAGCAGAAAATTTTGAAGAATTTTAATACAATAAATGTGTTTGATACATCGTGTGGTGTGTCTAAGACATTATACATCGCCCTATCTACATTGATATTCTTGCTTATGTACTTACTTATGATATCTAGTTTCTCCAACATCCTCACAGTCCCTGACAGTCGTGTCATGTAATACTCGCACGGAATCCACCTCAGAATCCTCGACTGATCTCCCCACCAATCAGCTAACTGTGCGTAAGTGTACTTTGGAACCCGCTCTTTTAACACCTCAAACATACAGTTCTCAAAGCTGTAGCTGGACAGTGCTAATTCGTGGCGAAACAATCGCCAGACGTTAAACATTACTCGTCCGATGATCCTCCCTTCGAAATCCTTCTCGTTCTCTCCTCTGAACCGTTTTTGTCTGTACTTCTCTGTGATCCGAGATATTTCCTTCACAATTTCGAAGTCTAGGATCTGAGCTCTTTCTAACAAATACCCCCAAGAGTTCATTTCTATTTCATACCCGCACATGATGTCTGGATCGTGTATTTTTACAAGATCTATCAATCTTTCTATAATTTCATTCTCATTTTTGACGTATGTAACATTGTTGAAGATACATCTGTCTAGATATTTGGGTGGGGACATGTCGTCAACGACTAAAATTTCATTAATATGTTTGGGTAGAAAATGATTACGTGGAGCGTCATTTGTGACTGTGATGAATATTGCTTCGATAGGATCAAACGATGGGTCTGGGTTCAGTTCACCTCTCACAGATGTATGTACTTCTATCAACATTAACGTCAGGAAATTCACCTGAAAAAGTTAAATACGATTGTTTGTGTCTGGCCAACTAAACTTTACAGCTTGAATAACAGAGTGAAAATGTCTTACGTCAACAGTTGTTGTCTCAATAGAGCTGGTTTCAGTCTGAACATGGTTGCTTCCAAAGCAAAGGAATGATCCATCAGGTTGCATTGTCACTTGCAGCGTGCTATCTAAACATGTCTTTTCCTGAACAAAAGAGAGTGATTATTACCGACTAGTTGACTAGTTTGTTACCAATTCACAGCAGTTATAGTAATAAAACCGGTCAAGTGCGAGTCGAATTCACACATGAAGGGTCCAGTACCATCGTACATGTATGTATGTACATATAAATGTTTTTTGTATGGAGCCCCCTTTATTTTTAATTTTTTTTTGTACAAATCTGTAAATATAAGATCGTTTGAAAAACAATATACAAATATGTTCAAAAAGACACTCGACCCATCCAAGTACGAACCGCGCCTAGCGTTGCTTAACGTCGACGGTCGATTACGAACGTTAAATAAAATGTTTCTTGTATGGAGCCCCCTTTTATTTTTTTATTTGTTTTCATAGCGGCAATAGAACATACCCTATGAAAATTTCAACTCTCTACCAATTATGGTTCATGTAATACAGCCCGCTGACAGACGGACGGTCGGACGGACAGCGGAGGCTTAGTAATAGGGTCCCGTTGGCACTCTTTGTGTACGAAACCCTAAAAAATTACCTTATCATTACTTTCCAAGGTTATATTATAGTCTATAACATCTTCATTTAGTCCTAGAGCTTGTGAGTTATCTGGTTCATCGATATTTTCACTAACAACGTCAACTGTACTTTTAATTACATTGTATTTTGTTTTTTCTTCAATCCATTGTTTGACATCTTTGTTAGTAGGTGCTCGTTTCACGGGTTCTAGTATACAAGTTTTGTTTCCAGCTAATAGCATTCGTAATCCCTCTGGTTTTGTTGATTCTTGCGACATTTCATTAGTCTGCATGAACATCAAGTGACGCCATTCCTCTAAACTTGTATCTGTGACTTTTTCAAAAGGCTTCTGGTCTCGAGCCAAACGGCTTTGGAGCTTCAAAACCATTTGACCTATTTCGATTTTTGCGCCGACATCTTTAGGGTTTGAGTAAAATGGTTCAGGATACATGATCTTCGGCATTTTGTATTGTTCTAGAGTAGCGACGATGTAGCTTCTAGTAGGCGGTTTTATTTTCGGAGTTATTATTTTAAAAGAACTATCCATTTTTTTGAAATCATGAACATTTTCTTCAGGAAACATTTCGGTATCCTTTTCCAGTTCATTCCGATCATAATTTTCAACTTTAACCTTTATTTCAAGACTTTGTGTAAGTCTGTTTTCTAGTGTTTTATTTTCGTCACCTTCTAAAGATAAATCGAACACCTTTGAAGTGTAAAAGCTCACGATACCCGTATTATTTTCGTCTAGTGAAGAATCAGAGTTAATGGTAAAAGAATCATCTGGCTGAACAGGATTATTATTGCACAATTTTGAAGGCCCAGCCTCAGGTACAAAATCATTTTGTATATCATATACTTCTGCTGCTCTTAGCGGCATAGTTTCCTTGTTATTTGATATTTTATCAACTAAATCTAATATTGACGGACTTTCGATTTCATCTTTTACTTCATAATTCATGGAATGTTTTGATATAGTTTTAGGTTCAACTTTAAAAGCCCTTCTCAGATGAGCATCTGAAATATCTTCTATTGTTTCCCTTGAAACGTTTATTTCATCTATTTCACTTATATTCATTTTACTATCTGTACTTTCTTCAGGAATCACAACTTCCTTTTTCTTAGTCTTAGGTCTGGATAGACCGAGTTTAAATGGTCTCATTTTCCTTTTCCTTACTTTTTTAACATCTATAAAATACAAGAATTTTGTAGTTATATTGCATTATGATATTTACTGGAATTTACAACTAAAGTTACACTTACGATCATCATCAAACGTTCCATCCAGCTGTGGTATGTTAGCTCCATCCCATAAAGAATCATTCCATATTGGTGAACAATCATTGTTTGTGTCACCTTTACTGAAATAAATCACAATATACAAATCAAATTCAATTAAAATTCATTAATAATCACTATCAAATCCAATATACCTTTCATCAGGATTTAAACATATTGTCTCATCATTATATGCTTGTAAAAACTCATCATCATCTAAATTGAGTTCATCAATATCCTCATTGGCTGGTGTTCCCATAACACTGTCTTCTTCCACGGGTTTCTCATCCATGTCTTGTAGGATATCTACTAGATCTAAATCTTCGCTGTTTACTAAAAAATATTATTTACTTTATAGAAATAATTTACTTCTCTGCTGGACTGGGAGTGAGGAAAAAACATAGAATGCGTCCAGCTGCTTCTCTCCCCGCGTATGTCGTAAAAGTCTACTAAGGGATAGTATCCTCGCCAACATGATGCACCATCTTTAGGAGTGATGGGCTGATCACCTGTCACCATGGTTCACCATATCATATCCATCTTGAGACTTTGAATCAGGAGTGGCTGCAAGTTTCTTATAATTACATGCGGTTCTGCCCACCCCATTAGGTATACAGGTGTGATAATATATGAATACATATATATGTACTTTATGTATAGGAATATTACCAGCATAATATTTGAACAATAAAGTTTGTGTTGAAGAAATTTTTGGTTTCTCATAGGAGTAACTTAATTTATTAATGCTTGTTTTTACCTATAATTTATAGAATATCAATATGAAACTGATACTCACACATAACTTGACTATAATGAAGACTGCAATTCAAAGCCAAACTTTCATCAACAATGGTGTTATCCGTATCATCAAGTAATGTTTCATCAAAGTTCCTCACAGTTTTGCTTATACCAAGCGTAGCATTCGGTAAATGCACACTGACATCTGCTGAGTTAAACAACTGAGATCCTTCTAAGCTCTCTGCTGGATAATATACAGCTTCTACGACCTTTTGTGGATTATCATTAGTCAAAACAGATTGATCAGCCAAATTAGACATTTTTATCAGGAACATCTGCTCAAACTTGTAATGAGATTCAGTTTCATCTGCTGATAATCTAGCTTGAGAGAGAGATTTAGATGCTACGGACATGTTAAGCTGTTTGCGCCTTTCAATCTCCTGGTTCCAAACTTCCTCTAGCCCAGGGTTTTCTATGCCATCTCCTTTGCCTATTCTCTGGCGGTTAATAATATGAGAGGCGACACAATCAGCCTCATAGAAGCATGAGCTTTCAGACTTCAATCCCTCATCAGTGCTTTCTAGGGGATCATCACTGTTTTGTAAGGCATTTGATTTACGAAATTTGACAGTTTGCAAATCTATGTTGCTCATGCCAAAGAGATTAAAATCTATGAAAAATTGCAGAGTGAAGTTGAGATGAGACTCATGAGGCTGGAATGGTTGGCCTAGTATGGCACCATTGCTGCATAGTTCTACTGCTTGTTTTATAAGTCCTGGGTTGTATAAAAACACCTTTAAGTATAAGTGCTCTTTGTCATGGAATCCATAGAACGGTCTGGAAATTCAAATAGAAAGAACATTCTGAGCTTAGCTTTGAAGTCAGGTGATGTATGTATGTTCGTATGAGCTAGTGGTGATAAAAAAGCAAGATCTTCTGAGATAAGACACCAAAATTTGATAGAGATAATAAAAAGGTAGGGCCCTAAACAGTTGCTTGCTGAGTTTGTCTGCACTGATACAATAAGTATCTTTTTCTCTTATCATAAGTTTGGGAATAAATAAAAAAAATCAGTCAAGTGTGAGGCCAATTTGCACACAAATGGTTCTGTATCATCGTACATGTACATAAATAATTCTTGTATGGGGCCCTCCTTTATTTTTATTATTTTTAACTCTCTACCTATTACAGCTCATGAGATACAGCATGCTGACAGACAGACAAATAGCAGAGGCTTAGTAATAGGGTCCCCTTGCACCCTTCAGGCACAGAACTCTAATAAGGTGCATTTCTAGAAGCATAAAACTACTTATATCTGAGGATAGGAGTATCCAGGCATTTTAGGCTTAAGAAAGGTTCAATGAAGACAGATTATGCTTACAATCCTTTGACCAGGGATATTTTGTAAATATGTTGATTTGCAGAAGTTGCTTGTTTTAGTGCTATATTCAGAGCTTTGTCCAAGCTTGCTGCTATCTGTAAAATTGACATTGTTTTTTCTTATTTTTTTTTTTAAATATATTTCTATATTTAGCAAAAAAAAATCTCACCTGGTATAAATACTGGGGCTCTGGGTTTGGGTTTGGGCAAGGTATGTAGAAGTACGGAAACACTCCATGTATGTGTAAACATGATTTGCGACCTTCAGGGTTTGGCCCAAATATTCTAAGAACTGGAACCTAAAATATCACAAACTTATCACAATATTATTTTATCATTATAGGTTATTGGTTTGGTTTATTACCTACCTACCTTCGAATATAGAGCTACCTACCTTAACAAAATTAGAAATTTTGGTAGGTAGGTATGTTATAAACTTAAAGAAAAAAAATACTTCTAGGCTGATTGTTCGCTGATGACCATGACAATCATCAGATATTTTACCTGCTTTATGTCAGATCCTCGGAAATCTGAGTAAATGACATCAATACCCGGTACAGGCCTTGCTAGGTAATGGTCACAGACCACAATCCTAACTGAAAATTCAGGCTTTTGGAAGGATGCATCTGGAATTAATTTAAATATTGGTAATAATATGTTAGGTACTATAAAAAATATTTATTAACAGAAAGAAACTTACAACTAATACAAATATTATTTACAAAATACAAAAGAAACAGTCGGGCTATCTAAATGCCGTTGCAAAAGGTCTATAGATAGCTCACCTGATCTTACACTTACCTACATAATTCTACAACTTTTATCTACCTAAGTAACAAGTCGGAGAATTAAGTTTCGCTCACCTGTTCCACTCATTTCAATATCATATTTTTATTAATAAAAAAAAAATAAGTATGTAGAAGAGGAAATAAGAGATAACAAGACTACAAAAATAGTAAAATATATTAGAGACTTGGAATAAGTAGTTTATTTTGTTTTGTTTGGTATAGTGTGTAGTAGAGTAGACAGTAGACGTATGAATAAAGTGAAGTGCGTTGCGTGTGCGGTGAATAAAATTGATTTTGACAGAACTGAACAGCTGATCGGCTTGTGACAGTCCCCGTCCAGTCGTCAGTATATGAATTTATTGATAAAAAATGTACTACGTACTCCTATGTGCAAACATATTATTATCATTATTATTTTTAAAATTAAATATATCTTTTGTTTTATTTTAATAATCTTTATGGTGTTTTTAAATATTTAAATGAAATAAGATGCAAATGTTTCATGTTCAATCAGTGGTATTTCCGGTTTTAAACTGAGTGAGCGGGTTTGATAATGACTCAGACGAAGTTTGTCCACTTGAAATGACATTATTTCTTCAAGTTCGCAGTTCAACTCATTCATTCTCGGTCTTCAAGAAAATTGGTCGTGTTTTGCTGTGCTGTGTAGTTCTAAAATTATTTTAAAAATCGTTAAAACTGCAAAAGTGATTGCTACAAAAGCTCTTAGTTTCTCTTTTTCAATCTGAAAATAATTCTGTACGAGTATGGAGTAAAGTGGTCTTAAAACATTAGGGTTTTCGAAAGAAAATGTTGTACATTTTCGACGAGGGACATTTTAAAAACACACGTATTACTATCAAAAGATAACTTGCAGCAGTATAAGTACAAGGTGTAATAATGGATGATGAGGAGGCCGATCTTCGAGAGCAAATATTCCACAACAATGTCAGAGAGCAAATTGTAAGTACAGAAATACTAATTCATTCTTAGTAAAGATTCTTCTATTGAAATGCTTTGTTTTTGGATTCTTTGGTAAGTCAAGTTCATGTTTGTTCCAGATCTTTTTGCTCCTATTCATCTTGCTATACCTTCTATCGTTCATGCTGATAGAGAAGTTCAGACGGAGGGACAGTGAGGACTACCTCACAGGAGATGAGGATGAAGTGAAGGTGTATAGGATCAGTCTCTGGCTGTGCACATTTGCACTTGCCGTGTCATTGGGCTCGGCTCTCTTGCTGCCTGTCTCGATAGTTAGCAATGAAGTGTTGCTGTTGTACCCTAACAGCTATTATGTGAAGTGGCTTAACAGCTCACTGATCCAGGGTAAGCTTTTTATATTCATTTTTTATACTTAATTAGGTATTATATTTTAGAAAAAAAAAATGTTTGATGCAAGATCTAGCTTAAACCATAATATGACATGGATTAATTTATTGATATCTCTAAAAGAAAAACTAACTCAAAACAGATTCTCTGAACAGATGTTTTAGGCTGATGCAATTTTTTTATTTATTAGCGATTCTATTGTTTATCACTCTTTCAAATCTTGCTTCATTGTTGTCTCCCAGAAGCTGATGTTATAAAGTACTGAAATTGTATGTGACAGTCCCAAGGCTTAAATTTACATCCTACTAATATTATAAATGAAAAAGAGGATGTGTGGATGTAACAATGTATGTTTGTGCCTCAATCATGCCCAAACAAATTTGAATAAAACTTAAAATATACATAGTATGTGTGCTGGAATAACATATAGGCTACTTTTTGTCCGGATATCATGCGAGCAAAGCCGCTGGCGAAAGCTAGTACGCACATATGTTTCCCATAGTGTTAGGCAGAGTCCATCTCCATATAGGCTCATATATTTACACATAAAACTGTTTGTAAATATTCAGCAACTGATTACTTAGCATTGGGAAACCTTGGCCAGATAACTGAATCCCTTTGTGTATGTTTAAGTGTGTTTGTATCAAATTGTCTGAATAATTTATCATTTGAGCTGTATGTTTAACAAAAAACAAACAAAAAACCTTTTTAGTAATCATCTTTTACATTTTATAACGTTTATTTACCAGTTAGAATAAAATCACTTTGTCTAATGTATATTACTTGTACAGCTTATACATTACTTTATTAGTGAACTAGACTTAAATGATGTGTTTGTGATTGTTGTGAATAAAGCAACTTTTATGAATTAATATGAACACCTAATGGCTTTCTTGCTGTGCATCATCTTCGCTCGTGTGGAGCTGTAATAAGATTTAACTCATATGCTTCTATGTCAAAAACTATTGAACAGTTCAAGTTTCATCCATTTAGCCATTATGCTCTGATTGAATCAGAAACATACAAAAATCGTCGCAAATTTTCTAATTAATAATTTTGGAAAGCTAAGAAAGTCATGAAATAGAATAGAACATTAGAATCAAGATCACAAATAAAAAGGACTTCAAAGAGTAGGGTTTTAGTTCAGTACCTTAAACACAAGTATTGGTAGGATCCTTGTTTGATTAGACTAACATTACCTCTTGTTACAGGGTTGTGGAACCACGTGTTTCTGTTCTCGAATCTATCGATGTTCGTATTTCTGCCATTTGCATATCTATTCTCTGAGTCTTCCGGATTCCCCGGCCACAGAGGGCTGAGAGGGCGGGTGTATGAGACCTTCTTGGTGTTGGCTTTACTGGGCGTGCTGATGCTAGGTCTTGCCTATGTGATCTCAGCCTGGCTGGAAGGAGATCGCTCCAGTATTGATGCTTTGCTGAGTGAGTATTTCTAAAATCTTTATAACTTTGCTTGAGTGGTACTAGAATAAAAGGTTGCTACCATGATATTCCAAGTCACAAACCTTGACGATTCCAAGTTCCAAATCCGTTTAGCAGTTGTAACACATCCTCATTAACTTACGGATTTATAAAATTAGCCTCCTTAATCAGGGTGACAAGTGGATAAAAACTTATTATAGAATTTCATTCAAATGATACCCAAATATTGTAAACGCATACTTAAGTCGTAATGGTGATCAGTAGGTATTTCCTTAAGTTTATTTCAAAGTATTTGCTCTTACGAAACCCATAGAAATGTTACGAAGCCAGTAACTAAGAGTTGAAACAAGACTTGTTTCTATTACTATAAATTGACGTTACGAGCCACGAGGCTGGCGTACATATCCAAAGTGAAGTATCCCTGGTTAATTTAGCGTGGAGAGGTAACTGTAGATTAAATAGTATGCCTATACATAGGTACCTAAGTACTTCAGGTGTGCATGCACCGGAAACGGATATACCTACCTACTGTTATCTCAAAAATATTACAATTACAGTGGTTTAAAAATAACTAGTTTGTAGGTAGTAATGGGAAAAGTTTTGGCAAATGACTAATAACTACATTAGCTACATACATACTAATGATAAAATTGTATTATTCGCGACCATGTTAATGATCTGTGCTCATTTTGCTACTTTTTCCTTGTATTTTTCCAAAAATAATCTAGACATAGAGCAAAGTATAAAGTTGTAAATAATCCTATGTAGAGATTACAATTTGCATAAAGGGTTGGTCCTCAACCTCTAGCGTTAGTACTTGCAGCAGGTCGTAGTATAATTAATTAAGTACCTACTTGATCAATTAAGTATGTAGTAATCATTATTACTAAATTATATGTTTATAGACTAAATTATGACGTCCATCCTAATTTAAAATTGATTAATGTATCGGTAAAACGACCGCAAAAAGGCTTGCAATAATGAAGTGAAAATAAAGTTTCACTTCGCAAATGGGATCCATTTGCGACGGCAACCAACCGACAAATTGATGTCAACTAACTTAGTTGAACCGGGAAACGAAGTGTAAGACGGCCCCCCTACCTGATGGACCGATGATATTGTAAAAGTCGTGGCGATGTATGAGAGCAGCTTAAAATCGTTCGCTCTGAAAGTATATTGTGGTTAAAGATATTTATTTACCAAAGAACAAAGTTCAGTTACAGAGAATAATTATAGTTAGGGAAAGTATGTACATAGTGTACTGGTTGCAGCCAGTAAAGTAACACAGCAGACAAATGACAAGATACAGTTTTCTTAAAGAATTGATATTTTTTTAGGACATAAGCCTTTAGTTTTTTCTTAAATAAAATTATACAAGTGGAGTCTTTAATATTCTTAAGTAAATTGTTGTATAGTTGATTCCATAGTTTGTTCTGCATAGGTAGCGGGTAGTGCGATGTTTTTTGAGCTTCTTGTGTTTATGTTCTTATTTGATTTTTTTAAAGTAGCACAACAAATACCTACAAATCGATTTATTGTGGGACATAGGTCAATAACAGATTTTACTTACCTACTAAGATCGCTATCATTTATAATTTAAATTAACAATATAATGCGATAACAACAATATAATAATAATAACAATTATAGTTTGAATACGATAGAAATGTCATTTTGGATAATTAATTAGATTTACTTACATACCCCCGAATACTCAAGCGCGACTCAGAGTTGAGCACGTCTCAACTCACGGTTTTTTGACAGATTCTGATGAAAATGTGTCAAAATAAAAAATCGTCATTTGAGACGTGCTCAAAATTGAGATGAGTTTGAGTATTCGGGGGATAATGTCATTTTATTACATTGCTTGGTAGCTTTGCATAAATTAGATGATTTGTACCGTATCGTAACTTTTAGTTAACGTTAGTGCTATTAGTCAATTCAGTAAACAAATCATGTATGGTTTTTATATTATTCTGTTGACTGTACAATTAACTTGATGGTGTTTGCGGTCCCAGTTGACTGATTCAAAAATGCTATCTGGCGACTGGGACCGCTTTAATTCTCGCCTGCGTACCCCTTTTATGACCATCTTTTTTGTTTGCTCACAGATCTATGGACGTATCTCCCCTTTCTCTACTCCTGTGTGTCGTTCGTTGGTGTTTTGATGTTGTTGGGTAAGTGAATCATTGCTTATTCATTTAGCGCATTTCGCTTTTAGTAGAACCTTGTGTTGTGGCGTAAACCTACTTGCCTGGCGGTCGATACTCGTATATGGTAAGGTTCTGATCAAAATTTATGCTTTCAATTGGACATGGTATCAACTCGCAAATATGAACATCAATAGAGTCACAACTTTTAAATATCTTGGCCATTATATTACCGACGACCTTAAAGACAATGCTGACATTGAACGAGAGCGTAGGGCTCTGGCGGTAAGAGGTAATATGTTGATCCGTAGGTTTTCCCGGTGTACAGAAGAAGTAAAAATAACGCTTTTTAAAGCGTACTGCCAAAGCTTCTACACCGGGAACCTATGGGTTAGCTACACCAAACGACCGCTAGAGACCCTACGTGTACAGTATAATAATATTTTTAGGATGATGTTGGGCCTGCCCCGTTTCTGCAGTGCATCGGGGATGTTTGCAGAATACGAGACGGATGGGTTTGCTGCCATCCTCCGTAAAAAGACCGCATCCCTGATGCGCAGAGTGCGTGACAGCCCCAACACCATCCTACAAACAGTAGCCGGTAGAATCACCTCTCCCACGTGGCATTGCTTCGTGAGGAGGGTGATCTACAAAAATGTTTAGTGGTAGTAGTATTTAGTATTAGTCTAATAACTAACCCTAATTATAAGTGCTTTACTAACAAATTATGGACAATGTAGTCTGAAATAAAATCTTTTTATTTTATTTATTTATAAAGATATAATAAGAGTTAGTAAAAAATAAGGCTTTTTTTATTTGCACAATAGCCTAGTACCTACTCTAGATTTGCCCTGCACTCTTATAAAAAACTAGCTGTTGCCCGCGACTTCGTACGCGGTAGATTACTTTTATAAGGTACTCTTTTTTAAGGGTGGTTTTGAAAAATCCTGAAACATGATAGTGACATTGATAGTATCCAAACCAAGTTTCAAAATAATCGCACCGCTCTTTAAACACCCAATTTCACCCCATTTTTAGGATTGTTTTGATAAATCCTGAAACACGTGCGTGCACATTTGTTTATGTTTATTTATAGTATTCGAACTGAGTTTCAAGCAAATCGCACCACGTGTTAAAAAGGTTTTCACCCTTTTTCACTCCTTTAGGGGTAGAATTTTTAAAAATCCCGCCTTAGTGGGTAGTTTTGCTATAAAAGGAAGCTACCTTCCAAAATTCAGCTTTCTAGTTTCAGCTGTTTCGGCTCGGCGATGATGAATCAGTCAGTCAGGTTAAGCTCTAAGCTCTAGATATGAATTTGTGTTTTGTCATTGTTTATGTTCTATATCAAATTCTTCTGCCGTGTCATCTTCCGGTACACGTAATTTGTCTGCATGTATAAAATGTCGCCGGTAATATCTCGGTCAACGCAAGTTTATTGGTTTGATACCAAACAGAGTCAGACATTGACCTCCTGCTCTGAATATAGATTTAGAAAGGCAGGTGCATTGAACTATAGAAATGTCCGCTGCGTATCCTTTTTTGTAGCCGTGTTTTCAAAAAATGATTTTAATAGCTGCCCTCGCGCCGTTTTAGTCGCCTACTCGTGTCATCAAAATCCATACAAATAAATTCCTAAAAGAAGATATTCTCCACAGTTAATGTCATCCTTGATTGTCTGCCAATCAGTCTGTTAGTAACGCAACAGTTTAATGTATTTAGATTACTTTCTTGAAAAGATATGGCACGTGAAGTCTACGCGCTACTATCTTTGGTGATATCTAACCAATAAGATAATATTGCCTTGTACGATTTTAATCCAATAATTACGTCATTTATTAATACAGTTTTTATTAGTAATATATAACAAAACAACCCAAGGACTATATAAACCAATATGATATTCCTTTTATAACTAAAACGTGATGAACTGCCATAAATTACATTAGTATTGATAACCTTTCGTCTTCCAAGAAAAACGTTTAAAGTTACAATTTCAATGTTCTTGCTAGGCATGCGCTTATGTGAGCAAAAACAAAAGAAAATAAATGTAATATTGTTAACTCAAGCCTCACAATCTTCTTCCTCTTCATAAACATCCTGCTTCTTATCCAAAAAGTACTTTGTCAGGTCTTCGTGTTGCGGGAAGGTATCTCGCAACTCCTGCCTGAATTCCTCAAACTTGTCGGATTCCAGCTCCTTGTGGGCCTTGGCTCGATATAGCCTAGCTTTGTAGCTAGTCTCGTTTATACGTTGCGCCATGTCACAGTCGGCGTCGACCTGGAAAAGGTTTATCTTTAAAACTTTTACTAATTTAACATCTTTTTGGATCGAAAACTTAGTCTAGTGATTTTGTCCGAACACATAACATACTTGACGTATAAGAACTTAAGTGTGGAGTCAAAGTATCGTATATTATCATATCGCATGACTTTATCTTTTATTTTTATATTCGTTCTCTAAGGTTAGCTTAACTAGCGTGCTTCTATAGTTTTACCAAAGCGTTTTAAGTTTTTTTTTATAAAAATAATCGGTGAAAGTGTCCTTACTCGTATATTGTATTTAGCCGTAAATAAACATTATCATTATCGCTGCGATGTTTTTGTTTATTTGCCAATAAAATATGGTATGTTATGTACGTAATGGGAGTAATTTATATTGGCCCAATAGCGTTCATGCCACGTGTGTTTGGCTTTAGCTCTCTAATAAAATATCGATACTGACGATTGGGAATGTCAAAATGATGCAAAAAAAAAGATGACAACCTAACTCATGTAAAGTAAATAGATGAACTCAATATACTCCTGGCAAGATTGTTGTCGTGGTAATATTAGGTAGGTTTTAGAACACTTCGTTGTGTGAACGATGATGTATAGGTAGGTATGTACTCGTAGATAACGCACGTTGTTCCTTTGACCTGCCAATTTATTTCTATATAACACAAGGCCTTTGTCATCTAACGGAATTGCAAGTATGATTAAATACCTTTTCATAATTCCCCAACTTGATATTCGTTAAGGCGCGGTCACAGTAGAGCATAGAGTTGTCCCTCACTTGTTCTATCGCTTTATTGTAGCAAGACAGTGCCTTTTCGTACTCTTCTCGGCGGAATGCTTTCATAGCCATAGTCTTGAAAGTGTCAGCTTTCTCTCGCCGAACCTTGCGGTCTTGAGCTCGTCTTTCCGCATCCTTGCTCATTTCAGCCATCCATACATCTTTGTCAATTTCTCCCTGCGAGAAAATGAACCAGTTATTCTTGTGATTTGGCGCCGTGTATTCAAATTATCATAATGGCTATCGGGCAAAGCTATCCAAGAGCTCTGCAGGACTGAGCCAGGTGCAAGTATTCATAAAAGCATTGCCAAAATTCAAAATATGAAAAATAGGTCAATATGTCAAATGTGATCTTTGTTAATATTAAGAAAACTTTTTTTCTGAAAGAAGCATAACTTTTAATTCAATAAATTATGTTTCCGATTATATTTTTTTTATGCCTTGGTTTTTTTATACTACCGTGACATTTTGTTGCACAAGAGTAATGGACCATTTCATGCTGGACCATTTGATGTTGTTATTTTAGAGTTAAAAATACTGACATAGTTACAGAAGTTTACAGTCGACAGTTTCGTACGAGGATATGCTAGAATTATCATTAATTAAGTTGAATAGAGTGTGCTAGCTATGAGATGACTGTGACTGATTCAATTGAAACAGTTTGTTCTCGCGCTCGAACAATCAGTATGAACTTGAAATTGAGGTCACGGCTTCGTCGTTTTTACTCTTGTGCGTCTCATACATATCATTAATTAGTTATGTAACTCCTAAAACCATGTACGCACTTATGCGTTTGATGTTGGCTTTGTCTTCATTAGGGTAATTGACCCTTTTCCTCTTGTCTGGGTAAATTGTTTTACGTGTTAATAATGCCGGAATTACGTAGAGAAACAAGCAATATTCGAAATTGAATCTGAGTTGTATGTTGTGTGTGATTGTGTAATGTACAATAATGGCACTATTGTTTGTCATTATTAGATCACTCTATTGAATTGTAAAGAATTTGTTGTTGGTGTGATCTAATATAGTAAAAGCAATAAAATAACATCTTTATCTATTAACTCGTGTCCCTAGTTCTTTTGAACCAAGGTGGTGAAAGGATTTTAAGTGCGGTTTTTAATATAAGCAGTTCACTGACAAATGCTATATTACCATTAATTACTTGCTATAACAAAACTCATCATCAGTTTTATGAAAAAATAAATTTCCCGATGTTTCTAACAACCGGACTACAAAAAGACACTATCTTCACAGGTTGATGTTTATTTATAGAGAAACGCGTGCCAAATTGCTTTCACTGATAAAATACAAACACGCACTTATATAGTCAGATGCATTTTTAGTAGTTAGACAATCGCGTCCCAATTTCAAAGTTAAAAATAAAAATGCATTGGCATCTCTACACGTTATTGTTATTCTTATCTAATACTTTAGGCGCTAATGGATCTACGAGGCAATTTTGTTTAGCTACTTGTAAAGCTATGGAAACAGAGATAACCTATTTCGACTGTAGATTAATATTATTATTGTCCTTTGGAATTCGAACATTTTGTCATACAGTCTTACCGTGTCTTTGTTCTCCATAGACTTGAATGCATTCTGATTGATCACAGTACGATCTTCCTTTACTTTCATTTCCACGTCTTCATCCACTATTACCTTTCCTTCGAGGTATTGGTCGGCTAGTTTATGGGCTGCGTCAGCTCTCAGTTTGTCTCCGCTAGCCATGTCCTTGACCAGGCCGGTTACCGTTCCCACCCTCTGCATGAAGTTGGTCCATTCTTCGTTTAGCTCTATCGATTTCTCGTTTCTCAGAGCTGGATTCGCAGTAATTGGAGGAGGCTTCAAGCCTTGGTTTGAAGGATTTGATATAATATGAGGATTCTTTGGGCTTGATTTGTTGATTTTTGCATTAATCGCTTTTCTGTTTGTCGTCATTCTCGCGTTGTTTGAGTTCACGGTGACATTGATGTAACAATGCACATGGCAACCGTTGTCAAGACAAGCGCACCTCAAAATTTGCGACCTCCTTTGTTAAAGCGCTGCGGTTGTTATAGGGCATAGAGGAATGGCATAAATAAAACAGTACAGCACATAATTAGGAACTTAGTTAAAACTATTATTGATTTAAGTAACCTTGAACATTTACATCATTAAGTAGGTGCTCGTGGATTTATAATTTAATAAATTGTATTACGTATGAGGAACTAGGTATTCAATAGATTACCAAAGTAGCCTTTCGTATTAGTGCTGTGTAGTCTTGTTCCTAACATGATTCTTTATCAGATCAACTCATCGAAGGTGATACAGTCTGGCATTCAGGCATGACTGAACGCTCACTGGGATTTCGTATTGCGGCCGCAAGACGTAATCGGCCGATATATTTCGGCCGAATACGTCTTGCGATTTGCGAATAACAATAAATAAAATGAAATCAGTAATATTTATCGATTGTCTGCTATTTATAAACGTCACTGCGCAGAACGCCCTCTTGTTTTTAATTTCCTATTGAAATCGGTATCCATTACCATCACCTGATGAAGTAATATTATTTCTCAATTTTGTTCTCGTTAAAATCGAAGTGAGGAAAATTCTTTAGAATGTTACTCAGTAAACGGCTACCGGTGTTGAATGTTTTGATCTTCTTGATAAACCCAGGTATTATACTCCACCCAACCATACCCACATCTTTTAAAATAAATACTTTCTGTGTTTTCATTTCCCCTTCCTACGATATTTTTTCCATGGTTTATTTTCGAGGAGGGTTCGACATCGTTTATTCAATTGGAACGACTCACAATTTAGCTGAGTGGGGCAGGTGTGCACTGATCCGAAGCTCCGGTGGTCTTTCAATTGTGAAGTCTGCGCTATTCATTGCTATAACAATTTTATACCACGAAATAGCACATGCAGAATTAATACGGCGTGGGACTACTGTTTTGCATAATTATAGAGTATCAATGATATGAATTATTGCGTGGATGTTGATTCTGCATCTGTAACTACGAGTATTTATAACGGACAATAGATTATTTTTGTACACTATCTCATCATGACAATCATTTGTACTATACGATCCAGTACAGTATCATGTAACAATACAGAAGGAAAAGTAGAAACCGCACACCGAATTTATGTTCAATTTCCTGTTTTATAGAAACATGGTGGTTCTCTGGTATTGACTTATAAGGTCTATAAAAAGCCGGGGATCTAGTTTCTAGTTAAAACACAATTTATGTTCGCTTTTTACACATCGGAACCCGTCTGCGTAAGACTAACCAACATTATTTCTGTACATAAAAATAGTGTTTTCGAAATTACTTTGTGGAATACTGGCCATGGATAGAATTAATAATTAATACAACTTTTTATAATCTTAGATCTAGTCTAGTCTGGGCTCATTCTAGTTTTATATTAATGACCATACGCTATTGAATGTAATGTAGAGAGAAATTAATAGCTTTTCCAAGTGTTTTCACTGGTTGAACGTCGGTAGGCACGGCCCTGATGGAAAGCTGAGGCGTGCTTGTACATAGCGACCGCAAGTCATTGCTTTTATTACCACACATTGACTATATTTATTTTACCGTTGCTTTAGTGTTTGTTGACGTTGATTTTGCTTCTTTTATTACCTACTTCTTCAATATCTCTACCGCAAAGTAGGCAGACTCTTGGTCAAAATTCAATTGTTCTTCAGTCAATATTAGTGGCGATATTTTGTGCATTGATTTATCTTATTATAACAATATGCATGCCGATGCTTTTATTTTGATTGAACCTTTAGGTACCTGGTGTAAGTCAGCTTGCCAGTTCGTATTGATTGGTAAAACCTACCGATAATGAATTCCATGCCTTTACCATTCGCGTTGAATAATAATTAAACCCAACATCAAAAAACGTTTGTGCACGCGTAATTGTTTAGCTTTGTTAGGTTTTGCGTGTGCTACTAATGGTCTTAGCGACACCCTAAATAATACCTCCATTCACATGACTATCCATCACAGTTATGCACATTATCTGTTGGCTGTAGTTCGCGCGCTCAACGTTGACCAGGTGATCTGCTGGAAATGGTATTGTTTGCCGTGTTTTGATTGGATTGCATTGCATTACTCGTTCCATCGAGGCGCGAGTAAATACTACTGTTTTTTTTTTGCTATTTGTGTTTAATGTTAACTTTTTTCTAGTGTTTACGCCGCTGGGCTTCGTGCGGCTGTTCGGCGTAGTAGGCGGTGTGCTAGTGAAACCGCAGTTTCTACGAGATCTCAATGAGGAGTATTACATGTACTCCTTTGAAGAAGACACTATTAGGCGGCGTATGCTTAACGCCTTATCTACTGGTAAGTTGTTTCAGACTGTCTTATACCACTGCTATAATTCATTCGATACGTAGATTGAAGACTGCTCCCGAAATCATAATTACCTTCACTTTTACAATATTTTTGTTCTCTATATAAAGTTGAACCGTAAAACCTAATGATTTGCTTCAGTTTGGATAGTAATTTTTATTCAAAGCATCGTAAAATAAAATGATTGAAATACCTATAGTTTGGAAGAAATAGAGTAAAAGTTGAGAGAGATCTTTATCCAATGATTTATTATAGGAAATACGCGTGCCAAAGCAAATACACGAGTTTTCAAGTTTATTATCACTTGAAATTCTGTAAACCGTTATGTTATGACCCAAATAAACGAGCAAATGTGAACGCTATGATGCTTTAGAAATTGTATGAAGTGCACACCTGCCGACTTTACTCAAAATGATATTGTTATACGAACTGAGGATTTCTTTTGTGTTCCCCTTTACAATCAATATGGTATTCAATAGTCCGACTACTACGCTTTCTGTGACAGTAGGTACGGTAAATAAAAACAGTACCTTGTTTTACTTTTTTGTTACTGACTTCGGACGCAAATGCATTGTGTATTTACTGTCAGCAAAGAATACTAACTAGTTTGCTGTGAGCATAGCTAATATGTAACACGATGTACATCTCTTAGCCTTAGTGCAGAATTACTGAGATAAGTGTACGCGTATACGCTCTTATGTTATGAGTTAAAAATAACAATATTCGTCGTTAATGTACCCGATATCTTTTTACTCCCGACAGTTTTATGATAGCAGTTCAAAGACAGCGAGAATATTTTTAAACTGTAGAGGTATTAAAATTTATCTCTACTACGACAGACAGTTGTTTTAGTGCAAATAATTATCATAGCTAAAAACCTCTAGAAGTGGAGTTTTTAAATATATTGAAGCTCAAACGTCGACACTCAATATTTTCTTTTACTTTAACGATGAATCTATTCTTGAGCGCTTTTCTTGAATACGGTAAGGTTTCATTATTATATTATAAACTATACACAAATATTCAATCTGCAACGAGATGGACTAAAACGCGATTGTGCTTGCGCACCTGACTCCTTAAAATGTAACACTTGCGCTGAAAGCGAAGCAACACAGTTTTACTAAATTAACAGACAGTTGTGATTAGTGATTCTTGATGTAAAGAAAATAACCCTGCGGGATTGGGCGTACTTGTCCTATAGTAGCATGTAGCCGCATGATTTGTCACAGGATAGACAAAACTTAAAACGCGAAGCTTCGCATTATCGCAATTAGTTTAGCTGTAGGAAAAAATAAGTATGATAATGCTAGTTATCCCGCGAATTATCTCAAATATTGCCGCGGTAGAAGCAATAAGCTAATGTTATCTGCTAAGTAGCTGAGAACTGAGAGGTGAGGATACACTTCCTGAGTATTTAGCAACGTGACTTGAACCTCGAGTCGACCTCGGCCACTCAAACATTGCGGTTACGTCTAGCGGTGTGGTCGCGTTTCGTGCGCCGACATATTTTGGTAAACAAGCTAGTTGGTTGCGATTCGGGTGTTTTACAAAATGACGAAAAAAATACCTACTCGGTTGGTAGCGGTTCGAGCGCTCATCTTATTTTCATTGTTTTGAATAGAATGACAATAGAGTTACAAAATTGTTAGACATGTCAGTCTCATATCTACTTCTCTGCTGGACTGGGAGTAAAAAAAACATAGAATGCGTCTAGCTGCTTCTCTCCCCGAGCATGTCGTAAAAGTCGACTAAGGGATAGTATCCTCCAACATGATGAGATACAATAAGCAAGTATTCCCAAGAAGGGTTGACGTCAGGCAGGCGGCCGGTCATAAAACACCTTAGCCAAAACTCTTACAGCATGAGACAAGGTTCATGCTGTGCCGACCCCACGTAGAGTGGGATAAGGGCAGGAAGATGATTATGTCAGTCCAATATCGAATCTTCAAGCTCGGTTTGTACGGTGTTATAACAATTTTAACGTAAGTCGTTACATTTTCAGGAAAACATCAATAAAAAAATTCGTACACCTAAATACGGCAAGTATTTATGATTAATCATTATCACGTTAAAAAATCAGTCTTTGACATAAAATATACATAAATATTACCTGAACATTGCACAAAATATAATCACTCTTAGGTACATACAAAAAACATTCATTAATAATAAACTATAGTAGATAGGTTCTCACAATCTGGTACCGCCGGTCGTCTTACATGCAGAAAGCAAATTAGGCTACCTTTTTCTGCTAAGTAATAATTAAAACGAAACGCGTAAACATAATTATTAATCATAATACATCATCATCTTCCTGCCCTTATCCCACTCTACGTTGTGGGGTCGGCACAGCATAATCCAAGGATCATGCTGGAAGAGTTTTGGCTAAGGTGTTTTATGACCGGCCGCCTGCCTGACGTCCACCCTCCTTGGGAAAACTTGCTTATTGTATCTTATCATGTTGGAGGATACTATCCCTTAGTCGACTTTTACGACATGCTCGGGGAGAGAAGCGGCTGGACGCATTCTATGTTATTTCTTTACTCCCAGTCCAGCAGAGAAGTACCTAAATCATAATACAATTTTATTTTATCGATTTAAATACATTTCAACATTGTTGTTCGTAGCTCTATGGCATTACTCATAATGAGTTTCAAAAGATCACGAACCGCTACCAACCGAGTAGGTATTTTTTTCGTCATTTTGTAAAACACCCGAATCGCAACCAACTAGCTTGTTTACCAAAATATGTCGGCGCACGAAACGCGACCACACCCACTCGCACCTACCTACATACAATCCTACTAATATTATAAATGCGAAAGTTTGTGAGGATACTGGTGGTCTAGTTGGTAGTGATCCCGCCTTCCGATCCTTCGTGGGTTCAGACCTGGTGGTGTATCAATGGATTTTTCTGTGCGAAAAATTTATGTGCGCTATACCAGTAATCTGAAACGGTAAAGGAAAACATTGAGAGGAAACCCGCGGCTTAGTCAGCTCCGCACGTATTGATTGATTGATGTCTTTACTGTGGACAAGGCCGACTAAGCTGAGAGGATGGAATAGGTGCTGGGCAAGTCTACTCCATCTTAATTCGTCCCGGGCACTACAGCTTCCCGTCAGTGGAGGTAAAAGTTGCCTCCTGACGCTGTATAAAACATCTACTACAGATGGTAAAAGGCCTTAGTTTTTGTGAGGATGGACGATGTTTGTGCTTCAATCACGTCGTAACTGATGAACGGATGTGAATGAAACTTGGAATATATGTACAAGTTGCGTGGGCTGGAATAACATAAAGGGTATTTGGTAACACGCGAGCAAAGCCAAAGGCGGAGTGCATAATATACGTGATGTAGCTGCTCACTAGAAGTGGTAATGAAATAGCTGCTTTCTTTATTCTATTCATAGAATAAAACCGATCAAGTGAGAGTCGAATTCGCACACGAAAGGTTCCGTACCATCGTACCATGTACATTAATGTTTCTTGTATGCCACCTTTTATAGGTACCTACCTATTATAGGCACGTTCCCTATTTTTATTATTACTCTTGTACAAATCAGTAAATTTTAGATCATTTGAAAAAGAAATACATAATAATACCACGTAATAAAATGTGCTAAAAGTCACTAGACCCATCCAATTACAGACCGCGCCTAGTGTGTAGCTTGACTTTAATGATCGATTACGAACGTTATATATTATTTTTCTTGTATGGGGCCCGCTTTTCTTTTATTTTTATTATTTGTCGTTAAAGCGGTTAAATACATACTCTGTGACAATTTCAATTCTCTACATATTACGATTCATAAGATACAACCCCCTGACAGAGAAACGGACGGGCAGCGGAGGTTTGGTCCCGTTTGCACCCTTCGGGTATGGAACCCTGAAAATGTTACCGACATCATTACGACACATGTCATTAGCTACGTCATCGGAACCACATAATTAGAAAAGTGCTCTGCTAACCTGGAATAAAGACGAATTTTGGACGCTTCATATCATGCTTCGATTGTAAACTTCCGAAATGCATCCTACTGTATGATAAATGTGAAAATTTGTAGGATGTTTATTATGTTTGTGCCTCAATCACGTCTAAACGGATTTGAATTAAACTTGAAATATAATTAGAATATATGCTGGATTAACATAATTATAGGCTATTTTTTATTAGGGTACCACGTGAGAGAAGCCGCGAGCGGCAGCTAGTATATCATAATGTGACTGACGGACGAGTGACAACTGTTGCTGACCTTGGAAAAATCATACGAAATTTTACGTTGTGCTCTGTAATCTAAATATATACCTATGTAATAGTTCATTAGTTATCCTGTGTTCTTGCTGGAACTTCTCGCTGCCACTATAATCACTATGGTTATGGTGGCCCAAAATAATTGCTGTTAGTTTTTTATAGGCTTATGAATAGTTTATGATAATGTGAGTAAGTTAAACTATTGAGAATTAATTGGTCCATTATCCGTGGTTAGGTTCATAAGTTAGTGAAATCGGGGTCTTTACTAAACAACGTGTTACTCAGACATTGTCTAAGTACTGCCAACTGCAGCTATGTACTCGCCTGCATATTTTAGGTCTATGTTTGTTCGTTGACTTCGTGCTCAGACGATCCTTTGTTTGTATGCGTTGTTTGAATAAAATTAGTTGATAACGTGTGTGTCGGAACGCAGCAAAGACTATTAATAAAAATCGAGTAGAAAAATAGGAATGTTTTTGTTGTATTTTTATTTTTAAAACGAGTTATGTTGGACGCCCGCACATCGGGTGCTGCTACACGTGCTTGCAATCATTCTGAGCGCTAATTATTATTTCTGAAGCCAAAAATTTAGAGCGGACTTTAAAAACTTTCGTCTAATGAACTTGTTATTGTTAAAAAGATTCCGAACCAAAATGGTGAAACGGAACCGATGAATGATATAAATTTTAAACTTTATGATGATCAAATTTAAAAAAAGTACCAAATCCACCACTCACTTTGAACTTAGCAAAGCGACAATTATTATTTTGACGAAACCCTCTGTTTGAAAACTGAATCGCACTTGACCGGTCTTTTTTAGAAATGATTTGAATAAGAACATTAAAGACTGGTTCGATAAGTTTTTATTTAAGATTAGTTTTATAAAGAGTGCCTTCGACATTGGTCAATGTTAAATGAACTATAGATTTTGGGACTGAATGCAAAGTTATTCCATTGGCCGATTTGCCAAAGCTACTGGCCCTATTTTTCGAGTGACGACTGACACACTTACTACGCTATTGACACAGATTGCAGATAAGATATTTTCTTCGCTATATCATTGCAATCTTGTAGTTTATCCTAATATTATATACCTAGCATTACGAAACTAAAACCAATAAGCTCAGGACCTGCGTAACTACAATGACTTTAATGTATGAAATACTGGAAGTAGCTTGAAGCAATATTGTATAGAATTTTCTGTACCGAGTCTGAAATTCTCTCCATAAATAAGGTAGAGACGCAAGTTATTGGACAAAGTCATAACATTCAACAGACAATGGTGGATGATTACAAGCTATAGGTATCTCCTTTATTTAAGACGCTACCGGCGCTTTTTGCATTGTTTAAGATTTTAAATCTTGGGATATTATTATGAAATTATAGATCAAGGAAATCATCTCAATAGACTGTAGGTAACTAGATTTGGATTTACCCGGAAATGTGTAGGTACCTAAATGGAGGTCGAGGATGATCAATCTTGTGTTCAGTTTTAGTCAATTACAGAGAGGTCGAACTGTAGGGTAAAGACATCAAGCTGTGTGAAGAGAAGATAACTCATTCAGGACCTACCTATTAACCAATAAAAAACATGTCCTTTCACAGGAAGTGGGTACATATCTCCAGAGCCGATGTATCCTGACCATGGAGATATATCGGCGCCTCTGGACGCAGAGCTGTCGGTATCGAAGGACAGCCAGCATTCCATGACGCGCGGCAAGGAGACGCCGCTGCTGCGGCTGAGGAACGGTGCGCTGCAGGCTGGCTTGAAGGAGAGGCTACGGAGAGTCGTGGCCATGAGAAAGGTGAGTTTGGTTTGTCCATTGGTACATATACACATTATCATGCCTTTTTTCTATAGGGGTCTGGGTACGCACGCATAGACCATTTTCACTCTCATCGCATTCTTCATTTATGCTCGCCGGTTTAAGGTCCAGTCGTTTATATTCCTTGTTCAATAAAGTAAAAGAAATTATTTGCTGCTGATCTTAGAAATAAATAATACTCAACAGTTACATTGTTCTGACCCTACAATAGGTTTCCGTGTCGTGGGCATCAGTAACTAAGGGTACCATAGTACTACAACACAAATTTTGAAAAATATATGTAAGTAATTACTGCAAACATAAATATTTGCAGACCATATTCAATATTGATCCGACGCGACAAACGAACCCGCACGTCTCGCGTCTCAGGTGGACACTCACTCACTTACCACGCCATATAGGTCGTCTATGAAAGGAATGTTTGAAGTTATAATAGACAATTGGATTCCCCGATGGCAGATTCGTATATTTTACGTAGATAATTCATCTGATTAGCTAAGAAATGAAACCTAAAACAAGTTGGTAGAATTTTAATTGTATGCACTGGTTGTATCAGTTTATCGAATACCCAGATATGAATTGTCGCGATAAATATCAGGAGGTGCTAACATGCAATTATTATGACAGAATGATATCGAAATCGATATTTTATTTACGCTTGTAAAGGAAGTTCACTATCCGGTGTTTCTCGACGGATACAACCAGTTCAGTTTAGTCATTAATAACCATTTAATAGTCCCGAGACAGTTTAAACCAAGTTTATTCTGAGGAATTGGTTCCTTTCATTAATATAGCTGCATACTGACTGGCCGTGCAGCCTCGCGAGGCATTCGTGCGATGCAAATGCCCCCTTAGGCTGAGGCTGCTCGATCAGCCAGTAGGTACCAAACTCTTTACGGCGTTTATAGATGCGTATATGGCGTAATTGATGTATTGCGAATCGTGGTTGTAAGCGCAACGAACTGGAATTATCCACAGTCTAAGCTAGAATTACTCAGCGATAAGAATAGAACAATATCGCTGAAAAATATAGCTAATGTTGACTCTTGACATCATTACGCGGGTTGAATACGTAATTGCAACTCACTAATTTATAAATGCGAAAGTTTGTGTTTGGCTGTGTTGATCTCCGTTAACATCTTGCATTTTCCGATACGACACAGATACGAACTTTTAGAACGCCAAATTAAAGGTGGATACAATTTTCCAGCTTATTACTCTCATTCCGAGGTGAAACCTCTAATATATCTATTAACGGATTTGACAGAAACTTTGACAACACGGTTTATGATCTGGAATAACACATACGGTACTTATTTTGTCCGGGTAGCTACTACGCGAGTGAAACTGCGGACGGATACTAGTGTGAAAATAAGTAGATAAACATGTTTTGACATCAGGCGAATATTAGCAGACTGACCTTTTAACTTATAGAGAATATGGCGAAAAACTTGTAAACTTTAAGTACAGAGACTTAATAAATAGTCCCTGTTTATTGCATCATTAAAATAAAATCTTCAACAGAAATGACCGTAAACTGTGTCAGCGTAACATATTGTCGAAACTGCTTATATATTTTTATCTCCTGTTACTTTATGTATTTAAAAAGCTTGCGTTTGTTGCTTGTAATAGCTACGTGGGAACAACGTTTGTCTAAATAACAAAGTGCTGTAACAATTAAAAAATACGAAACTGTTTATGTACATTCGTAAATACAGGTATCAGCGGTCTCTTCCTGCCACCCTACTCTATGTGGGGTTAGCTCAGCATGTTTTCTTCCATTCCCATCTGCCAGTCGTCATCTTTGTACCTATTTCTTATAATCTAAAAGTCGAAAACTAAAACTTATATCTTGTTTTTCAGGAAGTAGAGAGCCAGCGTAAATCATCACCACTCCAGCGCAACGTGGTGTATCCACTGGCGATGCTGTTACTTCTGGCACTTACCACCATCACCGTGCTCATGGTGCTGCAAAACATGCTGGAATTGCTCATCGGGATCAAGGCTCTGCCTCTCAGTACCAGGGTAAGGATATCAGTTAGCGCAGTCGGTGGGATGAAATAATACAGGCTGCGCCTATTTACAGGGATATCACTTGGAGGTGTAAATGTAGACTTGAAGGTGGAGGAAGCCTGTCACTATATCTATACGACAAAGTTTTCTTATTACTCGTTTTAACCCTCGGCTTCGCACACGTTGTATTCGTATCAAAAGCCTATGTCACTCTCTAAGTTTTTGGGTGGATAATATTCTGTATGTAAAAAATCAAGTCGATCCGTTGCTTGGGCGTTGCGTCAAAGAAGGAAAAATTAATAATATTAATGCATAGGTACTGTTTTCCGCTCATTGAGACCCGAGACTAGTGCCAAATTAACAGCATATTTTCGTTTATTCCAGCAATTCACACTCGGCATAGCGTCTCTCTCAAAACTGGGCTGGGCCGGGGCTCTTCTAGAGGCATTCCTTATCCTGTACCTGCACGCGGCGTCGCTGACGGGACTGAGCGCGCCGCTGCGTGCATTGCACGTGTTGCCTCGCGCGCGACGCACACCTCTCGCCAGGATCCACGCGCTATGTGCTGTTCTGCTCGCGCATTCCACCGCGCAGCCTCTTCTTGTCAAGATACTAGGTAACTAGCTTTTGTCTGAAACTGGGCTAGGCCTAGAGCAGGGCTCTCCTAGAGGCATTTCTCATTCTGTCATCATGATGATGAAGTCTTTCTCCGTCAACGGCGAACCTTGTTAGCTCTGGACATGTGAGCGAAAATCATCATACTCGTCATCATACTAGTCTTATCAAGCTGCGACTCTACTTAAGCACGCAAGGACTACGCACGTTTAATTAGCTGTCTTTATATGAAAATGTAGATTGTAACTTTCGGCCCAGGGCCACGCTAAATAGGATGCATTGATTGTTCTGGCCGTTGGCGTAGGTCATATCAGTGCGACGCTGTAAAATCGCGGCTTTATGCTATCGGTCACGAACTTTAGATCACTTTGAGCTTGTTATGTGAAAAAGAATTTGAAAATAAAAGAAATAAAGTTACGTAGTCAGTTCAGTCAGATACATGTACCAATTATGTCAGCAAAAGTTACAACAACTATCTGTTTTGAATCACTTTCTCCTCATAAAGCAGTAGCAATTAATATGTTTCAACTTTCACCTAACTGTATTCACCTTCCTCAGGTATAACAAATTTCGACTTGCTAGGCGAGTTCGGGCGTATTGAATGGCTCGGGAACTTCAAGCTAGTGTTGCTATACAACGCGATATTTGCAGCGACCGTCACCCTCTGCCTCGTCAGCAAGTTCACAGCCAGCGTGCGGAGGGAGCTCTACAACAGGTTGGTCGAGAATGTCAATACGGTAGCTCACTGTGTTTCTTTCCTCAACAACTGACGTAAGCATTGCGACTCCGTTGTGGAGTTTATTTGATCTGTCAAATATCTTAGATCTTGTGTCATGTCATGGCTCTTTGATCTAAAGCGAGAGGTTGGGTAGTTTGAGTTTATGAGAAACTGTGGATATCGTTAGAATGTACAGTATAAGTACAATAATAAGTAGCTCCTCTTGTTTTATTAACAAAATAGTGTGAGTATACCACAATACAAACATAGTCAACTATTCGGATTTTCACATTATTGAAAAAAGTGAACAGCTTTATTTAGACATCTCGCTTTAGTGACCACATCAAATGGTGTAACCTGATAGGTAAAAACATGTTCTTCGTACAGATTATAATGGTTGTATTATACAAATAACGTAAGTAGCTATGTTACTCTCATTATGATATTCAGTATTAATGTGGACTATAATGTAGGATAATAAGTGCCATCGGTAAAGTATCGCATTATAATGGTCTGAGAATGTTTGACAGATCGAAAGATATGTCTTATGCCTAATAGCATGATAATGTGATGGTGTTACAAGGAGTAAAACATACAAGCATAAAAATGCTTGTATGCTAAAATAGGTATGTGTATGTGTGAGTTACTCCTAGTAGCAGATCGAAAATGATGAGATAATGAACTGATAGTGAATATTAAGGTGCACCTAATGGAACAATAGGATAGTGTAAAGATTATAATTGGCACTTTTTAACTCTAACTATCTCGAACCAGACATTACACTGTTTCCTGTCTTCGTAAGTATCTTATGTATGTGTGTCAAAGTGTTAAAAATAGTAAAATATTAAAGTCATGCTTGAGACCATTATTGATATTTGTAAGCGATATTATACAAACGCGCATTTATTTGTGAATTTTTTATTTCGTTCCTATGTATGTTTCTTGTACGATTTTTTGTAATTCAAAATTTTTAGCGAGTTTCTTGAGGAAAGACTCGTGAGAACTTTGAATTGTTTTATTACCAATGAGACTGAATTTGTTAAAGTTATAATAATTAGTGTGAAGAGATAATTTATTTTATTAATTCTTATTTGTTGCGTGATGCAAATTATTTTGGAAATGTTAAATTGAACAAATGGATGAACGAATAATCTTAATGATGATGATGAATTAATTGAGTAGGTATTACTTTCCATGACTACCTTTTATTATGTAATGTCCTGAAAATAAAGCAAAAACACTGTATGTGACTGTACTATCCAAGTGCAGTCTTTATCAGGTGTAATGAAATATAAAAGACAATTTTAAGACTGTTTTAACATAGTTTTACCTTAGTTTATTTGCTCAACATCACAATGATGCCTGCAATGGTGACCATGAATTAAAAACCCCCTTCCAAATTGTTTTTGAGGCTAATACATTTTCTAGTCGCTTGATCTCTGTTGCAGGTGAATTAACACACATGCTTTTAATTTCATACAAATGTTTCACAAACAGGTGAATAGTTCATCAGCTGTCATCACTAATGCGCAACACTGTTTGTAATTTGAACAAGGAGAGTTCATACAAATATTTCTTTTAGTAAATACAATAAATACTAGTGTGCTTAGATTGTACTAGTACTATGTAGCTGTAAATGTTATTGCCAGTGGTGCTATATGTATCACAAATAAAATTATTATAAACTGTGTACTTAGAGCAATTTACAGAAATAATATAGTGTGTTGCTTTATAAATCTTGTGTGTGAATCTCCATGTTTGTGAATATTATAATATTTTAGTGTGGATTTTATACATTTTGTATTACCTTGTACCAAACGTTGAGATTGCATTTGAATAATAATAATACAAAATAAAAATTGAAAAGTTATTTTTATTTCCTATTATAAAAGTCCCAAGTTTTTATCACTTTCTGGCCAATATGAAACTACAGGCAGTATTTTTTTATTTTTAATATCAAGAGTATCTTTGTGTACTCTTTGCTTCAATAATCACTCATCATGCTTGCTAATACTTCATTTGATTTTGCTTCTTGCTAACCATTTAAATTATTGCTTTACATTTTCAGTTTCATTTGGTTGTGCTATAAAAGTTTGAATGGGACAAAACGCTTGTGCCATGAAATAATGACAGTAATACATCAAAACTTTAAAAACATTACAAGAAATGACTTTATACTTTATTTGCAATTTTTTTTCCCTTAGATACAAATGGTTTGCAGACATCTTCACTATGCCTGAGGAAGCAGCCGGGAATGCCACCTCTACCAACACTGTGATAGTTGACCCAAGCCCTAGTATAGATAATAATAAAGACAGTACAAAACTTATAAAAACCGAGTAATTATGTTTGTTTGTAAGTATGTAAAATATTTATGGATTCATCTGTGATGCTACAATTTAAGTTATAATGGCTATGTAATTTTTTATGATTGAAAATATAATTTTGTAATTTTAAACATTTATTTTAAAGATTATTTGAGTAGTCTTGTTTTAACTTCAGTCTTTAGATACATCTTTATGTATTTTCAGGCTCAGTGTCTATGTTGTTTTGTTTCTCATTTTCACTCACTGTTTCTATCACCATGTGATGTTTTCCATGCCTTCTACCTTCTGCCTTGAGGATT
This sequence comes from Scotopteryx bipunctaria, assembly GCA_949320045.1. NCBI lineage: Eukaryota > Metazoa > Arthropoda > Insecta > Lepidoptera > Geometridae > Scotopteryx > Scotopteryx bipunctaria. Next base: position 9,248,926 of record OX439447.1, read on the forward strand.
AGTTGTCTGGCATTACTTCTGATTGATTCCATACTTTCATTACTATTTAGCCCAAATAAAAAACCTATACTTATAACATCTTGGACACCTCTTAGATGTACATAGTTCTCAGCCCCACTGGTCACAAGCACATTCTTTGACTTGCCGACTGCATAGTAATTATGCGCTGTCATAATAATATTTTTTCTAGCAGTAGAGTCCCTTATTGCTGGGGAATACATAAGTTCAAAGAAAATACCTCTCTCTATAGCTTGTCGATAAAGTTTTCTGTTCACCTTGAACGGTATTCTGCCATTGGACTCCAAACTTATTATATCAATATCCATGGAAGCACATGCATACTGGAATGCTGCTAGTGTCTTAGGGATCATAGCTATAATATCGTATTTTTTGAGATTTTCAGATTGGTTTAGTTTATGAGCTATACCAGACTCAGAGAATTCAATGGTGACTCTCTGCAAAATATTTAGATTACATGTATTTTTTATTGCTTGTGGAATATGGACTGGATCAGGAATGTAATCTTTTTTTTCTCGTGTTTCTCCTTTCTTTTTCTTGGGCTTCGGCTCACCGGTCGGTTCCTCTACATGAGTGTTCAGTGCAATGGTTTTGTAACCTAGTTTTCCAATGCAATCTAGTTTTTCCAGGTCAATTTTATTGCTTATACACAAATCACAAAATCCCCAATTGTGGCACGACATAATGTTTCAATAACCGTATTTAAACCATAAAACAACAAAAATTGGAGCATGCACACAAGTGTTTTATTTTTTGGTTATGTTATGACTTCACTTGACTTGCCAGTGCTTGTCAGTAGGTTGTTGCTGTTGTAAGACAGCCATTCGTCCGTTGACTTTGACAGTTAACAAAATATTTCGTTCAAGATTTCGGAAATCAACGTTTGTATCCTCAGGTATCTTCAGGAATCTTCAGACAGACTATAGGTGTATATAAAACATAAATAAATGCTCGGAAAGGCTCGGAACAATAAATTCGATAAAAGCATAAATTGCTTATGCCATGTCATTGACAGTGACGTGCGTGATTTATAGCAGATTGAGTTGGCAGTGTGTGGCGGTTACGTGTATTTTTTAAAATAAAAAAATGGTAGTACGTATTGTTATTTCTGGAGAATCCCAATGTGAAATATTCGCAGAAGTCTGCCTAATTGCTGACTATCTATCTCAAAACCTTCCGAACTTCTGCTATGAGAGGGTGGAAAAACCGGTATTGGAATGGGAGGTGAATATGTTAGATACCAAGATGTCCCTTACCCGTCTAAGAAAGCTGAATACACTGTGATACACCGTAGGGTAATTCTCTCGGACCTACTTTCTGATGCTATGTACCTTTCCCGTTTACAACAAATTGTATTTTTAAGTTTCGATTGACATAAGTACAATAATATTGGTAGATTTCAGGGATGCTATGGAGCTCCGTAACCGTAACCGAAACTATCGGATATCCAAAATAAAAAACTCCGTAACCGCAAACGAATCCGATTTAAAAGTTTCGAATAATTTTGGATAAGGGCATGCAATATCTTAAGGTTATCAATTCCGGAATTGAGTTTCGATACTGGATCCCCAATACCGGAATAGGTTCCGGAACTGGCATTTTTTAAATTCTTACTAAGGAAAGAGAAATGTAGGTTCTACATACCTAAATATCAAACGAAGTGCAGCTGTGCTAAATCAGTCTTTTATTTAGTAATTATGTTAATACTCTCTATTCAACTCTTAGCGCCGAATACTCAAACGCATCTCAAAGTTGAGCACGTCTCAAATGACGATTTTTTTTTGACAGATTTTCATCAGAAACTGTCAAAAAACCGTGAGTTGAGACGTGCTCAACTCTGAGTCGCGTTTGAGTATTCGGGGAAGACTTGTAACTTTTATCAGCTACTGGAAAAAAGAATTAGTATAAAATCTTAGTGCAATTTTAAAGTTTTTAATATTTTGCTGTATATTGTTGGCTTATTTTAGAAAGAAACGGATAATCCGAAATAATTCTAATATCCGTATCCAGATCCGAAATTTCATATAGGTACATAACATCCCTGGTAATTTATAGAAAATTTGTTACCCTACCGACAGGCCTGGCTGTATAAAATAAACCAGAAAAACAAATGGCATCACACTGGGTCGCCTATAGTCTGGAAGGAAATGCTGATGAAAGGCAGCAAACCTTTCTACATTGGTGGAGCTTCAGAGTTTTTAGAATATTGCCATTCTTATTATGAATTTGATTCGTTTTTGGCTACTGAAAAATTCGAAGGGCTGTGTTTGAACTTTGCGCAATACCAACAAAAAATGAGACAAGATAAGAGTATTTTGGAAGCAAAAATAGCTAAAGCCGAAGTCGCTGAGACATCAGCCAAACAGAACCTTGTGGTTTGCATATCTGGAGCAGGCAACCCTATAGCGATGCATCTAATATCTGGTCTTTTGGAAATGGCTGTTGGAGAGAAATGTATATCCAAAATATATCTTTTCGATTGCGAATGCTCAGGAGAATTCATGGAGTTTGTCGAAAAAGAATGCAGTTACATTTGTACAGATCAGTCATCTAAAGTAGTGAAATATGTGGAAAAAATTGGTGTGGCCCTTACGAATACTGATCTGCTGATCATATTAGATCACGTACCACTAAAGTAAGCTTATATTATAAATTATTCCTGTGCTTCTTACCTTTATACAGACTCAGCTTTGTTTTTATTTCAGCTTGGATGCTTCTATTGGAGAATGGCTCACTGGAAACAGAAAGAAGATGGCAAATCTGGCGCTTATGATAAATGCCTCGGCACTAAGAAAAATTTATGTGCTTTTCCCCAATTTAGGGCCGGCCTGCTACAATGCGACGATTCTATCGAATTTAGCAAACATCAACAAGAGGAATATCGTTGTTGCCACTTCCGATTTGGGGTTGGAGATATCAGCTACAGCTGCTGAAATAGCTGAAGTACCTTTAAGGAATATGTTCTGTCCACCTGTTTGGGGTTTTGTGGGAATCAACCAGCTTGTGGACATCAGAACCACTGTTCATCGATATAATAGCTTTGAACCCTACAATCGCTACACAAAAGTCAGAAATTCTAGCTTGACTATTGGATTAATAACCCCTGAGTTGAGAACTATGGAATATCTTATGTATTTTGACGAGTCCCTTTGGATAAAAGTAGCAAAAAATAAGGTAAAAATGATGTATCTGAACATCCCGCGGACATCACATTTCCGTTATAATTTGAAATCGTTAAATCGTGGATTTCAACTTTTTGATTCCAATGCTTTCAGAGCAAGCTGCAGAAAGAGGAAGCACGTATAAACAAAGCTATAGCAGTGCTAAACGTAGTAAAGCTATGGCTATTTGAGCAGAATCCTGATCATATTGTGAATCTTGGCGTTCAATGCAATGGTGAGTTTTAAAGCCGACGTTTTCTAGCCTACGGATTTTCTCAGACTGGGTATTATTTGATAATCCTAACGAAAGTTCAATGATGCCACCAGATAACAGCTTCAAATACTTAACTTTTTGGTTGTTTTAGACACTTCCAAAAAACTCAGAGATAATTTAAAAACGCTACGTAGCAGTGGGTTATATATTCCTAAATTAAATTATCATTATAGCTAGGTATTTAATAATGTTTTTATTCTGTAGGTGCATTTGGGTTGAATTTCAAAGGTGTATTTTCACAACCTTCTCGATTTGTTCATGGAGAATGGATACCTGCTTCAGAATACATGCTGCCTAAGGATCCTCAAATGAGTTTAAAATATCTTGAACAAATGGCTGAACTTACGATGAAACTTGGAAAGTACGATTTACCAAATATTGTTCCTTACTATCCCTGCTCTTGCAAGCCAAACTATTTCAAGAAGAAAGCCGTTTGGTAGACGAGAGCGTCTACACTACACTAGAATAGAATCAATGTTCTCTGCAACGAACTCTCGATTAAGCCTGTTTTCGAACGAAAAGCTACCTGCGCAACTCAGCGTCATACACAGCACTAACAAAACGAAGCGAAACGAAACGAATCAGTGTTGAAAGAGACGTTGTTGTGTCGGGACGTAACGACTTTTTTCTCGAACGAGGAATGTTATGACGTGCAGCAACTGTCTTTGTTTCATCAAGTTACGTTTATCTCTAGCTCCGAACCCTTCAATAATGTGATAGAAAGCGTCCAGCGAGTCGATACGCGGATGCGATGATCTTTTCCAAAGCATGATCGTGCCAATAGGAGTTATTAGCATAGTTAGATGTCCGTATCGGTTAAGTTGTGTGAATGTTGTGCCAATAATGAGATAGTGTAGTGTTGTGATGTGGTTGTGGGACATATGGGGCGTGCTGTGGGCTGTGGAGGCGGTGGCGCAGCTAGGCCTGGCGTCGCCGCTGGAGCCCGCGCCGATGCCGCAAGGTGAGAGGCGAACCTTGCGAGTGCAGCCTACGTGCTGTCTCGACCAAAGGCTACGTTTAATTGCATGCGCTTGTGCACTTTTTTAATGTACTTTTATGGATTGCACGACTTTTGTTTTACTCATAAATACATTGTCAGTGGAAGTCCTTCTTTTGTTTTCATTTGCATAAAATAAAATGTTTATAAGTTCGAAGGACCAAAGTTTTTTACTTAAGTTCTTTAATTATTTAAATAGTTTACAAAATATACAACAGCACTGGAACTTCTACCTTACTTTATTTTTGTACCAAATGTAAGTTGAACTTTTTAAGTTCACTGCTGGTGGTTTGTTCATGGTCATATTGCATACGTAGGTAAACAAATATAAAACTAGATCACGAACCATACTTAACATTAGGTACCTAACCTAGGTATTGTTTCGTTTTACTTGAAATCACCGTAAATAAAATCGGACTAGCAAGTAAGCTAAGTTAAGGAACTTAGTGGGCGATGACTGATGAGATGAATTATAAAAACGTTTTATCTCGTAGGTACAAGGAGGTAGACATTTGACCTCCATGCAAAACGCTACCGAAGTAGCAATCTAGATGACGACATTATCATTTGACAAACTAGCGAAATGCCTTACGTACGCATCTCCTTTAGTGTAACTATTGTTTATGCCTGTCTAGATATCTATCTACTTTTACGTTTTTTCTGAATTTATGAATTCAATAAACCCGTTTTCTGAGGCCAGTAAACGGTAATAACAAATTGAACTTACTTTTGGCTTAGGTACCTATACCTCCTCAATTAGACGGCAACTAAGGGCACGAAATGTGTCTTACATGTCTTACAACGAGATTAATGTATGGGGTGCTCTAATGACGGACTATCGCTTATTTGGCGCGAAGGTCGGCCGCAAATCCCTACAAATTGCTCCCAGAGACGATAATCTGGCAGCTATCGGAGGGCCACCTCTCAGGTTCACCTCACCCTTCCATGATCTAGAGCCGCATTAGTTCCCGCCACGCGAAGGAATGTTCTCATTTTCTTTTAATCGAACCACATTGGGTATTTTCGGATTTCAATTTTTTCCGTTCTCGTTAAGGGAATCGTTTCGTTATTGCGGTCGACTTAGAGAGGCTTTGCTCTATACAATTTGTCTGGAGAGCGTAAAACTCAATCTTCATTGAACGGGGAGTTGTAACACACCGTGATATTGAGCTATGTAGGTAGATATGAACGGGTAAGTGGTATTTGGGACACGGTCACAAATAATTATTTCTTGGGGCTGACCCATGGGAGCCCTGTAGTATCAAGTTATGTATTTCTTTGCAGAAATGTCGTTAAACTTCCTACTAGATTAATACAGTACCTACGTAAGTTTAACAACTTCCAGTAGTTTAGACACTTAGGTCTCAACATCGGCTTGCAAAGCTTCTTCAAAGTTCAAATAGGTTATTTGTAACTTTGATAAGTTCACATAACTCCGCTAAGGTTACGAAAACACTCTTATTCATCTCGCATATCCGCCGTGTCAAAATTCTGAAGAGGTGTTTCCGCAACACGAGTCGGTTAATGAATGTTACATAAGGCATGTGGGTCACATCGGCGCTGGTTACTGAAGCAGACTATGGGATCTACGGATGAAAATTACTTATTGTTAGTAGGTAGGTAAGCACCTAAGAAGGAATATTTTCAAATAAAATTAGTTTCTCACTAACAAAACAATATAAGTCACAAGAAAAAAGCCTTAGTATAAAGATAGTGAGGAATGAACATGACCGCCAATGCCGTACAGAGGGCATCGTTGACATAACTTTGTTACTAATAAGGATCCTGTTTGCTCCATCTTTGTTGTGGGTTCTAAGGCACCGGACGTTACTTACTTGGCTATAATTAAAGTGTAGGTGGTCGTGTGGGCAGTTTTAGTTTGTTGTTTGGCGAGTATAAATAAAATGCAGTTCTTTAGTAAATTGAGGTTAGTGTAATACAACACAACAACATTCTCGTATAATATTATCAGTATTTGTATCAAGATCTGGTAAAGCAAAATGATGAGTGAAACTGTTCTGAAATATTATAACTTGAATTCAATTTAGACCCATGGCGCAAAACTCGGATATGAAGTTATCTTCCAAATAAGCGGTTGCATCAACTGTTGTATTACGGAACAAAGCCTCAAGAGTCGTGTGGTGCATGACCGCGTGCGCCGGCGGCGCAGGCTCGGCTCACAGAGACCGAGGGAGACATCAGTTGCATAACAAGCGGGCTCGCTGCGGCATCCGCCTAACGGGACTGTGGCGCGAGTAGGGGAACCACCTTTGTATCTAGACGCGTCATTATCTCGATCGTGTCAAATTCGACAGTACCGCGGCACGGCTACTTTGACCGGTCATTTGTATCAATACCTTGCCAATTTATCGCACCGTTAGGACAGATATATTTACGCCGCAAACACGATACTTCCTTATTTCATCACTTCTCATCACGAAATGTGACTTGGAATATGAGTTCGTTCGGCTTGTTCGTGCGATCATAAACGAGGCCGTGACTGATTGGCCGTGGCTGGCGGACGCAACGATGGTGACCAGCTTATAAAATTTTAGAAACAAGGTTGGATGATGCTTAAACCAAGTACTGAGTCTTGTAAATATTGCCACTGAATAGCAAGTTTTCTGATATTTTTGCTATAGTCACTTGGGCTGGTAGTGGTAGTGTGAAATACTCAACCGCAAATCCTGTTCATGCGTCCATCGAACTGGTTTGAGGGCTGAGTATCATCATTACACGGTGTATGACTACGTTGCCAGGCTACCGGCTTTATTACTTTGCGTATATTTAGCTTGTTAGTTTTATTATTTGTAGAATCAGTCTCGTTTTATAACCAACTAGCTGTGCCCCGCGGTTTCACCCGCGTTTTTCTCGTTTCCGTGGAAATACCGAGATAAAATATTATAGCCTCCCTCAATAAATGGACTATGGCCCATAACTCATTAATAGGTACCAACTCTTAACATCTTACACACGTGATAACTTTTAAACGAAATATCCGATTGAGATGAAACAAAAAGGATTTTACTTCTACTCTTGATAACATAATGCTTAATTTCGATAAAGATTAATATTACGATACATATTTAACGTAGTTTTTTTTTCTTCAGACGATTTAATAATTATTTTGAACACAAAATCGGTAATTGTGATTAAACCATGATAGCTAGATATATGTTCGCGCAAACTTTTTTGTAGGTCTTAATGGGATATACAAACCCGTAGTACATCATTTTGTTCTATTGTCAATAGTTTTTGCAGCGCACGCAAAAATAGGTTTTCGATTTTACACCTTGTGTTACAAAATAGCAATTTTATTACGGATCCCTAATTTTGAAAAAAAAACATAGCCTATAGCCTTCCTCGATAAATGGACCACCCAACACTGAAAGAATCATTCAAATCGGACCAGTAGTTCCAGAGATTAGCGCGTTCAAACAAACAAACAAACAAACACTGCAGCTTTATAATATTACTAGCTGTGCTCCGCGGTTTCACCCGCGTTTTTCTCGTTTGTGTGGAAATACCGAGATAAAATATTGCCTATATTATAGCCTCCCTCAATAAATGGACTATGGCCCATAACTCATTAATAGGTACCAACTCTTAACATCTTACACACGTGATAACTTTTAAACGAAATATCCGATTGAGATGAAACAAAAAGTATTTTACTTCTACATAAATACTCTTGATAACATAATGCTTAATTTCGGTAAAGATTAATATTACGATACATATTTAACGTAGTTTTTTTTTCTTCAGACGATTTCATAATTATTTTGAACACAAAATCGGTTATTGTGATTAAACCATGATAGCTAGATATATGTTCTCGCGGACTTTTTTGTAGGTCTTGATGGGATCTACAAATCTACCGTAGTACATCATTTTGTTCTATTGTCAATAGTTTTTGCAGCGCACGCAAAAATAGGTTTTCGATTTTACACCTTGTGTTACAAAATAGCAATTTTATTACGGATCCCTAATTTTGAAAGAAAAAAAACATAGCCTATAGCCTTCCTCGATAAATGGACTACCCAACACTGAAAGAATCATTCAAATCGGACCAGTAGTTCCAGAGATTAGCGCGTTCAAACAAACAAACAAACAAACAAACTCTGCAGCTTTATAATATTAGTATAGATTAGTATATTAGTATAGATTATTTAATCCAAAGACACTTATCATGCTGTCCCATCTCTAGGCACCTATACGAGTATAAACTAATTTGCTTGCTAAAACGAAAGTATTTCAATTGCATACTTGGATACATGCAACTCAAAGCATAAATGTGTCTGCTTGGACGTGATCCCCGTTCCTAGAAACACATATTTATTAGGTTAGTAGTTTTACCAAGTTTTTAGCATGTTTATTTTAAATCCATTTTGAAACACATGACAACACAGAAAAATATAAACAAACGAATATGTTAGTGATGTGAAGCGTTATAAAATTAGGTAGGTACTACCTGGCAATTTGTTTTAGTTTCCACAGCTCGTTAACTTCAGTTTTCTGTGCTTGCATTGCATGTTATATTTAATCTGTGTTTGGGTTTAGTTAGGTAATTAGTTGAAGAGTCCGTTAGTTTTACCATTAAGTACCATTATAAAATAGTGGAAAACGTATTTTTTACCCGACTGCTAAGGAGGGTAATGTGTTTAGGGTGTAGGTATTATGTACTTATGTGGGTGTGTGTCATTCCTTTAGCTGAAGCTATAGTCCAAACGGCTTGACGGATTTTGACAAATGAGGTGTTGTTGGATTCTTCTAGATGTCGAGAGCATCAAGTATAGTCTATGACACTTTTTTGACACTAAAGTGTAAAAAATCATCATAATCATGTGTCACAAAATCAAATATGTCAGACCTACTATGCTACCTAAATTCTACGCATTCTGTTATTTTAAATAAATCCTTGTTTAAGGTTTAACTGAACGTCAAATTACTGTGTTAATAGATTCACCTTCACCTTAGTATGGACCTTGTCTTCTTCCGCTTTACCCTGAGAGATGAGACCATAACGTAGTACTTGGTAGATCTTATAATGGGTATACTTATGGATAAGATGCTTATACACTTGCATTGCAAGAATAAATATCAAAGCTGGCTACCAAAATTGTGAATAAGCCGCATACACAGAAACAGCTCACGAAACAATTTATCGGTCCGTGAGCAAACGTCGCCAACAATAAAATAGGGAACCAATTCAGGACCCGTTATTAAATGTCATCGCAGCATAAAGAAATGGCTTTGATGTACGTCCTTTGTTCTTTCTAACGAGCCACCCAAAGACGTACGACTTGGCAAAGCGAGTGTTAAAAGCGGTTGGAATACTGCGCTAAAAGGTACAGGTGGATTTCTTACCCAGCTTTCTTAAGGTTTTAGACATGGATTATAGTAGAGAAAGATATTTAGTTTTTTTACCGCTGCACTCGCTGGTTTAAAGATTGAAGATTTAAACTTTGACTCGCAGCTCCGGGCAGATGATTGCTTCTTTTATGCATGTTTGAAGAGAAAACTTCAACTGTTGGTCTATGAGTAAGTAATAGTATAAACAGGCGTATATTAATACCAATAATGCGTATTTTATCAAGAAAAAGTACCTTAAATTGTGGCTATTACTTATTTGTAAAACTGCCAATTTTATTGATAATACTCGTACCTATGTTCATCATGATGATGATGTTCACGAAGATTTTTTGATAGATCGCTGTGCAACAATAGCTTCTATAGTATTCTATAACCTTTAAAATGAACAATAACAACTCATTCTTGTAAACTTCAGCATTCTTGGATCTTGATAGCTTGTCCACGGCTGTGGGTAAGCAATATAATAACGTTGCAACACAGTGACAATGCTGATGCAATGAAGCATTGAGAATCCATTCAGTTGGACAATAATATTGGCTAAAAGTTACTACTATACTTACCTACACGAGAGCGTTAAAGAGGCTAGTTTTTCTTCCAAGTTTTAGGTCTACATGCCGGTCGGTTTCCTCACGATGTTTTCTTTCACTGTTGGAGAGTATTGGTACTCTGTAGGCATATAAGTATAGAACATATGCATTTTTGGGAACCAAAAATCCATTAGTCTAAGAACAGACTCCAAAACATCTAATGGTACCTAAGCAAAAAGTAACCGTTCCATAATTACCCACCCATCCTAAGACTAAAAATTATGTATGTAGGACAAAACTTGTTACTTATCTACGAAAGTCACTGGTAGGTCAGACCTATATTCCAACTATCTTTTCATTAATGTAGAAAAACTAAAACTACCGGTACTAGAAACGTAGCCCCGGACTAGGTTAGGTACCTACTAACATTCGGCTGTTTAGATAAACATCAAAGTGCTGGAATCCAGTCGTGTTATTTCGTATGCTTAGGTCATGGCGGCTAGACTGGAAGCGCCGACCGGTTGTTGGGCAATATTTTATAACTACAGGCAGAAGGATGGAAGCAACCCGTTTCTATAACTGACCTTTACATACATTATCTTCATAATAGACTATTACTTGCTGCTGGGTATTCGTGTGTAACGTAGGCTAAACCTGTTATCTTATTTTACAAACGGTTTCGTCTGAGAATATCCATGTTTGGTTTAACAACTTAAGTGCTCTTTGAAACCTACAATTTTCTTCATCATTAAAAAAATATTGTTTCATGTTTGTCGTAGGCACAAATGATTACTTACCGTCACCTGTAGCTCATACTAATTAGTTTTTATCTCTAGTTTTCGTCATCAACAAGCCACCGCAGCCAAATTGAATTCCGGTAATTTAGTTACGCTCCACCTTCGTAATTTCCTGCCATATGGTTCGCTTGAAGTTCCTCGTGTTGATAATGGTGTCTTGTCTCTGTTATGAGTTATTTATTAATGGTGTCAGCTGCTAAACCTAAACAGTTTTACGATTATATGTAAGTATTACTTGTCTAAAGTTAACTATTATCAACCCTAATAGAAACCCAATTTCAAATTAAGCTTTTTGTAAAATTTCATCCAGCCCACACACCTAATAGCATTTTTTTATTTGTGGTTATTTCACAACCATTTCGTGCTATTTGTACTTACAGTAAAAGTAACTATGTAATGGACCGAAAAACAGCACGTAATAGGTCAGAATAACTTAATTAACTTCAACAGTAAAGTAAAGGCTCTACAATTTACACACCTACATAACTTGGCTAATCAATAGTTTACGTGGTAGAACCGTTCGTAATATTATGTATTAGTGTAATAATATGTAGGTCTACCTGCTTGCTTATTCGAAGACGGAAGGTAGAGGCAAGGTCGGCAGCCCCCCTGCCCTCTCCCCGTCTGTTTATTTCATCACAAACCGCCAATGGCCGCGTGTAGGTATAAGGAGTAATTAAATTTTGATCGCTATCTCTCCAAGCTCGCATTATGTCGACCTGTGTGAATTGTATGCCGTTTCCAACTCTGTTTATTTGCCTATCAAGATCTCTGCATGTGTACGAGGTGCTGAATTCACGTTTACGTAATAGGTAGGTATTGCATGCCCCACTTAATTTGCCTGTAGTTTTGATTATCGCGAATAACGCTGCTTTAGTAAAGCATAGTCTTTATTTTAATTGGTATTGGGGTATTCATCTGGATATTGTGTATATTCTCTATTTGTTACAATTTATGTAGTAGCTAGGTAGGTAATTTATTTATTATAAATAAATAAATAAAAGTAGGTACTCATTAAAATGCAACATAATTGATCTTAAAAACACTACAGAGCTTCTAGAAAACAGGTCGATATGATTCCTGCGTTCTATCACATTCTACCAAGCATTCTATCTATGCTTAGAATTCCTTTTTACACAAGTACCAATACCAAAGTACCTATGTATACGCCTATCAATGATGCATTCACCTCAGTTTCACCTTTATATTCAAGGTTTTGCAAATAATATGCCAAAGTTCATAACATCTTCAGCCGAAAACAAAACTTTTAAAAGTCGATGATATCATAGTGACGTCATGTCCCTGCCGGATGCTCGGCAGGAACTACGAGTAAAAGGAATACAGGAACATGTTAGGTACCTGCATACAAATATAGTCTATATGTGAAAGTAATAGTGCTCAGTATTGCGTTGTTATTTATACTTAGCACTTTTTCTTGAACGTAGTGCGCATCATAAATGCATTGAGGACTGGCATGTCTCTAGGTAAGTTACCTAGTGTTCAAGCACATCGCCTATTGAAATATTAACTGAGGATCTTTTATCTCTTAAGTTCTAACGCATGCCAATTTTGTCTGACTGACCGTCATAAGATGGAAGCGGGTTATCTTTATTTCTCTATGGGTATACCGCCCTATGTAGGTACCATTGATAGATTAATTGATAGATATAGAAATATGACGTGAATGTCTGTTATAGTCTTGGGCAAGTTATAGTTCATGGAAAAGTAACATAAAGATGGTTGAACTTGCCAAGAATCCTCTATTGGATTGCACTTCTAGGGATTCCGACGTAGGATTCCGACTTCACTGACTTTGCAGACTGCTCAGATTCGTTTTAATTACCTCTACTTTATTCTACTTAGGTATTACCTCTAGGTCTTCAGAAATGATTTCTGTTGGTAATTGGATAAGACATGATTTGCTGTTTTGTTTTGTAAAGTTAATATTTGTAGACATTACACACAACGCCCTCTAGCCCCAAACTTAGCAAAGCTTGTACTATGGGTGTTGTGGCTTGTATTAACCAGATGACTGATAACATTATGATCTAAACTTTTTTGTAAATACATACTTATCTGTCTATATTTTTTTGCAATCGATGCACAGGTCAAAATACTAAAGCTAGAAAGCTGAAATTTGGAAAGAAGCTTCCTTTTATAAAACAAAACTAAGGCGGGATTTTTCGAAATTCAACCCCTTTAAGGGGTGAAAACGGTTGTATGGAACTTTTTAACGGGTGGTGTAATTGGTTTGAAATTCGGTTTGGATACTTTCAATAAAAAAAATAGACACTTATTTTAGGGTTTTTCAAAATAACCCTCTAAAAGGGGTAAAATGGGGAGTTAAAATTTACACTACGTGAGTTAAGCCGCGCGTGTAAACTAGTACATAATATTACAACACCCAGACCAGTGGATTCTACAATTGACCGTCACCTAACTATCCAAAGAACTTAGGAAATATACTTGTTGTTTTTATATAAATGTGTCTGACTATGTTTATTTGATTACAGGTATGTTAGCTACATTTTAGTTCAGCGGTGAGGAAGTAGAATTGTAAGTGTTCAATATAGTCTAGTTAGGCCGCAACAGACATTGAATACCACAGATCTGAACATAGATCTGTGTTGAATAACAGCATTTTGTCACTACCGGGCTTTCCGAGACGGTCATTAGTTGTCACTGTGTGATCGTGTTGTGATAATAAAAATAATTCCTGGTCGGATGGTTTTAAGCTTTATCACTGTTTATGTAAATAGGTGGTAAATTTTATTATAAGTATAGATTAAGTTTTTCTTGATTTTTATACATTTTTGGTTTTATATGGGTGATATGGTCTCAAAGCGACAAAGCCCTTAAATAAATAAAAAAAGAATAGCTTTATCACTACTAGACTCAAGAAGTCGATTAAAATTCTGAAACATCTTATGTGTTCCAGTTTCATGTTTGTTTAAGAAACCAGGCACTATATTTCACGAGTTTTAGAATGTGGCCTGATTAGCTAAAGAACCGCAAAGCTCCATTATTTTGTATTGGTTAAATCTCGTTGGCAGATATCTAAAATCGAATAACGAAGCAGTCACGTCGTACGAAAAGGGGGTTGAATTTACATAATGCCGCTTCATATTCTTTATCTCGAAAAAATCCATCGGTTTGGTAGCATGTGACCTCGTACGAGGCCGCACTCTAAATAAAGTACAAGAGCTTTTTCCGACGGCCTCATTTCCCTGCCTGTCCGATTTCGGTCAACTTGTTCGGTGTATTTTGATAGCGATTTGTTAGCTTTATACATTTGCATGAAAACTCCTGTAAAAATCTGGGGACTAGCTGATTCAACAAGGATAAAAAGGGACTTGATTCAAATAGTTCTTAGGTACGTAGAGCAGGACACATTGACGTTTAAACATTTATTTAGTTCGACTCTAGAACGTAGTGATTTCCAATTTAGTGAGTTTGACCCTTAAACAACCCTGAAAAAGGCTCAAAGAGCGAGCGATTTTCCGATGCTCTCATTTATTTACTTGTCCAATTTCGGTCAACTTGTTCAATACTTCAGTGTACTTTGGTGAAATTTCGAAGGCAACGTAATTACTCAATTAATTTGATCGGCAACTCGCTGCGGTTTGGCTCGTAGTTCGTGCTCATTGCATTGCATAACCGGTTATTACCTTGCTCTTGTTGTCAGACAATGTTCTCACAATTTTACAACACACGGCGATGAAAAACAACTGTGGGAAATTTCGCTCGTACCGCACCATTAACGTACCTACCTACCTCTGTCTCACGTTCCGGTAACTTGATGAATAATATGTAATTTAATGTATTATATTGAAGAACGCGTCTGTGATTTATTAGATAATCGTCTTACATAACAAAGGAATTGCCGTAGTAACTTTTTTCTCGATCAAAATCTTACCTCGGACAGTTATGAGAAAAGTAATTTCCTTCGAACATTTCATTCGCTTTGAGTTAGGTTTGCGGGTGACCAAAACAAACTTGGCTAACATTTGAAAAGTCATGAAGGCGGAATGTAATTTCCCACAAAGCAGGTGGATCATGAGTGACGTGTGTTGCGAATTCGTAACTCGAAACGAAATTTTCAACAAAAGTAATTATTTGTTCCAAAATTGTTGTGGTGTGCGGCGTCGTGAACATTTCCCCGCTGACAACCTAATTGTTTAAGGAAACAGCTTTCAATTATACTTCGAATTGCTGCGTGTTCGAATCTACTCAAAAGACCTAACCCTCTTTCCAGAAAAGCTATTTTAACGTCCGTTTAATTAAGCTAGGTCTCATACAGATGCCTTAATATTGATATTAATTTTTGACTAAATTTGTGTTAGACATCGTCTTTTGGCAAAGAAAATAGTAGGTACATTGTCTGTATAAATTACGGGATGAGGGTACTTTTAACCCCGAAAGGGATAGAATAACCCCCGTTTGTGGTTTTGTTTCATTTTCTATTGAATTAACATTTAATCCCGCATTAAAGTCTACGAGTTTCCTTCCAATGATTCAGTGATGCTTTCTGTTATGTGCTCTTAAGATTGGTATCTATTGTGAGGTTTTCCATCGAAGAATAGGTTTCCAATGTAGGTACCTTATCAAGAATCTAATCAAAGTCTACAATGTCTAGTTTCTATCTTTCTCTGAGCGCATTTTCATCAAGCAACAAAGATTTTGCTGTAAAGTTGTGACTGGAATATTCCTGTCAGGAAATTAGGTAACAACTAACTCAATTTAGTAACTTGTACCTACTGACTACACATGGACTAACTAAACAAAAAACTCCCATTAGAAAGTAGTAAAAGAAAAACATCCGAAACACCGCAATGGTTCTATCAAATGAAACCGAAAAAGAAACCTTGTTTTTTTATTCTGTGAAACCTGAGATGGGTACGATAATCATTAATTTTTTGAGTGCATCGTTCCGAGGCATCTCTGAATCACAGATCGTTAACCTACTTCCGCCCACGAACGCAAACCCATAAAAGGATGTTCAACCTGGGTAGCATGGGTTTCAATGGTATCTACTATTTGTATAACAAAAAAATTTAGGTGTGTGTGTATTATATAGGGCAGTGATCTTTGATACAAAGCTACCTATGGTGTCATAGAGCTCTGCCAGTCATCTTTTCATAAGAGAAACAATGTGCCTACTTACCTTTAGAAAAATTACTTGTTTGATTGATCGATCGTATAAATACTAGGCAATATAAATGGGAATCCAATAGGTGCTTATGCTTTTTAGTTTAGTTCCGCAAACAGACCGCCCACGAACAAACATTTGTATTTTTTATCTATTTTTAATTTCAAAAAAATATTAATTAATTATTATTTTTTTAATAGTGTTCATCTATCTATCAAATACAATAATGCAAGACAAAAATACCAAAAAAAGTGGTTAAATCCATTTCAAAATCCTGAATAGCAATGTCAATCGTCTTGTATGTGTGTAACATACTACATACCTCTCCGTAAGTCTAATAGGTAGGTTCGCACGATTGAATACCTACAGGCCATCTACAGGCTACACATGTGTGTTCGTCACCGTAGTGTGTCAGCTGCAAATTATTTAAATAACATCGGAATTACAGCCGCTTTGTCTAGTTTTTGTGGGCATTTAACTGTAAACGTTAATGATCTGCCGTTTACTGACATCTTTTGAGCTCTTTTTGGGTTATATGCGTGTTACATGTGGGTACAGTTAGGTTAGGCTCGTGTGTTGTTTGTTCTCTAATGTATTCGATCTGTGTTTAGTTTTAAAGATTGACATGGTTGGCTGACAATAAGAACGGCATGTCGTAGAATCTAAAAAGTTCGTAAATATGTGTTCAGTGCACGAAAGCTTTTGAGGCGCACTTTAAACCTTTTCACCACACTGGTTCAAGGAACTAGTGACACGACTAGATAGAATAAGAACGCATAAAGGTTCTCAGAACAGAAACCTTTTCACCACACTGGTTCAAGGAACTAGTGACACGACTAGATAGAATAAGAACGCATAAAGGTTCTCAGAACAGCAAATAAACTTGACATAATATAGGTGTGTACGTATAATAGACTGTATTGTAAGAGTCAATCAGATTGTCTTACTATATACTTGACGGCCTCGGTGGCATGGCGGGCGAGCGCTCGGCTGATACACAAGAGGCGCGGGTTCGATTCCCGCTGCGGTAGAAATATTTGCATGTTCTGCAAATATTTCTTCCGGGTCTGGGTATTGTGGTATGGTACTCGTAGTTTTTCACTCACGATATAGGGAATCCTAGTATGGGATCAGAACTATGTATGTGACTGTTGGATTTTAGATATTTATTGACTTATGCTTAAGTATTTTAAAATATTCTTTCCGCTAGTCAGTGCTGGTCTTTTATTGAAGTTCCGAATTAAATTGTAACAGTTCAAGTTGGTGATGATGACTTATGACTACGAATGGTCACTCATTCGACTCATTTTGTAGGTCAAAGTCAAAATCAACATTTTTTATTCCATAAAATCACGGGAATCACTTAGACACGTCTTGAATCTACGTTGCATTTACACCTGTTGGTAATGCGACCAAGCGTAGAAGATACAGGTAAGAAACCACGCTTGGCAATTTTTTTGGAAAGTGATCCCTTTACAATCATGTTTGTAAAAGGAATTGGAGCATTATTCAGTCCCAAGCATTTTTGTCTTCTATATAATCGGATGTTTTATAGTAAGCTTTTTAAACAACTATTTCTGGTATTTCTGCAACGTCACATAGGTAAACAGTGCAAGGTCGCATTAGTCAACAGATAATTAATTGGAATGAAACCTACCTTTACTTACATATCCAAATGTTATTATGCGCAATGCTACACATAAGGTAATTTACCTAAGTGGGGTGAATTGTACAGTATTTCTATATCTACTACTACTGAGTAGTAGATATAGAAATACATTTACGACAGTTACTTCAGTTAGTATCACAAGTTTTTGAACCAGTGTGATTTCTAGTGCGTCTCTAAGGCTCTTTTCGTGTACTTGATACATTTTTCAAACTTTTTCGGTTCTACGACATGCCGGTTTCCGAACGCGATGTTTTCCTACACCGTTCGAGAGTACTGATATGAATATAGCGCATTGGTGTATGAGCAGATTCGACCCACGACCTTAGGGTCGGAAGGCGAGGCAATACACGCACTAGACCACCAGTGCTCTTGTATATGACTAGGTAAATAAATAAATAACACCCAACAGTCACATACATAGTCCTGACCCCACATTAGGATTCCCTGTGTCGTGGGTACCCAGACCCGGAAGAAATATTTACAGAACATGCAAACATTTCTTCCGCAGCGGGAATCGAACCCGCGCCTCTTGCGTCTCTGCCGAGTAATCGCCCGCCACGCCAGCAAGGCCGTCAAAAGGTATGTATAGATTTCACTGTTCTCTGCGGTAATTGAAACACAGATTGCATAACAAATATTTCGTTTCATAGCAAGCCCTAGTTCTCACTGTGGTCACTTACCTATATATATATTTACTGGTGTCAATTGTGCTGTGCCTTTTTCTAAACTAAATTTAATTGGACAGTACGAAAAGTATTACTGTTCTCTTTTTATAGAAACAACCATTCCTAAGATTTTAGAGCTGCCAGGTAGGTTCTTTGCTTATATGAACATAGAGTCCTTATTCTCTCTAATTTATTTACGCTAGTTGCGGTCTCAATATAGGTGAATAGTTAAAAGTTAAGTTATATGCTAGTGTCTATGTCTATCCATACATACCTGTAAACAATATAGGTATGTAGGTACGGATAGAATTTGTGGTATAAAAACGAAACTGATTAAGCTGACTTTATTTTCTCTTCAGTGCCTATAGACCTTAAGTACCAAAATAACTTTTACAAGGGTGATAGAGATAATATTTTAGCTGTCTCTACAAAAACAAGCCATTCCTTTACAACCTTTTTGTTATTTTTTACTTATTCATGAATTGTTTGTCTTTACGAAGTGGAAATAAAAGCTAACGTTATTTTTTTAGTGCAACCTCTCTGACTTTTAAGAGTTATAAAGATGTTATTTTCATTCGTAAATTCGAAAGCTTCAATCTTTCTTGAATATTTGTTTTTTTTGACGTCTATGTATACCTACTACTTATTAAAAGAGGATCATTATTCTGTTTGATAACATCAATAGATTTTGACGACATTATCAGCTATAAGTTATATACCGTATCAATCTTTTATCGGTATAGCGAACCAACCAATTATACTTATCATACCAATAACCATAATATCTATTTCCAATATAAAAATGCCAGCAACAATGAATTCAGGACTATTTTGCAGCATCATTTTACCGACTGCCGTATAAAATAAGGTAAAACGAAATATGACGAACACGCACATATTTTACGCCTCGTAAAATTCACCAGAAACAAAAACAAGAAACAAATTCTGAATACTAACATTGTGGCGCCTTTTGCTCCAGTTAAAAATGAGCATGTTACTTTTAATTAAGTAAAAGTTAGTTACAAAAATCGAAATAAGAAAAAAACAGATGATGTTGTTCAGACTACAGAACAGTATGATTCAAGACATTCAATATTGAAAAAATCTGCCAGTTGCAGTGAAAGTGCTATAAATTAATATCATTCACAAAAATAAAACAATAGAAGAAAATTTACCTGATTATCCCAATTTGGCTCCAAAACGACCACGCACTTATCTACTAATTTGATACAACACCAGTATGCATTTACCTTCCTACAACCAAACTTCTTCGTTCAACCAAATAGCAGAAAAATCATGTTATTCTATGCTTCTAAATCTTCTAAAGATACAAAAGGTATCCTTTGTAACGTAACGTTTCTTAACTTGAGGAGCATTCATTAACTTCTGAAGGCGCATTTTCACTCGCTCGCTGTACTTACACCATAAAGGCCTGCCAATACACCCCGCTCCACTCAATTTATTCACTTCTATCGGATTTTCCGACAGCCTGAATATTTATGAAGCTAACTTTTGTTACTTTAAAGCTTATTAAACCTTGTCCGCGAGCCAAAATTTATGGATCGGATATAATATAATAGAAATTAATAGAGACTATGCTTTGGGTTGAGGTAAAATCAATTAGTTCCTAGTGTGTTACATTTTAAATAGGTAGACTAAATTGTCTCATAATTATTGTTTGTTTGCTTAACAAGGCGACACTTATTCTAAAAACATTGATTAAATTATTTGCCCGAGACATTGAAAGCTTGTATCATTCAAGTATTTTTATCGGATACCTAACTTTCGGCCATTTTAGTTTGACCTCTACTCGAACTGGAAAAGCTTGTTCTAATAGGTCTATCTAATTTGGTAAGATGAGTAAGTGTGGGCAAGGCGCTAACAAGTTCCAATGTCATGATGACACGGCACCCATGGGCACGGCGGACGGGTTTCCTAATCCGATAGGCAATATCACCCTTGACATTATCACTGTGACTCTACCTTTTATTTCTTTGATAAATCGTGATTCAGAACTGTTCTCTTGCACAATTTACTTTACCCACTCAAATATTACTATTGCAAGAAAGATTACCTTCCCACTAAGGGTGAGGGAGTATAGAGTGAGGAATTGCTAGACTACCAATGCTCTCAGTACCTCAGAACAATAAATAAGCTCAGTACTAACCCTCAACGACATAGTTGATGTCTCAGTTTTTCATGGCAAAGGTGACAAAAGAGGCCGATGTCGATTTATCTAACTGAATAGCAACATGCTGTTAGAATACAACGGTTATTCTAAAAGGCTCTTCTTAGAACCTCAGGCATTATCTTATAAGGTCTTGCGTGGGCAGTCTCGGACATATAATTTTCGACTGTTTTTATCTATGTCCACACATGACATTAGCCTACTGGCATCTCGGCAAAGACCCCCGAATCATACCCAAAATATCAACCAGTTTGTCTACTTTCTGATTGATAGCCGTCATTTCTCTGTTCGTAGAAAGTCGCCATTAACCTTGTCGATGGGACATAAATTGAAGCTTTTCCTGGAAATAGAACGGCTGAATGACAACATAAATTTATCGTAAAATGTGCTGCACAATGCGGGTACATCAAAAATATACGCATACACTACATAATCTTTAGGTCCATTGACCTTGAGGTATACTACCACTTTGCTTCACTAGACTCGTGCTCTGAATTTTACTTCTTTAGATAATTGTGTTTATTTCGTGTTGTCCCCACTGCTAACTTCTAAGAGTATCCTTTCAAGTTCTTTTATATTTCTATCATTGTCACTTCCCATCAGCTTTACTAATATCCTAATATATGGCTTTTGGTGGCACGATTGAGATTCTATTGACTAATCTTTTTAGTTTCTAAGTATCTATTCAGACGAGTTTACAACTACGATATTATGTCAAAGAATGATCGTAACAAACCGTCTTTGTGCCACCGTTTACGGCGCACACTAGACTGGTCTTATCTGCCGTGAATGGATGGAGTATCGCACGCTCCACATATTGCCTCGTAAATACGACTATCAGTACTGCGTCACTGCCTATCGGGTCTGTCCTACACTGGTCAGGGAGCTGGTGTCCCCAATCTCCACAGTTGATCCCTAATGAAGGGACTTGATGTTATTTGGCGCCGTATTTTTCGAATGGTATATATGGTTTGCTAGCGTTCGCTCGCGGTTTGGCTCGCGTGGTACATGAATAAAAAGTAGCATATTTGGTACATTCCAAGTTTCGTTCTAATCTGTTCTGTTTGGACGATTCAAATACAAACATACAAATATAGAAAGCTTCGCATTTATATTGGTGAAGCGCTCGTGGCGTAGCTTGCTTAGACGTTCTTGATTAATCGTTGAAGTTAAGCAACATTGTGCGCAGTCACAATTCGGATGGGTGACCGCAAGTTCGGAGGGCACGTTAAATTGTCGGTCCCGGCTTTTAAGTCGTTAAGCCAAGACGGAGGCCTTTAGGCGGACTAAAAACTCCGTTACTAGAGTTGGCCACTAGCTCATACGAACTTACTTACTTATTGGTGATTAACTAGTAGAATTAGTGGAAAAACAAAAATTTCGAAAGGCATTTGTTGTAAGAAACAACGTGGTGAAAAGGTTACGCATCGCAGAGGTTCCAAAATTGTATATCAATCAGTTTAAGTACCTACTTGAATTCATGTTTAGATTTGACCCTGGAAAGTTCACTTAAAGTGACTTGAGAGAATACTGAAGATATAGAGGAATCTTTTAATGTTGTTGGCTCCTACACTACTAACTGTCAACAGCTAGCATTGTCTGTCAATGTGCGTGACTTGTGCGCGTGATCGTTCGGAACCCATGTCGGAACCAGACTGTGCAGTTATTGTTCAGTTGTATTCATGTTCACAGACATAGTTCATTACGCCCTAATACTAAGACTGATAGGTAAACTAGAGTGATGTCTACTATTATAACCAATGGAACGAATATTCTTGTCCCATAAATCATAAATCATTTATTTGTCTGTGGACCTAGGTACATAATAGGTGTTATGCGCAATAATCAAACCTCTAGGTTCTGGCGGTAAGCCGTACAAACATTTAGGAAGTTACAATTTTACAATATTAATTTAATGTCAAATTAGTCAATATAATTTTACAAATGTCAAAGATTGAAATAAAAATTGAAATAAAATAAATTAATTAATTGAAATAAAATAACAAACATAAAAACTATCAAGTTAACATTACTAAATTATTAAAATGAGACTCATAATCATCAATCTTCTTGCCCTTATCCCACTCTATGTGAGGTCGGCACAGCATGTTCTTTCTCTTCTTCCACTCCCCTTTGTCAGCCGTCATCTGATACACACGACAGGCAAACCTAGTGTAAGGTCAGAACTATGTACACTGTTGAGTGTTATTTATTATTTTATTATGTTTATAGTGAAGCGATAGTACGATTTACTAAATCAAAATGATGAACATTGGATTAAGCTAAACCTACCTACATCTAATCCAGTGTTATTGTGCAATAGGATGATTATTTGCAGTAAATTAATCAAATTCAGCTTCGTAATTAGATAAGTAACAGTCTCACGATAGGTAACTTCCAAACAATTGGCTCGTTCGACCAATTTGAATATTTGTAAAATTGAATATCGGTATCGACTAATACAAGTAGTTTCTGTTACATAAACCGACACTCTTGTTAGTCTTTGCCCCAGATACATGTTGACTTACATTTGGTACGATCGTCATGGATGTCATACACTCATACGTAATACAATAAAATTGTTTAATATAAAACAATATAAATAATGCCGTTTGCAACGGCCTTTAGATAGCCCGACTGTTTCTTTTGTATTTTGTAAATTATATTTGTAATAGTTGTAAGTTTCTTTCTGTTAATAAAGTTTTTTCTATATAAATAAATAATATGGCCAAATAAAAAGAAGCTGGATATTGTACCACACTATATTTGAATAAACGAAACAATTTTAGACGATTTCAGATAATATATACCTACATTGATAAACTGTTTTTGAAAATAAAACACAGCATGAAATAATTTTCTAAAGAGCCACGTATTTCTGGTGATTAGATCATACTGTACCTATTCTAACTATCTACTCTATAACGCGGCTTGCTTCATGATAATTTATAGTTTAACTCAGTGAATTGCAGTATTAATAGTATAGTATCTATATATTAACCTTTTTGATTAAGCTTATCATAGTTAATTAATCTTCACATACCATTCTGATATGACTTATAAACACAGCGTCTTGTTAGATATGTATATAGAGAATATGTAGATAATTTATGTATGAATGCTGGTCCACAGTGGCCCAGAACAGGGATGACTGGAGAGAAGGAAGGGAGGCGTTTACCCTGCACTACAGGCTTCTAACAACAACAATAATAATAATGTATGATAAAATAAGTAGGTAGTAGTTACTTCTCTGCTGGACTGGAAGTAAAGAAAAAGCATAGAATGCGTCCAGCTGCTTCTCTTCCTGAGCATGTCGTGTCGTGACTTATATAAGGGATGGGTTGATCACTTGTCATCATGGTTCACCATATCCATCTTAGGACTTTCAAAATTGGCTGCAAGTTTCCTAATGTTTACTTGTAGCTCTGTCCACCTTATTAGGGATACAGTCGTATGTATTGTATGATAAAATTAAGATGGTGTCTATTACTTATATTTAACAGATTTTTTTGTAAAGTGCTAAAAAGAAAAAGTTTGCCTCGCTTGATACTTTCTAAACATGTTTTGAACAATAAAATATTCACCAATAACTTTATTAGCATTATACCTTGTTAGTTGACTTAACAATCATTTCACACTTTCTTTTCCATTTAAAATCAAGAATAAATACTATCATGAATTTCCAGTAGTACCACAAATATTGTGCGCCGTACTATGTCTAGGAACAAGTGTTGTGAAAGGATTAAAGTAGAAAGAGTTACGTTGTTGAATATATTTTGTCTGAATATAATCGTATCATTTAGTGCGTTTATAATACTAGTGTGATTATATTTCCTATCTATTAAATAAATGGTCTTTATAAGCGCTTCCTATCTTTAAATTTAAATAAAACAAAATGTGTGTGAGATATCATCGATTATTTTAATTCTATTGATGCCATTTAATATGACATCGTTCAAATGTCCGCCGCCTTTAGTAACCCGCTTTTCATTTCCACACCAACAGTTTAATGATAATAAACACTACATAATAGACATAATCAAAACTCGATGAATATTATAGGGCTGTCATCCGTAATTACTACAGTTGCAAACTGTTACTAAAATCTAATTGCTGTGCGGCGGGTGAAACTAAAAGCTATGTCTGTTCAAAATGGCGTCGGTATAATTCCGCACCTAGGTAATGTGTAAAAGTTAAACTACGAAATAGCGTCTGCTACGAGCATCATGTTACTGTTCTGAGTTAATAGCTGTAGGGAGCAGAAACGTACATACATTCATTAATATTATGACGCTCGTATCCTTAATTAGGCGGGCAGAGCCACAAGTAATCATAAGCAAACTTGCAGTCACTCCTGATTCAAAGGTCCAAAATGGATACAGCGAACCATGGTGAAGGGTGATCAGCCCATTGTCATCGCCCATATAGATGGTCCATCATGTTGGAAAGGATATTATTCCTTAGTGGGCTTTTACGACATGCTCAGGGAGAGAAGCAGCTGGACGCATTCTGTTCTTTCTTTACTCTCAGTCCAGCAGAAAGTATATAATATATACATAAAATCACGCTTGTTTATGATAGGGGTAGGCAGAGAACACGGATCTCCGTTTGCTAAGGTCCTGACATACTTCTTTCGCTTCATTCACTCTAATTACATTCTTCAGGAATGCTAGTATTACGAACGTACTGTTAATTATTGGTAAGCTGCAAAGTAGGCTGGAAAATTCAAAAGGAAGCCTATAGCCAGCAGTGGGTGATACTTCAGCCAAACTGGAGATACAATTTATGTAAACAAACCGTCGCGAATGTTTTGTTATTAAGATGAAATCACTTTAGTTTTAGGTAAATAAATCTCGCAACGTAAGTTTTCATACCATAATTTAACTATTAGTACTACTTAAAAGTTCCATAGCCCCGAATACTCGAATGTCTCAAGTCATGATTTTTTGTCAGTTTTTAATGAAAATCTATCAAAAACTCATCACTTGAGACGTGCTCAACTCTGAGATGCGTTTGAGTATTCGGGGGTTATACATGTAATGAAAAAGTGAGTTTTAGGTTAAGTATGGGCGGTTTGTTAACATAAATTATATCTCCAGTTTGGCTGCAATGATGATGTTGAAAAAATATTTTTTAATTAATCTGCTCGATGGTCAGACCTCATTGTGGGTGCGGTAGAAAAGTAGTGGATCCTGGCACGACTGCCAAGAGGCGTGATAGAGAAGAGATCTTAGTTATTCTAAAAATTTATGATAGTGCTAGGCTGTTATTATAGCCTCAAGAGATATGCAAAAAAACAAGAAATAACGATGTTAGATTAACCCCCGAATACTCAAACGACTCAAATGACGATTTTTTGACAGATTTTCATCAGAAACTGTCAAAAAAAAAAATCGTCATTTGAGACGTGCTCAACTTTGAGATGCGTTTGAGTATTCGGGGGTATATCTAAAATGTCAGTACAAAAACACTAAAACAACGTAAAAATTACGTTTCTTGTACTTACCCAACAGATTTCAGCAAGCAGTGTTTCTAAACAGTAACCGACTGTGT
Source organism: Scotopteryx bipunctaria (assembly GCA_949320045.1). NCBI lineage: Eukaryota > Metazoa > Arthropoda > Insecta > Lepidoptera > Geometridae > Scotopteryx > Scotopteryx bipunctaria. The sequence continues at coordinate 9,275,297 of OX439447.1, forward strand.
TCTCATGCACGCATACCTTTGCCTTAGGCTAATCAAATCGCTTCGTACCATGACGAAATGATAATTGCTTACCAGTCATTATTTACATACAAGTGATTATTGAAGACGATGTCCAAATATTGCAACTTTGTAGCTATTTACCAACTAAGGTAGGTACAGTACCACACCACAAATATTGTGCGCCTCGGCAATTTTTAAATACGAATTACACGATAATAAAGAATTTTCATTCATTCATTGATACACCTACAAGTTACAATTAAGCAATAACTCTTCCCGCGCACCATTGGGCGATGTGTAGTTTGACCAAAAAGGTTTAATCTCAGCATGTGCTACTTCCAGACCATAGAGAAAGTAGCGCTTGTTATAAAGAAGTAGCAAATAAACATGCTTATTATTTAGCGGAGATCATGTTTATTTTCCGATACGATGCGCCGAGAGAGTTTTGCCTGGCGAAATAACTTATGCCTGCAGGATCCGTGTGCATACAGCTTAATGTGTCATCACTCGCGTGAAATTGGATAGTAGCATAATCTTGTTTGCTCAAACTTTGAGTGTTTGGAGTCGCTGGCGACGAACCGGTGGTGGCGCGAGCTGAGGTCTCTGTGACATTACTTTTAGGCCTTTTATTAATTGTTGTTATAACAGCAATAGAAATACCCACTCTGTGAAATCTTTAACTCCATCTATTACGTTTCATGAGATACAGCCCGCTGGTGGACGGATGGACCGGTTTTTTTATAGTTTTGCCTTTCGGGCTGGGAGTCTGAGACCTTATTGCTTAGTGTTTCATTAATTTATTTTCTGTATTACATACTAAAAGAGTCTTCCTAGGTTGCCTGGAAGAGATCGCTTTTAGCGATAAGGCCGCCAATTGTTTATACCATTGTTTTTGTCTATTTTTGTAAGTTCAATGTTGTGTGGTAAACAATAAAGTGTTACTTTATCTTATCTTCCGTTCACTACGGCACCCATATTTTTCCATTCGCTCTTTTTTGGCAACAACCTTGGCAAAAATAGACCCATAGACTTACTACAGCAGTCGTACCGGTAACCTGCTTGATGTGTAAGCCGGGCCTAGATCAGTATTCCCCGAATGCTCGCCCCGCGTAAATCAGTGCTAGATGCAGGACACTTTAATGAGATTTCTTTCGGGAATCAGCTTCAGTTGCTTCGCCGAAGTTTTCGTGGCACTTTTAATTTTAAGTTTATTTATATAAATTGATTGGATTGAATTAAATGGAAAAATATTTTGACCGCTTTGAAGGATAGTGGTGATAAGTGGTTACAATGGGGCTGAGATGATGACGAAATTGTGACTTGCTCTCGAACTTTAGTGCTACTTTAAAACAATTTAAAGTTTATTTAAAAGCAATGGAGTTTTATGTATTTTGATAGTTTAGAGCAAAAACCAGTAAAGGTTAATAGAATCTTAAAATGAACGAGCAAAGTTTCAAGTATGTACATAATTGCGATATGAAAACATTCCACTCCGCTTTTTGTAGAGCTTGGAAATTAAAATTGCACATTGCACTTTAAAGTAAAATCGTATTAAATGATAACTGTTGCTTGAAAAAAGAGTATCTCAACTCCATATTTTATTTGCTGCAAGCTTACAAAATGTTTTTGTTCTATCTTCATGAGCATGTTTTGTTTTTATGCAACGAAATTATGAAATATCAGAGGAATTAAACATTGACGGCCTCGGTGGCGCGGCGGACTAGTGTTTGGCGAGGCGCTGGTTTGATTCCCGTAGCGGAAGAAATGTTTGCATGTTCTTCGTCATGAATCCTAGTGTGGGGTCAGAATCATGTATTTGACTGTTGGGTGCTATTTAATATTTTATTAATCTAGGTTTTGTATGTGTTCTACGAACGAGTAAACATTGAGTTAGTGATTTCTTTGAAAAAGAAAAGAATTTCTATTGCGGTTCGAAGCAAAAGAACTGACGCCGTAGCTGGGCTACGGCAAGTCTACGAACTCGTAGCAATGCTCTACGCCTCCTTTAAAGACTTCAACGAGCTATTTGCTACGGAATAGCACGTTCAAAAATTAAAAAAATAATATATATTTTTTCATTAGAGACGGTAAACGAAAAGGAAAAGTTATTTGTAAAGGTTGAAATGTCTAGTTGTTGCTTTCAGAATCCTAAAACAATTTTGCCGGGCGGGAGAGGGAAATAATTTTAAAAGAATGAATCCGAAATTGTTTCCATTGTTCAGTTTCCGTTTTTTGTTTAAGATTTTTGAACTGAATATTTTATGGGCCTTTGCTTTTTAATAATGAGATTAGGGAAAACGCTGCACCCTTAAGTAAATTTAACGTTTTTTTCTGTCATTTTCATATAAATTTATTTGTAACCATTGATTCCTTTATTAGAGTGTATTGTTGAATGTTCGCCAACCGAACTTTGAACCGACTTCGCAGAATATTGTCGAATAACGAAGTTATTATTTGCCGGTAAAGTACCTACATACCAGACCAGTCATAGTTATGAATGAGACTGGTAGTCAAAGGGCGCCGTCTGATATTCTTGCTGAGTCACGCCAGTTATTCCTGCGAAGCCAAAGGCGCCGATGGCGTGATTTATCGGCGGACCGAGATTGGCCCAATAGCGTTCCAGCGTGTAGTCAAGTCACTTTGCGTCTAACGAAATCGCTACTATGAATGTATGACATATAAATGACATCCAACAACCTAAATAACTCTTGGATCAGGAGTGGCTGCAAGTTTTCTTATGATTACTTGTGGCTCACGGGGTGGCCGTTAAGGATACAGGCGTGATAATATGTGTGTATGGATGTAACACCCAACAGTGTACATTGTTCTGACCCCACACTAGGATTCCCTGTATCGTGGGTATCAGAAAACACCCAGACCCGTTTGCAGAACATGCAAACATTTCTTCCGCAGCGGGAATCGAACCCATGCTTCTGGTGTCTCAGCCGAGCAATCGCCCGCCACGCCACCGAGGCCGTCAAAGTGAGTGCATGTTACCATGTGACTTACGGGGTACTCTGCATGAGTGATAAACATAAATACCTTGCTTTCAGCCTATGTGTCATTCAGCGGCGAGATAAAAATTCGTATGGGTCTCATTAGCGACTTCTTTAGGCGCAAAGTGACTTTGGCTAAGGCCTCACCTACTCCCTCAGTGCGTAAAGTCCAATATTATTCTCTCGCCGTTTTTGCAGTAAGCGATGGGTACTGAGTTATAGTCTATTTATTTCAGAGCAAACTGTTTTCTTGTTGGGTAGTTTGCCTTTAAATATAGCTTTTTATATTTCTATTGTGACTGGTTGAAGTAAAATATGAAAGTGTGCCTACAGTTCAGCTAAGATTATATTTCATCATCATCATCGTCATCATCATCATCCAAAGCCCGTAAAGAAAATATAGAATGCGTCCAGCTGCTTCTCTTCTCGAGCATGTCGTAAAAGTCGACTACGAGGGATAGTATTCTCTACAAAATGATGAACCACCTATATGGGCAATGGGCTGATCACCTGTCACCATAGTTCACCATATCCATATTAGGATTTTAAATCAGAAATGGCTGCAAGTTTTCTTATGTTTACTTGTGGCGCTATCCACCCCATATTATTACGCCCGCACGGCCGTAATATATATATATGTATGTATGTATTATTATTAAATATTAATTTCTTAGAGCCGGTACGGTGACCGTTCGGTTAAGGAACCCCGTTCCACCAGTGGGTGGATATCCGTATCACCATGACGCAGACATGGGTTATAATTCAACATTATATGAATTCGAAATGTTACTAACCGGGTTTTGTGTCAATCAAAATTCTAATTAAAAATGCATTCTTTGAACCTTTCCATCCATTAACGTTTTAAGACTATACTAGTCGTGTCGCTAGTTCTTCAAATCAGTGTTGTGAAAGAATTATGGTGCGCCACTTTCGGGCTCCTTTAGGGCACTTGGCACATGTTTTTCGACACGCCGGTTTTCTCACGATGTTTTCCTTCTCTATTTGAGAGTACTGTTATAGCGCACGATTTTTTTCTGACAGACGAAATCATTAGTGCTCTGCTGGATTTGAACCCACAACCTTAGAATCTGAAGGCTCCGCTACCACTAGATCACCAGTGCTCTCGGTGTGAGTTAAGTAAGTGTGCTATGGGCTCGATTATGAATATTTAATCTGATACGGGTACATGTAATACCAATTTATGGAACATGCCATTAAATGGAAGGCCATTATTTATTAATAGCAAAAGATTTTCTTGATAGAGCCCTTTTGAATGTACAGTCAGCAAAAGTAAATGAAGATCACACAAAGTTCCAAAAGCGATATAATCGAATAGAAATGTTTTTTTTGACAGACACAAACAGAACAGAACGTAAATAAAAGGTACCTAACAATTAAAATACAGATACTGGAGAGAGCACTGGGACCAAATTCAAATTCATTATGACCAAACTAAACGTAACGCGGGCAAACGCGGACACGTTTGTGGAATGACCATGTTATCATTGGTACTCGACCGGGTTAGAACCCATGGCGATCAGAAAACGGGGTCTTGAGTGTTCTTTCGACAGATAACAATGTTGCTATTGTAATGAACGACCCGTCGTCTATTAGTAGGTTATTGGAACCAGGCAAACTAAATCTCCTAGGAGTAGGAAGGTTTGTAAGTACATCACAATCAGTGCAGCCTGCACGTAGACTCGTTAGGTACTCTTCCACGCGACTGGCCGCGGCCCGTGTGTCTACAGACGTGGCCATACCGAATCTTAGCTCATGCTCTCAGATAGAGACTGCTGCTATAACTGCCACTTGAAGCGCTCGTGGCGTAGCTTGCTTAGACGTTCTTAATTGATCGTTGAAGTTAAGCAACGTTGTGCGCGGTCACAATGTGGATGGGTGACCGCAAGCAGGGCACGTTAAATTGTCGGTCCCGGCTTTTAAGTCGTTAAGCCATGATGGAGGCCTTTAGACGGCCCTAAAAACTCCGTCACAAGAGTTGGCCACTGGCTCATACGAACTTACTTACTTTTTTATAACTGTCACTGAATTTTGACTTAGCTCTGTTCTCGAATAAGGACAGGTTGTTACTGAATTTTGACTACTACTGACTACTATCACTAGTAGTGTCACTTGTTTTTCTTTCTATATAATATCACGCCGGTATCATGGGGTGGGTAATGCCACAAGTAATCAAAAGAAAACTTGCAGCTACTCCTGATTCAAAGTCCCAAGATGGATATGGTGAACCATGGTGACAGGTGATCAGCCCATCGCCCGTATAGACGGTCCATCATATTGTATACTATCCCTTAGACATCAAGGGATCATTAAAAAAAAATTGCCAAGCGTGTTTTTTTTATCTGTATCTTCCACGCTTGTTGGTCGCGTTACGAACAGGTGTAAATGCAACGTAATGCAAGATTATTTATTTATTTATAGATTAGGGATTTATTGTAGATTATTCTTCACAATGTAACTCAATACAGTTTGTCTCTAGAACTCAATCTCTATTGTATATTTGTTGTTATTTTTTGAATAATCTGATCAGATTGCCATTCATCGCACTTAATTTTTAATGTATGAGCCATTCTTTTTCATAATGTACATTTAAATTAGCGTAGAATAAAAGTGTACCTTGTGCAAGTACCTTAAGTTATCAAAGAAATCCGTGTTTGTAGAATCTGTTAGAGAAGCATAAAAGACGTCTCTATATTTTCTTTCATTGCTCTGCGTTCTTACCGGAACTCTATGTTTGAAGGGTTGATTGTTCGCATTCTGAAAGAACTGCGAGGACGTTTACCTTCCGAACTAGATGTGTTGGAGTTAAAGTTTTTGATGATCTCTGCTACTACTAGTCGTATTACTCGTTCTTTTGAACCAGTGTGGTGAAAAGATTAACGTGCGCCTCAAAGGCTTGCACTTGACACATGTTTTCCTTCGCCGTTTGAGAGTACTGGTACAGCGCACATACATTTTAGAACAGAAAAATCCATTGGTGCATGACCGGATTTGAACCCACGTCCTTAAGATCAGAAGTCGTACTCAGGTGCTCATGTGCTATAAGATTACGAATGTGTTAGTTTGGCATACGATTTTTTTTATTAAGTAGGTAAATATAGAAAAAACTGGTTACTTGGAATCTCCTTTTAAATACGAAAAATATATTAATAGCTGTTAGAGCATTTTAAATGTTACATCTAATGTTGAGATTGTATTACCTGTTTTTAAACAGGAAATAGACTTGTAACTGTTCTTTAATGTCATAAAGCATGGAATAAATCTCATAGATAAGATAATCTCAAAGCTTTAAAGTGTTCTAGATTGTTTGACGATATCTCTGGTTTACTTTTTTAGGCTTTAAATGGAAATACGATTCGGATTTATTAAAGAATTCAAGTTTAATCAAATCCAACTAAACCATTTTGGAAATGTTGCGCTTATTCCATTTATTTGCATAACTTTACATTCAGACTTTTGAGCGTAATGTTTAATTAAATACAACGGAGGACTATTCGGTCAGACGATACCTAATAAAGAACTCCCCAGAGACATAAATAAGTCTTATGTACTTTTATAATAAGCTTTATAGCTGGTATGATCGGTATGAACCATTATGTCTCTGAAATTACAGTAGGCAAGTATCCTACTAATATGTATTAAAATTGCGATAGTTCTTGGGGATGTGACGATGTGAGTGAAGTATCCTACTAATATTAAAAATGCTATAGAACGGATTTGAATGAAACTATATTTCATATAAAGAAAATGTGTACCCACGCGAGCGTAGTCGCGATTGGAAGCTAGTTATCAATAAAGTGACAGAAATTACAATAGAACATCGAATAAGAAAAAATGAAACCACGAAAATGCGGCTAAATTGGAAAGTCGACTTTTCTATTATGTAAGACGTATTCAATGAACACTTGGAAGGCCAAGAGCGTTACGGACCGTTTATTCTTGCTAGTTGCGTATGTCCGTGACCCAGCAGTGAATTACTGTTTAAAATTTACAACTAAATAAGTTTAACTTTGGGTAACTAGAATCTGTCCCAGAGATGTGGCCCTTATCACACTTGTCAGATAGGTGTTTGTTAAAAAATGCAGTTAGTTTTTGCAATATATATTTTTGAATTTGGGTCTGACTATGTTCTCGTTTATTACTCTGCATCGAAAAAAACAACTTTAGGTCCCAACAGCGCGTCAATTTATTTCTATTTAGTCAGCAATTTAGGAATCTCCCTCGAATAGGTATTTGTTCGGATAACGTCTCCAATATTGCTTTGGCGCTTGGAATTTTTCTCTCGCCACTAAGGATGGGGAGCATCCGGCATTTGCTTTTGGGTATTTAAAGTCAAGTCAAGTCAAAAATAGTTTATTTAGTAGGATCGTTTGAGATCACTGAGAACTATGCTGTGTTGTAAATAAAATATACTAAAATATACTGAATTAAAAGATGGTGTTTTGAGTAGAAGACGTGAAATGGTAAAAAATACTGTAGGTAGTAGGTATATTGAGTACGTGGTTCTATCTAGTCGTAACACTTATTCTTTCGAACCAGTTTGGATCCTATGGTAAACATGACATAATGTTCTCTACAACATGCCGGTTTCCTCACCATGTTTTCCTTTACCGTTTCAGAGTACTGGTGTGATGATTCACTTTTAGTCGGAGATTTGAAATTGGCATGCTGCCGGCTTTATCGATATTCCTAGGGCAGCCCTGTCCGTACCGAGTAATTTTCTCCCTTTAGAAAACTGAAATAATTTCGTTTGAACGCTTTTTGCGCCGTAACTTTTTCATTGTCTGCAGACTTGCTTACAAAGAAACGTTATTTCATAGATGGACTATTATTTTACGCTGCGCTCTAATGAGACAATTTCTTTTATGATTTTTATTCCAGCTCAAATTATGTTCGTTTATTTTTAAATGTTAATTTATACAGATGAGTTCACGTGCTGCTCAATTTTTAAAATACTTCATTATTATATATTTTCTATAAAGATACAATAATAAGTCTTTGTATAAATTGGTTTCGACGCTGATCGATATTCAGTTTTATACACTAAGACTTTAAAATTGAATTCACGTATTCCACACCAGTAACAGTCGATTGTCGAATGAAATCAAAGCACTATCCACTAGAAGGCCTCTTACTCAAATTGGGTTAGAGGACAAGAGGAAGCCACTACAACCTCTCGGGAGCACTTTGCGTCCTTTTCCATCCCCTCGATGTGTGCCTTTGATATGACAACTTTAATTTACCTTTCGCTCGGGACTTTTGAGCTGAAACTGCGGGGGACATTCGTGTTCTATTTTGGAATTCCGCTACTAGATTTCAGTGATGGACGGCTCGCAAAGAAAATAACTTAAAGTATGCCTCTCCAAAAGGTTGAATTGAAGCCGATAGAGATAGCCGCAAATACTGAACAGTTTTTAGGCAAGATATTTTTAGGTCATATTAAAAACAAAGTCATTTTCATAGTATACCGTAGAACAGTTTGGCCAAAAAGTTTCCATTTTATGACACCCAATTTTTTTGGACCATAAGCAAAGTAAACGACCCTTTACGTAACAGATAAAAGCCTAGTGTTTCCCTTTTTTTGTAAATAGTAGGAGAGCACCTCAGGGACGGATTTAGGCCCTCCGTTGCCACTTAACTTAAACACGGCTGTTGAATAGGATTGCTTCGAAAATGGCAAGGCGTTACTTTACTAAATCCGGGCCGGCGGTCACACCGTTACAGAACGGGTTTCACTCTTGTTCTTACGAAAAACATACTGCACGTACGTACTATTTTGATTAGTTAGGTATTAGGTAATTTGTGAAATTACCTAATTCAAAGAATTGGAGATAATTCAGAATTAATCGAGTTTTTTTTTCTAACATGTTATGTTTTCAAGGCAAAGTATCACTGCTCTTTCTACTTAATGTTACCTTTTAAATTTCCTGTAAAGAGATTTTACCTTGCACTCCATGTAACAGCGGTGAGCGGCCACAGTCACATCGTAAACGGAACTAAAACCGTGGCTCCATTACTTTCATAGCCAAAGTTCTTGTTCATACGCGAGTTTAAATATAACTATTTATATGATTGTACCTCGGATAGGTCGCCTCGCATCGTTTAGATTATATCCTAGATTAGTAGGGAAAGTTTTAACAATATCAGAAGTTTTTTATATTTAGCCCCAAACTAAGCAAAGTTTGTACTATGGGAACTAGATGGCCGATAGAATACTTATATATATGTATTTTGTAAGTTCATACTTATAATATATAGTATTACAACACTTAGACCCGGAAGAAATATTTGCAGAACATACAAACATTTCTCCCGTAGTGGGCATCGAACCCGCGCCTCAGGCATCTCGGCTGAGCACTCACCCGCCACGCCACCAAACGTGAAAGTTTGTGAAGATGTTTGTATGTTTGTGCCTCAATCACGCTTAAACGGCTGAACGGATTTGAATGAAACTTGGATTATATACAGTACATGTACTGGATTAACATACAGGCTATTTTTGATCCGGGTACCATGTGAGCGAAGCCGCGGGCGGCAGTTAGTTTATAATAAATAATAGGAAAGTTTGTAATTGGATAAGGAAATCACTACTAAACAAGGAAGAGAAATTCTAATAAACGTGTCTCAATTTAAAACTAGCCATTAGAAATTATGTAAAACGTCGATGCATTTCCGACGAAAACATTATTATGCTTGCGTGAGCCGACAATGAATAAAATGGCTTTCTTCCTTCGCAACGACTGTTTACCAACATGCGTGCGACACAATAGAGAAACACCTCACGGCCGATTTCCATCATAACTCCATAAGCGAAATGTCCAACGATTAGACTAAATTGTTCTATTGTTATCAACTTCTCCGATGTGATAAAGCTCAATTAACTTTCCTTTGTCCGCACAGGCACTTTTTATTGACTGCATTAACGTTTACGTAAATAACAAAGGTCTCCATGTAATGAAAAATTCATGGCACATTTTTCTCAGTAATCAGTAGGTGTAAACTTGAGCGGTCGGCGCAGCGCTCGCGTGACGGTAAAAACATTAGTTATGTGGACTAGAACGAGTATCGTGTATGTTATACTTTTTACTTTCCCTGAGCGATTGCAATTATTCAAGGTTGTATAGAAAATGAAACCCAATTTAAGTACGTACATTCCCAATGGCGCGACGTTTGACAATGCCCCGACTTTCTCTTCACGCTAGAGCGGGCGCGGCGTGTCCTCGAGTCAACGCTCGGACATTTGTTTTTGTAATTATGCCCGTAAACCAGCTGTACGTGTAAATGTTACCGCATTCAGCTGGGTTCACTCCCCCGAAGCCGAGGCGGGTTGACACAATACAAATTGCCGAGGCCAAGATGACTCGTGCGACTGAATATTTTATATGCGAGTAAATTTGGCGCGGATCGCTTGAGCGCAATGTGAATGGAGATAATTAGGTCGGGAACCGTGTGCCTGCTCGGTGAAATATGGGAACGCAAAAGTTCGGGTTAAGATTAGCAATCCCGCTGGTGAAATGAAGATGAAACATTGCAAGCTCATTGCAGCACTTCTGGGACATCGTGGGCATTTGGACTGAGGGTTCGGTTTCTATGTTTTTGGGGATATCACGGGAAACTTCGCACTAACGCTGTAACTCATTAAGTCTAGCTTAACTATATTTATCACACGGGTGACCTCTTTTCCGAGTTGTCCCAAAGATAATTTGGGCGTTGCGCTCGCCACCTTTAGGGTCAAAGTGTTACCAAATTGACCCCGGACGGGCCCTCCGGGAAAAAAGCCTTGTAGCGAGGTCGCCGAACATTTTTATACAACGTATCTACCTATCTCGTGAATATTATAAAGGGGAGTCGCATTTCACACGTTCAGGCGACAGTAAAAACATTCAATTCTATTCCAGGGTAAGCTTTATTGCGACGACGTTTTAGTTTAGGGACTGTTTTTTGTTGTAATTTTAAAAGGACGTTATACCGAGTAATTTTATCGCGCCTTCGGGACCCGTCTTGGTTTGATTGCTTTACTTTTGCTGTTTCTCTTTCATTATGTACACTTAGTTTTACAAACTAGGCTAGCTAGGAAAAAATGTACAATTACTTATACTGCAAAGTTGTTTAAACGGTACAACTCTGTACTGTATAAAGTAAAATAAATGTCGGTTCCAGCATTATTTTCCACGACCTTGTTTAAATCAATCGTGTGCAGGTGTTCGGATAAAAAATACGGCTACCATTTAATAAGCAATATGTTTTACAACAAGCTGCGTGTTTTGTTTTACCTGTGATCATGTTTTGTGGAAGGTGCGCATTGTGTAATGCCCGCTATGTGGGTAATTTAGGGAGCGATGCGGGCACCTCGCCCTCTGCTAATGAACGTCCCGAGCTCCGACATCACCTGTTTCCACTCGAGTTTCGCAGAATTCCTACTATCAAAGGATCCTTCGTAATCAAGTTATTGGGAAATATTTATTGACTCCCCCGACCTCTCTCAGAAAAGCACTATATATCTTCGAAGAAACATGTTTCGCTGCCACAGTAATTTGTAGGCGCTACGATATTTTTGTTGCCGATTTTATTGTTGTTTAGATCCGAATGTGGCCGTCCCTCATCCCCGTCTCTCGTGGCGTCTGCTCGCCGGATGGAAAGCGAGCGGTCACCGTAATAGGGGTCTCGTGCGATTGGACAACACATTTTTGCACGCAAACAGGGGTAGGATTTTATTAGCTCAGTTATCTGGCTTTATGAGTCATGTTCACTGCAATAAACTCGGTGGTTCCCTACCAAATGAGCTCCTATATTGAAACTTATTCATTGCCAATATCCGAGCTTGTAATATAGGAGTAGATCGTCGCTTATGCGAGCAATTTCATTTTTTATTTTTAAATTACAGAGGTTTGGTTTAATTGCGCACCGCTGCAGCTGTTTCGCGTTAATATTGATTGTGCCGGCGTCGAGTCGTAAAACTGCGAGTAGCTTCAATAACAAAGTTCTCTCAGTGGCTGTATGAAAAGCCATTAGTGTGATATGCATAAAGCAATTTGGGGAATGTCTCCCGTCTGTGGGTTGCCTTAGAAGTGTCCCCTCTCGTGTAGTTGCCAAACAAGGTCCTGCCAGCTATCTCGGGGTCGTCGTCCCGCGCTCGCCTCAATTAATCAGTAATGCCTCAGCAGGTAATAAGCGGTCGGCGACTCGGTACAGTTATAATCGCAGGACGGAATGTCGGAATACGATGAAACTTTGTAGTAATAACTGGTTTATAACGTTTTATAACGTTATTACCTAATTATGTCGCCGTAAATGTTCTATCTGAGTCTATCCAGCATCTAAACATGTTTCCTCTAACGTTTCTCATTAGTCCGGTTTGAGATTTTGTTGAAAGTAGGGCTGTCCTTTTGAGGGTATAACTGGTCGTTATTTACTTAACTGACTGTCCTTGATACATTAATTTGAATAAGAACCGGTTATTTTATAAGAACGTTTTTATTCTCGAAGGATCGTCACAGATTGTTGTCAATTCTTAGTTTTTTTGCATTGAAGTTGGCTACTAGCTCATTTTTAATGGTTTAACGATTTAAAAGCCGGGACCGACAATTAAACGTGCCATCCGAAGCACGAAAGAGTTCAGCTCGTAATGCCACTTACGGTCGCCTATCCCAATTGTGATCGTGCACAACGTTGCTTAACTTCGATCAAGAACATTTAAGCAAGCTATTCCACAAGCGCTTCAAAATAGGTTTGAATTATCATCAGACTATAGGAGTTTACTGCTGGACATAAATAGGCCTCCCAATATACTTCCAGGACGAACAATTTAGTGCTGCTCCATCAACCACTCACACACCTAACAATATCAGTTTTGAGTACTGGAAGATAATTTTTTGGGATATTCCCGGTCCTCCGATCGAAACTCCGATTGGTAGGAGGAGCGGGAATATTTTTTCCCATTCCTCCGATTAAATGGTTTTTGTTTTTATCACTTAGTTTATTCCGCCAAGTACAGTCCAGGCCATAATGTACTGTATTTTTGACTGATTGTCCGCGTCGATATTAACTCACTGTACCGTAATTCGAGGTCTACCTAGAATATTATATGGAGATTTTGGGACCTCACTTGTGGCAATCGCCATACTGTGTATATGTATATAACACCATAAGTAGGTACATGAGTGATGCCGCAACAACGTGATCAAGGGTCCTGTCTCCCGGCGGCCGACCGCAACCATTCATCAACTATTAACTCGCTTCATTAACCGTCTATCAGTTGGACAAGTATTTGGGCACTCATGGCGAACACCCACTGAAACCAAAATCTGTCTGATTCACCTAATATATGTTTACTAGAGGAACGCCCCGCCAATATGTCCAAGTTGTTTTTTTCTCTTGCAGACTGCATCCTCGCTCTGCGTCTTTTAGAAGTTGAATTCCGGAAATACTTTTCTTAGGACACTCCTACATCATAACCCTTTAACTTCACGCTGTATTTTAGTTTAGGCTGTGTGTCAGTAACGTAGAATTTTATTTAGGTATTTAGATTGAGTTGAAACATGTATAAAGCCTTGGTGGCGTGGCGGGCGATTGCTCGGCAGAGACGCAAAAGGCGCGGGTTCGATTCCCGCTGCGGAAGAAATGTTTGCATGATCTGTAAATATTTCTTCCGGGTCTGGGTGTTGTGGTACCATGGTACTCGTAGTTTCTGATACCCACGACACAGGGAATCCTAGTTGTGGGGTCAGGACTATGTGTGTGACTGTTGGGTGTTAATTTATTTATTATTATTATCTTAAAGAAATTCTCGTCCAGCTCGTAAATATTTTAACAACTCTCAAATTATATTTTTTTAGGCACCTTGAGTTCACAAAGATTTTTAAGACGTCATCCTAATCTATTAGCAAAAAGAGGTAGGTAAGGTTAATAAAAAGCACTTAATAAAATGGTCCAGTCCTTTGTTTTACAACAATGCCTAACGAATTCCGTAGGATGCTTAAAAATAAAAACATACACAGAATCGCTACAGTTCATATAAAACTCCTTTCTCGGAATTTCGCAAGATTATTAAAAGGAGAAGAGTTTGCCACTCAAATATTTGTAACAATCTCAAAAGCGCCCTATTCCCCCAATTCAATAACGCTGGAGGTACCCAATAGCTGAATTTAAATAGGGCGTCAAAGAGCGGCCAGGGCCATTGTCTTCAGTACATAATGAGTTCTCAGAAAATGTGGAGCAGTGTGCTTGTAGTTTAATGATACTACTACTCTTAGTCAAATGACACTTGGGCTACCTGCCTTACCAATTCTCGCTTGCTTGACAAATTGTTGGCTATGTTTTGATGTTTACATTGATGTTTATTTTTGGATCCACATTTGCAGCCACTTTTGGATCAGGAGTGGCTGCAAATGTTCTTATAATTACTTGTGGCTCTGCCCACCCCTTTAGGGATACGAGCGTGATAATATGTATGTATGTACATTTAATTTTTATGTTTTATCGAACCCTATGTAAAATAGTAGTTTAAGAGTAGCTTTTTTAAGAGTTCAAAAATACTGTTTTGCAGAATGCGCCCGTTATTATAATTACGTATACATGTGACTGTATGAAGACTTCATACAGCCTTAGGAACCATTTGCTCTTTTTTTGTGAAATCAATTTTGGCACAGTAATTTTTGGCCAAGCGCGAGTTGGCCATAAAAATGGGCGATGTTGATGATAAAAATAAGTAAAAAAGTATTAAAATATTTTTCTGCTAATCGACTCACTTACTTCTAAGAGTCATTTCATTGTATTGGAAAAAGAAATCGGAACAGCAGAAGTTGGTACTTGTATTTATACAAAGGGTGTATCTAAGTACGAGAAACCTCAGACCGCGAATAGAAATCTTGCGGATTGTGGACATCGCCCGCGATGTCTCCGTTTGGGGCGAACTACTGAACCATTGACACAATAGAAGATGAAGAAGACAAGACTAACTGGTGAACATCTGAACAGCATATCTCTCATCAGTTTGGCAAACAAAAAAATATAGAAGAAACAGGATTCCAAACTCGTAAATTACTTTTTCCATACCTTCATTACGGTCGGGTATCTCAAAAATAACTATCTATCCCGCAGTATGTCATTCCAACACTGCGGCGTTTCAGAAGTGGGATGCGAAAATTATGCGGGTGCCGGACGCTGCTATAAATGTAGCCCCTGCCGGTGAATAGGTACGGCATAGAAATGAAACTTCTTTGCTGGGCTTTAGTACACTTATCCGATCCGGTCCGATTTTTAACGGTTCGAGGTGGCAGGCACCCATGAATAAACCCTTACAAATTGTCTTTATAAATAAGTCGGATTAAATGTCCATAAGAAATAAATGTAACCCTTATTCGTAATTCAATTGTTATACATTTTAAATTTCGCTATTACGAAATGAAGGAGGTGAAATTCCGTGTACAATCACAAAATATCATCTATATGGGCGATGGGCTGATCACCTGTCACCATTGTTCACCATTTCCATCTTAGGATTTAAATTAGAAGTGGCTGCAAGTTTTCTTATGTTTTCTTGTGGCTCTGCCTACCCCATTAGGGATATGGGCGTGATAATATGTATGTATGTATCACAAAATTTCCAAATGTTACAAAGCATCCTGGAACTGCGTTACGCTTCGGCTCTGCTGCATTGCCAGGAGCATTGACGGACAAGAGTAAGATAGATAGATAGATATATTTCATTCATTAAGTTTTAACAAACATTGGTTAGTAGTGTTTGTAAGCCTATGTTAGGTTTGTCTTAACACTATGTTCTCGTTTACAAAAATTATTAATAAAAAAGTTCGAGTAAAAAACACGTCCAAAATAACAATAACAAGGGATAACTAATCAGGAGCGACCGCGCACAGCGGTTACAATTCAAACGAACGTCTTTACAAAGAACCGGCCCAAAGAAGAGTATAACATGCATTTTGATTGAATTTCATTAACTAACCTCTGCATCCAGAATCTGTAGATAAGTATTATGTATAAATGGAGATATTTTTAGAGTCGTAGAGCCGTTTATTTCTTAAAAAGAGCTCACAAAAAGAATTGAGTTACACTGACTCGATTAAGAAAGTTTGAAAACATTTCTTTGTGCCCCGATGCCGATAAGAGTACCGGATATCCGTTCACAGCGTGTTCTGTTGCTGCATAAGCGTCAAATGCCCGGTTTAATATTCTACTAACGGATGAAGGCTCGTTCATTACCATAGCAACTTCGTTCTTTTGTTCAAAAATGTATGGCGATCCGTCGTCCGTTAGTAGAATGTTGGAACTGAGTAAATGTCACATGACATGAGATTCAGTTCTAGAAATGTATTCTGTACTGTTGCAGAGTGTCCGTCTATATTACATTATTCTGTATTAAGTTAGCACTCGTCGTTACTTCGCCACGACTCGGACGATGTTTCTAGTTGGATTATTCTTGAATAGTTTACGGCGTTTTGGGGATGTCAAAATAGAACGTATAAAGTATTTTTTTTATCACACCCCTATCCCTAATGGGGTAGGCAGAACCACAAGTAATCATAAGAAAACTTGCAGCCACTTCTGATCTAAGACTCTCAAGATGGATATGGTGAACCATGGTGACAGGTTATCAGCCCATCGCCCATATAGGTCCATCAAGTTGGAGCGGATACTAGGTACCCCTTAGTCGACTTTGCTTGGAGAGAGAAGCAGCTGGACGCATTTTTTGTTTTTTCTTTACTCCCAGTCCAGCATAGAAAAATATGCACTAAATCAAAATATATATAACTCGTATACTGTAGCGTTGCGGCGGAATTCCTAATAATAAACACAGCATGCAATATGTGGACAAACTACTTATAATATAAATAACTGAAGAAACAATAAAATAAGAACAAAAACATAAAAAATATTAGACATAAAATATAATATAATATAGTAATCGAGTGAAGTATGTCAAGACCATAGCAAATGTAAATCCGTGGTTTCTGTCTACACTCGTGGGAAACAGGCGTGATATTATGTAGTGTCTATGTACAAATTAATATTACCACTGTTACATAATCTGAACTAAAATCTACAAGAAACTGTTTGAAGATAGCTGTAGGAGCTTGTGTTCAAGCACAGTTTTGCATTGCCATGTACTTTGTTACCTACGTCCATAAATTCATTTATTTGTCGTGTTAGGAAGCAGGTGGCAGTTATTTTACCGTCTAGCTATGATATCTGGCTAGGATACTTAGGTCGGTAATTGGTAAATGTATGACACTTACTTTACCATTTTCTCGGAAATCTCTTAGGCAAGAATGGTCTATAATAAAAACAATAATTTATTATTTTATCTTAAAAACACAACGACTTTCTTCTAAATAAATCGGGTATAAAATAAAGGAGACACTCCATAATTGGAACAATTATAACTACGATAACAGAGTTAAAAAACCACCATAATAATGGACTTTTCAAAAGATGAATGTAGGTAAATTTTTCCTAAACTTTTGTCCTTAACATAAGAATGCGTATTGTTCTCATGAGTTATGTCTACTCCAAGGTTGTAATGACTTCATTCTAATGAAATTTTCCTTTTTTTCTTTCGTAAGTTTCATAATAATACAATTTTTGGCAGGAAAGAAAGTTTCTCTTTCTGATAATTTCACCTTTTTGTTACAACTTTACGTGAATTAAGATAAGGAATTTAACTTTACGTACTTAATATCACTAAAGCTTTTTCCATTTATAGTACAAAGTTTCCTAGTAATATTACATACTAGTCTCACAATTTAGAGCACACTCACCATACTTCTAAAGTTTGGAATATAGAATCTTGCTCAAAATCCTTATTGAAATATCAGTTTCGGATAACTTGTATAAAATATCTAATTTCCTGAGCACGTTCGTAAACTCTTAGCTATTTATGATGTGAAGTTTGTTCACAAAGCTCGGCGCCATATGCAGGGAACTGAATATTGAGAGCCTTGACAAACAGCATTGGTTATGAAGCGATGCCATTTCTACAATCGTTGGCGCTTATTTTTAACCCACGACGAAAAGGTGTTATAAGTTTGTAGTGTGTATCTGTGTGACTGTCTGTGGCATCGTAGCTCCAAATCGAATGGACCGATTAGATTTGTTAGAGTCCACGACGTTTGGACTCGTCGTCTAGCAACATCGCTGATGGAATTCAACTTTGTCTACTCCCTTAGAATATTGAACTGAGCACGCCTTACTACTTGTTTCATATTCAGAGCTACTGTAATGGCTTACTAAAATGTTCTATTCACCGTTCGTGTTAATAGTTCGTGTTGTAAGGCTAATGAAATTGCTAAGTTTGATGCTAGGCTTTGAGCCAATTTCATCATTCAAACTAAACGGCGGCGTTTAGCTTCTGAACTGAGTTGTCAGTCATTGCTGACGTTTTTTATACAATTTGTCAGCTCTTGAACTTGGGTTTGACCTAAACGCCGTTCAGTTTGAAAAGTGAAATTGCCTCTCAGTGTCTGCCGGAGGCGCGGTTTATACACATGAGACGGAGACGTTTAGTGTACGTGGCTTCGTTTTCTTCACGAGGTACTTTGAAATCTTCTCTGAGCGGTGTCCGTGCGTGTCACGTTTGCCCATTATACAATGATATATTTACTCTATACAAATCTATGGAGGAGACTTATATACGTGTCTCGCCACATCTGAGTAAACTGCGCCCTAGCAATACTCGTATGTGTAGTTTATTTCTTTATGCAGTGTCTGAATAAGAATGCATTGGCATTGACAAAAAATTACTTAATATTATTGCAATGCCGCCTCCCTCTTTTATAGTCACGGAATGAAAAGGTTCGCCACCGTGAGGTCGGTTGTCGCACTTGTCGCTAGCACTAGTGTAAGAATTGAATTAAAACCATAATAATTGTATTATGGTTTTAATTCAGTAAAACATACTATCCTGTATGACACGATAAATTGGCAAAAAACTTTGCCGTCATACGCCGTCAATTTGAACTTTGTTGTCGAGTAGTTAAACATAATTTTCTATGCAACAGTTTGTTCTGTGCCTTAGATTCAAAAAGTAACATGTCTCGCGACACGTCAAACGAATCAATTTAAAAGTTGACGAACCTTTTCATTCCGCCACTATACATGACAATGAATAGTAGCACACTGAGTAATTAGAATGTTGTAGTAGCTATAGTACCTATCTCACTGATTAGTTTCTAATATCCTATTACGAGTATGTGCAGCAATGGAAGGACATCACACTGACGTCTGTCTATAATACTTGGGCATGTAATCAGGCAAGGCACCATCTAGTTTGAATTTGGCTGTTCATGTAGGTATAGTTCTAAAACTTTATAAATCAAGACATGTCTACTCTAAATCTTTATAAACAAGAGGGTTACGGTAATTAAGACATAAAAAAGTTTTTATGAGATTTCAAGAGAGTATGTACAAACGTTGAGTAGGTACGTTTCGTTTTTATTGTTGACGTTGGCTACTTCCATTTATGGACAGATTATTGATTCTCTCCACACCTATTTACGAATATTTTATTTATTAAGAAAATCGAAGTATCCTAATGCGTAAATCGTATTTCTCGAAATCAGGTACTATTAAGACTTCTCAGAAGCAATAGGGATCAGGTGTCATGAGTGAGCGCGTAAAAACAGGAATTTAATCATACGACTCGGCAAACGTCTTGTCGGATTTGTTTTCCATTACTTTCGAGATCGTGTTCAAACAAAGATGAGGAAAACGATACCATATTTTATTTATAAGGTTAGTAATAAGTAAGTAGTTTACCAATTTTACGCCTCTGTGAACGTACATGGGCCGCTTTTAAGCGCAGTGCCGTTTCGTCCTTTGGGACCAATCTCTTTACTGTTTTAGCATCTCTACTTTAAATTAAATTGAAGTTTCACTACAACCTTTTCATCCGATCTACTTATACTGCTTTCTAAAACGTTGCTGTAATGTCTGACAGTGCTCAAAGAAAATCCTAGACTTTTCTAAAACATCCACTTACATCAAGTTGTATTGCGTAATGTTCTTACCTACCTATTTAATTTACTTACCATTGCGAAAACGTTAAGACTTTCGCTAGAAAGGTTTAGCTGAAGTATAATACGTTTTAAAACTAAAAACAAAACAGACTTCAATGAAAAATAAGTTGAAACTCCTTAGTGCCGTCGTATAAAAACTAACAGGTATATATGTCAAGATATCAATGGCCATCGACGCTTAAAAAAAAAAGTAATGTCATATTTTTAGAGGAACGCCCCCTGACTTTGTTCGCATTGTGTTTTTTACACAAATTTCATCTTCTCGCTGCGTTCCCTTGTAGTTCAATTTCGAGAATTTCTTTCGTAGCATCACTACATCATGAGAGAAATCATGCTTTGAGGACTGTAATGTTCATTGTCAGTCAATCAGTCAGTCAGTAACGTAAGAGTTTTAATATATTTAGATGACACGCAACCTTGAAAGTTTCTATGACTTATGTCATTACCATAATAAATTGAGTGAAAATAACTCAGAACAATTTATTGTTCTGAGGAAAATAAGTAGGTATGTAATTTACGTCGCCATTTCAAAGTTTAATTTCACTACTTTTGAATATTACTTGAAAAATAGAAATCCCTCCGACATAAAATTTATATGGGACCTTCATCTAAAAAAAATACATACAGTCGAATATAGAACCTCTTCTTTTTTTAAGACTTAAAAAATGTTTTGGATCCTGAGTGCATGGTCCATTTAATACAGTTCCTTTACTCTATGGTTCGAAACTACGATCTTATAACCGCTATCGATTGTGACTGATAAAATCTGCACCTTAAACGTAGTGCTATAATCCCAATATAATCCCCGTTTTTCGCGCAGAGTATTAAGTTTCCACTATTCAAGTTATTTCCTTTGTGCTTGCCTCCAATGGCACGACTAGGGCTGGGGCTGCCCGATAAAAAGTTACAAAAGACGGATTCCCTAGTGAAAATTTGAAATATGTAACTTTATATGTTTATTGTACCGGTCTCATACTGTTTGTGAAGCTAAAAGATTCTTCTTTAAAGAAAAACAGAAACGAAGGGACCGGTATCTTCAGTAAACTGAATATTTTAGAAACTTTGTTTTGATAACTTTAGTAAGCTAAATCATTAATTTCTAAAAAAGCTTTCTCGTTTAGACACAAAACAAAGACTCAGAACTTCTAAAGCGACTCTAATACGGCCAATAGTTCTGTCCTGAGCCGGATGTTACTGATAAAGTTGGAATCTCACAACACTACTCGTAAGCTTGTATGGTCTCTGTAAACAAACAGTTTTCCGTGGTATTTTATTCCACTTCCACCAGGACTTCAACAAAGAGTGTTGGACGAAAAACCCCATTGAACTTCAAAGCGTTTCAAAACAACTCTATTATTTCGGTATTTTATAAAGTGTCGAGGTATTTGGAAATAGATCAAAGAAAACGAAGTTTATTGAGAGGTTTGGTAGCAAAATAGGCTTCAATCAGTATCGATTTAAAGCATTTCAAGCAAGATCGTGGTCTCTGCCTACCCCTATGGGAAACAGGCTTGATATTATAAATCCGATAATAATCCGAGTCCGATAAATAAATTATTATTATTGTTATTATTATTATGTACAATACAATAGTGTCTGTCAAGTTTGTTTTTTTATTATTTTAGCTATCAATATTGGTACTTCGCACTAAACAATACTGCACTCCATTTTCACAGTGCATCTAGGAACATTTTATATTAAGAACAGTATCTTAGAAGGTGCTATAAACAGTTTTATTGCTCGAAGCGTCCCTGCCCCAGCTGAGACTTGGAATAATTACACAAGTATACGACCTCGGTAGCGTAGTGGGCGAGTACCTGACCGACGCGAGAGAACCGGTTCGATTTCCGCGGCAAGAAATGTATTCTGCAAATATTCCTTCCGGGTGTCGTAGTATCATAGTACTGATTTGTAACTGTTGTGTGTGTTATTATTGTACGTACCACAGATGTGACAGTAAAAAATGTTTGGCTATTTTTAGGGTTCCGTACCCACAGGGTGCCAACGGGACCCTATTACTAAGCCTCCGCTGTCCGCCCATCCGTCCGTCTGTCAGCGGGCTGTATCTCAGGAACCATAATAGTAGTTTAGTAGAGTTGAAATTTTCACAGAGTGTGTATTTCAATTGCCGCTATAACAACAAATATTAGAAATAAAATAAAAGGGGGCCCCATACAAGAAACATATACGATAGTTCGGAACCATTCGTGTGTAAATTCGATTCGCACTTGACCGATTTTTCTAATTATATCTTTTTTGTTTCAGGTAATTATCAAGCTACTTGTAGAAATTCGTCATAGTAAGTTTTTCTGGTCTGCATTTAAAATTCAATGCATATTTAATGAAAATTGGCAGATTTGGATGTGAACAAAATTCAATAATTCATTTGTACGTTAAAGCGTAGACTCTCATCAAAATTACTCCATATTAACTGACGATTTAATATTAATTTAAATATTATGTGCACTTACTATGTACAGGATGAGTCGATACAGCTTCTAAAAACTAGTAACTATATAGCTCTATGAAATCTGTTGGGGCTCGAAATGTATAATTTTTTTTCTAAAAAGTTTGCTATTTATTTAAGAAGCTTTAACGCGGCATCTTTATGTTCATCTCCGCCTGTAGGTATTTGCTGACTTTTTACGTGATTTAATTTTGTGATATTATGGCGTGGTTAAAAACAGAAAACTCTTTCGTGGTAGGTGAATTTTTACATCCTGTAGGCAATAAAATCCTGATAACTGAATTCCAATCAATCATGTGGTGAATGGTCGACGAAATGAAATTCAATTATAACTTTCAATGGCTCTGATAATGGTTCTATTTTATTGAGGCAAATTATAATTTGACGAATCATTTTGATGGTTACTTAAATATTTACATCCATAGCATAAAAACTTTGGTACAGTAGCACCACAGATGTTGTGTGCCTCGGCAAACTTCGTGCTTTGTATGAAAACCGAATTTGTCAGAATATGCAACTCTTATTAATCGTATCAATCAATATACTCATAATAGCTGAACCAACCCTTTAAAAACATAAATATTTACATAATTAAAAAAATAAGTATTATTGTAAAACCTCTATATTACATATCATCATCGCGTTAGTTCGTGTTTCAGAAGCTAGACGAAAATTGCCGAGGCGCACAATATTTGTGGTAATACTGTACGTTGTCTGCATGTAATGTAGGGTTGGTACTTTTTTTGGTAAGTGGAGATAAAAATGGGTCAGACAAAAGATATAGTGATAAATAGAGTAGATATTCAAAAATACATAAAGACCCAAGGGAAAATCTGAAGAATGCCACCCCTGTCTCGGTATTTGCTTGCAAATGTGAGCACTCCCAAGAATACTGAGTGAAAATATTTTTACTTTCAGAAAATGCAATATCAAACATTCACGCTAGCCCTCAATAGAGACATAAAGTGTCGTTTTATGAGTCTGCAGCAAAATGTTGAGAGTTTATAAGTCCCGTGTTGGGCGCCAAGCCAGTCAACCAGTATACCAGTGTTGTTCAACAACAAGCACAGGCAATAAGTATAACAGTTAGCAAACAGAAGCACTGAAAATGGGTAAAAAATTCTGTATACCTTTTCTTATAAAAAAAAACTATGAATGAAAGGGTGATGTCCGAACGCCCAGACAATATCATTCCAGTAGATTTTCGTTTCGAATGAAGTTTTAATAGCCGATAAAAAAGTCGTTTGACCCTTTTCAATGTTTTGCCAATGTAAACTTAAACTCAAATCGGGTCTCGACGGGTCTGTCTGCTCGAAATAAATCAACTTTCGCCTGTACAAGCTCGAGTTGAGCGTAGAATTGGCATCCCCTGTGCGTTGTACATACCTAAGTTGTTGACTCCATCTGTCCTCGCCACGCCGTCGTCCCGTCGCCGCCTCGCTGTCGCCATTTCCGATCAATAGTACTAAAAGTATACATATATTAGGACTCGATATTGAATTTTAATGAGAATAAAATTACGACCTTAACAAGGCCAAAGTTTCGCTTGAAACTCACATGAGCGTCTTGAAATGCTTTTAATACGTCTTGTAACTGTTGAGTTCTCGCTTATCTAACATGCTTATAATGTAAATGGAATTTTACAAACCGAATTGTTCTTAGTTGCAAAGTTGTTAGCAATTTAAGTAATTGTTCTACGCTCCCAGTCCCTTTGTGTTTGATTTGGCTCCTTTAATATGACTAAAGGCGAAGTTTCCGCAGCAGCGACCGATTTGTTACGTTGACGTTTGGAGCCTGAGCGACTCTATTGGTTATAGAAACGGTCAACAGACAGTCGCAAATAATCAATTCAAAGCAATATCTGTGACGTCCGTCGTCGCGACCAGGACTCGAATGTCGCAATGAATTTTCCTCTGAACCAATGAAGCGATATTGATACCTATAGAATTGATAGGTATCAATTCTATAGTATATCTACCATATATCTGGTGCTGAATAATAGTGGAAGCATTTTCAGTTACCCAGTCAAAAATATTGATAGTGGCTGGAAGTGGAATACTAAAACAAAATGGTTTTGACGAAATAATAGTTATTATGGACTCAAAAATCACTAGTATATTCTCTAACATGATGAGATACAATAGGCAAGTATTCCCAAGGAGGGTTGACGTCAGGCAGGCAGCCGATCATAAAACACCTTAGCCAAAACTCTGCACAAGACCCCACATAGAGTGGGATAAGGGATAAGGGCAGGAAGATGATGATGACGGACTCAAAAATCACAATTGCTTTATTACCAAACCCTGGTTTAACCAAACGCATGTTCGTGGAGTTCTATTTGCTCTACAGTCAGGGTTGAAAACTAATTTTCTTTCTGTGTACCTTCGAAACTATGATTGTAAATACTTGAGTTGAAAACACTATATTCCGTTTACTTGAATGGAATATTAAGAAGTGGTTTGGTGTTATAATGGGAAATAAAGGCCGTAATGTATTATTAGCGCCATAAACGCAAGCCGTCGTGCTTGAAACTGCCTCCCTTTTCCTTATAACGTATACCTAGGCACCTACATGCCAATTTGAACTACTAGCGGCTTTAATCGAGATTAATCTTTTATTCGACCCGACCTTTATAAACATTCAAGGTCATGAAATCAATGAATGAAATAAAATACATGTATAAATAAAAAATTGTGGACATTTTACACAGCGCCATCTAGTCCCAAACTAAGCAAAGCTTGTACTATGTGAACCAGATAGAATACATATAAACTTTTTTTTTGTAAATACCTACTTATAGTACATATTATAACACCCAGCCCCGGAATCATCTCGACCCGCAAATTTAGAACCTAGGGGACTATTAAAAAAATTCAGTACTATCGATCGACCAACGAACCACTTTTATTTTTGCACGATAAGTATATTCAGCACAAAATAGTAATAATCTTGCATTTTGAACTATTGTTTTGTTAGTGTAGGTATCATATTTTCTAGCTACAGCATTGTTCAACTCAGAAAATTCAAACACTCTCCCACAGCCTGAATCGAACCCGCGCCTGTTGCGTCTTAGCCGAGCACCTGCGTCAGTACCTACCTTGAACAAAAAAATTGATGCACGACTGGATTAAAACCAACTAAAAACGACCTTAGATCGGAAAATTCGGAAATCGATAAGCGGGGCCACTACTAGACCAGCAGGGACGAGAATCAGCCAGTCGCAAAAAAAGGTACAAAATAGTGTTCGCAAACGTTCTAGGTATCTTCGCAGATCAGTAATCAAGCCAAACGTTCCGTTCGATAGAAAGATGCTGTCTGCAGGCTCCGTAATGATTGTGAAATCGATAGTTCAACATCGTGAAATGCATTCAAACGAAAGATACTAAGACAGGAATCCTACGGAACCCTATTCGTATAAAATAGAGGGTTGTCTGAAAGGGTTGTTGCTAAACATTTGCATTTTTATGTTTGCTTCTTCGGTAGCTGAGTTATTTTAGCTTCGTAAATTTCCTTTGTAGGGTGTAAGTAATTTTTTTTATCGGATATAGTATTCGTCCGCGGCTTTACTCTCGTGGTATTCATAAGTTTCAACGTAATCCGTTCGGTCGTTACGAAGATGAGTGAAAAAAAAACAAACACTATTTCGCCTTTATAATGATACTAGCTGCCGCCCGCGGCTTCGCTCGCGTGGTATCCGGATAAAAATAGCCTATATGTTAATCCAGTACATGTACTATGTATATTCCAAGTTTCATTCAAATCCGTTCAGCCGTTTAGGCGTGTTTGAGGCACAAACATCCACACATGCAAACTCACAAACTTCCGCATTTATAATATAAGTAAGACTAGTAGTTCGTCCCGAACTGATATTTCGCGCGAGATGTCCATAATCCGCAATTTTTACATCCACGCCTTGAGGATTCTTGTACTCACACACTTTGTTTATTTGCAAGTTCTAATTAGACCATTGTCTATTCTATAAAACGTTACGAGTAGATATATTGTCTTGATTACAGTATAAAATCAAGACTTTATGTTGACTCAACTTGTTATAGGAGACGTAGCAAACACAACTACTGCAAATCACAATCACGATACCGCTATCTAGCTAATATTCAGTCTAACCTGATCTTCGAAAACATCGAAACTCTAACAAAAGAGAGCTCAGGTTACAACGATTTTTAAAAATTACTCTTTTCATTGCATTTCAAAAACTATACATCCTAGGATAAAAATAAAAATCGTTTTAGAGTTTTCAAATAAAGCCCTTTCATATGTCTATTTTCATAGCATTTCAAAAACTATACATCCTAGGATAAAAATAAAAATAGTTTTAGAGTTTTCAAATAAAGCCCTTTCATATGTCCCGCTCGACAGATTTGTAAAAGTTTGTTTTTTTACAATAAATTGGCCTAATCGGCCAAGTTGTCACTTAGATCTTCGGTCATGCTATGCTTTTTTGTTAGGCTTATGCTTTTTAGGATTCCGTTATCCCACGAGCAAAATGAAGCTTCATTTCTGTCATTTGACCGTCAAATTAAAACTATTATGTACGCCAACAAAACAATTATTATGTATGTGAAAAACACAACATTTGTTGTTTACTATGTTATGAAAACACATTGACAGTATTGGACCATTTTTGTAACGGACTCTACCTCAAAAATTACTCTAATAATTTATTTTCTGTATCTTCATAATACACAACAAACATTAAGAAATTTAGTTTGTGAGCTGTAGCCAACACATTTTATGTATTGAAAAAGATAGCTAAACGGAACACTGCGAGACCGAGCCCAACTCGTATTTTACTAGTTATGTATTTCTTGAATATGTTGAGACTTTGCTTCAGCTCGGTACAAGGACACTTTTCCAATTATTATAGAAAATTATTCCTGTTGAGGTTTTGTATTGAGAAAAGATTTATATTCATGTTCTATTGACTATTCACCCAAACGTTGTATCTCCAAAACATTTGAGTTTATTACATAAAAAAATGAAATCTAAAATGTAAGATTTGTTAAATCTTACATTTTAGATTTCACTTTTTTGTTTGTCTAGACTGGCTTTCATTATAAAGTATCAAAGAAAATTAATTAACATTCTGTGTTCACTTTTTCTAGTCCTACCTGAATGCTTTTACTTTATCTCAATATACAAAACAGTTGCTTTTCTGGATGACTGACAATGTATCAGTCTAAAAACTTCCTCAAAGCACCTATTTGTAATAGGAGGAAATTTCATTCCGGGGACTAATGATTTTTCGAAAATCAGGCACTATGTGTATGAATCCAAGCCTAAGCTTAAACCTTGGAAACAAATCGACGCAAACGAAGCCGCAGAGGCGCTACTAGTCTTGTTATAAGTGGCTCATTGCAGCCCAGTGAGCAACCCTACAGACTTCTATTTTTTCTTACCACGAGCTTTTTCTCACCACGGACATTTTTAATTGCATTAAAAAACTTATTTTCACTTTGTATTCCATGATGGCGGTGTTGTATGTAAATTATAAAATGTAAAAAATTACGGTTCAGAGCAGTCGAGAGCAGCGTTCATTATTACCGCACAGAGCTCGTTTGTTATTCCGTTTGGCCCTGGAGCTTTTAGCTATTTACATAAAACAGATAAAATAACACTCTAGTTAAATTTCTCTATAATTAATAGTTTGCGCTCTAATTAAATTTGACCACGTTACCCAATACATTTCTCTGAATAGAATAATTAATAACTCGAATAGCCATATATAATTATTTAATCCGGTCTGTGTTCATGTGATAGAACAGTAAAAATAACTTTGTTTCGGTTGAAAAACACACAGGAACAATGAGAATAAATTAGGAACGTTTTTCCATGCTCACGTGGTACATAAATCTTTCGTAATTGCTTCGCTGAAACTTAGTTTTCATGTTACAAGAATTAAAGCAAACTTAAAAGCTCCGCAGAGGCACGAGAACCCATTTAAACGAGTAAAAGTTGACTGAACATGATCATTTAACCCGCGCGTTCCCCTTCCAGTTGTTAAAAGGAAAGCATTTTTCAGCGAGGTCGCGCCCCGACTCGCTGCAATTTGTGTTACTTCACATCGCTCGTCGTCCCTCGAACACAATCGCGGAATTCCGCACTTAAAACGCGAAAACGCTATTTATTCCCATCCATGAAAGCGAGACAGCGCGGACGTATCGTCTCCCAATTTAAACTCCTGCTCGACAAATTGTTTTCGCTCAAAATTGCAAACTTTGCAATCCATTCTGATTGATGCACGGATGCCAATGCGGATATTATGAGCCTCGCCCCCGATACTTAAATACTTTTGCTGAAAAAGTTATGCCAAGCGGGTTTGCGAACAAAGAGGGAAGTTCCATGAACAAACTAAAACTGCTGACGCAATACGAGTTTTTCGGCGTCTCGTACGTACTCTTATCTATATAATTTGAGAGAAATAACAACCAAACGAAACTTCCTGAAAGTTATAGCGCTGGTATAATATGAACTGGGAATTGGAGTCAACATTAGTTACGATTGTGTTGCCGTGAGATTTGTAGGGGCAAATAATCCTATCACATCTAATAGTTATTAATTCGGAGGTGTGCGTAAAAGTTTTGGATGGTGGGATTATGTAGATCGCCTGAACGATGTCTTTTGTCTTATCGAAGTTCACATGCGTAATAGGTTTTTCTGAAGTACGACTTGCTAAGATTTCTATGAATACCTTCATAGATATTTTTTGACAATATCCGTACAAACCCGTCCTAGGACATCGTCGTCATTGTCATTTGTAAGACAACAGCAACAATTGCTGGCAGAGGATTCTTAACATCCTCTCTTAACGTATTACTCAGCGCCAGAATTTTTATGTGAGCTCCACATTTTTCTGCGGAACGAATGGAAAGTAATTTGCGCAAACAGATCTTTCGAGCTCACTTGTAGAATATAAAAAACCAACCATGTGGTGGGGTATGTGAAGATTTTTTTTGAATGCCCAGGACGTTGCCACGTTGTATGGCAATGCTGATTCGTTGAGCCAAATTAGTGCGGGTTCTTGAAAACGCATTGCTTGACCCAAAAACCAAATTCCCTTAAACAATTTTAAAACGCGGTGGGCTTCCGTACTTCACGGACTAAAAACCTCGACTCTAAAGAACTCTAAAGAAGAAATATATTATGTTAGGTTAGACAGTACTAGTCGCGTCACTAGTTCTTTCGAACCAGTGTGTTGAAAGGATGTAAAGTACGTTTCAAGGGTCTTTTCGTGCACTAAAATTAGGTAGTTTAGTTAGGTTAGAACAGAAGAAAGAGCCACTGTCGATTCGCGCTCCGAAGTGTAGCGACATTCGACAAATTGTGTCGAATGCAATTTATTGCTCGGATAAAGTCGGCTCAGGAACCGTTCGAGACGACCCCGACAGTGACGTAGTCGA
This sequence comes from Scotopteryx bipunctaria, assembly GCA_949320045.1. Lineage (NCBI taxonomy): Eukaryota > Metazoa > Arthropoda > Insecta > Lepidoptera > Geometridae > Scotopteryx > Scotopteryx bipunctaria. Next base: position 9,305,226 of record OX439447.1, read on the forward strand.
TTCTCGATCACGCTTGTCATTGGAATTTAGACTTCCGATCGATTTTGCCAAAATTTTCTTGAGGTGATTTTCCTGTATAATGTAATATTTTGAGTGACTGTCATGGCGGCCGGCGTAGTGCTTTCGCAGCTGCGACTCAATTAGTGAAAGTGTAGTCATCTATCACAAAGATATTATGAAATGTCCTTCAATCAAGAAACTACATACCCATTCTCTGTAAGTAATTTAAATGTATGTTAATTTTAATCTATTCTATGTTTTGCATACTAAAAACCTTACAATCACAGTCATATTATACCTACTTTATATGCGAGAGATCTTGAGAGCGTATGTGTAGTTTGTTTTGTACTCATCGCTGTTACAATTTGGCTGAAACTTAGAATATTATGTACATCTACACTAATATTATAAAGAGGAAAACTTTGTTTGTTTGTTTGTACTGAATAGGCTCAAAAACTACTGGACCGATTTTAAAAATTCTTTCACCATTCGAAAGCTACATTATCCACGAGTAACATAGGCTATATTTTATTTTGGAAAAAAATAGGGTTCCGTAAGATATTTGGGTTTTTCGGACACAAGGTGTAAAAAATCAACCAGAAAAGTTACTTATTTTGCGTACGCTGCCTAAACTATAAAAGATAGAACCATAAAATGTTCTAATTAATTGTAGATCTTATAAATATCTACAAAAAAGTCCGCGACACACTATACCCATCTATGTCGAGTGAGGCACAGCAACCATTTTTTTATTTAAAAATCTTGAATTTTTTTTGGACTACATTTAAACGCGTTTATTTTACTCATGCTATTAATCCTTATCAAAATAAATGATTTCATCACTAAGAACAGTTTATGGAGATAATATTTGGTCTTTGAATGATTAAAATTGGACGTTTGGTTTTGAAGTTATGGCGAAATTAAAATATTACGATTTCTGTTGCACGACCGCTGCGTAGGGAGCCGACCTCGCGACTGACCGTGTCTTTCCTGGGTAGGCTTTTTGCAGCGGTAACCGACATCCACGCGGGCGGAGCCGCGGGCGACCGCTAGTAGTTTATGAAGTGCAACAACAAATAAGTAGACTTTTATTTACCACGCGAGCGGGGCCGCGTGTGGATGCTTGTCTATGTATATGAATAGGTATAAATTACCTACATAAATCCTTTGTTTTTGAAGTCATTGGTATATCTTAGATCGGAGTGTATCGATTTCTCCGAAATTCTCAATTAGACTCTCAGTATGAGTGTTATATTCTCAAAGCAATATTGGTAGACATTGAATGTGGCGTCTGTTAATTAAAGGGTGGTAACAAAGATAGTCGTGTGTATCTCAGTGACTGAATACGTTTATTCCACGTATGATAAGATCTATCCATCTAGCCGTGTCACTAGTTCTGTCGAACCAGTGTGGTGAAAGGATTTAAAGTGCGCCTCAAAGGCTCTTTTCATGAACTTGGCACATATTTTCAAACTTTTTAGGTTCTATGACATTAAGATTTCCTCACGATGTTTTCTTTCACCGTTTGAGAGTACTGGTATACTGGATGATAGATAGTACCAGTAGGATAAGATTAATTTACTGTCAGATGATGTCAGACAGTTGACGTCTAATATGCTGAAAATGAGGGGCGTTTGTCAACTGACACTAAAAATGTCGTACCAAATGGTGCGAGTTCGTTTCTGAAGATTGTAAAGCAGACAGGTATATTAATTTCCTCTCGAGATCCTTTGTATCCCTCTGTGGGTGGATAAGAACCTCCGTTTTATATATCGTCTGATAGTGACCTTTTAGCGCCACTGAAGAGTAGTGAGGTCATGGGTTCAACAGCCGCAGCATCACGATGATTTGCATGTTCCGAGTGATTTCATGCTCTCCTTGTTTCTTTGTTCGCTCGTCTTATTCTCAGAAATCGGAATCGTGACGAATTCGTTGCATGACCACCATGGCTATGATTTCATCCCTAAAGCACGCCCTTTTACCAGCGGTACAGAGTTCAAATTGAATCCAAAGCTGTTAGCCTAAGGGTTAAAATGATCAGTTTCTCTATAAATAAATCGAACTCTACAACTGTCGGAAAAAATAAATGGGTGCATACGTGCATGAGTATCCGGCCGAGTGGAACGCCCTGAGATCGTGTTCGCGGTTGTCGACGCCTGATTAAATCTGTCGGGTGCAACAACATGCGGTCAGCGAGGGACGCGCACACATCTCATCGCCGTTACCCCGGCAGACCACGGCGATTAGTTTAATCATAGCCGAACTATCCCGAGCGGGCGATCCGCGTGATTGTAACCCCGAGGTCGGCGGGTGGCGCTCGCGATCCCGTCGACGAATCTCTCATTACTCGCCTCGACCAAGCTCGCTTTAAAAACGTTTCCATAGAACCGGTGCGGAGGCAAGCAATAAAAGGAGCGGTCTCGCGGCGGCCGTCGCGAACTATCTCTGCGCACGCCTGCATAAAACTTGCTAATTAACATACTTGCACTCGCCACCGCCGACGCTCCGCATCCGAATGATTAAAGACCACCCGGAGGGTTCGCGACTGAAAAACGAACCAAATAAATTGTATTTCGCTACGAGTCCGTTTATTCTATTGTCATATTGAAAAGATGCTTATCGCTGTTATTTTTCGAGGGTGGCGCGGGCGATGAGTGAAACGTAAATAACACGAAATTTCGTTATATTATTTGCTGCTAGCGAAGATTCGCGATAAGGAAAGGGATGTTGGTGGAAAATCTAATAATAAAAACGGAATGTGCGAAGCGAAAGAGATTGGAAATATCGCTTAGTGCTCAAAGCGCAGAGGTGAAAATTTCCTTATCGCCTCTGCAATTAGTGTGAGTGTGGTTCATCCGATTTCGCAATAGGTGGTTAACATAATATTGTTTCGTCATATAGTAAAAAATATAAAGGATATTTTTTACTATGTGAGTGAATATTCAAACCCAATAAATGGTTTTCAGGCACGATATTAAGTGTAAAGTATTTACTTTAAAAATAAAGTTGTGAAGTGAAGTTAAAAATAAAAATCATTGCGGACAAAATGTGTTACATCACGATAACACCATTATATTATTAACACGCCCGCATCCCTAATGGGGTGGGCAGATCCACAAGGAATCGAACGAAAACTTGCAGCCACTCCTGACTAGAAGTCTCAAGATGGATATAGCGAACCATGGAGACAGGTCATCAGCCCATCGCGAATATAAATGGTCCAATATGTTGGAGAGGATATAGTGATAGTACCTATCACTTAGTCAGCTTTTACGACAAGTTCGGGGAGAGAAGCAGCTGGACGCATTCTGTTTTTTTCTTTACTGACAGTCCAGTAAAGAAGTTCCATTATTAATCTGTTGGTAAAATATAATAACTTTGTGTAAAATGCAGAGGCTCTTTAATGCTCACTGAAATAAAAAAAAGGAATCGAACCCAAGTTTGATTGCGCACTCAACTGAACGTTTCGGTTTTGCCGAGGCGCACCATACTTGTGGTACTACTGTACCTAGGTACGGTCGTGAAATTAAATTGATATGAAAGTAACGAACGCGAGCTTTTTGTATGAGCCTATAAATAAAATTAAATGTCCCGTTACTGTGACACATAGCATACTTATTGTGGTACCTATTATCCAGTAGTGCGTGTTACAAACCCTCTACCACGAAGCTGAAGCGGATTTTCCTAGAAAGGTTTGCATTCGCTCTAAAATATACGTATAATTTGAATTAATTTTATGGTAATAATTAGGGTTAATTTTCGTTTTAGTCGCGTCGTCATTTCATTTTGCGGTTTAATTGGAATAATGAAATATATCAGCTCTGTAATTAAGGCTGAAAGGGTTTTTGAATACTGCAGTTTTACCAAAGAAAAAAAAAACAGCGTTATAAACCCGATTACGAGTTGAAAACTCGTGAAAAAAAGGAAAAGTTTGGATTTTTGAAATTCAATTATGCTCAATCGGTTGAACTACTTTGAAATATACTATCGGTTTTGAAACTTAAAATATATACCTAATACCGACTTATTATATGACCGGAAATAGCATAATAGTCAGAAGCTTGTAGATATAAAAGTAAAGTAGAATTAAGTTAAGTAAAGTGCTTTGTTATTCTAAGTAAAGTCTTGGATCTACGAGTAAAAGCTAAATAAGACAAATCCTGCAGTAAGTGAGTTCCATTTGTTAGAGTCAGAATAGAGTTATATCTATTTACAGAGAGGTTGGTAAATATTGTATTTACCTTGCTCGGGCTTTGCTCAAATACCAGCTTCATACATCTATGGATAATATTTGCGGTTAAGCTAAAAGCCTAGGTAGAGTTTAGTAAAAATAAAGACTGGACAACATACGGGGTATATAATTGAATTAAACCACGCTCTATTTTCAATGAGATTTTCTACGACATAGGTACTTATAAAATATTTTTTTATTTAAAAGGTTGTTTTTACTATAGTTTTTTCAAATGTGCGCTTGGTTCTTCTGTTAATCTAAACCTCACAAAAAATGGAGAAATGTCTTCGACAATCAATTTTAAATTTAATTTAAAGTTTCATTGTTGAAACTTGGTTGACTTTCTGCCTATAGTCATTAAATTTAGAACTAGATAACTTGCTAAGACTGTTTCTTAAAGTTATAACGAGATCTTGAACTCGGCTTTCGCAGCCCATTACGACGAGATAAATTACCTACCCACTATTTGAAGAAATATTTCTGCTATTCAATAAAACACAGAAGGTATCTTATATAATTTTACAACGTTCGTCAAATAACAATAATTGATTGTTCTTCTATAAAGATACCATTCGCTCGGGAAAAACGTTATCTTAAAAAGCGTCATCTTCTCACCCATATCCCACTCTATGCGGGGTAAGGACAGTGTGGCCACAAAACCCGGCGTTGGCGTTTTTAAAATGGTGTGCCATGGTACATTTGACATATTAGTCTACCGGTCTGAGCATGTCATGTGGAGGGATGAATATAAATGTAGATGGATTGTGCGAAAGAGGCAATGGCTTAGAAAAGAATGAGTACAGAAATAACGGTTGACAGAAGAGAAATTAATGATGTCCCGACCCCACATGAAGTGGGATAAGGGCTGGAAGATGATGATGATCGACTTTATAAAACGCTCAGACCAATCATTGTAAACTGGTTTGTACTCCCATTTATTATTACCTACTTTATGTTCGTATAATAACTTTTATTTAAAGTTTAGTTTCGTTTTACACAAGCAAAAGTTTCCATTTTGTAGATTTAATTACTTAACTAAATTGAATTGGACGCTGTTTAAGCCTCTGCCTAAAAATATTGTTTATGCTGATTCAGAATATTTGTCTGTTTCAAATATTCTCTAGTTTACGTATTTATTGTAAAAGTAGTCCCCAAAGGCGAAAAGAAGAAGACCTTTGAAGATGATTCAATGTCCAATCAAATAATAGCTTGTCAAGGGTAGGGTCGCGATTTCAGATTATTCTGTTAAAATTGAAAGGTTCGTAGATAGGGTTATGACGTTGCTTTGTAATGTGATTATTTTATGGAAACAAATAGAATGGACTAGCCTCATAGCGCGGTGCTGCCTTCTACGCTCTAGGTTGTGGATTCTGTTCCCATGCAAGCCAAACATTCGATGTTTGTTCTTTGACTGGGTTTATAAGTAAACAAGTATGTATTTACAAAAAAAAATGTATTTATGTGCCTATACTACCATCTGGTTTCCATAATCAATCTTTGCATAGTTATGGCTAAATGACGCAGCGTGAAATATCCACAAATATTTATTTTGTTTTTTATTTCTATTTTAATTTCTGTGCCGACCCCAATAGAGTGGGATAAGGGCAGGAAGATGATAATGATGATGATTTCTATTTTAATTTAACTGCAATCCCACCGAGCCGTATCGAATAATCGCAAGTAATTCCAAGTCTCTACATAATGAAGCTTCGAATTTTGAAGTAAATAGCCCTCTTTCATTAACTTTCAATTTGCTTCAATGAAAAAAAATTAGGGATTCTTTGAAAAAAAAAATCATCTGCTATACTTTTGCGAAAAACTCAAGTTTATGCATAGCTTAGCTTTCCTACTTACAAAATCGTTACGAGGCAAGTTAAGTACATATTTATGAGGTTGTGTAAATTCTTGTCAGAAGAATACTTGTGAGTGAGAACTTTGAATATACTCTCATGGTCCGTCTCATATATAACTTTCTCTACTAATATTAAGAGCTAGTTCGTCTCTTGCTTAGAAACCAGCAGTTGCGAATAACCGCTATCGATAAGTTTTTGTAATAACTGTGTATATCACAGAATCTATAAGAATTTCTCTATTTCTTATTCATACTCCCCCAAAATAAACTTTTATCAACAGAAAGAATCTAACAACTAATACAAATATAATTTACAAAATACAAAAGAAACAATCGGGCTGAATACAGATGCAAATGGTCTATAGATAGCTCACCTGATCCAGCTCTTCAGAAAAATTTAGTGTCTGCGAAAATGCACATGTCTACGTATTTTCCAGTACTGAAAACAAGGAGAATCGCAGACTAAAAGTTGTATTCCTAAACGTACTGAACCTCGTCTCTCGTATGCATAGTTTGTGAAAAATCTCTCTTGAATGCGTGAACATAAAATCTTGGATAGGTCCCGCGTGGTGTCCCGGTAACTTTGCTGCCTTATAAAACTTGGAACTACCTTGGAATTTCGATACCTACTTTTAAGGTCAAGTGCACGAAAGTATTTTTGAAGACGCACTTTTGTCTTAAGTACTTTGGAGTACTATTCTGCCGTCATAAGGAAAAAAGACGTATCTGACATTTTTTTCATAATTGAGTTATATACATCATCGGAATCAGTAAAAAAAGACGCATCTATCAGTATTTTTTTCTCCATTTCGGAAATTTATGTAGAAACGTCCTTTTTTCTTATGACGGCAGACGACACAACCTAGTAGCAGGTTAAATTACATGTACACATTATTGAAAAAATAAAAGAGGATTTAGCAATATCAATGGTAAGATGGTAAGGCAATAGTTTAGCCAACAGCAAAAAAAAGTCTCAATTATTTCTATATATTGTAAAACTAACTGCCGGTCGCGGCTTCGCTCGCGTGGTACACGGACGAAAAATAGCCTATATGTTAATCCAGCACACGTACTATGTATATTCCAAGTTTCATTCAAATCCGTTCAGCCGTTTAGGCGTGATTGAGGCACAAACATCCAAACATCCTCACAAACTTTCACATTTATAATATAGTAGGATAGGATAGTATAAGACGTACCTATTAGGTCTCACATTATGTCTCTTCTGCTATCGGGTTAAAAGCTATTGTAATCAGTTTCTATTTGAAAGCGTCAATTATGGCGACTAAGTATCAAAGCCATTATATTTGACAACTGTCTGATAGAAGTGATGGTAATAACTATATCTATTTAGGTATAGTAATTACCATCTATTAGCTATTTAGGTATACCAAGCTGTTTATCGAGCTGATACAAACTCATGTTGGCGCAGCTTGTGTAGTGAAAAATATTCTATTTTGTAAACAGCTTGGAAAGCTCTGTGAGTTTTCAGTTGGCAAGAATTCTCAAAGAGGTTTTCACTATTGCTTTATTTAGTCTGTCTATTTTAACAACTACCCAGGTTTTTGCTCAAAAATCTTTCGAACTAAAATGTACCTTATTTAAAATAAACGGTTTTGAAACGTAAATGTCAAATTGGAATTATTTGTAGGCACGCAAGCTCATTATCACAATGAGCTAATGTATCATGTATTTCCTAATGTAAAATACAAGCTCCTGCCTGACTTTGCATGCGTTATACTCGGTTTAAAATAGCCTTTATGTTATTCTTCTTCACAAACTATATTTTTATTCCTCTTGTTCAGATCCGTCCGAGCCGTTCAAAAATTGAGGCACCAACTATAATCACATCCTCTGTAACTTTGGGATTTATAAGTAGGATATTTCGGCATATGTTGCAATATCTTAACAAAGGTTTTAGGTTACTTCCTGGGCGATGTGTGGCCTTACAGTCAGTGACCCCGGGGTACTGGTAGCTCATCTGTGCGTTCAGTGGGCGACACAATGCGACCAGTCACCCAGTTCGTTCACTCGCACTCCCACACAAAGATTCTGAGCTTGCAAAACTTCAAAAAATTAAAACTTTTAACACCCCTTGACTACCATATTGACCATACATACATAATATATTAGTATATAGTGTACTACTAGTGTAGTACACTTCGAACTGAGATCTCACACGCTTGTTAGCTGCGTTATATACAGAGATAAGTAGGTAAGGTACCTATTTTAGTCTATTCGCTTATCATCATCATCATCATCATCATCATCATCATCTTCCTGCCCTCATCCCACTCTATGTGGGATCGGCACAGCATGATCCTTGAATCATGCTATAAGAGTTTTGGCTAAGGTGTTTTATGACCGGCCGCCTGACGTCAACCCTCCTTGGGAATACTTGCTTATTGTATCTCATTATGTTGGAGAGGATACTATCCCTTAGTCGACTTTTACGATATGCTCGAGGACAAAAGCAACTGGACGCATTCTATGTCTTTTCTATACTCCCAGTCCAGCAAAGAAGTATAGTCTACTAGCTGCCGCCCGCGGCTTCGCTCGCGTGGTATCCGGATAAAAAATAGCCTATATGTTAATCCAGTACATGTACTATGTATATTTCAAGTTTCATTCAAATCCGTTCAGCCGTTTAGGCGTGATTGAGGCACAAACATTTGGATGTTTGTGCCTCAATCACGCCTACACGCCTCACAAACTTTCGCATTTATAATATAAGTTCACTATTGTGTAAAAAGTTAGAGTAGGTATAATACATATTTTGTTTACAGTACAAAATCAAGACTTTTTGTCGACTGTAACCTTGGACGAATATTATTCGTCCAAGGCTGTAACTTGTTATAAGAGACGTAGCAGACACTGCTAATCACAACGATTCCGCTATTTAGCTAATATCCAGTCTAACATGAACTACGATGACATCGAAACTCCTAACAATAGGAAGTTCAGATTACAACGGACTAAATTTTACTTTTTTCGTTTTATTTAAAAACTGTATATCTTAGAACAAAAATAAAAACCATTTTAGAATGTACAAATAAAGTTCTTTCATATGGCACACCGCTCGATACATTTGTAAAGCTTTTATTTTTTTTACCCACTTGGGAACTTAATTAATATCTTTACAAATGCTTTACAACTACTTCACTGATTAGGCTCTTTATGCTTTAACATAACATTCGAGAGAGAATGGTGGTAGACCTCGAAGGACAGAGTTTGAGAGAAGGCGGAGTTTGGGGCAGACCTTTGCCCAGCAGTGGGACGATATAGGTTAATAAAAAAATGCTTTAACAAATGTTTGCTAGAGCATAACTTTATACTGCATATGTATCCACAAATATACAACGCCAAATCGCCAAGTTGCCATTGAGATCTCCCATGGTTCGCTCGCTCGGTCAACTATACTTATTACCCACACATATTTGATAGTCTCGTAGGTGACGTAGGACAGGACAAATGCTCGGCTTGATACGCAAGAGTTCGATTTTCACTGCAGGAAAAATGTTTGCATGTTCTGCGAATATTTATCCCTGGTCTGGGTGTCGTGGTGTTGTTACTTTTAGCTTCTGATGCCCACGATAAATGTATGGGGACAGAACTGTGTATGTGTGTATAAATAACAATTTATACACACATACTTACATCTATACATGTATATACGTGTTGAACGTCCAGCCGGAAGGCAGGTTGAACGCTCTCATTGGCCATTGTTTACTGGTCACGCACCACTGATGGATCGCTGACATGGCAACTTGATTGACGCGGAGTCAGGCAAAAGTTATTGCGATGAAAGAAAGTGAGCAGATAAATTAGTAGCTATCGTGACTTTGCCCGCCGTAATTACAGGTTAGACGTTTCCTTTGAAACTCTTTGATGAGCCGATCATGCCTAATGGTACGCTATGTGATTGTCGCTTATTTTATTGCAAAATTAATTATTCGACCTTCTTGGGCCTCATTTGGCTCAGTCATTTGTTTTTTTTTTCAAAGTTGTAACCCCTGATAAAGTCAGTTACGCCCGGTTCTAATATTATAATAACGGACGACGGATCGTTTATTACCATAGCATCGTTTCTGACAAAAACTTTATGGCGCTTTTGGACAGATAACAACTTTACTATGCCAGGCATTAAAACGATGACAGTTTTGTCAATGACAACCGCAAGGGTAGGCATTTTAATAAAAACAAAACTTTTGTTGAAACGGACAAACGGATCTGGATTCTGAAGTATCATTTACGCTACTGAATTTACATGAGGTGTCAAAAACCGATCCAGATGATTCAATCTCTTGCACAAGCTCAGAGCACGCTGGGATTATTCAATATCTGTTGCGTTGAGCCGAGTCATGCATCTCGAGAGACGCCATCAATCAGTGGAGCAAGAAAAATGATGTAACGTCAAAGTGATGGGGCAACGTGCTGCCATTCCACTGACCCTTAGGTATGACAGCAGTGGTGGTCTGATGGTAGCGTCCCCGCCTTCCGATCCTGAAGTCGTTGATCAAATCCGGTGCATCAATGGATTATTCTGTTCGGTGAAGAGAGACATCGTGAGGAAACAGGCATGAACCCAAAAAGTTTAAAAACATGCGTGCGCTAAGCGCATGGAAAGAACCTCCGTTCTGTCACCACAGTAGCCTTGATCTAAGCTTGTTCATCTATCTATCTATATCTCCATATATCTGGATCATTCTCATTTTTCATGATTAGTTACAGATTATGATCAGTAATATTCTTCGTAATAAAAAAAACGCTAATGTTACAATGAATTTACTTATTATAGGTGATTAATAAATGAATCGTAACATTACCGTTTTTTAATATTAGAAAGAGTATTTAGATCCTCGTTATTGTCATCCACGGCTGTAACTGATCATAAAAAAATGAATGATCTGTCTAGATATAGATAGATAGATAGAGCTTGTTCATGAAACCAGTTATAAGTAAGTTTGTATGAGCTAGTGGCCAACTCTTGTGACGGAGTTTTTAGGCCGCTTAAAGACCTCCGTCATGGCTTAACGACTTAAAAGCCGGGACCGACAATTTAACGTGGCCTCCGAAGCACGGAAGCGCTCAGCTCGTAATGCCATTGGCGATCACCCATCCAAATTGTGACCGCGCACAACGTTGCTTAACTTCAACGATTAATCAAGAACGAAGCAAGCTACCCCACGAGCGCTTCATATGAAACCAGTGAAACGAAGTAGTATTACCAATTTGGTTATTTAGGAAGGGAAGATGGAAAACTAATATTTTTGGACGCTTTGGGAACGGATGTTTTCCGCAACGGATGTTTTCGGCATCGGATATTTTCGGTAACGGACTATTCCGAAGCTGCGCAATTTCTATGCACCCAAATATCTATTTAAAAATGAATGCCGGGACTTGCTTTTAGTTATGTACCCAGGTGCTGTGAGGTCATACAGTTGTGCATATGTAGTTTCCACTGGAATGTTTAAACGAGCAGTGTGGGTACGAGGTACGTGTATTGAAAAAGTAAAGTAAATAGACCGTATCGCCGCATTGGGCTTACAAATAAAACAAGATTTGAGTATCGGACGTATTTAGGTACAGTCAGCGTCAATAAGATGTATACAAATCATAATTTTCAAAAATATGTTACGATAAAAGGTTTCATAAAAATGTAAACAACTAAGAGTTCCAATAATATGTAACCATTAACTCGTGTCGAAATCATGTAACCATTTTCAGAAAAATATTGTCATCACACCATTAGGACGACATTAGACGTACAACAATTTTAACTCAGAATAAAATATTATATATTCTTTACAATTATTTTCGTTGAAATAGGTCTTAACTAAATAAAACCACCTATGGATTTATAAGTTTTCCTAGACTACCTAGCGACTGTAGTAAAACACATAATTATTATGAAAACTTGTCCTAAGAACATCCTACGAAATCGTAGCAAGCGTAGGCAGAGTAAGAAAAGACCAATCGGCGAGTGGATTAGCTGCTAATTTAATCTTTGCTGCAAAAATATAATTATGTATGTATGTTCGTATGAGCTAGTGGCCAACTCTAGTGACGAAGTTTTTAGGCCGCCTAAAGGCCTCCGTCATGGCATGGTAAAATATAATTAAGTTCGTAATTTACGGAAACGGAACGATATTGTCACGTGGCATTTCGATAGTCTATGTCAATACCAACTCGAATGCACTTTTCGTGACTGGGTTAACCCATATACATAGCTCTGTAAATGCTTTAGAAAATAGGAAAGTTAATATTTTTTTAGTACAGTAGCTAGCGAAGTGGCAGACCCACTGATTAATAATATTCTCGGTACGCATTAATACTCCTGACTGGTATGTACCGGGTCCAAACACACTATGTGTTTGTGTGTGGGCGCAATGATTAATCGCCCACTACCCGCTCCCATTGATTTATGGAAAGTGTTCACGAATGTGAATGTGAACTAAATAAGTTTGATACGAGGTTTTTCTAGTTACTGATTTGCGTGCATTTAAGACGGTGATCATGATAAAAGAGCCTACTGAATTATGTAATGTTTTATTTAAATATTTCGGCATAAGTGACCATTCAAGAAGTTCATAGATTTTTTTTATTTTCAGTAAATTGCTCGTAGCTCTAGTAATTTTCCGTTCTTCTATGTAGGTACTTATCGTAAAATCTGTGTACGTGTTAATTCTCCAAGGGCCACATTCCGATTTTTATAGATCTTTACACTTTTTATGAACTCGAATTACGCAGAGCAAAAGGGATCGTAAAAGTGAGGTACCTACTGATTCCGCTAATAGAATCGGGTGTGGTTAATTCGGGCCCACACCCCTCCCGCGGTTTACGGCGAGCTACGTAAAGTGATTCGAGACAACGCACACGTGAAGAAATAGGTCACGTGAGTCGCGGCACGACGTGCTAATGCCATTCATCACGACGTGGCGACGGGTAAGTGGCAGAAATCGAAAACTAGATGTGAAACTTGTGAATAGCGTGGAAACCTAATTATAAGCACCTCTTTGAATCAGTCAGTCGAAATACAATGCAGTCGTGGAAAATCAATTTGAAATTAAGTTATTCGAGGTTAACCCTTTGACGTGAGTAGGTTATGGCGGTGTTCAAGCGAATAATGGGGCTGTCATTTCTGGCGCGTGTATAGGAGTTTAAAGAGTTTATATTCAAAAAGGCAAAATTGTATAGTAATCGTTTTTAAGCTGAATGTTATTTATACAGCGTATTTAATATATTTATCAGGTAATTATACATATTCACCCTACATACATACACATATTATAACATCCGTATCCATAATGGGATAAATTATTTTGTTTTTACTCGGACTGGACGGTAGTAGAGATTTTTCAAATAACTGGTGCTCGTATCTCATACTGGAGCATTTATTTATCTCAGTCATCATCATCGTCCTCCACAGCCCACTTTACCCTCTCTTGGGCATAGCCCTCTGTTGGTGCCATGCATCATACGGCCCACCTTTTTGATCATATCGTATAGCCATCCGCAGGACTACTAATAATAATAATTATCTCAATAACCGATGCACTGGTGGTCTAGTGGTAGTGACCCCTCCTTCCGATCCTAAGGGTTGTGCACCAATGGATTTTTCTGTTCGAAAAATTTACGCGCGCTATCAGTACTCTCAAACGGTGAAGGAAAACATCTTGAGGAAACCGGCATGTCATAGAACCTAAAAAGTTCGAAAATATGTGTAAAGTGCACGCAAGGAACCTTTGAGCCACATTTAAATCCTTTTACCACAATGGTTCGAAGGAACTAGTGACGCGACTAGATAGATAATAACCGAGGCAAATATCAAGTTTCGTATCTAAACATTTACTTTCTTTATATTTAATCTTCGTCTTTCAGAGTCTGCCGGGAACCGGTGACGTCACCAGTCGCCTTGTCAATAGGGCAATTTAGACGGTCATAAATTCCGGCGGCTTTATCGGCTGCGCTCGGCCGAATGTAGGGCAAACAGAGCCTAGTCGAAATAACAATCGACAGAGTGTCGATTTCGCTAGTCGTAGATAAGTACAAAATGCGAAATGACATTAACATAAGCTATCGACGTATGTCACGTGACAACGCCCTCTACAATTCCGTATTATATCGAACGTACTTATTTTCTTCGCAATAGGGACTAAATTAGCTTAACATTAGGTAAAAAATTAAGCGTCAGCAATTGTAGAAATGGAATCGCTTCGAATCGATATCGCTTGCCTACAGACCTCTCTTCGTCTGGCTCGAAAAATCTTTCTTGACACGTGGGAGTGATAAACTGCCATGTCCCACCCAGCTTTGGTCTGCAAGTTCGTGATATGTAATCTGAGTTTTATGATGAACGACTTTTGGACAATATTTATCACACTGGCGATTTGCGAGCGTTTTTTTAAGGCGATTTTTGAACGTGCTTGGAGCGGGCGTAGTACGGTATTACTGATTTGGAAAAACGCTCGCGAATCGCCAGTATAATAAGACATGTCGCATGTAACTATGCCAATGCGTAACGCGTGAAGTCATAGCCTAACACGTGACAGAATATGTAAATGTAAGAATGAGCTGGCAGATGTTGGGTTATGCTTTATATGGACGCACCTTAATTTCTATTACCTACAGCAAGTAACTAGGTAGGTAAGTACTTTAAAGTTTTTCAGCGCTAGGCAGGTTGATGACCTCTCCGCGCTAGGCATGAGAGTGATAATTAAAAACTTTTTAAAACTTCGCATTAGATTCCAAACGTTCTTACTCGTTGTTTCCTAATGTTGGTGTTTTATTGTTTCAGGTAAGGATAACGCTTACATAATCGAGAAGCAGTTACTGATTATACATGAGAAGGGTAAAATGACAGCTTCGGTAGGGAAAGCGGGCGTGGGTCGGGTGAGACGTACTCAAGAGGCGCGGGTTTTATTCTCGCTGCAAGAGAAATGTTTGCATGTTCTGCAAATATTTCTTCCGGATCTGGGTGTTGTGGTACCATGGTACTCGTAGTTTCTGATACCCACGACTCAGGGAATCCTAGTGTGGGCTCAGTACTATGTATATTTATTTATTACTTAAACTGGAAATCTAAATCCTAACAGTCTAAGTCATTCTTTGGTCTAGTTAGACCATGCGCTTTATACTACACTCTAGTATAAAGCGCATGTGCAAAAGCAACAGATAAACTCTCCAACGGCATATTCTAATTAAAAGTCAGAAAAATGGCACAACAAAATCTGTTCCCGTGATATCTTGTGATGGATGCCAAGAGCGAGTCCCTTAATTGCGAGCCTCCATCATTTATAACGCGCTCGCTTAGTCACCAGTGCTGGCTTGATAAATATTTATTGTGGAGCTAATTAGTTTTATAATAATGTTCGTGGATATTACGGGTGAAATGTCTATTTTATAGCTGCCGGTTTTAGGGGAATTGTGAATTGTAGAACAATAAAGGTTGATTCTTTACATTTATGCGGAGGTTCCATAGGCCTACTTATTTTATGTGTATGTGAATTAATTAGCTAAACAGTACCTTAGTCAGCCGCTTTATTCTGTATGGCCAACGAAACTTGACAGCTCGTAACTTGTTTATGCCGCGCCGCGTCGTGTTCCTTCAATACAAAATTGTCATATACGAGTAAGTTCGTATGAGCTAGTGGCCAACTCTTGTGACGGAGTTTTTAGGCCGCCTGAAGGCCTCCCTCTTGGCTTAACGACTTAAAAGCCGGGACCGACAATTTAACGTGCCCTCCGAAGCACGGAAGCGCTCAGCTCTTAATGCCACTTGCGGTCCGTGCAAAGGGTTGCTTAACTTCAACGATCAATCAAAAACGTTTAAACAAGCTACGCCACGAGCACTTCATACGAGTAGAATACGATAATACGATTTCACAAACGTGCCCGCGTTACGTTTTGTTTAGTCATCGAGAATAAGGGGTCAGGTAATCATCGAAACATGTATAACCTTTGAGGAATAGTGTTCATTATCCTCTTCCAATAAAGACGAGGCTGAACAATGAGTCATGTTCAGAATTAACAATAATCTACATCTGAACATAACCTACATTAATTTCCATTTCAACCCTGAATGGTATCGTTGTTTTGCGCGCTTTGTCCAAGTTATCTTAATAAAGGGACTCCAGTCATAACTTACCTGTAACAAATGAACCTATGTGTAATTGTAGGGTCTGTTGCGGACCCTAAACATTACTATGATTAAATTGATTAGACCGGGAAATGATGATAATGAAAACGACCGCACGTTGCCGTAGTGAGTTTAAAACTGATTTATTGTGTAATAAGTAATGCTAAAGCACAATGCATTTTGCTGAATGTGCGGGTTGGCCCGTACATGCTCCCCGCAAGAGAAAATAAAAGAAAAAGGGCCAAAAAATTACAAAAATAAGGATATAAAACTAAGTCTTAATTTGACAGATAATGATTGATTGATTGATCTTATTAACTAGAGTTAATGTTTGTTAATGCACTGGAATCACAACGCGGCATGACAGGCGACGTTGCCTTATTGACTCGCGCACTAACACATTGATACACTACACTATCACTGATTGATTGGTGAGGAGGCTGGGGGAGCGCGCGCACCGCAGGCGCCGGCGCCGTGGTCGGAGCTGCTGCTGCCCGAGCCCGGAGCGACCACGCGCCGCGCCCGCGGCGACACCACCACACGGAGCCCGCCAGGACTCCCAAGCCGATGACCACGTAGATTACAGCATAGTGGTGGATGTCGTGATATGATATGCTTGATGATGTCGCTTCGTTCTCTTTCAGGACCTTGATCTGTTCGTCTATGTCCCGCATCTCTTTTTGCTCTCTCTCAACATTTTCCATTGATTCTTTAGGTATAGAGATATTTATAATATGATTGATAGAGGCAATCACAGGGGCTCGGATATTTGGTTTGATATACATCTCACTTATTTTCTGGTCGTGAGCAATGATTTCGAATGTGTCTGTTTTTATAACGCAACCATTATCTACAGCAAGTATACCGGAACGTGTCAGCTGATGCACTGTAACTTGATCGCTGCACATCGTTCTAAGTTGACATTGATTACAGTAAAAATAAATGTAATTGTTTAAGGAATGACTTTCCATCCAAATGTTCTCACAAGGCTTGATTGATGTTTCACATGCTGCATTCTTCCTTTGACAGAATTCCTTATCTCCGTCGATTCGGTAGACAGGTTTGCTTGTATGACATAAGTATGTTCCTTCATCAGCTACTAGACATGATTGTAGTCCGCTTTCTGATAGGGTTATATATGTATCTTTTTTCAAATTGATTGCTACGTAATTTGATATAGGTTTGATGGTTATCATGCTGCTTTGTTTTTGCTCAGGAATTGGTATGATTTTAAATATTTCAAAGAAATCTCTGCTGATTAATGGTATTCGTAGTTCAAAGATTAGGAATTCAGTGATCATTCTTGCTTTACATGAGATAAGTTTGAAGATTCTCGCTAAATCGACATGAATGTTGTTAATAGGTAGCATGACGTCATTTGAGACATGGCTTGATATAATGCTCAGTTGATCTTGTAGTTGTTTTGATGTTATTAAATAGGGACTTAATCGTCCATGAAACGTGTCAGTGATTGTGTCTAGCAACATTCCTTGTAGGTGTTTGATATTTTGCAATAGATTGCTTGCTACTATCGCTCCCATGTTGAACTCGTTTGATAGTTGGATTTCAGTTTTCAGAAGTCCTTGTGTTTTTTCCGCCTGTAGAAATTGTTGATGAATGATCTTGTACTGTCGAGACGTTGTATTTTCAATACGTTTAAGTACATTAAATTCTGCTTCTATGATGGACGTTTGATTTTTTGATAGAGTCGAAATATGCTGCTGGTTGTCTCGTAAGAGTTGTATGTCTCGCTTGTACTGTTCTGCGAATCTGCTGTCGAGTACGCCGAATAGCGAGTTCGCCAGATACCCGACACCATCAATAAGGCCCCGGCGCTTCCTCGCAGGGCGCGTGCCGCTTTGCTGATTAAGAAGTAGTTGATTGTTATAATCTAACTCATTAAGCTCGTACCGCAATTGTAACAATATCGTATTACAATAAGCGTTATCTTCCATTGTTTGACACAAGCGCTCCAAGACGATTGTTGATTTATTGAGTGCCGTAATTCCTTCCCAATAGGGTTGCATTTTGTAGTAAGCGACAAGTTTCCACTCATCGCGTATGATATTCATGTTTGATAGTTTATCGAAATAGAGATGCTGATTTTCTCTAAAGTTCGTGACGTTCAGCGCGCATTGGGATGTGGTTATGATGCTGAGAAAAAAGACCAATGACGCGAACATCGTTGATAATTTGATGCGTGGTTTTGATATTGATGGAGTTGATTTCTGCTCGTTTTGTTCATGATTTTTCACAGGTAGAATCGATATCTTGGTTACTGGACGTTTTAGAAATCCATTTTTGGTCTTTAAGGTCACGACTCGTACGTGTGAATCTGCTCCCGGATGTAACTTGATAATTCTTCCCATTAACCATTTTCCAGGTGGCAAATTAGCGTCGTGGATAATAACTACGTCATCCAAATCGATGTTTTTGCTTGCTTGCTTCCATTTGCTTCTTGCTGACAGCTGAGTGAGATACTCACTTCGCCATCTTTGCCATAGATCTTTGACAATTTTTTGTGTTAATTGCCACCGAGTTCGTAGGTCTGTTTCCGTCTCGTAAAGAGTTACGTTGGGCGTTCCTGTGAGAAAATGTGCTGGAGTTAAAAAGTTCATCTCATCGGGATCCTCTGATATCGGACATAATGGACGCGAGTTTAAACATCCCTCGATTTGAGCTAAAACTGTATACAGTTCTTCATAGGTCAGAATTTGCTCGCCTATTACTCTTTTGAAGTGATGTTTAAAGCTTTTTACAGCCGCCTCCCAGAGCCCCCCGCCTGTTGGCCAGAGGGGTGCATTAAAATGCCATTTGATCTCCATGCTTAACACTTCTGCTTGTACTTCATTGCTTTGTAATGCTTGTTGTATTTCTTGATATTCTTGCTGTAGGACTCGATTAGCTCCGACGAAGTTACGGCCATTATCGCTGTAGATGTGGCTTGGCGTACCCTTCCGTGCTGACATTCGGCGTAGTGCTGCTATGAACGCCGATGTGCTAAGGTCGGAGACTAACTCGAGGTGTACCGCCTTCGTGGCCATGCACACGAAGACAGCCACATATCCTTTTGTGCTTCTGATTCCACGTCCTTTGCTTGATTTTAAGAAGATATGCCCGGTGAAGTCTATTCCAGTGTGCGTGAATGGCCTTGATGGGTTACTTCGTGATTCCGGTAAATCTCCCATGATTTGAGCTTTTATTTCGGGACTATGCTTGGCGCATGTAACACAACGTCTGATGCGAGCTTTAGTAGCTCTGTTGCCTCCCAATATCCAATATCTTTGTCTGATAAAGCTCAACGTCAATCTTGCTCCTCCATGCAGCATGGTAGAATGTGCGTCATCAATGATCAATTCTGAGAGACGTCCACTGTGCTGAAGAATGATTGGATGCTGCATGACATCACTAATCTGCGCGTGCTGTAATCTTCCTCCCACTCTAAGAATACCATTGTCATCTAAAAATGGATTTAGGTTAATGATTTTGCTTTTTGCTTGTATTTTGCTATTTTGCTTTAAATTGCTTATTTCTTGTGAAAATTGCTCTTGCTGTTCATGCTTGATAATTTTTTGCTTTGCTATTTTTATTTCCTCTAACGTAAGGATACCTTTTTGCTTCTTGCTTGATAAAAAACGATATACCCATGCTAGTATACGCGTAATTTTCTGTATTGAACTATGCTTGTTCAATAGTTTGCTAATAATGCTTTCTTCATGCTTGATAATGTTATGTACTTGCTTTTGTGTTTTGATTTCTGCTTCAGTTACGTATTTTGCTTGATTTTCTTCTTTTTTGGGGCTGTAGGTAGGTAGCCACGAAGGTCCTTGCCACCACAAAGAATTTTCACGCAACTGAGCCACCGATAGTCCTCTGCTCGCACTGTCAGCGGGGTTTTCCTTTGTTTTAACGTATCTCCAATCGCTGGCAGGCATTTTTTCAGTTATTTGGCGTGTCCTATTTGCTACAAAGGTTTTCCATCGGCCTGGTTCGCCTTGCAGCCAGCCCAGTACCGCCGTAGAATCACACCATCCATAAACTTTGATATTGTATCCGCTTAAACACTCCTTGACCTTGGTCATGAGTTTTGATAGTAAAAGCGCACCGCATAGTTCTAGGCGGGGCAGCGATACATTTTTGTTTGATGGTACCAATCTTGATTTCGCTGCGACCAGTGTGATCTTTGATTCATTGCTTTCTTTGCTTTGTATTTTACAGTAAATAACGGCTGCATAGGCTTTCATTGATGAGTCACAAAAGCCGTGCAGTTCGATAGTACTTGATATTGATATACCTAACCATCTTGGTATTTCAAACTGATCGATGTTTTTTAATTCATCTTTGATTCTTGTCCACTGATTCAAAATGTTTTCTGGTATCTCCTCGTCCCATTGAATGTTTGATGCCCAAACATTTTGGAAAAGGATTTTGAGACTCGTGGTGATTGGCGCTATCCAGCCCAAAGGATCAAAAATTTTTGAAATGTCTGAGAGTATTGTTCTTTTAGTGACCTTCTCGTTTGATGACTCAATTTTTGATGTGAATGTAAATTGATCTCCCACAGGATTCCATCGAAGTCCTAAGGTTTTCGTGGATTCTGCTTGCTTAAAATCCATAACTTTTTGTTGTTGATCTGCTTTATCATTTAGTAACTCAGTTTTGTTTGAGGACCACTTTCTCAAATTGAAGCCCCCTAGCTTCATTACAGTATTCAGATCGTGTTGTAATTTTTTTGCTGAAGTGATGGTATGACTACCGTGTACCAGGTCATCCATGTAAAATGACTCTTCGATGACCGAAGATGCTTCTGGGTACTTGTCACGTTCGTCCTTTGCTAATTGCTTTAATGTCATCATGCTCAAAAATGGCGATGCTTTCATTCCATATGTAACAGTGGTACACTCATACTCCTGCAGACTCTGATGATGTTCGTCTCTCCAAACTATTTTTTGCAACTTCCGATCAGCTGGGTCAACCCAAATCTGTCGAAACATTTTTTCAATATCTGCTGTATACGCGATTTCGTATTGTCTCCACTTCAATATTAATGATTGAAGGTCCTGCTGTAAATTGGGTCCTTTTTGCATAAGATCATTCAAACTTTTTCCACTTGATGTTTTCGCTGAAGCGTTAAATACTACGCGTAGCTTCGATGTCGTAGCATCCTCGCGTAGCACACAGTGATGCGGTAGGAAACATTCCAGTGTCGGCTTACATGACGATTCCGATAACTGCATGTGACCTAATTCTTGATACTCATTTATAAATGATTTATATTCGTTTGAAATATGTTTGTTTTTTGATAGTTTTTTCTCCAACTGAACGAATTGGGCTATTGCCTTTGCTTTCGACTGCCCTAGTTCAGCTGCTAAGTTCTTTGATAAAGGAAGTCTGACCTGATATTTTCCATCTTCTACGCGTTTGGTTGTTTCTTGATAAAAACGAATACATTCCAAATCGTCTGATGAATAAGATGGTTCTTCAGTTATATCTTCTAACTCCCAAAACTTCTGCATTTCGCTAATGTTGACTTGTACAACATTGCATTGCAGAGTTTTGGTGCTCCCGCATAATATCCATCCTAGTCGGGTCTGCTGTGCAATCAATGCTGTCTGATCTGATCGGCATATACCTTCCAAAATGATATTTGAGTATATGTCTGCTCCTAACAAAATATCGATAGGACGACTAATATTGAAGTCCGGGTCTGCTAATTGGATGTTTTCTAAATAATCCCATGATGGTTTAGAAAACGTGCTGCTTGGTAAATGCTTCGTAAGATTTTTCATGATGTACGTATCAGTGCTGAAATGATAATTATTGCTAATTGGTGTACAATTGATATTAATCACTCCCTTGCATGTGTTATCTTTCGCTCCTATGCCGCTGATTACGCCTTTGCATCTTTGGCGCGGTAATCCTAATTGTTGTGCGGCATTTTCAGTGATCAGAGAAGTCTGTGATCCCTGATCTATTAGAGCCCGCATTGTCTGATAAGTGCCATCAACTTTCTGAACTTTGAACATGGCCGTTGATAACAGAATTTCAGGTGTCTCATTCTGTTGAGCCATGTGTGAGTTACTATTACGCTGACTTGAACGTGTGCTAGTTTCATTTTGATTTGTATTTTGTTTGTACATGTCATGAAGTATCGTATTATGACATTCTTCACATTCGCGGCAACGCTTTGTAGAGAAACATTCATTGCCTTTGTGATCATAAAGACAATTTTTGCATAAATTGTATTTCTGCATGCATTGCTTCTTGCTTGTCGGCGACATTTCTAAGAACCTTTTGCAATAAAATATTCCGTGTTCACCGCTGCAAACAGGGCATAATCTTTGGGAATGGAATGTTTTACTTGAAGTTGATTGCGAAATGTCTTTGTTACTTTGATATGATTGTTTATGATCGAATGATTTTCGAAGGCTAAAGTTTTTCGTTGATTTTTGTTCTTGTTGTTTTTGATTGCTATTTTCTTGCTTTCTTCTGCTAGACTCCATGCTCGTGAATTCGTTCTCTAAGAAAGTAAGAAGTTCTGATAGGACAGGTATTTCTCGAGGCTGCTTGACTGATTTCATGTACTCACTGTGCGTGTCACTGTCCAATTTTTGACACAGGATATGCACAATTAGTGGGTCCCATGACGTAACATCAACTCCCAGATTTTTGATAGCATTCAAAGTTTCCTGCGTGGTATCATGAATGCGTTTGATGTTAGCGACGGATGCTTGTTGAATCACCGGTAGGCTCATCAGGATATTTATGTGAGATGAAAGTATCATTCTTTTGTTATTGTACCTTTGCTGAAGTATGTCCCAACAAATGCTGTAATTGTCGGAACTGATATTTAAGTGCTGTATGAGGCGTTCAGCTTCTCCTTTCACCTTAGATTTCAAAAACTGCATTTTATGCGCGTTGGATAGAAAGCTGTTGTTGTGAATTGCTTCGGTGAAAAGATCCTTGAAGCCAATCCATTGATGATAGTTTCCGTGAAAGTTTGGTACTTCCATCTTTGGAGTAGTCTTTTCTTTATGAGACATAGACCAAAGTTTGCTATTGAGAGCTTTCTTCATGTCCTTGTACGTTCTCTCGTGCTCTGAGAAAGTACTCTCGTATTGCTCATTGCTACTGTCCATTTCACTGTCTAATTCCCAGTGAACTTTATCAATAAGAGACCATCTGAATTCTAAATTCTTGAGAATATCTTCAAATTCCCATTTCTCCGTGATTGTATCTATGTTAATGCTAGAAACCGTTCTTGCGAAGGCTTTGAAGTTAGTCATTTGTTTCTTGACTAAATCGTCCGTTTTGCTGGTGACACCCTGAGATTTTGTAAATATCTCAGGAAGATCTGCTGATTTGCTTGTTGAAGGAATGTCTGCTAGTTTACTCCCTAAAGGAGTTCCCGGTCTTATTATTGATGCTGTTGGAGTTGTCGAAATCTTCTCCCGTACTGATAAATAAAATTCTTTTGCTTGCTGATAATGATTGCTTACGAAATACTCATTGCTCTTTTCAGGAAATCGCATAAGTTGATCATGATTTGTTTTGTATTCCTTCCAATAACTATCTAAAGTATCTATACGTCTTTTGATATAATCTGCTGTTTTACGATCCGGCCCATCTTTTTTAAAGTTTGAGAGGAGCGTATTTATTCCGTCTACGATCTGCTGCTGATTGATTAAAAAATCATCCATCGTAGACATCTTGATAAATTGCTAAGATCGCCAATGTATAAAAGGAAAGATCTTACTTGATTGCTCTGCTGAAGTTGTTTGATGATGATGAACCTGGTGGTCTGCGCTGACCCCGGGCTCGTTGCTAAGTCACCAGAAGACTGCTTGCCCAGTGGTGACTGCTCCTGGTGGCTGCTACCAGACCAGGATTTGCTAATGATTTTTCTCGGCGGCTAAAGCCGGCCAAGGCTTGATGCTGCTTGTCTTGGTAACTAATGCTGTACCAAGGCGATGCTGAACGTCACGGCGGCTAATGCCAAGCCAGTGACGGTATGATGATATGCTCACTGATGTTCACTGATATGCTAGCTCTTTAGCAAGTTCACTTACACGAACACTTTTGTCAAAAAAACACTCGCGTTACATGATCCCGCTTTCCGAAACTCGAAGGACCATTATGTAGGGTCTGTTGCGGACCCTAAACATTACTATGATTAAATTGATTAGACCGGGAAATGATGATAATGAAAACGACCGCACGTTGCCGTAGTGAGTTTAAAACTGATTTATTGTGTAATAAGTAATGCTAAAGCACAATGCATTTTGCTGAATGTGCGGGTTGGCCCGTACAGTAATGATAATGGATGCTTATATTTGTGTAGGTTGGACCTTGTGGGAGACTAGTCCTGCGCACTTTACGATTATAGTCGTCTGTACGCATATAAAGTAGCTCTGCCAGCGCCAATCTCGAGGTTATGTCACGAAGTTTCCTACAAAATAGTGAATGCGAAAGTTTTAACGTCGGTGTCACACGCGTGTGTTCGTATTTTGTGTCCTCTTGCGGACTAATACGCTTTCAATTGAGACGGTAGCTGTCGGACTGCGGTCGCCCTGCAACGGTCCTGCTGGACAAAGCAAGTGTGACACACAAGGGCTACAACCGTGCGGCAGCAATCCGATACCATCCATCTTCCTGCCCTTATCCCACTATGTGGGGTTGGCACGGCATGATCCTCGGATCACGCTGTAAGAGTTTTGGCTAAGGTGTTTTATGACCGGCCGCCTGCCTGACGTCAACCCTCCTTGAGAATACCTCCTTATTGTATCTCATCATGTTGGAAAGGATACTATCCCTTAGCCGACTTTCACGACATGCTCGGGGAGAGAAGCAGCTATAAGGGAAGGAGGATGATGATGACGATGATGCATATTAAAAGAGCCCAAAGCTAAGTATTTTTTGTTCAGGAATTATGTGAGCGTAGCCTCTTTCTCATAGGGGTAGGCAGAGATCACGGATCTCCATTTGCGATGATCCTGTCATACTTCTTTCGCTTCATTCACTCTCATTACATTCTTTATGCATGCTAATCGGTTTAGGGTACTCTTGACCTGGCCTTTTTCCATTTTATTTGTGTCGTTGAAGCTAGTGTCATATTTTACCTACATTAGTGATATTAATTAAATTGTGTGAGTAGTGCCTGCAATTCAGCATTCGAATGTTGTACTCGTATGTGAATTAGTATAGTATTCTGCCTCGACATAAGTACCTACGCGTTTCGCGCATTGTGTCAAATTAACTCCGAGGCTGGCGCATCATGAGAAGGGCATTAAACTGTAACGAGTAATTAAGAGAAGGGTGGCAAATCTTTCTACCTAATTTATAGGCAATTAAAAAAGCTTCAACTTTTCTAGAGACATAAAACTATTACATAAATTTTCAATGTTTTTAGAACTAGTTTAAAGCCGAGGAAAATATTGCAATAGTCGCTAAATACATAGTAGTGGCATTGTATTGTCGTATAAAAAATGTTTCTTATTGGGGCCGCCTTATATATTTATTTTATTTTATTTGTTGTTATAGTGGCAATAGAAATACACACTCTCTGAAAATTTCTACTCTACCTATTATGTTCATGAGATATAGCCCGCTGACAGACGAACGGACGGACAGCGGAGACTTAGTAATAGGTTCCTGTTGGCACCTTTCGGGTACGGAACCCTAAAAAGTACATGCACAAAGGCGACCTTAACTCTAGAAGAGTTTTCTACCAGCACCTTTGTTATTTTAATGCGGCTAGTCTTAGGTAAATCACATAGGTACTTAAGCTTAGTTTGTTGTCTAATGCAAACACTGTTAAACAATTAATTTGACGTAAACACCACCGCAGGTGCGTTGTATCTTAGAATAATATGATTAATAATGCATGTGTGCTCGAATTGAATATCTTATTAGGAGTTAGCTCAGTTTCTCATTTTGTATGAGCTACTCAGTGTCGGGGTCTTGCACCTGCTGCGAGGGCTATGCAAACCAATCGGTTTGTCATTAGCTACTATTCATACTAGAAACTATACCATGAGCTACGGTTTTTATAGTAGTTTCATAACCATTTGTGCAGCTTTTGATACGGTATTAAAGATTTACATTATGCGACTAATCCGATATCTATATAGTCGTGGTGAAATTATTAAAGTGCGCCTTAAAGTCTTTTAATAATCAAATAAATCAAGTAAAAATTATAAAAATACTAACTGCCGCCCGCGGCTTCGCTCGCGTTGTACCCGGATAAAAAATAGCGTAGGTATATGTTAATCACTGGATGTGGTTATCAGGTAAAAATATGGTGTAAATAAAGCAGTACTTTATATAATAAGCAGAGTGCGTGATGGGCGTATAAAGCGGCTCACATTACCGCGGCATTTCACCTCGCACTGAAAGGCGTTTTTTATAAAGTCGCACACGCGAACTTTGACTGTAACATAGTGCATAGTACAAAATGTCTAGCAGCGCAACAGCTTGAGAGTCCTCGTTGTCTAGTGGTCACCCTGCCTTCTCCGATCCTTAGGCGATTCTGACTATGGTTCGAAAACATGAATCAAACGCATGAAAGTAGCCTCTTGTGGTGCGCACTTTAATACATTTACCACACTTTAAAGAATTTGTGATACGAGTATCATCATCATCAGCCTATAGCAGTCCGCTACTGAACATAGGCTTACCCTTATAATAATAATAATAATCTTTATTTCAGATACGGGATCCATAGGTACTGTCCATAATTTTAGGGCTAAACACAGTATAGGTACTTAAAAATAGAATAAAACAAGAAAAACAACACAATAAAATTTTATTAAAACTATTGTAGATAAACTACATTCATCGGGATGCAATTACCCATCGTCTAATTACGTCTCTTATGGGCGCCATCGCTCCCTATCTACGGCTAGACACATCCTGTCTGCCAGGAGCCTTTTGTATTTGCATCACTTCACCTAGCTAGTGGTATACGAGAATTGGTAGAATATATTTGAGCTTTGTTTTTGTGTACCTACGTTGTAACTAAATTTTCAGGAATCCTGGTGTTATCTTACCTAAATTATAAAATTGAAAAGTCTAGTTTGCTTGAAATTACCGGCGTAAAGCTCAAAACGCAACGATAGCGCGTACTAATTTTACCTGTGCTGCCATCTAGTGCGAAAGTTTGTGAGGATGTTTGGATGTTTGGATGTTTGTGCCTCAATCACGCCTAAACGGCTGAACGGATCTGAACGAAACTTGGAATATACATAGTACATGTACTGGATTAACATATAGGCTATTTTTTATCCGGGTACCACGCGAGCGAAGCCGCGGGCGGCAGCTAGTTTATTTATATAAATATATGTTAAAAATAAAAGATGTGGCATTGTGTTAACAGGGCAGCTATTGTGTTGAACTGCCCAGCAGCGTTGTACGTGAATGTCGTGTTAGTGAACGTACAAAATGTGTTATTTAAATTAAGTTTGCATAATAGAGTAAAGCGAAGGCCTTCGCATTAGTCCGATTTCCGAGAATAGTGGAACTTCGTTTTATTTTGTGTGGTTAAACACGGGCAGGATTTCAGTTTTGAGGAAAAACTAGCGATTCTATACTTTTAAGACAAGTTTTCTCAGTTACTTCTCTGCTGGACTGGAAGTAAAGGAAAAACATAAATAAATAAATATAAATATTTGCGGACTTTTCACACAGCACCATCTAGCCCCAAACTAAGCAAAGCTTGTACTATGGGCACCAGATGGCTGATAGAATACTTATATACTTTTTTTTTGTAAATACATACTTGTAATACAACACCCAGACCCGGAAGAAATATTTGCAGAAAATACAAACATTTCCCCCGTACCGGGAATCGAACCCGCGCCTCTTGCGTCTCACCCGAGCACTCGCCCGCCTCGCCACCGAGGTCGTCGAATAGAATATGTCTTTTCTCCCCAAGCATGTCGCAAGAGTCGACTAAGGGATAATATCTTCTCCAACACGATGGACCATCTATATGGGCGATGGGCTGATCACCTGTCACCGTGGTTCACCATATCCATCTTGGGACTCTTGGATCAGGAGTGGCTCCAAGTGTTCTTATAACTACTTGTGGCTCTGCCCACCCCGTTCGGGATACGAACGTGATAATATGTATGTATGGGTTTCTCAGTTGAGGCCTCATAGCACAGTTGGTAGCTCTGCCTTTTGCGCTGTAGGATTTCGGTTCGATTCCGACAAACATTTATATGATAAACATAGAGGCTTGTTATGTGTCTGGGTCGGTAATAACAATTACCTACGTTTTTTCATAGTACAGCATGCAACAAGCTTTGCTTAGTCTGGGGCTAGATGGCGAGGCGGAAAATTTCCTGTAATATTTATTTAGTTTCAATCAGAAATGTTGGTGCGCTAGGTTGCTATTGGTAAATGGTTGATTTATGCGTACATACATATATACATACAAACATAAAATCACGACTGTTTCGCATAGGGGTAGGCAGAGATCACAGATCTCAATTTCCTACGATCCTGACATACTTCTTTCGCTTCATTCACTCTCATTACATTCCTCATGCATCTTTTTAGGGTACTCTTGACCTGGCCCTTTTCCAGAACGTCGCCGATTTGGTACAGGTACGTGCGCCGAGGTCTTCCCCTTCCAATCTACTTTCACTCATCCTCTCTGAATGACCGAACCATCTTAACATGCCTTTCTCAATCCTCATCACTATATCACCGATGCGGCAGCACAAAATCGGTAGAGGACTAGGCTGCTGATATTGATGATGAAGCGAAAATAGTGTAATTTAAGCATCAACTCTTTACGAAATAGGTTCTTCCAGACAACTTAATGTAGGGACAGAGAGGGACAGTCAGAAGCACGTCCAAATATAACGTAGAACTACAGTGAGTTTATATACGGCTTAGGTTGAACTAGAGAAATGCCTCGCGGCTTTGTCTGTATTGAGTTTTATTTTTCACAGAAATTTCATCCTCCCGTTGCGTCATCTAGGAGTGAAATTTCGGAAATTCCTTCGTTTGTACACCTCTACACCATAAGAGGAATATGCCCTCCTAGTTTTATTCTGCTAAGACTTATGCGATGTGCGTTAATTTGTCAGTCAGTCAGCTTTAAGATTGAGACTCCCGGCCTTAAAATCCGTACCAAAGACGGCTTTATAATTTTATTGGTATATTCCCAGTCCATTGGTTAGATAGGCATTAATTATTTACCTCTCAACTTCCTTTCGCTGATTTTAATTCGCACGGATAACTTCCTTGAACAATTGAAATAATAAACTGGGCTTCAATTCCGCTATTCTGAACGTAATTACCAAAGGCAATAACATTAATAACGTTTCGTTTGTATGCACATTTCGTTTATGCACAGTATCGCTATTGTATGTATGTATGTTCGTATGAGTTAGTGGCCAACTCTAGTGACGGAGTTTTTAGGCCGCCCAAAGGCCTTCGTCATGGCTTAACGACTTAATAGCCGGGACAGACTGTTTGACGTGCCCTCCGAAGCACGGAAGCGCTCAGCTCGTAATGCCACTTGCGGTCACCCATCCCAATTTGTGACCGCGCATATCGTTGCTTAACTTTAACGATCAATCAAGAACGCCTAAGCAAACTACACCACGAGCGCTTCAGTATCGCTATGATATGCTATCTCCAACTCAGTGCGCTCTGCTGGATATCTCATTTTCTTATTTGCATCATACGCTGCTTACTGTTTTTGGCATATGCCAAAACGAAAACAAAAGAACGCAATGTGTGTTCCATCGAACGTCAGATCCATTGAATATCGCGATTGGGGCACTGAACAATATTCGGTAATCTCGGCCTTGGAGAGAATTCAATGAATTAATGAGAGGAGGCTGAGAGATAAGATACGGCGACCTTGTGGTAGCATTGCCTTTCAATGAATACCTACTTACCTGAATCGTAAAAAGATTTCGTATAATTATATATTTGTGATTTCGCTGGTAAACCAGTGATGTTATACAAATATTTAAATTTCACAAAAACCTGTACTTCTCTGCTGTAGTGGGAGTAAAGAAAAAACATAGAATGCGTCCAGCTGCTTCTCTCCCCGAGCATATTGTAAAAGTCGACTAAGGGATAGTATCATCTCCAATGTGATGAGATACAACAAGCAAGTATCCCCAAAGAAGCAAAGTAGTAAAATGTACATATTAATTAACCCTGCAACTAAACATAAGTTTTATCATAAGTCTGACCTAAGCCCTTTTTGTAAGTAAAGGCTTTTAAGTTTATGCGCACTAAAATAAAACCTGCGGTGAGTAGGTAAGTACGTAAATAGAAATAGCTGGGTTTATGGCGGAAAGTTTTTGTTGCAAAAAATACTTACCAAGAATGGAGGCAGTTTTATGGGACATGAGTTGTTTTTTACTTAATTAAAGGCTCATTGCGGTTACTTACCTTCATACATTAATTCAGTTTCTTGGATAAAACCTTCATAGAATAATAAATAAATAGAAATAACACCCAACTACTTAGCTTCTTTCATATGCACTAATAATATGAACCTGTTCTATTTTATATTCTTAAAGTAGAGAGTTGAAATTTTTACAGTGTGTATTTCTATTTTTTAGCAACAAATACTACAATAAAAATAAAAGGAGGTCCCATACAAGAAACATTTTTAATGTACCGAACCCTTCGAGTGCGTTTTTGACTTGCACTTGACTTTTTATATTAAAATTAACGTTGTGAAAGGAAAAGTCGAAACGAGCTGGGAAAAGTGCTAAGATGCTTAAAACATTCAACAAGAAAATGCGGTGTTTTCTTGGGCCCAGTTAATCATTTCCCTCAAGGAAAGTTTAGATTCATGTACCTTTTTCTGCCTTTAACCATAGTCTGTGTTTTGTATGTATAGCATCTAAAGCTTTTAGCATAATCTTTAGGTACTTATTCTTCTAAAAAAAAACTAAGGCCTTTTACCATCATCACCATAGTAGATGATTATATCTCCGTGCTTCGGAGGGCACGTTAAATTGTCGGTCCTGGCCTTTAAGTCGTTAAGCCACTAGCTCATACGAACTTACTTTATAACAGAAAGAAACTTGCAACTAATACAAATATAATTTACAAAATATAAAAGAAACAGTCGGGTTATCTAAAGGCCGTTGCAAAAAAATACTTATACTAACTTACTTGCAATAGTAGATGTAAATCATCTACAGCGTCAGAAGACTACTTTTACCTTCACTAACGGGACGCTGTAGTGCCCGGGACGAATTAAGATGGGATAGGCTTGCCCAGCACCTACAAGTATACCATCCTCTCAGCTTAGTCGGCCTTGTCCACAGGAAAGACATTGTCAATACTTGCGGAGCTGACTAAGCCGCGGGTTTCCTTACGATGTTTTCCTTCACCGTTTTGTTCTCAGATAAAAAAATATATGAACATGATTTATTCTACACAAAAATATGGTGTAATATATATAATAATTTGGTTTGAAGGTGCTGTGTGAAATGTCCATATTTTTATTTATTTCAACATGTAAATACTCAGATTCGGTTGAGTGTAACTATTAGGCATTTATCGTCGGAGCTGTCATACTTGTCCATTGCTAAATGAAGTTGGACGACGGCCGGCGGTTTGATTGCTAATTAATTTATAGCTGCACAACGTTGGAAAGTTACAGCAACAATTTCGGTTATTCAGGCATAATTTGCAACTTTATCGGGACTGTGTATGATGAACAGGTGGGTATGTGAGTGTAGTATTAAGGCTCGCGCACATTATGGCGGACCGCACCGCAACGCATCGCATAACAAAAATCTTCCCACATTACTTTTGTACATTTTATATGAACTATCACACATTACAGATGGACCGCGCCGGGCCGCATCGCAACGCACTGGCGGATGCGTTGCGATGCGGCCCACCTCAGTGCGTTGGAAGGCGCAGTTAACGGACGTCAAAACTATACATCGCTATGAACTGCCAACGGCTGACTGATTCAATTATTGCGTTGCGGCGCGCCCCAACGCGACTCCTATGTGCTTTGGCGCAATTTTACAATGCGGCGCGTTGCGGCCTGTCGCGGCTGTAGTATGCGCGAGCCTTTAGGATTAATACGTCGCCTGTCATTTTCTTTCATTGTTTCTTTATGTGATCGTTTGTAGCGAAAACAATAGATTTATCGTTAGATTCTGGATGACTGACAGTAAAACCTTAAATGTTTTTTTCAATTTCTAAATTACCCGACCTGAATTAATCGAATCTACCCCTGTGCTCGTATTTATAGCTATAGCGAAACGTGACTGTATTAACATCATGTTTGCCTTCTCTACCTACTATATAGGTCATCGGTCTCTACCCGCATAAGTAAATTGATTCTGGGAATAAATTGAGCACGAAATGATTATACCTTAAAGTACAAGGTCTCTATATTTGCCTTATTCTTGGAGATTTTCGTACAAAATAAATACAGAACCACTCTTGTGCCCAATCACGCTTCCGAACTCCCAATACTTCGGGGACGCTGTCCTAAATAAACTTGCGCAGGACCGCTAAAATGTCTATCAGAAACGAATGCCTGTTACTTGAAAGTTTCGCTTTCGATTTCGACATAATACCTACCTATCCTTCGCATAACCTCCATACCCTTCAAGACATGCGTCATTAGATGAGGTCATTGCCCAAAGTCAATCTTTAATTGCAAATCAAATTGTTCTATCCATCTTGTTATGATTTGTTCGATAAAATGATTATCAGATAAATTAAACACGAGAAAGCGATTGCTGGGCTTATCTTAATAGATCTGTCTGGTCTATAACAGCCAAATAATGTTAAGCTACGATTAGCGCAATATTAAGCTCCGGTTTCTATTACCTCGTGGGAGTCGGGTTATAGAAGAGATCGAACCCCACCTTCCCTGGCCATGTTTGATAGCAAATATTAAGGGACTATGTGGGGTACTTTCTGAGTTACCTTTCAAACGTACCTTATTATGTTGCTTGGTTTATCTGAATGTAGGCATCACTTATTTTTATAGTAAATACCTGTTGCAGTACTTTTACGATGATAAATTTTATGACTGGTACTGAAAATAGAGATAGCTTTTGATGACAACGAAACCGGCATGTCGCAGAACCTAATATGTTCGAAAATATATGTCAAGTGCACAAAAGGAGCCTTGGACTTGAGGCGTACTTTAAATCCTTTCACCACACTGGTTCGAAAGAGCTAGTGACACGACTAGATAGATAAATAGATGACAAAGTAAGAAAGAATTTGTCCGAATATGCAACTATTAGTCAACTAAAAATAACTGAACCGACCCTTTAAAAAAATAAGTATCTACATAATCATTGTTACATCTCTATATTACATATCATCATTGCATTAGTTCGTATTTCAGAAACTAGACGAAAATTGCCGACGCGAACAATATTTCCGGCACTACTGTACATCATTATATAAAATAGAAAAGAAATAGTCTTGGTGGCTGTTACTCTCCCGAATACAATTTAAAAGACCTTTCATTCAAGAATATATCACCCATATGCTACGTCCATACTCAGACCAGGCAGTAAAAATTTACGATCAGATCCGAATGGTGTGCCTACCTCAAAGTGATCATAAAGATCCCTTAAACTTACACAGGAAAACAATTGGAAAGATGAAAAGGATCTAATCAAAGTACTCGTATATCTGTAACTGCTGGCAGCTGAAGATTGCTCATTAAACTTTAATGTGGCATTGAAAGTTTTAAAGGTAGGTATTAAATTTATTGCATTTTATATAGGGTTTTTAGGGATCCGAAACAAAATGGTGAAATGAAATCCATTATGTCACTTCTTCCGTCTGTACGCCCGTCCTTTTATTTTGTCTACATCATCATCATCATCATTTTAGCCTCGTATCACCCACTGCTGAGTATATAGGCCTACCTAATTTAGATAAACGACTCATAATTTATTTATTTATTAGGCAACGCCAACAGAACACATAATACACACTGTCAAGGATAATTCACAAAAATAATACTATAGAGTAATAATACTATAAGTAAGTCTTGCTTGTGTCTGTGAAGTCTTCGGGGTTCATCAAAATACCTTCTTTAAAGGCAGAATAAAAATGTATCCGGTGCAATTTTCCTAGTACTTTCATGCATTTTTCATTTTCAACTTTCTTTGTGAACTTCCAACTTCTATAACAATTTTCTGAATTTCCATACCTACTGAGGTCCAATTTTCTGAGTTTCAATACAAGTTTTACTAAACAAGACAAACAGAAGTTTATGTGAGTTATATTGTTCTATGTCGCAGTCTGTCTAAACAGTTTTGGCAACGTCTTGAGGGCTTGGTACAAGTTTCGTACAAATCTGCTAACTCTATTATGTATTATTAT
This sequence comes from Scotopteryx bipunctaria, assembly GCA_949320045.1. Taxonomy (NCBI): domain Eukaryota; kingdom Metazoa; phylum Arthropoda; class Insecta; order Lepidoptera; family Geometridae; genus Scotopteryx; species Scotopteryx bipunctaria. The sequence goes on from OX439447.1 coordinate 9,339,810, forward strand.
ATTATATATAGCTGCAAACCCACTCACTCACTGACTCACTGACATCATTGTTCTCCCAGAAGGAGTCGAGATGGGTGAAAATGATGTATGGGGAAAGTGTTCAGGGAGTCAATTCCAATTTGGGAAAAATCCGAAATCTTCGAAAACTGCTCCTCATCAGGGACCTCACCTACTGCCAGACGAAACGACAAGACCAAGATCTCTCCTGCTTGCGGAATGTGGACATGCACCCTGGTCGAATTCGATGTGCGGTGAAAAAAATTCAAAATGGCGGAAAACAAGATGGCCGCCATACAAACTTTGACCGACGATATCTCGATAACTATAATCGATAGGTATGGAGTGCTCGAACAAATGTCGTAGAGGATGGCGCGATGCAAATGCCAAAGGTGACAGTTGGTTTTTTTTTTTTTTTTTTTCAACAGCAGCGATTACGTCCCTCGCGAGCTGCGTGCAGCTCGCGCCCGCAAGCGAAAGACTAGTTATTATTATACTATATATAGCTGCAAACCCACTCACTGACTCACTCACTGACATCATTGTTCTCCCAGAAGGAGTAGAGATGGGTTAAAATGATGTATGGGGAAAGTGTTCAGGGAGTCAATTCCAATTTGGGAAAAATCCGAAATCTTCGAAAACTGCTCCTCATCAGGGACCTCACCTACTGCCAGACGAAACTAAAAGACCGACACCCACCCTGCTTGCGGAATGTGGACATGCACCCTGGTCGAATCCGATGTGCGGTGAAAAAAATTCAAAATGGCGGAAAACAAGATGGCCGCCATACAAACTTTGACCGACGATATCTCGATAACTATAATCGATAGGCATGGAGTGCTCGAACAAATGTCATAGAGGATGGCGCGATGCAGATGCCGAAAGTGTTTGTTTGTTTTTTTTTTTTTTTTTTTTTCAACAGCAGCGATTTCGTCCCTCGCGAGCTGCGCGCAGCTCGCGCCCGCAAGCGAAAATACTAGTTATATTATATATAGCTGCAAACCCACTCACTGACTCACTCACTGACATCATTGTTCTCCCAGAAGGAGTAGAGATGGGTCAAAATGATGTATGGGGAAAGTGTTCAGGGTGTCAATTCGAGTAGGGGAAAAATCCGAAATCTTCGAAAACTGCTCCTCATCAGGGACCTCACCTACTGCCAGACGAAACGACAAGACCGACACCCACCCTGCTTGCGGAATGTGGACATGCACCCTGGGCGAATCCGATGTGCGGTGAAAAAAATTCAAAATGGCGGAAAACAAGATGGCCGCCATACAAACTTTGACCGACGATATCTCGATAACTATAATAGATAGGTAAGGTGTGCTCGAACAAATGTTATAGAGGATGGCGCGATGCAAATGCCAAAGGTGTCAGTTTTTTTTTTTTTTTTTTTTTTTTCACCAGCAGCGATTACGTCCCTCGCGAGCTGCGTGCAGCTCGCGCCCGCAAGCGAAAATACTAGTTATACTATATATAGCTGCAAACCCACTGACTCACTCACTGACATCATTGTTCTCCCAGAAGGAGACGAGATGGGCCAAAATGATGTATGGGGGAAGTGTTCAGGGTCTCGATTCGAGTATGGGAAAAATCCGAAATCTTCGAAAACTGCTCCTCATCAGGGACCTCACCTACTGCCAGACGAAACGACAAGACCAAGATCTCTCCTGCTTGCGGAATGTGGACGTGCACCCTGGTCGAATTCGGTGTGCGGTGAAAAAAATTCAAAATGGCGGAAAACAAGATGGCCGCCATACAAACTTTGACCGACGATATCTCGATAACTATAATAGATAGGTAAGGTGTGCTCGAACAAATGTCGTAGAGGATGGCGCAATGCAAATGCCAAAGGTGACAGTTTTTTTTTTTTTTTTTTTTTCTTTCAACAGCAGCGATTACGTCCCTCGCGAGCTGCGTGCAGCTCGCGCCCGCAAGCGAAAATACTAGTCTATGTATATAAACATTGATAGATAGAATGCATTTATCAAAAGTGCACTTTTAATACATTTTTTTGACGTTCCACGACGAATTAAGTCAATAACGGGTTCGCGGCAAAAGTTATATTATACGGGAGCTGTTGTAACATACTTAGGGCCGTTATCACCGTTCAAACCGAACTGCGTTTAGCTCTAAACTGAGTTCAAGAGCTGTCAAATTGTATGAAAACAGCTTCTTTGACCCGCACGATAGACACCGTGAAATAAACTAGTGAAACTTGTACTAGGTCATTCGAACTTTACCACACACGTCAACACCATTTTAATTTAAACAGACCTCACAAAATCCGATCCTTTAAATGTTTCTACTGAACCCATCTAAAATAGACGCCAGAACGAACCCCTAAACCTCAGAACAGCAAATCAACTTCGTTTACCCTAAACACTGTTAAAGATTAGTTCTGTCACTATTTGACACTATCTTACAAAACAGGATGGTACTACGTTAACTGTTAACAGGTTTTGAGAGGCGCTTAGAAGTGAACCCCCAAAAGGTCACATAATATTTGTAGAGGTGTACATACCGTCTATTCTACCGTTATCGCTTTAAATCGGATCAGCATCAACTCGTCTGATGCGCGCTCACTGCCAGAGAGTGGTAACCCGTGTTAACCTGAGTATGCTTTTGTCTTAGCCCGGCTCAACCACTGAGATTGTTTCAAATACTTTGCTTCAGAGCTTTTCATAGGAATTTTACCTACAAAAGCATTAGTGGTTTACTTTTAGCAGCACTTCTGCAGTATTCTATTTCGAGAGTCCGTTTACGACTACAAAATAACTTGGCGCATAGTAAAGCTTAGCTCATTCTCATTGTTAATGACATTTGTATAAGCGTGTTCAAAGCTCGCCTGCAGTTTCAGATAGTTATTTTCGTAAAAAAATAAAGTCGTGTTCAAGCACGGCGTGTCGTTTACGAGGCTCGCTATCAGCACTGGTCCGCAGCATGTGTTTACTGCGGCGCCGTAAACGCGCCTTTATAGCGGCTACAACTGTCTCCGCAAACCTCGCGGATACGGCTCAAAAGCCTCGTAAAAACTACACAAGTGCTGCTCTGTACGGCTAATTAATCCCTCTGGGTCTTTAGGGTTGTCATCTGCAGAGAATATTGGCTATCTGTGAGAAATCCTTTATTTACGGAACTTAGGATTTTTTCAAGCCTGACGAACTCTTAATAAAAGTCGCACATTCTACAAGATGTAGGTGCTTAAAAGCTTATTCGAACAAAGAGAAGGCATAACCCTAGTTGGAAGTGCTTCGCTACAGTCAGCTTCATTAGCAGAGACATGAAAGTAAGCTGCTGTAATCTTGGACATTCAGTTCACTTGTTACTTTGCATGTTTTGCGTAATACGATGGTCTCTGCGATAGCTGGCCGTTTGGCGTAACTTAGTTTAAGTTTAACTTAAAGGCTTAGTTTCACTATAATTTGTTACAATTCGTATTGCAACTTTTGCATAAAATAATACGGTGAATCTAAAGTAAAAGTTTCTTGCTTAAAATATATTTGTATTATACAGACAGATGTTTATCTTATATTATAAGAATCTTTGTCCTGACTGACTGACTGACTGACTGACTGACTGACTGACTGACTGACTGACTGACTGACTGACAGACAACGCACAGCTAAACCGCTGGACGTAGAGACTTGAAATTTTCAGTGTAGGTAAACCTTGGTACGTAGGGGTGTACTAAGAAGGGATTTTTCCAAATTCAACCTCTAAAGGGGTGAAAAGGGATGAAAACCTGGAATCAATTTTCGGTCTAAAACTGCACATAACCTATATCAAATTAAAGAGCCGATTTTTCTCATTTAGGTAATTATGACATCAACTAGATGTCATAATTACCTGTAAATTCTTTATTTTTGGCATGTTTTTCATGAAAAATAGAATACTTTTATTTTGACATATGATAGCAATGATACCTCAGAACAATAAATACTTGATACCAAAGATTAGTAATAGATAATACAAAACATATGTAAAAGGAACTGTCAATGTCAAATTACCTATGAAAGGAAGCATAAATTATTACTGGTCTAATAAGTTTCCAATCTTGATTATTCATGGAGTTCTGACGTAATTCTACGTCTGAAAACTAGATGTCGCTGCTAATTCTGATCAAATTTTGACGCGCTATCGTTGCGTTTTGAAAAGTTTACCTTAACTCTCAAAGTTTTTACTAAATTCACCGAAATTTCTTAATTTTTAGATTTAGGTATGTTTGTTACTCTTTCACGCAAAAACTATTATTCATATTCGTTCGCAAAAGTTAGCCATTGCTTAAAGTTAGCCCTGCCACTGTTTGTCATTATGAAATGGTAAGAGATGGCAATACTTTAGTCATCGTTTAGCGTACACTATATTATAATAAATAATGAGGACTATCCTCATTATTTATTATAATATAGGTACCTACGTGTGCTGGAATGGGACATAGGGTACTTTTTATCTGGGTACCGCGTGAGCGAAGCCGCGGGCGGCTGCTAGTACCTATATAATTAGAAACAATGCAGGCGCAACTGTTAATTAATTTACAAAATATTATGTACTATACAATGTCAATTTGAAAGTCTTAATTAATTTATATAATTTCCTTATCGTTTAAAAAATACTCTACAGAATAGTAATACTTAAGTTCAAAAATGGGCTGAATCTTTTGGTACTACTACTATTCTTGTTACTAGTTCTTTCGAACCAGTGTGGTGTAAGGATTTAAAATATGCCTCAGAGGCGCCTTTCGTGCTTTTGACACATGTTTTTGAACTTTTAAAGTTCAAGACTTTCGAGTTTATAATATTAGTAGGATAAATCCATTGGTGCACGACCGGATTCGAATCCACGACTTTAGGATTGGAAGGCGAGTCACCAGTGCTCTACTCATTCGATAATAAACCTAATTTATGCGAGTATCATGTCGTCTGTCTATCGGGTAGGGACCATCTATAGCTCAATGCCTGGAGTTAGTTGTTTGAGAACCTTTATTCCCCAGCGATCCACATTCAGCGAACAATAAAGCCAGCCTATAACTATTACAATGTATTTCTGAAAGCTACTCGTATATCGATAATGGATATCATTAGATTAAAGGGCACCACCCACTGCCCCTTTTCATAACCGCCATCATCATCATCTACAGCCCGGTTTTGCCCACAGCTGGGCGTAGGTTTCCCTTTGCCTATGCCATCCAACACGGTCCTGTGCTAACCTCATCCATCATAACCGTCACCGCACAAAAGAAAGCAAAGTTAAAACTTTGAAAGTAACTTTTTACAGGTCTATTGAAAAATGCTAAGAAATTCCTTCAGAGTAGGCAACGCTTCGACGACGCTTCCGGGGCTGTAGGGAACCACTTAACATCAGATGAGCCCCTGATTGTCTGAAAAAGTAAAAAAAAAAAAGTTTTTGTGCCGGAAAGGTGACGATCCGATTACGGAACGGGCAAGTAGCGGGAAAGTAGTTTTTTATACGCACTGCAAAAATCTGGAACTCTCTGCCGTTATCTCTCTCTTGCCGGGGTCTGTATTTCCTGAAGAGTATAATATGGGTGTCTCTAAATCGAGAATCAATAGGTTTCTTCTAGGTAAGAGTGCTTCATCTTAGACCACCCTGTTACTTACCATCAGGTAGAGTGTGGTCAAACGCAAACCTATTTCAGATAAAAAAAAGTAACAGTTCAACTTACGGTTGTTCAATGCCGGTACTGTTTTGTTCGGAACAGTACACGCTAAGTCCAAGCCGACTATTTCCTAGTCCTGGCACGTGGAGGCTTTCAATCAGATGAAACAAAGTAAATATACAACGGGAAACAAATGCTGCATTACATTCACTCGGGTCCCTTAGCGGACTGAAATATGAGGTACATTTTAGATACTCGTAGAGCACTCTGTGATGATAGTTTACTATTGGGGTTGGAATACATCAGGGGATGGAAGGATTGAGGTACGCAAATTACTAGTTTATAATAAATATAAATAATAAATATTTGTTGACATTTTAGACAGCGCCATCTAGCCCCAAACTAAGCAAAGCTTGTACTGTGGGAACCCGATGGTTGATAGAATACTTTATATACATTTTTTATAATGACATATAATACATATCTAATACTACAATAACCGTGGCAGGAATTGAGCCCGAACCTCTTGCGTCTCAGCCGAGCACTTGCCAGCTACGCCACCGAGGTCGTGACTAATCTGACTATACTGCCACAGTTGATAATAATAGTTTCAATTTCTAGGCTATCTATTAAGCCATTTAAAACCTCTAGTTGTCAAAACAAATGATTATTATCTGTTTGAGCACGATAGGCACGGCAGATAATAATTTGTTTTAACAACTCCAGGGTTAAATTAACCATTAAACAGCTGCATCACATTAAATGGCTGAACGGATTTGAATGAAATCTGGAAATATTTATGTAATCTGGATGTAAGTACAACTGGCTACTTTATTCAGAAGTGATAAAAAACCAGTACCTATTTTTTTCTCGTGGTCTTCGTTCTATAAGCGTTCCTTAGACAAGATGTCGGCCACTTCCTGTCCCTAACTTCGGCTATCCTCGGAATTCCCAGCGTTAGCATAAATCCGTGATCTGATAGTAAGAACTTTTCCACTCCCCTAATATAAAGTTTTTCGATATAAAACCAGCGGACACGCTAAATAAACCCGCACCTATCTCTAAACCAAAACTGTCTCCATCCCTTTATATTGGACGGAAAGTTACAAAGCATTTGTCCGTTACTCTCAAACTACACTCGAAATCGCGTTGTGTCCATCGATTTATATCTCTTTGAAGAAATAAAATTACGGATAAAAATTATGTTTGCTTTGTGGAATCTATGGAATTATCATTAAAAAAAAATATATAAATCTGGTAGGTCTCGAAGCTCTCGTACCTCTAGAAGAATATTCCCAGGAATCCGTCTATATGTTAAGGTAGCATGTGGAATATTAAAATTATGAATTATTACAAGAGATACCAATTATACCCAATTGCTCGTTAAATTCTCTTTGTTGTGTTTTTTACAACAGCGTTTAAGAGAAAAGTACTGGGTTTTAAAAGGCTTCGTCATCTTTTTTATATTTACGTTGATGATGATTATAGGTATACGTTTTGTATCTACGAGTACAATGCAAGTTTATTTTCATCCCTAAACTTATTTAAATATTTTTAAAATATATTTATTTAGAACACAGTTACAAAGACAAACTACAATAACATTAAAAACTTTAAAGTAATCGGTATAATAATAAGAAATAAAAATGAGCTCAGTTTTCTATCTAAGTTCGCCTACAGATAGAAAACAGAGCTCAGATCACCGACCGCAGGTAAGGTCCCCAAAAGGCTGGCGACGTTACCTCGTTGGATAGCTATACTTATCCTTTGTCCGAGGTAAGCGCCAGCCCTTTGGTCATTGGTCACATCTATTAGCTTCTTGGATATCTCCTTGAAAATAGCTTTAAAATAAAATAGCTGGGATTTGTTGCATAATAAGCGAAAGTTGCCAAACAGAAGTTGCCAAACTTTAGGTTGAGCTAAATGGGCCAAAGCCATGGCTCAGACTGGCTCCCATCCAGCCTCCGAGACAAGGTCACCTTGAGCTCTGTTTTGCGTACAGCGTATCCTCGCTCTCGATATACAATTTGGCGCGGCACCAAATGCCGGGAAAAGAAATCTGCTATTATCTATCCCAGTCAAGGTTGCGAGAAAGTAGCGCGGGTCAACCATTTTGCAGATCAGTTTTACGACCTTAATATGTAAAACCGATTGAACAAAGATGCTAAGTGTGACGCATGAATAAGTAATTTAAAGCGTCTGCTTCACCATATCGTTATATTTTAATATATTCATGAACCTGGTAGTCCGGTATGATCTCACAGCATTCCCGCCTCCGATACTCATTTAGGAATGTTCAATGTTCATTCTCGTAATTGGACTAAGGATTTCTAAAGCTGAAAATTCGTTTGCTAAAGGCAAATTAGACTGCTACACCACGTCCTAATTAGATTCCGTGAGATTAGATCTGGATGAAATTCCTGGAACGGATATGAGTTTTGGAGCTTTGCTGTTTGATAATTTCCGCAATTTTTTACCAATCCCCATCCAATGTTTGTAATCTAGTAGCGATCTGTCTTTTTACGCCACTTTACTCCCGTACGACGTAGCGTCAATGGCTGCGATCCACCGATACACTTAGCCCAACTGCTGCCATTCTGCTCAAGATTATAATATATATGATCATCATCATCATCTTCCTGCCCTTATCCCACTCTATGTGGGGTCGGCACAGCATGTTCCTTGGATCATGCTGTAAGAGTTTTGGCTAAGGTATTTTATGACCGGCCGCCTGCCTGACGTTAACCCTCCTTGGGAATACTTGCTTATTGTATCTCATCATGTTGGAGGATATTATCCCTTAGTCTATATCTTTATATATATAAGGCCTTTTACCATCTATAGTAGATGATTTATACAGCGTCAGGAGGCAACTTAGGGCAATGCTGTAGTGCCCGGGACGAATTAAGCTGGAGTAGGCTTGCCCAGCACCTATTCCATCTAATCAGCTTAGGCGGCCTTGTCCACAGGAAAGACATGATCAATACGTGCGGAACTGACTAAGTTGCGGGTATCCTCACGATGTTTTCCTTCGCCGTTTGAGAGTACTGGTATAGTGCACATAAATTTTAAACTTCTTCTTCTTCCTGCCCTTATCCCACTCTAAACACAAAAAAGCACATAAATTTTAAACAAGGAAATAAATTATTCTCTTTTACAAATGGGATTCTATTTCTGTTTACAATCGATATATCGCCGAGACGCCAAATGTGTTATTACTAGGAGATGACTAATCGGCACTGAGACAGGGGCAGCTTACCTACCTGTTCACCTTGCATGTTAAATTCTAGTAGCTGTTTATATTGGCATATTTTTATTCTGTGAATAAGCGAGGCGACTGTGGGAAGCGAAAGCGCTCTTCCGCAGTCGTACTTTTTGCCCATTTGTCTTTTTACAGAATCATTAGTGCCTGAATGTAGTTTTTACTGCAGCTTTGTCATTTCGGTGTTCCAATTTACCGCACCGGGACAAACTCGCTGCAGTCAAATGTTTTCGTTAGATAAAAGTGCTACATCCATTGTTTTAATTAGGTATCCTCATCATCATCATCTTCCTGCCCTTATCCCACTCTATGTGGGGTCGGCACATCATGTTCCTTAGATCATGCTGTAAGAGTTTTGGCTATGGCGTTTTATGACCGGCCGCCTGCCTGACGTTAACCCTCCTTGGGAATACTTGCTTATTGTATCTCATCATGTTGGAGGAATATTATAATCTTGCTTATTGTTGTTGTATATATACGGTATCGTTGGATATTATTTGGAAATACTATCAATTAAAACTATTTGGATGGTGTGTGTGTTTTAGTCGCAACCAATTCCGTTCGCTGCCGAGCTTTGTGTAATTATATAGCAGGTGCCTGGAGAGGCATCGCGGTGTCACGCTCCCAATTTCCTGAGCGCCTCCCCCTACGAAGGCAGCGAATGTTATTGGATTTTTTTCGCAATATTCCTCATTGCTCGCCGACGTGAAGTGTCGATTTTCGAATTACTGGCGAGCGCAAACACGCGGCGTCGTAACTCGATAAGGCCTCTGATTCGACGACTCGCGTTGGATATGGTACCCTGGATCTGTCTCGCAATTCTTAGGTTACAAAGAATATTGGAACGCCCCGCTCGGATTGTTTTTCTTTCAAAACAAATTTTACGCTGTTTTGTTACGATAAGCAAATTTTATCGACTCCAATTTAGTTAACAATATCGAGTAAAAGTTGGGAAACAAAATAAAATATTTAATATGCTTTTCAGAAAATGAAGCAACAAATTATTCGAACCATAAAGTAGTCCTTTACCTACGCCTTAAAATTTTAATCTCGCCCGATGAAATCTGTAATAAAGCTGTAGAATTAACTTTAATCTGCATCTAAAATTGTTTACGGTGTCACGGATCATTTTTACGCAATCTATTACGAGAGGGGGACTCGTCTATGGGGGATTTTCATAAAATTTCTCTGCTTTCACCCCTCGCACCCAGCTGGGCTCATTGATACGAAGTGCCTCGTAAATCCTAATGCCCCTGCATTATCACACTTACGCCCTTAAAAGACAATAGAAATATAACATACGAATAATGTTAAGGTTTACGGCGAACATTAAAACAGCAGTGTTTTGAGTTGATGGAACATCTTACCCTTTGGAGAAGATCATGAAACTACAGTATTCCACTGCGGTTATTCCAAAAGAATATTTATTTCAATTAACCTTATGAACATACTTTCAGTATCCTGTTTAGGTTCTAATTAACATAGAAGGATTGGAAATGTGTCAAGTGCAAGAATTGGCGCAATTTTTTGACATCTTATCACCACACTGGTTCGAAAGAACTAGTAACACGACTAGTAGTTAGTTGTAGTAGGCTCTCAGGTAGACTCTTACCACAGAATATACTTTTACGTCAGATCGTAACGGATCTTACGTCGTGAATCACTCAAGAATTACATAGCAGTTGAGTGAAATAAGATTCGCAAACACTTGTTCCGAGAGTTTTTGAAATTTTTCGGTAAGCAATTAAGCAAAACTAAGTGTTACGGAGGGGAAACCGCTTTCAGCTCGATTGGAGGCATAAATTATTCAAGGTGCCCCGAAACGGGACATTATTCATTTGCAGATTATTGGGTCACTCTCCTTAGGCGCTCCGACGACGATGTTTAACGAACACCCACTGATTTGGATAATAATGTTATGAAGGTTTTCGGTGCTTAATGCCTTTCTGGAGAAATTGAAATTAATAAGGAGTCCAAATTTTTTTTTCTCTCTGTTGCTATAACTTCAGCCAAAATGGAGATACAATTGATTTAAATAAACCAACTTTTTCATTATACGTTTATGGAACTTTTAAGTAGTACTAATAGTTAAATTAAGGCGTGAAAACTTACGCTGCGAGGTTTATTTACTTAAAACTAAAGTGATTTCATCGTAATAACGAAAAACACGCGACGGGTTCTTTACATAAATTGTATGTCCAGTTTGACTGAAGTATAGATCAATAAATAAACTATTTTCTTATCTTTGGCCATTCCTCATACGGTATTTATTTACTTCCTTATATTGTAGCAAATACCCAACTCCCCTTAAAAATTCGAAGAAATTTTCTCGAAAATTTAGTATCGCTGTCCCGGCAGGACGCATCTGATCTCAGGTGCGGCGTTAACCAATAAATAACCTGCAGCGTCTGCCTCCAGTGATCAACCTAATCTAACCAGCCATGATATAAGCTTCCTGAATTTTCTACGTAAATTCAGTTTTATAGCCAGAGTTTTGGTGTGAAGCGAAAGCTGAAGGCACGTAGGCTCTAATTCAAAACATTTGCACCGCTTTATCTCAAACAAAACATAGCTGTGTTATGTACTTATTTATTTTATAAAAACAATTCCCTTTTTTATAGGCTTTTTAATATCCATGAATCAAGGTCTCGATCTACCTATCTAGTCGTGTCACTAGTTTATTCGAACTAGTGTGGTGAAAGGATTTAAAGTGCACCTCAAAGGCTCCTTTCGAACTTTCTACGGTTCTAAGACATGTCGGTTTCCTCAGAACGTTTTTCTTCACCGTTTGCGAGTACTGGTTTGCCCACATAATTTTTTCCAATAGAAAAACTCATTGGGCCACGAATGGACTTGAACAGACGACCTTAGAATCGAAAGGCGTGCCGCTACCACTAGACCACCAGTGCTCTTATAAATCAAAATGTCATTAATCTTACTTCTTACTTATATTATAAAATTGAAAAGTCTTAGTTTGCTTGAAATTACCGGCGTAAAGCTCAAAACGCAACGATAGCGCGTACTAATTTTACCTGTGCTGCCATCTAGTTTAATTTTTAAATCGAGTGCATTATGTGCTTTACATTTTCGCTGTTTCAATACTCTGTGTACTCGCTATTCTTTATAACCTGTAAATATTGTTTGGAACAGTGTATTGGAACGCGACTTTTTCTGTGTTCGGTTCGTTACCTACAGGGGTTTCTAATCTAACTAGCCATGATAAACGGAGCTGTTTGTCTGTTTCGCGATAAATTCAGCTTTATGGCACATTCTAGCGCAGAAATACAGAAGTTATTTTTCTTTGTGTTTCGGTCGTTTGTGATTGTAAAATATTAGGGCGGACTCCATTGGAACAAACTTTTCTCCTTTGTACCGTTCCTGGGCGAACTTAAAAGTAATTTCAGCAAGGCCAAAGTGTGTATCACCTCAGGGGTCAGAGTGTGTATGGGTCACCTTTTAACAACGTGCGTCTCAAAGTATTTAAATAATAAATATGAATATTTGTGGAGATTACACAGCGCCAAACTAAGTAAGCTTGTACTATTACAATATCCAGACTCGGCAGATATAGGTATTTACAGAACATGCAAACATTTCCCCCGCAGCGGGAATCGAAACCGCGTCTCTTGCGTCTCAGCCGAGCACTCGCCCGCCACGCCACCGATGTCGATTTACAAATTATTGGCGTATGTATGGCTTTGATAAGACCATTAGTCACCATCATTCCCAAATTACTACATCGCTAATCTAACTCTTTTTATCTTTTCTACAACTACTCGTGTCACTGGTTTAAAACAGGTGTGGTAAAATCTTAAAATAACTTAATTTATTTAAGGGTTTTGTCGCTTTGCGACCACATCACCCAGAGAGAACTGTAATTGCGCACATTCATTTTGCAAACAGTTAAATCCATTTGTGTACCTGGATTCGATCTTAGAACATTAGGTAAAACTACAACAACCGAACCTATAAACTGCCATACAGAACAAGCGGGTCAATTGTTCGTTGAATAACTTAAGCCGGAGATGATTATGCAAAGTGATTTTTCTCGGAATTCCTACAAAAGTTGGCTCAGAAATCAAGAGCTCGTAACAACAACCTTCAATTATGAAACTAAGTTTCTTTTGATTGTGTTTATAAATATTTATATCCCGTCCATTGGTATGATAACGAATGCATGGACTACGTAAACTTGGACGACGTAGGCTCAGAGCTGAGTAAGAAACAGCTTGTTCAATCCATTAATGATACTTCTTCAAAGAGTGCAGACATAACTCTGAGGTGTGAATGTAATGAAAAATACTTCATCGCGGACAAAAATGTAGGAGTACATTATTTATAGGAAACGATTACTGGCAAAAGGCGGCCTTATCGCTTATTACGATGTCTTGAAAACAACCAGGACTGAAACTGAACTTAGCTAGAACTCAATTAAACTAAATTAATGTTTAGATACACGCTCTGCCGTCATTAACAAAAGGACGTTTCTACATAAATTCCGAAATGGAGAATAAAATACAGGTAGATGCGTCTTTTTTTACTAATTCCGATGATGTATATAACTCAATTATTAAAAAAATGTCAGATACGTCTTTTTTCCTTATGACGGCAGCGCTGTATAGGTATCTGCTTTAATAATCTTAGTCAAGGTGCGTACACAAAATCGTTTCAGAGGCATTTCAAAATAAGTACTTCTCTGCTGTACTAGAAGTAAAGAAAAAGCATAGAATGCGTCCAGCTGCTTCTCTCCCCGAGCATATCGTAAAAGTCGACTAAGGGCGATTATGTCGATATCGGCGATGGACTGATCACTTGTCACCATGGTTCACCATATCCATTTAAGGATTTTAAACCAGAAGTGGCTGCAAGTTTTCTTGTAGCTCTGTTTACCCTATTAGGGATACGGGCGTAATAATATATTACGTATGTATTACTTTATTACACATTTATGAAGTAGTTACGATAACTTTTATACAGGACCCAACCTTAAAAATCGATTTTTTTAAATAACTACATTGTAAAATATATAAGTAAACCAGCTTTTCACTTCGCCTGTGACATTCAGCCCCTGCACATTAACAATCGGATAAGGTAGAATTGATATCGAATGAGGGAACGATCAAATGGACTTTATAAAGAAATATTCATTTATTCCGTCCAATACATCAAAGGAATACTTATCGCCTTATCAATGGTTGACGCTTTCTTTGAACACTCTGACACAAATATTTTTTCTTTGTTTGTTCAGAATTGATAGATTTTCGGCTTGGTTGGTGTTAAGGTCGGTTTAATAAGCTTTATTTCTAGATGTGATCTATAGACACAAGTAACAATGGTTCTAGGTATTATCTGTAGATGAACTCTGCTACTTTACTGAATAAACATGAATATTTCAATGAAGAATAAGAACATGCTCAGTCGACCGCACATAGAGAAGGATAAGGATAGGAAAATGATGATGATGATGATAATTTCAATAAAGAATTAAGAGAGTAAATGAAGTGAGACAAGGACCGCAGCAAATGGATGTCCGTGGTTTCTGCCTACCCTTATGGAAAACAGATTTGTATTTAGTGTATGTGTTAAAATTAAAAAACCGGTCAAGTTCTAGTCGAATCCGCTCACGAAGGGTTCCGTACTATTTCGTACATAAATGTTTCTTGTATGGCACCCTTTCATTTTATTATTTGTTGTTATAGCGGTAGTAGAAATACACACTGCGAAAATTTCAACTTTACCTATTACGGTTCAGGAGACAGCCCGCTGACAAACGGACGGACGGACAGCGTAGTCTTAGTAATAGGGTTCCATTTGCACCCTTCAGGTACGGAACCCTAAAAATAGCTATGACAAGTTTTGTACTTACATACAACGGTAAATTCAATTCTGTAAATGCAATTGAAACAAATGATAAAAAGTAAAAAGGCCATAAAAATTGTGATCATTAAAATGTAAAACAATAAAGCCCAGAATACAGATCTGTGCGATACCATTGTTCAACAGTGCTCTCAAATGGAGGCTTTGCGTTTAATTATAATCTGTAGCTGGTATGTGACCAGAAGTACACAGATACAGAACAGAAGGTCATGACTTATTGTTAAGAGATCTGTATCATCTTAACTTCTAGGCCACAGTATCAATTTGGCACTATTTATGTATTGTATTGGTCAGTGTGTCATATTGTACTAGCTACCGCCTGCGGCTTCGCTTAAATTGTACCCGTTAAGAGTATGCAATAGCGGATCAAGTGCTAAATCGATTTATAACTCAGTCGTTAGTTAATAAAATGTGTTTAAAAAATGAGATTCTCACATTTTTGATTTGTTTATGTGTAGTTTATGTGTGTACGTTTCCAAGTGATCCCCGTAATTTTATGGAATATTTTTTTTTTACTTTTACTTTGACTTTAATTTGGCGAATTATTTGATTTTCAAAATTTTGCGCGGTCTCACTCTGTCTTTCTTTTGTACATCCGAAATCCGAAATCACACTTCACACCCTCAGACTTTCAGATATATAGGTAGTATCAGTAAGATCTACAGATCAGGTACTAGTTGTGTCACTGGCTCTTTCGAATCAGTGCGGTGAAAGGATTCAAAGTTAAGGGCTTCTTTCGTGCACTTGACACATGTTTTAAAACTTTTTTAGGTTCAACATCATGCAGGTTGCCTCACGATGTTTTCTTTCACCGTTTGAGAGTACTGGTATAACGCATATACATTTTTCGTACAGAAAAATCCATTAATGCACGACCGGATTTGAACCCACGACCGAAATTTAAATTTAATTGAAGGCGGGGCCACCACCATTAGACCACCAACGCTCTCAGGCCTTGCACCCCGCCTAGAAAACTTAAGAACAGCTTTTCAATCTAAAAGGTTTGCAATTTTATTTATCTGCAGATGGTCTGGTAAAAGCAGTGTTTACTCGCCTAAGTGCGCGTCTATAAAAGACTGTACTCCATTAGTTTACCGGTCTCGATCTATAAATGGGTCTGTAAAGAGGCCCTTGGAGTGACCGTCAAATTCCCTAGCTTATAAACGTTTATTGCAATGTTAAGGTGAACATAAGAAAATAGGCAAGTGAATAAATTCACAGTATACAGCACTTTTTGTTGAAACAACAGCAACATTGCTTCGGGTATTTAAAAACATCGACATGTCAATAAGTAAAAACCGGTCAAGTGCGTTCACACAGCAAGGGTTCCGTATCCATCAATACATAAATGTTTCGTGGATAGGGCCGTTTATATATTTTTATTATTAGAAATACACACTCTGTGAAAATTTCAACTTTTCCTATTACTGTTCATAAGTTACAGCTCACTGACAGACAGACGGACGGCCAGACACTGACGGACAGCGGAGGCTTAGTAATAGGGTCCTGTTAGTAGCAAATCTTATCTTTTTACGATCCGAATTGTTGTTTTAAAAGCCTAAACTGGACGAAAATAGACTTAAACAAAATGATTAGATTTATTTATTTATTACCACTTATTTATCTATTTTACAGGCCTAATTAGTAATAGTGTGGTCAAATTTATAAGCAAATATCTAAATAGCATTAAGTAATAATAATAATAATAGTATATTACTAATATTATTAAGAGGAAATATTTTTTGTGTTTTTTTGTATGTAACGAAAAGGCTCCGAAACTACTAGACCGATTTGAAAAATTCTTTCACCAATAAAAAGCTACATTATCAGGGACCAGTATAGGCTATAATATATTTTCAAAAAAATTATGGATCCGTAAGAAAATTGCAATATTGTAACCCAAGGTAGAAAACCCAAAATAGTTTTTGGCGTGCGCTGCGAAAACTATTGATTATAGAACAAAATAATGTACTACACGCGTACGAAGTCGCGGGCAACAGCTAGTAAAATATATAATAGATAACATAATGGATTTGGCCGTTCACTCCACAGGGCTCTCTAGGGAGTCTTGAAATCTAAAAATAAACTGAATGGGAGATGTTCAAGGTTCTGTTAGGTCTTAGGAATGAATAAAGTTACACTTCAGTCAGTACCGAGTGTTTTTTTTTTACTGGGAAAGTATGGGGAAATCTTAAACAAAAAGATCATCATCATTTTTTTTCATAAAATTTGACCAAAATCTGCTGTCCCGATTTTTATCTTCAGATACAATGAAATGAGTACTGTAACTGAGTCCATTAGCATAAAAACAATATTTATTTTCAATTTATCGTCATACCGAATGCGTAAATTACTACAAGTTGACATTCACTACACCATACCCCTCTAGGATCATATTTTGATTGTCGTGGTTCGTCGTCCAAGGTCGTGGGTTCGAATCCGGTCGTGCACTAATGGATTTTTCTATTTGAAAAATTTTTGTGCGCTGTAATTTTTCCTTTTGAATACTGGAACCAGTATTCTCAAACGGAGAATGAAAACATCGTAAAGAAACCGGCATATCGTAGAACAAAAAAAAGCTTAATAACATGTGTCAAGTGCACGAAAGGAGCCTCTTGGAGGTGCACTTAAAATCTTTTCACCACACTGGTTTGAAAAATAAGTGACACGACTAGCAGTAAGTAGTATTAATGAAGTCGACAAAAAAGTGTTCCAATTTAAACCAAAACACAGTTAGTTACAAAAAATGTAACAAATCTGTCCAAACAATTCGCACGTGTTTACAAAACACAATTTCATTTATATAACACGACCCACTAACCCAGAGCCAGCACAATATGTGGTGCGTTAACAACTTTGATCTCATCAAACTATCACACTACGTGATCTGCACTCTAATCCGTTCGACTCAAAGGCTATTTTTGCTTGAGCGAGTAGATTGAAAAGTTTTGAAATTATCAAACGTAACAAAGCCTAAGAAAGGCGTTTCATTCACTGGGCTGCTCGCGACGGAGAAAGAATACTAATCTTTTGGTAGTTTTCGTTTTATATAACTCTCTATTTACTCTGCCCGCGGTTTCGTTTGCGTAGCGCCGGGAAACATCTTCATCATCTTCCTGCCCTTATCCCACTCTATGCGGGGTCAGCACAGCATGCTCCTTGGATCATGCTGTAAGAGTTTTGGCTAAGGTGTTTTATAACCGGCCGCCTGCCTGACGTCAACCCTCTTTGGGAATACTTGCTTGTTGTATCTCATCATGTTGGAGATGATACTATCCCTTAGTCGACTTTTACGACATGCTCGGGGAGAGAAGCAGCTGGACGCATTCTATATTTTTGTTTTTCTATTTGAAACATTAGCTTAAAATATTGAGGCAGAATCATCAAGTAAAATATAGAGGTAGACTCCCGTGCTTCATACATAATATCACACCCGTATCCCTAACAGGGTGGGTGGAACCACAAGTAATTATAAGAAAACTTGCAGCCACTCCTGATTTAAGATTCTCAAGATGGATATGGTGAACCATGGGGACAGGTGATCAGCCCATCGCCCATCGTCCATCATGTTGGGGAGGATACTATCTCTTAGTCGACTTTTACGACAATTTATATTAAACTGAAGCTAATTAAGTAGCTAATAGTTAAATCGAAATTCCATCATTTAAAAACTAAATTACAGAGCCAGGAAGCGTGTGGAATTAATTTGGCCCTTAATTCTAGAGGGTTTTCTTGGGAATTAAATAGTCGGTAAATCTAGAGATGCTTTTCAACATGCTTTTTAAATATTTCTACTTTAATTAGGTTAATTTAATGAATTTTACTATTGTTTATCGATTGAACAACAAACATCTAAACTTTCCCACTGAAACCACATAAGTAAATCATAAGTAACAGTATGATAGTCGGAAGAATAGAACAATAGTCCCCAGGCTAGTCTCATCCATTATATTATTAGATACCGAAGCCATTTTTCCTCTTAATTTTCTGCGATAAAACTCTTGCACTTTTTATCCGACTACGGCGAAACAAAAAGGAGAGTT
This sequence comes from Scotopteryx bipunctaria, assembly GCA_949320045.1. Taxonomy (NCBI): domain Eukaryota; kingdom Metazoa; phylum Arthropoda; class Insecta; order Lepidoptera; family Geometridae; genus Scotopteryx; species Scotopteryx bipunctaria. Next base: position 9,358,612 of record OX439447.1, read on the forward strand.
ATGTATTTGACCGGTATGCACAATAGTACCACAAATTTTGTGCGCCTCGGCAATTTTCGTCTAGCGTCTGAAATACGAACTAACGCGATGTGATATAGAGATGTTACAATAATTATGTAAAAAAAAAACTAAGTCGGATCGAATCAAATTCGGTTTTCAAAGCACGAAGTTTGCCGAGGCGCATAATATTTGTAGTACTACCGGAGTAGTGATGACTTCGTATGGATGAAAAGCCACTTATAGGGATGTTCCTGATAGACGAAGCGAAGGTATTCCAATTGACCTGATTCCAGACATTGCATTATTGTGGCGATGCGCTTCAGATATTGGCCCGCACCTGAGAAGTCATGAATAATCCAATGTCTGTGCAATTTGCAACAGAACCACTCGAATTCAACTAATTCTACGAGTAACAGTATTGTAAATACGCAAGTTGGTAAGGATTTCAAAATGTAAAAGCGTAACGGCTAAAGAATGAAATTTAGAATAGGTACATAATATACAGACATATATCGCGCCCGTATCTCTAATGGGGTGAGCAGACCCACAAGTAATCACAAGAAAGTTTCCAGTCACTCCTGATTCAAAGACTCAAAATGGATATGGTGATCCATGGTGACAAGTGATTAGCACATCGCCCATATCATAGGTCCATCATGTTGGAGAGGATACTATCCCTTAGTCGACTTTTACGACATGCTCGGGGAGAGAAGCAGCTGGACGCATTCTATGTTTTTTTACTCCCAGTCCAGCAGAGAAGCAGGAAACTCGCATATGTATTCTTTCTCACTGCGGATGAAATGTTTGCATGTTTTGCAAATATTTCTAGTTTCTGATACTCACGATATAGATAATCCTAGTATGGGGTCAGCATAGTACAAACATTATGTGTGTGTTGGTTGTTATTTATTTTTATTATACTATTATTATATACCTTCCTTTATTCTAGTTTCTTTTGTTTCTTTTGTGCTATTTTCACTGTTACATGTTTTGTTATTTCTCAAGTATAAAATATACTATTGTATCAAAGTATACTATTGGTTTCTGTTGTCCGAAATAAAGAATTTATTATTATTTTAGACAGATTGTTATCTGTGTTGCTATGGAAATTATACATCGTCCATTCGTTAAATATGAAACCGGATATTAATTGAAATCTTTCATTTTTAACGAAATGTCCTCTCAAATTCTTGTTTAATTACTTTCTAAAACCGTAGTACCTAGTCACATTATTTTGAAAATTAATTTTATTTCGGGGTTTTAATGGAACCGCGTTTATCTATTTTCATCCACAAAGTAATCAAACTGGACCCACGCGGCTTAAAATTTAAATTGTTGAATAAAAATAACGAGGTATCGAGCATCGTGCACCGAACTGAAAATAAAACAATTTCCCCTTGTTACGTGTCGGTGTGAATGCGGCTCACACAGCTGGGATTAAACAGCTGCCTCACTGTATTGAAGCCTTGTTTTCATTGTAGTAATAAAAACTGTTAAACTCGATTTGAAGAAAACGTTTGTTTGAGTGCGCTGACGTGAAGTACGCGTCCAGACGCACGGCAATGTGACAGGCAAGTTCGTATAGTGATTAACTTAGACATTAATTATATATACATACTAGCTGCCGCCCGCGGCTTCGCGCGCGTTGTTCCCGGATAAAAAGTAGCCTATATGTTATTCCAGCACATGTTTTATGTATATTCCAAGTTTCATTCAAATCCGTTCAGCCGTTCAGGCGTGATTGAGGCACAAACATCCAAACATCCAAACTCACAAACTTTCGCATTTATAATATAAGTAAGATATATCACGCCCGTATCCCTAATGACAGAGCCACAAGTAATTAAAAAAAAACTTACAGCCACTCCTGGTTCAAAGTACCAAGATGGATATGATGAACCGTGTGGTGACAAATATTAACTTAACTATTACTTCACCTTAAATAACGAAAAATAACAAAAAATACTATGGCAATTCATATACCTCCTTAAATTACAATCTTTCTTTCATTCATATATCAAGTTTACGAAGTACATATAAGACGTCGCTCGCATGTGTCGCGCATTTTGTCGGGTGATAATTTAGTAGTTTTGTGTGAAGTGACCTAGCTGTGGCCTGCGTGAGCTCTACCTGGCTGGTATCCCAAATTGTTTCGCCGAATAAATAACGCCCTTATCTTTGGCGTCTTTGTTCATCCTGCTTGGTTTATTTTGACTTCACATTGTGAGTACCTCGAGTAATATGTCAACAATAAATCAACACGCCTTGTTCGTGCCAATTCTATGTCTTTTATTCTTGTGCAATTCTTCTCCACCTACTCTTTTACTTATAAACGCTGCTTTACTTCATCATCATCATCATTATTATTGTTATCAGCCTAGAATTTACCCACTGCTTGACATAGCCTCCTATTTAGCATGTCATGTTTTCCTTCATTTTATTTATGTTTTTTGCTTTGCTTACAACATCGTTAAAAATTCATCCTGCCACTATTTGTCACTATTTATCAGAACGGGATGGCTCTACTTTAAATTGTTAAACTTTTGAAAGATTTTGGGAGGTGTTTATAAGTATACCCCTGGTGTTTGATTTGCGAGTCTTGGAGTAAACGGGGGTGGGGGGTGGGGTGGGAGGGTTTGGTTTGTTTGTTTTGGTTACTTCACCTTAAATAACGAAAAATAACAAAAAATACTATGGCAATTCATATACCTCCTTAAATTACAATCTTTCTTTCATTCATATATCAAGTTTACGAAGTACATATAAGACGTCGCTCGCATGTGTCGCGCATTTTGTCGGGTGATAATTTAGTAGTTTTGTGTGAAGTGACCTAGCTGTGGCCTGCGTGAGCTCTACCTGGCTGGTATCCCAAATTGTTTCGCCGAATAAATAACGCCCTTATCTTTGGCGTCTTTGTTCATCCTGCTTGGTTTATTTTGACTTCACATTGTGAGTACCTCGAGTAATATGTCAACAATAAATCAACACGCCTTGTTCGTGCCAATTCTATGTCTTTTATTCTTGTGCAATTCTTCTCCACCTACTCTTTTACTTATAAACGCTGCTTTACTTCATCATCATCATCATTATTATTGTTATCAGCCTAGAATTTACCCACTGCTTGACATAGCCTCCTATTTAGCATGTCATGTTTTCCTTCATTTTATTTATGTTTTTTGCTTTGCTTACAACATCGTTAAAAATTCATCCTGCCACTATTTGTCACTATTTATCAGAACGGGATGGCTCTACTTTAAATTGTTAAACTTTTGAAAGATTTTGGGAGGTGTTTATAAGTATACCCCTGGTGTTTGATTTGCGAGTCTTGGAGTAAACGGGGGTGGGGGGTGGGGTGGGAGGGTTTGGTTTTGTTTTGTTTGTTGGGATTTGGTAAACTTTTTCTGTTTGTATGAATGTGAAATCCTTCAAAGTTTTTTATTCATCAGGAAACGTTGTGACCAGGAAAATTATTGTAAATAGGTATTTACACATTTTTATCGTCAAAATAAAAGCAGCTTCACCTTTGAATTTTCTACTTATATTTAATCACCTTTCTTCGGAACCCTGATAAAAGCACTGAGTCGACACGAAAGCAAAATCCTTCCCTCTTTCCACATTTTTTATTACTTTATTGAAGATAAAAATTCTTGGCAAACAAACTCCCTACAGTTGCAACGAAAATTATGAAATACTCGCTACTGGGCGTGAATGGGAATAACCCGTAAAACATGGGAAAACTTCCCCAGAAAGTTCAATAATGGAGAATTTTGATAGCTCCAAGTAGCGCTCTTACCGACTTGACGCCTGTTTAGCGCTAAACTTTACTTGCTACACCTGTAGAAAAACGGAATAAGGAAAAAAATATACGAAAGCGATAACTAGCTGGGTACTTTAAAGTATGTTCTTTGTATGTAAATTAATTATTTATGTAACAGCTATGTATGTATCAATAATATCGCAAAGAAACTGCTAAAACTTTACCCTTTTTGTCTCTTTTGCGATATGTATCTAACGAGAATTGGGGCTCTGGAGTTAAGTATCACGGAATTCGTTAACCCGCCAAAGCTGTTTGCGTCACCGTGCTTATCGTGGCGGACGAAAATCACTAAAACGAGTTCCCAACAGAAATAGCCGCCTAAAAGAAAAATTGCGAGGGAAATTGTAGCGAGCCGTATAGAGGACGCGATGAATAAACAACAGCTGTTTATGTCACATTCCCCGAAGGGACGCCCGCGCATGGCTCGAATTTATAAATAATCAATTCCACTATGCCCTTAGATTCCTTAGGCGATATACACATAGACTGACAAACCGCGCTTTCCATCGAAAATGAGCTGAGACACACGGACTTTTACCACTAGTCGTATCACTAGTTCTTTCGAACACACGAGACGAGCAAGAGAGACTGCAGTTTTGGCGGTTCGCTGACCTACGCGGTTTCTCGTTGCATGACGCACAAGATTCTGTACCGTAATTTTTTTTATAATAACACCCAACAGTCACATACATAGTCCTGACCCCACAGTAGGATTCCCTGTGTCGTGGGTATCAGAAACTACGAGTAGGTACCATGGTACCACAACATCCAGACCCGGAAGAAATATTTACAGATCATGCAAACATTTCTTCCGCAGCGGGAATCGAACCCGCGCCTCTTGCGTCTCTGCCGAGCAATCGCCCGCCACGCCACCGAGGCAGTCACCTTGAGCGGCACCTCCATAAAAGTGATATATTAGCGCCGCGAAACCGCGCGGAGCGTTCTTGCGTGTGTAATTCGCCTTAGATTCTTTTAGTGAATGCGTTGTTTGAAAAGATTGGGGCCCTGTTAAGGCGATTCCCTGACCTGATTAGCATCTTTATGCGTGATTATTCAAAGTAACAACTACCTTCTACCTACCCCGGCGTGTCACTCCTGTCACAGACAGGTGAAACAGGACATTTGAGTGTGTGATCAGATGTTTTATCATAAATTTAATATGTTTCATTATAAAACTACAGAAAAGTACACGCGTGTATTTTCATTGTTTCGTCTGTGGAAAGAAAATTTGCAAACCCGTTGAAACAAATTTTAACAGATTCTCATCTAGGATTCACTAAAATAAAGTTGAATACTCAAAACAGCGCGAGTTGTTCGTTTTCATTTGATGTTTTATCAAACAGTTTTAAAATAAGAGTACCTACCGCAAACTGAACTCGCAATTTACCTAGTTTCAGTAAATGATTAAAAAAGCTTTATTTAGATTTCTCGTAGAAACCAAGAGCAGAGAAAGGTCTACTTAGAGCGGCAATAGCGTAACAGCGCTATTATCTGCCCCAGCTCATTATCAAGAAACCATAAAAAATACAAGAAAATGAATGGTTGTTGAGATGTGGAAAGGAGAAAATCTTCATGGCTCCGCAACATCAAATGCGACTCGGTGGCGTAGCGGGCGAGTGCTCAGCTGAGACGCAAGAGGGGCGAGTTCGATTCCCGCTACGGGAGAAATGTTTGCATGTTCTGCAAATATTTCTTCCGGGTCTGGGTGTTGTAGTATGCATTTAAAAACAATACAGCCATCTGGTGCCCATAGTACAAGCTTTGCTTAGTTTGGGGCTAGATGACGCTGTGTAAAATGTCCACAAATATTTATTTATTTACTAGCTGCCGCGCGTGGCTTCGCTCGCGTGGTACCCGGATAAAAAATAGCCTATATGTTAATCCAGCACATGTACTATTTATATTCAAATCCGTTCAGCCATTTAGGCGTGATTGAGGCACAAACATAGAAACATCCTCACAAACTTTCACATTTATAATATAATAGGAAGTAGAATTTAAACAATAGACAGGTATCAAGGTGAAACAACTACATATTTAGGGTAGCACTAAATAAAAAAATAGGAGGATGACTACCAACTTTCAATGAGGCACTACAAGTAGATTTAAAAAATAAAATAAAAACAGATGTTGTTTCGACCTCATATAAGTGGGACAAAGCCAAGGAGATGAGCTTGATGTTTTGCTTTGAGTGTTTTTTTTATGAAAGAGGGGGCAAACTAGCAAGCTTATCTGATGGTAAGTGATTTCTGCCCACGGACACCTGCAACATCAAAGAAGCTGTAAGTGCGTTGCCAGCCTTTTTTTGAGCGAGTTTGTCGCGATGCCGGGACTTCTAACGTAAATAAACACACAAATGCGTCAAAGCCTTGATTCCCGCATTTTGTTGGATAAAGCCGTACAGACCATTGCGAGAACGGAATGTAATCTACACGCGCCCGGTCTCTGTTACGGAATTTACTATAAAATATAGTTTGGGATATAACTTCAACGCGTCCAGCCGTTTCTCCCCCAGCATGTTGTAAAAGTCGATTATGTGCTAGTATCTTCTCCAACGTAATGGACCATCTATATGGGTGAAGGGCTGATCACCTGTCACCGTGGTTCGACATATCCATCTTAGGACTTTGAATCAGGAGTGGCTACAAGTTTTCTTATGATTAACTGTGGCTCTGTCCACCCTATTAGGAATAAGGGGGGAATAATAATGTAAGTATGTATGTATTGTTTGGGATATTTGACTGGTATTTTGGCGGAGTTCATTGTTCTGAAATATAATACCTAGGTAGCTTTAAAGTCTGCCTTCACGCAATTTTATTGAATGTATTGATTGCTGCATATTAAACCAGATATTATCATAATAGGAATTGAAAATACCTGGAGATCAAAAGCTTTGAAAAAACATATTTGGGATAACCTTCACATTTTTCCAAGCAGATCAAAGTTTCGGAAGTTATTTTGAGTCACTCCAGGCCTGAGCCCGAATTCCCAGAATTGTACTACACGGGAATTTGAAAGTTATTTTGTTTCCATAATTCAAGTATCCATTTTCGTCATCCAGGTATTTTTACGATAAATACCTTTCTGGATTACCTTTCTGCTTTTAGTAATCTATATTGCTTCATGTTACAGAGATCAGAAAGGCTATCTATAACACCTACCTACTAACATGCAGACTATTTCAAAGGCAACTCAGTTCCGCGTAATACAAAATGCTCAACATCGATTGGTAGGTACTTTTCTCCTAGTAACTTTACATTCAATAGACCAAAACCCCTCCCAAAGCACACCGGGCTCCCAACTTTAAACTTTAATTGGATTAAACTGGACGATAGCCGGGGGTAAGTAAAAAGCTATGCCATTCAGCTCAAAGCACAAACAAATGAAATAATGGAAGCTAAAAGCTGTATCTCCTCAAAAAGCTGTTTTCGCTATTCAGAACGAAAACAATAAACCGCTACTATTTATTTCCCCAAAGACTATCATCACAGCCAATTTCTATCCAAGCCAAGGTGCGAAATGTTCTCTTCTTCATTACAACCGCCATAACATTGGTAATATTTTTTTATGAAACAAAACGAAACTATTGTCGCCCAATATGATGCAAAATCTTTTATTCAGTGGGTACTCTTTATGAGTTCAATTAATACTGTCAGTTTAATGGCATAATCATATCAATAGATCACGGCGACTGTTGTTGAGAGACGAACTGAGCACCCGTAAGAAAAACTGGGTCACCTTAGCATTAAATAAAGAATTTATTATTACTATTAGCATTAAATAGAGAACTTCTTCGCTGGACTGGGAGTAAAGAAAAAACAAAGAAAGCGTCCAGCTGCTTCTCTCCCCGAGCATGTCGTAACAGTCGACTTGGGGATGGTATCCTCTCCAACATGACGAGATACAATAAGCAAGTATTCCCAAGGAGGGTTGACGTCAGGCAGGCGGCCGGTCATAAAACACCTTAGCCAAAACTCTTACAGCATGATCCAAGGGTCATGCTGTGCCGACCCCACATAGAGTGGGATAAGGGCAGGAAGATAATGATTAGCATTAAATAGAGAGGAGTGGAAAGGGGAGGCCCTTGTCCTGCAGTGGGACGTAACAAGCTCCAGAGCTCAAAATCAACCAATCATCCTTAATGATGCACTTGGCTTACGCCCGTGCTTATTGTTTATATGCCGGCTCGCATAGAAGCAGAGCCATTAAAGGTATACCGAAAATAATAATCCTACTAATATTATAAACGCGAAAGTTTGTAAGGATGTTTCTTACTCTTTCACGCCTAAACGGATTTGAATTAAACTTGGAATATACATAGTACATGTGCTGGATTGACATATAGGCTATTTTTTCATCCGGGTACCAAACGAGCGAAGCCGCGGGCGGCAGCTAGTGATGACATATTGAGACCCGCTTGAAACGCTGGCTTAACCTCTTATCTCGTAGCCTCTATGCAGGAATGCGACAGCTAACTACCGAATTCTAAAGCCATACCGACAATTTGAGGCATCCCATGCCACCAGCTTATCTATTTAGTTTAGTTCCACGTGCGAACTTTGCCCTTTGACGAGTTTTCATCTCAGCATTCAAATTCTGGAAAGTGTGCTAAGAACCTACATAATAAATGAAAAAGTTTGTAAAGATATTTTGAATTTTTAAGATCCTTACCATTTTTAAACGACTCCAAAAAAGGGTTCTTATTTTATTTATCATTATTCTGTTTCCTTATTAAAAAGGCTTGGTTCCACTGCGGCGCACGCAGAGGCTACGCACGTGTACTTCGCCTATACATGCTTTCACTATGTTTAGGTTTTTAGATGTAGGCGGCAGCCTCCACTGTGATACATGACCATGCTAAACACGGATGCGACAATCGTTCACGACCCTGGACGTGAATCAAATCCCGTGCGCGTATTGCGACAAGCTATGCACATATTCATACAAAATACCAGTAATGCACTTTTAATCGGCGAAGGAAGAACTAAGGCCTTTTTCCATCTATAGTAGATGATTTTTACAGCGTCAGGGGGCAACTATTACCTTCGCAAACGGGACGCTGTAATGCCCAGGACGAATTAAGATGGAGTAGGCTTGTCCAGCACCTATTCCATCTCAGCTTAGTCGGCCTTGTCCACAAGGAAGACATGGAAGGTCACAGGTGAAGGAAGAGATTGTGTGGAAAGGGCATGTCACAAAAACTACAAAGTTCGACGACATTGTGTCAAGCACTTAATTAATAAATAAGCAATAAATTACCTATCTGCTAACAAAGCGCCCCGCGACAGATGTTTTTATTCACAGGTAGAAATTATTTCCAGCTTTAATTACATTTATGGGTAATATGAGGACAATTGAAATATCACCCCATTTTTTCCTACCTCTCGAATTCTCACATTTTTCTCTTTACTTTTTTCATTTTTCTTCTGGCTGTACTAGCTATAACAATAATACAATACAACATAATAAGTATTTTTCAGGCTATAAAGAAAACATAGCCGGAAGCCATAACTATATTATAGCAAGATATATCTGAGATGAAGCAAGCGGAAATTTAGTAAAAGGATTTGGGTAAAAGCCTCATAAAAGACTCGAGCACGCGCAGTAGCGAAGCAAAATTACAAAAAAACCTTAATAATAAATTAACCTTTTACTTGTCTCATTGACTTCAGTGAAATAAAACCATCTAGAATCTGAACACTTTTCTGAACATCAAACCAAGATTTTAAATTATAAACTTAGTATACAAAACTTTTTTCTTAATGCATACTAGTGGCTTTGCCTACCCGATATGGGATACGGGCGTGATAATATGTATGTATGTATAAAACAGTTTTTGTAAAAAAAATATAATCAAGTGAAACTACGCGCGCCCCTACGATCTCATAAAATCTCTTTTCCAATTGAGCAATATTTCCTGAATAAAGTGAATAATAACTGTAGACATGCATAAACTCGGTAAACTATGAAAATGTATTCGGAAGCAGTGCTCTGCGCCGTATTCTTTCACTCGGCGAGATGCAGCATCTAATGGAAAATCCATTTATGCCGAACCGAGGCAAACAACATCGCTACTATACCGCTACTCTAATAAGATCTCTCAAGCCTCCACATTTCTTGGCTGAAATTCAGAAAACGGTTCAAGTTAGAACGGTTTTGAATATATCTTTAGAGTTTAACTTTATAATGACAATTATTGGCTGATCTGGAAGATAATGCTCGACTGAGTTTGACTCGATTTGTTTCTGAATTCCACCCGCAGCGGCGAACGGGCGCCCAACCAACCGTCAAATATACCATTCGACACGTTTTTACTGTTTGCGGATCCGATCCCTTTTAATCTTCTTCCTTTGTTTTCTCCTATGATTTGTTAATGGAAGGATTTCTTTAGTTAAAAAGAGAGAGAGATAAGGAACATAAATTCCGGTACATACTTTCATTGTTTGTTGTAAAGGCGCCACGCCAGCAAGTAGGCACAGTACTCAATATCGGTAGCGGTAGTAAAACCTTCGAGTTAGTACTAAAATCAAATTATCTGACTCGGGAAACGCAGCCATGAAGAAATCTTTGCGGGTCCAAGATTACGACCATTAATCGAATTGAAAAGGAAAGCTGGGTTCGTAATTTTTTCGAATCAACATTTTCAGCGATTACAAAAGCCGTTTTTAAAAGTCATCGGCTGAAAAAAATAGCTTTGACATTCGCGTCGTATTTCGCGTCTGCCTGCGACAAGTCAAAGGAGCTTATTTTGTATTAATCACTGGAACTAATCCGCAGGTTCGTTGGCAGTCTGAGGATGAATCCTCCTTTATATTAAACCTCTTTCCCGCAGTCAGCATCCCGGCTAATAAGCATTCGAGCGGCCTTCATTAAGCCACGGTAGACCGGGAGAGCCTATTGATTTTATTCAGCTCGTCTAATAAAGGTAAATTTGCCTCAAAACGAGGCTTTCAAAAGAAGCCTCACTATGCAGACACTTTGTCCCGCCTGTCGGTCGACGACCGCAATTAATAGTCTCGCTATGAGATCCTGCGACCTATTCAATTTTATTCATGCGAATCATATTTCATTTGACTTCTGCGGTTCAAATGAAACTTGTTATAGAGCTCGTATCTTGTGTAGAATTCTAAGTGAAAACTGATACCTAAACTGGGAATATTTTACATCTAAATGCGAAACTATAATTTTGGCTTTTATAGGAATCTAAAATATCTTTGGAATCAAATAAACTTCGGTCCTAGTAAAGAAAAATCAGAAATACATTTGTGGCTGTACCATCACTGTTTCATTGAACCCTTTATTGTCGTCTACTAAGTATAAGAAATACAAGAAAAAAGCATTTATATAGAATAGCAACTAGTTTGAAACAGGTAAAAACAAGTAATCGACCATTGAGTTCGAATAGGAGCGCCACCGTCAAAACAAGCAAGCATCTGAAATCAACAAGCCATACTCGCTCTGCTTGCGCCAGTCATGTCCAAATAATTCTTACTAATGTGGTATTTTCTGCTAGAGTTTCACATCTATGAAATAAGTATTATTGTACCAACGCAATAGAAAAAATGAGTTTTCCTGCCTTTTTTCGTACTTGGGTTTCATAGTTTTTCCTTATTATGCAATATACACACAAAGCATGTAACAAGGACCAAGCTTGACATTCTTATGCAACTGCCATTAATTATTATAAAAATATAATGAAGAGTTCAATTCAAATAAAGAAACTTTATTTAAAAAGATAGGTTTGTTTTGTGGAATTCAATTATTATTTCTATTGTCTGTTAAATCTACTACTTCTTCGCTGGACTGAGAGTAAAGAAAAAACATAGAATGCGTCCAGCTGCTTCTCTCCCCGAGCATGTCGTAAAAGTCGACTAAGGGATAGTATCCTCCAACATGATGAGATACAATAAGCAAGTATTCCCAAGGAGGGTTGACGTCAGGCAGGCGGCCGGTCATAAAACACCTTAGCCAAAACTCTTACAGCATGATCCAAGGACTTCCAAGGATCATGCTGTGCCGACCCCACATAGAGTGGGTTAAGGGCAGGAAGATGATGATTGTCTGTTAAATAAAATTATACTTTTAAGTTCTCGTCCTTGTCCGCGATAGTTCCCTCTCCACCCTGCTTGGTATGGCATACATGGTATATGATGCCTAACGCGAGAAAACCTAATCAAAAGGTTTTTCTTGGCACTCTGCCAGTTTTTCACGAGCAGTAACGCCTACACTTATTTTTAATTTCTCCTGGGATAATAAGTTTGCAAGGGATCTGCATAACTGGGGCTTCAGATAGTGGCGACCGAAATAAGTTGTTTTCGGTTTTTTCAATCACTATATTAGGTCAATTATCTAGTTGATATTTTTTGTTTTAGTAAGATAGTTATCTGTAGAATAACCCTTTCGTTATTGGTTTCATGTAGTCACGTCTTCCGCTGTGTCACATGACACAGTCTACGGCAAATGGCGTGAAAAATTACACACTTTGCATTCACTAGTCACTACATTATCTGAACTCACTCAATGATCTTTTGTTTTTATTCCATAAAAGCATTGGAAATTAAAGGGAGAAAGCTTTGCCCAGTAGTGGGATGGGACACTATAGGCGGCGTATCTCTTAGCTAGCAACTTTCAATTAACAAGATGTTTCTTTCAAGAAAAAACCGAACTGTGAAAATTCCATATGAAATTCGTATCTTATTTCCGATCGGAAATTCATTTATAGAATTTATTCAAGCCCAGTTCATCGTTATTTACTTACAAAGAATTTTCATTTAATTTCAACTGATATAACGGTATTCTCATTTGGGCTCTGAAATAAATGCATTTTCTTTTCATTGATATGAACGAATTTTATTAAATTCTTTTTATACGGACAATGATTGAGTTCCATTCTTTCTGGCAGGGCTTTACAGCAGGTACACTTTTTTATAGTTTTAACTGTTTGAATAAATTAATAGAGGGAAATTAAGTGGTTAAATTCTGAGCAAATGGAAATAGCATTTATTTTAAAACTTATGTAATGGGCATTGCAATAGGTAGTATGTCCTGTGTAACAGAAACTGTGAATAGAATTTAATTTAATTTTACAAAACTATTTTGTTATTCTGACTACGAGGCTACTGACAACAAAGTTATCACAAAGAAAAACGGCTCCCATGTTTTGACAGTCGCAACTTGTCAAAAATGTTACGTAATTGCCCTACCAAACCAGCTCTAATCAACCTTTTATCATATAAGTCGCAGATTTATCCCCTGAGTCACCCTTTTTTACAAACATAATTTGCGAAGCTCCTTACCGTCGATATTGCACAGACGTGGATTCTGCAAATCCTCAATAAATCGGCAGACACCGCCCATACACTAATCTAGAGCAACTTTGAATGCTAGACTCGAATAAATCCCAGCAAACTCTCGGGGGAGACTTGCAGGAAATATATTGCTCTTGATTTTCCAATTACGTCCAACTTGAGCCTCATATTTCCGTTTGGGTGGATAACTTGGAATACCTATTAGTCCACCACCTATTCCTAAACAAAATGTGACAAATTGCTACCACTGTGAACCTATGGTTACCGAAAGCCTACATACCTACAGAAAAAATATTTCTTTGGTACCTAAGTAATACAGCTCAATCTTGTTTGGTTTTACTTAGGAGCTTAGCTTGTCCCTTTCCTAATCCTCAAATGCCTTTGTTGGGGTGAACTACGTGGTATGGCACGGTAGGTATGTGAAGATGGTTAGTTGGGACTCCAGTCGAGTCTCCTGGCATTCAACCTGTTAACTATTTGCGGTATTACCCTTGAAATGCAGATGTTCCAACTTGTACTATCAGTTCAATCCAGTCTATAGGTTTAATTGGTTGTTTTATTCAGCAAATATGTGACAATCATAATATAATTTGAAGTTTTGAATCAAAGACGCCATGTTTGTTACAGAAAATGTATGTGATACTTTGGCAACCTCAGTGGCCGGCGTACCGCAATGCCCGGCTAAGACGCAAGAGGTGTAGGTTCGATTCCTACTGTGTAAGAAATGTTAGCATGTTCTGCAAATATTTCTTCCGGGTCAGGGTGTTGTAGTATCTTATTACTCATAGTTTCTGATACCTATAATACTGGGAACTATGATGTCTCAGAGTTACTATGTATATTGGGTAGAATTTATTTCTTAAACTCGTCTCGACGTGTTTAGTTTGTGAAGGTGAAATAAAAGCTTTTAATCACAATTTCCGTGTAAATATTTAAAAAACTAAACAGAGCAGGCTGGTTCTATGTAGGCAAATGTCATGTTGAACACCGACGAAGCAGAGTTTTAATAAGTAATTTCAATGCTCTACGGCGATCGATACAAAACCGGTGACGAGCACCGTACGATGTAAATTTTATAGGTAACCATGGTGAAAAACTGACTAGTGCAGTTAAATTTAAAAATGGGTACCATCAAGTCAAATATAATAAAATACCGGCTACTTTATTTTGTAAGTCTGTTACTGTCATTAGAATCAGATCGTCCCATTCGCTTACCTACAATGCGTACCCTATGCGTACATCTTCGTACTTCATTTTGAGACTCATTTTAATCGTTTCGCTATTATAGTTGGATACAACTATGACACCAATAGCAGTATTAGTATGGAAACTCATTATTCTTACACCATTTTATCAATTTATACACAGAAGAGCAAATTACATTTAAAAGCTATAAAACGATTTTATTTTTCAAATTCACACTACACCAGCGATCAAAGTCGACATGCAATTTAAATTTTACACGACACTAGACACGGCTACATTGAACTAGCGACATTCATGCATCTTTGCGACTTGCAATCGGAAAATTCTCACGTTCTAATACAAGTCTGTAGCTAAAATAAATGTGTCTATTTTCTCGTACAATGCCTTAAGAGTAAACAACACCCAATAATGCATTGTTGTACTCCACTCTCCCTGTGTCGTAGGGTACGAAAACTCTCTGTGTTTCTGACAAGAGCCTGGGATTAAGTCTAGTCTCTTTGAGGATTCCCTAAAATTCTTAGTACAAACCTACAATCTGGTGAAGGCTTGCTTCTACTACTAGTGTGATTGGATATTCTGGTCATCCAATTTATGGTATAGGTATAGGTATGTGGATGAAAGAAAATATGGATGCACCAGGTGAAAAAAGTAAGAAAAGGGTGTTGATGACTTCTGACAGAGCAATATGGAAGAAGAAGTCTATTGTGCGGGTTCCACAAAGTGGGAAAAGGATCGGAAAATGATTCCCTGTGAGAGATTGGTGGTCTCTCGTTTGTTGTGGTAGAGACAACAGAAGGCGTGGTTCTGATCCTAATCCAGTCGTGCACCAATGAATTTTTCTGAACGAAAGCACCTCTACGATTTCACCACAGTGATTTTAATAGAACCAGTGATACTAGTAGCCGTAGTGCCTGTCATCATCACGTCGCATCATGCATCAGTGGGTTTCAAATTGAGTATGTATTGTTGCAGGCCTGTCCCTGTCACCGTTCGTGCGGCACTGGCAAGCGGCTGCGTACGAGCCAGCGCTGCTCCGCAGCCGCCGTTCCCTGCAGCCCGCCCCCGCACCCCCGCACCCGCCGCACGCCCCGCAGCCGCTGCGGCTCACCTTCCACGCACATAATAGGTAAGTAGGTAATTTCACCTAACAGGTACCCTTGCGCTAGTTGCCCCAAAAAGCTTTTTCTCGGTGTCACGCCCTCTGTAACCGGTAAAGCTGGCAGCGGTCATCTGCGACCCACAGCATTTATGTCCGTCTGAAAAAAAGGTATGTACCACGCAAATTCATCCTTCTGGTTAACATGATGATGATTATAGCTTTATAAGTTAAACCACGCACATAATAGTCAAGAAAATGGGCACCAGCGAACTGTTGCACCATTCTTCCGGGATCGCCTCCTGTTGTAATAACTTATTGAAAAAATACAATATGATAACTATACTTTTTAAATTAGTACAACATTTAAAAAATTGAAACATACTGGCATGCTCTCAACAGATTCGTTGAAAAGTCAACCTTTAAGAAGAAAACCTGCAGAATCGTTTCACCCCCAAACTTTATTCAAGAAAACTATTCATTACCAGTGCTTAATCCTTGAGCAACTCAGCCAAAGTCTCTAAAGTTTGAGCTTATTCATCGTTCTTACGACTCCATTTGCTTACCGTCGGAAAAACTCAGGTTACCGGGAAACAAAACTTCAGTTTTCAACTTTATATCAGAGAAAAATGAACAAGTAGCGGAACTTTTAAGGTTTCTTACAAAAGCTTTTCTATATGTATACGAAAATAACTAAGTATTTTTCCAACTAAAACTAAGACTTTTAATGCGAGTCACTTTATCGAAGCAGGAGGTACCTACTACCCAGAATGTACATGGATAGGTACTATTCTTACCCAGTTTCACTGAAAGCAAACTTAACAGAAAGTCTGAACCGTTTAAAGTTCCACTGAAATCTGAATCGCGATTGTGAACGAAGGAAGAGTGGGGGCGGAACATTCGACTAGGTATTTAGGTTTAAACCTACGCTAGTTCCACTTATTTGTATTGTTTATGTTTGATATTTGACTCTTCTATCTATTCTACGAAAATTCTTAGTAGCTCGTATATCCTCAGTGAGGCTCAGTAATTACCAAAAGAAATCTTACTATGCATATTAATGTGAAAGTTTGTGAGGATGTTTGTATGTTTGTGCCTCAATCACACCTAAACCGCTGAACAGATTTGATTGAAACTTGGAATATACATAGTACGTGTGCTGGATTAACATACAGGATATTTTTCATCCGTGTACCATGCGAGCGAAGCCGCGGGCGGCAGCTAGCAACATCTATAAAGTTGCGTTTATGCCGTTTCTGTCATCATACGCTGTCTGTAGCTTTTGGCATCTGCCAAAACGAAAACAAAAGAACTCAACAAGCGTTCCATCGAACGTAAGATTCATAATAGAACCGGTCAAGTGCGAGTCGATTTCGCACACGAAGGGTTCCGTACCATCGTACATAAAAAATGCTTCATGTGGGCCTCTTTCATTTTTTATTTTCTTAAATTTTGATTATTTGTTATAATAATCTAAATAAAGCGACAATAGAAATCTACATTCTGTGAAAATTTTAACACTACATATTACGGTTCATGGGATACAGCCCACTAACAGACGGAAGGACGGACGGACGGACAGCGGTGGTTTAGTATTAGGGCCCCGTTGGCACCCTTCTGGTAAGAAACCCTAAAAAGCGTGATTGAGACCCAGGTTGGTGAAGTAAAAGTTTCGATGTATTCACAATTATGATCTCCACAAGATAACACTACACTAATTTCGATACCTCTATTGTAGAAGACTTTGGTGTTACCGAGTTATCTGTTCAGCTATTTTATCATAACCCACAGAGAATGGAGCCCAGTAAGCCGAATAATTCCATAATACTCCCGCACATTTTCCATGGACCCGACGATTAGGTTCGGCTTAGTTTTCTTGGACTTTTCAACAAGACAATTTACGTCGAGTTTTCGAGAGATTTATGATGAATTTGTTTTCAAAATATAGACAGTGGGAATGAACAGAAACACAGCAACAAGCAGTGTTATTTATTTATATTTACTTAAAACGGGATATTTACCATGAATACTTGGTTGTAGAGTTTCCCGATATTACTCCCGATTTAAGGTATCATGTTAACAATGTTTCTTACTCTAGGACTGTCGCATCATAACCTCGAGTGGTTTCAAATCAGGCACTTCGATACACAACCCTTCAAAGCAACAGGCGAATGTGAATAATAGCTGTTTCATACCCAATTACACGCCACCATTAGTCCCTAACTTGATAAACACATAACTCAGCGTCTCCTGCTTGCACTGTCTCGCACTTCACACCACAGGCAGGAGAGAACAGCTGGTTCTCTTGAGCCAGAGTACAATACCACACCCGGCTGTGAAAATATCTGAGTTCTCTTCTCTCAGCTCTTCGAAAACATTTGTCACACGAACTAGTGAAACTAGTGGTAATCTAAAATAAAGGGGTTTAAACTGTTGCCACAGAAGAAAGTAGCCGTTTGAGCAAAGCAGGTGTCTTGTTGGGTTTTCGCTGCAGTAGCAGTACCAGCATAGTTATTATTACGATTCTACTCTATGAGAGTCTCTCTACTCTACTCTATCCTCACAGATAATTATTGTGTCATATCATACTGACTGGCAGCATTTTATAAAGGTCTCTTATTTAAAAAACGCACTTAAAAACTTAAAACTTAATAAAAAAACGCACTCTGAAAATTTCAACTCTCTAATTACGGTTCATTTACAGATTACGATATTCAGATACAGCCCGCTGACAGACAGACGGACGGACGGACAGCGGACGCTTAGTAGTAGTAGGGTTCCGTTGGCACCCTTCGGGTATGGAACCCTATAAATTGAGATACAAAAGCGGCTATGACAGGCTGACAGGAATTAGTAAATAAGAGTTACTCAACTGTTCTTCATGGCCTGTGGGGTTGAACATACGGTATATTGTAGCCCTAGCCGTCTTTATTAACAAGTCAAATTCATAGTTTGATTTACTTGAAGGAAAGTTCAATACGAGCTCTGCAGACGACTTTGAGAGTGGGGGTGGGTTCAGTATATCGTCCTTACATAAGTTACGTTCATTTTATGTTTTATTAGCTTCGGATACCCGGATCAAAAGTAGCCTGGATGTTACCCCAGGTCACCAAAGTGTGTTTCAAATTTCACTCAAATCCGTTCAGCCATGAATCACGAGTGAGATACAAACATACGAGTACAAACATCATAACATCCTCACAACCTTACGGATTCATAATATTAGTAGGATCTGCTTACTTCTCTGCTTGACTGGGAGTAAGGAAAAGGTAGTGACCCCGACTTCCGATCCTAAGGTCGTGGGTTCAAATCCGGTCGTGCACCAATGGATTTTTCTAAACTAGTTACACGACTAGATAGATAGATAGTACGTTAGTCAGTACGTATAATCGAGGTAACCAAGTAATTTCGTTGCGAATCTACTTAAAACTTATAATTGGATACAATTTGTAAAGTTGAAATGCCAGTTGAGTTGACAGGAAGCAGCAATCAGTTCAAAGGCATGAATAGTCGGGAATCGAACGAGAATGGTTTAATTACGAAATGGACCCCCACAACCGCGTGCGCGACTGTTGTAACTCACAAATGGATTAGTCTGAGCCAGGGCCCATGCCAGGCATCACCCCCTGGGGAATACTAAAGCCTCTTAATAAACTCAAAATATCTTTCTTTAATGAAATTACAAGGACCATTTAGAATCAGCTTAAAAGCATGTAAAAAAACAAGCAAACTTATTTATAAATAAGATAATAAAAAATGCAACCACTCAGGGTAGGAGGTAGATTGGCAACGAATATGTCGAAAATGCAATGGCGGAGTGAAACATACCAAAGCGCTGGTCTTCCGTAGTCGCACTAAGTAAATAAATCATTATCATCTTCCTGCCCTTATCCCACTCTATATGGAGTCGGCATGGCTTGATCCTTGGATCATGCTGTAAGAGTTTTGGCTAAGGTGTTTTATGACCGGCCGCCTGCCTGACGTCAACCCTCCTTGGGAATACTTGCTTATCGTATCTCATCACGTTGGAGAGGATAAACTAACTAAATAAATAATTTCACAAAAAGCGCATAGATAGTTTTTGGTAAAGTTAAAAGAAGTGCTACAGCGTAGCAGCCACTATACAGAATCATTTTGTTCATGCCTACTATAGTAGTTGTGTTTAATAAAGGTGCTAATACTTAGATGACAAATTAATTCCCCTGGTTGGATCCTTGCAACAAAGGTCAGTCAGTCAGTCAGGACCCCTGGCCCCGAAGTACACTCCTGCCCGAAACGTTCGATTAACTCATTCTGTCCGGAAAACTGCATGTATATGAGCCAATTTCGTTTTATGGAGCTCTCTTTTTAATTGGAAAAAGGTGTGACGATGCCGAGAACTCGTAAAACTAGTAAGTAATGGACAGAGTTGTTTAAAAGATGTGTACAGTCGACCGGCAAAGTCTTGACTTTATGGTACTTTATGTGCCTGGTGTTAATGTCCAAAGTGCTTGCGCGCTTATTGTTGGCTCTGTACATACTCGTAATGCATGCACCGTGTAAGTTTTTGAGTGCTTGTAAAAGCGCATAATGTTGGCTCATAAACGAAATGAAAATACTGCGAAAGTTCTGATCGTTTCAAATAAAGGCTCGATTCAAAAAACTCGGATTTCTTTTTACTTTTTAACAAATTAAATTCGGGTTTATGGACCTTGAAATTGATGAAAAAATATTGGGTTTCAATTAAATAACCGATTTGTTAAGACTCAAAGTGCTGACAGCTGGATTATCTGGCATTCCACAAAACAAGCCAAAAAGCAGGCAAATTAATTTGCGAAAACCTGGGCTTGCTTCAACTCGATCCAACTCCAGCCAATACACGCTCAATAAACTTAAGATAGACAAGCGCTAGTAGGGCAAGCATCCTGAGGGTTTCGTACCTAAATGACTTGCGAAGATTATGTGCAGTCACGTAAAGGTTTTGTGTTACTTCCATCATTCTAAATTACAGTACCTACCTAATTATTGTGACTTGATAAATGCTAGGTACTGGAAGTAAATATTTTGTACTGGTAGTAGGTACCTGCCAGTTATTTGGCTGAATTACATAAAACGTTGCGGAACCTGTGTGAAGCCACAGAAGACAGAGTCGTCGTGGCTTATTCTGGACTAGAAAAATATTAAGGAACCATGTCGATGGTCCCTTTATTTTACGTAGAAGAAGAAAAAGTAGATAGAACGCTACTTTTTTACTCGCGACCGCGAAGGAGGATAATGATAACAACGTTCTGGTAGAAAGGTAAAGGTTCAAATAAGCCAAAAACAAACTAATAAAGTTTCATTTGAATTCAGGAGGGAACCCTAAAAAGTTCACTTTTATTCCAGACAAACATTCCACTAATTAATTCCAATTATGGAATTGAGCAGATAAGGCATGAGGGTTTTATTTCTTTTGCGCACGCAGACGTAAGCTGCAGGCACACAGCGGGCGTGGTACCTTCGGCGAAGTGTATCGAATGTACTTAGGTTCATTTAAATCAGACCACTCCGCTCCTTTTTTTTCATTAAATAGTCCCCCCCCCAACCTCGTAGGCGTCCTACTAATATCATAGATGCAAAAATTTGTGATAATGGGATGACGTGATAATGTGATGATGATGTGATGTTGTGAGGATGTAAACGCGTTTGTACATTTGTGCCTTAGTTATGGCGGAACAGATTTTGATGATACATATTTCGTGACCTGGAATAATTTTTATCCGGATACGACGTAGGAGAAGCTACGAGTAGAAGCCAGTTTATCTTTAAATTGGCGACGTAATCATTGTCCCGCCTTAAATGTCAGCGACGGGTAAGGTCACGCCCAGTGTGTTCGCGGCTTTAGGTAGCCTTTCATTTAGAGCCGTAGATAAGCGACATTGGCTATTTATTTAGCGATATCGCTACGAGTTCGCTTGCGTATAACTTTTGTTTTTAGTTGGTAACTTTTAGTTGGTTTTGCGTGGGTCGCTCACTTTATGGAAAGCATTGCTCTATCTGTTCCTGCACGTTTTTACTATTGTTTAGTGTTTTAACTATCTTGTAGTGTGTTAACCAGCATTTCAAGGTATTTCGACGACCTCAGTGGCGTGGCAGACGAGTGCTCAGCTGAGACGCAAGAGACTACGGGAGAAAGGTTTATATGTAAAAAGTAAAAAAGTAATTTATCGACCATCTGGTGCCCTTAGTACAAGCTTTGCTTAGTTTGGAGCTAGATGGCGCGGTGAAATGTGTGTTAAATAATTTGTGTAAATTTCAGATTACCAAAAATAGAAAAAAAAAACAGCCGAACTGAGCATTATTTCTTTTGAAGTAGGTTAAAGAAACTAAATTGCATTATAAACTTACCGGCTTGCTTAGAATCTGTGCCCATTACGTCCTGTCAAAAGTTTTGTTCCGCGATGGTGACGATTCGATGCTAAAACAAGTGGTTAAACACCTTTAAATTAACTTACAACGAAACGCTAAAATCATCGAAACTTATCCACCCACGAGCATAGAGCATGACAAACCTGACGGGAACTCATTGACGTCGTTATACAATAGGGTCACTCCACAATCAATTGATCAAAATTCAACATTCGAGGATGCTGCCAATCCCGATCGTTAACAACGTAGTCGTTGAATCTACTCGTCAGTGCTGCTCTAAATTTCTATTGACAACTAGCTGACCCGACAGACTTCGTCCTGTCAAAAAGATTTGTAATGTGGCAGTTTTTGTGCCTACTTTATACCATAGCAATAAAGCTCAAATTGACTACGTTTTAGTTACAAATCATTTGTATGGGCTATTTTTAGGGTTTTTCCAGCAATAATTCTAATTTTTCTCGCCGTAAAAACCATCCTTGAACTTCAACGAACATTTTAAAAAAAGATTTGGCCAAATTGGTCCAGGCGTTGTTGAGTTATGCGCTTACCAACACATTTTGCGATTCATTTTTATATTATAAGATTTGTGATTATTATTAAATAAATAATAATAATATTAAGGGATAGTATCCTCTCCAACATGATGCGATACAATAAGCAAGTATTCCCAAGGAGGGTTGACGTCAGGCAGGCGGCCGGTCATAAAACACCTTAGCCAAAACTCTTACAGCATGATCCAAGCAACATGCTGTGCCGACCCCACATAGAGTGGGATGAGGGCAGGAAGATGATGATTAAGTAAATAATATTGTTAGATAATTTACAGAGCACCATTTGGCCCCGAAATGAGCAAAACTTGTAAAATGGGAGCCTACTTACTTTTATTTATACATCTGTATAGTACTTATTGATAGAATTTAATAAGTTTCTATCCTAGGTTGCCTGGCAGAGATCGCTTCTAGCGATAAGGCCGCCAATTGTTTATACCATTATTTTTGTAACTTCCATGTTTTTTGGTATACAATAATTATCTTAATTATTGACACCCAGGCTCAGCACAAACGTCGTAGTTCATAACACCCACATGTTTGTCCTGAATCAAAGTTCAAAAGATCAAATATATTGACCTACCTATTCAATAAGATCACAAGAATTGTTTTGAAGCGTGACAAATCTATGTTCAATTCCCATCTATCTGTTTGTAACGCGACCAAGCATAACAACATACAGACAAGAAGACGCAAAAGGATTCGACTACATGTATGCAAATATTTCTTCTGGGTCTGAATACTGTGGGACCATGCTACTCGTAGTTTTTGATACCCATGACGCAGGAAATCCTAGTGAGAGTTAAAACTATGTATTTATATGACTTTTGGGTCTTATAAAAAAAACTTAGCTGATTTAATAAACCCAATAGCTTTCTGCGCTATTGAACTTTTACAAACAAAGCAAGTCACGACATCGGCAAAATATACAAAATGTTTATGCAAACAACTGGGATTGATAGCGGGCAATTGGAAAGAACATCAAGAGGTCGTGTTATGGCGACTCGGAGAGTCACGCTACTCGCAAATATATATTGAAACCTATTAGTTTCGTGACAGGAACACAAGTTTTGTTATACCGAGCTGTTTTTGGATAAACAGTCGGTAAGTTCTTGTTATTTTATTTTGCCTCGAGTTTTAGGTTTATTTGCTTCACTGGATCTTCTGAGAGCACTGGTTTTCTAGTGGTAAAGAGAGACCGAACCTTTCATCTTAAAGGTCGTGACTTAAATTCGGTCTTACACCAATGAATTTACTCTGTAGCACACTACATTTTATGTGCTGCAGAGGAGCTTCTGTACACTACTTACTCATGTCAGGACAATGACATGGATATGGATAAAAAAGCCGTTTACAAACAGTTTTTCTGATCAATGTCTAGATACAATAACAAAATTCTTTATTCCATCAGATTGTGCTATAAACGTGGCTTAAAACTAAATCGACGATATTCAAATATTTAGGATTGTGACCGCAACGGGAAGTAAAGGCAAATTGAAACATTTCCAGCTGGCGGGTAGCTAAGCATTGCATACTGCTCTTGCACATGATAAAGTCATGCCGCTGTTAAAAGTCAAACTCAACCGCTCAAAGTTTTGAGATCTTAAGATTCTGTCATTTATGCACGTTTGTAACATTGCATTGCACATTTCTAATTTTGTTATTTGATTGCATACAAACGTACTCAATGCGTTTTAATGCATTGTGGTTAATGAGGTACACACTACTATACTTATACACAAAGGGCTTATAAAAAACGGACAAATGTGAGAAGGCAGATAAAACAGACGGACAACAAAATCCTATAAAACAAAGTCCTGATAGCAGCACTAGTTCTATCATCAAAACACGCATATATGAATGTTAGCGGAGCGGCATGTCGCATACTTTCCATGTGATAGCAGTCAAACGCTATTTTAAATGGATTACGATCGAGCGCTATCGCAGGCTCATTGCGAATGCTGATGATCACATAATGCCGGCTCGGCACCGGTATGCCACTGCGGTCGCACTACGGCCGACTAGGTGCGCTGTGCTAACCCCTTAAGGCAGAGTTTCGAAGCAAGCGTCGAAGCCGCGACGGAGCGATAGCTGCGTCATGACGTTCCATACATCGACGACCTCGGTGGCGTGCCCTGAGAATGTCCGGCTGAGCCGCAGTTCGATTCCCGCTGCGGTAGAAATGTATGTATGTTCTGCCAAATATTTATTTCTGGTCTGGGTGTTGTGGTGCTATGGTAATCGTAGTTTCTGACACCCACAACACAGATAATCATAGTGTGGGGTCAGATCTATGTATGTGACTGGTACATTAAACTGCCGCTTTGCAGCGTCACTAACGCAGCACTGACGCTAGTGACGCTTACTTCGAAAGTCTACCCTTAACTGGCATTCGTTGCGCTCAAATTATATTGATTCGCCGAATGGCAATCGAATAGACGAGTCTGACTTACATAAAGAGCATGACATTGACTATTGATTAGATACCTGCCGTGTAACGTCGACTTCTGGCTCTATCCATGAGTTTACTTAAACTATGTGCTCCAACTCGTTTTGTAAACATGATTGTAAAGGGATAATTTTCCAAAAAAATAAGTCAAGCGTGTTTTTTTGGAGTTAAAGCTTCCATGCTTGGTCACGTTATGAATAGGCCTTCAGTTGAGACAGGTCCAAAGATCCTAGCGATTTTAAGGAACACAGTATTTTTTAATTTTGTTATATGCTAGCGACAGTAGTAAAAAATATGAATGCTGTTATAGAAAAAATTATATTTTGTTCATTTATCACAAACCCACAGATGTATTTACTCAAGACTAACAATATTCAGATCTAGGTATTTTTTTAATTTACAATACGGTGGCAGTCTACACGAAATTTAAATAAAAAGTTATCTAAAGGTCGTCTAGATTAGAATCGTAAATCTTATCATCATCATCATCTGTTTTTAGCAGTCCGCTTCTGGACATAGGCCACCCCTAATGAGCGCCATCGCGCCCTATCGTAAATCTACTTACAGTATTTCTTGTTTTTTGTCGGCAGTAGGCATTGCTTTATGTCCAATAAAATTGTACGTAAAGAAAACTGGCCGAGCTTCAAACCACAAGCCAAAGGAAAGGCGGTTTCTAAAAATAAGCTCACAAAAGACACAAAGAACGCAAACAAAATTTACAAGTAGTTGTTCAAATTCCCAGCTCAACGTCCACATTTAAATAAAAGCATACTTTTGATGAATTTCTCGACTTATTAACTTCTGTCACCGTAATTAAAGGCAGGGCTGAAAGGAGCTGTTTAACTTTGCTTCTAATCTGTCTGTAGGAAGAAAAGCCAGTTCTATTTTTTTTACACGCCAATTTACAGTACTATTTTTCTATTATTATAACGAGGCAGAGAAGACGCTTGGAGAATTCTATAGATTTTTTACTAACTAAATACTCTCGGCTACGGCTTACTGCGACTTTTGGGAAAGTAGGGTCGTGCGGGTTTGTCTACAGAAATCAAAACACTGTATCCAGTAGGCCGATTCATCAACTCATTTGGCTCAAACATACATAGAATATCTCTGACAAGGCATCGTTTTCTTAAAACTCATTCCAGGTGTCTACAGTCTATCTTAGATACCAGAGAACAACTTTAACATTATGATTTAACTTTCTGACCCGACGCCCACTCGCTCCTCAGCTACTAAATAGGTAAACTTTTGACGAAATCTAAACATTTCGGACAAATGAATATTGTAGACAAAGTTTAGTTACACTAACAAAAATCTGGGTTGCGTTCGCCCTAAATAAACATCTTGCAATGATATACCTTTTGCTACTTCTTCTAAAGAAACAACACGCTATAAATGAATAAAAATATAACTTAATACTACTTTTCAGTTTTCTTCTCTGCTGGGCTACGAGTATAGAAAAAACATTGAATGCGTCCAGCTGCTTCTCTCCACGAGCATGTCGTAAAAGTCGACTAAGGGACAGTATCCTTCCCAACATGATGGACCCATATGGGCGATGGGCTGATCACCTGTCAATATGGTTTACCATATCCGTTTTGGGACTTTGAATCAGAAATCATCAAATCTTGTGGCTCAGCCCACCTCAATATCATAATACTCCTATGATTTTTTTTTAACTATTCAGCCAATGTTTACCTACTGGCAAGTAATCCCTAATACGCCATTCCTTCCGATCTCTCGCCAGCCTCATTGCTCGTTGGACCACTGGCACTGGGCTTATTATTACATCTTATTATTAAAAAATAAGAATTTTACCTAGCAAATATGAAAATCGTTGTTTCATTTTATATAATCATAAAATAGCGAACGAAGCTTTATCTGAATAATCGCCCTGGATGGAGCAGGGCGAATCTCATTTCTGTATTAAAATTTTAATAGTACACAAATCCCAGAGCTTTTGAGATTAGCTGTCTCTGTATGCCACAGACCCTACTATGAGTTTCAATTTACTTTGTCAATAAAATAAAGATTATTATTTTACTTTGCCCTTTTCGCAATCTTGGCTTATCTTATTGTGACGAACCTGTAATGAAAACCTGCCTTTTTAACAGGCCATACACGCTTTTCTTGCACAGTTACACCCTTCAGGTAAGCTTGAGCTGAGTAGTAAGATCGACCTGCACAGTTGTGCAACATACACGCTCCCGTTTACCTGTACAGGCAAACCTGTCAGGTACGCCCTAGCGTGTATGGCCTACTTAGGTACCTATAATTATAATAACATTCGAAAGTCTACTTGACTTCTACTACTACAAGAGTAGTCTCTTGTTACTAGTTCTTTCGAACTAATGTGCTAAAAGGATTTAAAGTGCTTCTCAAAGGCTTATTTCGTGCAATTATGGTTGCAGTCTACTTGACGGGATGCTATTTTTGTTTTGTTGTGTACTGACTAATGTCCCAAGTATAATGTACGAGGTTTTCAGTAGCCATGGATAAATGCAATTTTGCCGTAAAATTACACGCAAAAAAATTTAAGGTAAACATAGTAGGGGCAGTACCTATAATGGACGGTACAGGCACCGGTGTCACAAGTTGGGCGAAATTAAAAATAAACCTCGTAAAGCCTGCAATCTCTACGACATAAACTCATACCAGTTTTACATACCTTATATTATCTGGTACTCTGATAATATATTGTATTCTACTTTCAAACTATGGCATAACTCTATATAATTAGAACGAAACTGGCTTTGAAGTTGACACCAGGATTTTTTTCTTTAATATGACTTTGCTAAAGGTTACTTCAGGCTGTTTCTGAGTCACTATCCCCCGAATACTCAAACGCATCACAGAGTTGAGCACGTCTCAAATGACGTTTTGACAGATTTTCATCAAAAACTGTCAAAAAAACATGACTTGAGACATGCTCAACTCTGAGTCGCGTTTGAGTATTCGGAGGTTAAGCTCTGTTCTTATACTCAACTAATGAATGACGGATGCCAAATAATCATAATAAAATAAAATAGCAATAATACGTTATAGTAGCTAAAACCAAAACCGACTTCAATGAAAAATGAGTTAAAACTCCTTGGTGTCTTCTATAGAAACTAATAGGTAGATAATGTCAAGATATCAGTGGCCATCGACACTTTTCCGAATAAAAAACAAAGTAATGTCATATTTCTAGAGGAACGTCCCGTGACTTTGTTCGCGTTGCGTTTTTTGTACAAACTTCATTTTCCCGCTGTGTTCCCTAGGAATAAAATTTTGGGAATGCCTTTCTTAGTGCATTACTACACCATAAGAGGAATATACTGTAATGTTATTTGTCAGCCAATTAGTCAGTCAGTAACATAAGAGTTTCATATATTTAGACAATACGCAACCTTGAAAGTGTCCTTGATTGATGTCATTACCATAATAATATTGAGTATAAAAATAAGTACCTAGTTAAGTTGTCACTTCAAAATGTAATTTCACGACTTTTAAATATTACTTGAAAACTTCCTGCTCGAAAAGTAATCCCTCCAACATAAAATTTATATGGGACTACCTCGGGACCTTTGATTATTATAATCAAAGCTCGGGACCATTCTCTATACTCCAGTGAAATACCGATTTTCATGAAACCGAGAAACAGATTTTAATGATTCTTTATGAGAAGAAGAAGAATAGAAGCATTGAAAAGAGCTGCTAGAATCCAGCATAATCATTTACGCCATTAATTAACCACTGAATTTGGTTTACTGCCCACTAACATTGTGGTTTCATCCTGCGTTCCAAATGCTCCAATTTAGTTTCGCATTATCCAAAAGCTCCTGCCATTACGGAACATCATGTCATGTTTTTGTGGATAAAATATGCACGTAGTTTTTTGCTATAAGCAGCCATTTGATAATTTATTTATTATAAATAATAATTAGAACTGTTTACATAACCAATTACACTAATCAAATAAGAAGTTAAGTTAGTCGTCTGTGGATAAGAGAAACAAAGGAGCGTATTGAATTCAGTTATAATTTACGAATGAAGTGTAACCACTTTACGTTTGTTAGTTTAGAGCGAACAGCAGCAAATTACAAATTATTTACTGCTCTAATGCGTAATTCCTATAACTAAGAGGGAATTATTTACAAAAATTAAAATTAAAAACAACCTTACCTATTAACATAACTATAGCGCAGTTGAACTTAATAATAAATCTTAAATACTAAGAATACAAAACTAAATAGAAATCTGAACATAATAAACTAGAAATTATTTAACACTTAAATATGTTAAATTTGGCTTTGACATGTTTCGCCCTGCCCTCAAAACTGAGCGGCAGTAATCTTTGTTACCTTATTTAGTTGTGAAATACTTTTTTATTATATTCTAATTGCACAAACATGGTTTGCCCATGATAAAAAACCATTTTTGAATAGTCAGTAACAATTAACGAGTTTAGTAAACATTTTGAGATTTTGTTTACACATAAATATTAAAAGCCAAGGCAAAGGTTATATCATAAGCTAAAACTTTAATTCTATGTTTAAGATTTAATAATATGAAATATTCACAAACTTTCGTTACTGACCGTACAAAATTGTAAATCATGTTTAGGGTTCCGTGGTCGAAGGTTGCCAGCGGGACCCTACCAAGCCTCCGCTGTCCGTCCGTCTGCTGTATCTCATGAACCGTAATAGGAGACAGTTGAAATTTTCACAGAGTGTGTATTTTTATTGCCGCTATAACAATAAAAGGGGGTCCCATACAAGAAACATTTTGTGTACATGTATGATGGTACGGAACTCTCCGTATGTGAATTCGACTCGCAGTTGACCGGTTTCTTAGTAAAGTTGCTCAAGATCAAACAAAAGTAGGGCAGGAAACGCAAATACAAAGTCACGATTGTAGGTACTTAATCAAATCAATTTGAATCAAAAATTCTACACGCTTTTGACGCTAATGTAAGTTGAAGGAATTCACGCGTGGGTTTCGAAATGCTTGTGGTCGAGTGTTCACTAATGAGTTAACCAACGCATACCAAACTTGGTATATACATACCTAACCAAAGATAAATGTAGTATCCTTTTAGTTTTGAAATATCGGGAAATCGAAATATAGGGAAACTCAAAAAACTTTTAATCATACTGTGATTGAGTTTGAATATCAGGGATATTCATGACCATTGAATATCCCTTATAAGAAGATGCTCGTTCGAGTCCAGTTTACGGATATGTCAAAAAACACAAAATCGCTTATTGCCCACGAACACCAGTCGAGCACAGAATATAGGGCAATTGTCTAGGTCCTAGACAATTGCCCTAGACTCGAGGATATTAATTTATATGGTACGTACAAATGTAATTAGGTATAGGTTTATTTTACGAAAAAAAATATTTTTCTTTCTTTGTTCTTTCTTTGTTCTTTCTTTTTTATATTGTTTAAAAACTATACCCACCGTTTGAAAATAAGTCTTCAAAAAATGTATTAAAAAACGTACGCAAACTGGATGACATCGACAAATGGCCGTCTCATGAATGTCTCCTTGCATTTGAGGGGGTACGAAAAATATTTCTGCGCCCCAACTAGTCTTATCCACATCCGGGTCCTCCCGCCGATCAACGAAAGAGCTGTGAACAGTGAAGGAAAACTTGAAAGGAACTGGGCCCGGTGCCAGCCGTTATACACCTGTGAACCTATACCGCATACCTTTATCGCTTTATCGATTTTAAATCTTGGCGAAATTGTGGCAGCTTTAAACATAAGACATGATAACAGATGTCATAAATTAAAAGAAGAATTTGAAAAACGGACGGACTGACGGACGGACGGACGGACAGCGGAGGCTTATTAATAGGATCCCGTTGGCAAAAAGTACATGTACTATGTTACGGAACTCTTCGCATGCGAATTCGACTCGCACTTGATCGATTTTTTAAATGAGTTTTACCGTATGTACTTTGGCCACAAAAAGTGTTTCTTGTTTTATTTTTATTATTTGTTGTTATAGCAGCAATGGAAATATACACTGAAAATTTCAACTCTATCTATTACGGTTCATGAGATACAGCCCGCTGACAGACGGACGGACAGATGGACAGATGTCCTGTTGGCACCCTTCGGGTATAAAGCCTATTTAAAACAGTTGAAACGAATGTAAACCCATGAACTAAAGTTCCATATTAGTTCAAAAGCATAAGCTGAACTCTTTCCACATAACATACAATACTTACTGTTATTTATTCCATGACTGCACCTCGTTTAATCTCTTTGATGTAACCTGTGAAGCGTAATTTAAACACCTCTGTGTTTGGATACTTTGAACTAACCGCGGGGATGGCTCCAATTTCAAGCTCCGATGCGGCTTAGAGTAGGTACCTACCTACCTTCGTTTTGGGGCGTGAAAATAAATAAATGTCTCAAGGACGATCTATGCCGTTAAAATGTATTTCAGCTGTTTAAGTTGTATAGCTTTAGATACATCACTGTTAAGGTACGTCAGTGTCCATATTTACTAATAAGTATTTACTATTACTATGGCATTGGTGGTCTAGTGGTAGTGACTCTGCCTTCCGATCCTATGGTCGTGGTTTCAAATCCGGTCGTGCACCAATGGATTTTTCTGTTCGAAAATGTATATGCGTCATACCAGTACTCTCAAACGGTGAAGGAAAACATGTGAGGAAATCGGCTTGTAGTATAACTAAAAAAAAGAAGCTCAAAAATACGTGTTTTATTATTTGAAATGGCAGCAATAGAAATACACACTCTGTGAAAATTTCAGCTCTACGGACGGACGGACGGACAGCGAAGACTTAGTAATAGAGTCCCTTGGGGTATGAAAACCCTGAAAATACAAAATACAAGAAAGGAAATTGACATAGTCATAGTTAAAAAATTTAAGGGATTGTGAAGTACATTTAGTAAACTCGTAGGAGTTGCTACGCCGTAGCACTACTGCTACGAACAATTACTTCAGACCCAAACTGTTGTATAAGCGCCCAACTATAACTATAACTATTTATTCTAAACTAAATGCTATCAAGCAAATTCATAAGATCAACATATAAAATACAAGTCGTGTCACTAGTTCTTTCGAACCAGTGTGGTGGAAGGATTTAAAGTGCACCTCAAAATCTCCTTTCGTGCATCAGACACATATTTTTTAACTTTTTAGGTTGTTTTGCTTTCATGCCGATTTCGTCACGATGTTTTCCGTAGCCGTTTGAGAGTTCTAGTATAGCACACATAATCCATTGGCTAAATTGACATTGACAACAAAAAATTCATTGTCTTACGACCGGATTTGAACCCACGACCTTAGGATCGGAAGGCTGGGCCGCTAAATAAGACCACCAGTGCTCTTATTTATTATTGAAATTTCGCGATAAATACCCGTTTTTTATCCAAATTAAACTTTTAACAAAACTTCTTTATTTGTGTCGGAACGATGTGGTCCGCAAATAGAACTGAGTAGTAGGCGGAAAATCTAAAGTTTTTAACGATTTTCGTAAAGAAGTTCAACATTTCCGAGAAATCTTCTGAACTGAAAGCGCGAAAGAAAATTTATCATAAACATCATTTATTCGACTTCAACGCCCAATTTTCTAAACATTCTCGTGGATAACGTCGACGTAAATAACAGGAAAATTCTAGGAAGACGTTTTTGCTGAAAATATGTCCATACATACATACATATTATCACGCCCGTATCGCCAACGATGTGGGCAGAGCCACAAGTAATCATAAGAGAACTTGCAGCCACTTCTGATCCAAGAGTTCCAAGATGGATAAAGTGAACATGGTGACAGGTGATCAGCCCATCGCCCATATATATTCATCATGTTGGAGAGGATACTATCCCTTAGTCGACTCTCACGACAAGACATGCTCGGGTAGAGGAGCAGCTGGACGCATTCTATGTTTTTTTCTTTACTCCCAGTCCAGCAGAGAAGTATGTCCTTAAAATAAAGTTATTCGAGCACTTGTGGTCTAGTGGTACTAGTGAAAAAATTACGTGCGCTATACCAGTACTCTCAAACGGCGAAGAAAACATCGTGAGTGAACCGGCATGTCGTAGGACCTAGAAAATTCGAAAATATGTGCCAATGCACGAAGAGCCCTTCACCACACTGGTAAACTAGTATACCATCCGTCTTCCTTTAGTAGAATATTGAAACTGGTCGTAAATGTTTAGCCTTAGATCTAAAGTAAGTATACTGTAGCCCACACTGGAGTTCGCCGCCGGCCTTCTTAGAAACTAAGGCTTAAATTGTACTCAAATAACTAGTAGGGTAACCTTGTAGGCTGTACTGGCAAAAGCCGTTTGAGTTTTGTTTGTATTCAACTGAAAGTTATTAACAATATTTGTCTTTTTTATTAATTTACATCGCTCGAAGCAATGTTTCATTACAAAAAACAACATTGAATATCGGAAAATGCTCGACTTTGAAACAAAGTCAAATAAGCCTACAGCCATTTATATAATTGCATTATACATTTCTGATTATTATAATTATTTTATTTTGTTTCTAAACTTCTAATAGTATTGTTCAATACCAACACAGATTAAATGATGTATTCTCCCAATATGTCTATGGTTGATGATCTGTGTATCTGTGGACAGCCAGTACTGTGGCCTTTGCCTTTGCGCCACCTCGGAACAATGGCGCCACCTAGTACATAAGAAACATAAAAATGGCTCGAATCGCAGTGAATAAAATGTAACACATTTATAGGTTATCTTACTTATATTATAAATGCGAAAGTTTGTGAGGATGTTTGGATGTTTGTGCCTCAATCATGCCTAAACGGCTGAACACATTTGAATGAAACTTGGAATATACATAGTACATGTACTGGATTAACATATAGGCTATTTATTATCCAGGTACCACGCGAGCAAAGCCGCAGGTGGCAGCTAGTATAAAATAAATATTCTTAACCAAAAACAATATTTTTCTTGTGTGCGTCTCGCACAAGTATACCGAAGTCTGTTGTAACCAAAGACAGTCTTACAAGTAGACGTGTTATTATCATTGCCCATTAATTAACAAGTGAGGCATTTTAGGAAAAAAAAAAATTTGTTGTCGCGTTACGAACAGGCGTAAATTAAACGTAGATTTATAACGTTTCAAAGTAGACAAACATTTATTTACTTCATGGAAAAGTGATCCTTGTGTGATTCATTCAATAAATACTTTTAATTTTGCATTTCGAACACCAGGGACGTACTTTGCTCTTGTCAAAATTAAATGCTGACAACGCATCTATGTATAAAACCCTCATAAACTATTCTGTTATTAGGAGTCCACTTTACAATGAATTTAGGAACAAATCGTAATAACATCAATATTCTGAGCGGAACCAATAGTTTCATCAATCAAGGGACGAATATACAAAGTTGTAACTAGAAGAGGAAGTGACCGTCTAACCGTTCACATTGAAAGTAGGTTTTTCGAGCTTATATTCGGTATGCCATTTTCAATTGAAAATGGCATACCGAATGAACCAGATTTATAAAGCTTTTTAAACCTGTTTTCATCGTAATACGAATGTGCCCGATTACAAACAGACTGGGGTATTAGATTCGCACGGAACATCCGACTGATACAAGTTGTTCAATTAATTGTTAGCCAGCTTCTACTGAAAGCTACATTTCAGAACATGCTGTTTTAGTTTTATTCAGAACACGTGGGCATTTTGCTGTGCGATAAGTTAGGCAAAGCTAGGTCAAAACTAAAAAAAAATACATATTTTTTTGGAATAGAGCAGACTACTAAAACATCGATGTTTTCTATCTAAATCAGTTCCACCGATACGGCATAATTGAACCACAAATATCCTCCCAAACTTTGTCCATCTATCTTGTTTAAATATATAAAATTCTTTCGATACTGACTTATCGAGAATTGTACGGCATCACCATCGACCTCATCGACACCACCTACAGCCTCAACATCATCGAGGGTACTGGAACGCTGCTGCCAACATCCCAAGGTCCTCCTCCGGCTCCAACTTCAAGGAGTTGGGCTGGCTGGGGGAGGGTTAGCAGGGGGGATAATGCACAATACACCCCACCGCGGGACGTCAGTGCAGATCCTTCTTCCCCTAACTTTAATTAGAATTAGAATTAGATATTCACTTATTAACTGATAATCCTAAACCATAGTTACATGAAACATAAACTTGGAGGATTTTCCTCTTAAAGTGTAGGGTGCCCTAAGAAAGGAATTCCTCAAATTTAACTTCTAGAGGACGCAGTAAAAAGATTGATAGAATTTGTATGAAAAAAACTTTATTCATACAAAGTCACAGGCTGTTCCACTAATTTGTTTATATTAAACTAGTTGCCGCCCGCGACTTCGCTCGCGTGGTACCCGGATAAAAAATAGCCTATATGTTAATCCAGTACATGTATGTATGTTCATATGAGCTAGTGGCTAACTCTAGTGACGGAATTTTTTAGGCCGCCTAAAGGCCTCCGTCATGGCTTAACGACTTAAAAGCCGGGACCGACTGTTTAACGTGCCCTCCGAAGCACGGAAGCGCTCAGCTCGTAATGCCACTTGCGGTCACCCATCCCAATTTGTGACCATGTACTATGTATATTAAAAGTTTCATTTAAATCCATTCAACCGTTTATACTTGATTGAGGCACAAACATCCAAAAATCTTCACAAACTTTGCATTTATAATATAAGTAAGATAGGTAGGTTAGATTTAGTAATGCTGCTCGCGTATAAACCTACACTTTTTATTCTATTGGCCCTAATTAGGAGCTATTTACAGATACATGACTCGCGCTAATTAACTGCGAGACAGTAATCCGTTCGAAGCTGGAACACCCTCCACTTGCCCGAGGCACGTTCTTATAGCAACAGGCTGCATAAGCCTACATTGCCTAGCCTTCATGCATTACTAGCTGCCGCCCGCGGCTTCGCTCGCGTGGTACCCGGATAAAAAATAGCCTATATGTTAATCCAGTACATGTACTATGTATATTCCAAGTTTCATTCAAATCCCTTCAGCCGTTTAGGCGTGATTGAGACACAAACATCCAAACATCCAAACTCACAAACTTTCGCATTTATAATACTAGCTGCCGCCCGCGGCTTCACTCGCGTGGTATCCGGATAAAAAATAGCCTATATGTTAATCCAGTACATGTACTATGTATATTCCAAGTTACATTCAAATCCCTTCAGCCGTTTAGGCGTGATTGAGGCACAAACATCCAAACATCCTCACAAACTTTCGCATTTATAATATAAGTAAGGAGTAAGATTGCGTCACGTGAGGATCTTTATCCATTTAAATGGATTTGCCTATCTGTAAGCCTTATAGTCCTTTCAGTACTGTAAGTTATAGCAGTACTTCGAACCTTTATTAGGGAACCAGTCTCTCACAAAACAGGTCAAAGACGAAGTAAAAAAAAAATATTTCATAAAATCCCAGGGATCACTTGGACACGTCTTAAATCTACGTTGCATTTACACCTGTTCGTAACGCGACCAAGCGTGGAAGGTTTAACAGATTTAACTGTAATAATTTATAGATCAAATAGCGACTAAGATATCATTACGGTGAAGGAAACCGGCGTGTCCATAGAGTCTAAAAAGTTCGAAAACATGTATCAAGTGCACGAAAGGAGGAGCCACCTTGAGGCGCACTTTATTCTTTCACCACTTCTTCTTTCGAGACTTCTGGTAGTAGTACTACGAGTAGTACAGCCCTTTCACAATAACGTGATGCGTACATCATCATCTTCCTGCCCTTATCCCACTCCATGTGGGGTCGGCACAGCGTGATCTTTGGATCATGGTGTAAGAATTTTGGCTAAGGTGTTTTATGACCGGCCGCCTGCTTGCCATCAACCCTTCTTGGGAATACTTGCTTATTTTTTTAGGAGAGAAGCAGCTGGACGCATTCTATGTTATTTCTTTACTCCCAGTCCAGCAGAGAACATGGTGCGTACATGAGACATGTAAAAAAATTACATGGCTTAGTAGGTATTTCACCTTTTTTATGGAATAGGGGCAATCGAGCAGACCGCTCACCTGATGGTAAGTGATTACCGCCGCCAACGAACACCTGCAATATAAATATTATTAAATCAAAGAAAATACTGTGATACTGTCATGATACAGTGAAATGTTTCTTGTTTATTATGTCCTGCAGTGGGAACCGAACCACACACCTCAAAGACTTGTTCTTAACGTATACAATATTCTACGGGGTTAGTAAAATTCGTTACAACCTCTTCAGTGTATGTACATAGTTTGTGTGACCTCATCAAAGGCAAACTCTATTCGAAGCACATAGGATTAGCCCGCAGGTCTTATTAAGATGACTTGCGAGACGTGTGGCTTCCAAGACGTCGCCACTCACCAACAATTACCTCACCCTAGACCCGCAAAGGGAGGGGAAACAGCTCAAGACTAACTCCACAGTTCGCTTCCAAACTCACAACACTGTTGAAAGACAATATAAAGTAAAACATAAACGAAACACAATTTCGTTCACGTTATCGAGCCAGACCTTTTGAAGACACTCGACCTACTGACCTTTTAAAAAATTATGAGTTTTTTTCTAACAACGTCTTGGAAATCGGGGCAAACTCACTGCTCTTTCTAAGGTTCAATTTATGTTCAAATCACTGTGTCCCGCGAAACTATCAAGGAACTACATAGATTCGTGTAAGTAATGTGGAACCCATGGACTTTAGAATAGCACCTACATGCTACAAAGCATTGCGTTGTACACAAATATAATTTTTGTACAAAGATCACGTGAATATGACAGCCTCGGTGGCGTGGCGGACGATTGCTCGGCAGAGACGCAAGAGGCCTGGGTTCGATTCCCGCCGCGGAAGAAATGTTTGCATGTTCTGCAAATATTTCTTCCGGGTCTGGGTGTTGTGGTACCATGGTATTCGTAGTTTCTGATACCCACGACACAGGAAATCCTAGTGTTTGGTCAGGACTATGTATTGTGACTGTTGGGTGTTATTTATTTTATTATATAATTATTTATATCAATATAAAAACTATTGTGAAATTAAAAGTTAAAAATGTAACAAAATGTTGTAACAACCTTTGTAACAAAGATGGTTAATGTCTTTTGTAGAAGTCCAGTCTATAACAGCTGGCAACACTAGCAGCTTGTTTGCGAAATGAGTTATGGCTCCTCGAGATTGCCTCGCTAATAACTTGGTACAGCCACGTCTGATCTAACGGAATAAGGGTGGACTTGTACAGGGTCGAAACGCGGGGGAAATAGGGATCTTCGTAAGTAAGTTCGTATGAGCTAGTGGCCAGCTCTTGTGACGGAGTTTTTAGACCGCCTAAAGGTCTCCGTCATAGCTTAACGACTTAAAAGCCGGGACCGACAGTTTAACGTGCCCTCCGAAGCACGGAAGCGCTCAGCTCGTAATGCCACTTGCGGCTATCCATCCAAATTGACCGCGCACAACGTTGCTTAACTTCAACGATCAATTAAGAACGTCTAAGCAAGCTACCCCACGAGCGCTTCAAAGGGCTCTACGGAAATATCTCGACGAGGCAAAACATTTAATTTGCTAATTCCATAATATAATCTGGGGTGGAAATAGAGGATTTATTGTTCGGAGTGGTCGGTACTTTGCCCCCGTCTCCAGTAACTGGGTACAAGTCTGTGGCTCGCAAAATAAGGACTCCCACGAAATATGTAGCCGTCTTTGTAATAAAACTTTAGTGTTTAGCTGTCACTTTGTTTTGACTTTAACGTTCTCTAACTAACTTACCAAAGTCTGTTTCTAAGAAACAAGGCCATCTTATGACGCAACTTTCAAAATAACTATTGAGCAGTTGAGTTAAGGCAAGTCGCATTGTATTGAAAATAAACTGTTCTCACATAGATTAAAATAATAACTAGTTAGGTAAAGACAATAGTGTAGGAATTACAAGCAAATAATTAACTAAAGTAGGTACATGTTGCAATGTGTTCATCATTTCTGACCGTTCGATCAGCTTGATTAGTTTTGCCATAATTTCTCCACCCTTTTTCCCACTTTATGTGGTGTTCGGCCTAACATGTATTCTTTGATTGCGTTCTATGTAAAAATACAAAACTTAGTTAGTCGACGCCGCAGGTGATAAGAGGGCTATCTCATTCCTAGCGCAAAAAGAATCTTAAACGCGGAAATTCATTTTTTTTGTTTACTTGAATATATTACTTTTTATTTTTAATCAATTTTTTTTGTCTATAATCTATGTTTATCTAAATAAATATATTTCCGATAAAAATAACATTCACCGTCACACGTACATTCAAGTTAATTATAAACAAAAACCCAATAAACATAAGCAAATCTAGTTAATTCCGCGAGCTCCGCCGGAATTATTCAGGTAATTAATTCGTTAATCAAGTTAGAAGCCCGGTTACCTAACAATGGACGCCAAATTACGTTCACAATCAATTATATTGTTGTCAAAAGATGTTTAATTTAACAAAAGTGATATAAAGGTAGCATTGAAATATAAAGTTCGACTTTTTAAGATTCACAATTTTGATGTAGACTGACCAGCCCATCTTTGGACGAAAACCGATGGATTTTTCCATATACCAGTATTAATGTGCCCTATACCAGTACTCTAAAACGGTAAGGGAAAACATCGTGAGGAAATCCGCAGCTTAGTCAGCTCCGCATATACTGACCATGTCTTTCCTGTGGACAAGGCCGACTAAGCTGAGAGGATGGAATATGTGCTGGGCAAGCCTACTCTATCTTAATTCACCCCGGGCACAACAGCGTCTCGTTTGTGAGGGTAAAAGTTGCCTCCTGGCGCTGTATAAATCATCTATTATATGGTAAGGTATATAGGCCTTAGTTTTTTGTATGTAAGGATACTGGACCCTTCATTAAAACATCTTAGAGCAAAATAACAGAGACAGACACGCACGTGTGGGTTAAATAAATATATAGGGACGTCATAAGTTTCCGAAGTATCTAATTATTTTTTATGGTTCAGCCAAAACTTTCATGACTGAAGCTACTTATCTACCGTTCCCATAAATGTTTTGGGAGCTAAAACTTTCGTACCCAAGACATTCAGGACTATTCATGTGCCTGTTAACAGTTATTATTATTACAGACTAGAGGTTGTTCCTGAGTGTGCACTCAGCGTCTGCTTTACTCAGTTCTTACTGTTTATCTAAATAAGGCCTGATGTAAAGTACACAATTATTACGATTCTGCTCGTCTTAAACTAAACCTGAAACCTGACAGCCTTTCTTATTAGAAAGGGACGAAAAATAGTTAAAGAAGAAAAATAGTTTCAGGGCTGTCAGGGTTTAGTTTAATACGATATATTGATTGTGATAGAAGAGACAGCTATTATTTTAAAAGTAAAAAAACTTTAGCCTTTAAATTAAGGTTAGAAAAATACACAAGAGAATCGACAGCAATATCTTATAACCGAAGTAAGTACCTATCTGTTAATTTTTGACTTTATTAACTCTTTTAATTAAAGACAATAGAGCTATAAATTAAAGGCTCTTTATGTATAAAACTCTTACGTTATTTATTTTTTTTAGTTTAGAGGGTGTACTTGCTTGTTTTCTTATGATATAGGGGGCATTAACAAAGAAATATCTGCCAAAGAACCGACAACCGTTAGTGTAAGCGAATTCTTGAGTGAAGACCGTGACTCGACAAACGTAGGACGCCCTCCGGCTAGTTAGAGTGACGTTCTGTGAAAGGCTGCTGGCAGAAACTGGGTGCCTCAAGCCGAAGATAGGGCGCGATGGCGCTCATTAGGGGAGGTCTATGTCCAGCAGTGGGCTGCTATAGGCTAATGATGATGATGATGAAGAAATAAATTCTCGAAATTAAGCTCCTAGGGACGCAGCAGGAAGATGAAGTTTGTATGAAACTCTCACACGTGAACAAAGTCACGGAATGTTCCACTAGTTCTTGATAATGAGCCTAGATCTTGGACATACAAACACCCGCCTAGATTCATAGTAACGATGTGATAAAAAACATGAAGCTTCGAAAAACCAGACAAAGTAGGTAAGTGCAAGAACTCAATCGGCTTCGCGATCGAGTCAGATTGCACGTCAGAGCGACTAATGATGTTACAGGGCCGGCCGATGTCCGTCTTTGTCTGATCTCGTTATACGAAGACTTGTACCGGACTCCAGAAGCTATGTAGTAAATGGACAACTGGTTTTAGTAATAATGCGTTTTAAAAACTAAAAACAAAACCGACTTTAATGAAAAATAAATCAAAACTTCTTGGTGCCATCCTATAGGATAGAAACTAACAGGTAGTTGGCGTTTAGATATGTCAGAATGTTAGTGGCCATCAACACTCTTTTGAATAAAATTGCCTATAATTTACCTATTTCATCGTGTCTCTACTTTTATCCCAAAAGGAACCTGTTCTTTCCTTATCTCCATTATTCTATAACACATTATATATACCACATCATTCACTCCCACACATGTCATCTTTCATTCAATCCGTTGGATCTACCTCTCCACATAAATATTCTAAAAAATATCAACAAACAAGATGATAATACGAAGCCTCAACGTTTTTCAGTTGGTAATTAAATACAACATTATCATCATCATCATATCAGCCACCAACTGCTGTATAGGGGTTCTCTTTTAAATTATTTTATTGGGTTCTGCACCCGATGGGTGCCAACGGGACCTTGTTACTAAGCCTCCGCTGTCCGTCCGTCCGTCCATCTGTCAATGGGCTGTATCACATCAACCGAGAGTTGAAATATTCACTGAGTGTGTATTTCTATTGCCGCTTAA
Source organism: Scotopteryx bipunctaria (assembly GCA_949320045.1). Taxonomy (NCBI): domain Eukaryota; kingdom Metazoa; phylum Arthropoda; class Insecta; order Lepidoptera; family Geometridae; genus Scotopteryx; species Scotopteryx bipunctaria. Next base: position 9,400,224 of record OX439447.1, read on the forward strand.
CAAAAAATAATGAAAACAAAATAAAAGGAGGGGCCCCATACAAGAAATATTTATGTATATGATGGTACGGAATCCTTTGTGTGTGAATTCGACTCTTACTTGACAAGTTTTATTTTATAGTTTTAACAACTGGAGATGCTTAGATATTGTCAGGAAATATCTTTGCAACAACGTATTCAATTCTCCTCATTGCTTACAAGTGTATGTAGAGAAAGTTCTCTATATAAAATAATGGAGTCCATTTCTGTAACAGACTTCAGAACAAAACCGATGAAGCGTCACTCGTTCACTGAGTGCAGGTAACTTTATTTGCGGTCCCATTCCACATTCAATACTGAGACCCCACAATACAATTCTTCTGTCAAGGGAAAATGTAGACTTTGCAAAAATAGAAAAATCTGAAGTGGATAGGAAGATTTGTGTGCAAAATTCACACGAGAAATGTCACATCGATCCACTTTTAACGTTTATTCCCTAGTTTGTTAGTTATATGTCTAGTTTTTTTAGGCACACAATATTTGTGGTACTACTGTATATGTTACTGATTTGTAATATTTTATTAAAATATTTTGGTAATACGAAGATATTTTGGTACTGATTATCAATACCAAAATGCTTTCTATGAAAATATTCCGAATCAGTAACATTTACAAGAATGTCAATAATTGAAACGTCTTTTATTTCGTTCGTTCATTAGTAGTATCTTCAGTTTGGCTAGAGTATAAAGAGTATATATAAATTAGTAGGTACACAGGCATTAATGAACGTTAGTCGATGACCACCGTTTACAGCGTAGTTAATCGGTTGGTAATGGGCTAGTGTACTCTAATTTTTAAAGTATAAATGACAAGTTATTTTCATGTCCATTGACTTAAGCAATATAAAGATATCCAGCATATTTTTTTATTTAGTAATTTCATTCTCAATAACTTTAAAAGGTACACGTGCAAGCAGCATAAAACTAGCAATTTCTAGCATAGTTATATTTAAAACACGTGCTCGTAGCATACTATGTAGGTAGTAGGTATCGTAACTAATGAAACAATGGAACATGAAAGGCTCATTGCCTTTATTACCGCGCCGTAAAAGGCAATTTTATTACCCAAAAATGAACACACGATCATGAAGTACTTTGGAAGTTTTCCTGTTTCACATTAAAACTCGTCAAGTTTGTACACCCGTGGAGGTAGCGGCGGGCTAATTATGATTTAGCGGCATGGAGTTCAAACTCGTATTAAAATGTAAAGAGCCATAATGGCTAATAAATCAGAGGTGTTACTTTGATATAGTGTGACCTCGTGCAGTTGTGTACGCTTTTAGTGGTAGTTCTCCAAAGCTTGGTTCTCAAAGGCGTACCTACGTATGTTATTTAAGTATTCTAAACGATGCGATGTGTGGGTGGAGCGCTCGTGTATAAAGGTTTTATTTTCATCTACGGCAAAAGCAATATACTTAAGTAATGAATGTAATCTACTAAATAAATAAGTAGCGATATACTTTCAAGAGACTATAAAAGACATCTTTGCTTCTTTTGTTTACATTACAATGTTGTAATTTGGAAAAGTTTTAAACACGTGTTTGTTATTTTAGTCGACGATCTTAGCTTTTTTTTGAAATTTTCTTTTTTGAAACGTGCCTTCGACTGTCCTCTGCTAACTCCTCAAGAGACATCGAGTACTTAGAGTTTAGAGCATCGTACGAGCCAGCTCGGTAGATACCAATCACATTCGTTTCCTTAATATGACAAAGTGACATCTCGGCCCTCAGAACAATATTTATTGTTCTGAGAAATCTTCCAAGTCTCGGCCGAAAAATTTTCGTCCAATTCGGTCCAAATGACACTTTCAATTTTTATTTATATATTTACTGACATTTCAGCCACCATCAAATACTGCAGCTGTTTTCTACAGTCATACTAAGAAAAAGGTGATATCAGAATTAAGTATTGTAGGATAAGTTCTAGCGCCATTTTTCGATAGTGTTTCATTGATGATAACTAACGTTCTGTGTCCCAACATAGGGAGTTTAAATGTCATTGATTTTAACCCTTGTCTTCAAAGATGACTGCCACTAAGGGAACCATAAAAGTGTTCATGTGTATGTGTCAACCCTTCGTCAACATGTACAAACATAATAAGTCACAGTATCAGAATACCATTACATTATACTATTGATAACAATAATTTTCGTCTTTCAATGTAATAGCATCTTTATTTCCTTGTTACAGAGAATTCAAATTGGTGCTTCGACCAGACCCCAGCTCGGTTTTCTCAGAGGACGTTCAATTCCATTCATCATCAGGTCAGGTGGAATACAATACGGCACATGTCTACTCGGGGAAATTGGAAGGTAACATCTTTACAACACGAATTTCCTTTGTCTATATTTTTATATATAAAGAGATCGCAGACATAACGTCTGTAGCGTTTGCCATTTAGAGTCGTTTCGCAGTTCAAACTGAATTCAAAACCTGTCGAATCCATAGATTTTAAAAATATTTCCCTTCTATTTTATAACTTTTTGCAGTGAACAGTCATTGACTCAAATCGTCGCATAACTTCAAAAATTAGTTCTGACTAATACAAAACGCTGTTTAATTTAAGATTATAATCGGCTTTTAGATTTATATTATTAAAAAAGATTTTTTGTCATTAAATAGAGTTTATCTATTGATACTCTTGTATCCCTTTCTGTTCCTTAGGGAAGCAGGGTTTCAGAGGTTTATAAAAGCTCTACAGAATCCTATTGAATATTAATTTAATAAAAATCTACCTACAATCCCTACCTAATATAAAAGTTTTAAATTTATAATATCATTCTGGGATTTGCGTTTCGAATTAAGTGGTGTCTGAAATTGATTGCAGCATTTGGAATTACTCAATCATAGCTTATTATAATGGCGCAATTAATTTCAGTGATTTCATTTACTTTTGCAGTCGATGAAATGTAAGTGTTCAACTATTTCACGTCGCGTGACTCTTTCAGATTCAGTTTGAAAAACGTACTATTTATAAAATAACTCAAAGAAATAACGGCAAAACAGAATCGGTTGCAAAAAGGCGTCTCTAACGCATATTCAATTTTGTTTTTGAGGCTAGGTAGATAGTCTTCAAAAATGTATTGCGCTTTTCGACAGATAACAACGTCGCTATGGGAATTAAAGATCCGTCGTACGTTAGTACAATATTGGAATTGGTATTAATAATTTTATTTACTTAATGTAAGTATTTAGCTCATAAACTTTTAAAGTATGTATGAAGTGAACTCTCAACAATCTATTTAGATTATAACCATCAATTTTTTTATTGAGACACAACTACATATTGATTTGATGTGCGACATTTTCTTTAAAATATATAATAATATGTCGCTTTATGATACAAATAAAAGTAATGGCTAATTTATCCTCACCACCCGGCTTGGGGTTATTAAAGCCAAATTGATTTTGTTTTTAAATGTGCAGTTTTGTTATTTGTTATAACATACTATAGCTATTTAAGTTATATTTAGATCTTATGTTAGAATAAAATCGGTACATTTTATAACTACAGGCCTTTTTTCTGTAAACGGGTTAACATTTCCTGGATCTCCGCTTGCTTTAAGTTCTAAGGTTATGATGACTAATGACCTAAAGATAAACGAAACTTCTCGCGCTAAAACTTCTCTAGAATAACGAGAATTTTATTTTCACGCTTTCTTCTGTTCCCGGGAATTCGTTATGTAATTTAGAAACTAAGATTATGTTACCTGCTATAAAGAGAATCATGACCACGAGGAAACGGCCGAATTTCTTAGAATTCTAGTTAAACCCACGTCCATAGGTATACCATCTTGCAAAGTTATCTGTTAATCTGTTTTTATGTATAAAAACGCGATGAAAAGCATCTAGGTACAAGTATAACTAATGAATGTGAACAGTCCAATAATTGAGTCTTAATGTTATCAGTTTAAGAAATGAATAACAAAAAATAAATAAAATTATTCATCTAAATAAACCAAAATAACCAGCCTCGATGGCGTGGCGGGCGATTGCTGGGCTGAGACACAGACTCAGGTTCGATGCCCGCTGCTAAAGAAATGTTTGCATGTTTTGCAAATACGAGTATTTCTACCGGGTATGGGTGTTGTGGTACCATGGTACTAGTTTCTGATACCCATGATACATGGAATCCTAGTGTGGGATCAGGACTATATATGTAGAGACTGTTATATTATAACCAAAACCCTTATACTACAAGCGCGGTTGATTACCTTATAATATAGTAGGATAATATCTTGAACTTTGAATATAATCAAAGATCTTGAACTTACTAATTGGCTATTTAGACGTTCGATTTGATTTTACTTTTTTTTCAAAAGACTAGATGGCCAGTGACATAGAGTGATCACTATGGAGTAATTTCGCGCTTGCGTATAAACTCTTAATGTGCTATAGGATGGCCCCATGGAGTTTTCATCATTCATCATTGAAGTCGATTTTTTTTTTTCAAAACGTACATTCGTTCATACATATTATCACGCCCGTATCCCCAAGGGGTGGGCAGAGCCATAAGTAATCATAATAAAACTTGCAGCCACACCTGATTCAAAGTCCCAAGATGGATATGGTGACAGGTGATCAGCCCATTGCCCATAGAGATACTACTTACACTTTGATCTTAGTCGAAAGGCCGAGAAGCGATATCGCCCAAATAGATGTCCATCATATTGGAAAGGATGTTTATAATATAATAATATATATAATAAATAGGTATTTCACTATAAGGATTACATTTTCAAAAGGCTTTTGCTAAAAATTCAAAAAGGATTCAGCGAATAAAGAAATCTGTATTCATTTGAAAATCCCATTTTCCGAGAAGAGTGTGACAAACAAAGCGATTCAAAAACCTCTTGCGCTGTTTTCGACTTTTTATTTCGGCATTACCGCAGAGCAATAAAGCTTTAACTCTTGCCTTGATATTTATTATCACCTAACAGTTCAAATTCTCTGCATCTTGTTCATGTTAGTGTACTAAAAATATTAATTAATTGTACTTTAATATTATTACAATCTAGCCAAGTAGGCCAATTAGTAATTTGACTTTGACCTAGTTTAAAAAGTAAATTATATCTAAGAATGTGTCTAATAGCACTTTTCTTACTGTCTCTATTATCGCACTTTAAATCCTTTCACCACACTGGTTCGAAAGAACTAGTTACACGACTAGATAGATAGATAGGGGAAAACGCTTTGTTCATGTGTTCTTATTGTATGTTATATTCACTAACACTTTATATTATTTTGCACTACACTAACTCGAAAGGTTTAGTTCGTTTGAGTCGTCTCACTAAGTCTGTGTTATCGAGGAGCTGGATTGCCTCAACGTTCACATGATGATGAAGTCTTTTTTCGTGAACTTCTGCGTATTTCGAAATAACTTTATCAAAGAAGTCTGTGGTGAATCCCGACGGAGATCTTCGATTCTTACGTACCAGGGAGCATTTACGATATCCCTGAGTACTTGACTATTTGAGTACTTTATTACACCCAGAAGCTGAATATATCTTACTAATACATTTTTTAGATCAGACTATGAATCAGGAGTATCGAATAGCGCGTTCTGTTCTACTAGTTATAAGTGAGCAGTGCCAAAAATAAAGCCATGAGAGAAATAATGTTAAAAACTTTCGTTCATGTTATTGATACAACGAAACCTAACAAAAAAACATACATAAACATACATACATGTATATTATTGGGCAGAGTCACAAGTAATCATAAGAAAACTTGCAGCCACTCCTAATTCAATAGAAATATTTAAATATATAATGAAAATTAAGCAAGTAAAGCTTTGCCTGAAACTGCTTATGATACCCATGCTTAAGGAAAATTGAGTCGTTTGCAATCGCATCACCGCTTCTTTATTTCCCCTCTGATTCCCAACCGGCCATTAATTGTACGCGGGAAATTAAATTGTTTTCTTTAAACGGTTTACGCCTTTGTGCCGTTTTATTTTAATTATAAGTAAAAGTCTGGCTCAAATTGCTTTCTTGATAAGCTCGAATTAGCGCCAAGTGTCTATCATTTTCGGAAATGAGATTTCGTGATTAGGGTTTTTTTTATTGAGAGACATTTTTAATTATTTTAGGCCTCTGGGGCACCGGTATTTCCTCCTGGAAAAGGTCCTAAGCGAAAATTTAAATAATTACTTGCATGCAAACCTTGAAAAGTCTTTGATACAAACATACAAATCTTCGCCCTTATACTCGTAATATTAGTAGGATAGGTAGGTACTAAACTATAGGTAACATTATGGAATGTATGACAAGCTATGTAACCCTCCGTGATCTCGCAAGCATCCGGAACAGGCAATTAAACATGATCTCGACAAACTTCTACATTCTGCGTCTAACTTAATAAAGCGAAATTATGTGCTGCGACCCATCTGGAACGCGCGAGACAAAGTGAATTTTGAACAAATTAGTCAAAAGTTTTAATGAACTAGGACGGAGTTATTTCTTCAAGTTTGTCTTGTCTCCATCCGTCTGCTCTCTGATAACAAGCGATCCAAAAATATTCACGTGAATGAAAATAACAGGTAAAAAGGACCTTTAAAGGTCCCTATAGGATCGAATCAAATTATTATAATTTGCTGTCCCTAAATTTTTTCCTTTTTTCAACCGTCAAGTTCCAACAAAGATCAAACCCCGATGGGAGACGAGCGTTTCTTTTAAATTACACACAGCCATTGTTCGGATCACCTCGATCAGATCCGAACCGGCTGCGGTCTTTGATGTTGCTCGTTCGTTTCTTTTCATTTTAAACACGTAGAAACTCATTTATCCTAATTGTGCCATCCATCACCCTCACAGGAAAAAGTAAAACCATATGTTTGCTGGAACGTTGTTTTGCTGTCAATGTTTTTTCATCTGTTTGAAAATGAACAAAAGGGAGGAAAGGGGTGTAGACAGGGGGCAGTAATTACCCTTATTTATGAGTGGTTTTCATCCCTCCCGCTGCGACTGCAAGTCGTGATTTTAATTCATTGCGTCCCGAGGCTCTTTGCACCTCGAATTAGTTTGCATAAAATATCGTTTGCCATTTATTTCTACGTCCCGAGTTTGTACTTCAAAGGCTTACTGGGTGCGAGAGAGAGCTTCAACTTAGATAATTGTTAAGGTGATGTTTTATTTATGCATGGTCCATTACGGAGAAATCCTTGAGAATGCCTAACTCAATTCATAAGCAAAGTTATCCCATAACCAAATCTTGTTATGTCTCGTTTTTAGGTGACGAGTCATCACACGTGTACGGAGTTATTACATCAGAGGGTCTGTTCGACGGGACCATCTGGACCCCCACGGAGGAATACTACGTGGAGCCCATCTCCCGGTACAACGTGGACCATCCCTCCATGCATAGCGTCATCTACCGGCGTTCAGACGTCCAGCACCCGCACGACAACGCGGACGCCACGCCTTGCGCCTCTCACTTACTCCACATGAAGAGAACCCTCGGCAAGAACGCAGAACTCTTCAATTTCGCCACCGGCCAGAGCACTACCGAAGATCCTGCCCTCAACAACCACACAGAAGACCTTCGCGGCGAAATCCACAGACGTAAGAAACGATGGCTCCCCGAAGACGAGATGCAAGACGACGAGCCAAAGAAAAACCCAGAACTGCCTCTAGATTTAGACGTTCCCTACACAAGCAACGGCGACCATTTTGAGAAGTTGAGCACGCGCAAACCGAAAACCAAAATTGATAAAAGCAACCTCATAACCAAGGTGCGACTCGATTCCGAAGACTCAAGACCGAAGCCAAAGACGCACGTCGAAGTGATAAAGACGAAAGCGGGTGTTGTAACAGTCAGTAAGGATATAGTCAAGAAGGAGCCGGTTGGGTATACGGTGCTGACAGCAAATGCGAGCGATGACGGACGACATGTAAACAAGCGGGCTACTGTGGACCCCAGGAAGACCACTTGTCTTGTTTACTTGCAAGCTGATCACATGTTCTATCAAAGATACGGATCGGAGGAGGCCTGTATAGAAGTCATGACGCGACACGTGCAAAAAGTCAATGCCATTTATAAAGTAACAGGTAATTTTAATTTCTGTAAAAGCACTTATTTATAATTAATCTTAATGTACCTAAGACTAACGAACTCCGATAATTGGTTTCAGACTTCAATCAAGACGGTAAACCTGATAACATCACGTTTATGATCAAACGAATAAAGGTTCATACGTTAGACGCTTTGAAGGATCCAGCGTACAGATTTCCAAATAACTATGGAGTTGAGAAGTACCTGGAGCTATTTTCAGGTGAGTTCCATTCGGTCACTTTTAAATTAATGGTTCTTATAAGGTGCTAAGTAAACCTTGTTGTTTCAGAGGAAGATTACGACGGATTTTGTTTAGCGTACATGTTTACCTACCGAGATTTCGAGATGGGCACATTAGGGCTGGCTTGGACTGGCGATCTTAAAAACGCCGGAGGAGTTTGCGAGAAAAATGGGGTAAGATTTTTGAATATCAAATATATTCCAAATCACAACTAACAATTGTTATAAATGAAAGTTTTAATATGCCGTTTTTGATAATGTTGGTAAAACTTGATATTGCAGTAAAACATAATAGAACAAGAAGTCTGATGGCATATTGATGACTACTCTTTTCTTGTTTGGGACCTTTCCCAAGCAAAACATCTGAAAAAAACTAACCCGTAAGCTGAATATCGATTGACTTTGGGAATTCTCATCAATTACAGTAAAATATGTATGTTTGTAGCACTATCGCGGCAGCATGAAGTCCTTGAACACTGGTATTGTAACCCTGCTCAACTACGGCAAGCACGTGCCGCCTGCCGTCTCCCACGTGACGCTGGCTCACGAGATCGGACACAACTTTGGATCGCCTGTGAGTATTTAGGTTTACATAGCATAAGTTTACTGATAAATATTTTCTTGGAATCGCTTCAAAAGATTGGTCTTTCAATCCGGATTTTAGGAACACAAGATTATCTTTCTAAACCATCACATTATTTGTAGGTGAAATCCTCAAAAGATTCATTTATTATAAAAGAACCTTTATTTACAATCTAACTTAATAACTGCCTTGCTAGTCTTTCTGCGGTCATCGAAATATGATTAGATCTAATTTTCTAAACGATCTTTTCTAGCACGATCCAGAAGTGTGCACGCCATTTGGCGAAGATGGAAACTACATAATGTTCGCGCGTGCCACCAGTGGGGATAGGAAGAATAACAACAAGTTTTCACCTTGCTCGCTGCGTGCCATTGACCCGGTGCTCAACAACAAGGCTAGGTCACCCAAGGGATGCTTCACAGGTAGGAAGCCATAACTTTCATCACCCCTGTACTTAACTACTGTGACTAACGCATGGGTGTCCACTTGTCCAGTCCACATTTTACTCCAAGTTCATTAACATCTTACTTATATTATAAATCTTACTTTTTACTTCTATTATAAATGCGAAAGTTTGTGAGGATATTTGGATGTTTGTGCCTCAATCACGCCTAAACAGCTGAACGGATTTGAATGAAATTTACAACATACATCATACGTGTACTGGAATAACATATAGGCTACTTTTTATCCGTGTACAACGTGAGCGAAGCCGCGGGCAGCAGCTAGTATAATATTCATAAATTATTTGATGTTTAACCAACCTTGACTCTTATTTAGATTGACAAAACAGAAAATATTTTTTGGAATTTAAAATCGTAAACTTAGTCACATTTCATTTATTGTTCCGCAAACAGGCTTCTTTACACAAACAAAACAAAAGAAGCCTCCAGACTACTAGCAACATCTAGCACTCATGCGGGACGCGATACATTTCGTTCTCTGCCATCAAACTCCCAATGAATTTTGTTTTTTTCTTTCAGAACCGCAGCCAGCGATCTGCGGCAACGGCGTGGTGGAGGAAGGCGAGGAGTGCGACTGCGGCTGGGCGTCGGAGTGCACCGACGTGTGCTGCAGGCCGCAAGCCGCGCGGCCGCACTACAAGCCTTGCACGCTGACGGAGCACAGCGTCTGCAGTCCTAGCCAGGTACTGTAAAGGGATCATTTTCCAAAAAAATAGCCAAGCGTGGTTTCTTGCCTGTATCTTCCACGCTACGTCGCGTTACGAACAGGTGTAAATGCAACGTAGATTTAAGACGTGTCCAAGTGATCCCCGTGATATTATGGAATAAAAAAAAATACTTTGACTTGGGAGTTTCGATGGGATTACTGTGCACTACACCTCTACATTGACTTTTTTTATTTCCAATTACAATCGTCATGCTATTTTTTTTTTGAAAAATTTTACAATCATTTTTATAAAAGGAATAAGTGTCTGACCTCTGACCGACCACCTACATTAAGGCTGAATTTTAAACTTTTGAGAGGGGCATAAAATTTCATGTGAACATAAGCTTCGTCTCCAGTGTTGGATATGCTGGATTCATTATCAGACTACTTTTTCTAATCTTTCTTTATCCCAGCTTCTTTTTCGATTTCTATTTTCTGTAGCCTTTTTTCCTAATTTCCAGGGTCCATGCTGCACTGCGTCTTGTACCCTCAAGTTCGGCGACCGGTGCCGCTCCGACAACGGCTGCCGCGACGCCGCGCACTGCGACGGCAAGCGCGCCGCCTGCCCTGCCAGCAAACACAAGGCCAACCGCACGCGCTGCGATAAGGAACTCGTCTGTTATATGGGAGTGAGTGTCTTCAAACAAACCTACACGAAACCTGCCAACAAAGACTGTAAAACGAGAAGACCGCGCATCATTTATGTTCTGGTAGAAATCTGCACTTTTGCTGAATACTATTGCTTGTGGTCATCTCTTCTACGTATTCTAGCGTATACGTGATCATTTTTCTACAAATACTTAGGCATGAACTAGGTACACTTTAGACCACCACCACATTTTGGCCTGTAATAGCTTTACGCTTTGAGACCTTGTCTACCCTTTTTTGTCAACGAAACCCAATAATGTAGCCACAGGGTTAGAAAACTAGAGCTCAACAGATAACTTTCTTCAGGAGTGCACAGGCTCGATCTGCCTGGCGTACGGGCTGGAGTCGTACCAGTGTGTGCCGCACAAAAACAATCCCGTTTAGGCATATCTTCACTGCATACTATGAAACGATTCCAAAACTAGAGCTCAACAGCTGACTTTCTTCAGGAGTGCACAGGCTCCATCTGCCTGGCGTACGGGCTGGAGTCGTGCCAGTGCCCGCCGCGCAAGGACGACCCGCGCTCTGCGTGCGAGCTGTGCTGCCGCAAGCCGGGCGGCGCCTGCCAGTCCTCCTTCCACTGGAACAACGCGCCATTTGACGTGCCAGATATGTACGCTAAGCCGGGGACGCCCTGCAATGACTATAATGGGTGAGTAGTAAGTCTTGTTGGGTTAAAGGTAATTAGCTCCACCTAGGCCAAATAAAGACCGAGAGTATAAAGGGTTTTCAGATGGAGAATACTGATATAAGAGTAAAAAAGGAGTGAGTTTTGAGATCGCTGACTGTTGTTCCACAGAAAGTAGGAAAAGGGGAGGACAATTTTATTATTATGACAGTTTAGATTCTGGAAACACGTATAACATACAGGCTACTTTTTATGCAGTTACGTGGGCGAAGCCATGAAAAGCTGGTGAAACATTGACCCAGCGTCTGGGCTACCTTTTTTATTTGATAAGCCAATTTGAGCTCTTTTTCCACTTAGGTATAATTTTAATTTTCACCTGGTCAGGTACTGCGATGTGTTCCAACGCTGCCGCGAAGTGGACCCGTCTGGTCCGCTTGCGACGCTGCGGAAGCTGCTCCTATCGGACGAGAGCATCGCCGGCTTCAAGCGCTGGGTGCTGCGCCACTGGTACGCGGTGCTTCTCATCCTGATCGCTGTTATTGCTCTACTGGTGAGTATCTTCTATTCAGTACATTCATTGGATAATTCTATATTATACTTAAGGTACAACAGTATTGGTAGTTTCTGACTGCCTCGGTGGCGTGGCGGACGATTGCTCGGCAGAGACGCAAGAGGTGCAGGTTCGATTCCCGCTGCGGAAGAAATTTCTGCATGATCTGTAAATATTTCTTCCGGGTCTGGGTGTTGTGGTACCATGGTACTCGTAGTTTCTGATACCCACGACACAGGGAATCCTAGTGTGGGGTCAAGACTATGTGTGTGACTGTTGAGTGTTATTTATTTACTTCGGGACTTCCCCAGCAGCACACAGGGCATCATAGTATAGGGCTAGGGTTATATATGTGACTCGGATGTTACCTTATCGGACTTTTTTAAGGTACATACGGTGGCTTTTTGTATCGATGCAGTCGCATGTTTTGTGAACACGCTTCTGCATCGCGACTGAATCGCGTCTGTCGCGCATTGGTTCAAACTCTACTAGACTGTTTCATAAAAGTGAATCCTACTGACCATTCTTAAAGAACCTTATCAATCTTTTACAATTGGCACGAGACCTTTTTATATTCTTGTAAACATTGATAAAAATGTTTTTTTTTCTTATTTATCTACAGAAATGCTGCAGCATACTTGATGCTGTTGCAGATTACGACAAATAGATACTTCCGACCACGAAAACCTATAAAAACTAAGCAATAAGTACAGGTACTGCCAGTAACGCGCTAGTGTGTGTGACTCAGTATCGAGCTAGAAGACACAATGCCATGTCATTCAAACTGTTCTGTATTCATCATATAACTTAATCATATCTCAACATAACTGACTTTTAAGAAACATCGGAAACTTCGTGAGATTGTATATTTGAGGCTAATCACGGCGTAACGGCTTTTGATGAAACTTGTAATAAAGGTAGGTTCTTGAACTGGAATAACATAAACGCTACTTTTCCAGTACCGCGTTAGCGAAACAGCGGTCGGAGGCTATAAGACATAATTCGTCCATCATCTTATTTATACCATTTCGTGTGTGGCCCAAAACACTGAATTTTAAGAATGAATTATTATCAAGTTGGTCATGGTTTTATATTCACATTTCCAGGTGATAAGCACAAGATTCTTCGGTCGTCACGGCAAGAAGCTGAAGTCTGTGACCATCATCCACTCGTCCACTACAGAAACCGTCCGTTTACCTGATCAAGCTGACCAGGGACTTATAGTGCACACTGCTGTCAGGTAAGAACTAGACAAACGCAATTAGAGTTCGAATTGTGAAGGAATAAGGACTAAAGTAAATTATAATTTTCAGGTCCAAAGTCCCTCTGAAGAAGAAGGTGGCTTTGCGTACGCGAGCCTACCGGAATAAGAAGGAACACAAGAGCAAACAGGGTGATAAAGCGTCGCCTTCGCACAATGCCAATAAAAAGAGGGTAAGTTGATGGTTTTTTATCCTTACGGTACTTTAGTTTGTTTTTGTCAGGATACCTATTCGTAATATTTTGTTCTTTCCAGAAGCCAAGTACTCAAGCCAATTTAGAAGAAGCACCAAAAGTCACAAAAGAGAGCGCAGTAGTTATAACGAATTCAGACGGCAAGTCGCCCAAACACGTGCTACTGTCCAAACATAAAGGAAAGATAAAGAAACGAAAGGTCAAGATGAAGAAGGAAACGATCGACTACAGTTCAATGCAGAAGCATCCTGCTTCGCCCACAAAAGACACAGAAGCGTTGTCAAAGGTGCAAAAGTGGCTGCTTAGCACCCCCCAACCCACGGTGCTACCCAAATCCAAGTCCATCCCACTCGGCCTCACCGAGCGGACACACAGTCGAGGACAAGTCCAGAAGGGCTCGCGGAAAGCTAGGCCGTCCAAGAGCGCCACCAATCTGCTGTCTGGAGAAAAGGCTAGATTACAAGTCGTATTCAAACCTCCGTTTAGATTTAGTGTGAAAATATGCAAGAGCGATAAAACGAAAGTGGTCCTCGACAAATCCTCGAAGCCCGATCTAGACAGAAAGAGACACGAGACCCTGCCTCAGCAGACCTGCCCCGCCGAGCCTGCCAAATCCAGTCCACCCAACAAAGCCAAGCGCTCCAATTCGACGCGGATCACCGAAAACCCTAGTCCGAGCGCCCCCAAGTTAGAAATGTCACAAAATCAGGAGACCACCAAACACGGATACGCGAACCTGTTGCCGCGGAGTGCGAGCGATTGCAAGCTCACCAAGAAAATGCCAGAGATAAAAATCAAAAGCGGTCACAAGAAGAGCAGCTCGGTAGGCCAGAGGAAGGAAACGACGGAGAGTCGGCAGAACCTCATTCCTCAGGAGGATGAAAGCGCACACGTGTACGAGAACGTGCTGATGTCGCAGGACGCCTTCGTGCCGAAGAGCTGCAGCATGCCGCGGCGGCAGGCCAGCGCCATCTGTCGCCAGAGCAGCTACGGCCACCTGCCGCGAGCGCAGATCCGACCGCACAGACATAGCACCAACAACGTAAGCCGCTCCAGAAACAACAGCACCTCTGACATCGAACACTTCTACAGCGTCATCGAATCCCTGAGGAGAAACAATGGCAACAACACTTGCGCCACCAACACGAGCAGCTCCTCAGGCAGCAGCGGGCAGGAGACTGCTCTAGCCAAGAGCAGCTCCGGATCGCGAGTTCCAAGCGCCAGCTCGCGCCAGAACAGTCTAGTCGACAGGCATTCCCGCTCCAGCCCGGTGGAACCTAAGCTGAAGCGGCAGCTCAGCGAAGTGGAGCTAGGAGATGGGGCGGCCGGCTCGAAGGGGTTCCAATTAGTGGTGGGGAAGGACAAGCTGAAGCGGCAGATGAGCGACAACGAGCTGTGTAGGAGCCGGGTGCAGTTGGCGATGCCGATGTCTGCGGGCGCGGAGCCGAGGCAGCCCTTCTGCTGGAGCAAACGCGCCAGCCTAGACTTCGAAGGAAGCCGCGTGCCTTCCACCCGGGCTAACAAGAAACGCACCACGTACACCTTTGGAGAACTCAAACACGCTGTCCCGAACGCCACCGCCCCGAACGACGCGCCCGGCGACGTCCAACTCTCCCCCGAGGAGTTCTTCAAAATCCTAGACAAGTAATCGGGCTTCTACAGTGATAATATTTTTTGAACATTGAACAACATTTAATGTGAATATTAATGTGTTAGATTTATCTATATCGCGAGGTGTAACTATTGCTGATGTAAATATTGTAATTTGCTTTTATTATTAGAACTAATGTAATGTAATCTAACACTGAAACAGACCATTGCACAGTCATAAAAACCATAATTTAAAATTGTATGAATTGCTTCTTCCTATTGTACTTGTATTTATTTGTTTAAGTAGTTTTTTTATTAACATAAATAATACTTACGAGTATGAGAGACACCACAACAGTAGGTACCCTACTTTTTAAGACGCACATGGCTGGCAATGGCCTAGTTTCACTGAACGATCTCTTTAAGGTGAATCTCTATTTTTTCTACAAGCTGTGTACAAAACAACTCAAAACTTTGTAAAGTGTTCAGTATAAGTTAAAAGTTTAGACAATCCTGTTCATGATTATATCATGACTTTTGGTTCTATTTTTTTTATTAAGTCATCACATGTTTTTATTTTATTAGATTGCGTCAATTATTGTGTCAATCGGTGTATTATTTTAATGTAATAAGATAAAATACAACTTCAAACAAATAGCGACGACAATGTATCATGAACTATTAAATAAATTACCTACTAAGGATTTTGAAGTCATTTAGTTATTTTAAACTAAAACTCATCATTGTTCATAATTTAAACAACTTTAGATAACAAAATCTTTTATTTTCGTAATAGAATGATGCAAAAAAGTTTAGTATTACATTTTTATGTTTTATTCAAATCGTACTTTATTTTTAGGGTTGTGATTTTATTACCTTACACTAAAAATATTTTTGGTACTACACTGCGCTTACCTGACTTAACTAATGAAATACTTGATTGTTTTATCAAAGTAAATATTTTGAATAGTAACCAAATAAATAAAATTTATTTTTAAAATAAAAAGTGATTGAATTTGAACTCATGGCTGTTGAATTATAATTTAATTCTGCAATATCTGGGATGGAACTCCAAAGTATTAGTAATTTCACTTTAGTAAGACAATATTGTAGTGTTTACGGTATATTAAATATTTAAATATTGTAATTGTTAAATACGCTGTCTAGATGTTAGTGTACAAAAATAAGATATTTTTATTAGGTTCCTACCTGATTTACTTGTTCTGTATAATTACTTAAAAAAATATTTCTTTTTCATAAAACGGATTGCGATCGAGATATAAATTATTTCTGTCTCAGATATTATACAGAATGTGTTCCAGTATTTTTATGAGTCGTACGAAAGCTTCGCGGCTGTGGTACAGCGATTATGAGCTTCGTCGTAGGGAGGTAAGGGTAATGTAAACGCTATTATAGGAACTGATTTCTATGAGGATACTAAAAGTATTGGAAATGTTACAAATTTGTATTTGAATGCTTGTTTCAACACCAGCTTTTGGACATTGCAAAAAAATGTTGTAACCTATTTAGCTTTGTTGAAGCGGAAAGTTCACTTAAATCATTGAGCAGTTTTTTTTATAATGTGTTTATAAATAGGCGAAGTAGGTACATTAAATAAGTAACGAGATTGTACGGATGCTTTTTATTTTCAAATCTCATTATATAAACGCATGTATCTAAATTATATTTAGCTTGAGTCGACACAATCCCACAGCAATAGGTACATTTATGAGCATTTCTTGACCATCAGTATATTTTCGTTACTAATTTCGATGGCACACTGTACCAAAACCGGACGATCTAAGGCTTGACTCATTCAAGTACTTACCTTAAATAAAATGCATCTATGATATCACTGTATTTGTTCCAAGTGCCTTATGATGAACAAATCGTTGCATTCCTGAACGACACGTGTTACATTCCACAGAACCTCTGATTTGTCTGCAGTTTTGAAATGCATGAGATCTGATGATAAATTTATTTATTAATTTTAGATTTGTATCTAAGTTAAAAACCTACCTACAGTACATTTAGAGACAATATCAATACATAATGTTCTGTAAGTAGGTGCTTATGTGAGCCTGTAATAAAATACCTACGTTTTTATACAATGCATAAAATTATAGTACCTAATGTCAGTAGCATTTTTATGAGACAGACCTGATGTATTGATTATGAACTATATTCAAGACATCATGTATACTCTAGTCTTGTATGAGACAGAGCGTTAGATGGCCTATGTTATTAGGCTACATTAATATCTACGACGAATACAAATTTGTAATAAATTCATTTTCTAACACTGTAATATTTTATTTCTGCATTTTTTAAATAATTAAAAATACTCGAACGATCCATGTGCGTATTATTTATTTAAAGCGTTTACAATAATATATATAACCTTCTCTTCATATATTGTATATAACCTTCGCATTTCTTACTGGCAAATAAAAAAAATTAAAAGAAATAATATTTCGATTTTCTTTTGTTTGGTGTTCTGTCAAACGTCAGTCACCAATGGCATTTGATTAGAAGTGGAGGGATGTTGATTAGAGTTTTAAATGAAATAATATTCTTCCACAATGGCTCCGATACGATACAGTCTTCATTATGAGGATTATTCCGAGCATTTAATGTCACGTTTTGGTAAATTGCTACAAATGCAATCGTTGGTCGATATGACGCTAATGTGCAGTTCACATACTTTGCGGGTTCATAAAGCTGTGCTCGCAGCAAGCAGTGCTTATTTTCAGGTAAAACTACTTTTCGTGAATGTTTTGCTCATCACACTCCTAGTAGGGTGAAATGCATAATGTGCATATACCAATAAATTATCGTTTCAAAACCCAATCTGTAGTAGAAATCATACTTACGACGTGACTTCTGGCTACCTGGCACAGCAGTGTAGTTTCTAGGTGCCTACCTACTAATAGATTGAAAGTAAACTGTGTTTTCTTCATAAATCTTTAGGAAGTGCTACAAAAGCAAATGGGAGAGCCATTGATTATTCTGAAAATGCGCTTCAGCGTCCTAAAATGTCTGGTAGAGTTCATGTATTGCGGAAAAACTCAGTGTTTGGAGGAAAACTTGGATGAGTTGGTATCCGCGGCACAATTCCTGAAAATAAAAGGACTCTCGAAAGTTACCAAGGAAGGTCTTGGCATTGCTGATTCCGGTTAGTAAATATTAATCGAAATTCTATTTAATTAGTATTCAAATTAAGATTAAAACCGTATTTAGTCTTATTGTCCTGTACATATCATAGAAGAAAATAATGAAAAATTATATTCTTACTCTTGGTACTTCGTATACCTAACGATTTCATTTCGTAGCAATAGTTCGTAGCGACCTACAGCTCCGTAGCATCATCAATGAAACGAGATTTTGAGAGTATTAGCATAATTAGAGTCTCAAATTAATTTTCTACCATCTTCAGGTGAACTACCGGTATTTACTCCTCCAGTGGTGATAAACAGACCACCACAATCACTTATCGACCTGCACTCTCAGGTAACCATTTTGTTTATTCCATCTTTCAATAAACATTACCAACAAAATCTCTAATCTATCAATGGTAGGTATAATACAAAGTCGCTACCCGCGTACCTACTACTCTTCTTTTCGTTTCTACGCGTGTATTTTCTAAACTGCCTACGTAATGGATTTCAAGATATTATCAAACCACACAAACGGTGAAGGGAAACATCGTAAGGAAATCAGCACTTCTAAGTTATGTCACTAGTTCTCTCAAAGGCTCCTTGACACGTGTTTTCGAACTTTTAGAACGTAAAAAGTTCGAAAACACGTGTCAAGGAGCCTTTGAGAGAACTAGTGACATAACTTAGAAGTAGTGTCAGATTTCACTCTGCTACTTATAATGCCACAGCATATTTTCACAATATTATGTAGGAAGGTGAACATAAAACTGGACCACCGCCGTTGCCCCCGCCACCTAGCAACGGTCAGCCTTTAGATGCATTTGGAAGACCCAGTAAAGACACAGTAGTTCGCATACCCTTTGACATTGAAAACGGGAGCAGCTCGTCGACTGTCGAATATCCTGATATACCTCGTGCTATTAAACCTCGGCGTGGACGTCCCACTGTTAGGGTAAGTCACTTCGTTTTGAATTTACATACTACACTACATGAATATTTAAAATAAAATCATGCCGGCTTCCAATAGGGGCACGGTTTTCCTTTTTTGCTTCTTTCACTTTATATTACATAGATACGATCTTTTTCCATCTCTACAAATTTATTTTACATAAAGCAACCTAAGGACTCATCCATATCTTAGGATCCAAAAGCTTACGAACATCTAGGAATTATATCTTTTTCTCATACGGGAAAGTTTATTTCAAAAAAACCTTTTTAGTACTTAATAGCTTTTTGTGTGATAAAATGTCTGGTTTCAGCGGCCTGGTGGTTGGGAAGGGGCTGGCCCCCTCAGCCGCGCGGCAGAAAGGGCACTACTAAGGCGAGAACAGGATTCACGAAAGGCCATACACCAACTCAAGCATCTTCAGACGAGGCATATGCAGGTAGATCGTCTGACAATTGAAACTCGTTTTATCTGAAGAATTGAGGCTCTGTAACTAAATATATGGTTCTTTACAGGATTACATGGATAGAGTGACACTATCTCAAGCGGTGAACAGCATTTGTGGCCCAGAAACATCATCAACCAGCTACATGAACATGGAAAACGACCTCATGTATATGGACCAGGGATCTTCAAACATTGACCCCAACATGTCTTTTGGAAAAGACAACGTGATGAAGGATAGCATCCCTTCGAGCTATCCAAATGCCAGTTCGTCAAATACAACCGATGATACAAGTGGCGATGGAATCAACAACGCTATGTCTCAATACGTCAACGCACTTAAGAATGCCGGACTTCCCACAGACTTGCCAATACTCTTCGAATCCGGAGACGGCTCCTACATAAACGTGAACGAACAAGTCTTGCTAGACATGGTACAGAGCAGCGAGATACAATACGAAGTCATAGAACAACCAAATATCATTGAGAAAGTTGCTGATCCGAGTGAAATAAAAAGCATCGACGATCTCTCGAAATCTATCGAGAGAGGGGAAATGATGCAAGGCAGTAAAAGTTACTCATTGAGCGCTGAATTTGATAAGGATACTGATTACAATCGAACTGATGATGGGATGAACAGCCTCAACAATATTTTACCAGATAATCTGGAAGCTTACGCTGAGCAACAAAACTTCGTGGTCATGGATCCTCGGCTTCAAGAAAACAATTTAGACCACGTAAGCTCCAATGACTTTTCGTGCATCGATGGAGATATGCAATTCTTTACAAAATCAATGAGCGATGACGTTAAGAAATACTATGAAGACCAGCAACTTGCAGAAGCAAGAGTTATGGAACAACTTTGCCCAACTAGCACTTCCTTGGACACTAATTTCAGTATGTCACTCCTTGACGCCAAGAGTTCTCAACTCAATGAAAACTTAAGCCAATCCTATGATACTTTGAACACAGACGACCTGCGGAGAACTGAAGATTGCTACGATTTTACTCTACCTCTACCGCAAAGTAACGATTTGGACTGCTTGATTGCGACTCCAAGACGAAATGACGACGATGGAAACTCATTCGAAATGAACAGCCAACTGGCCATAGAAAGAGCACAGGCCAAAGCAGATATCATTAAGGACCTTATGAGCATAGAGAGTAAAATGAATTTAGGACATGAGAAGAACTCTGATAACGATAAAGAAAATTCTAACAGCGATTCTGCTGTACAAGATTTCAGTAATCCAATGGAAGATAATGACACAAATCAGATAAACGACTCAAATGATTTCCAAAATAAACATGTCGACTATTCAGCTGGTTTAACACCAAACATGCAATGGATGGACATGGATGATTGCAGAAATCCTGAAAATAATACGAACAATGAAAGGTCTGAAGCTGCAAATTCGGAAAACAAATATTCTATGATAGATTTGACGGGGCCTGTGTCTGATAAATCTGAAGTATGGGAAGATGTTATGGACAACAGCGAATCTATGAATAAAGAAAATGAAGCACCCAATGAAATCGACCAAGGCTTAGAGCAAGATATTCCATACGCAGTAGGATTACTTCCAATGAAATCAACTCAGCAGCAGGAAGAAAGCAGTTTATTGAAGAGGAAAAGCCCTATTGACTTGGACAGTGACGCGAAATGTCTAAAAAGAAGAGCCAAGAAGAAAATATAGAGTTCGATACTAACAAAACAAACTATGACAATATTTATGGTTGTAAGTATTTGTAAATTATTGTAGTAGTCGTTTTAAAAGCTGCAGCTACTTTATGTTATGAAATGTACCTACTTATTAAAACTTAATAAAATGTTTATGTTATGGAGTTGTTTTCATTTATATTGTTTGTATTCTATAGTAAGTTTGAGAAAATGTGCCTAGTGCACAAAAAGAGCCTTTGAAGCGCAGTTTAAATCCTTTCTCCGCACTTGTTCAAAGAACTAGTGACACGACTAGATAAACAGTTTAATCATACTTAGTTTATTTTTCCCCCAATTAAAATAAATGAAATACATGTAACATATGATTTAAATTATTTATTCCAATGTAAACATTACATATAAAAGTTATACTTAATTAATGTCTTAAGGCATCTCTTTCCACGTTTTATAAATAAAAATGTAGCATTCTAAATAAACACTAGTAAATGAATTCGCAAGAAATATACGAAAATATACTACAAGTGCTTGTCCAGTAATAATAAAGTGCACCGAAACATTAAAAATGTTGAATAGCTGTGTAGTCAAAGGATAAGTAGTTTAAGTATTATTGACGGTTACAACAAACATCCATTGTGGGTGAATTTAAGCAACATGTTTGTTTTACCTTTTGGGGCATTTAGTAAAAATCTGTAAATTTTTGAAGGCGCAAAGTTGCCTTATTCAAAATATTACACTGAACCCGCTACATTACTCTAAAATGCTACACAATGTGATTGTACCAAATACATTTTTGTCCTACATGATTTACAAGATGTCTTCATATCATATAAAAATAATATCTTTAAAATAATAATAATCAGATCGTCAAAATGGCTCGGATTGGTGGTAAACAGCTTATATAAATATAACGAAATATCTTAACTACGAGATTCTTATACATATTGTGATATGGACATAACATTTACATCAATCAGTTTAAACTTACATTAATTATTGTCAATGCAAGTTGACAGAAAATAAAATAGTTTAGGTAAATTAAAAAAATAAGTCAAGCCAGCTGCATTAAAATTTACCAATTCAAGTATTCTTTTAACTTGAAATACGACGAACTCAATAAGTTCTAGATTAAATAATTTTGCAATATTGACGCATTAAGATCCCAGAGAGAAGAAATTGATCGTACAAAATTATAAAAATTAAACTTATGACTAAGTAACAGAAGATAGAAGTAAAAAAGCCGATGGAAATAAATTGGCTGGATGTATATCACAACCTAATAAAAAAGGAATGTCGGTCGTTAACGAAACTTAATATTCACAAGACTCCATTAAAATAACAACTTGATGTAACATTAAGTTCAATTGACGCGTAAAGCTGCCTATAGTTCACATCACAAGAGATTCATAAGAAAATGGACAAATACTGATAGAATCAGTGTTCCAAGCGCTGTTCTGCCGATATTTGCAGAGTCCCTAGCGCTGTACCCGTACGCCTCACTGTTGTAATCCCCCATTTGGAAGGTGATTGCGGGCGAAGACATGCGGCCGTCTCCGCCGTTCGAGTAGGCAAGCACGCGCATGTGGTATGTCTTACCCGGCGCTAGGTTTGTCACGTAGGCCTCCAGTTTGTGCTCCACTGGGACAAGGGTGTCGTTAGCTGTACTCATGTCCTGATCTGTCTCCCACACTCGCACCTGGGTTTAACAAAACGATACGAATGAGAGTTAATTATACGGGCACAGATAACACTATCCTGCTAATATTATAAATGCGAAATTGTGCGGATGTCTCTAAGTCTGAACGAATTGAAATTAAACTTCGAATACACATAGTTTGTAACCTGAAACGCGAGCGAAGCTGAGTGCGGAATCTGCCGTCCGTAACTAAAAACCGGTCAAGTGCGAGTCGAATTTGCACACGAAGGGTTCTGTACCATCGTACATGTACATAAGCGTTTCTTGTATGGGATCCCTTTTATTTTATTTTTATTATTTGTTGTTATATACTTAGTTGCGTTGTATAGTTCCGACTAATATAGACAACATAATGCTGAGTCGGACCCAATTTGTAGCAGCGCATTATGACGATTGCGAGACACTCCATTTATAAAGAAGGTTTTTTTAACATTTCTGTTGTTCTTTGTATTTGTGTTGAGTGTATCTTTATTGGTTTTTTGTCCCTGTGTGTTGTTGTTACAAATAAATGTTTTCATTTCTTTCTTCTTTATTATAGCATCAATATAAATACACACTATGAAAATGTCAACTCTAGCTATTACGGTTCATGAGATACAACCCGCTGTCAGACAGACAGACGGACGGGCAGCGGAGGCTTAGTAATAGGGTCCCGTTGGCACCCTTCGGATACAGAACCCTATGAACATGGAAATCTGTTTTTTAACATTGAATAGCCTTTGAGTCAAAACAACACACACCTTGTAGCCAAGTAAAGGTTCCTCCTCATCCGTGGGCTGCACGTATCTCCAGACGACGCGCACAGTGGTGGGGTTGTAGGCCCACACGTTGACAGAGGCAGGCGGCTTCTGAGGCGCCTTACGGAATGTACGTTCCAAGTAACGCTCGCTCTCAGGACCCTCACCCGCTGAGTTGAACGCCATTACCTGGGGACAATGATTTTACATGAAAGAATAACCTCAACAAAACATAAATGTTAAAAATGGGCCAAGTTTGGTAGCTGTTCGCGGTTGACGATGTCATAGATAAAAGTGGATCTGATCCTCCCCCTTCGTAATTTCGATGAAATACGAGAATTTTGTATGGAAAATTGAACAACTGAAGTTCATACCGATATTCAAACGACGTTATTGGGTCATCCAAGTTATAAAATAGGCGCTTGTACCATTTTTCTACTAGGCTGTTGACACGATTCAGTGGATTTCGTGAGGTGGGCATTTCATATTTTATTGCGCAGCAGAAATCGCGATTCGAACTCGCTCCCCCAATGATTTAATGGCCTCGACCTAAAAAACCTAATAAGATTGAATGGTTTGACGTCATTCAAAGCATTATCCGGCCAGGCTTATCCACCATAAAACGCAGGCACCATTTCAGTACACAACTCAAACAAAATCGATATATTTGTTGTTACTTTCACGGGCTTATAGGAACGCTTAAATAAAATATCCAACTCACCTTCACAAAGTAATATATGTCTGGCTCCAAACCCACGATCAACGCCCAGTTCCTCGTTGTCCTTGACAAATAGTAGATGGAGTCTTCCTCCTTGTTCGCCTGCTTCCAATACTTCAGCCTGTGGCCGATCAACTTGCCGCGCAGTCTCTCCCGCGATTGGTCAATAGGATTCCAAGTCACGTTCAACGCCGTGGAGTTGAAGGAACGAGCGAACACCATCTGAGGAGCCACTTGAGGCATGTCTTCCGCTGAATAGATGGTCACCGGTTCGCTCTCCGGCCCAGCACCTATCTCGTTGATTGCCTGAACTTTCACATCGTAAGGCGTGTAGAAGTAGGTGGGCGATATATGAACGACGAACGATCCGATGTTTCCGAACTTCTTGAGCAGCAATGATTGGTATTCGACTTCGGTTCCGTTACGTCTCCAGAATATTTTGTAATGAATACCCGGACCGTTCTGTAGGGCCGGCGGTAAGGGAGACCAGGTGATAGTGAGATCACCGGTTTTGCCTCCACCACCACCGACCTTGGAAGGAGCCTGATAAGGTTTATCAGCCGGGGTCGAGAATTGAGGGCTCGGCGCGGACGGCTCTCCAGCGCCCAAGACATTTACCGCTTGAACCCTGAACTCGTACACAGACCATGGCATGAGTGGAGTGTTTATCACGGATCGCTTGCGCCCGTTATATCGATCGACCTCGCCTACGTTCGGTACGTTTTCTGTGAGGACGGTCCAGGTAGAGTTCCATTGAGTACGGCCTGAGATAATGTAACCTGTAATGGGGCGGCCGTTTGAGTTGCTGTCGGTCCATTCAAGGGTCACCTGCGAGCGCTGGATGTTTTGAACTTGCAAGCCTCCGGCCGGGCCGGGTGGCCCCTCGATGCGCAGTTGTGTGTGTGAAGATATCCTTCCAATCGCTGACTTGACTATACATTCGTAGTCTCCGACATCTGAAAGACTCACGTTGAGTATCGTCAGTTCACCTCCATCAATATTGATTCTTTTGTCGGCATAGAGGTCTGACGCCTCTTTCATGCGTATGCCGTTGTGATTCCATAGATATGCTGTGTCTAAAACCGGATCTACCTCAGCATTGCAATGTAGGAATATAACCTCTCCAACTTGGGTTGTGATTCGCGGAGGTAGTCGTTCGAGGAACCGCGGAGCCCGTAAGACTAGAAGCCGACCTCTGCTTTCATCAGAGCCATATTGGTTTTTAGCAACACATGTATAAACTCCTTCATCATCTCTCGAAAGCTGCCGCACAATCAAGTTCCCGGTTTCAGTAATAAATCGCTTGCCACCTGCGCCTATCACTATGTTATCTTTTTTCCAAGTAAACGTTGGTCTGGGTGCTGCTTCAGGGTAACATCTAAGGGTAACATTCCCCCCTTCTGATCCATAAGTCTCAGATTCAAGAGGCCTCTTTTTGAATGATGGTTTTAGAGATAGAACACGAAGCTGACCACTGGAAAAGCTAGATTTAAGCTGGTTTTTAGCTTCACACTGGTACATTCCAGGGTCTCTAGTCGGGTCTAAATACTTTATAATCAGAACATTGTCCTGAATAATATATCTGTCCCTGTCATCAGGTTCTAAGGTCTTCATAGACAGCTTTTGTCCATTTTTCCACCAGGTGTAGTTGACATCGGGTATACCAAAGGCTTCACAGTTCCAATGCAACTCTCCTTTATTATCCATGTGCTTGTCTGTCAGGGGGATGGTGAAGTTAGGTTCAGCTTGTACTTTTAGAAAGACACTATTAAATATATGAGCTCTATCGTTACGGACATCACAAATGTATTCTCCCTCATCTTCGACTCCAACATTAGTTATTGTCAGTACTCTGTTGTAATGACTAAGACGCGCCTTTCTAGGTAGACGGTCATTCTTTCTGGTCCAATTATAAGAAGGCACTGGGTAACCGAATGATACACATTCTAATCGCACTTCCTGTCCCACAGTGGGAGCTTCTGGGAAAACCTTGGGAAAATTATTGGGGAACTGCAAATGTTGGTAATCTGAATTGGGGTAAACAAATAGAGGGAAGAAGGGTCCGTTTCGTCCAGCATCAGAAACTCTACTCATCACATTGCAACTGTAGTTTCCTCTATCAATAGTTTCCAAAGCTGAGAAGTAAAGGCCACCGTCATGAGATACAAAAACACGCTTGTCCTCCTCTACAAGATTCGGGAAGTAATTTCGGGCCCATAGGAAATTCACAGCAGGGTAATAAGATGGTGGATCACAGTTAATAACTTTTCCCCAGTATTCTTTTCCATTTTCAATTGGTCTTTTTTGATTAAACTCCCTGATGAAGCCAAATGATAAGCGAACAGACTCCGAGCGAATTGTTCCAAACTTGTTTGTTGCCGTACAATGATACTTCACATTGTCTTTATCTGTGTCCGGGCTGAAGATCATCAGAGTTCCACCACTGAGGATAAACCTAGTATCAACCAGAGGATCAATTTCAGTGTACACAGGGCTGTCTACTTGGTAATCTTCTCTGTACCACTTGTAAACAGGTGCAGGGAAGCCACCAGCGATGCAAATTAACTGCACTGGATGATTCTTCAAAGGATCATAGATAGTGTCAACGGGTTCCTTGATAAAGTAAGGACCTCTTGGTATTCTTTCAGGGTCGTATGTGTCTAAACCGTAGGTGAATGACCTCTTCTCCTCAATGAGATAATGTAACCTCTGGGTTTGACCTTCACAGATGAAATGAGAGTACTGAGTACCATCTACTGGAGACAAGCCCCACCTACCTTGCACTTGAGAAAATTTATACACCAAATAGTCATTAGGCAGCAAATTGTAGCTTGTGTACATAGATTGACGGTCAGTAAAAAAAGCATTTTCTAGTCCAGACAACTGAGAACCATCCAGATCATTCACCCAATGTCCGGGACTCTGTTGGCGAGCTCCAATGTACCATTGACCTTTCTGTGGATCCAGTTTCATGAGACTCGTTATTAAAAAACCATGTTCTTCAGGATTGTTGACAGAAGCTAAGTCTGCTTCATAGGTTTGACAGATCTTACGCGCTTCATTCCTCGGCCGGTCAGGCGACTTCGTGAAGCGGTAGCAAGCTTCCTTGTACCGAATCCAGTTCGGGGGACATCTGTATCTCTCTTCGTAATCCAATCCCGCATAGTAAGTAGCTGTGTTTTGGGGATCCACTTCGTTGTCATTATCGCCGTAATTATCCGTATTATAAACACTATCCTGGTAAAAAGAACTTTGGGGAGAACTGTTGAAGTCGTTCCCGTTTACGGGAAAGCTACCGTACGGCACTTGTTGATTTGGGCGGTACTGGGATCCATTTAGGTTGGTGCTGGGGAACTGCTGCTGTGGTAAGCCCGGGTTGTAGGGACCGTTAGTTTCTAGCACTTGCGTCCTTACGCTCGCCACCGCAAGTAACAACAATGAACACCTCATTATGCGTACCTGAAATGTATAATGATTATAACATTCTCGCCTGTTCTGACACAGTAACGTTGTTGTATTTGGATTAAAACTTCACCTCAACAGAAGTTCATCACGATTCTATTTTAAAAAACGTTTTTTAGTTTGAAAATAATGATGACAAACACAAGAGAAGCCTCGCCCTTCGTCCGTCGCCAAACCAAACCCAGTGCTAGTGTTGAGTAGGACATACGTGAGGCACCTCGTTTGTCCCATACATTCGCTCAGAAATGTCATGGACCTCATTTTCAATCGTTGTACCACCTCACAATTCGTGTCACACACTCACCAAACGACGCCGCGACGTCACGTGCGAGCGCGAGCGGGACGAACGAGGGAAATACAAATGTTTCATTCGAGCGAGTGAGGAGTGAGTGAGCTGATGTATTGCGTGATCGAATGACAGATCGTACGTTGAAATGACATCACAGTGGCGTATGACGTAAGTAGGTAATTGACGTAGCTAAAACTTGAATGAATTGCTTGAAGTTGATTGATAGAAACCTACAACAAAATTAGTTTTGTAACCGTCTCAGTGGTGAAAAAGTGTCAAAACTTTTGTTTATATCTGTAAATATGAAGTAGATAGATTTCACATTGTAGGTAGGTACGAGTACATCAAGTAAGTACATTTATGTAGGTAAGTAATATAATATGTTTGTTCTTCTTTTTCTTATCGTGTCAATAGTTCTTTTAAACCAGTGTGATGAAAGGACTTATAGTATAAGTGCGCCTCAAAAATGCTCCTTTCGTGCACTTGATAGTTTTCGAATTACCAACTAAGTACATAGTTTTTACAATTTTTGTCGATAGTACCTACTACCTAATTTATCTACCTACCTACTCATCCTAACCTAATCCTACTAGATACTTAGGTAAGTACCTACTGAACTAATAGGTAGGTAAAAAACATTGCAATTAGGTATCGAGGTAGGTAGGTACCTACTTACCCCTTGCCCAGGTAGGTACCCAAATAATCTACTAATACCTACCTACCCATCACTACATACAAAACATCAAAATTATCTAGGTAGGTACCTACCTACCTACCTAGGTACCCATTTTACTACTTGATTACCTCAATATCAATCAGTTATCGTTCATATAACACAAGCTCTACTTACTTTGGGGCTAGAAGATGACCAGCATTATTATTAAGTATTATTTTAGGTACTTACTAAACACTACATACCTGAACCACAGATAATACCTATAATAGGTACTATACTCCTAAACTAATAGGTAGGATAAGTAGGCATCTAATGTAAAACATTAAAATTATATCTACCTAACCTACTTAACTGACCAAGACATACCTACCTACATTGCTTGTCATCTAACCTAATTTATCATAGGTACAAACAATAATAGTAAAAAGAATTATACTTACTCATCAAGTAAAACGCCTCACTTTTAGTGACACAATGAAAACATGACACTCATCAAGACACCTCATACCTCTTCTCTTGTGACATGACATGACAAATGAGTAGATTGAACGAGCGAAATAATAATTTTAGGTAAAAAGGATCTGATTCATTAAAAAAAATAAACCACAGGCTTATCTAAACATTAACAATCAATTTAATCAAAATTAAACAAAACTACTACAATCAGATTGGACCACACACATTGAAAATGATCTAGATTATACATGAAAACGACATAACCAAAACACAATATGACAACGCGTCCTTCACACCGAAATTACACAAAAACAATAAAACTCTACTGTCCATGAGATGTTGCACTGTCGAGCACCACGAGCGAAGTGACCGCAAGCCTCGATTCGGCCCGCTATTTATAGGCGGTCGCCTTGTTGTTTGCCTCCTGGTGGGGAAGTTGCTAACACGGCCTCTCCTGACGAAGGGTCGTCCTCGGCCCGGTCGTACGGTGTCGATCTACAGAGACCAGCGCCAGCTGCTGTCGAGGGTCCGGCTTCAGGGTCTGCAACTAACAGAGGCATGGATCGCAGAACACTTGATCCCTCATCTGTGAAAGAACAACACATATTTAAATAGGCGCTCAGTATCTTTAAAACCGCCACCTAATTTTTCATCCTCCGTTCATAATATCTCTTTCACTTAATTCATACATCGCACAACATTCATAAATTTCAAACTCAATCTTACAGACTTCACCTCAGAGACGTCTCAAAATAATGAAAATAGGGCCCTTTTACTCAAGCAGTCGTATCTCTGGACGTCGCCTACTGCACCGTCTTCAGCAGCAGCCGCGCCGGCTTCTGTCTTCGGCACTTCTGACGCCAGACGCACCAAGCATCTCCCTCAGGTTAACACACTCTCTGTGCATTAACCTGTGCGCATTACCACCTTTAGTAATCGCCCAGTCACCACCCTTGGTAACTATCCAACACCAGCCAACCACCTTATTCGACCTGACATATATAGCAATGTCGTCTGTTATCCACTTACAAGAGGGGGGACTTTTTCATATCTACTATCCTAGGGGGGACTATACCTACCTACTACGAAAAACACTAAGGGGTTGGTTGGTTAATCTAACTATGGGAAAGGATAACAACCGGCAAAGCCATAAATGACGTTTTGGTCTTATAAGAGGTGTGGTACTCGCTATCGAAGAACGCGGCACACGTCTCCGAGCACCACTCGCCTCGCCACGGTACCATGTACTGCACGGCAGCCAGAGTCGTTCTCCCGTAGCCTCCGCTCAACAGCTTCAGCTCGTAACGACCGCAGAGTCCAGCTTCTCTGTGGACTGAGAACACTTTATTACGTAAACAAATTGACGAGGTGAGAGTCTTTCTCTATTTGAATACTCATCTTATATGGCCTGGTTATCCTTCACAGCCGTCGAGCTCTGCTCCGCGTGATCTCACGTAGACCCTCACGATTCGGCCTTGTGTTCCGAGCAGCGACGTCAAAACGCGCGAATAACAGGCGTCGTCCCTTCGGTACCTGTTTAACTCTGTTAAGTGGAGAGGTATACCTACATCAAAGTTGCTAACACGGCCTCTCCTGACGAAGGGTCGTCCTCGGCCCGGTCGTACGGTGTCGATCTACAGAGACCAGCGCCAGCTGCTGTCGAGGGTCCGGCTTCAGGGTCTGCAACTAACAGAGGCATGGATCGCAGAACACTTGATCCCTCATCTGTGAAAGAACAACACATATTTAAATAGGCGCTCAGTATCTTTAAAACCGCCACCTAATTTTTCATCCTCCGTTCATAATATCTCTTTCACTTAATTCATACATCGCACAACATTCATAAATTTCAAACTCAATCTTACAGACTTCACCTCAGAGACGTCTCAAAATAATGAAAATAGGGCCCTTTTACTCAAGCAGTCGTATCTCTGGACGTCGCCTACTGCACCGTCTTCAGCAGCAGCCGCGCCGGCTTCTGTCTTCGGCACTTCTGACGCCAGACGCACCAAGCATCTCCCTCAGGTTAACACACTCTCTGTGCATTAACCTGTGCGCATTACCACCTTTAGTAATCGCCCAGTCACCACCCTTGGTAACTATCCAACACCAGCCAACCACCTTATTCGACCTGACATATATAGCAATGTCGTCTGTTATCCACTTACAAGAGGGGGGACTTTTTCATATCTACTATCCTAGGGGGGACTATACCTACCTACTACGAAAAACACTAAGGGGTTGGTTGGTTAATCTAACTATGGGAAAGGATAACAACCGGCAAAGCCATAAATGACGTTTTGGTCTTATAAGAGGTGTGGTACTCGCTATCGAAGAACGCGGCACACGTCTCCGAGCACCACTCGCCTCGCCACGGTACCATGTACTGCACGGCAGCCAGAGTCGTTCTCCCGTAGCCTCCGCTCAACAGCTTCAGCTCGTAACGACCGCAGAGTCCAGCTTCTCTGTGGACTGAGAACACTTTATTACGTAAACAAATTGACGAGGTGAGAGTCTTTCTCTATTTGAATACTCATCTTATATGGCCTGGTTATCCTTCACAGCCGTCGAGCTCTGCTCCGCGTGATCTCACGTAGACCCTCACGATTCGGCCTTGTGTTCCGAGCAGCGACGTCAAAACGCGCGAATAACAGGCGTCGTCCCTTCGGTACCTGTTTAACTCTGTTAAGTGGAGAGGTATACCTACATCAAAGTTGCTAACACGGCCTCTCCTGACGAAGGGTCGTCCTCGGCCCGGTCGTACGGTGTCGATCTACAGAGACCAGCGCCAGCTGCTGTCGAGGGTCCGGCTTCAGGGTCTGCAACTAACAGAGGCATGGATCGCAGAACACTTGATCCCTCATCTGTGAAAGAACAACACATATTTAAATAGGCGCTCAGTATCTTTAAAACCGCCACCTAATTTTTCATCCTCCGTTCATAATATCTCTTTCACTTAATTCATACATCGCACAACATTCATAAATTTCAAACTCAATCTTACAGACTTCACCTCAGAGACGTCTCAAAATAATGAAAATAGGGCCCTTTTACTCAAGCAGTCGTATCTCTGGACGTCGCCTACTGCACCGTCTTCAGCAGCAGCCGCGCCGGCTTCTGTCTTCGGCACTTCTGACGCCAGACGCACCAAGCATCTCCCTCAGGTTAACACACTCTCTGTGCATTAACCTGTGCGCATTACCACCTTTAGTAATCGCCCAGTCACCACCCTTGGTAACTATCCAACACCAGCCAACCACCTTATTCGACCTGACATATATAGCAATGTCGTCTGTTATCCACTTACAAGAGGGGGGACTTTTTCATATCTACTATCCTAGGGGGGACTATACCTACCTACTACGAAAAACACTAAGGGGTTGGTTGGTTAATCTAACTATGGGAAAGGATAACAACCGGCAAAGCCATAAATGACGTTTTGGTCTTATAAGAGGTGTGGTACTCGCTATCGAAGAACGCGGCACACGTCTCCGAGCACCACTCGCCTCGCCACGGTACCATGTACTGCACGGCAGCCAGAGTCGTTCTCCCGTAGCCTCCGCTCAACAGCTTCAGCTCGTAACGACCGCAGAGTCCAGCTTCTCTGTGGACTGAGAACACTTTATTACGTAAACAAATTGACGAGGTGAGAGTCTTTCTCTATTTGAATACTCATCTTATATGGCCTGGTTATCCTTCACAGCCGTCGAGCTCTGCTCCGCGTGATCTCACGTAGACCCTCACGATTCGGCCTTGTGTTCCGAGCAGCGACGTCAAAACGCGCGAATAACAGGCGTCGTCCCTTCGGTACCTGTTTAACTCTGTTAAGTGGAGAGGTATACCTACATCAAAGTTGCTAACACGGCCTCTCCTGACGAAGGGTCGTCCTCGGCCCGGTCGTACGGTGTCGATCTACAGAGACCAGCGCCAGCTGCTGTCGAGGGTCCGGCTTCAGGGTCTGCAACTAACAGAGGCATGGATCGCAGAACACTTGATCCCTCATCTGTGAAAGAACAACACATATTTAAATAGGCGCTCAGTATCTTTAAAACCGCCACCTAATTTTTCATCCTCCGTTCATAATATCTCTTTCACTTAATTCATACATCGCACAACATTCATAAATTTCAAACTCAATCTTACAGACTTCACCTCAGAGACGTCTCAAAATAATGAAAATAGGGCCCTTTTACTCAAGCAGTCGTATCTCTGGACGTCGCCTACTGCACCGTCTTCAGCAGCAGCCGCGCCGGCTTCTGTCTTCGGCACTTCTGACGCCTGACGCACCAAGCATCTCCCTCAGGTTAACACACTCTCTGTGCATTAACCTGTGCGCATTACCACCTTTAGTAATCGCCCAGTCACCACCCTTGGTAACTATCCAACACCAGCCAACCACCTTATTCGACCTGACATATATAGCAATGTCGTCTGTTATCCACTTACAAGAGGGGGGACTTTTTCATATCTACTATCCTAGGGGGGACTATACCTACCTACTACGAAAAACACTAAGGGGTTGGTTGGTTAATCTAACTATGGGAAAGGATAACAACCGGCAAAGCCATAAATGACGTTTTGGTCTTATAAGAGGTGTGGTACTCGCTATCGAAGAACGCGGCACACGTCTCCGAGCACCACTCGCCTCGCCACGGTACCATGTACTGCACGGCAGCCAGAGTCGTTCTCCCGTAGCCTCCGCTCAACAGCTTCAGCTCGTAACGACCGCAGAGTCCAGCTTCTCTGTGGACTGAGAACACTTTATTACGTAAACAAATTGACGAGGTGAGAGTCTTTCTCTATTTGAATACTCATCTTATATGGCCTGGTTATCCTTCACAGCCGTCGAGCTCTGCTCCGCGTGATCTCACGTAGACCCTCACGATTCGGCCTTGTGTTCCGAGCAGCGACGTCAAAACGCGCGAATAACAGGCGTCGTCCCTTCGGTACCTGTTTAACTCTGTTAAGTGGAGAGGTATACATCAAAGTTTCGACCTTTCGTGGGCTCGGCTTTACCTGACCCTGACTCACAAACCCTGCCAAGATATTTGACCATCATATGACTTACGAGAACGAGACCAGCGATAGCAACGGCGATCGACGCTTGATGAGCGTGATCGAGATTAGTACAGAGAACGAACCCTACCCCCATAATTGCGTCGTGGCATTCGACCTACTAATGAACTTCCAGATCGGGATCGAAATAGACTACGGCGCGAACTACCCCTTTTGCGCGACAAAGTCCGCAAACGGTGACGCACCCTGACAAAAGAACGTCTTTGGGTAGATTGACAGCGGGAGACGCTTCGTGATCGGACACGGAACCTACTGCGCGTCATTGTTCTGCTCAGACGTGGTGCTCGACCATAAAAGACACTAGGTGACAGAGACCGTAACTTACAGCGCGAAAGTTATCGCATGGATGACAGAGTTCTACTACGAAACCGATACCGAGAACGGCGTCGTGTTCGGACACGTGAGTCACCTTGTGTACGATGTTTCGTTCTACCACGGTCTTTATTTCTAGGCATGCTGAGAATTTACCAAGGTTACGTAAACAAGAACAACAAAGAGAATGCAACTGAGAGAATAAAACAACAAACTGCACAGAATCTGGCTATCTTTTCAATGTGTGGGTAGTTCCAATCTGTTTACTCGAAATTCGTGAGCTTTATGGATTTTATTATCCCTCACTTCTGATTTTAGGTAAAAAGGATCTGATTCATTAAAAAAAATAAACCACAGGCTTATCTAAACATTAACAATCAATTTAATCAAAATTAAACAAAACTACTACAATCAGATTGGACCACACACATTGAAAATGATCTAGATTACACATGAAAATGACATAACCAAAACACAATATGACTCACGCGTCCTTTACACCGAAATTACACAAAAACAATAAAACTCTACTGTCCATGAGATGTTGCACTGTCGAGCACCACGAGCGAAGTGACCGCAAGCCTCGATTCGGCCCGCTATTTATAGGCGGTCGCAAACATGACATTGTCCCACCTCACGAAATAGAATGAGGGCCTCATACAAACTCATTTTGAAACCGTGTCCTACTCAACACTACCCAGTGCTGCCAGTACCAGCCACCAGTTACTGCCGTACCAGCTTAGATGGTGTATCGTTTAAAAATCAACCATCAAGCCATGATGGCCATCGATGGATCACACTTGGCTACATTTTTGAAATGACATCAGATATTTTGTAATAAGCTTTTAAACATTTTTTTTAAGATTTACAGATCTCTTTATCTTTCTTCAGTTTCAGAATTCTGACGCTCTGCAAAATATTGATCTTGATTGACATTGATTCTTGAGATCTTTTCGCTAAATCTAGCAGCAGTATGGTTGGACTGGCAACTCAGCAAAGATATCACTGACACTGACTTTTATTTAAAAGTAACAGTGAACTCAACTTCCCTAGCAAAAATTAGGTCTTGTTTCATAAATAAAAATCTTAAAAATAAAAACGTAGCGTAGCAGTAATAGTAGAATATAGTGTTGAGTAGGACACGGTTTCAAAATGAGTTTGTATGAGGCCCTCATTCTATTTCGTGAGGTGGGACAATGTCATGCTTCAAATGTCATGTCACATACTGTAAAATGTCATGTTGCGAGTGTAATGTATGTGTTTAGGGTAGTTTTCGCCGTTATGTTATTACTAGCTGTGCTCCGCGGTTTCACCCGCGTTTTTCTCACAGGCGGCCAGCAAGCGCGGCTTCCTCGTCTCGCCCGCCGCCGCGCCGCCAGCGTCTCGTCTTGCTTGCATCAAGCGCGCGTGGATTTCCTTAGCAGAGTTATTTTAGAAATGTATTTATTATACTCTTCAAAGATCAATGAGTTATGGGCCATAGAGTTTTTTATCAACATAAAATCCTGTAATAATCTTTTTGAAATATATTTGTTGATGATTGTAAGTATAACCACTATAGGTACCAACTCTTAACATCTTACACACGTGATAACTTTTAAACGAAATATCCGATTGAGATGAAACAAAAAGTATTTTACTTCTACATAAATACTCTTGATAACATAATGCTTAATTTCGATAAAGATTAATATTACGATACATATTTAACGTAGTTTTTTTTCTTCAGACGATTTAATAATTATTTTGAACAAAAAAT
Organism: Scotopteryx bipunctaria; assembly: GCA_949320045.1. Classification (NCBI taxonomy): domain Eukaryota; kingdom Metazoa; phylum Arthropoda; class Insecta; order Lepidoptera; family Geometridae; genus Scotopteryx; species Scotopteryx bipunctaria. Next base: position 9,436,584 of record OX439447.1, read on the forward strand.
CGGTTATTGTGATTAAACCATGATAGCTAGATATATGTTCTCGCGGACTTTTTTGTAGGTCTTAATGGGATCTACAAACCCGTAGTACATCATTTTGTTCTATTGTCAATAGTTTTTGCAGCGCACGCAAAAATAGGTTTTCGATTTTACACCTTGTGTTACAAAATAGCAATTTTATTACGGATCCCTAATTTTGAAAAAAATAAAACATAGCCTATAGCCTTCCTCGATAAATGGACTACCCAACACTGAAAGAATCATTCAAATCGGACCAGTAGTTCCAGAGATTAGCGCGTTCAAACAAACAAACAAACAAACAAACTCTGCAGCTTTATAATATTAGTATAGATTTTGTTATTTGTGGGTAGTCATTCCCCAAAGATGGCATTCCGTCAATATATGTGTTCACTGGTGCTTCATGTGGAGTTTATTTATTGAAATCCCGTACCTAATCCCAGTATATTTCATTGGCGACGAGTTGGATCTGCGTGTGTGAAGACGGGAGATCAAATCTTTCAAGATGTCAGTCGGAAAAATCGGTCCATTTCAGTTGGATTCCGATAACTGGACTTTGTACGCAGAGAGGTTGGAGCAGTACTTCTTGGTGAATAACGTAAAAGAGGAGCTTAAAGTACCTACTCTGATTACGGTGATGGGAGGCGCAGGATATGAGCTGTTGGTTACTCTGTGCACTCCGGACAAACCAGCAAGTAAGAAGTTCAATGACCTGGTACGGATCATGCGGAATCATCTACAGCCAAGACCGAGCATTCTGGCTGAGAGGTACACTTTCCGGCAAAGAAAGCAAGCACAGGGAGAATCGATTGCGGAATATGTGGCTGAGCTCAGACGGCTGTCTAAACATTGTGGTTTTGGTGAGAATTTGCAAGAAAGTCTGAGAGACCAGTTAGTGTGTGGGTTGACAAATGAAACCATTCGACAGCGTTTATTTTCGGAGGAAGATCTGCCATTTGACAAGGCACTTAGATTGGCGGTAGCAATCGAAGCGGCGGAAGTCAATGCAGCGTTGGTGGAGGGACGCGGAGGACAGGCCTGCAAAAGCGACGTAGCAGAGGTAACGTGCAATGCAGTGGGGTCGCGTACTCAAAATCGGCAGAATTCGATGGGATGGTCGCGGCGACAAACCGGGATGAATACGGCGGCTACGGCGGAGCGACGGGATAGGCCTTCGCAACAGCAAACGAGATCAGGTTTCGGAACGTCGGCGGCGGCAAATGCGCGCGCGCCGTATGTCAGTGTCACCGCGGGGTCATCAAAAACAGCTGACCGGCAATGCATTGTTTGTGGTCGGGATCATGATGAAAAGTTTTGCAAGTTTAAAAACTACGTTTGTCGAGTGTGTAATCAACCGGGACATCTGAAAAGAATGGGTCCGAGGCAGAAAACAAGTGCAAAAAAGGCGACAACTTACAATTGCGAGGTTCGCGACCTAGATACGGACTATAGCAGTGACGAGGTAATTGTAAATTTATATAATTTTGTTGGTTCAGATAGTAGGTGTGGACCTGTAGAAATAGATGTGGAGATAGAGGGTCGCACTATCAGGATGGAGGCGGATACAGGGTGTCTTATTTCTTGTATTAGCTTGGAACTGTATGACAAATTGTTTTCTAACTTACCTTTACGTAAACATAACCTTGTTATGAGCTATTATACAGGAGAAACAGTGAGACCCGTGGGGAAAATATCACCTTTAGTTAGATTTAAGCAAAAACTATGTAAACCTTTAGATCTTTATGTAATCGATAATGGTAGGAAACCCTTAATGGGGAGGCGATGGCTGTATGAATTTGGAATAGCATTACAAGAGGTTAATTGCAATGATATAAAATGTACTTTACCATTTAGCATTGAATCTCTCAGTTCCAGATACAGTGATGTATTTGCGGAGGGACTGGGACGGTACACGGGCGGGGAAGTGAGCCTGCATGTGCGGGCGGGCGCGCGGCCGGTGTACATGCGCGCGCGGCCGCTGGCGTACGCGCTGCGCGAGCCGGTGGAGCGCGCGCTCGACCAGCTGGTGGCTGACGGGGTCATCACGCCGGTCGAGACGTCGGACTGGGCGACGCCTATTGTACCAGTGGTAAAAAGCGATGGTACCATTCGGGTATGTGGTGATTTTAAATTACCTTTAAATAAATGCCTCGAGGTGGACCGTTTTCCTTTACCTAAAGTGGAGGACTTGTTAGCTAATTTAGGCGGAAGGAAGAGATTTACTAAAATTGATTTGTCGCAGGCTTATGCTCAATTTGTACTGGATAAAGAGTCTCAAAAATATACCGTGATAAATACTCATCGGGGACTATTTAGGTATGGGCGTTTGATTTATGGTTTGTCATCAAGCCCGGGGATTTTTCAACGCAAGCTGGAGCAAATGTTTGCAGATATTCCGACAGTAGGTGTATTTCTGGATGATGTGATAATTAGTGGTAGGAATGACCAAGAGCATTTAGAAACCTTGCATAAAGTTTTGCAAAGATTACAACATTATGGCTTAAAAATTAAAAAGGAAAAATGTTCATTTTTTGCAGACTCAGTAGCTTACTTAGGATATGTTATTGATAAGGAGGGAATACATACTAGTCCAAATAAATTGAGAGCCATAAAGGAAGTGAGATCACCAACAAATGTCACAGAAGTAAGAGCTTTCCTGGGTATGGTTATGTACTATGGCAAATTCATAAAAAACATAAGTACAATTTTATATCCATTGTATTCATTACTGAAGAGAGGAGCTAAATTTATTTGGTCAGAAGAGTGTGAGGGAGTTTTTCAGAAAGTTAAAGACCTACTGTCATCAAGTGAGGTTTTAGCTCATTACAGTTCAGATCTACCAGTCATTTTAACGACAGATGCAAGTGCGGTAGGCGTAGTGATATCACATGTGATGGAGGATGGGTCAGAACGTCCGATAGCTTATGCATCTCGGGTTTTAAACACAGCTGAACGGGGATATTCACAGATAGATAGAGAGGCTTTGGCCATTATTTATGGCGTAAAAAAGTTTCACCAATATTTATATGGCCGTAAGTTTATTTTAAAAACGGATCATAAACCTTTGGTATCAATATTTGGACCCAAAACAGGTATACCCACGATGGCAGCATCTAGAATGCAGAGATGGGCAGTAATACTTTCAGGTTATGAATATGATATTAGGTATGTAGCAACGGATAAGAATGGGGCAGATGCTCTTTCTCGTCTGCCGTTAGGGGAAGGGGAACATAAAGATAAGCTAGAACATAAAGAAGTCACTTACATGAATTTTGTCAATAATTTTTTACCTATTACACAACATCAGGTGAAACAGGAAATTAAAAATGATCCCCTTTTATGTAAAGTAGTCATGTGCTTACAGTCAAGGTGGCCATCAGTTTGCAAAGAGCCGGATCTTAAACCATTTTATTCCCGGAAAAATGAGCTTTACTTGGACGGGGGCTGCATTATGTGGGGATATAGAATAATTATTCCGAACGTTTTTAAGAGTCAAATATTACAAGAGTTGCATGTTGGGCATATGGGAATAGTAAAGATGAAGTCAGTGGCTAGGAGTTACGTGTGGTGGCCCGGAATTGATAGTGACATAGAGCAGCTTGGTAAGGCATGTCAGACTTGTGCTATGGAGGCTCCAGCGCCACCGCGAGCACCGCCACAACCATGGACCTACTCAGAGGAGCCGTGGAGCCGGTTGCACATAGATTTTTTAGGCCCATTTCAAGGGAAAACTTTTTTTGTTATGATAGATGCAGCGTCCAACGGAGCAGCGGAGGGGGCGGTTAAATTGTGCAAAAGAGCAATTAAAAAAGCTGTACGTGATAAGTATGATTTAGACATGGCGTTACAATCGTATTTATTGGCGTACCGGAATACCGTTCATTGTACCACGGGAGTCTCACCGGCCATGTTGTTACAAAAAAAAGAATTTACGTTCACGGTTAGATCTTTAACGTTCGGGGCGAGAGGTCAAAGAGAGAGTAGAATATAAACAACAACAGCAAGTAGATAAGGCAGGAGGTCATTTAAGAGGAATGTTAAAGGGGGAGACCGTATGGTTAAGAGATTATGGGGGGAAAGATAAGTGGGTTAAAGGGAAGGTAGAAGAGGTGTTAGGGAAACGAAACTTTAGAATAGTAAAGGAAGACGGTTCATCGTGTAAAAGACATATAGACCAGCTACGACATCGCTCACCAATGGGTGCACTGGCGTTTCCCACGATGGCTAATGTACCGCGTCTTAGTTCCCCGGCCGTGATACCGGACCAAGCTTGTCGTATTCGGTATCCCGTAGAACGGTTTGGTAACCCAGTGTTACATTAATTAAATTGTAATAAGTTTAAATTGTATGTAGTGTTATGTGTAAAGTGTTTGGAGGATGTAAAACGTAGGATAACTTAACATTGTAAATTTAGTTTTAATTAGCAAGAATCTATAGCTTTAGTTAAGTAGGAGGGTGTAATGTATGTGTTTAGGGTAGTTTTCGCCGTTATGTTATTATTTTGTTATTTGTGGGTAGTCATTCCCCAAAGATGGCATTCCGTCAATATATGTGTTCACTGGTGCTTCATGTGGAGTTTATTTATTGAAATCCCGTACCTAATCCCAGTATATTTCAGCGAGCTCGTGCGAGGTAGTGAGGTATTATTGTTAGCAACTTCCCCACCAGGAGGCAAACAACAAAGCGACCGCCTATAAATAGCGGGCCGAATCGAGGCTTGCGGTCACTTCGCTCGTGGTGCTCGACAGTGCAACATCTCATGGACAGTAGAGTTTTATTGTTTTTGTGTAATTTCGGTGTAAAGGACGCGTGAGTCATATTGTGTTTTGGTTATGTCATTTTCATGTGTAATCTAGATCATTTTCAATGTGTGTGGTCCAATCTGATTGTAGTAGTTTTGTTTAATTTTGATTAAATTGATTGTTAATGTTTAGATAAGCCTGTGGTTTATTTTTTTTAATGAATCAGATCCTTTTTACCTAAAATCAGAAGTGAGGGATAATAAAATCCATAAAGCTCACGAATTTCGAGTAAACAGATTGGAACTACCCACACATTGAAAAGATAGCCAGATTCTGTGCAGTTTGTTGTTTTATTCTCTCAGTTGCATTCTCTTTGTTGTTCTTGTTTACGTAACCTTGGTAAATTCTCAGCATGCCTAGAAATAAAGACCGTGGTAGAACGAAACATCGTACACAAGGTGACTCACGTGTCCGAACACGACGCCGTTCTCGGTATCGGTTTCGTAGTAGAACTCTGTCATCCATGCGATAACTTTCGCGCTGTAAGTTACGGTCTCTGTCACCTAGTGTCTTTTATGGTCGAGCACCACGTCGGAGCAGAACAATGACGCGCAGTAGGTTCCGTGTCCGATCACGAAGCGTCTCCCGCTGTCAATCTACCCAAAGACGTTCTTTTGTCAGGGTGCGTCACCGTTTGCGGACTTTGTCGCGCAAAAGGGGTAGTTCGCGCCGTAGTCTATTTCGATCCCGATCTGGAAGTTCATTAGTAGGTCGAATGCCACGACGCAATTATGGGGGTAGGGTTCGTTCTCTGTACTAATCTCGATCACGCTCATCAAGCGTCGATCGCCGTTGCTATCGCTGGTCTCGTTCTCGTAAGTCATATGATGGTCAAATATCTTGGCAGGATTTGAGTCAGGGTCAGGTAAAGCCGAGCCCACGAAAGGTCGAAACTTTGATGTATACCTCTCCACTTAACAGAGTTAAACAGGTACCGAAGGGACGACGCCTGTTATTCGCGCGTTTTGACGTCGCTGCTCGGAACACAAGGCCGAATCGTGAGGGTCTACGTGAGATCACGCGGAGCAGAGCTCGACGGCTGTGAAGGATAACCAGGCCATATAAGATGAGTATTCAAATAGAGAAAGACTCTCACCTCGTCAATTTGTTTACGTAATAAAGTGTTCTCAGTCCACAGAGAAGCTGGACTCTGCGGTCGTTACGAGCTGAAGCTGTTGAGCGGAGGCTACGGGAGAACGACTCTGGCTGCCGTGCAGTACATGGTACCGTGGCGAGGCGAGTGGTGCTCGGAGACGTGTGCCGCGTTCTTCGATAGCGAGTACCACAATACGACTGCTTGAGTAAAAGGGCCCTATTTTCATTATTTTGAGACGTCTCTGAGGTGAAGTCTGTAAGATTGAGTTTGAAATTTATGAATGTTGTGCGATGTATGAATTAAGTGAAAGAGATATTATGAACGGAGGATGAAAAATTAGGTGGCGGTTTTAAAGATACTGAGCGCCTATTTAAATATGTGTTGTTCTTTCACAGATGAGGGATCAAGTGTTCTGCGATCCATGCCTCTGTTAGTTGCAGACCCTGAAGCCGGACCCTCGACAGCAGCTGGCGCTGGTCTCTGTAGATCGACACCGTACGACCGGGCCGAGGACGACCCTTCGTCAGGAGAGGCCGTGTTAGCAACTTTGATGTAGGTATACCTCTCCACTTAACAGAGTTAAACAGGTACCGAAGGGACGACGCCTGTTATTCGCGCGTTTTGACGTCGCTGCTCGGAACACAAGGCCGAATCGTGAGGGTCTACGTGAGATCACGCGGAGCAGAGCTCGACGGCTGTGAAGGATAACCAGGCCATATAAGATGAGTATTCAAATAGAGAAAGACTCTCACCTCGTCAATTAGTTTACGTAATAAAGTGTTCTCAGTCCACAGAGAAGCTGGACTCTGCGGTCGTTACGAGCTGAAGCTGTTGAGCGGAGGCTACGGGAGAACGACTCTGGCTGCCGTGCAGTACATGGTACCGTGGCGAGGCGAGTGGTGCTCGGAGACGTGTGCCGCGTTCTTCGATAGCGAGTACCACAATACGACTGCTTGAGTAAAAGGGCCCTATTTTCATTATTTTGAGACGTCTCTGAGGTGAAGTCTGTAAGATTGAGTTTGAAATTTATGAATGTTGTGCGATGTATGAATTAAGTGAAAGAGATATTATGAACGGAGGATGAAAAATTAGGTGGCGGTTTTAAAGATACTGAGCGCCTATTTAAATATGTGTTGTTCTTTCACAGATGAGGGATCAAGTGTTCTGCGATCCATGCCTCTGTTAGTTGCAGACCCTGAAGCCGGACCCTCGACAGCAGCTGGCGCTGGTCTCTGTAGATCGACACCGTACGACCGGGCCGCGGACGACCCTTCGTCAGGAGAGGCCGTGTTAGCAACTTTGATGTAGGTATACCTCTCCACTTAACAGAGTTAAACAGGTACCGAAGGGACGACGCCTGTTATTCGCGCGTTTTGACGTCGCTGCTCGGAACACAAGGCCGAATCGTGAGGGTCTACGTGAGATCACGCGGAGCAGAGCTCGACGGCTGTGAAGGATAACCAAGCCATATAAGATGAGTATTCAAATAGAGAAAGACTCTCACCTCGTCAATTTGTTTACGTAATAAAGTGTTCTCAGTCCACAGAGAAGCTGGACTCTGCGGTCGTTACGAGCTGAAGCTGTTGAGCGGAGGCTACGGGAGAACGACTCTGGCTGCCGTGCAGTACATGGTACCGTGGCGAGGCGAGTGGTGCTCGGAGACGTGTGCCGCGTTCTTCGATAGCGAGTACCACAATACGACTGCTTGAGTAAAAGGGCCCTATTTTCATTATTTTGAGACGTCTCTGAGGTGAAGTCTGTAAGATTGAGTTTGAAATTTATGAATGTTGTGCGATGTATGAATTAAGTGAAAGAGATATTATGAACGGAGGATGAAAAATTAGGTGGCGGTTTTAAAGATACTGAGCGCCTATTTAAATATGTGTTGTTCTTTCACAGATGAGGGATCAAGTGTTCTGCGATCCATGCCTCTGTTAGTTGCAGACCCTGAAGCCGGACCCTCGACAGCAGCTGGCGCTGGTCTCTGTAGATCGACACCGTACGACCGGGCCGAGGACGACCCTTCGTCAGGAGAGGCCGTGTTAGCAACTTTGATGTAGGTATACCTCTCCACTTAACAGAGTTAAACAGGTACCGAAGGGACGACGCCTGTTATTCGCGCGTTTTGACGTCGCTGCTCGGAACACAAGGCCGAATCGTGAGGGTCTACGTGAGATCACGCGGAGCAGAGCTCGACGGCTGTGAAGGATAACCAGGCCATATAAGATGAGTATTCAAATAGAGAAAGACTCTCACCTCGTCAATTTGTTTACGTAATAAAGTGTTCTCAGTCCACAGAGAAGCTGGACTCTGCGGTCGTTACGAGCTAAAGCTGTTGAGCGGAGACTACGGGAGAACGACTCTGGCTGCCGTGCAGTACATGGTACCGTGGCGAGGCGAGTGGTGCTCGGAGACGTGTGCCGCGTTCTTCGATAGCGAGTACCACAATACGACTGCTTGAGTAAAAGGGCCCTATTTTCATTATTTTGAGACGTCTCTGAGGTGAAGTCTGTAAGATTGAGTTTGAAATTTATGAATGTTGTGCGATGTATGAATTAAGTGAAAGAGATATTATGAACGGAGGATGAAAAATTAGGTGGCGGTTTTAAAGATACTGAGCGCCTATTTAAATATGTGTTGTTCTTTCACAGATGAGGGATCAAGTGTTCTGCGATCCATGCCTCTGTTAGTTGCAGACCCTGAAGCCGGACCCTCGACAGCAGCTGGCGCTGGTCTCTGTAGATCGACACCGTACGACCGGGCCGCGGACGACCCTTCGTCAGGAGAGGCCGTGTTAGCAACTTTGATGTAGGTATACCTCTCCACTTAACAGAGTTAAACAGGTACCGAAGGGACGACGCCTGTTATTCGCGCGTTTTGACGTCGCTGCTCGGAACACAAGGCCGAATCGTGAGGGTCTACGTGAGATCACGCGGAGCAGAGCTCGACGGCTGTGAAGGATAACCAGGCCATATAAGATGAGTATTCAAATAGAGAAAGACTCTCACCTCGTCAATTAGTTTACGTAATAAAGTGTTCTCAGTCCACAGAGAAGCTGGACTCTGCGGTCGTTACGAGCTGAAGCTGTTGAGCGGAGGCTACGGGAGAACGACTCTGGCTGCCGTGCAGTACATGGTACCGTGGCGAGGCGAGTGGTGCTCGGAGACGTGTGCCGCGTTCTTCGATAGCGAGTACCACAATACGACTGCTTGAGTAAAAGGGCCCTATTTTCATTATTTTGAGACGTCTCTGAGGTGAAGTCTGTAAGATTGAGTTTGAAATTTATGAATGTTGTGCGATGTATGAATTAAGTGAAAGAGATATTATGAACGGAGGATGAAAAATTAGGTGGCGGTTTTAAAGATACTGAGCGCCTATTTAAATATGTGTTGTTCTTTCACAGATGAGGGATCAAGTGTTCTGCGATCCATGCCTCTGTTAGTTGCAGACCCTGAAGCCGGACCCTCGACAGCAGCTGGCGCTGGTCTCTGTAGATCGACACCGTACGACCGGGCCGCGGACGACCCTTCGTCAGGAGAGGCCGTGTTAGCAACTTTGATGTAGGTATACCTCTCCACTTAACAGAGTTAAACAGGTACCGAAGGGACGACGCCTGTTATTCGCGCGTTTTGACGTCGCTGCTCGGAACACAAGGCCGAATCGTGAGGGTCTACGTGAGATCACGCGGAGCAGAGCTCGACGGCTGTGAAGGATAACCAAGCCATATAAGATGAGTATTCAAATAGAGAAAGACTCTCACCTCGTCAATTTGTTTACGTAATAAAGTGTTCTCAGTCCACAGAGAAGCTGGACTCTGCGGTCGTTACGAGCTGAAGCTGTTGAGCGGAGGCTACGGGAGAACGACTCTGGCTGCCGTGCAGTACATGGTACCGTGGCGAGGCGAGTGGTGCTCGGAGACGTGTGCCGCGTTCTTCGATAGCGAGTACCACAATACGACTGCTTGAGTAAAAGGGCCCTATTTTCATTATTTTGAGACGTCTCTGAGGTGAAGTCTGTAAGATTGAGTTTGAAATTTATGAATGTTGTGCGATGTATGAATTAAGTGAAAGAGATATTATGAACGGAGGATGAAAAATTAGGTGGCGGTTTTAAAGATACTGAGCGCCTATTTAAATATGTGTTGTTCTTTCACAGATGAGGGATCAAGTGTTCTGCGATCCATGCCTCTGTTAGTTGCAGACCCTGAAGCCGGACCCTCGACAGCAGCTGGCGCTGGTCTCTGTAGATCGACACCGTACGACCGGGCCGCGGACGACCCTTCGTCAGGAGAGGCCGTGTTAGCAACTTTGATGTAGGTATACCTCTCCACTTAACAGAGTTAAACAGGTACCGAAGGGACGACGCCTGTTATTCGCGCGTTTTGACGTCGCTGCTCGGAACACAAGGCCGAATCGTGAGGGTCTACGTGAGATCACGCGGAGCAGAGCTCGACGGCTGTGAAGGATAACCAGGCCATATAAGATGAGTATTCAAATAGAGAAAGACTCTCACCTCGTCAATTTGTTTACGTAATAAAGTGTTCTCAGTCCACAGAGAAGCTGGACTCTGCGGTCGTTACGAGCTAAAGCTGTTGAGCGGAGACTACGGGAGAACGACTCTGGCTGCCGTGCAGTACATGGTACCGTGGCGAGGCGAGTGGTGCTCGGAGACGTGTGCCGCGTTCTTCGATAGCGAGTACCACAATACGACTGCTTGAGTAAAAGGGCCCTATTTTCATTATTTTGAGACGTCTCTGAGGTGAAGTCTGTAAGATTGAGTTTGAAATTTATGAATGTTGTGCGATGTATGAATTAAGTGAAAGAGATATTATGAACGGAGGATGAAAAATTAGGTGGCGGTTTTAAAGATACTGAGCGCCTATTTAAATATGTGTTGTTCTTTCACAGATGAGGGATCAAGTGTTCTGCGATCCATGCCTCTGTTAGTTGCAGACCCTGAAGCCGGACCCTCGACAGCAGCTGGCGCTGGTCTCTGTAGATCGACACCGTACGACCGGGCCGAGGACGACCCTTCGTCAGGAGAGGCCGTGTTAGCAACTTTGATGTAGGTATACCTCTCCACTTAACAGAGTTAAACAGGTACCGAAGGGACGACGCCTGTTATTCGCGCGTTTTGACGTCGCTGCTCGGAACACAAGGCCGAATCGTGAGGGTCTACGTGAGATCACGCGGAGCAGAGCTCGACGGCTGTGAAGGATAACCAAGCCATATAAGATGAGTATTCAAATAGAGAAAGACTCTCACCTCGTCAATTTGTTTACGTAATAAAGTGTTCTCAGTCCACAGAGAAGCTGGACTCTGCGGTCGTTACGAGCTGAAGCTGTTGAGCGGAGGCTACGGGAGAACGACTCTGGCTGCCGTGCAGTACATGGTACCGTGGCGAGGCGAGTGGTGCTCGGAGACGTGTGCCGCGTTCTTCGATAGCGAGTACCACACCTCTTATAAGACCAAAACGTCATTTATGGCTTTGCCGGTTGTTATCCTTTCCCATAGTTAGATTAACCAACCAACCCCTTAGTGTTTTTCGTAGTAGGTAGGTATAGTCCCCCCCTAGGATAGTAGATATGAAAAAGTCCCCCCTCTTGTAAGTGGATAACAGACGACATTGCTATATATGTCAGGTCGAATAAGGTGGTTGGCTGGTGTTGGATAGTTACCAAGGGTGGTGACTGGGCGATTACTAAAGGTGGTAATGCGCACAGGTCAATGCACAGAGAGTGTGTTAACCTGAGGGAGATGCTTGGTGCGTCTGGCGTCAGAAGTGCCGAAGACAGAAGCCGGCGCGGCTGTTGCTGAAGACGGTGCAGTAGGCGACGTCCAGAGATACGACTGCTTGAGTAAAAGGGCCCTATTTTCATTATTTTGAGACGTCTCTGAGGTGAAGTCTGTAAGATTGAGTTTGAAATTTATGAATGTTGTGCGATGTATGAATTAAGTGAAAGAGATATTATGAACGGAGGATGAAAAATTAGGTGGCGGTTTTAAAGATACTGAGCGCCTATTTAAATATGTGTTGTTCTTTCACAGATGAGGGATCAAGTGTTCTGCGATCCATGCCTCTGTTAGTTGCAGACCCTGAAGCCGGACCCTCGACAGCAGCTGGCGCTGGTCTCTGTAGATCGACACCGTACGACCGGGCCGAGGACGACCCTTCGTCAGGAGAGGCCGTGTTAGCAACTTCCCCACCAGGAGGCAAACAACAAGGCGACCGCCTATAAATAGCGGGCCGAATCGAGGCTTGCGGTCACTTCGCTCGTGGTGCTCGACAGTGCAACATCTCATGGACAGTAGAGTTTTATTGTTTTTGTGTAATTTCGGTGTGAAGGACGCGTGAGTCATATTGTGTTTTGGTTATGTCATTTTCATGTGTAATCTAGATCATTTTCAATGTGTGTGGTCCAATCTGATTGTAGTAGTTTTGTTTAATTTTGATTAAATTGATTGTTAATGTTTAGATAAGCCTGTGGTTTATTTTTTTTAATGAATCAGATCCTTTTTACCTAAAATTATTATTTCGCTCGTTCAATCTACTCATTTGTCATGTCATGTCACAAGAGAAGAGGTATGAGGTGTCTTGATGAGTGTCATGTTTTCATTTTGTCACTAAAAGTGAGGCGTTTTACTTGATGAGTAAGTATAATTCTTTTTACTATTATTGTTTGTACCTATGATAGATTAGGTTAGATGACAAGCAATGTAGGTAGGTATGTCTTGGTCAGTTAAGTAGGTTAGGTAGATATAATTTTAATGTTTTACATTAGATGCCTACTTATCCTACCTATTAGTTTAGGAGTATAGTACCTATTATATTATCTGTGGTTCAGGTATGTAGTGTTTAGTAAGTACCTAAAATAATACTTAATAATAATGCTGGTCATCTTCTAGCCCCAAAGTAAGTAGAGCTTGTGTTATATGAACGATAACTGATTGATATTGAGGTAATCAAGTAGTAAAATGGGTACCTAGGTAGGTAGGTAGGTACCTACCTAGATAATTTTGATGTTTTGTATGTAGTGATGGGTAGGTAGGTATTAGTAGATTATTTGGGTACCTACCTGGGCAAGGGGTAAGTAGGTACCTACCTCGATACCTAATTGCAATGTTTTTTACCTACCTATTAGTTCAGTAGGTACTTACCTAAGTATCTAGTAGGATTAGGTTAGGATGAGTAGGTAGGTAGATAAATTAGGTAGTAGGTACTATCGACAAAAATTGTAAAAACTATGTACTTAGTTGGTAATTCGAAAACTATCAAGTGCACGAAAGGAGCATTTTTGAGGCGCACTTATACTATAAGTCCTTTCATCACACTGGTTTAAAATGAATGAATGAATGAATTATTTATTTGTAACATCATCAGCAAAGCAACAAAGTAAAGAAATAATTAAAGTAAATTAAACAAAATAAGAGGTAAACAAGTTTGTAAGTAGATATAATAAAGATCAATGGTGTTACAAAAAGGTCCTAACTCAGCAATGCAGGTTACTGTAAGTAACTTGCGCTGGTCTTCCGTTAGAACCTTTTGAGACGGGTGCGTAGGATCAGTTGCGGACATAGAATTCTGACAAACAAACAAAAAATCAGAATAACTCTATAAGAGTGGCAAAAAGCGATAACTACTGATTAACAATAAAAAAATATAAAAAAAAATAATAGATAATTTAGAAAATATAAAAAAAAATAAAGGTCAAGACACCAGAAAGATTACAAACATTACAAAAAAATCAAGTAAGAGTAAAAATAAAACGTATATAAAGAAAAAAAAAGAACTATTGACACGATAAGAAAAAGAAGAACAAACATATTATATTACTTACCTACATAAATGTACTTACTTAATGTACTCGTACCTACCTACAATGTGAAATCTATCTACTTCATATTTACAGATATAAACAAAAGTTTTGACACTTTTTCACCACTGAGACGGTTACAAAACTAATTTTGTTGTAGGTTTCTATCAATCAACTTCAAGCAATTCATTCAATTTTTAGCTACGTCAATTACCTACTTACGTCATACGCCACTGTGATGTCATTTCAACGTACGATCTGTCATTCGATCACGCAATACATCAGCTCACTCACTCCTCACTCGCTCGAATGAAACATTTGTATTTCCCTCGTTCGTCCCGCTCGCGCTCGCACGTGACGTCGTTTGGTGAGTGTGACACGAATTGTGAGGTGGTACAACGATTGAAAATGAGGTCCATGACATTTCTGAGCGAATGTATGGGACAAACGAGGTGCCTCACGTATGTCCTACTCAACACTAGTAGAATAGTAATTTATAGAATTACAGGAGAAACCTCCAGGTATTTACTTTTATTAGGATTCCGTACCTGAAGGGTGCCAACGGGACCTTATTATTTAGGGTTCCTACTCTAAGGGTGCCAACAGGACCCTATCGTTAAGCTTGTTCTACGTTATATAAACACTTACACCTACTAAAACCTGTCGAGTGCGAGTCAAATTCTCGGTTCCGTACCATTGTACATGTACCTACCTACATAAATGTTTCTTGTATGGTGCCCCCTTTTATTTTATTATTGATTATTATAGTAGCAATATAAATACACTGAAAATTTCAACTCTACCTATTACGGTACATGAACACACTGACAGACGGACGGACGGACGGACAGCGGAGGCTTAGTAACAGGGTCCCGTTGGCACCCTTCGGGTACAGTACAGAGCACTAAAACATCACTAAAAAGGAATCCACACCTAGGTATGTAACGGCAAAGTACTCAGGCATAGAAAAAAAATTTTAGTCATTGATCACATTTTTATTTTTCTCAAGTTATTATAACAAGAAATGTGTCAATAGCTATAATAATACTTATGAATTACATACATAGTAATTAAAACTAAACAGATTTTTACAATTTTATTTCCATTCAGAAATTATGTGTAGGCATAGGTAGATAAGAGTACTAGCAATTAAGTGGTCAGTTATAATAGGATAGGTACTACAAAAAACGTTCCTTATTTTCGTTCCATCCTCCCCATTCCCTTTTCTCCTAATATTATTTCATCACAGTTCAAAAATGTACTTCTCCGTTACTTAATTTCTCCAAACAAATAGAAATAGGGCGGAACTTGGTCTTCAGGACAGGATTTACCAATTTAAATTTTATAAAACAGCTAAGAGACAAACATTTCAAAAATACAATCATTTAGTTTCTAATTTAGTTCAAAATTATTATAACCATCAAACTGATGTTATCGATTTGTAATAAGTAGGTATAATTCAAAAATTGTATATTTCATGATTATTACTGCATTATTATTATTTATTTGCGATATGCTTAAAATATGTACCTATCATGAGTTAATAAATTTTCTAATATCATACATAATTGTATAAATAATAAAAACAACTAATATACAAGTAAATAAATTGGTCAATAAAATAATAAAAATAACTCAATATTTCTGATAATATTGATCAAACATAACAATTAACATAAAATTGTATAAGTAGGTAAATGAAATTACTAGCATAATCTCAAAACAATTTACGTGTTCGTCAAATAATAACAGTGATGTATCTATGTGAGTGACTGAACATTGAAAAATCTACGTATAAATACAAAAATACCACAAGTCCGCAACGGATTTGAACTTGACCTCCGTATCCGTTTTTACACTTGAGCTACCGATCGAGGTTTGATTGAAACATTAGAATGAAACTTCTACATCAGAAGAGCATTTTTACAATGCAATTGCACTCGCTTCGTTGACTATAGTGCAAAATTCGCAACGTAAGGCTCACCAACCCTGTTCAACATACGTACCTTCCGAAATTGTTACTTTAATTAATACTATCGTAATCTAACATTCAATTTCCACGCACGTATACTATTGCACACATTAAAAGATTATGCTAGACTTATAAATATTGGTAACTACATCTCGTTAATTTCCTACATTTTCTACAAATAACATTAACGTCTAGGTGACATCCATAAAGACAAATAGACATACACACTATTCACCATCGTTAAATAGCACCCAATAAATATTATACAATAATTATTATAGCGACAATTTTATTACGTGGTGCAAAGTACTTTTACTTCAGTGTGCAGTTCTATTCTCAATATCTAAACACATACACAACTGACGCACACAGATACATGTGGTACACATATGAACGTACATGAATTTCACAAGCTATTTACATTATTTACAAGCGAATTATTCGAATGGTATACAAGCATACAAGAACTAATCAAGAATTTAATAAATACTAACACATCGATTATGTAATGGCTGCCTTAAATTACACAGTCTCTTTATATGAATATCCATTTTATATTGTTCTTATTGAGATACAAATGTTAATTACAATAATCAGTCGAGCTAGGTTTCAAGATCTCGATTATTGAGCCGTCGTCAATTCTACACTTACTAATTTATCTGTGTTCACAATCCGGGTCGGTAGACGGAGCTCGATTCACCTTCTGTATCCCTATTCACTGTCCCCTTGGCCTCGCAATGTCAGCTAATCAGAACTGTCTCTATCTTGAGTAGTTGTCGTAGTTTGTCAGTGACCCTGACGAGGGATACTTTTGAGGCCCGTACGTTGACCTTCTCGCCGGCTCCTAGTAATTGGTTGCACTGTGCCCGTTCTAGGAACTCTTGTGTTCTGATTTCCCTGAGAAGCTCCTTGGGCGAGCCGGAACCGCAGTGGATTTGCTTCAGCAAGCTGTCCTTCGATTTGATCTGGAAGGAAAAATAACTGTTATTCTCATGATGACTTTACGCAGCTCTTGGGGCGCCTGTTACACTTATAAAATGCTGTTATGACAAAATACAGTTGTTGTTTAGTGTTACGAAGTGTCTCTACGATCGTCACAGGTAAATTAGATAGATCCCACCCCTTACTTTTTATGTCTCGTGGCATAGCTTACTTGGACGTTCTTGATTGATCGTTGAAGTTAAGCAACGGTTGTGCGCGTTCGCAATTGGGATGGGTGACCGCAAGTGGCATTACGAGCTGAGCGCTTCCGTGCTTCTGAGGGCTCGTTAAATTGTCGGTCCCGGCTTTTAAGTCGTTAAGCCATGACGGAGGCCTTTAGGCGGCCTAAAAACTCCGTCACAAGAGCTGGCCACTAGCTCATACGAACTTACTTACTTTTTAGTAGGTAAGTTTAGTGTGTCATACCAAATTAATAGTAAGTAATCATAAGTATTACTCATTGTTTTTCTGGTCATAATTTTTGTTTACATTTAACAATCCAATTCAGATTCATAGTATGTTTGGTTTTCCTTAAACTATATTCGTACAGAGCCAGCTCATACACAGCACGTGGGGTCTACCTTTCGTGGCTCATTCAACTAGCTAATTCAGAGAGCTATTATTATTGATAATTAGATCACCAAAGAGGACCTCGATGGCGGGGCGTTCTATGTTTGCATGCTAAAAATCTATTTTTTAACCCTTATTTCGCAAAGTAAATGATTTTATTTGATTCAACTGCTACGACGGAAGAACTGTTTGTATGTTTTGCAAATATTTCTTCCCAGAAAGATAGTTTCAGTAGAGTAGGTTTGCATAAACACGACACGGGGTATTCTTGTGTGAGGTCGGAATTTATATCTACCTTAGTTTCGGTATTTACCTGTAGTAAGTTGGTAATATCCTGCAGCAAGCACCAAAGGCCGTCAGCGGGCTGTCCGGGCGCAGTTCTGAGACTGTAGAACGGCGGTAGTGGCGCTTCAGTACACTGGATCTCCATCATGGCGTCCGGAGGGGGCAGAGGCGACGCGGGCGGGGGGGAGGACAGCGGGTCGCATCCGAGCTCGTCTTTGTCTGGAAAAAGAAAGACAATTCGAGATTTAAATATCAAAATAGAGGGTAAAGACCTGGTAGAAGCCCCAAACGCTGCTCTGACCAATTGTCTAAACAGCTGGATATTCCCAGAATCGTTTTTTCTTTTGGCGAACGTGACAGGATGTTGCTCTTAGCCAGGCCGAGAACCGTAGCAGACGGAGAAAATAGACAGAGTCTGCATACTCACGATCAGCCACGGTCGTCAACAGTTATGAAACGAAGTGGGGAAACAATACTTTATTTAACTGAACCTTTTAAACAGCTTTCTATACTGGTTTGACCATTGATCAAGTAAGGAACAATGGCACAAAACTTAAAAGACTTGATAACAGCTAAAGAAAGTCAGTTATAATTGACGCCGCGTACATTAAACCAAAATACCCCAGAATGTCAAGCAATTACTTTACATTACGCCCCATTAGCGGGTCTTAACGTTGCGTAACAAAATTACCCTTGCCGAAACTGATAAAATTTAATTCATTATTTCGTTAGTGTTTTTCTTTTTGGTTTTATTGTTCTGTTTATAAAGAAACAAGACTTATCACATTCAACAGCGATTGTTTCGATGCTCCCATATCCGGGTAAACACTAAACTTTCGCTAATCTACCTCAAGGTAAATCAACACAAACAACAATCCAAGTTCAGTAAAACTGCAGATTTGACCATTCGAACTGAACGGTTAACGATCTTTAGCTTCTAGACTGAGTTTAAGAGCTGTCACCGCAAACAGTTTTCAAACAATTTGATACCTGTTGAACTCGGTTTAGATCTATTTGAAGTATTTACTAGGTAAGACGCGTAGTCATCGGCATAATGTTGCCAATAGCCCCTCCTACCATAAACAATATCCAATATAATGTCGGCCTCGGTGGCGTGGCGGGCGATTGCTCGGCAGAGACGTAAGAGGCGCGGGTTCCATTCCCGCTGCAGAAGAAATGTTTGCATGTTCTGCAAATATTTCTTCCGGATCTGGGTGTTGTTGTACCATGGTACTCGTAGCTTCTGATACCCACGACATAGGAAATCCTAGTGGGGTCAGGACTATGTATGTGACTGTTGGGTGGTATTTATTTATTATACCATAAACTTACCTATAATAGCAGATGGTGGCGGGAAAATCCAAGGCTCAACAGCTCTGCCCTGCACGTCCGCGATATGCAACTGCAGCAGCCTCGCTGCAGGTCCCTCGGTAAGTTCCTCGGGGGTCTGGCCGGCGTATGTACCGAGCAGAGGGTCAGCGCCGTACGATAGCAACAGACGCATTACCTCCACATGGCAATTCTCGCTGGCTTCATGTAGAGGCCTGGAATTCACAATAACATTCATTAATAGCAAGAACTGAATTTAATTTATAAATTGTACTGGAAGCAGTGGCGTAGTAGCGTATCAGCTGTGTACACAGACTAAATAGATAGATTACCCCCGAATACTCAAACGCGACTCAGAGTTGAGCACGTCTCAACTCACGGTTTTTGGACAGTTTCTGATGAAAATCTGTCAAAAAATCGTCATTTGAGACGTGCTCAACTTTGAGATACGTTTGAGTATTCGGGGGTAAGACTCATAAATGACGGCTAAAGATTTCAATGAACTCGCAAAACATTTATATCGGTACGGCATCGCTCGTATTCTAGCAAACATACCTGGCTAAAAAAGAAAAAAATGTTAGGACAGAGCAGTCACAATCGCAATTAAGGGAAACTGTAGTAGTATGTACCTTATCCCTCCTTGAGCGGCAGCGGACACATTCGCACCGTACTGGAGAAGCAGACGAGCAATTCTGACGTGACCCTTAGCCGCAGCGACGTGAAGGGGGGTGAACCCCGCGTTATCCTTAGCCGACGGATCCGCCTCCATTTTCTCCAAGCAGTACGCCACGCAATCCTAGAAAGAAGAAAATTAGTTGCAGTTGATAAGAAAACTACAGAGGATTTCGAAGGGAGACGAGGTATTTCTTTGTCTAGGGGAATTAAGATAATAGAAGTAAGATACTCACCGTGTATCCTAGTCTGGCAGCTCGATGGAGATGAGTCTCCCCAATGCTCTTATTGATGAACCAGCCTTTGATTTCCTTCTGAATATCAATAACGGACTCGGGGCTTGGCTTGGCAGCTGGTCGACGAGCTTTAGCGACTTGGTCGTCTCTACGTATAATCTTCTTTTTCTTCCGAATGTAATCAAAACCGGAGCTAAACTTTCTTCTGCCGAACAGACGCCTGAAGCGCTTTTTGACTTCAGGGCCTCCTTCAATAGACACAGGCGAACCGTTTTCTTCTTTTTGTTTGATTTTATCGTCCGTATTTGATGGGCTGTTTTCATTCTTATTTTTATTACTTGACATTTCTTTCATTCGTTTGTTGTTCATAGAAATCATTATACTATTCCTCTTTTTTATTCGCATGAGTCGTCCTTTAGCATCATTGCGTTTTAGTAGTTTTGTACTTCGAAGTCCATCTCTGATAGAACTAGATCTTCGTATAATTTTACCTTTGACAATTTTCTTGGGTTTTGATTTAGGCTTGGTTTCTTCTGGTTCTTTTTTGACGACAACTTGATCTTCTTTTTCTTTAGAGAAAGTGTCATCTCTACATGATGTCGGGGGTGCGGACGCTGGTCGTTCATCGCCAAACACTTCTTTGATGGTAGCGCGTTGTCTGATAATCCTACTTTCAGTTCTTGTTCTTGTTTTCAAAACTACTGGCGTAAATTCTTCCGTAGCACCGAGAAGACCATCTGTATTATTTATGAAAGCATGTCTGTATGCGGTGACTGTTTCTTTTCTAAAAGCACCTAAATAAAATATGTCCTCCTCCAGTTTTTCTTTTTGAGCTACTAAATTTCCTTTGATGTTATTTTTCAGCAGGCCTAAACTAGGTGTGGCTAGTAGTTCTGAGGTATTAGAAGATTTGGCTATTATTTTCGGTGTTTTATCTTCTCGATCCTTTGTTTTACGTTTTGAGTTTTCTTCTTTCCTTCCACATTTTTTTATAAGAACGTCTACTATGGAACTTCCTTTTTTCTTTGCTTTTGTTGACGACATTATTGTCGATGTTGATGCTTCTGAATCGTAATGTAATCTGTTAGGAGCTGAATAACTAGAATTAGAATCCAGGTCACTGTCAAGTGTAAGCTTGTCCGGACGCCTGGCATACAAATCATCAGTAGCAGCGGACGGTGCCGATGATGGAGCTGGTGATAGAGGAACTGGGTCCAAATCTGGGAGAGAAGTAGTGCCCCGAGAAAATAATGCTCCTGTTCCACGCATAAAAGGTCCTCCCGTTCGACCGCGAGGTATTGCAATAAGCCTTGGGGGCATACGAAGAGATCGCTTGTATCTGAATAATTCTTCTTCCCATCCTGGATGGAAATCAGAACCATCACCAAAACCAGGTTTTCTTACGGGCGTTGAACTATTGCTAGCACTGCTGTTGTCTAATTTATTGGACGGTGAGGATTTAGCCGGCGTTTTTGATGTTGGTACAGCTTTGTTTTCTTCACCCTTAAGACTTTTACGTATTCTAAGTCTACTCGCAACGCAAAGATCATCATCGCTTTCAGAGCTTGAGTCCGCATCTTGCTTTTCGCTCTTATTGTTATCGATAGAAAAAGATTTCGTTTTAGATCGTGATAACTGTCTTGATAGTTTTCCTTTAATAGGTTTAACTTCTTCCTTATCCTTAGTCAAAGAATCCAAAGATTTTCTATTATTTTTATTCACATCAACATCACAACACTCGAGCTTAACATACGCCGATTTTTCAGTAAAATCTTTCAGCAGTTGATATTTAAGACGATCGCTTTCCTCTTTTTCTTTTAATATTTTACTTTTTATTAACGGTTCATCATCGTCAGTCGATTCTTGTTCTTCTTTTATCACAGTTTTTATCACGACTTTCTCTTTGTTTTCCTTAGTTTCTTTAACGGTCTTATCTATACCCTCCTTCTTATCTTTCACAATCTTTTCTTTATTATTCTTAATTTCTTTGATCGCCTTTCCTTTAACTTCTTTCCTTTCTCTTAAAATTTTGTCTTTATGTTCCTTCGTCTCTTTTTTAATAGGAGTTGTTGAAGGCGTCAAACTCTTATCAATTTTGGTTTTTACTTTTTGTTTGACCTTTGTGGTTTTCTCAGTAACTTCTTTTTTACTGGTGTCTAGTTTCTTATCAATTACAACTTCTGGACTCTTTTTATCTTCAAGTGTTTCTTCCATCTTTTGAGTTTCGATTTCTGGCAGTGACGATAAGGTTGCGAGGTCTTCATTAACTTCGTCAATGGGTTCTTGTTTAATTATAATATCGGTAGGAATAGACGTTGGCTGTTCCATTTCAGGCAATTGTTTGTGCGCTTTGTTTGGCTCTAATGTAATATTTTTCTGTGTGCGACCAACCTGAGGTTCTTTTTCAGTATCAAGACTTTCCAGTCGCTTTTTTAAAGATTTCTTTTTATGTGTACCGGTTTTAAGCTGTTCCATGAAATTATCACAAGCACTTGCCCAATCTAAGTCTTCAGGGGCACATTCAGACTCGAAGTTCTCAGAAACTTCTGTCTTTATCGGAATTATGGCATCTCTCTCAATTTCCTCAATATTCATTGGCTCCGACTTTACTTCTGGTATAATAGGTTCAGATGGTTTTTCGATTTTTATAACAGACTCCAATCTCAGATCTTCTCGAATCTGGTTGAAAAGATGCTGCTTTTGCGATTTAGGAAGTAATTTAACTTGCTTGTCTCCTTCTGTTGAAAACCTTTGCTTTATTTCAGATCTCATGTTATTGTCTTGTGACGGTGGCATAGATTTCAGCTCAGCTTTTGTCCTTATTCTTGACGCAACATCATTTTCCGGAGACTTTACTTTAACTTCAGGATTTTCGATTTGTTGGAAATCTGAATCTCTTGGTATTGAGTCTATTGCTCTTGGCATTTGGATGTGTTTGCCGAAGCTTGGAGAGGCTGGATCCGGTAAACGGTTCTGGAAGGGTTTAAGTACAATTGTTTCTTGATCATTTTCTTTTGTTAAATCTGTAATGTCTATTACTGGATCATCTGCATCGTCTATTACAATTATATCTGGTTTGGCAGACTTCGCCGGATCAATGAATCCAGTTTGTTTTGTTTCTAAACTGTTCCTTAGAATACTCAAAACACTTTGTTTTGCAGGTATTCTACTATGAGGATCTAAGTGATGTAGATGCGCATCTTTGTCTCTCATTTGGCTCGGGATCTTTTGTATAACGTGATGACGATTATTCAACGAATGGTTCCTATCGGTATAATGTGGATGATAGTCATTCGGTGGTACATCACGTGGATGCAATTCAGTTGGGTACGCGTTACTAGGGTAACGGTGAGTTGCTTGCGGATGATTTTGACGATACATACTCGATGATGAAAAAAGCTTAGCTTTTTGTTCATTCTGGTAAGCCTCCAACTGCTTATGGCTGGTGTAACTGTAAACTGGTTGATTCATCAATTCGTGTTGCTCTCGCGCCGATTGACTCATACGTTGTTCTATCCGACTGTCTGAAGACCACGTTTCATATCGAACCATTTTTTCAGGAATGTTACTAACGATCGGGCCTGCCGGTCGTTTTCTTTCTTCTATCAAAAAGTTTCTATCATCACGAACTCTTTCAGGGTGGTGCTGGTCTACAACTGGTCGGGTGAGATCTATTTTAGGAACAAAAGCAGCTCTAGCAACTGGTATGCCATATTTACTACGTTCTTGATAAACTTGATGTGGAGATTCTACAGGATACGCTTCAGGAACTGAGCGCCGAGTTTCATACGCCCCGTTGTATTGAACTGGTGGGTGGCTCTGCTGTACCACTGAGCCGTAACCTTGACTTGCACTTCTTTCTCCGTATTGGTTGAAGTTTGGCGCAAAGTCTACCTTATGAGATGCTGCAAAGCCAATCGCTGGTATGTGTGGGTGGCGTTCGGTTATCGACGAAGGCCGAGGCTGTAGAGGCAATATTTTGCTTTCAGTAGAAGCTGAATCCACGGCATCATCTTGAGTGGTTGAAGAATCGGCAGAGTTTTTAACTGTTTTCACCGATAAGTCTAACGGCGATTCTCTCTTCTGTTTGCTTTGATTCGCTGGCGTTGAGGGTTCACGTTTGCTTTTGATTTCATTGTAAAGAGTAGTCACAGAAACGGTCGGCTTCGCTTTTTGGTTCGAGTAACCTGGTTTCACGATAGATCTAGCCGGTGATGTCTGGACGGAAGGCGACGCTGGATAATTATAATTCGGTTTTGGCGCAACTGCCATACGATACGGGGTCCTCGCTTGTAACGTCGAGTTTGGCGCAGTAGGCATATTCGTAGAGTATCGAGTTGACGTCGACGGTGCTGGATAGTGGTACCCACTTCGTGAGTCTACAGATCTGCTTATCGAAGCATAATCTACTCTTGGAGGTATACGCACGGGCTCCGGTCCCGCCGGTGGGGCCAGCGACGGCGCCGCGCGCTCTGCGACTCTCGCAGAATATTCTGCTGTCAAAGCGTCGATGGCGGCCTGCTTGTATTGAATTTGTTGCTGCATTATATCTACTCGATGGTTGGATAATATCTGTGGTGCGGTTGGCGAAGGTCGATAGCCAGAATACGCCTGCTGCGGATCGTATTTTCGCGTGGGGACCGCCGGCTGCCTATCGTAGTGAGAGTTCAGCCGAGCGTACGGCGACGTTTCGCGTCGCTGTTGCAGCGGTGGGTAAGTGTGCGACGATCGCGCGTCCGTAGATGAGAGCCTCTGAGCGGATGGGGTCGCTTGAGGGTGATGGATCGGCGGAACACGGTCGTTGTGCGGGGGAGGCGGCTGCGTCGGCGGCATCGCATAGCGCGCCGCGGGCGGGCTGTGCGTCGCACTCTCCCGCAGGCGCGAGGCCGCGTGCTGCGGCACGGCGCCGAGCGAGCCTGAGATCCGCGCGTACGTTTGCGGACTGTGGCGCGCCGGTGCCGACGGCTGAGGAGACGCGACCGGCCCGCTGGAGGTCCTGCCACCGTCCGCCACGCTCGCCTCGTAGTGGTACCGGCCATACTGCTCGGGCGGCCGAGAGCTCGAGTACGGATCAGGAGGACGACTCGGCGCATAAGGATCTGGCGGCCTGGAGGTGGGTGTTTGCACGCGATGTGTCGGCGGGCGAAATTGCACCGCGGTTTCCTGCTGGTCCGGCCCGGGTGGTGGCGGGGGCGGGGCGGGGGAAGGCGGGCGCGCTGGTGAAGGACAAGGCGCGGCGGGCGCGGGCGCGGGCGAGGGTAGCGTGCGCGGCGGCTTGCGGATGATGTGCGAGGGCGGTGAGAGCGCGCCGGCCGGCTCGTCATCGTCGAGATCGGGCAGCTCGCGCCGCTTTTCGGCCGCCTCGCGCATCACTGTCGCCTTGTGGATGATGTGCGGCTCGGGCTCGATGGGGTCATCGGGCGGGCGCGGCGGCAGTGCCGGCGGTGGGGAGGCAGGGGGTGCGGCGGCGGCGGACGGCGGCCGCGAAGAAGGCGTGGGCGCGCCGGACTGCGCCGGAGCGCCCTCCGGCCACGGGCCCGTCCCGGCGCCCTCCGCCGATGCCGGCTTCGGTACTCCAAGGAAGTACTGGCGCACTTTACCTTCCAGTACATTGTTGAAGGTTACGTCCATGCTACGGACTGCTGCTGTTTTGTGTTATTTACCTGAAACAAAACAGTTTACTGTTAGAATGTAAGATCTGAAATCATTTCAGGGAAAACGTAGCCAACATTAGGTATGCGTTGGAATTTAAATACCTTACCAATAATGTTGATTCACCTAAAGCGATCCTTTCGATAGGGCGATAAACTTGATAAAGGTAGGTAGTAGATGTGTCAGCCAGGTTCGTTGGCCACGGTTTGAACTTGAGCGTGCTTTGCCTCCGCACGCACAAACATTAAATTTAACTACCAATGCATACCTACACACAATTATACACCCTTCACATAATTCCAACATTAGTGCTCACTGTAACCGAGACGAGGTGTAACTTCTTGAATTACGTATAACTCTGTACAATCAACATTCATGGACAAAAGTATCTAATATTAATTGGTTGGAATCTAGAGGGTTCATAGGTACAATGTGGCGTCATACATCGTCAGCAACCGAGATTTAAAGAGATTAAAAAAAAGGCTTTGAATACCCTTTTGCTGATACGAACGCATGCGATCATACTTAAGCTGTGTCTTAAAATCCACTTAAATCGCTTTCCCTAGGAAGTGCTGTTACATCACCCAAAACACCACAATTGAGAAAACAATGATCGAGATTGTTCACAAAACAAAGAACACAACAAAAGTTTCAAAACTTCGCTATTTACTCACGGAAACTTTCCGGTAGTGGCGACCGTGTCACGAACAAACTGACGCACGAATTAAAATTGAAAACAATGGACTTATTATGATTACCATTGGCACACTTTGAATAGCCCAAATTACTTTACGAGTACAAGTTAAAACTCTCAGTTGTCAAATACCTTGAATATTCACGAATTGTTAAACATTGAAACACAAGGGCGGAATTTTCAGGGATCGTTAGATTTACGGATGTCAATACGGGTGTCTGCGACGAGGGTGGGGCGGTAACTGATAACAACGAGACCCGGCCCGGGCCGGGAAGCTGTTTCGTAGCAACCCTCTATCGATTGCAACAAGCCCTCTCTGTCCTAGCTGACGAATGGGATGCGTTCAGCCCTTGCAAAATCTATTTATAAACGCTGCAACAGCGCAGACTCCGCTGGAATCCTAAACTGAAACTACCAGCTTGAACTTTAGATTAGATAGATTTATTACTTATCTTCCCATTTCAAATCCGGATATTTTCTTTGTTGTGTCACTGTCACAGAGACTTGTTGAGCGTTCTTGTTTTGTTTTTATTGTGAGTTCTGACAAATCAAACAAAAGTTCTTGGATTCGTTCCAAGAATGTTTTAGGGGTTAGGGGCTTGGACAGTCGTTGATGACAACGTCCAATGATATTTTAGAAAATCTAGGTAATTTAAATCGAAATTTCTTGAATAGTATGATGTATTGATTTGAAATTCATACCTAAACTCTTCCTAAACTCTAGCTAAATTCGGTTAAAATAAATGTAAACAGAGACCGAACCTACAATGTAAAAAAACTGCGAAAGCTATTTTTCACGAAATTGTAATTTCAATAATTAGGTTAAGTTTTTGCAGAGTTTTTGTTAACGTTTTAAGTTAGATTTATACTTAAACCATATCGAATTTGGCCTGAAAACTAGGTAAGTGAAGTAAACTAAATGAACGTCCATTATCCCAGCCTATAGTCTAAGATCAATGTCACCTGCCTGACGTCTGAGCAGCGAGGTTCAATGACATCGCAAAATTTACTGACTCAGGCGTTTGCATTTTCTTATTGAACAACGAACGAAAACTTCGGAAAATGTAAGTAAAACCATTTAAGACTCAAGTCTTAGACCAGCTGAGTCCCGTAGTTTCAGTTTGTCATTAACATAAATATCACATTAAGTACAGAGTTATTCTAAATCGTAATATTAACGGACACATGTAGTGACATTGCGAACACTTATCTATTCCATACATTTTAACAGTAGCGTTTATAAACTTCGTTACACGCAAAGTGAGTTGGCTAAGGCCTCGGGTTACAATAACCGCACAAGCTCATCCATCCGTTGCGAGATGCCATTACTGCACTTACAAGGATTCCGTTAACCGCGCCCCCATCATAACTCGGAAACTTACTCCTAAACGCATTGTGGATATGAGGAATGTAAAGTTTCCCTTATAAAAGCTGCGTGTGCTCGTGTTTTTCGTTTTGCCGTGAACGATTAAATAAAAGGCTGTACTGCACTTGCTATAAAACAAAAAATAAAGGCTGTGACACTTACCATAGGTCAAACAATTGAACATCGGGGTATATCGATAAACAACGCGGTGTCAGGTGTCACTAGCTAGGGGAATAATAATAATACTTACTAGTAATAAGCTATCCAGCTTGATGCGAATGACTGCCCCCAGTCGCGTTCATCTCTCTGGTTTTATTAATGAACCACCTGGAACAAAATAAAGAGCCATTAGTAAAATAAACCAGCATCTGAAAAATACCATCCATACTTTTATTTCTTTTTATCTGTAGTTACTATACTCTAGCCTAATTCGATAAGTATAGAATAAAGGTGAACAAAAACCTAACCTACAATGATGACAAAACCTTAATAAACGTATGCTGATTACAATTAAATTATGTACATATTGTTAGGTTTTTGTATCGCTGTATTTTTTATACCGCTCTTGCCTAGAGGATCTACTTTTACCATTTTTGCCTAAAACATTAAAGATCGCCCGGGGCGGATGGGGGTACCACCTATACCTATCAGCTCTTTCGACATCGTCCACCGGAAAGCTATGGTCAATACCTACGTGCGGAGGACACTAACCCCGATTTCCTCACGATATTTTGATTCATGGCGGGGTATCTCCCACCACACGACTCACTTTACAATGTAACTGTTCGTTGGAATTATTTATTAATTATAATTATTTATTATTTGGCCGTTTTGTTCCAATGCAGGACAAAGGTCTCCCTTCCCTTTTTCCTCTCTTCCCAACTTAACTCAGAAACAGGGCATTTTCCCAGTTGAGAGTCCAGCTCGTCCCGCAATCTCATTCTAGATCTTCCTAGTCGACGCGTCACATTGCGTAGCTAGAGCCAACTCTGTCATCCGTTTCGTTGGAATGAAGGAGGAAAATTAGTTTTGGATCCCTTACAATTATTGTTTCGTGTTATACCCACCGCAACGTCATACCCGCCTTAAAACAGTTTTTATGACGTCAGCTCTAATTTTACGCATCAAAGTGGGCATTGATTGTGCGTTCCAATGGCAACTGACTGAAAATACCAACGTAAAACTAAGACAGATAATTACGTAGATACCTACCGATTGAATGCGGAAAGAGATATAATTAAGTATAGTAACGTTTTAAAGTGGTGGCAAAAACTCATAAAAATAATTAATTAAGTAAGACTCAGTTCATTTTCGTTAAATGTCTAATGAGTTTGAGTTTGAGAACGTAGTGTCCTGAAAGAGCTAACTTTAAAAATAAAGTTATCGAAAAAAGATGCTGTAAATGCTGCTAATGTCGTGTCTCTGTCTCATTCTTAAACCTCGTATCTAAGTCTAGCTAGGTAAATAGGTAGATAGAAAGTAGAGATACTACATAAACCAAGCAATCTAAATTATATAAAGCTGTAAATAATGATTGATTTAAATAAAACATACATAACATAGATAGGTAAGTAGGTATAATAATACAGTTGCATGGACATTGACCCACATCTGACATCCGTTGACGTTCTATTTAGATACACAACATTAAACAATTTGACTTTTTAACCTGCTTTTATTGAACAATAATTTGCAAAGGTCCTATTATTTTCTAAATGACGCACGAAGAAGTAAAATAGACAATCTTACTCAAGAGCAAGTTGTTGCACTTACCCTTCTCCCGCACTTATCCCACTTGGCCTTACTATACATAGATAGGATAGATAAGGTACTTCGATTATTTTTATTCGAAAACTGACACACTTTTTCATGAAAAAGTTATACCTACCTAATAAAGACGCAAAAACTGAAAGTTTATTGCAGAACAAAAGCCTCATTTATATTAGAAATTCCGAATGAAAAGAAATATAACAATACCTACACTTGTACCTACATTTTCGATCAAACAAGAAAACCGCACGTGTGTGTGTGTGTCTGCGCCATTATTTACGTACACCCGCACAGCTGTGCGGGGTCATTGCCCCCAGACGCGCGAAACAAGGTGAAACGTAATTCGTACAGTTTTTGTCTTCAATATTGAGAGCTGATAATAATAGGCTGCATAAACAACGTAGGTAGATGTGTATGAGATCATCACTTATTATGATATTGTTTTGTTCAGAAAGTTGTCAGGGGCAAACGAGTCTAATCTCATCTCATCTCATTATACCGATAGGTTTAGTAGAATATTTGAATGATCGAATGTTTCAGTAGATAAATACCTAGATAGAATACTTACTACCTTTTTCAATTTCACGCAGACCAAACATAAGGAACAAATCTGTTTTTTATCTATACTAATATTATAAAGCTGCAGAGTTTGTTTGTTTGTTTGTTTGAACGCGCTAATCTCTGGAACTACTGGTCCGATTTGAATGATTCTTTCAGTGTTGGGTAGTCCATTTATCGAGGAAGGCTATAGGCTATGTTTTTTTTTTCAAAATTAGGGATCCGTAATAAACTTGCTATTTTGTAACACAAGGTGTAAAATGGAAAACCTATTTTTGCGTGCGCTGAAAAAACTATTGACAATAGAACAAAATGATGTACTACGGGTTTGTAGATCCCATTAAGACCTACAAAAAAGTCCGCGAGAACATATATCTAGCTATCATGGTTTAATCACAATAACCGATTTTGTGTTCAAAATAATTATTAAATCGTCTGAAGAAAAAAAAACTACGTTAAATATGTATCGTAATATTAATCTTTATCGAAATTAATCATTATGTTATCAAGAGTTTATGTAGAAGTAAAATACTTTTTGTTTCATCTCAATCGGATATTTCGTTTAAAAGTTATCACGTGTGTAAGATGTTAAGAGTTGGTACCTATTAATGAGTTATGGGCCATAGTCCATTTATTGAGGGAGGCTATAATATAGGCAATATTTTATCTCGGTATTTCCTCGGAAACGAGAAAAACGCGGGTGAAACCGCGGAGCACAGCTAGTTCTTTCATAAATAACATAAATTTTATTATGGTAGAAGTTACCTACCTGCCACCTCCCTAAGCGGGTATCTGATAGTATGTTTAAATTGGACAATGATAAATATTTAATACTAGCTGTTGCCCGCGACTTCGTTCTCATTGAATATGATTTTTAGAATTTAAACTTAATAAAAAACATCTATAGAGCGCAAAAAGTCCGCCACCCATCCCAGTCCTAACCGCGCCCGGCGATGCTTCATATTTTTGTTATCTCGGCTCTCCATAAACTTTATTCCTAATTTAATATGATCCCCTCTATGAGTATCTAAATATCCCGCTCTATGAGTATTTTTGAAAAAAAGTAGCCTATGTCCTTCACCAGGATGCAATCTATCTGCTTGCACAAATTTCATCAAAATCCGTTCAGCCGTTTAGGCGTGAAAGAGTAACAAACATCCATACAAACTTTCGCGTTTATAATTTGTTTAGGAAATATGGATTTTTTCCTACTATACTAGACATCTAATGATAAGAAAATGTTTTTGTGTGGTTGTCCGTATCAGATCGATGCCGATTTAGCAGTTCCGCATTCGAACAACATTATTCGCAACCTCAGACCAAATAAAAAGAAAAGACGCCGCGCCGCGAACAACAAAAGTGAAGCCACACAAAACCGTGCTCCTGCAAGTAAACATACACGCTCACGCACACACCTACACTAAAACCATGCTCATCGCTCTCGAGTTCGCTAACTTTTTTTCACCTGACTGCGAACTACCTATGTACATTATGTGCATTTCTTTGACTGAAGCTGTAGTCCAAACGGCTGGACGGTTTTTCACATATGATATGAGGTGTCGTTGGATTCGTCTGGATGACGGGAGTGTGATAGGTACAGCCTATGACACTTTTTTGACACTAAAATGTAAAAAATCCAATATGGCAGCTTAAAGGAGTTATTTTCAACTAACTAAAATGGTAGGTACCTACAAAACTGAAGAATTGTACTACTACTAGTCGTTAGTTGTTTGGAACCAGTCTGGTGAAAGGATTTAAATTACTTATCTATTATTATGATAATAATAATAAGATCTATACATAATAGATAAGTAATTTTAAGAAAAGTACATTGAAACCTATTTCCTATTCCTGTTATGTATCCTCACCATTGTGTTACGTACAGCTTATTAACCTTGAAATTTAGTACCTACAATATCAATTGATTAATGTATGAGACACGACCATGTGACGCTTATAAAATGACAATTGGCAAACTCGTTTTCGCCTCGATTAATCTTTTCACCTCCTCTACAGTCACGCCAAGCTATAACATCTACCCTATCCCTTGTGTGGCCAGCAAATAACAAGGGGAGGGGGAGTGAAATTATTTAATGCACCCCTGAGTCTGCAAGCTTCGACGCTTTCGGGGAGGGGGGTTTAATTGATTTTCAACCTGAGCCTGAGCTGATAATAATTATCTACGCAATCTGTAATTATCTTTTATTTTGAGACAAAATACGAGTAGTTTATTGCCCGACACATGTCGTGGTGGATTCATCTGTACGACAAGTGTCATTTAAGCTATATGAAGCGTCAAAAAATACAACTTGGCGGCTGTGTAAGTAAGAAGCCTTCAATTTATTATTTTGGCTGCCTCTGTAGCCGAAACGGCTGGACGGATTTTGACAAATGAGGTGTTGTTGGTTTCGTCTAAATAACGAGAGTGTCATTGACACTAAAGTGTAAAAAAAACAATATGGCAGCTATATGGCAAAATCTAATAAGGAGCCATTTCCAATTAATTTCAGATAAAACTAAAAACGTAGACTAAAATGGTACAAATTCATGACAATCATCATCATCATTGTATCACAAAATCAAATATGTCAGACCTACCTAAATTCTACGCAGTCGGGTTTTTGTTCTTTTAAAAAAAATAAAGTCGTACATAACATAAGTTAATACCTGTTTATTTGATCGAAGGTTAATACACCTAACGCAATAAAAATTTCACGTTAAGAGGTACCTAATGTGCTCATTTTACTAGAGACTGATCTCTATAGTAAAAATTAAAGATCTTCCTACTCGGTACACATCTACTTCTTATTTTTATGCCACAAGGTCCTCCGATCCAGTGTGATGAGGGGTATATAAGTGGGCGCAGATTCAGAGGATTCTTTCGCACTTCGATGACCTCACATACAAAATAATTGTTGATAAGGAAAACGTTTCATCTAATTCAATTCGATAGCTATTTATTTCCAGGAAGAATTTTATTTAGGGTAATATTTTTAGGGTTCAGTACCCGAAAGGTGCCAACGGGACCCGATTACGTCCGTCCGTTCGTCTATCAGCGGGCTGTACCTATCTCATGAACCGTTATAGTTGAAATTTTCACTTCTATTGCAATAACAACAAATAATACAAATAAAATAAAAGGGTGCCCTACACAAGAAATATTTAAGGATGGAACAGAAGCCTTCGTGTGCTAATTCGACTCACACTTGACCATTTTTACAATATGTTTCATAGAAGTAAACAGATTTTCGCTTTTCTATGTAAGTACGTATAAAAATAGCTATAGGTAGCTTGTATGTTTACCTACCAATGCTAGCCTTGATATTTTTTATATTCGCATAAAGTAGGCAGTAACTCAAAGTAAACTAGTTGGTAAAGTTCAATGTTGACCTTGAGTTTCGTTGTTAAATGGCATTGTGAAAATGAATCCTACCGACGAAATAAGAAAACGTGTAAGTATTCTGTAAATATTACTTTGAAGACTTTTTCAAAAGGATCCTAAAATCTAGAATACAAGCTGATGAGTTGGGGAAAATTATACGATATTCGCGTATACGCAGCGATGAGCTATGGCCTTAATGGCCTACATAGCTGTTCTATTTTACACCCGCCAGCGTCATCTAAAATTAGATCCGCATTGTTTATGACCGGCGATTGACTTGTTCCAGCAGATAGCTCGCTTCCTGTATTTATTTCAGTCTTCCGTTTGAGGGGATCTTTACAAGAATTATAATTTTTAAACACTTGGAGAATAACAACTAAATACAAACACAGCGCAGAATATCGAATAGGTCCTATAGTGAAGGTAGGGTCCAATTATGAAGGTCCAGTTGGTACTGAACCGAAGATACTACAACTCTATAATGAAGCGATGTTTGTTTTTGTATGTGTTAACTGGTAGAGCTACATTAAGATACAATCATCTTACTTATCTTACTTATATTATAAATTTGAAAAGTCTTAGTTTGCTTGAAATTACCGGCGTAAAGCTCAAAACGCAACGATAGCGCGTACTAATTTTACCGGTGCTGCCATCTAGTACGAAAGTTTGTAACGATGTTTGGATGTTTGGATGTTTGTGCCTCAATCACGCCTAAACAGCTGAACGGATCTGAACGAAACTCGGAATATACATAGTACATGTACTGGATTAACATATAGGCTATTTTTTATCCGGGTACCACGCGAGCGAAGCCGCGGGCGGCAGCTAGTAAATTATATAAGAAACTAGCTCTACAACTCTTAAATCTGCACGAGAAGAGTTGTA
The DNA here is from genome assembly GCA_949320045.1 of Scotopteryx bipunctaria. Taxonomy (NCBI): domain Eukaryota; kingdom Metazoa; phylum Arthropoda; class Insecta; order Lepidoptera; family Geometridae; genus Scotopteryx; species Scotopteryx bipunctaria. The sequence continues at coordinate 9,470,662 of OX439447.1, forward strand.
CTCATTCTAACAACTAGAAGCAAGCAAACAGTGTCGATAGCACGCATTGTGATGAGGTGTTTGTATAGTAAATCGTCGCAGATAAATCTATAATTAGAACTAATCCTTCCTAGTAGACAATCCCGTAGTTTACTCAGCTTACAGGTCAAGACAGCTGTGCGACCGCAAATAGAACGGGATAAAATACCTACTGGTGGTTATTTTAAAACTAAATAACTAGAGCTCATCCATTTGGAATGTCGCCAACGTTCAACGATATTGAGTTCCAATGGTCCTTTTGTTGTAGAAATACCTTTGTTACGAACGGGATTGATCGGACTTTTGTAAATGTAAGCGTAAAAAGTCTTCACAATATAAATCTATTTTGGAATCTTTATCAATCTTACGATGTCACACATAATAAACCGTAGAACTTAGGAAATAAGAATATCTCATCTATACTTCAGCCAAACTGGAGATACAATTTATGTAAACAAACCGCCCATACTTAACCTAAAACTTACATTTTCATTACATGTTAATGAAACTTTCCAGTAGTACTAATAGTTAAATTAAGGTGTGAAAACTTATGTTGCGAGGTATATTTACCTAAAACTATGATTTTTATCGTAATAACGAAAAATGCGTCACGGTTTGTTTACATGAATTGTATCTCCAGATTGGCTGGAGTATACCTATTTATGGAATGTAGATCGACCCAAATCATTAATGTAGATTAACAGAAATAAACTTGCAACTAATACAAATATAATTCACAAAATACAATAGAAACAATCGGGCTATCTAAAGACCGTTGCAAACAGTTTATAGATCGCTCACCTGATCCAGCTCATTAGACGGTGGAAATGGTGGGAGCGTGCCCAAGACGCTGGACGCATTGCCAGTTAATAACACATTCATGTAGTACCAATTTAGGTGAATTTAAAGCTAGCAATGTAACCCAAAAACGTAACCCCACGCCACGACATACTATGTAATAAATTAGTAAGCGTTACTCAAATTTCACTTCCAACTTCAATTACAAGCTCGTTAAAAGCTCTATTAATAATCTCGGTATCGCGTCGTAGACGAAAGTAATTTCGATAGTACCGTAACCAAGTTGATTGTGACACGCAACGCAAGAGTTGTTTTCCTTCGACGTTTGTGTGTCAGTGGGTCAATAGTGGCCGCAGTTCGCAAGCAACTCACGAACCTGTTCACTGTTATTAAATAGCAGAAAGTATGCTGTGTCTTTATTCAGTTCCTCGGTTGCACAAAACCGTAAAAGTCATAGAAAATTATGATACTTTCGCTTCGCAAACAACTCATCTCTGCTAATACAAACGCCTGCTACATGCTCCTAAATGCCTCGGCCGACGTTCGAGTGTTTCATTAACTAACATTTCCTGTTTCTTGTAGTTACGGAACCAGTTTATAATCACCGATATTGTAGAAACTATTACACAACGAGAATAAAAAGGCTTAACAATGCTTGCGATAGAATATTTCCTGCGGACAGACACTGAATCAAAAATGTTATGCGATGGAATCATCTGGTAACAGTTTATTACGAGTACAAACAATACAGGTTGCAGTTGTGCAAACGAATGCCAAGCGACCGAGAATATTATCGGTCACCGTGTCATTGCCTCTTGTGGTCTCTAAACAAGTTATTAATCCCCAGAGCAGGTAAACGTTTCGGAGCTTTATTTGGTATCCGGATAAAGTGTATGTCATTTTTAGGGTTCCGTACCCGAAGGGTGCCAACGGGACCCTATTACCCAATTAATCAAAATAACCTAAAAATGGTAATATCATGCAAAGAGCAGGAATTATATTAAGAACAGGATGGAATTGTGTAGATTTTTAATTTAGGTTCATAAGTATGGGTACTTTACTTACGTACTTATCTTTAATAACCTAGTCTCGTGAAACATATATTGCGTAAGTCGATAAACTCACTAATGTATGGTAATACCTAGCTTAGTTAACTCGTTAACTGAGATCTATTATGGATCTTGATAAATATAAAGAATGTTTACGAAATAGTGCGTGCAGAAAATTACTAAGTCTCCGCTGTCCGTCCGTCCGTCTGTCAGCGGGCTGTATCTCATGAACCGTAATAGGTAGAGTTTAAATTTTCAGAGTATATTTCTAGTGCCGCTATAACAACAAAATGAAAAATAACATTTACAAGAAACCTATGCAAGAAACATTTTATGTTTCGTGCAAGTAACTGTTATTTTTTATTATTATTAATTTTGTATTTCTTTATTTTTAATTTTTGTAATAATTATGTTTTGTTAACTAAGGCAGGCAACGTGTTCCAATTGTTTCTTTGTAGGTAATGTTGTATTATTTTTATCAAATAAATTATGTTTATATGTTTTATATGTACGATGGTACGGAACCCTTCGTTTGCGAATTTGACTTCCACTCTGTTTTTTTGTCCGGCGTGCGAGTCATAAGAATTTCTTGAAATAGTGAAGCCGACAAAAAATAATGATTCATGTAAGAAGAGAGCCGTTCGGCAAAGTCATTTCGGGCACCCTGCGCCTTTGCAAGTGTACCATTCATTTGTTTTGAATTAAGAATGCCGAGCTGTCTCCGTAATAAATTAATAATCATATGAACGTAGTTTAATCGTCACATGGAAACATATCGGAAGCATACCAGCGTTATCACTAAGATAATACGGGTGGCATTTTGCCCTGTAGTTATGTCATTGTAAATAAATCGTAATAAACGTGGTCTCTATGACCTTTTAAAAGACTTCAAAGGACTTCAAAATAGGAGGAGGTTCTATGTTCGACTGTATGTATGTTTTTTTTTAATGTATGATCACCGATATCTCCGCCAACAGTTATACGATTTTGATTATTCTTTCAATGGTGTATAGAGAATGGCCCCGAGGTGGTCCCATATAAATTTTATGTCGGAGGGATTTATATTTTTCAAGTAATATTTAAAAGTCGTGAAATTAAACTTTGAATTAAAAACTTCGTAGGTAGTAATTGTACATACATGTCATGGAAATTTTCAAGGTTGCTTATCAGCTAAATATCGAAGACTAAATAATAATAACTCTTAGTTAATTAATTTAATTCTTAATCTAACTTTAGGACCCTGGGGTCCGGAGGCGTGGCTTCTTTTCAAGGAGATATCCAAGAAGCTAATAGATATGACCAATGACCAAAGGGCTGGCGCTTACCTCGGACAAAGGATAAGTATAGCTATCCAACGAGGTAACGTCGCCAGTCTTTTGGGGACCTTACCTGCGGTCGGTGATCTGAGCTCTGTTTTCTATCTGTAGGCGAACTCAGATAAAAAACTGAGCTCATTTTTATTTCTTATTATTATTATACTGATTACCTTAAAGTTTTTAATTTTATTATAATTTGTCTTTGTAGCATAAAATAAATATATCCATAACTCTTAGTTACTGACTGACTGATTGACTGACAATCAACATTACTTACAGTCCTCAAAGCATGAAACTTGGAGGGTACCTATATTCCTATCATGATGTAGTGATGCACTAAGAAAGGAATTCCCGAAACTCAACTCCTAGGGAACGCAGCAGGATAATTAAATTTTGTATAAAATAACACAACGCGAACAAAGTCACGGGCGTTCCTCTAGAAATATGACATTACTTTACTTTTTATCCGAAAGAGTGGTGATGGCCAGTGACATCTTGACATTATCTACCTGTTAGTTTCTATTCTATAGGATGGCACCAAGGAGTTTCGACTTATTTTTCATTGAAGTCGGTTTTGTTTTTAGTTTTTTTAATACTATCACTATCGAACTGTTTTGGAAATAATATGATTTTCAATAAATACAAGGAAGACAAATTGACCATATATTAACGAAGAGGAAAGTAAAAATAGGTAAGTAAAATAGGTATTTTGTAGACTAATTCGCTAAAAAGTTCCATAGAACAGTTAGCATTTTGCGAATACGCTAAATTAGCGTGGTCGAGTTTCTACGTGCACTGATACAGGTTCGCAACGCGGAAATGGAGGTGAAAGTGGGGTGAAAGCGGCGAACAGCGTTTACCTAATCGCATCAACCGACGCTGCGCGGGCGCATAGCTCCCTCGCACGTTACATCAGCGACCAACGTTACAAATGTGAAAGTCAATGTTACATTCGGTAACTGTTAAGATTTTGCTCTGGATTCGCAAAATTGACTCTATTGTCTTGTCTTTGGGAGCCGAGTGGGTGAACTTGAGAATTCGATTTTTGAAAATCTTAAGTCATTGGGAATGTTTTTTTTGTGATTGAAAAGTACCTAATGTGATAAAAAAGGTTTTAAAAAATTAAAACATCACGAATCAGGTTTCTAGAGCAATTAATCAAAATAACCTAAAGATGTTAATATCATGCAATGAGCAGGAATTATGTTTACATAATTCCTGCTCATTGCATGATATTAATGAATGTAATGTAATATTAATATGAATAGGATGGAATTGTGTAGATTTTTAATTTAGGTTCATATGGGTATGGGTACTTTACTTACGTACCTACCTACCTAATAATAACCTACCCCAGAATACTCAAACTCGACTCAGAGTTGAGCACGTCTCAAGTCACGGTTTTTTGACAGTTTTTGATGAAAATCTGCGTATATTATGTTATCTGCGATATTGCGTAAGTCGGTAAACTCAGTAATGTATGGTTATACCTATGGCTTAGTTAACTCATTAACTAAGCTTTATTAAGTGCCTGGATAAATATAAAGAATGTTGACGAAATAGAGCGTGCAGAGAAAGTGTCAACGTTATCTTACTTTAACAATGATAGTCGGTATCTAAGTAGGTCGCTGTAGACACTGAACTAGTTCAACTGTTCTTATCTAGTCGAATACGTATTTAGCTTATTTGTTTACTTTCGCATCGAATCCACTAATCTGGGATGACTCATTTACCACTATGAGTTTATGGAGCTCGAAACATCTGTTCGCTGAAATATCTCAACTATTTCTTATATTAATAACAATAACATGAAGCCGCGCGGAATAAGCGCGTGTTCATCAATCCTTGACATCATTTTCGAATAGTTATCAATGGACCCATTTTCCGCGGAATTTGTATAAACATTCAACGTGCGAAAAGGTTTTGAATTAAATAAACGGTCTCAAATTGGAACATTCTTTGTAAACTTTATGCTGCCCGCGGCTTCGCACGCGTTGTACCCAGATATATAAAAAGTGGCCTATATGTTATTCCAGCACACGTATTAGGTATATTCAAAGTTTCATTCAAATCCGTTCAATCGTTAAGGCGTGATTGAGGCACAAACATCCTCACAAACTTTCGCATTTATAATATACTAGCTGCCGCCCGCGGCTTCGCTATCGTGGTACACGGATAAAAATAGCCTATTATGTTAATCCAGTCCAAATCCGTTCAGTAGTTTTTGCTTGAAAGAGTAATAAACATTCATACGTACAAACTTTCGCGTTTATAATATTAGTATGAATAGTAAGGACTAGCTTTCACCCGCCGCTTCGCTTGCGTGGTACCCGGCTGAAAAGTAGCCTATATGTTATTCCAGCATACATACTATGTATGTTCCAAGTTTCATTCAAATCCGTTCAGCCGTTACGGGGTAATTGAGGCACAAACATCGTCACATCCTAACAAACTTTCGCATCTTATCTTATATTATAAGAATCTTTGTCCTGACTGACTGACTGACTGACTGACTGACTGACAGACAACGCACAGCCTAAACCGCTGGACGTAGAGACTTGAAATTTTCAGTGTAGGTAAACCTTGGTACGTAGGGGTGTACTAAGAAGGGATTTTTCAAAATTCAACCTCTAAAGGGGTGAAAAGGGATGAAAACCTGGAATCAATTTTTGGTCTAAAACTGCACATAACCTATATCAAATTAAAGAGCCGATTTTTCTCATTTAGTTGATGTCATAATTACCTGTAAATTCTTTATTTTTGGCATGTTTTTCATGAAAAATAGAATACTTTTATTTTGACATATGACAGTGATGATACCTCAGAACAAAAAATACATGATACCAAAGATTAGTAATAGATGATACAAAACATATGTAAAAGGAACTGTCAATGTCAAATTACCTGTAAAAGGAAGCATAAATTATTTCTGGTCTAATAAGTTTCCAATCTTGATTATTCATGGAGTTCTGACGTAATTCTACGTCTGAAAACTAGATGTCGCTGCTAATTCTGATCAAATTTTGACGCGCCATCGTTGCGTTTTGAAAAGTTTACCTTAACCATGGGCGCCGGCAAGGGGGTACCAGAGGGTGCACTTGCACCCCTTGGGAATCTGGGGTCAACAGGAATTATTGAAACTGTATTGCGCTTTCTCTGCTAAGTTCATCCCATTTATGCTGGTGCCATCTGGTGTAGAGTAGCGGTACTTTAAAGGGTGCGTTCAGAGAAGTAATGGAAATCGATTAATATGGATCCCGGTACTCCTGGCCCACCAATTTAGAATTTTTAAATTTCGATCGTCGTGAACAAATAGGTGTGAGCCGTGACGACTGGGTACCTATATAATAAATTCATAATGAATAGTCAGAAATTTGTAAATGTCTCAAACATTCAGACTAAAATTTCATCTTTTTATTAACAATCATATACGGCAAAGATTGTAAGAAAACTAAAATCTGCACCACCTGGAAATTATTTCTGCCGGCGCCCATGACCTTAACTCTCAAAATTTATACTAAATTCACCGAAATTTCTTAATTTTTAGATTTAGGTATGTTTGTTACTCCTTCACGCAAAAACTACGGAATATACTTACATACCATTATTCATATTCGTTCGCTAAAGTTAGCCATTGCTTAAAGTTAGCCCTGTCACTGTTTGTCATTATGAAATGGTAAGAGATGGCAATACTTTAGTCATCGTTTAGCGTACACTATATTATAATGAATAATGAGGATAGTAGGTACCTACGTGTGCTGGAATGGGACATAGGGTACTTTTTATCTGGGTACCGCGTGAGCGAAGCCGCGGGCGGCTGCTAGTTTATAATATAAGTAGGAAGTAGGATTAACATAAAATGACGTGGCTCAGTGATAGAGGCAGCAGTTTTGTCATAAGTTTAAATTAAATCAATAGAGGTATCTAAAGTATGAATAACGAGTGTCTTCCTTATAGTGGCGTGTCTGCCGGCGCGAGTAGGAAACGCTAACAGACCGCCCCCGATCACGCCTTGACCCACTTTTGCACCCATGTACCATTGGTACCTACTCCACAAGTGCAAACTGAGTACTTGTACTTCACAGTGAATATAAGGCCTTTTACCATCTATAGTAGATGTTTTATACAGCGTCAGGAGGCAACTTTTACCTTCACAAACGGGACGCTGTAGTGGCCGGGACGAATTAAGATGGCTTGCCAAGCACCTATTTCATCCTTTCAGCTTAGTCGGCCTTGTCCACAGGAAAGACATGGTCAATACGTGCGGAGCTGACTAAACCGCGGGTTTCCTCACGTTTTCCTTCGCCGTTTGAGAGTACTGATATAGACATAATTTTTTCGGACAGAAAAATCCATTGGTACACGACCGGATTTGAACCCACGACCTTAGGATCGGAAGGCGGGGTCACTACCAACTAGACCACCAGTGCTCTCAGTGAGCTCAGCTCTCGCTCTTTATAGTGAGAATTGCAACATAAATGACTGGAACATAACACCGGGACATTATCACCTATATTAAACTACAGCTGGATGTTGGCCTCCCCGATTACAACTAGGACGAACGCTTTTGTGCTGCCCCCATCCACCGAATCACCGAATCACCGAACCGACCATTCGCGGCCTTTATAACACCGAAATAGAACAGAAATCAATAAGTAAAGCTTCTTAAACCATCCTGTTTTGACAAGGCTGGCATAATTCTATTTTGCTTCAATACTCATAAGTCTACCCAATCTATTTTTAACTGTGGGCTTCGCTGGGAAATATCTGACTACAGAGCGCCATAACCTTAAACATGATGGACCATCTGTATGGACGATGGGCTGATCACCAGTCAACATGGTTCACCATATCCATCTTGGGAGTTTGAATCAGGAGTGGCAGCAAGTTTTCTTATGATTACTTGTGGCTCTGCCCAGCCAGGGATGCGGGCGTTTTATATATTATGTTCTAGCTGCCGCCCGTGGCTTCGCTCGCGTGGTACCCGGATAAAATTAGCCTATATGTTAATCCAGCACATGTACTATGTATATTCCAAGTTTCATTCAAATCCGTTCGGTAGTTTTTGCGTGAAAGAGTAACAAACATTCATACATCGTTTATAATATTATAGTAAGAATATATGTGTAAACATAATGTAAGACTGTAAGGTTAGGATGTGCTAGTTTCCGGAAGGGACTTCCGAATAGAACAGCAGATGTTGAGTTGAGCATTAGCCAGAAAATTATGATCGTATGTTCAAACAACTCACGTGCCAAGAATTTTATACATAATAACATTAATAAGAGTTACTTTAAAGTTTTTTTTTAATATTGCAGTTGTATGTAAACCATAATGTAGAGCCTATTTAAAAAACCAGTCAAGTGCGAGTCGAATTCGCACACGAAGTGTTTCGTACCATCGTACATTTACAAAAATGTGTCTTGTATGGGGTCCCCTTTTATACTACATACATACAATACATAATTATCACGCCCATGTCCCTAATGGGGTGGGCAAAGCTCCAAGTAAACAAGAAATTTGATTTATTATTTTATGTTATTATTTGTTGTTATAACGGAAATAGAAATACACACTCTGTGAAAATTTCAACTCTCTACCTATTATGGTTCATGAGATATAGCCCGCTTAAAAACGGACGCATGGTCGAACAACGGAGGCTTAGTATTAGGGTCCCGTTGGCACCCTTGGGGTACGGATCCCTAAAAATCGGAAAGTGTGTTCATTGGTTTGTCCTGCTTTCAGTAACGAAGCGACGATCGATATTATTTTTGCATGGAGATAGTTTAAGGGCCGGAGAGTAACATTATGCTACTTTTTTGCAAGCAAGAAGGCTAGTAAGTAATACAGTTATAATTATATAGTTACAATAAAGTTTACGTAAGTAAATTCCTATCTGGATGGTGGTACTTAATTAAAAAATAATTTCGGTAGCCAAGAAACAGTGTTCCATGTTCTTAAATTAGTGAACTTGAAGCGAGGTCGCGTTCGCGTCAGTTAATTCGTAAATATGGCGCCCGTACATTCGCAATCTCGATACTCTTGTCTCCTTACTTCTACTACAGCCTTGCTCAACAATTCACAATGTAGGTACTTACTTACATTACAGCACACGCACGCAGATATTAGAAGGCCAACTAACGTGAGAATTCGCAGAATGTAGGTAGGTACTGCGTTACCCCTCCCTTACCTTAGCTTACTCTCCCTGGCTAACAAAAAGTCTAAAGATAAAATCATAGCTTTGTTTCCAAATCCAATGCTAATTTTTACAATGGTGCTATTGTTTCTGACTTGGTTGATTCTGTAGTCTTCTTTGATTTTATTAATTAGTTAAATCTAAGTTCCTTCGTAGGGTAGGTATATTTCATTCCATTAGATTTATCATGTAACTACCTACCTGCATTCCACAGTTAATGAAACGAATAAAATAGTTTATGGTTTTTGTAATTTTCATACCTAATCGACTTTAACCTTTCTTTTACCATTCAAAATTTAGTACAATAAAGGTAGGTATGTACGTAGGTACCTACTAGCTAGTTTATACATTGGCACTACATAAAAGGTTGGATGTTGCTAGATAATGGCGAGTTATTTTTTTGTTGCCAGTAAACATTCAAAAATAAATGACGATAAAGTGTCTTGATAGTAATTTACGATCCGCTGTTGACCCAATTTTAGGACTAAAATTATAAGAGATAGGTCTAATATTTACGATCACATCTGCTGTGTTTATTAAACATTAACATAATTTTCATGGTAAAAAATGTTGAATACGTTTTTAGGTAATATTTGTAGTAGATAGAAATGAAATATTACTTACAATGGCCATTTAGCAGCAGAAATCCATGTAACAATCCGATAATGCCACAAACACAAAGCACAAGCTCCAGAGTGTCCGAAGCGTAAACTTCACTCTTCTCTATCATCCAACTGTATCCAATATATGCACTGACACTGAACGGATCCTTCACTGTTATAATTCCACTAAACGTTACTTGATAGCATAAATAAGATTACATAAAACCACACACACCGTATCTGGGATCACACCCAGTTCAAAGTAGGTACCTGTAACAAGACAAAGCGTTAGTTAGTTTTATGAATACTCTTTGAAAATAACCGTATACAAGATTGCGACGCTGAACTAGAAGAAAGATAAGACACGCGCTACTTACTCGAACTGTGTGAGTTTTAAATAAAGCACTAAATTAACTATGATGACGTAAAGAAGTAGCAACGACACGGCAGTACGTGCTAACAGAACGACGACCGAGAGCTAACTGGCAGGCTGGCGCAGTGGGGATGGGGAAATCGGGGGAGGGGGCAGACGGTGCGGAGGATAGAGCGAGGGAGGGAGAGCGTCTGGTTGACTGGTTGGTCGGTCGACCTATTGGCTCGACACACACACAACAACAGCAATGTCAGACAGAAGATCGTAGGCTGTTTTTGCTTCTCTATCGGCTCTACATACGAATTTTTAAGTTTTACTGTACTTTTTACTTCTAGAAATTCGTCCTTCAAGCTATTTTGTGTAGGTCCCTAGCCCTACTTATCTTATGATGTTGAACGATCCGAGAAGAACCAACCTTCAGAATCACTCAGGGCCACGCGTTCGAGCGTAGAGGTCATCTTGTAGTTGCTACAGCAAACAACGATACTAACTTAAAAAGTAAATGAAGCAACCATAGAACCACTGACAAACGTACTAATTTACAATACCTACATGCCATTGATAAGATTTGTCACCATCTTGCGCTATTGAAACAATGAAGACATAATTACCTCCCAAGGGTTGATAAAAGGGAGCAGTAGAACTAGATGATTATTTACATGACTCTTAAGCTCGGTTAAATGCGGAACATTTACGATAGGTACCTAAATAACCAACATACCTAAGTACCTACTACTTATATAATATCGTATATCACAATAATCTTGCTTTATAATAGCAATTGGTTCAATTGTGCAGCTTGTGCTCCATCTAGACGGTTTTTTTTTTCGCGACTGCAAATAAAATTACCTGTAGCCTGTTTCTTTTGCCAGTGTTCGCCATCGTTGCCGTTGTCGTGATGAAATATTCATGGTTTTACCGTTTTGTTACATGACTTGTTTTACACCTAAGCATAAGAAAAGTATGTAAACCTCGCTAAGTCCTTTATACTAGCTAAACCGGTTGAGTTTATTCTTAATAGAAACCAATTAAAAGACCATTTAAACATCATGTAATTAGAAACTATTAAAGCTACTTAGGTTAGGTGATTGTAGTAAGTGTATTTTTTTAATCATCTTCAAGCTGGGTTAAATTATTTGGCAGAGGGTAGGGTAGATGCCAGTACAATTTAGAACTTGTGTTGGTAAAAAAATAAAGCCAAAAAAGAGAGGTCCAGTGAAATCGAAGACGACAATAACGACTCAATAGAGCAAACAAACGAGTGAACCGATCAAATGAATTGAATTGGTAATGGTAAACAATTGGCTCGGTTTATAAACAAGATGGTTTATCTCGTGTCGTAGCACACTGGCCGTAAGTGGGATCGAGCTCTCTCGCACCTCAACCGCTACGCATCACTGATAAATAAAAATAAATACCTACATAGGTACAAGTGTAGAAGACTGACTGTACAATCGCCGAGGGGGTAACGCACTTGTTTGGTTCTCTGTTCTCGGTTCTGCCTCTCGCTCGCTCTCCAACGAGGTTTTTTTGCTCCTACGCCAAGTCATTGGCTTACCAGTTTTTATTTTATTTATAATGGCGGCGAAATAACTCTTATATTAACAGAACTGGCAACTGACGAGCCTTTCACTACGGGTGATGGAATTCGCGAATTCACGAGGCTATAGAAAATCTTTGAGAATGATTGGTCAAGGCCGATGATGATGGCTGCGATGCGACAGCCAAACCTTTCTAATACAAGATGTCAGTTTAACATCCTAGTAAGTTTCCGATACACAATTTACACTAATCCGATCCAAGAGTTCAAGAGAGCTTCAAAGTAAAATAATTAGACATGTTTATTTGGAACTCAATTGGTGCTTGGTTTAAATTAGACTTAATTTTCAGAACCTAGTAAGGTTTAAACATTAGTTTGTTCTAGTAATTTAAAACAAAATAGTCGAAAAGATTCTGTAGGTACTTCGGTCATCGAATTGCAAAAGCTCCAAGGTTGTTGCGAGGTTGAGCGAAACGTCTAATTTACCTGACCGCATCAGCATTGCTAGCAACCGGTCAATCTTGTATCACGTATTTCAAATAGCTTGTGTGATCATGTTCGTGTGGCCACGCCGTATAAGCACGTCTGGTCGACTGTAGTCTGTACTCGGTACAAGCTGGAACTCGTTTTAGAGAAAGTGACCGTTGAGCGAATACTTTCTAAGTGATCGTTGAGTGGTTTCGGCATACCCGCTGTACATAATCTGTGGTCTCGGAGCGGTTTCGGTAGAGTCCGCCCGTGGTACCGTTACCCCCTTTTTGCGCAACGAGGTCGCGCATAAGCCTCTTCCACAGAAATATCTGTGGCCTCGTCACTTTATCGTCATGGCAACGCGGCATGGGCACTTGCGAATTACATAATCGGTATGTAATAAAAATAATAAAGTTTTAAAGGTGTCCTTACCTAGTGTGACAGAGTCAACACAGATCTAAAGAATCCATAATAATAGCATAATAATCCAGCATCTAAAATTCTCTTTGTTAGGTATTTGATTTTTTTTCGTAATTCTTTTGAAGGTTCGACAATTTGCCTAAAATAAAATAATGGGAGATGGGTCGAATCGAAACGAGACAAAATACAGTTCAACTTTAAGTAAATGAACTCGATGAACTCTGTAGGTAATTGGACTCTGTTTTGTTTGAAACGGGAGAATGATTTTGTCACCTTTGTCATCGATTACATCAACGCTGAATAGTCATTCTATTATAATAATTGGAGCAGTAGCTAGTTTTGCTTTAATGGGAATTCACGAGTCGCCGCCTTACTCGAAAAGGTTAGGTAGTACATTGTGAGATGAATGAATAAATAAATTATTTGATCTGAGGTGAGATGAATGAATAAATAATAAAAAGGTTGACAGCTGTATCCTCAACCCCAACAAACCACCTCTGAAATCTTCAAGCTTTCGAGACTATTTTGTGGAAGTAAGTAGTTAGGTAGTAAGTAGGTCTAGGTACTAGGTAGCTCAGACAACAGAAGTCTGTAAAAATAACTTAAGTACTCAGAATTTAAACAGTTTTTCATAAGCGTTAATTTTACATAGGTACTTAAACTTGTATGGAGTAAATTACACATACACAAGAATACAAAGATCCGTTCGTCGTTACGGCGTGATTGAGGCACGAACATACATCCACACATCTACAAGAATACAAAGTACTCGTGTAGAGAAAATCCACATCGTAAAAGTTAGTTGATTATTAAGATTTAAGTAGAAGAACCCTTTAAAATTAAACAGCTCTGTCGGTATTTATTGCGTAATACAGATGTGTGCTACGTGTGCACAACTAAACCTGCTTAGCTGTAAGATCACGCATACGAATTACATTTATTAAGCTGGGCTTACCAAGAAAAAATACTTTTGTAACGGACATAATGCCGTGTCTTTATTCAATGGTAATATTACTGTCACATCAGAAAAGATTTTTACAGGAAACTAATGTGTAATTTTTAGGAATTGTGAAAATTATTTGAGTCATCATCATCTTCCTGCCCTTATCCCACTCTATGTGAGGCTGTAAGAGTTTTGGCTGAGGTGTTTTATGACCGGCCGCCTGTCTGACGTCAACCCTCCTTGAGAATACTTGCTTGTTGTATCTCATCATGTTGGAGAGGATAATTATCTCTTTGTCGACTTTTACGACATGCTCGGGGAGAGAAGCAACTGGACGCATTCTATGTTTTTTTCCTTACTCCCAGTCCAGCGAAGAAGTAATGTGAAAATTATTTGAGTAAAGAGGTAAAAACATCTGAGTAGCACACATTTACCTACGTATCTTACTAATATTGTAATTTTGCATGTTTCCAAGGAATTTAGGATCCCGACCGAAGTACGGGAGAATTTCCTAAAACGCAACGATAGCGCGTTCTAATATTCTATTGCTGCCATCTTATAAATTGTTATAAATACAAACAATATACAATGGTCAAATTTTAATATATAGTACCTACTTGCTGTGCATACATACTTACAAGACAATCTAAGTAAGCATAATAGGATGGGTAGTTCCCATTTGTTTAATGGAACATGACGTCATCGAACAAAATGACATATTTTCTTCCCAATTTTTTCCGTATAGTACTAGGTTTTCACCCAATCTTCATGCCATAGAAAAAAATGGGAATCAGATTTTCCCAAAATCTTCTATGAGAAGCTAAATGACACTGATAATGTCAATTATTCTATTTTAACCATAACCATGAATATAACAAGGCAATCGGTCGTATAGCGAAGAAACATTACTCAAGTTAGACAACATTTCTCGTAATGCGGCAATCAAGTTAATCAAATTAGTGACAAGTGCCACAATTAATTATTATTATTTTCTAGAAGCCAGTATGATAACTATGATAAGGTAATCGGAAAGAGGTCTTATTTACCTTGCCCTATAGAACAATTTGAGAAATAAAAGTTTACATGTCCCATATTACAAAATAAGAAAAAATATCTTATTCTGACCGATGATGTCAGGTTCCATAGAACATATGGGAACTACCCATTAGGATTTAAACGAATTTATGTGAAGTTCTATCCTAATTATACGAGTTTGCTTCGTCCGCAAGATTAGAGAAGAATAATTTTTAGTAGATTAGATTTGTAGTACGTTAGATTCTTCCTCTCATTTGAATAACAAAGTGTCAAAATGTTTGTAGTAACAACAATGTCAATTTTTATCACAAGACTAATGTACCGATTACAATAGCTTATCTTGAGTAAATAACGTTCAATGACACTTCCTTATCGGCAAATTACTAGTCGTTCATTTAGGTGTCATAGTCAACTATCGAAACTCCGGCGCTCCTTGGTTTGGCTACTCAAACCTCTGACATAAAGTCTTAGCGGTCCAACCGCTTACCGCGGTTTTAATTGCGGTTAGCCGCCGGAGCCGTAGCGGTCAGCCGCTATAGCAACCGCGTCAGGCGGCTGGCCGTTCAAACGAACCGCCTAGGCGGCCAACCGATAGTGCGTAACGGGCCTTAGTCCACACCATTTTTCTCCTTTGTCTAACTAAACCTAGGGGAGACTAACTCCGAATATTCAAACGCATCTCACAGTTGAGCACGTCTCAAATGACGATTTTTTTTTTAAGATTTTCATCAAAAACTCGGCACTTGAGACGTGTTCAACTCTGAGATGCGTTTGAGTATTCGGGGGTAATTTGAACAGTCAAACGCGGAAACTCAATTTGATGAAATCGGGGTTTGACCAGACGGACGTACCAAGCCATGACGGAGGCCTTTAGGCGGCCTAAAAACTCCGTCACAAGAGTTGGCCACTGGCTCATATGAACTTACTTTACCAGACGTACCTATTATTATAAAGATTTAAAGTTCGTACGTTCGTTTATTTGTAGAGGATATTCTCTGAAACTGCTAGACCTATTTTCATAATCTTCCAGTGGCAGAAATTCTACATCTTTGAGCGGTATTTGCACGGAGCCTTTGAGGCGCACTTTAAATCCTTTCACCACACAGGGTCGAAAGAACTAGTGACATGGCAAGAAGAAGAGTGGTATCTTATTGGAAAGCGAATGAAACCGCGCAACTACATAAAATATAGTATTAGAACATAAGGCTTAGAACAGTGTGATAGTGCTTCGAGCCGGCCGGCCTGACCTTGCCTTGTGGACTGCGAAGTGGGTCAGTGGGACAGCAAATTTTGCACTTTCAGGGTACCGTAGGCCCAGTTGTATTATTTACGTTGCATTTGTAGGTAGATACTGTCAACGACAGCATAAAAAATTGATGTTTTTAAATCTTAAATATTTTTGAAAACTGTGGAATTTTGGCAATTTTGGCCTCCAAAGCAGGATTGCCTTAATTTATTACTACAATTAAACTGTTTCTACATTAAAAGGAACATGTTCATGAACTACTGCAGCTGACTGTACGAAACCATCCAAAATGTGACGAAGTAATTAAACGTAAACGTAATTTTGTAATGAGTTTGAAATGTGCGAAAATGTATGCATAAAATTGTGCCAAAAATCATGAAATCGCGTCACGTCATTGAAATTTGACACACCTTTGAACACATATTCATTGGGTTAACTTAGGTACGTAGGTAAGCATCAAAAACGTTTTTTATGTGAAAAGTCCCTAAAAGATTTTTATTTATTTAAAGTACCGCTGATGCCTGGTTGCAATATTGTACAAAAAAAAAACAGATCATGCATTACCATTACAAAATGTCCCTTTTGTTTTGATGAACTGTCCCGATGATGTTTAATTAAACAATTCTATTTTTCACAGTGCCACTTCGGATGTGTGAGGGGACACACTCGTTTATTGGACGTTAGCGCTCGTGGCGTATCTTGCTTAGACGTTCTTGCTTGATTGATCGTTGAAGTTAAACAACGTTGTGCACAATTGGGATGGGTAACCGCAAGTGGCATTACTAGCTGAGCGCTTCGGAGGGCATGTTAAATTGTCGGTCCCGGCTTTTAAGTCGTTAAGCCATGACGGAGGCCTTTAGGCGGCCCAAAAACTCTGTCACAAGAGTTGGCCAATGGCTCATACGAACTTACGTTACTTATTGGACGTTTTTGATAAAAAAATATATTACTTAGTTCTATATAAAAGAACTATATACTATAGCTATTATCACTTGGCAGCGCCTTGTCGTTAGAGCAAAAATGTGTAAAAAATAGAATTAGACTCGTATATTTTTATATAACCATAGGTGACAAAATGTCACTGACAAGTGGCAATATCCACTGCGTTACCCTAATAGGCTGAGATAATGATGTTGACGTTGACAAGTGCACCAGTAAGTATAATAATACTAGTAAGTATAATAATATACCTAGGCACTGTATGCACCTTGAAGTGAAATAAGCTATTTATATATTTTTGTTTAATATACACAATTTTGTATAATAAAACCATTTTGTATTGTCCGCCTCATTGCCAATATTGAAAGGTCACTACCCACTTTATGACACCGTGATTGCCATGAAGCCTGATGGTCCTGTGTAAGGCCGATAGGTACTTTAAATAAGTACATTGCAACTTGTGCATATCTACTTAACAAGTATCTATTACATATTGAGATTTATTTTTCAGCAATTTTTATGTCCCTTCCTTAAAAACGTACTACCTAATTAACGACGTAACTCATCTCTCTCTCTCTCTAAGGCCTTTTAC